>CM063453.1:33015833-34320000 GCA_032191425.1 Lymantria dispar
GATCATAATTAGAATGTATATTACACAAAAACAATATAACGTAAAAGTTATAGTGATTACAAAAATGTGTGTCTAAGAGTTTATGCCTTAAATTTTATGCATTATGTAGGTATGTACAGACAGGATATATGTAAGCATGTAAAATTTCGACAGTATAAATAGGTATTAGATTTGCGCGAACCTTTCAATGGTTACGTAGGTACAAAGGCGACTCATCAACGGTCATCGGCCGATCAGCTGATTTATGTTAAAGCGAAGTTTGTCTTGCTTATGCAAACGTAATCATTGATTTATTCAAATTCTAATGAATATTTAACAAAATACGAATATGTTGTAGATTAAGTATCATGCCTTTATACATTTTAATCAATTTACACGAAAAAACGATGACAAAATTGAGAACTTACATGTCTCTCAATTCATTAACGAATCGATAATTTTATTTAAATTTTTTTCATGGGTTCCTAACACCGTTGCCCGATCCGATTTGATACGACATCCACGGGTAAGAGAGTGGTGAATTATATTCGTACTCTGTCTTTTTTTTTGTGTGTGTGTAGCTGTTGGTCGCAGATGACCTTGACAGCTGAACGCGGTCAATGGGTGAGCGCTGATGGCTCTCAACCCGGTAAGTAAGTTAAGCGAACATCGCCCGAGGGCTCCCCCCTTTTTTTTTTTTTTTTTTTTTTTTTGTGTGGGCTGCGGTCGGCGCGCCTACGCACCACTCCGTCCGGGGCGACAGAGGGGCTCAAGCCCGCAACTCCCGCAACCCACCCGAACACCACGTCGCCCTCGTCGCTGGGCCGACCACTGGATCGGTCTTTCCTCACGCGGTCGGCCTCTCGGCGGGTGACGGACTAATCGTCACGTCACCCGCGGCCTCGGCTAGGGCGGCATTGCACGCAGGTACTCCCGCCTGCGCCGCCCCAGTCGCCGACGGCGGGTCGCATCATCGAGGCTGTGCTCCTCGCGCTCGCGACCCGCCGCCTCCTTCTGCGAGATAACTGCCTCGCAGAAGGCTGCGACCGCGTCCCAATTCCTGATGCTGCCGAGCATCTCCCTAGCGATGGTCGGCAGCGTCAGGTCTGCACCGGTGATTGCGACGAGTTCACGACGCGGCTCTGCCCAAGCGTCACAGACCTCGAGCGTGTGCTGCGCCGTGTCCTCGTCGCAATCGCAGTGGTGGCAGGTCGGAGTTCTCTCCCTCCTAGCGACCCTGTACAGGTACTTGCCGAAGCATCCATGCCCCGTCAAGACCTGCACGAGTCGGAAGGAGAGCACCCCGTGCCGCCTTTCTAACCACTGCATCAGCACCGGCCGGAAGGCCTCCACGGTCCAAACACCGTATCGAGGCCTCTCCATCCGGTCTGCCCAACGGGCGATGAGGTCCCGGCGGGCGTCGACGCGCCAGGCGGTGAGCTCCTTCAAGGAAACAACACCAACCCCCCCCGCGCACCCCCGACACCCGCCGATACAAGTCGGGGAGCATTTCCGCCTCCAGGTCCCACGGGGGAGTCCCGGCCAATAGGCACGCCGCCTCCGTCGCCACCGTGCGGTACCCGCGGATGATCCTGACCGCCATGACCTTCTGTGGACGCCACAGAAGGGCCCTAAGTCGGGCGGTCATGGATCCCGCCCACACCGGTGCGCCGTACAGGGCCATCGACCGGATGACCCCCGCGTACAGCTGTCGACATGCCGCGCTCGGTCCGCCCACATTCGGCATCAGCCATTGTAGGGCGGACGCCACGCCGATGAGCCGCGGGACGAGCCTGCGGAAATGCTCCCGAAACCACCATCGCCCGTCGAGCACCAGGCCCAAGTACTTCATATGGGCCTGGATGCTGATCCCAACCGAATTGACGGTGATCGAGACGCCGATGGGAGGGTCCATACGGGGCCCATGGAACAAGAGGGCCTCCGTCTTGTCCAGGGCCACCCTCAACCCCAGCGCCTCGATCCGCCTGACGACCTCTTCGGTGCCTGAGGTCGCCAGGCTTACCGCCTCTTGTAGCGTCCCACCGCGGGCTGTGACGAGCGTGTCGTCGGCGTAACAAATTACGCCCAGCCCGGGTGGGAGGCTCCCCCGCAACGCCCAGTCGTAGCCGATGTTCCACAGGGTGGGTCCGAGGACCGACCCCTGTGGAACACCGCACGTCACGGGCGTTCGCACAACGTCCCCTACTCGGTTGGCGTAGAGGACGCTGCGCTCCTCTAAATAGTCTGCCACCAGCCGCCTCAGGTAAGCTGGCACTCCGTGGTAACGGAGCGCCTCCCTGACGCAGCTGAATGGCAGACTATTGAATGCGTTGGCGATGTCTAGGGACACCACCAACAGCACTCCCCCGCCGGAGGGCTCCCCCCTGTGGGGAACGGACCTCGGCTCGGGGCGTCGCTGAGAGCAAAGTGGGCGTGGCCAAGTTTAGGCTAATGACTTTTACGCGGCGCGGTTTTCGACCTCGACGGCGAGGCCGATACCGCGGAGTTTTATCTGTTATCGCTGCGCAAGCTGTGTAGGTCCTTTCTTGGGCGATCATAATAGCGTCATCTTCTTCTTCAAGAAGATGACGAGGACGTCGGACCGCGGATATTTTTGAGGGGACGTAGTTTACCGCTCCAACCACTAGTGGATTGGGGTGAGTTGTGGCAGAGGCAAAATAGCGCTGGGAGCAACGCTTCATGTACTGCCTGATGGTGATCGTACTCTGTCCCTATATGGACATTTATATAGATTAATTGTAGGCATATTTCTATGTCCAACAGTGAACGTCGTTGGGCTAATGAATAAACGGATATATAAATATGTATAATGGGCAAGAGCACTCTCGTGATTACGGTATTTTTGTCCTTAAGCCTTTCCGAATAGTAATTCTGAAAAGCCAACACCAACATTGGGAATCGATTGGCCAATAGATGGATATCTCAAGACTGATTTGACTTGCCGTGTAGTGACGGAGTAAGAATATAATTCATCACCCCCTATTTTACCCGTGACTGCGAACCCACGACTAAGGGCTATAATATATAACATCGGTGCAAGAGAAGGAAAACTTGACATGTATGACCTGTAACAACACGGCCGATCACCGTGGTGATTCCCCTCCGGCCACGGCCGATTCTCCTCCTGTAATGTAGAAGACACGAGCTCAACCGTATATAAGCTGAAATGGTGATTTGAATTAAATGCAAGACCGCAAGACTCTTGCAGGCCCAGTCTTGGTCTTGCTCAAGTCTTGCAGGGCCAGTCTTGGTCTTGGTCTTGCAAAAATTAAGCGGTCTTGGTCTCGGTCTCGCATTTCTCGCAAGACCAAGACCAAGACCGCAAGACCAAGACTTTTTTGGGCAACACTACATAGTATGAAACACTGAAATTCAGAATTGTGATGACTTTTTTTTAGGAAATCTGACAGTGATATTTATTTTCTATATAATAGAAAACTTTAAATTTTAACAAAAAGCAAATACTAAAATAATCGATTAATATTAATATAAATAAAATCGATTCCTTTTAAATCGATTTTTATCATTTAGATAATCGATTAATATAAAAATCGATTATTTTTCACATCCCTATAATGATTTCTATACTTTTGGATTTGAAGCCACATCTATTCGTAACTTAAGTAAACAGAAGTTAACGAAGTTATCGGGTGCGCCAAGTAACTCTTAATAATAAATACAAAATCTACAAGTACCTTCCGTACATTACAGTAGTCTCCAAGTAGTCACTAGGCGTAGTAGGTGACTATGCAATTCACCATCCCGTCTTTACGGGCGCATCTCACAAAACGACTGAGGAATATATGAGTGAATAGTACATCAATGTAAGAGAAGAAAAGATTTGATTGAAAACGCATCCGATCCGTATGACGAGTATGATAATAAATTAATTTATATGCCACTGCAAAGGATGTTCAGGCACAACAGTGGGATATATACAGAGTGTATCATGTTATGGGGTAACTGTTCGAGTATGTTGTAGTTTAACGGTCATAGATCGTAATTAGAATGTACATTACACAAAAAACAATATAACATAAAAATTATAATGATTTCAAAAATGTGTGTCTAAGAGTCTATGCCTTAAATGTTACGTATGTACAGATAGATAAGTATGTAGGCATGTACAGATAGAATACATGTAAGCATGTAAAGCTTCGACAGTGTTAATAGGTATGAATTGCACCTCGTCAACGGTCATCGGCCGATCAGCTGATTTAAAGCGAAGTTTATCTTGCTTATGCAAACCTAATCATTGATCTATTAAATTTCTAATGAACATTTAACAAAGTACGAATATGTTGCAGATTAAGTATCACTGATTTTATACATTTTAATCAGATTTACATAAAAAAGCGATGACAAAATTGAAAATTTTACATGTCTCTAATTCATTACCGAATTGATATTTTAATTTCAAATTTTTTTTATGGGTTTTCACCACAATAGCCTAACTCCCATTTCACCAGTTGCCCCATAACCTGATACACCCTATATAAGCTAAGTATCAAATGACAATAGACTCTACACTATCATTTATTCATCTATCCTTTCCATCTATCAAGCGACGAATTTGAATCATGGCATAAATGATACTAGTTATCACATACACTTATTATTATATTTATCGACGTTTTTGTAAAGGAGTATATTTTATTTAAAGGGACAGCACCCCATATTAAGAAATAACCCGCTGTGTCCGAGGGCTTTCACTAACATATAATTAACGCATAAATTGCATTTAGGCTCAAAACAACCATTTGTAGATAGTCCAAAAATTGTTCAGTCCACCATGTGTGCATTAAAAAAATAGTCTGTCAAAGTACTAATTACCTGAACGTAAAAATACGTATGCCAGTTGACAAGCAGCACATGTCCAATAAGCTCCAATCATTACTGGTTTTCGGCCAATTTTTGCCATTAGGTACACGGCGGTCCAGTATCCAGGAATCTCTACAGCTGATACAGCAATATAATTTACATATTCATTACCAGACATATTCACAGCATTGATAGATAATCCGTAGTAAATGAAAGTCATTGAAATCCACCAAACGGGTGACACAATACAGCGGATCAGTATCCGTTTGTGTTGGAATACCTGGACGATCAGCCACGGTTCTCCTTGAATGCTGTCTTTATTTAATGCTTTATTTCTCGCCTCTTCTTCGGCAGTTTTTCTCAAGCTTTTTAAAGATTTTTCAGAGAGAGGCTTACCGTTTATTTCTGATACCTTTTTCAATAATGCTTCAGATTCTTCAAAGCGACCTTTGCTCATGTACCAACGAACTGATTCTGACATTAACCAGAAGAATGACAACGTTAGAAGTTGAGGCACGTATAGCACCACCGTGAGGGTCCTCCAATTTGGTATTGCCCATGCCACCAAGCCCAAGATCACTGATCCAATTGCGAAGCTGGTACTAATGGCAGCACCAACTGCAACTCGATACTTTGGTCCAACTAGCTCCATCACTGGTCAATAAAAATTAAAGTAGTCATTATGAACAAATGGTTATCAATATATAACATTTGAATATTATTTATTTTATTAAATTTACGTGCATATACATATGTATAGCATGACTTTTAGTTAAACTGTTGAGTACCGTACTTAAAAGTCAAGTAGTAGGTCTTTACATAAATATGGAAAAGATGAAAGTCATAATGTCCTAAAATAAACAGTCCAGTTTGGTTAGGTTAGGACAAACCTCTTACCTATTTGTATCTGAAAGCACAGGCCTATGACAAGTCAGTTTTACTAATGGTTGCTTATGGCACGGAAATAAAATCTTTAAATGCCGGCTTTTTAACTAAACTCAACGTAACATAGCGAACTATTATCAGGATTTCTCTATACTCAGAAACTGAAAATCAATACGAAAACCTACATAACCAATATTTCCTAAAGAACCGATACTGATTATCTAAGACGAGATATTACTAAGAATAATAATATTAATTATTCATATTATAATATTCAAATGACATCACGCGGCCATTAGAGTATACGACAGATTAGAATACATCTCGACACTTATTAGGTACGAGATACCTATCCTAAAAACTAGCTAGGAGGATCAAAAGAAAAATAGACAGTAGCACTCGTCAATGGTGGATGTCGACAGCCCGAGAAAAAATTGGGTTCAAATAATAGCATATTTAAATTTTGTCTTGACATGATATAAAATATTTTTAAACAATTATCATCATTCATTTTATACAAATCTCACTTCATAGGTATACGTACCATTATTGGGCTTGGGCCTTCTCCATTATGGGAGGGAAATTGACATACGATGCTGGTCAGACGTGTTGCTATAGGGTTTTCTTTTCTTGCAGAAGGAAGCGGCAGGTTGCGCGAGCGAGGAGCGCAGCCTCGACAAAGCGACCTGCCGCCGGCGACTGGGGCGGCGCAAGCGCGACTACCTGCGCGTCATGCCGCACTTTTTTTTTTTTTTTTTCACGCTGTGGAAATGCATTTGCGCACTATTCCCCCGCCGGTTACAGACAGGGGAGTGTGTGTGGGACTCGCCGGCCACTGAAGTGACCGAAATATCCACTAAAACCACAGCGGCCCCTTCCGCGCTTTTACGGGGTGCCGGAGAGATCGTCTGATAACATTCTATCCCCGACATCCCAACGCTTGGCCGTCTGGCCACGTCCTGTCATCATTCAGAGCGGTGGGTGGAGGAGCGCATAGCGGTGTCTCCTCCTCCCTGGTCGTCGCCGGCGGAGCGAGTCAGCGGACGCAAGCGCCTCGCGTGTTCGCTCCGCGGCCTCCTTCCTTGTCATGACAGCCTCACAGAAGGAGGCCATCGACGACCAACAGCTGTCGCTGCCGAGCATCTTGGAGATGATGGTCGGCAACGACAGGTCTGTTGTTCCCATGTCCGTTGACAGGACGTGGCGCTGAGGCCCCCAGGCGGGGCATACTTCCAGTGTGGCGCGCATCGTCAATTGCCGCGCCACACTCATGACATCCTGGGGCCTCTTCTCTTCCAATTTTGTGCAGGTACTTACCGAAGACCCTATGTCCGGTAAGCACCTAAAGGCGTCATGCCGCCCTAGCCGAGGCCGCGGGTGACGTGACCGGGGAGTTAGTCCGTCACCCGCCGAGAGGCCGACCGCGTGAGGAAAGACCGACGTCCTCCCCGAGGGGGGACGTCGGTTGATGAGAAGGTACCCTAAATAGGGGGTATTCCGTCGGGCCGACCACTGATGACAAGTAACCCAGCTCCGGTGGTCGGCCCAACGACGAAGGTGACCTGGTGTTCAGGTGGGTTGCGGTTGTGCGTGCTTACGCCCCTCTGTCGCCCCGGAGTGGTGTGAGGAGTGCGCCGACCGCAGCCCACCCCAAAAAAAAATAGGCTATTCTTTAGAGCTTTCTTTTTCTTCCATAGATGCTACTGCATATTATCTCCAGTAATCGTTTTTTACAACACCCATAGGTAAGAAAGGGGGGTGGTGAATTGTATTCTTACGCCGTCACCACACGGGAATAATATATACAATTATACTTACATAAAATGTAAATACTTGAAATGCCACCGGCACCAAATGTGGCTTCAACTACTTCGGAAATCATAAATCCAATATAAGTGTTGGCCCAATATCTCACGAGACCAAGCCACGCTGTGTTAAAAGCGTTAAGAGTGACGGCGACGCGACGACCCCATTTATCTGAGATGTAACCAGTGATCGGTAGCGAAAACAAAGTACCGAACGTTCGGACGGTACCTATCAGGGAACGACGCCACTCATCGCATCCTAGGTCGAACTGATCAAAACATATAGTACTAGCAATCCGCCCTCGCTTCGCTTCGGATTCAGTCGCCTTACGCGCGTAGTTCCCGTTCCCGTGGGAATACCGGGATAAAATATAGCCTATGTTACTCCCTGATATTATAGCTTTCCAATGGTGAAAGAATTTTTAAAATCGGTCCAGTACTTTTTGAGTTTATTCGTTACATACAAACTTACAAATTTTACCTCTTTATAATATTAGTATAGATTAGTCACTTCATGAATGAATGAATACTTCCAATTTTTACTTCAGCAACTTACGTCGTAAACTATTGTGTTGTTGTTTTGGTAAATATATGCATCACAGGGCTGAACACTGTTTCGATCGAAGAGGTAGCTTGGACAGGTTTCACTTTCTACCAGTCGCGATATAGTAGATGTATTTTCAAATCGTTGACAGTTGTCAAAAGAGTCATCACTGGTGACTGGCACGGCGTTGGACAACCAATATGGGGACCATTCTGGTACAGCACCATCACATTCAGGTATTGCACATCTGTACAAATAAATAAAATTGAAATAAATAAAAATTAAAGTGTCTGCTTGTAATGTCAAAATATGTTCTTTAAGCCCATCTTTTTGTCTGCCTCTCTGCCTGTTTGTTCTAGGTAATCTAAAAAATGGCTCAACTGATATTGATAATACTTTACTATCAGGTAGCTCTCTATATAAGGCATAGCTTAGGCTATATTTGATCCCGATATTGCCAAAGGAACAGGAACTACGCGGGCATTTACTACTTTGAATATTGTTGCAAATGTAGTGTTAGACTTTAAAATGATATTAATACTGATACCCACATATCTCCTTGTAGCATTCCATATATTCCGATTCAAATTCTAATTTACAAATATGTATTTCCAAATCCAATAAAGGAACTTGTTTATATATATAGATTGCTGCAAAACTTATGAACTGTAGTCACTAGTTTTTGCAACATATCATTAATTTTGTATGTAATATATTAGTAAGAAATAATAATACTGATTGAACCGCGATGAACATTGTCTTTATTATTATATGATACTAGCTGACCCAACAGACGTTGTTCTGTTCAAATAAAGCGCCACCTACCGGGTTCAATTGTGAATCTAAACCATTCTCGAATCTCATTGAGCACACACAAATTACTTAAATCCAGTCAACAGATATCGCCATCTGTTAGAATCTTTTGGAGTTAACAGATAATTGTGACTGTCAATTAATTATAGACAAATAATTTGCAATAAAATAATATTGCGACTATAAATTAAGATGTAAGTTATCCTATGTTTTAAGTTGGAGCAAACTGCACACGGTGTGCAAATTTGATTAAAATCGGTTAAGTAGTTTAGAAATCCATCGCGGACAAACATCGTGACAGGAGATTTATATATATATAAGATAATATAGTGATTAGTGATATCTGATGTTTACGCGAGCACTACACATTGTAAATAAAACTACTTTTACGGATTATATCGCTTTTGTATTTGATTTATGATTGCCCGACGTTTCGAACACTTTGCAGCATTCATGGTCACTGGCGGACTAAGGTGTCTCACGTCCAACAAGTAATCGTTATTACAGACATTTAAATGTCTGCTGTTATTTGAATGTTATTACAGACATTTAAATCAAATACAAACGCGATATAATCCGTAAAAGTAGTTTTATTTACAATGATATAATATAGATAAAAAATTCGCTGTACATATAAAAAGCCTCCTTGAAGAATCAGCGCATTGAGCAAATAAGCTATCTAGTCAAGGGTAAAATAAATATACATTTACTTATATTACATAGTAATTGTTACATTAGCGACATGTTTCTTTAGTTATGATGCAACAACTGAAAATAAATACAAAAATCCTCTTGATGAAGATATTTTTTGCAAGAGAAATGAATACTAACTTACCTGGTTTCAATTCGAGCTGCAGTAAACAGAAACTCGGACGACCAAGATCCAAATATAGCTACTATCATCGCCAGTATCAGTGTTTTAAGTTGGAATTTACCAAATTGTCCTATTTCTGTCACTAATATAGTATCAAGATCAATTTTTTGGATGCTAGTAACTTCATCATTTACGTTTCTATCTGATGATTCAGCCATTTTAATAACGATATAGCGAAACAGTCTTTAACTTTATACACGTCTTAATGCATAATAATATGAAATTCAATAAATTTCTTATATCTTATTTTATCACAAAATTCTGATAAAACGAATATCATCCACCATCAATGCATTATAACTGTATAGATATATTTTTGGGTAAAATCTATTGAACTATTTTATCAATAAATATTTGCAGTTGTGAATCTATGACAATTTTATCAAAATAACCTTGTGCATTCCACGTAACATATTGGAATTCAGAAAATATCTTAATTTCTTTCGTAACA
Source organism: Lymantria dispar (assembly GCA_032191425.1). Lineage (NCBI taxonomy): Eukaryota > Metazoa > Arthropoda > Insecta > Lepidoptera > Erebidae > Lymantria > Lymantria dispar. Next base: position 33,026,027 of record CM063453.1, read on the forward strand.
TTAATTTGTACTGCTGTTACGTGTATTGTTGAGTATTATATTTTATCTTTATTAAAGTCGATGATTATTAACTCCTAAGTGTAGAGCGTCATTGATAACTTCTCGTGTATATTCATATATTATTATTGGTCAATATTATTATTGGTCCGTATGGCATTCTCGTGGGGAGGCCTATGTCCAGCAGTGGACGTCCGTAGGCTGATGGATGGATGGATTATTGGTCAAAGACGTTTGCTTGATATTTTAAGCCCCCTTCATATGTTGGTCGAGCCTAGGCCAACGCGAGCGTCAGCAAATAGGTACAAAGCAAGTGCTAGCGTCCACACGTTGGCCAAGTGCGTCGAACGCCAACGCGAGTGGACAACGTAGGTGAGTATTTGTAGAGCTGTCCACACGTTGGCCTCGGTCAGTGTTCATTGTGCACTGAAACACTATGGACGTTGACATTGACGTTGCTGCAGCTTTGGCTATTTATTTAATGAGCGTATATAACTATTATCTCAGTGTATACATCTGTAAAGTGATAAAAAAGAAGGTGGTTGATACTGAGTATTCACAGAATTAGAACAATATAAGATGAGTTATCCCGACCATAGCTCGCTACATAGTACGCTGAGCACGCTTGAGCTTGGTTATGAGGCCCATATTTAGAGTGAGTCATAACTGGTACCACACACTGGTCGTAGATCTGCGTTTCTGGCACCCGATCACGGGTTAACTACTAAAGTGCGTTTGTAACATATGGCTTTGGTTAAGCTTACTGAAGGACCTACTTGCGGTAGCTGCGTAGAGCGAGTCTCTCCCCTCCATAATGGTTGAGGGGAATGATGGCTGCTCTAATGGAGTGCCGCTTATGAGATCTGATCCAGCCATAACCGTTTGAATTATATTACGTATTTTGTGGTTTGAAGGGCATTACGTTGGAGCTAGTACTTACAAGACATATTTTACACATTTTTTTATTAAGTAAGGTAAAAAAATATATTTTTCATATATTCGTATATATATTCTCCGTGTGGTGACAGAGTCAGAATAAAATTCAACACTACCCTATCTTGCCCGTGGATATCGTAAAATATGATTAAAGAATATAATAAGCATATAATATCTGTGCAAGAGAAGGAAAATGAAACAAAGGCCTATTCCAAAACGTCTGACCAGCATGGAACAGTAGGTCAATTCCCCTCCCATTATGGAGGAGGCTTAAGCCTAACGATGGGACATATATAGGCTAAGATGATGTATATAGGCATTTTGTTGTTATTGTTTTTAAAGCAAACACGGAACGGAGAAGTAGTTGACAATAATCCTGAGTAAGTCAATAACATCCTTCTTCAGTTTGTACAAAATCTAATACTATGCCCAGTAGGATTTTGTGGAACTATATAATTCAAAAGCCTATTTCAACCTGGACCTTAGCTTAATCAAAAGAGTTGAAAATTATACAAATCAACACGAACTGTAATAAGTAAAAATAAAACCCAAGTAATCATGAAAAGTAATATTTCTAAAATATTTATTACATCTACGATACCGCTTGATATATGCGACATCACAACATCTGTCTCATATCACTCTAAAATAATAAATTATAATAAGTCTCTATAAAAGATTAATCATTGATATCATCAATATATTTTACAGCAGTTTTTATCATTGTTTATTGTATTGGACACGTGCTTTTTATTGTTGTATTTTTATTTGTATTATTTTTTTTTAATTTCTGTAAATAATTACGTTTTATTTAAACTGTACAATTTAGCCGCCAGCTAACAGAGTTAGCTAAGCTAATTAGCTAGCTAATCAATACGCTTAGTTAATTTAACAAGTTATTAAAATATGCTCAGCTAATTAGTTGACGACTTAGCCGGTTAAATTAGCTTAACTCAGCTGTTTAACTAACGGTGAACCGGCCTTTTTTTGCCATTTAACGATTTCTCATTCACGGGCAATTATAAAAATAATATTAGTGCTTTAAATGACGAACAAAACGACAGTAGAATAATTTGGTGCTCCCTCAGTAATATAAATATGAACAAATTTATTATTAAAATTTTATAAATAAGTAATTAAATTACAAAAATAATTTATCTGTTGTTAATACAATAATTTTACGGATTTTATCGCGTTTGTATTTGATTTGACCGATGTTTCAAACACTTTACAGCGTCCCTGGTCACGAGTGGACTAAGATATTTCACGTTCACCAAATCATCGTTATTATAGAGATTTATAATTATCTACCCGCTATACAAAATATTTATTCAATTTTGTCCCACATTTTAGTACAAAAATATTGCCAGTACAAGAAGAAAATGATTCTATATAAAATTATTTGTACTTGTCATCATCATCATCTCAGCCCATATACGTCCCACTGCTGGGCTCGGGCCTCCTCCATAATGGAAGGGTAATCGACCTACTATACCACGCTGGTCAAATGTGTTGGTATAGGGTTTTATTTCGAGTTTTCCTTCTCTCGCATAGATGTTACATGCGTTATATATTCAAATTTCAAATTCAAATACTTTATTATGCATAAACCCCGCGGGGGCACTTACATATGGTCACTTTTTTACATTTTACCTTACACGACTACCGGATCGGAACGCGACCGCACTGAGAAGATCCGGCAAGAAACTCAGTGGGCTTGTTCTCTTTTTTATTCATTTACTATTTTTTTTTTAATAAGATAATATACAACAACATGTCTATTAATAGCTCCAGTGTGATGCCTTTCGAACCATCATACAATACAGTTATTAAATATAACGAAAAAGTACCATGGCTGGACCAGATCCCGCAAGCGGCACCCGATCACGAGTAAACCACTAGAGCAGCCATCACTCCCCTCAACCACAATGGAGGGAAGGGAGTGACCCGCTCCTCGTAGCTACCGCAAGCAGACCCTTCAGTGAGCATGACCAATACCATGGGCCACAAACATAAAACACAGATTAAATAACAAATTCGTTTGACAAAACACGCTACGCTTTACAATTATACTAACAGCAACAGAATAAACATGTATGTAACACATTTTGAAATAATAAGAAAATGCCTGAATGAGGAGCTGCTCATAACCAGTCTGTATTATCATCAAGATAATCCGAGATTTTATAATAACCTTTTCTACAAAATCTACTCTTGATATCCCTTAGTCTATTAGTCCTTAGTCCTATATATCCCTTAGTCGTCTTGTACGATCACCCACGGGTAAGATTGTTGTTGTACTTTGTACTTGTACTGTCAATAAATTTATCGGGCTATTCAAAATCAAATACAAACGCGATAAAATCCGTAATTATTTACAATGCGTAATACTCGCGTTATTTACAATGTGTAAGACTCGCCTAAACATCAGAAATAATTATAATTTATCTGTAAATATAAATTCTTTCAAATAATAAACAAATCGTTAAAAAAGTGATTTCAATTTAAATCATCCATTCAAAGCACTTTTTTGACATTGCCAAATTAACCAATTGCGCCTAACTTTTATTAATTCGGGAATTAAATTGAATGAGATTTTTTTGTCATTTAATAAAGACGAAAAAGCTGTTTAGTTAGTTAGACGTTAAGTAACTAGTTAAGAGAAGCTAGGTTAATTGGTTAAACCATCAACTGATTAGCTGAACTAATTCGAATAATCGTTTAAATTAGCCCATTGGTTACCTAGCTAATTCGCTTAGCTTGTTATTTTTGGGGGTTGGGCTACGGACAGCGCACCCACCGCCCGGCTACATCCGGGGCGACAGACGGGCGGTGCGTGGCCCCGTAGCACGTCGCCTTCGCCGTTGAGCCGACCACCGGCGCCGAGTTCCTTGTCTTCAGTGGTGGACCCGATGGAATATTCCGAAGGAGTACTCTCTCCTCTCGACGTCCCTGTCCCGAGACGTCGGTCGCCGTCGCGTGGTCTCTCTGCGGCTGACGGACTAATCCCCGGTCCGAAGCTAATTATTTTAGCTAACTTTTTATCGGTTTTACCGGACAAATTGTACAGTCATACTTTTTATGTATATCCGCAGTGTACTCAAGTATTTGAGTTTGATATTCTAATTCGCAGAACGAGTTAACTAATCCCTTAGCTTATCGTCTGCATTTGTGAGCTTTTTCATAAAATAAAAACTAGATATCATTTTATATGTTTTTTTTTATCAACCCTTATACGTCACTTTCATTATAAGTTCAATAAGGATATTATAGACTTACTACGCAGGCCAGGTAAATAATTAATGAAAGAAAGGAAAACTGTTTGTTTTTCCCTCTCAGGGGGATACGTATCATCGTCATATCAGCTCGTAAACGTCCCACTATTGGGCTAGTGCATCCTCCACGATAGGAAGGAAATTGACCTTATTATACCATGCTGGTTAGACAGGTTGGTATAGGGTTTTATTTCGAGTTTTACTTCTCTTGCATAGATGTTATATGCGTATTGTATCCCTTAGTCGTCTTTTACGACATCCACGGTCAAGATAGGGAATGGTGAATATTCTTATTCTGTCACCACACGGATAAAAGATACATATTTGTACTACGTAAGTGAACTAAATACTTTACAGATTGATGTAGGAGCCACCTGCAAGCGAGTAAAAGGATCGCTACTCAGTTTAATGTTATAGTAACTCACATAAGTCCACAACGCTTTTTCTCTAAAGGCCTGTGTAATGTAATGATTATCCACAAAATCAACTTAGAATACCTATTTATTAAGCCTATCTTATCATACATATAGAGTTGAAAAAGAAAAGTTAAGACAACATACTTTTACGTTAAAAATAAAACTAAAATAATGCAAGTAGTAATACCTGCAAATAATAATGCTATTAAGAATAATATAAAAAATCAAAAAACTAAAAGTACCAATTAATAAAAAAAAAACAAAATTTATGCCATTTGGTTGTTTGGCTTTATTGCCTTTGCCCACCTAAACAGACGCGTTCGTACTATAAGTAGTATAATATATCAATCTGTGTCCATGGTACTAAGTAGTACAATATATCAGTCTGTGTAGCACAGACTAGCATTTTTATACTCTGTGACTAGCATCTCTACTTAATCTGTGGTACAGACACGTTCGAGGTACCGTTATCAAAAACATAACAAAATCGTCAAAACCGCAGGTATGTCATCGCAATAAAATTGACGTATTGGCAGATAAACATGATCAAATACAAGGCAAGCGCAAGCCAAACACATTACAATAAATTTAAAATGTGAGTACAGTTATTGCGGTATAATTATTATTCCAATAGCAATGTTTTTTATTTACTTAATATTGATACTCATAAATTTCGTATAATACATATGTATTACGTATACTAGCTGACCCAACAGACGTTGTTCTGTTTAAATCTAAAAAAATAGTAGAGGCATTCTTCTTGAAATCAATCGCAGCGCCACCTACCGGGTCCAATTGTGAATCTAAACCATTCTCAAATCACCTTGAACACACATAAAAAATAACGTCAACATCGGTCCAGCCGTTTAGGAGTTCAGTGACATAACTACACACGCAATTTAATGTGATAATGTCGCTCAACACAAATGATGATATTTTCAAATTTACACCATTACTTCTAGATATGCATCGTAAATAATTAGATTCCAGTCAGCCTATATGTACTTACCCAGAGTATCGAAAAGAACCTTTATCATTCATCATCATTTCAGCCCATACACGTCCCACTGTTGGGCTAGAGCCTATATATATATATATATATATTGTTTATGTTAGTCGATTAATTTGTCGCATGCGAGAGAGTAAATTAATAAATAGCTGTACAAATCTATAATGAAATAAAAAAGAATTCTCTGAAATTGATCGCAGTGCCATGTAGGTACTGGGTCTAATTTTTAATCTAAACTAGTCTTGAATCTATCTGAATACATAAGAAAAGTTCAAAAAGGCGGTCCACGGTATAGACGAACATATCTATAAACATATGTAACACTTACTTAAATACCTATCAACGATTTCATAATAATATTATATCTAAAATTTATTTCTTAATTACTACTTGTGAAAAAAGAAAGTCAAATGAAAATTAATATTTTATTTGAAAAATATTAAAAATAACACAATAACAATAATAACACTCCATACACTTTAAATACTTATAATAAATTAATATAATCATTTCGGCTCATATACGTCCCACCACTGGGCTCGAGCCTCCTCCATAGTAGGAGGGAAATTAACCTTACTATACCATGCTGGTCAAACAGGTTGGTATAGGGTTTTGTTTCGAGTTTTCCATCTCTTGAATAGATGTCATATGCGTAATATATCCCTGAGTCGTCTCTTACGACACCCACGGGTAAGAGAGGGGGTGGTGAATTGTATTCTTACTCCGTCACCACACGGAATGAAAATTAATATAATAAACGAGATTTATTCATATTTAAAATAAAACCTATGAATAATTATAAATATTTCGACAATTGCCCGTAAAATTTATCTGTTAAGTAATAAAATAGTAGTTTAAACATTTGTCTATATCACTCGTTCACTTTCCGTTTTTGTAGACCTAATTGATCGGCTTCCTCCAAAGTATCAGGGAGACTGGTGCCGTAGGTCTCCGGGGTGAGGAAGATCAGCGAACCTGACACCAGCGCAAATACAGCGAACAGCACAAAAGGCAATTCGTCAAACCACTGCGCACCCTGAAATAAGGCATTTACATACATATGAGAAACGGGATAAATCTGAATCCACAGTATGTTATTTTCCATATTTTGAAAAAGAAATTATTACACAAGTCCTAAAAACATTAAAATCGAAGTAGGAACATACAATCTTTCAATCAATTATAGTCTTGAAAAAAATGTATAGCTGGAGCAACTCAGAGAATGATATTCTTGAATCGCTATGGCTGCTTAATAAATTAAAAAGTCAGTTCAATCTGACAATAACAGCTGTAGGAAAGCCGCAAATTTTTAATGATGTAACCAATAGTTTCAAGTTTGATTTTATTATTCATCATTGTCCCTTAATAATATTATCATTATCATCATTATGTTTTCATCCCAATTACTTGGGATATATGCGATATGTCCTCTTCTTCCATTAAACCTTATCTGATATCATCATGTCATGCTTCATCTTTTATATGGTCTTCCTTTGGCCCTAAAGCCTTCAACATTCATACTTAAACTTTCATGTTCACCTAACTTCTCAGTTTTTTTTTTGGAGTGTGTTACGGTCGGCGCACTCCTCGCGCCGCTCCATCCGAGGCGACAGAGGGGCGTAAGCAAGAACTCCCGTAACCCACCCGTGACACGTCGCCTTCGTCGTTGGGCCGACCACTGGAGCAGGGTGACTTGTCGTCAGTGGTCGGCCCAACGGAATACCCCCTGAGGAGTATCCTCTCCTCGACCGACGTCCCCCCCTCAAGGAGGACGTCGGTCTTTCCTCGCGCGGTCGGCCTCTCGTCGGGTGACGGACTGATTCCCCGGTCCAGTCACCCGCGGCCACTTCTCAGTACCTGACGCTACTTTCAACCTTTCTCTTATACATTCATTCCTTGTATATAATAATATGGAAATTAATAATATCGTGAGAGAGATTTAGTGTCTCTCCTTATAGTGACGGAGTGAAAAAATAATTCACCACCACTTATTTTGCTCGTGGGTATCGTAACAAACTATTTAGGGTTATAATATGCAGATAACATCTGTGCAAAAGAAAGAAACCTCAAAAGCGTCTGACAAGCGTGAAAAGTAAGCAATTTCCATCATAGAAAGTGCTAGCCTAGTATTAGAACGTATATGAGCCAAGATAAAGATGATAATGATGATTTAATATGTGTGGCATCTGGTAATGTTTGCCATTAGTTTTAGTACGACTCTGGATGTTGAAAGTGAAATATCGCTTGTTTTTTTGTTCAATCATAATTATGATCACATTGTTTAGTTGTTAACTTACAATAGCAGGTGTAAGTGGCGCAATCATAGATCCAATGCGGCCCATCATAGAAGAGAAGGCGAACAGGCTATGTCGGTGCTTGGTGGGGTACAGCTCCGTGGTGTAAACATACACTGCCGTCATCACCATTGCAATCGCATACTTTGCTATCAGATATATTGTCAATGAAACTGCGTACTGATCTGAAATAAAAATAATATATAATTGATATTATAATTATTTTAATAAGATATAATCAATGAAAGAATGACGTCTTCAAAACCTTATGTAAATAACACTTTACCAATTAGTAGTGTGACAAGAAAGCTAGCATGGCAAAGCGACAATCGTTACGTCGAAGAACAATGCGTGCATTTGTATAGGAACGCCATAAAGGCAGTCCGTATTCGGATTAAGAGTACGAAATCGATCCAATTCCAGAAAGGGAGACGTCATCACCCCGAAATTACTAACTGTCCTCTCAGCTTTTGTATAAAACGAGTTAATAGTTTTTGCCATCAAATAGGGTTGAAAGCCCTCAGCGCTCATCCAACAGTCTGAGTGAAGTTATCACAGCCATCTGCGGCTAACATCTACTGTCATACAAAAAAAATAAGATTTTCATCAAAACTGCGTCACTAAACTTACCTTCAGGCATAAAAATGTATGCGATTTGTCCAGCAGCGCAGAGCCAAAATCCTGCTACTAATACAGGCCTTCGTCCAATTCTACTCATAAGGAACACGGAGGTCCAAAAACCGGGGATCTCTACAGCAGCCACAGCAATGAAGTTCAGATACCTATTGCCGGACATGTTCACGGCATTAATGGAAAGACCGTAATAAATAAACGTGGTTGTAATCCACCAGATAGGCGATATGCAGCAGCGGAGAAACACTCGCTTGTGTCTAAATACCTGGACGATCAGCCAAGGTTGTTTACTATTCTGTTCTGCTTCCAAAGCTCTATTTTTTTGGTCTTCTTCTGCAGTAAGACGGAGTAAATTAAGAGATTTCTCTGAAAGCGATTTTCCATTGACTCTTGCAACTTTTTTCAATAAAGCTTCTGATTCTTCAAAGCGGCCTTTACTCATATACCAGCGAACTGATTCCGATATAAGCCAGAAGTAAGATATAGTTAGAAGCTGAGGGATGTACAGCGCCAAAGTCAGATTCCTCCAGTTAGGTACACCCCATGCAATAAATCCCAGCAACACTTGTCCTACCGCGAAGCTCGTGTTAAGGACGGCACCGGTTGCTACACGATATTTGGGCCCCACTAGCTCCATTACTGCAAAATATTAGAGACATTGTAATATACAACTAGTTAGATTTGGGGCATGGTTTTAATTAAAAATTGTGAAAAATTAAAAGTTCCATAGGCCTTATTATATAGGAGGCTATGCTATGTTAGGCTTAGGCTATGTTCAAGATTACAACGGAAGTGTTAGCGGGTATCCCCATAACCTGCGGTATTGTACTTATTTATTGCTATTTGTGTTGACCGTCACTACCGAATCCTTGTCTTCGATTTTCGGTGGTATCCTATCTTAATCCTATTTCGTATTTCTTATTTCTTGTGAAATGCGGTAAATTAGCCACGGTAAAGTGATGGGTCAAAATTCCTCTCCATCATTAAATTACATAAATTTATATTAAATTGCTGCCATATATCGCCTAATTCAATTATTATAATGACTTCGTGACGTCGCTATGCAAACATTATTAACTACTAGTATAGTGACTTCCGATGTTTACGCGAGTATTACACATCGTAAATAAAGCTACTTTACGGATAAGATTTTCTTCCAGTATTTTCTTCTTATACGGGCAAAAAATTTGTACCAAAATGTAGGTTAAAATTTAGTAACTAATTTTCTGTATCGAGTAGATTATTATAAATATCTGTAATAACGATTACTTGTTGGACATGTGACATCTTAGTCCGCCTGTAAGCATGAACGCTGCAAAATGTTCGAAACGCCGGGCAATCAAAGATCAAATACAAACGCGGTAAAATCCGTAAAGTATTTTATTTAAAACTACCGGTATATATAAAATATTATCATATAGGTACAACGGCTACTGATTTGATTTAAAATAAACTATCAATTGCTTGTTTTACGTTAATGAGGAAATAGATAGTAATTAGTATAGTTAGTAATTTTGTTATCAATAGATTAAAATTAATTTATATCATTAAATTTAGTTACTAACATTACTAATAATAGTTGGTACGCTTCTATCAAAGATATCCAAGGTTATTGTTAGAGATTTGATAAACACGAGCAAACTGCTATAACTGGTCCTTCTCTTCCAAGAGTTGTAAGTATATTAGATTAAAACGATGGTGTTTTCAACTACATCTAATGGAAGTCCGATCTAACTGCTTTTTTATTTTAAACTAGCAAATTTCTGCGGAATCATCCATGTGGATTCCTTTTCCTTGAAAATACGGGAATGAAATTCACGAACACGAATTGTATTTAGACTCAGAATAATTGTTGGTGATTAATTAAAATACTGCATTCTACGTAGAGATGGAATCGAGGCCTCTAAGAACGACTTTTAGTGCAATCAAGTGTTTTACCAATCAAGGTCCAGTTATATCTCCGCTTAGTTTTTTTTAATTTATTTTCAGTGCATATACAGCGATATCAGCATCATTTCAGCTTATATACGTCCCACGATTCGAGCCTCCTTCACAATAGGAGGGATATTGATCTACTATACCAAGCTAGTCATACGGGTTGTAACAAGATTTTGTTTACAATTTTCTTTCTCTTGCATAGATGTTATATGCCTATTATATCTCTTAGATATCTTTTACGACACCAATTGGCAGGTTAGGGGGTGGTGAATTATATAGTACTCCATCACCATAGGGAAGATACATACCAATGATCTACTGTAACATATTGGCATAATTTGGTGGAATATTTGATATCGATTTTACCTTTTACGTTTATGTTACTTGCACACGTTGAGTGTCATCGATACTTCATGACGTTCAACAGATAATTTTTAAGATTTTTATATTTGTCAAGTGAGCAAGAAGGATTTTCTTAATCATCATCATCACATTTCTACTCATATACGCCTCACTGCTGGGCTCGAGCCTCTTCCATAATAGGAGGAAATTGACCTTACTATGTCATGCTGGTCAGACAGGTTGGTATAGGATTTTGTGCCGCGTTTTCCATGTCTTGTATAGATGTCATATGCGTAATATATCCCTTAGTCGTCTTTTACGACACCCATGGGTATGACAAGGGGCGGTGAATTGTATTCTTAGTCCGTCATCACACGGAATATAGGTAGTTATCTTTCTGTGTCGATAACCGTAGAAATGGAAAGGATAGTCTAATCTATATTTTATGTTCTTAATCATATATTGACACTCACCCAAAATATAATTACTGGAGAAACCACCAGAGCCAAAAGTGGACTCAACAAATTCTGAGATGATGAAGCCGATGTAGTTGTTGCTGAAGTATCGCACCACGCCGAGCCACCCCGTGTTGAATGCATTGAGCACTAGAGCCATACGACGTCCCCAACGGTCTGACACATAGCCGGTGATGGGAAGTGCCGTGAATGTTCCGAAGGTTCGCATCGTACCTATGAACGTACGACTCCATTCGTCGCATCCCAGGTCGAACTAAACAAATATATGTACATACGTTTATGATATTACCTGGACAATTAGAAATAAATTGATGATATAATGAAAAAAAAAACGAAAAATATGAAAAAAGGAACTAAAAGGAAAAACCGAGGATTAAATTGAATCTATGTGAATTAAGAGACTGCTCGATTTCCTAACCGAGTTGTTTTTATTCTTGATGGCAGTGACAATATTTAACTTCAAGTCTTAATTATATTTTTTTCATGGCCTGGAAACACTGATAAAATGAGTCATTCTGTCAATGAAACCTAGCTAGATGGATTTAAAGTTTTGAAACTTGCTTTGAAATTGTTGGATTGGTTTCCTATTTTCTGATTCTTCTGTAGAAACGTACAAGAGTTGGAGATTTTGATTATATTTATCTATAAACGTATAGATAAATCTTATCAAAAGATGCAAAGAAATCTAAACTTTTTAATACCGTCTATACGCGGACGGCAACGGCCTAAAGTAATTTTTTTAAGTTAAACCTACACCAAAATAAACATGGTATCCACTTACATCTTTCTTGAAAAATGTTTTATGTGGTTAGAAAAAAAACTTACATCGTACGCGCATGAATGCGTATTTTCGTACACATGCTGTTCACAGGACTCCAAGCTCGATCTGTCGAAGAGTGTGCTAGGACAGGTGTCACTCTCCACTATCCGTTGTGCCACCGATACGTTACTGAATCTCTGACAATTGTCAAAGGAGTTGGAGCCGGTGGTTGGCACCGCGTTTGCCAGCCAGTACGGTAACCACTCGGGCTCGTTGCCGTCGCATTCGGGGATCAAACATCTGCAAATTTTTGAACATTATAAATACATACAATAAATACATACATACAAACCGGTTGCCTTATGATATCTCTCCTTCTCTCTTTACTTAAATAGGTTTGAGGGAAGTGATAGCTGCTCCATTAGCTAAGTTTGAGTCACTAAGGTTAAGGAATCGGTACCAGCAATGAGGAGAGGATATGGTAGGTTATGAGGTCGGATGCCATCCTTCCGTTGCTCCAGACCGATTGGGCGGAGTATGCTCAGACCATAGTGTAACTCAAAAAAAAGCAGTACTGCTCATGATCGGCTGCTTGAAAAATTTAAAAATATTTTGGTTCAATAGCTACTAATAGCTATTATATTGCACTGAAGTTATTATGTTTAAAAAATTTATATTTTATTTCGCACAAAAATAGTAATTTAAGTAAATAAGATGAAGCCGCTAAGGTTTATAGAGTCTTTCCACCGGGGGCCGTGTTCTGATTTGGTAGCAAATTTATTATTATTTATTTATTGAACGTATAGGATCATATTCTTTTTGTACTGGAAAGAAATTTGTATGAAAACGTGGCTCAAAATTTAATAACTAATTTCTGTAGTATGTATATATAAATCTCGGTAATAACGATGAGTTGTTGGACGTGAGACATCTTAGTCCACCCGTGACATGAACGCTGAAAAGTGTACAAAAATTCGAGCAATCAAAATTCAAATACGATTGCGATAAAATAAGCAAAAATTGTTTTATTTATATTTATTCCCCGCGTAAACAACATATTGCTTTGTTTTTATTTTTATTTAAAATAATTTCACACGCATCGTCATCACCACCTGTTCTTATCTTAATTACCTGTGATTAACTTCTACCTGTGATATGGCAATAGTTTTGTTTAACCGTCCACCGGTCTGACGTCAACCATCTTAGGAATGTAATTTTTGACCAGATAAATATAATTGCTCCGGTCTAAACCTTTGGTCGTCTTTTACGACACTCACTAGTATTATATAGGTTGATAGTATTCGTAACCCCTACAGGTCAGGCGCGTTGGTTGCACATGGGGTTTCAATTCGAGTTTTCCTTTCCTTTCATAGATGTTATACGCGTATTATATCCCTTAGTCGACTTTTATGACATCCACGGACAAGATAGGGAGTGGTGAATTATATTCTTACTCCGTCACCACACGGAAAGTTCAGATTACCATATAGTTAAATAAAAATTAGTGTTCGCCGGTGCCTCGCAGACACCACCCTTATAATGGGCTTCTGATATGCTCGAAACCCGGATCGACGTAATTGATCTCGACACGTATTTTGTCGTTATGGATATTATAAATAAAAACGATCAAAAATAAACATTAAAATGGCTTCATCATACCAGTTCATATGCATCTCACTGCTGGGCTTGTGTAATAAAAGAAGGGAAATTTACCTACTATAACTAGATACGCTAGACAGACATGGCCATATAGGGCTTAATTTCGAGGTCTTCTTCCCTCGAATAGATGTTATATGCATATTATATCCTTTAGTCGTCTTTTACGATATCTACATACAAAAAATTGTGCGGTTGTGAATTGTATTCTTACTTCTTTACTACATGGCTTACCTGGTGCTAATTCTAGCAGTGGTGAACACATACTCTGTCGCGCCCCAAGCACCAAATATAGCTATAATGACTGCCAACAATAAAGTCCTCAACTGGAATTTCCCGAACTGTCCTAGCTCATTGACCAATAGCGTGTCTATATCCACCTTTGCTTTGGTATTTGCTTCAGTATCCTTCACTTGTGGATCCTCTGAGGCACTCATGGTGACGCGCTCTTCCCACACCCGTATGCAACTACTATTAAACTGTGTTTGTTTAAAAAATACCAAAGTTATTAATATTTATCTAGTTTTATAACTGATAAATATCCTACCCTACTTCAATATTTATATAAAAATATGTTTGTCTGTAGTTTTTATTGCTCTGGTGGCAAACGATCAAACAGCGCACCTGATGCCAGATGGTAAGTGATACTCCCGCACAAGGACTTTGCAATGCTAGAGCTACCTTCGCAATGGGAGTGAGATTGACCTACTTTACCACGCTGGTCAGACGCATAAAGGTAATAAGGTTTTATTTCGATTGTTTTCCTTGCAAAGATGTTATTTGCATAATAATAATCCCTTAGTCGTCTTTTACGACATCCACGGGCAAGATAGGGAGTGGTGAATGGTATTCTTACTCCGTCACCACACGCAACAATAATATATAAGGAATAACAGTAAACATCTGATACCATTACGGAAAACAAAGCTTATATGTGTATGAACGAAGCTACGCGCTATAATTAGTATAATTACAACTATATCTATATATTTATACAAGAATTACGTGTGAGTTTATATTTCAATGAATTTATGATGGTATCTAGATTAGTTCTAATCTAGCCGTGTGCAATTTATTTCACCTATGCTCCTTTGTATTAGTACTCGGACCGAACTTTCTTCAATAGCTACGTAAAAGAAATAGATTAATGAAATGACGCGTCAAAACAATATTATCAATTTATATGTAGTTATATTATATATGCATTTCCGTGTTGTGACGGCATAATATCATGGTCAACGCTTCTTCCTGTCCAGTGGATAATGACCATTTTAACTTCAAGATTTTAAATATAAGATAACGTAAAATTTATTATAATAGGTAAGTATATAACACTTAGAATAATAACGTATAGAAGGTAAGTTCGCGCACAAAAAGTGAAGCATTTCAATTGGAGCCTAATGAAGCTTATGCCGGAACCGTTCCGTACTGTACAAGTCATTATACTGCACGTACGTACGCAACTCTTAAAAAATAAATAGGTAATTATGACGGTTTGTGCATTCAAATAGTGTCATAATACATTTGAAAGACTTAAAAAGATTTTTAACATTACTTATAAAAGTATTTCGACGATTTATGTTTATAAAAACAAAAGTTGTTTTCATAATTTGTAGTTTTTTTTTTTTTTTTTTTTTTTTTGGGTGGGTCGCGGTCTGCGCGCCTCCTCACCACTCCGTCCGGGACGACAGAGGGGCTTAAGCACGCAACTCCCGCAACCCACCCGAAAACCACCTCGCCTTCGTCATTGGGCCGACCACCGGAGCAGGTTTACTTGTCGTCAGTGGTCGGCCCGACGGAATACCCCCTACGCGGTGTACCCTCCCATCGACCGACGTCCCCCCCTCGGGGAGGACGTCGGTCTTTCCTCACGCGGTCGGCCTCTCGGCGGGTGACGGACTAATCCCCGGTCACGTCACCCGCGGCCTCGGCTAGGGCGGCATGAGGCGCAAATACTCGCGCCTGCGCCGCCCCAGTCGCCGGCGGCGGATCTCCTCATCGAGGCTGCGCTCCACGCGCAGACGATCCGCCGCCTCCTTCTGCGACTGCGCTGCGACCGCGTCCCAGTTCCCGACGCTGTCGACCATCGCCCTAGCGATGGCCGGCAGCGTCAGGTCGGCACCGATGATTGCGACGAGTTCACGGCGCTGCACTGCCCAAGCCGCGCAGGCCTCGAGCGTGTGGCGCGCCGTGTCCTCGTCGCAATCGCAGTGGTGGCAGGACGGTGTACTCTCCCTCCTTACGACCCTGTGCAGGTATTTGGCGAAGCTCCCGTGCCCCGTCAACACCTGCACTAGTCGGAAGGAGAGCACCCCGTGCCGCCTTTCCAACCACTGCATCAGCACCGGCCGGAAGGCCTCCACGGTTCGCACCCCGAACCGAGGCCTCTCCAGCTGGACTGCCCAACGGGCAGACCCCTCCACCAGCCCATGGTCCCTCCAGCCATCCTGGCTATATGGACCGAATCACGGGAGATGCACGCCTTACTTGCGTGTGCTCTTTCGGGCGTGCACTTTCTTGACTCCCTACAAATTGTCTGCCCGAGCCCTCTCCCCTTTCTGGGGCGGCTTGTTCCGCGTGGGTGTCGCTATTGCGACGGAAGACACGACGATGGCGACTGCGTCATGGACCCTGTCCTTTCTCCGCCAGCTCGAGCCCGCTCCTGATGTTATGCCAGTGGTGCGAAAAGTCTCTCAACCGTCGAAAGTTGGCCTCGGAGTTAACAAGATCGCAATAGTGTATCGGTCCAGGATTGACCCGTTGAATCCCGTCCAACATCTTCATGCGGATTTCATCGTACAGTGGGCATCGCCATAGCACATGATCCAGACATTCATCCTCCTCTCCGCAGTAACACAGGCTGTTCTGACATAGCTTCATCTCATAAAGTCTCCTTCTAAAACAGCCATGACCTGTCAAAATTTGAGAGCACTGGTAGTCGGGCTCAACCCAGGGGGATCTGAGTCGAACACGAACATCGGGGAAGAACCGATGGAGCTCCCTACCCTTCTCCTCACCGTCCCATCTTCGCTGCCACTCAGCAACGAGCTCCTCCGAAATTTGGCTTCTCTCCGTCCTAGGGCAGTCCCGGCCAGAAAACCTTACATCGTCTATCCTACCAGCACGGATTACCTCTAAGTCCGCAGGAAAAACCCCTGCCAAAACTGGCAATGCTGCCGAACTAACTGAGCGGTAAGCCTTTGTGATTAGTATAAGGGCCTGCCGCTGGGTCCTTAACAACGCGCTCCTTACCATGTAAATGGACGTGCGTCTCCACCAACATCCTGCCGCATAAGTGATGATGGCAACGAATATAGCCTGGTACAGTATTCGAAGGCCCACGTACCGTATGCCCCAGGATGAGGCGGAGACACGCGACATTTTCCCGAACGCTGCTGCAGCACGCTCTCCAATGGACTGCGCGTGGAGCCGGAAGCTCAAGTTAGAATCAATTACGACACCCAGGACAGTCGCTGATTGGACGCTTCTTACCGGCTCTCCACCGAGCCTAACTGTGGGCGGTCTTCCACTCAGCTTCCCTTTTAGGGTTATGGAACATGACTTCATAGGGGAAAAGGACAGTCTGTTACGAAATCCCCAGGCTGTGACAAGTCCGAGTGCCGTGGAGGCCAAAGCCTCTAATCCCGCACGAGAGTTCGACTCGATGGTGACCGTTACGTCATCCGCGTACGCAATCAGTTTGACTCCCTCTGGTAAAGGGAGTTGAAATAGATCGTCCATCAGGAGATTCCACAGAGAGGGCCCCAATACAGAGCCCTGCGGGCATCCCATGGTTAATTGTTTCCACACGATTTCACCTCCAGCAAAGAAACCGGCACGCCGGCCGCAAAAATAGGACACCAGCATCCTATAGATGTTCGGCGGGCAACCGAACATCTATAGGATGCGTAGAACGCGTTGTCAAAGGCACCCGAAATATCCAAAAGAACTGCCTGGACATATTTGCAGTTGCTATGAGCCACGGTGTCCAGAAGGGACCGAATAGCCGTGACGGTGGAATGTCCGCGTTTGAACCCGTGCTGACAGGAGGAGATGCTGCGCGAGATGTTGGGAGCACAGTGTAGCAATATTCTCTCCAAGACCTTACCCAAAACCGAGAGAAGTGTGATCGGGCGATATGCTTTGGGATCAGACAGCGGTCGACTATTACCTTTGGGGATAACAATCAGCCGCCCATCCTTCCACACATCGGGAAAAGTACCTTCCTCAATACACTTGCCGAATAAACGCGTCAGCTCGGAGCCAGCCACGCGCCACGCATGTTTGAGCATGCGGGCGGTTACTCCGTCGATTCCTGGAGCCGAGTTCGGTAGGCGACTAACAATACCCTCAATAACCTGTCTAGATGGAGGGGGCGCATCCCGCCCAGATGGGGCGCATGCCGCCATGGTTCGTACCTGGCGATGATAAGGGACATCTCTTTGGGGATCGTCATCGGGACAAAGCGCGCCGATTAATGCAGAGATCGATTCTTGAGTTGTGCTTACGTATCCCTCTACGAGCCGAGCACCACTTACAACATTTGGAGGGGGTCGTATCTTCACCAAGGCTAGCCTATATGCCACACCCCACGGGTCTTCGTTGCCAGTGTTTGCGATGCTCCTGAAAAAGTCGGTTTGCGCCCGTCTCATCATAGCTCTATATTTCCTGCGGCATTCATGGTACCTTAATCTTGCAATCTCTTCTAGATGCCCCGGACCTCTTTTTCTGGAACTCTGCCATTCCTTTCGCAACTTGTTGGTCTCCTTTCTCGTGGAATCCAAGGCGGGAGACCACCATTCGTAGCCCCTCGCATTCGGCCTGTCACAGCTGAGACCCAAGCTTTCCTCTGCACAACGCTCTATAACATTCATAAATTCCTTGCAGACGTCACTTGCAGGCTTTCTCCAGTTTATACTTCCTACCCTATCGTGTAGTAACGACTCAA
This sequence comes from Lymantria dispar, assembly GCA_032191425.1. Lineage (NCBI taxonomy): Eukaryota > Metazoa > Arthropoda > Insecta > Lepidoptera > Erebidae > Lymantria > Lymantria dispar. The sequence continues at coordinate 33,044,707 of CM063453.1, forward strand.
ACCGGCCCCACCCAACACCACGCTCCCGGTAACGCCTCGGCCCTCCCGACGGTTCCGCATAGGGCGCTCCCTATGCAGCCCGCTGGCTGATGTGTGTAAATGTAGCTGAAAATGATCAGGCGGTGGTCGCTACTGCTGGCATCAGGGTGTACCTTCCATCCCTGGATGGATGCTCCTCTCGTTGACAGGGTTAAGTCAATATTGGACTCGCCGTTGGCTGTGGAGAAGGTGGCCGGTTCGCCCTGAACATTCTGGATTACTAGTCCTCTAGAGGCGATGAAATCCTCCATCAATTCACGTCGACGCGTCACATCCTGTCCACGTCCAGTGTAGTGACGTGGGTGACAATGCCACAGGGGTGAGTGGGCATTAGAGTCCAGTCCTAAGATGGTAGGGTGCCCCTTCATGGCGTCTAGGACCATCCCTAGATGTTGTAGGTGACGATTGATGTCATGGGAGTATTGAAAATACGCACTAATAATATTGAAGGAGGGGGCACCCTCCACAGATACCTGGCAGGCTAGACAGTGACTGTTTGACAGTTGATGATATACCACGCACGTGATGTTTGACCGCATGATTAGAACTCCACTCTTGGGGGGACCGTCCCCGGCAGCGACGAGCCACGGAAGGGGGCGTCCGGCGGTGGCGAAGAGAGAGGACATGGCGTAGGGTTCTTGAACAAGAACCATGTCCAGTCCCATCTCCCCTGCGATGTCAGGCAACTCTGCTGTAGCCACCGCTGACCCCTGTAGGTTAACTTGACCTACTTTTATCGTTAACATCTTAGTGGCCATAGTTTGTGTTTTGAATGTTTCTTTCCTCCGCGTTCTTCCGGGCTGGACATTCAGGGGAGTTGGTGGTGTGATCCGAAGCGCCCTTCCTGTTAAATTTCTTACACGTAGCACAGGAACTAGTTTTTGCTTGGCACTCAGCGTTCTTGTGGCCGTCCTCGCCACACTTACCGCAAGTCATTGTCTTTGCCCTACAATACTTCTCGGGGTGTCCAAACATCTGGCACCTACGGCAACACGTAACCCCGATGTGGTCCAGAACCTCCACGGCATCCCATCCGATGTACACCCTGGACAGGTCCATGAGTTGGCGTCGCAACTCCGCTGAGCATTCGCATACCCACGCTTTTTTGTTGTTTCGTCTAGTGCGGTGAAACAAAGGTCGCAGGTTCTTTTTCAGGTCTTCAAGCTTGTGGATCCCCGACAGGTTTTGTTCATGCAGCTGCTCGATCATGTCGTTTGGCTTGGTGTCTGCATCAACACCCACCAAAGTGACGAGCGGCTTTCGCTCGCGTGCTTCGCCCACACGAAGAGTGTTAGGTAGGGCAGCCCTGAAGGCGCTGACGTCTTTTTCGGAGGTGGTCTGGATAATGACGCCAGCGCCACCCGTCTTGCGTACACCTTGGACTTTAATCCCCAGTCCGACGGGATCAATAGCGACCTTCAGCGCCCTTTTAGTGTCATCCGCAGTTTTGAGGGCGTCTACTTGATCTTCTGCAGGGAAAACCGCGACGGCAGGACCAAGACGCGCCGGGATGGGCAAGGGGTTGGAATTCCGGCCCAGCTTAATAGCTCCAGCATACGATCTTACTAGCGGGGGGGGCGGTTCCTGGCCAGGAGGGGCCACCCGCTGTGGCAAGTTCCGAGCACCAGCCTCGGCCCGAGCAGCACGCAACTCAGCCGCAGCCAGACGGGTGACGAGGTGAGTAATTACAGACCCAACGGCGTCCACATGCTGCCCTATGGCTGCGATCTCGTCCTTGTTTAGTTTTGATGTCTTACATTTGACCGCACCCATGATGCCGCTGGTCGATGAGGTGGCGAGGGAGACAAGCCTCTCGACAGGGGCCTCCAACAATTGCAGGGGCACCTGGTCAGAGCCGGAACTAGACGATGGTGGGGCGGCCGAGGGTTCAGCCCGGCGGGTCTGAACGCGACGTCGGACCGCTTCCTGGACCTCCTCCGGGGATGATAACAGCCTTTTGGAACCAAGTCCGGACGCGATGAAGACAGGGGGAGTGCTGAATCCTTGAGGGGGGGTCCGCGCTAACGAGGCTCGGGGGGTAAAGCCCGACTCTCGGCCGATTTCTCGGAGAGCCTCCAGTTCTAGCTCCCTATTCCGTAGCTCCTGCTCAATTAGAGACCTCTGGGCCCTAAAATCCTCCTCCTCGTCGGCCATGTCCCAGACTGATGATAGTACTCAGCAAGGCTCAGCCAAAGCGTAAAACAGCTAAGTGAGGAAGCAAGCACTAAGCAATATTTAATATAAGCTAGTACTCAATACGCACTAAAGGGAAGTTAGTAACTACCTACCAGCGCCATCATCGAAAGAAACCGCCGAAGCACAAGCTAGTGCCACCGCAACCTACCACTAGCGCAACACGCAAAGTGGTAGAGATCGGAACCACGTAGTAACGTATAACCACGTAAAAACCGTCCTCTACTTACACTACCGCCACTACCTATAGTGACGGATAGTAAAACTAACCTGTCCTTATGTCCCAGTGGCGCCAAACAGTGCTTTCGTGAACTAATTTCACTACACTACTACACTGGCGCCACCACATATAGCGGCGAATAGCAGAACCAAGCGGACACTATGTCTCAGTGGCGCCAAACAGCACTTTGGTGAACTACACTTTTAACCAGGGGTGCGACACTGCCACAATGCCTCAAGACTACCCTACTTATAGTTTTATAACAAATTAAAATAGGAAAAGTACAAATTTATTCTATTCTACTATACTAATAACTAATAACTACTTAAAAACAAAGAACTTAACTAATGGTGGTCCTCTCCAATATCACTTATACCTAGATATCGTCACTATCGCACATAAACACTCAAATTGTCACAGTATGTTTATGCGTCTTTTCGCAACGAAGAGCAGGGGAAACGGGGAAGTACAGAGTCCCAGGTGTACTCTGGTACTTTAGATACGCACACACATAACTCTCACTACCGAAAAGTACGGAAATTTGTGGCAATAAAAATTGGACACGGAGCTGTCAAAAATACAACCGACTCCGACGCGAGTCGATGACGCAGTCCAACGGGCAATGACGTCTCGGCGGGCGTCGACGCGCCAGGCGGTGAGCTCCCTTAACGAGATCTCACCGCCCTCCGCTCGCACCCCCGTCACCCGCCGATACAATCTGGCGAGCATCTCCGCCTCCAGGTCCCACGGGGGTGTCCCGGCCAATAGGCACGCTGCCTCCGTCGCCACCGTGCGGTATCCGCGGATGGCCCTGACCGCCATGACCCTCTGTGGTCGCCACAGAAGGGCCCTAAGTCGGACCACACCGGTGCGCCGTACAGGGCCATCGACCGGATGACCCCCGTGTACAGCCGTCGGCACGTAGCGCTTGGTCCGCCCACGTTCAGCATAAGCCACGATAGGGCGGACGCCGCGTCGACGAGCCGCGGAGCGAGCCTGCGGAAATGCTCCCGGAACCACCATTGCCCGTCGAGCACCAGGCCCAAGTACCTCATATGGGCCCGGATGCTAATGTCAACCGATCGGACGGTGATCGAGACGCCGATGGGAGGGCTCATAAGGCGCCCATGGAACAAGAGGGCCTCCGTCTTGTCCAGGGCGACCCTCAACCCCAGCGCCTCGATCCGCCTGACGACCTCTTCGGTGCCATAGGTCGCCAGGCTTACCGCCTCTTCTAGCGTCCCACCGCGGGCTGTGACGAGCGTGTCGTCGGCGTAACAAATCACGCCCAGCCCGGGCGGGAGGCTCCCCCGCAACGCCCAGTCGTAGCCGATGTTCCACAGGGTGGGACCGAGGACCGACCCTTGTGGGACACCGCACGTCATGGGCGTTCGCACAATGTCCCCTGCTCGGTTGGTACAGAGGACGCTGCGCCCCACCAAATAGTCTGCCACTAGTCGCCTCAGGTAAGCTGGCACTCCGTGATACCGGAGCGCCTCCCTGATGCAGCTGAATGGCAGACTATTGAATGCGTTGGCGATGTCTAGGGACACCGCCAACAGCACTCCCCCACCGGTGACGGCCTCAGTCGCCACGGCCCTCAGGCGCAACAGAGCCGCGATCGTCGAACGACCCCTCCTAAACCCAAACTGGGCGTCCGACAGATCGGGCCCCGTGCCGACGAGGTGCCGCTCGATGCGGGCAGCTACTACCCTCTCCAGTAGCTTGCCCGTGTCATCGAGCAGCACGATAGGCCTGTAGGCCGAAGGCGACCCCGGAGACCGTCCCGGCTTCGGCAGGAGCACCAGCCTTCCCTCCTTCCAGCACCCAGGGAACTGTCCGGACGCTAAACACGCGTCGAACAGCTCCCTGAGGCGGGGACCCAGGTGGTCGAGGACCAGGCCCAACACGTGGTTAGGAACACCGTCGGGCCCGGGGGCGGTGGACTTTGCGCACATGCGCGCCACCGCCACTCCCATCTCGGGTTCCGTGATGGGCGGAACACTGTCGTCGTCGGCCTCCCGGTCAGTGTCTGGCGGAGCCATGACCGGGGGCGTGTGTTCCGCCCGCCGCGGGAACAGGTCCTCGACGACCCGGGTGAGAAGGCTGGGCTGGAGAGTCTCGGTGAGGGGAAGGCCCCGCGCGCGGAGCTTATTCAGCACCGCGCGATAGGGGCGTCCCCAGGGGTCACGGTCGAGACCGTCCAGCATCTCCTGCCGACTGACGTCCTTGGGGGAGCGGACGGCCAGCCTGAAGGCCGACTGCGCATTGCGGTAGCCCTCATACAGCAAGGCCTCCCGCTCCGCGTCTCGTTGGCGCCGCCGGCTGCGGGTGTAGGCCCTCCGGGCGCGAATGCACGCGGCCCGGAGATCCGCCAGCTCCCGGGACCGCCAGTGGACCGCCCTCCTCGGGGGCGGACGCCGTACCCGGGGCATGGCCGCATCGCAGATCTGCGTCAACGCACTGCGGATGCGGCCAGCCTCGGCGTCCACCCCGTCCGACTGGTTGGCAGAGGACAGCCACGAGTAAACGATGGCTGTCTCCGCCAGCTGGTCCCGGTCTAAGCGACCCACAGCCCATCGCGGGAACGCAGGACGTCCATCCGCCCCGTGACCCCTGCTGGGCGTCGGGATTACCGGGGAGACCTCCATCCGGATATACCGGTGGTCCGACAAGGTCTCCACCTCCTCCACGACGCGCCAGCTCCCCACGCGTGCGGCGACCTCGGGGCTAGCGAACGAAAGGTCCACTATCGACCCGCCCCGTTGTCGCACGCACGTATGCACCGAGCCCCTGTTCAGCAAACAGAGGTCCAGTGCCGCCGCCCACTCCTCGATCACCCGTCCTCGGTCGTTCGTCCGGGGAGACCCCCACGCCACGGACTTGGCGTTGAAGTCCCCCAAGACGAAGACCTGGCGCGATGCCATTCGCCGTAACGAGGCCTCCATGATGGTGAGGGAGGCCTCGAAATCGGTCACACTCCAGTTAGGGGAGAGATAGACTCCGAGGAGCGTAATCTCCCCCCAGTCCGCCGCGACGTATCCGACGCCCCAGTCCCTAAGGGTCAGAGGCGACGAAGGCCACGACGTGGAGGCGACGATTGCCACGGTGCCATCGGTGCTACCCAACCAGTTAGACCGGTCGGGCACCACGTACGGCTCCGCGGCTACGGCTACTCCTATCAACCACTCCGCCATGGCTTGCAGGAACACGTCCTACGCACCGGCGGTGTGGTTGAGGTTGGCCTAGAGGAGACGAATGGATACGGGGTCCATTAACGGTCCGTATCCATCGTCACCTCCTGCGCGCTGACGGGCGATCGGGCCGCGCTCGGAGCGGGTCTGGCCCGGTCGATGGGCCGTCCCGCCCCTTCGGGGACGATGCCGGGGGTCTGCAGTCTCCAGAACCCATGCGGTGTTTGGCAGGCCTATTGCCTGCCGCACACGCGGGGCAGTGGGGCACCGCAGAGCACGATGCCGCCTGGTGTCCGGTCTGACCGCAACGGAAACATAGCCCGCTGCAGTCAAAGCAGTTTTTGCATGTCGGTCGGGTATGCCCGACCGCCATGCATTTGTAACACCTCGCGGGCCGGGGCTCTAGCACGGTTACCCGCGCCGAGCTCCAGCCCACGAGGAGCCTGCCTGAGTCGGCCAATTGCTTGACCGACTCCACCGGACACTGCACCCAGGCAGCACCGACGCCGCCCGGACCAGTGCGGATGGTGCCAATCCGGACGGTGTCCGAGGCACATCCGGTACGCGCCATAATGGCCTCCCGGACGTCCTCCACCGTCACGGAATCATCCAAGCCCGTCAGGCGCATCTCTGCGCACTTGACAGGCCTGGCGATTCGGACACCATCCTCCGGCCCGAACAGCCCCCTCAACATCGTGGCCAAACTATCGGCCGTCTTCGCGCCCTCGGCCCCAGGGCTCGAGTATTCGAGCCCCTGTTCGGGCCTTGCGGGTCCTCGCCTCGACGCCCCCGATATCGAAGACGTCCAGCTCCCGCCGGGCGCGTTTTAGGACGGCCTCATAGTTGAGGCCCCTCTCAGCCGCCTCAGGCAGCACGGTGATGACCACCGCGGCCGTCTTCGGCGACTTGAGGCCCCTGCGCGACCTTTTCTTCCCCTTTCTGCCGGCTCCCGCCTGGGGAGCGGCGGCCACGGCGGCACTCTTGGCCGCCGCTCTCCGCTTCTGGTCGCGTGCCTTCCTGCTCCGCTCAGCCACCTGCCAGCCCTGTTCGAGCATGGCAGCAGCGCTGAGCGCAGCAGGAGCGGTCGCGGGTGCGCTGGCCGGCGCCTGCGGTGCAGCCGCTGGCGCCGGCCGCGCCCTGGCCTTGGCGGGAGCCGGCACCTTGCCGGCCTTCTTGGCCCGCTTGGGCCCGGCCGCGGCTGCCGCGTAGCTCACCACGCGGCCACCCTGACAGGGCAGCGGGGTGGGAGCTGACGCTTGCGGCCGTCTCGCCCCGTCCGCGGCGAGCGGCGGTCGGAGGGGCGGCTCAGGCGGGAGCCTGGCCGCTACGGCGGCGATACGCGCATCCACCATCACCCCTACTCGGGTTAAGATGACGCGTACCGCGGTCTCTGACACGCCGTGCACCTCGTCGAGCGGCGGCTCCTCCCCCTTCCGCGGTCTCCCGCGGCCACGAGGTGGCGGAGGGACCACGACGAGGGGAGGAAGCGCCGAAGCCGCGACGGGCGCAGCCGGCGCAGCAGCCGCGACGGGCGCAGCCGGCGCAGCAGCCGCGACGGGCGCAGCCGGCGCAGCAGCCGCGACGGGCGCAGCCGGCACCACGGACGCCGACGACGGGCCCGCCCTCCCCGGCGCAGCCCGTTTCGGTGGCGAGGCCGGTGGCGAGGCCGGCACCGACGGCGTGGCCGGCGCCAGGCGCGCGAACTGGGCCCGCAGGTCGGCCATCTCCTTGGCCAACCCGCGGTTCTCCCGTCGCACCGCCGATAGCTCCGTCTCCAGCTTGCGGTTGCGTTCCCGCAAGCCGGAGACCTCCTCACTAAGGCGGGCGTTCGCGGCCTGTAGGGCCGCCACCTCGCCACCGTGGCCGGCCGGACCGGGGGTCCCTGGCCTCGCCACCTCCGCCGATCCTCGACCTCTGCGTCCACGGGGCATAGTCGGGACCTTGGGAGGAGGCATGTTGGTACTCCCCTCCGAGTCGGTGTTCGAGCTGTCCCCGTTTAGGGGGCGCTTCCGGACGCTCGGGGGGAGGGCCTCCTCCCTCTTCTTCACCCTTGGGGATGGCGCCTCTGCAGCCTCCCTAACCCTCTCCTCGCTTCTCTTCGGCGACACCGACGACCTACGCAGAACCTCAACTGACGGCCCGCTACTCGCTACGGCGCATCCACCGCCCTCGCTACCACTTCGGCCGACCTGCATCCAGCTACTTTCTTCGGCGGACGGCTCTTTGGCATTGCCGCCCTCGTCCGCCGATATCTCCGAGGCCGTGTGTATTGCCGCCTCCAACGGTCCTGCGGCACTGCCGCCCTCGTCTCGCGACGGCTCTGCAGCAGTGCCGCCCTCGTCGCTCGGCAGCCTCGACTCCGAGCTGCCTTCCATCGTCTTGGACGGCCCTGCGGCAATGCCGCCCTCGTCCTCGGATCCGCTGCCACTGCCGACGCTCTCCTCCAGCGACGGCTCTGCGGTGGACTCGCTCTCCAGGCCCGACGGCCCAGTAGAGGCAATGCTGCCACCCGCCTCGCGTGCAGCAATGGCTTCTGCTTTCTTCCGCTCCCGCCTCGCCTTGGATGTTGTGGCGCTTATGCGGGCTCGCGCAGCGGCGGAACGCCTCGGCTTCGTCCTCCGGGTCTTCTTCCTCACCGCCTTCTCCTCATTCCCCTTCCCCCCCTGAGCCACTTGATGTTGAGCCGGGCTCTCGGCCGTCAAAGCAGTTGTCGTCTCCCTCCCATACGTGTGGAGACTGACTGTGCTGGTGACTGTGCGCCTCTCGCGCTCAGAAACCAGCACAGTGAGGGATTCCCCGGCGTGGCCGGGACCCTCTGGAGTAGCTACGCTCGTTTCAACTCCTGCCATGGTGTTTGGTCATTTTTAAGTCTCGCCTTGACTACCACTCTAACGACTGGACGCTCGCGCGCTTCTTAACCCACCAGTCATACATCTCCTCGCCGAGTGGCCAAACTTAAGATTGGGGTGATTTTTTATAGGGGCTTTCTTCCCCGCGGTCCGAAGACCCCCCCATTAAGGATTACGGTTTGGGCCTTCCGGGTCTGGCCGCTCGCGAGCGACCGACCCGTCATGCCCCCGGGCCGTGACGCAACCGTCCCTGGCGACGGAGTGCCATGAGGCACATCCGCCCCATTGGCCCCGGGTCAGATCCGCCGTGCTCTGCCACCAGAGCCGCACGCGGAGACCCCCCCCTGCCGGAATCTTGGCCGTCCAAATGGACGCATGACGTCCAAATGGACGTTACCAGGGAGCACCACGAGGAGGTGCTCCGGCCGCGCCCCCCATAATTTGTATAGTGGTGTGCGTGTGTACGTGTGTAATAGTCTGCGCGCCATTAGTGTTTTAGATTCATGTTTCGAGCGTTCGAAGTATTGACACTATCCTTCTATACGTTATTATTCTAAGATATAACATTACTACAGGAGTAAACTCCTAAATAAAACATTCATCATCATCATTTCATCCTATTGCCGTCCACTGCTGGGCGTAGGCCTCCCTCATATTATGCCACAGAGTGCGGTCCTATACCGCCTGCATCTAATGACGCCCATCAACCTTCACCAGCTCGTCGTTCCACCTACTTCGTCCTACACTGCGTTGTCTGATACGTGGTCGCCACTCGAGAACCTTTCTTCCCCAGCGGTTGGTGATTCGTCGAGCGATGTGGCCTGCCCATTACCACGTCAGCGTGCTTATTCATCGTGCTATGTCGGTCACACCCGTTCTTCTGCGAATTGTCGTATTTCGGATTCTGTCTCGCAGAGAAATCCCGAGATAACCCGCTCCATAGCACGCTGAACGACTATGAGTTTGGTTATGAGGTTTACATTTAGGGAGCATGATTCCGTGTCGACCTGTGTTTTCAGACACTGAGCTATGTTGGACGAGAGAATCCTAAATATAACACTATGCCAAACTATTTATACAGCCAGTTGTAACCTAATATTATAAATTCTATACTTACTAATATCGTGGTGACTTTACAAACGTGTTTGATGAATGTTAAAATTACTTTACGGATATTTGTGTTAGTATTCCTGCAAGGTCGCTGTTATAAATATTATTAATGTATAATTTGCTAAACATATCATCATCATCTCAGCCTGCATAAGTTCCACTGTTGGGCTCGAGTCTCCTCTGCAATGTGACGAAATTTGATCTACTGTATTGCGTTGTTAGAGTTTTCTTTTCTTGCATAAATGTTATCGGCATATCACCCTTAGTCTTATACGACATCCACGGGCAAGAGAGAGGGTGTAAATTGTATTCTTATTCCGTAAACACATGGATGGGTTATAGTATGCATGTTCTTTTCAATGTTTCAAGTATACCCGTGTGTATTTGTCGTTGATATTGATGCCGAGACTGGTCCAGTCCGAGAGTTTTAAGGTATCTTCCAATGCTATGTTGTCGCTAAATATAATAATAATATAATAATACATAAAGCTTACATAATCAGAGACTCCCAAACTAGGCTACGGGGCCTGTATCTTGGGATTCAGAGCACAAGTTGATTGTGTGTAAGACATTTTAACATTTCTCGTTTAATAACATTGGAGAAGGTATTATACAGTTACTTATAACTAGACATTTTAATATCAGCTAATGTGGATATTCTGACATGCAGGTAGTGAAATATATTAAAACTATAAGTGCAAAGTGTGTGCGTGTGTGTGTGTGACAGTGTGCGAGTTTGTGATGGTGCGCGTGCGTGTGTGCGTGTGTGCGTGTGTGTATGTTTGTATGTTGTGTGTGTATCTACTGATTCGAGTGGCGTTGTTGTTGTAAACAGATTTATAGGTAGGGCGATTTGTGTTTTATAAGATTTTCTGTCGCTTACTTACAATTAAATACCAATTATACTACAATAAATATTAATTAAAATACCTTTATAAACACATAAAATTTCTAGCATGGGGCATGAACTCTCAAATCAAATATAATTCGAAAACATTTACAGAATTCACACAATTTAAAAACATCACTATTTTTTAAATGTAATGTAGCTGTAGTTGGTCTTAAAATAAAAATTTTATATACAACGTAAATTGTGCATTCATTTTCAAGACAGTAACATTATTGGATACTTCTCTAAAAATTTGCTCAGTAACTGTAATTTCTATTTATTTAATATTAATATCGACAAGTTATGATGTATATAGACTAAGTTCTTTACCTCTCGCGTAATTTCTTAAAACCGCGCGCGCAATTAGGATTGCCAACTTTTTTTGACAGAAACAAGCATAAAATCATTTAGATAGGAAAAAATAAAGTAAAAAAAATGTTTTTATTGCTTTAAAAACGAATTAATTGTGCTTGCCAGATGTGGTGTACTAAATACCACATCTGGCATCTAATATTTCGTTTTGTAATTATAAATCGTTTTCATCGTCCATTTTCACTTAGTTATACCTAGCAATAAATAGCTAAGTATCCATAATGAGTATTTTGTTTTAGGCATCACAATAAAGGTTGAAAAATAAAATACAGTAGAATTCACATATAACGACTTCGCTTATAACGACTAACCGTTTTTAACGACGATAATGTTTACTCAAGTTAGGTTTCATAGTTAGGTACTGAGAAAATATAACTGTTTAGTGCGACTCCGGTTTAAATGACAAACTGCTTATAGCGACCATTTTTTGTGATACTACGTCCGGTTAAAACGACGCGCAATGTTTTGTTTATACAACCTACGCACCAATACTTCGGCGCCCCAACTTCATCCCGACCCGCGCGCTTCACCTTTCCTTATTGGCGCGCGTAAATCACAGTTAGTGTTTGTCACATGTTATGAAAAGTTCTTAAAGCTCGACAAAATGAGTTCTGTGAAGCGAAAGTGTTTTACAATTGAAGAAAAAGTGCAATATTATACCGATTAGAAGGCGGTGAATCAAATGTAACCCTCGCGAAGGAGTTTGGCGTGTACATAATTATGTATTTGTAGGTTAGGTACTTATGTACTTAAGAAATAATCCTACCGTTTTGTACGTCATCCGGCTAGTACGATATAGTATCGCCGGTCCTGAAAGGTCGCTATATCCGGATTCTACTGTATTTGCACATACTTTATTGGTATGCAAAAGTATATAGTAGGTATAATGACCAAAAATAAAGAATAGTTGGCAACCCTACGCGCAATACTTCTCGACTTAGCTTTCTACAATATTCTTAACAAGACGTTATGACTTACAAATTATAAGCAAATAGTAGCAGATAATGTATAAGTAGTAAACAAATTTCATTAAAATTGATGTTTACGCAAATATACATTTTAAATAAAAATACGTTTATATTTGATTGCCCGACGTTTCGAACATTTTGCAATCAAATATCAAGTACAAACACTTTAAAATCCATAAACTCTAATACTTAAGATATGACCGACCTCCAACATGACGTCTTTAATAAATATACAATACTACCTTACTGCATATCATCACAGCTTATACACGATCCACTACTGGGCTCAAACCTCCTCCTATCATATACCAGGATGGTATAATAAACCTATACCATTCGAGTTATCTTTCACTGGTATAAATGTTATATGGATATCATATCATTGCCTACCGCTGGTCAGACACCATTTTTTTTTCTAGACGTATGTTATCAATTAGGTCACTGATACTGAGTCTAATACTTGATAGTGAATCTACTCCGATATGAATGCATGCATGTCTGGATAATCAGTAAATATTTGATCCGTGTGGTGACGGAGTAAGAACACAATTCACCACTCCCTATCTTGCCCGTGGATATCGTAAAAGACGACTAAGGGATATGGGGTATAGGGTCCCACAGGTATCGTAGGAATTAAAGCCTGAAGCTCTTAGTATGAGAGAATGGCCAGGAAAAAGCAAAATCTAACCGTGTCTATCCATCCGCCCATTGGTGCATAGATTATATATTTTTCAGTAACTAACTAGTTCTGTCTGTAAAATATACATACACACATATTATGGATTATAAAATGATAAATATTTCTTTTTGCTTCTTCGGTGACCATTCCTAGACGTCGATTTTCTGCGGGAGTGTGGATTATCCCGGTAAGACCGGCCCGCGGCTGCAGCCAGACAACTGTCAACAGTGTGGTCCTACCATTAAAAAATTATATCGAAAAGTCGAAAAAGTAAAAATAAACACAAATGTGATAATATTCGTAAGAATGTACCAAGTCTTGTTTCAAACTAATTCAATAGACACTCTTCTGTAAAAAAAAAATCCCGAAGTGATCGCAGCGCTACCCACCTGTTACAATTGTGTTTTCACCCCATCCAGGAACCCGTTGTAATATACTTCCAACCATGGCGTTCCAGACCTTAGGAGTTCCAGTCGTTAGATAAAAAACAGATGTATAAAATAATTATATATATTAAGATAAGATAAAGAGATACTTAAAGATTAGAAATGATCAAGATAATCCATACTAATATTATAAATGCGAAAGTAAGGATGTTTGTTTGTTTGTTTGTTTGTTTGTTTGTTTGTTTGTTTGTAACGCTTTCACGCTTAAACCACCGAACCGATTTCAAAAATTCTTTCACCAATGGAAAGCTATAATATCAGGGAGTAACATAGGCTATATTTTATCCCGGTATTCCCACAGGAACGGGAACTACGCCGCGGGTAAAGCGACTGAAACCGAAGCGAAGCGAGGGCGGGTTGCTAGTTTCTTAATATAGTAGACGAAGAAAGAAACTCAAGTTAAAATTAACAATTTTATTTGATAATGTTAAAAATAATCAACCGCCGAAAACTTTAAACACTAAAAATAAATCTTATATCTTTATATATATTCAGGATCTCGGAAACGGCTCCAACGATTTTGATGAAATTTGGCATACTAGAGGTTTCGGGGCCAAAAAATAGATCTAGCTAGGTTTTATTTAGAGAAAATGTTGTTTTGTCGGTGTTTTTAGCTAATCAATACAATGACATAAATGTTATTGACGTTCTCTGAATAGGAATTCGAATTTCGTCGTCGTTGTCAATAGTCTCAATAGCTCAGTTGGGAAGTCGTCCAGATTTCTTTTTGTTTTGTTTTGGCATTCAAATAGCATGGAATCGAATCTCGGTGTTATTATTATTATGTTTTTGTAATTTTAGATATTATATATCTAAATAAATTCGGTAAAAATACAACAAAAATATACCGAGCAAAGCTCGGTCAACCAGATATTTAATATAATAAACGAGATTTGTTAAAATTTAAAACAAAAGTTATAAATAAATATTTCGACAATTAGACAAACGTTGATTTTCATCACTTATTAACCTTCCACTTTCGTACACCCAACTGGTCGGCCTCCTCCAATGTATCGGGCAGATTGGTACCGTGGGTCTCCGGGGTAAGAAAAATCAGCAAACCCGACACCAGCGCAAATACAGCGAACAGCACAAAAGGCAATTCGTCAAACCACTGCGCACCCTGGAATATGACATATATTAAACATGAGAACAGGATAAATCTGAATTAAAATATTGGTTATTTTCCACATTTTGAAAGAGAAAATGTACACTAGTCCTAAAAAAATTAAAAGCGAAGTAGGAACGTAAGCTTTAGAAACTGGCATGCATCTTCGTAATTTTGATCTCTAAGAAAGATGTGGCCAGTAGCAGATCAGAGAAGATTATATGTATGGTGACCTGATTCGCAATAGACACGAGACGTTTAGGTTGGGGCACGCATAAATATCATCGTAAACTCCAAAGTGATATCTGACAATAGCAGATGTTGGTAAGTATGTTGATGATACAGCCACTAGTTGAAAGTAATGAACTTGACAGACCTAAAAGTCTCATTTACATTATTCATCATTATGGATTTTCTTAATGATATCATCATTATCATCTTATTCTTGTCTCAATTATTGGGGTTAATACAATATAGCTCAATACAATATATCTCATCTCTCTGTACAATATATCTCATAGGATTAAATGGAAGGATGAAATATATCTTATTGCATCCTTCCATTTAATCCTATGAGAAATCATCACGTCATGCTTCGCGCAGGACATCTATCTTTCATTGATCTGCATATTATATTCCTAACCCTAGCTTTCAACATTCATACTTAAACTTTTAAGTTCATTTAACTTCTCCGTCCCTGGCGCAACTTTTGAACATTATCTTATACTTTCATTCCTTGTTTAAAAATATATGCACTAATAATACCAATCAAATCTTTATTTCAATTCGGTTGGTATTTGATGGTTTTAATAAAATTTTATTAAAGGATTTAATGTTTTCTTGTAGTAATTGAGTGAGAATACAATCCACCAACCAACGTGAGAAAACAACTAAGAGATATAATATAGAGACAACATCTATGCGACAGAAGGATAACTCTGTATTAAGTAAATATATCAACCTATCTGAACAGCGTGGAAGTGAAGCAATTTCTTCCTTTGGCAGAGAAAACTCGAGGCTACTAATAGGAAGTATATGAGCTAAGATGATGATGATAATTTAATATGTATGGCAATAAATAATATTTGCTTTTTATATAAATACAAATTAATAAAGGTTATCTTTATCGCATCAATAGTGTAATTGTAATTATATTATTGACTTACGATAGCTGGTGTGAGCGGCGCAATCATCGAGCCAATGCGGCCCATCATTGAGGAGAAGGCGTACAAGCTGTGCCGGTGCTTGGTGGGGTACAGCTCCATGGTGTATACGTACACTGCCGTTACCACCATCGCAATCGCATACTTTGCTATCAGATATATCGTCAATGAAATTACGTATTGATCTGAAAAGAAATAGTTTATTATTGACATATACTGTGTTTTTTTTTATAAAAAATACTGGCGACCACTCCTCTGATATCTCCTATTATATTCAATTTAA
Source organism: Lymantria dispar (assembly GCA_032191425.1). Classification (NCBI taxonomy): domain Eukaryota; kingdom Metazoa; phylum Arthropoda; class Insecta; order Lepidoptera; family Erebidae; genus Lymantria; species Lymantria dispar. The sequence continues at coordinate 33,060,220 of CM063453.1, forward strand.
TGATGTGATGCACAAGTTACTTTTGATCTAGATTAAATCGTACTAATACAGTAGCACGCTGTCAACAGTAGCCTGCCGGCCATCGTCTACCGGCAGTCTTCTGTCGTCTGTCGGCCTTATTAAAAGGCTCAAAGTTGGTCAACATGCTATGGCTCTCCATAGCTATACTCAGTATTTCTCTGCATGATAATATCCGAAATATGGAACTCCGTAGAAGAACGGGTGTAACCGACACAGCCTGCAGAATTAACACATTGAAACGGTAATAGGAAGGTTACATTGACCCGGTCCGTCCCTGGTGGTACAACACATACTCAGAAAATCGACGTCTGAGTAGTAGCAATTTGTTACTGCGCTTCGTTCAGTGAGCGAGAAAGCCAAAAGCCGAACTTTCTGAAAGTGCTTGTGTCTGCTGGATTTTGATGATGCCTTTAATATCACTGAACCTCATTGCACGCTTTCACACTTCTTTCACTTTCTTCATGGTAAACAGCGGCCTAGCAAAGGTCCACGAGCGCCAGTATCACTTACCATATCTGAACATGAAGTATGCTGTTTACATGTTTGCCATCGACAATAATAAAAAAAAAATAAGGAATAATACTTTATAGTATAAAATAGCTTTTTAAATAACCCATTTTTTATATATAAAATATAAAATTAGATTCCGTGTGGCGATGGAGTGATCGCAGTTCACCACGACCTTATTTTGCCCGTATGCTGTAAAAGATGACTAAGGGATATAATATATACAAGATTTGTGCAAGAGAAGAAAAATTCGATATAAAATCCTATACCAATACGTCGGACCAGCATGGTATAGTAGTTCAATTCAATCGCCCCTATTGGAGAAGGGGCTCGAGCCCAGTAAGGGTTTTTCTAGTATATATCTTTTTAAGACATACAATTCCATAGGATGATGATGATGCAGATGGAGATACCTATAGCCTCTAAATGTAAGTGGGTATCCCAAAAAAATATTTAATGTAGCACATAATCATCATTTGCCTGCCCTCGTCCCACGCTAAGTGTGGTCGGCACAACATGTTTTTACCTTCCATAGCCTCCTATCAGCCGTTATATTTGCACTCACTACTTTCACACGCATATCCTCATTCACACAATCCATCCATTTCTTTTTAGGCCTGCCACGATTTTTACGTCCATCCACAAACATATTGACAACCCTCCTCGTCACGTGCCCTTCATCCCTCCTCATCACGTGTCCATACCAAGACAATCTCGCGCTCCTAATATTCTCTATCACTGGTGCCACTTTCAGGCTTCCCCTGATATACTTCTTTCTTATTTTATCCAACCTTGTAACTTCACACATCCAATGTAGCACATAATAAGGAGACTACATCGAAAACTCCTTAAATTTCAATATGTGTTCTTTGAGCTCTCGTATAAAGTGAATCAATAAATTTTCTCATCGAAATTCCTCCACTAAACTTACCTTGAGGCATAAAAATGTATGCGACTTGTACAGCAGCGCAGAGCCAAAACCCTGCTATTAATACAGGCCTTCGTCCAATTCTGCTCATAAGGAAAACGGAGGTCCAAAAACCTGGGATTTCTACGGTAGCCACGGCAATGAAGTTCAGGTACCTATTGCCGGACATGTTCACGGCGTTGACTGATAGACCGTAGTAAATAAACGTTGTTGTAATCCACCAGATAGGTGATACCCAACAGCGGAGAAACACTCGTTTGTGTCTGTATACCTGGACGATCAGCCAAGGTTGTTTACTATTCTGTTCTGCTTCCAGAGCTCTAGTTTTTCGCACTTCTTCTGCAGTGAGACTGAGTAAACTAAGAAACTTCTCCGATAGTGATTTGCCGTTGACACTTGCAACTTTTTTCAATAAAGCTTCTGAATCTTTAAAGCGGCCTTTACTCATATACCAGCGAACAGATTCCGATATGAGCCAGAAGTAAAAAATAGTTAGAAGCTGAGGAATGTACAGCATCACAGTCAGACTCTTCCAGTTAGGTACACCCCATGCAATAAAACCCAGCAGCACTTGTCCTAGCGCGAAGCTCGTGTTGAGGACAGCACCGGTCGCTACACGATATTTGGGCCCTACTAGTTCCATTACTGCAAAATATTAGAAACATGGTTATATTCAACTACTGATGAAATTTGGAGATCCGGTTTTGGAGATCCGCTTTTGATTATGGCTTCAGAGTTTGTAAGGCTTCATTATTCAATAAAAAGCTTCATTATACAAAGGTAACAATTTCTCTTATTCTATCCTACACTTTTTGATGACCAGATATGGTGTTATAACAAAACTACCCAAATCGTCCGGGAGTACGGAAAGGAACGCCATATATCCTCATAATAGGCTGTATTATACTTGTTTGTTGGCATTTGGACAGACCATTGCTACCGCTTCAACGGTATCCTATCCTAACTTAATTCTGTAGTGACTGCGATTTTTTTTTTCGGGTGGGTTACAATTTACTTGCCTGCAGCAAATGAACCCAAACGAATATAAACACTAAAATTCTATCCCGTGTTCCTTTTTTTCTTGAGGTATGCAGTAAATTAACGGTGGAAAAGTGATGGGTCTGACTATCTCCCCTTCAAAAAATTGTAATGGATTGTTGCCGTATATCGCCTAATTCAATTATTATTAAGACCTAAATCGCTATGCGAACATTATTAACTTCCAGTATACACAAAATGTTATCATAATAGCTACTCATACCTATTTGTAAACATACTATCAATTCCTTGTTTTATGCTAATGAGGAAATAGATTTACAGTTAGTAATTCTATTATCAATAGATTAAAATTAATTTATAAAGTTCTAATTAGTTACTGAATAACATTAGTTAGTATGCTTCTATCTAAGATACCCAAGATTATTGTTAGAGATTTGATAAATACAGGTAAACAGTTCTAACTGATACTTCTTTTCGAAGAGTATTTTATATTAAAACCGATGGTGTTTTTAATTGCGTCTATTCATAATCTGACCCAACTGCATTTTCATTTTATACTAGCAAATGCCTATGCTGTTACCCGTATAGTTTCCTCTTCCGTGGGAATACGGGGATAATATTAACAAATCACAACTTCTCTCAGAATCATCATCCGTGATTCACGCAAATAATTTGTTTTGCGTAGTAGGATCGATGATTCTGGGAACGATATTCAATACTTAGACATTTAGTCTTTATCTAAGAAGTTCTAATTGTATACCTATTTCAATTTCTTCTCAATTCATGTATATATCACAGGAACTTCTTCCACCAACGTAAATTGATCTACTGACAATTTTGTTTTATTAAGGTTTTTTTCTTTTAAATTAAAGTTATTTGCCTTCCTTTGTAACTGCACATGACAAAGTGATCTATACATAATACAGTCAACTGTCGCGGATTCTTTGTACCGTGGAAAAATAAAACTTTAAAACTGGGTGTTATTGGCAATCTATTAATTGTATGTTTGTTAAGTCAACAAGGATTTATTGGTTAATGTGGATTCTTATCTTTCTATTATGATAACCACAGTAAAGGTTAGTAGCTTTATGGTAGCCATATTCTAAGGGCAAGCCTCCATAACCAGAGGTAAATTGACCTTCTACAACACGCTGGTCAGACGGGTTTGTGCAGGGTTTTATTTCGAATTTTCCTTGTCTTACATAGATTACTTATATGCATATTAGTCCTTTAGAACACCCACGTGTAAGATTGGGGATAGTGAAGTTCAATACATGGTAAATTTTGACACCTATTGACATTTACCTAAAATATAATTACTGGAGAAAACACCAGAGCCAAATGTGGCCTCAAAGAACTCTGAGATGATGAAGCCGATGTAGTTGTTGCTAAAGTATCGCACCAAGCCGAGCCATCCCGTGTTGAATGCGTTCAGTACGAGAGCCACACGACGTCCCCAACGGTCTGATACGTAGCCGGTGATGGGCAATGCCGTGAATGTGCCGAAGGTTCGCAATGTACCTATTAACGTACGCCTCCATTCGTCACATCCCAGGTCGAACTAGACAACATATATGTGTATAAGAGCACCTGGATGACTGAAAATAATTGATGAAATAATGAAAAATTAATAAAAAAAAGGAAAAAAAGAGTGAAAACCAAGGTTTGAACCTTCAATTACGCGACGACTTGATTTCTCATTGAGCCATTTATGTACGTGATGCCAGTAGATAAATTTATCTTCACAGAAATATAATCAGAAATTATATTTTCTTGACAATACTGACGAAACAAGATTTTCTTGAGATTAAGTCTAGCTAAATCTACCTAAAACTATTTATCGTCTCCGAAACCATACCATTGCATAGAAATTTTTGGAGGTTTTATCAAGATTCTGAATATACAGAAATATACAAAAAAAAAATGCTCGTTTAAAGATATATCTTGCCAAAAGCAGCCAACTCGAAATTAAATCATAAGAATTATATGATATAATGCATGCATGCACTTACGCACTCACGGAACATACGTTTTCGCTCATCTCGTGCTTATGCACTTATGCACATACGCCGGCCCATGCACATAGTATATATTAGGAAATTTATGATTAAGTTAAGTAATTACGAAATTTATATTATTATCATCATCTCGGTTCTTATACGTCTTACTGCTGAAAGGGCATTTGACCTATTACACCGCTTCGGTCAGAGGTTTTGTTATAAGGTTTTACTTCGATTTTTATGCTCTTAGATAGTATCTCTCTGCATATTATATGCCTTAGTCGTGTCTTATGACCCCCACGGGCAAGAAAGGAGGTAGTGAATTGTATTCTTACTCCATCTATATCTAGCGATACCTTTGGTGTGAAAGTGTTTTATGTGATTAGAAAATAAAACTTGCATCGTACGCGCATGAATGCGTATTTTCATACACATGCTGTTCACAGGGCTCTAAGCTCGTTCTGTCGAAGAGTGTGCTGGGACAGGTGTCACTCTCCACTATACGCGCAGTCGATACGTTGCTGAACCTCTGGCAATTGTCAAAGGAGTTAGAGCCGGTGGTTGGCACCGCGTTTTCTAGCCAGTACGGTAACCACTCAGGCTCGTTGCCGTCACATTCGGGAATCAAACATCTGCAATTTTATTATATTATTCAAGAGGCAAATACACGCAGACCGGCTGCTTCCCAATATCACTCTTTCTCTCTTCCCTCCAATATGATTACCGGGAGTGATAAATACTTCAGTAGTTAAGCTCTGATCGTATGATGCTTGGAGAATCTAGCCTCTAATATTATCCTAGTTCAAAAGCTGTTATGTTGGAAATAATCTATACTAATATATAAAGCTGAAGAGTTTGTTTGTTTGAGCGCGCTAATCTCAGGAACTATTAGCCTAATTTGAAAAATCCTTTCAGCGTTAGATAGCCCATTTTTCGAGGAAGGCTATAAGCTATATATCCTCACCCCAAGACTAATAGGAGCGGAGCACTAATGAAGAATGTTTCAAAATCCCATTTTTCCCCTTAAAACGGCTAAATTTTCGCTAAAACCCTGTGTGATAGAATTGTATTATTAAACAATATTTTCACCTTCTACGTAAACAAAGTCTTAGTTTAAAGTTAGCGTTAGCCCAAAGCATCTATCTATACCATATAGACGAAGTCGCGAGCAGAAGCTAGTATTTATTAAACATGTTTCTATGTGTATGTTATATATTTTATTAAAAAAAATCGAAGTCTCTAAGTTTATTGCCAAATCTTCTGTATTCTAGTCTGCCTTAGGCTAATCTGGTGGCGGATTCATTATTATCAAAATCCTATACTCGTTCCAACCATTTATTTTACTTTTGGCAGGTCGAATTCTGATCAATTAGTGTTGTACCTAGTGTTGCCCAAATGCAAGACCAAGACGAGACTTGGACCGGTCTTGGTCTTGGTCTTGCAACATCACACCTGGTCTCGTCTTGGTCTTGGTCTTGCGTACCCGAGTCTTAGTCTTGGTCTTGGTCTTGCGCACCCGCGTCTTGGTATTGCAGCAAGAGTCTCGCTAAGTTTTGCAGTTAGAATAACGTAACAGTAATTTATCATGGCAATGAAAAATCCAACTAAATTAATCAAATATCCTATCCTATCTATCCATCTGCTAGCCTATAGTTCACTATTGAATACAATACTTACCACTGGAGAAAATTACTCTTCTATTCCCCTGGTGTTCCATTAGACAGCGTTACTACTCTTATGACAGGACTTTCGACCCTATTTTCTTAAGACGTCACCACACGAGGCGGTTGATACAATAAATTTTATGTCATTTTATAATCAATGCGATATTTTACAATTAATGCGATTGTTTATATTCCCCTTCAAGTTAAGTGGTATATATCTATTGTATTTCCAGTTTAGTTACTGATACTCTGGATACTTGAAAAAACCTGTTGCTCTATTGTCTATATAAATACTTTGGCCGCTGGATCCATGTAGCTCTTAATATACTATTTATTCAAGAACATATAAAACTGATTTAAAATTTTATGGTTTTAATACTTGTAAAATGTATGATATTCGTCGTCATCGTCACAGCTCATAAAAGTGCCACTGCTGGGCTTAAGCTTCCTTCCAGTAAGAGGAAAATTGATCTACTATACCACGCTGGTCAGACATGTTGGTACAGGGTTTTCTTTCTAGTTTCACTTCTCTTGCACATATGTTATATACACAGGGTGTATCAGGTTATGGGACAACTGTTCATGTATGTTGTAGTTCAACAGTCATAGATCATAATTAGAATGTATATTACACAAAAACAATATAACGTAAAAGTTATAGTGATTACAAAAATGTGTGTCTAAGAGTTTATGCCTTAAATTTTATGCATTATGTAGGTATGTACAGACAGGATATATGTAAGCATGTAAAATTTCGACAGTATAAATAGGTATTAGATTTGCGCGAACCTTTCAATGGTTACGTAGGTACAAAGGCGACTCATCAACGGTCATCGGCCGATCAGCTGATTTATGTTAAAGCGAAGTTTGTCTTGCTTATGCAAACGTAATCATTGATTTATTCAAATTCTAATGAACATTTAACAAAATACGAATATGTTGTAGATTAAGTATCATTCCTTTATACATTTTAATCAATTTACACGAAAAAACGATGACAAAATTGAGAACTTACATGTCTCTCAATTCATTAATGAATCGATATTTTTATTTCAATTTTTTTTCATGGGTTCCTAACACCATTGCCCGATCCGATTTGATACGACATCCACGGGTAAGAGAGTGGTGAATTATATTCGTACTCTATCTTTTTTTTTTTGTGTGTGTAGCTGTTGGTCGCAGATGACCTTGACAGCTTAACGCGGTCAATGGGTGAGCGCTGATGGCTCTCAACCCGGTAAGTAAGTTAAGCGAACATCGCCCGAGGGCTCCCCCCCTGTGGGGAACGGACCTCGGCTCGGGGCGTCGCTGAGAGCAAAGTGGGCGTGGCCAAGTTTAGGTTAATGACTTTTACGCGGCGCGGTTTTCGACCTCGACGGCGAGGCCGATACCGCGGAGTTTTATCTGTTATCGCTGCGCGAGCTGTGTAGGTCCTTTCTTGGGCGATCATAATAGCGTCATCTTCTTCTTCAAGAAGATGACGAGGACGTCGGACCGCGGATATTTTTGAGGGGACGTAGTTTACCGCCCCAACCACTAGTGGATTGGGGTGAGTCGTGGCAGAGGCAAAATAGCGCTGGGAGCAACGCTTCATGTACTGCCTGATGGTGATCGTACTCTGTCCCTACATGGACATTTATATAGATTAATTGTAGGCATATTTCTATGTCCAACAGTGAACGTCGTTGGGCTAATGAATAAACGGATATATAAATATGTATAATGGGCAAGAGCACTCTCGTGATTACGGTATTTTTGTCCTTAAGCCTTTCTGAAGAGTAATTCTGAAAAGCCAACACCAACATTGGGAATCGATTGGCCAATAGATGGATATCTCAAGACTGATTTGACTTGCCGTGTAGTGACGGAGTAAGAATATAATTCATCACCCCCTATTTTACCCGTGACTGCGAACCCACGACTAAGGGCTATAATATATAACATCGGTGCAAGAGAAGGAAAACTTGACATGTATGACCTGTAACAACACGGCCGATCACCGTGGCGATTCCCTCCGGCCACGGCCGATTCTCCTCCTGTTATGTAGAAGACACGAGCTCAACCGTATATAAGCTGAAATGGTGATTTGAATTAAATGCAAGACCGCGAGACTCTTGCAGACCCAGTCTTGGTCTTGCTCAAGTCTTGCAGGGCCAGTCTTGGTCTTGGTCTTGCAAAAATTAAGCGGTCTTGGTCTTGGTCTCGGTCTCGCATTTCTCGCAAGACCAAGACCAAGACCGCAAGACCAAGACTTTTTTGGGCAACACTAGTTGTACCAATGTATTACGGACACTATGTTTTGTAATAATCGATTTTAGTCAGGAAGAACTTTTAATCGATTTAACACGGATATTTTATTTTTGCTTAAATACATATTTCATATTATTTAAAAACTTCACTTCTGTAAATATATTTGTTATTTGGGCACATTAATTTTTGCATACCCACTAATTCAGTCCTCCCAAAATATTTTACTTTGTACTTTGCAAAATAAAAAATAACTACTTTATGAAGCATTTTTCCATTAAGCGGGGTCCGCTGCTCCAAACTTTACTTAGAGACAATGGCGCCCTCGTCTGCGGTAGTAAATCACTAATTTTCTCATCCAGCCTACCCCTTTTTTTTTTAAGCCGAATTGGCAACACTGAACGGCGCGCCGGCGACGCCATCTTGTTGTGTTGTCTGTCACTCGCAACAAGACTCCCGTGCTAGTCACATTTCTGTTCGCTGAGTGCTCTTTCATATTTTTCATACGCTGTGTTGAGTATTTATATTCCACCGTATTGATTTCATTGTTCTTACTTTGATTGAGTTGAGCGTATCGTTCCTCACAGTAAGATTTTACTTGCAAAATGCCGAAAGGTATGGTGCTTAAAGGACAATTCAGAGAGTTAGTGCTGCGGCTTCGTGAATATTTTGAAAAGGAAAGCCGAAATGGCGGATTCCTTATACCGGTAACCCAAGTTAGAGACCGTGTTGCAGCAGCATTAGGTATTAATGCTCCAACGGTGGCGAAAATCACTAAAGAAGCCTATGGTAGTAGTGGTATTGAACAGAACAAGCTATCTACGCCTAAGAAAAAACGTCAGCCCCGTAAAGTGACAGCAATTGACAGTTTTGATACTGATGCTATTCGTCGTCATATATACAATTATTACACAAGCAAAGAGATTCCTACTTTGAAAAAATTAGTAGCGTCTCTACGAAATTGTGGCTTGTTTCGTGGTCAAAAATCTTCTTTGTCAAAGGTGCTGCACCAAATCGGGTTCTTGTATAAGAAATCCGACAAAAGAAAAATTTTAATGGAATGTCGTGATATAGCCTTATCTCGCTGTGAATTTTTAAGACAAGCGAAGAAAATAGAAGACTGGTCGAATGTCGTTTTCACAGATGAAACTTGGCTCAATGCCAATCATTCCATACCAAAAGGTTGGACTGACGATACTGCTGCTTCTACTTCTGCAGTGCCAATGGGGAAAGGTGAACGCCTCATCATTTGCCATGCGGGAACTACAAAGGGATTTGTACCAGACGCTCTGTTAGCGTTCAAATAAAAAAAAACAGGAGACTATCATGAGGAGATGAATGCGGACGTGTATGAAAAGTGGTTCAGAGAAATGCTTACATCACTTGAAGAGCCATCAATAATATTTATTGATAATGCACCCTATCACTCTCGCCAAATTAATAAAATGCCAACACAGGCCAACAAAAAACACGAGATATAATCTCGTGTTTTTTGGCTGGCTTCGTGATAATGGGGAAGATGTGGACGAATCCCTACTAAAAGTAGAATTACTTAAAATATTAAAAAGTAAAAAGCAGCCAAAACGATATGTCATCGACGAAATGGCAGCAGAATATGGGCATGTTGTAATCAGAATTCCTCCGTACCACTGTCAATATAATCCAATTGAAATGATCTGGGCACAAGTCAAAGGACACGCCGCAAGAAACAATACAACTCCTCCTTTCACAGCAAATAAAATGCTTGAACTTTTAAAAAACGCATGTGCTAGTGTGACGCCTGAAAACTGGGCGAGTGTCGTCAACAAGACAAAAAATATAATATTCTCTGATTGGGATCGGGAAATTGAATTTGACAACATACCTACACAAGAGTTAATAATAAACACTGTAGATGATTCAAGCGACGATTCGAGTGCGTATGAAGAATCCGACGATTCGTTATAATAAAATAATATTAAAATATTTTGGTTGTTTTATTTCATGTTATAGGTATGATGAGAAGATTTTTATATCTCCCTGATACAATTTTAACGTGTTGTCTATTACAACAATTCAAAACTCAGTTGTCAGCTGACTTAACTGCAAATAAGTGTAATCGATTATTTGCGATTCATTAGTTTGCACCGAATACTTTTGATCCTGTCACTAGATGCGATAGAACGTATCTTTTTTTATAACGGAAATGAATTATCACTTAAATTTTATGAATAAAGCTATTTACGGCATATTAATGTATTTAGTGGGTAATAATTAAGATATATAAATATTATTGGGCAGTTTATATATTTCTCTGTTCACTCGTTTCAAAGTTAATAATTGCGTATAATGAAACAGTTACGTCCTAAAGCATGTGTCAAAAGTAAAATAAATGGTTGGAACGAGTATAATTCAGCATTTCAAGCTGGATATAGGCGGCCTTCCTTATAATATGTAGGGGAGAGGTGTAATCGCTTTTTATACAGCGATGGCGTTGGCGATTGCATAAGGTGTTATATGTTTCCTCTTGGTGAATCTCTTGAACGATTTTAACAATCCTAAATACAAGTAAAGGGTGATCACAACTGTGTTCTATCGCGTTACAACATGGGAAAGTCTCGTATCTGTAGTAGATTATTAGTTTAACCATGAGGTATTGACTTCTATTTCATCATCATCATCATAGACTATATATGTCTCACTGCTGGGCCACGAGCTTCTTTCATAATTGATGGCAAATTGATCAACTGTACTTGAGACTTTAGGCAAATGGTTGATGTAAGGTTTTATTTCGAGGTTTCCTTCTCTTGCGCTATATTTCTTAAGCGTCTTAAACTACATCCATGTGCGAAATAGGGGTTTGTGAAGTATATGCTTACTTTATTACCATATGGCTTACCTGGTCTTTATTCTAGCAGTGGTGAACACGTATTCAGTCGCGCCCCAAGCAGCAAATATAGCTATAATGACTGCCAACAACAAAGTCCTCAACTGGAATTGCCCGAACTGTCCTAGCTCATTGACCAATAGCATGTCTAAGTCCACCTTCGCTTTGGTATTAGCTTCAGTATCCTTCACTTGTGTATCCTCTGAGGGACTCATGGTGACGCGCTGTTCCAACAAATGTGTATTATTAAACAGTGTTTGTTAAAAAATAGCAAAATTGTAAATATTTATCTAGTTTTGTAACTAATTAATTTTAGATATCATGCTTAAGTCTTTTTTATGAAGATTTTCTTGTCATTAAAATCATCGATTTTGGTTCATTATTCCTAAGAGCAGATCTTTATATGTCTTATAGTTTCAAACTCGCTTCTACTGACCAATCTAAATGGGCCAAGCTATATAGTTATGCCATCGAAAACATAACTTGTAAAAAAAACCAAATCTCGCAACTCAGTTCTACCATAAAAAGTTGTGAGATCCATGTAATACAAATTCAGCCCCTAGAATGGACCTTCTTTCTTAAGTTATTAGCTAACAATACAACTTATAGTGGCCATATCAATATTAAATATTTTTGATCTCAAAATGATGTAATGGCATTTGATTACTCTAAGTGCTTCACGCATGCTTGTATAATCGTTAAATAACAATAATAAATAATTCCTGTTGAAGAGAACGTAATACTTTTTTAAATTATTTTAGTTTGTGTTAGGCTCAGGAGTTATTCTAAATTTTCAATTTAACTTATAAATAAATAGATTGATTTGACAATCGCACTAAACAATCTCATTTAATATAATATGTATTACGTATTTGTGAGTTTCATTGTGTTTTAATATGCATAAGGTAAAGAGGAGGAAGAGTATGTCGTCTTGCCATCACTGCGATTGTGACAAGGATCCGGCGCAGCACATACGTGAGGTGTGTGTCGCGTGGGCAGTGCTGTGAAACCCGTCGCAATCATCGGTACCGACCTGACGCTGCCGAATGTCGCTAGGGCGATGCTTGACAGCAGCAGGAACCAGGACGCGGTCACCGCCTTCTGTGAGGTAGTCTTCTCGCGGAATAAGGTGGCGGATAGTGTGCCGGAGGAACTCCTCTACGGCAACACGTTCCGCTGCCGACGACTTGGGGTAGCACAGGTGATGGTTTTATAACCGACTATTCTCCTTGCGAATATTATTGTAGACCGAATACCATCCGCTGAAGTTGGCTCAGGTTTTTGTTAAGCTCTTAGTCGTCTTTTAACAAGCAATGTAAAGTTCGGTAGTATTCCTAGCAACCACCGCAATCAAATCTACAGCATATTCGTCTTTATATTCGCTTTTTCGATAGTAAGGGTGAGTTGAGGGGAACTAACCTACAACGAAACATTATGGATAATTTGAAGGTCTTTACGTCACCGTTCACCTTGGCACATAATTGATACTTTTATATGAATTACAGATAATTGTTGCATCCTATATTGATATAGAACCGATTTAGTGATAAGATTACATTCTCGGAATTTATCCAACAGCTTACCATTTTCTTGCTAATGGTGAACAAATATATATTTATACATGGTAAATAACGCTTCCCCGTGTGGCGACAGGATACCAATGTCGCGATCACACTGCTGTACAGTGCAAGTCATGAAAATTGGCTAGGGCAACAGTTCTGAGCGATATATTGTTTTATTTATTTATTTAAATCTTCTGCACACAAAAAAGGTACATGGCGGACTTAATACCTTAGGCATTTTCTACCAGTCGACCTGGGGTGGAGCAGAAATAATTTAGGTAGGTGCAATTTAGCGAGAGTAATGAATTCTGGTGAACAGTTATCCGAATCAAATTACTTAATATAATCTTATACCTAATACATAAAGACAATACATATATACATAGATACATACCTACCCATATAAATACATAAATACATGCATACACACAAATATATATATATTATACAAACGGCTAAGATAATTCATCACTGATGAGTTGACTCCATCACAAAGTTCAGGTATAGTCGTTTGCCCATAGCCTTAAAACTGTCACGACTAGTGGCCATTTTGATATCTAATGGTAACGCATTCCAGAGAAGAATAGCTTGGATATAAAAGGAAGAGTGAACCAGATTAGAGGAGTGAGAAGGACAGTGAAGAAGAATTGTTTTTGAGGATCGGAGATTACGGTCATGAGTAGTGCAAAGAAATTGAAAGTGAAGTTTTAAGTAGGGGGGAGCATTAGGAGAGTTTAAAGTAGAATACAGTAAAGAGAGAGTTCGCAAGCTTCGTCTTTGCCTAATCGGTAGCCAATTAAGCTGAGAGCGAAATGAGGAGACATGGTCGAATTTGCGCAGGTTAAAAACGAATCGAATGCAATTGTTGAGAAGTCGGTCCAGTTTATTGAGCAGATCTGCATTCAGGTCGAGGTAGCACACATCAGCATAATCGATGATAGGAAGGATTAAGGTTTGAACCAGCGCTGTCTTAGTCTTCATAGGAAGAAAGTTCTTCAAACGATATAGCGAGCGAAGTGTTCCCGTAACTTTGTTCGATACGGTAGTGATCTGTGTTTGCCACTTCATCGTCGAGTCCAGAAATAGGCCGACATTTTTGACGTGTTGGCCTGCCCATAGCCACTTCAACGTGCTCATTTTTCGCGTTACATCGGTTACACCCATTCTTCTGTGGATTTCCGTATTGCCGATTCTATCTTGCAGAAAATCTCGAACATGGCCCACTCCATAGCACGCTGAGCGACTTTGAGCTTGGTTATAGGACCTACATTTGGGGACCATGTATCCGTGCCGTAAGTTGTCACTGGTAACACACCCTGGTCGTAGAACTGTGTTTTCAGACAATGAGGTATGTTGGACGAGAAGTTCCTCTTAAGTTTCCCGAACGCTGCCCAACCGAGATGGATTCGTCGGCTGACCTCTTTCTCAAAATTGGATCTACCTAACTAGACTATTTTTCTAAGGTAAACATAATGATCGACATCGATCATAATAATCAATCGAAAATACAAATGACAGTTCACTTCATCCCAAAGTGAGAATTTGGGAGTGGTCTAAAGAAGGTAGTATGGACAGTTAAATAAATCATCCAGAAATCCTGTTCACGGATCAGTCCAAGATCCCAGATCCAAGCTAATTTGGCACTATACCAAAGAAATCCCGGATATCAGCTTGTAAGAGATCGGAATGGCTCACAAACAACTAAGAAACGGTAAGGCACCGGGAGATGACGGAATTACGGCGAAGCTTCTAAAGGCAAGCTGGTCTTAAAAGCCCTCCAGAAACTATTTAATTCCGTTATTCTCAGAGATGACGTTCCAGAGTCGTGGACCAGGAGTGTGGTGGTGCTGTTCTTCAAAAAGGATTACAAAGCTCTTCTAAAGAATTAGGGACCCATCTCACTCTTGAGCCATGTCTATAAATTGTTTGCGAGGGTCATTGCCAATCGACTCACGTGCAAACTTGATGACTTCCAGCCGCCCGAGCAAGCCGGCTGCCGAAAATACCATATTTATTACATATTATTCTTTAGTCGTCTCTTACAACACATGTGGGCAAGAAATGGGGTGGTTAGTGGTGTTCTTGCTCTTGCACTACATGTTTAGGTTTTTAAATCTTTATATCTGCGACTTCAATTTAATCAACAATCTTAAAATAAAGGTTTTTGTTTATACTTTTATGTTTACACTTCTGTGGCTATTTTGACGAAAAGATATTTTATCAAGCAGCTAGAAAGACATTTCGGGATAGCTAGATTCGTACGTAGTAGGTGCCTGCGGTCAGTCTTCCATGAGGTATTTTTTACAAATAGACGTACATAATGAGGCAGCCACTTTTGAAAATAGTAAATTTATGGGTTAAAAAATACAATCGGTTTTATTAGATCAAACTTATAACTTGCATAACTACAAACGTCGGCCAATCATAAATCAAATACAAACGCGATATAATCCGTAAAAGTAGTTTTATTTACAATGTGTACTGCATAACTATAAAGTCAAAAAATTCTTACTTCTTAGGATATTAAAATTTAACGGTTATTTTTATACGTATTTCAAAAACCCTTAATTAATAACTCTTACATATTTGAAAATTAATTAACACTGAGATGAACGCGGCCGAGCGAGGGGAAAATGCGTTTCTTCTTGCTGTTCGGTAGTCTCTCAATAAGAATGAATTATATGCTTCGTAATGTGAGGTTTGAATTACGATTAAAGTAGAATATATTTAAGAAAAGGAAGAGAATAGTACTAAAAATTGAACATATGCAGTGTAAGTAAAGACAAAAAATAGTTTTATATAATAAATCTATTTTACCGACTTTATAGCGTTTGTACACAAAATGATAATGTGGGTCATTTAATAATTAGTTGTGTAGCGGGTATATATTATATAAGCTTCTGTAATAACGATGACTTGTTGGACATGAGACATCTTAGTCCTCCCGTGACTATGAACAGTGAAAACTGTTGGAAATGTCAGACAATCAAAAATAAAATACAAATGCGATAAAATCAGTAAAAATAGTTTTATAATTTATATTTTTATTTTATAAACTGTATAATACTCGTTTAAACATCAGAAATCATTAAAAAAAATTATTTACAAAAAGTATTGATATTCCACCAAAAACATAAATAAAAAGTGGGAGTCAACTTCGAATTTCGATGAAGATGTTATGCAAAGAAAAAAAAAGGAGACTGAAGATGCTTACAAAATACTTACAAATATTGTTCAGAATTGTCCCGAACCCGTTAAATTACTAAGATTAGGTAGATTCAATACAGGCAAAACACGACCTCTGAAAATAATTTTTGAATCTTCTGACACACCAAAACTTATACTAAAAAATCGATCAAAATTAAATGATAATAACATTAAAATATATTCGGACCAAACTGAATCCCAGAGAAAATATATGCAGAATTTACGAAGTGAAATAATAGAAAGAGAAAAAAAAGGAGAAAGAAATTTATTAATAAAATATATTAAAGGAGTGCCTGTTATAACTAAAGCTAGCTCTTATCCAAAAAACTAAATTCCATTCACCTAAAAAGCAATAAAGAATACCAGATTATAAGCAAATATGAGGATCTGCCGACTCATCAAACATTTCTTAAATTTTATTATTTAAATGTGAGAAGTATACGGACGCCAGGTAAATATGAAGAACTCCAATGCATTCTTAAAGCTATTAAGACAACAGTTCATTTTGTTATACTAACAGAGACATGGATAACATCAGAACAAGATGCTAAGCTCTATAATCTTCCTAATTACACTCATGTATATAACTATCGGCATGACAGCAGGGGTGGAGGTGTATCAATTTATATACATAATAAAATTACGTTCGAGATTACTGAAGATAAATATAAAGATAGCAATCATTATTTATGGATCTACCTTCCCAAGTTTTCTTTACATATTGGAGCTGTGTACAAGCCTGGCAGCACAAATTTCAAGGAGTTTCTTAAGATATTTAGTCAACAAATAGAGAAAAGGAAAAGATCTATTGTCTTTGGAGATTTTAATCTGGACCTACTTAGTACCAACACCAATACAATACAATATGTAACTACTATTGAAGAGAATGGCTACGAAATTGTAAATAAAATTGATAAAAACTATTCAACCAGACAAACTGAGGCAACTAATACAATCTTATATCACATTTTAACAGACTTAACAAACTATTCTTTTTACACTGCAATACTAGATTCGGCTATGAGTGATCATAAGCATATATATTTAGAAATTATTAATTACAAAGTGCAACAAAAGCAACGATTAAAATATGACACCATTGACTACACCAATTTGTACAAAAGTATTGAGCAGATTACATACACGAATGAAGAACACGACTATAAACTTTTCGAAGAATTTATAAAATCACATATATTTCAAAATAAAAAGAGTAAAATCAAGATTATGAACCTACCGAAGGATGACTGGATAAATAAAGAAATAATAAATTCCATTAACAACAGAAATATTTTATGGCAAAAACTAAAAAAAGATAAGGCAGATAAGACAATAAAAGAGAAGTATTTGACCGAAAAAAATAAAGTGCGCAAGAAAATCGACAGAGAAAAACGAAGCTACTACTATAAAATATTCCAACAAAATTCCCAAACCCAAAAAAATATGGCAAACAATAAATTCATTGGCATTGAATAAGATTAAAACTAGTAATATTGTGCCTAAACTTGTAGTAAACTCAAAAATTTTTACTAATGGTGACGATATATGCGATATTTTTAATGTATTTTTTTCAAACGTTGGTTCTGAATTGTCTGGTAAGATACCACAGAGATATCATCAAAATTCAGGTAATATACTAATGTATAATGACAGACACAAGCATGATATTACACTCAAAACATCTTCACCTTGTACCGTTAGAGAAGTTGCTCAAATAATAGACAATTTAGATAGCAATACTAGCACTGGTTTGGATGGGATTAGTACAAAATCTATTAAATGCATTAAACAATTAATTATTACACCGCTTACTAATTGTATAAATAAATGTCTTGATTGCGGTTTATTTCCAGACAGTTTAAAACGTGCCAAAATATCTCCTATTTATAAATCCGGTCTAAAAACGGATCCAAATAACTATAGGCCTATTTCAGTACTTCCGGTGTTATCTAAGATATTTGAAAGAATCATTTACACACGACTCTTTAAATACATAAGCGACAAAAAGTTTCTGATCAATGAACAATATGGCTTTAGAAAAAAATCTAATACATTATCAGCTACAATTGATATAGTCACCAAGATACAAACAAATATTGATGAAAAGAAAATATGCTTAGGTGTGTTTATTGATTTACAAAAGGCGTTCGATACCGTTTCACATACTAAGCTCTTGGCAAAATTATCTAACTTAGGTATTACTGGAACTGCTTACGAAATATTGAAATCTTATTTCACGAATAGAGTTCAAATGGTAAAAATAGATTGTTACGAAAGTAAAGTCCTCAAAATTACACATGGAGTTCCACAAGGCTCGATTTTGGGTCCACAGTTATTTCTTATCTACGTTAATAATATCAATCAAGTGGGATTAAAAGGCAATTTGACTCTTTATGCAGATGATACAAGTTTATTTTATTTTGGTAAAACAATGGATAATATTATTGCTGAAGCTCAACATGATCTGAATACCTTAAATGAATGGTTTCTTCATAATTTTCTATCTATCAATATATCGAAAACATCTTATATGATATTTGCTGCTAAGAACAAAAAAATACCAGCGTATAACCCTCTACAAATAAATGGCCATATAATAAGTCGATCTAATAAGGAAAAATATCTGGGCTTAATATTGGACGATAAATTAATTTGGAAACCCCATATTGACTATATAAGATCTAAATTAGTATCAATTACTGGGGCACTGCGTAACGTAGGAAAATATATACCAAATAAAGTAAAATATACTATCTACAATACGCTAGTTAAACCCCATTTGGAGTACCTCATTGAAGTTTGGGGCTCGGCATCAAAGACTACTATTAAGGATTTACAAATAACACAAAATAAATTAATTCAACGATTATTCAATTATGATTTACTCACACCCACAAAACTTTTGTACACTAAAACTAATATCTTTAACCTTTCACAAGTATATGCCTATAATGTGTGTATATTAATAAAAAATATCTTAGATAATAAAATAAAAACAAACATTAACTTTACTAAGAAAAGGTACAAATATAACTTAAGGAATAAAAATAAGTTAATTTTACGTCATCCTAGAACAGAAAACTATGGCAAAAAGAATATTTTATTTCAGGGGGTGCAATTATATAACAACCTCCCAAACGAAATAAAAGCATCACAAAGTATGATTACTTATAAAAGAAAATTAAAATCCCACATCTTAATATAATTCACAATATAAAATAAAAGTATAATAATATAATATTTACAATAACCACCTCCTGGCCTACATCTAACAAAGTAGCATACTCACAATACTATGCAACTACACCCAATTAACATAACATTTTTATACTATGCCTGAGTGAGGGTATTCTGTGATATTTTATTATGATGATTTGTAACACATTGAATTAAGTTTTCTATACATAATAACTTTTGTACATGGTGTAACAATTAATTTTAGAACATTTACGTACTTTTACTATTTTCATTTACAATTTTACTTTACTTTTATAATTGTGGTTTGTTGCATGTCTGACCCACAACGAACGAATATTTAGGTAAATTGTGTATTTTTTTTTTATATATCTCATGTAAGTGAACTTTAATTATGTTCTTATGAGAATAAAGTTTCTTTAAACCCAACTTCAATATTATGATAATATAGCGTGGTTATCGACTTCACGGACAGTAATTGATATCTAAACGCATGCAAAGTTCTGTAGATAATCTCAGGTTTTCATTTACTACCAAAAAATGTTTGCCATTTTTAATGACTTTTTATATTCCAATAGTCGATTTTACATAAAATTAAAGACGAAAAATCTGTTTAACATAATAATTGACTTGGCAAGTTATTACCCACAAATTAAATATTTGACTTGAATTTGACTCGCTCTTTTATCCCTTGATGCAATAAGAGGGATATTGTTAGTGTGATTCAAATTCAAATCATTTATTATGCATAAACCCCGAGAGAGCACTTACATATTGTCAGGTGTACAATTTCCAAAAAAAATATACTACCATCGGATCGGAACGCGACCGCTACTGAGAAGATCCGGCAAGAAACTCAGCGGGCTTGTCTATTATTTTTAATTATTTTTTTTTCTTTTTACTAGTTATACAATTGTGTACATGTTTTGCAAGAACTAGCTCCAGTGTGATGCCCTTCGAACCGCAAGATACTTAATATAATTTAAATGATTATGGCTGGACCAGATCCCACAAGCGGCACCCGATTACGAGTTAACTACTATGTTGATGTTGATGCCAATATGTTGGAGTGTCCGTCTTTCTTTTTTATTCTCACGCTGTGGAAATTAATTTATGCACTATCTCCCGGCTGTTACAGATGGGGGAGTGTGTGTGAAACTCGCCGGCCACAAAGGTGACCTAAATACCCACTAAAACCACAGCGGCCCCTGCCGCGCTTCTACGGGGTGCCAGAGAGATCGTTGATAACATTCTATCCCCGACACTGCAACGCTTGGCCGTCTGGCCACGTCCTGTTATCATTCAGGACGGAGGGTGGAGGAGCGCATAGCGGCGTCTCCTTCTCCCTGGATGTCGCCGGCGGGGCGAGTTAGTTGACGCAAGCGCCTCGCGTGTCCGCTCCGCGGCTTTCTTCCTTGTCATAACAGCCTCCCAGGAGGTGGCCATCGACGACCAACAGCTGTCGCTGCCGAGCATCTTGGAGATGATGGTTGGCAACGACAGGTCTGTAATTCCCATTTCCGTTGACAGGACGTGGAGTGTCTGTCTACGACAGCATAGCTCCAGAACGGATAGACCAATTTCGATGAAATTTTCTTACATGAGATCGTGTATTCTTACACTGATTCTTATCTATCATCATCATCATCGTGCTCTTATCCCAATTACTTGGGGTCGACGTAGTATGTCATCTGTTTTGACATATTGCAAAAAGTTTCGGCAATGACTTTTATGACCGGCCGCCTGCCTGACGTCAACCCTCCTTGGGAATATAATCGTTGACCCAAATGGTACCAGATGGAGTTGGTCCGGGTCAATCTAGAGCTCTTAGTCATCTTTTACGACACCCACGAGCAAAGCAAGGGTTGGTAGTATTCGAAGCCGCTACCACGCAGCACGCTGATTCTTATCTATGTTTGCTAATAATCGATCCTGTAGATAAAAACATATCGCCTCTTTTTCTATAATGACGTAAGCCATTTTTGGCATAAAATGAAATTATGCAGTACTGTTCAATTCTCTTTTCTCTCTCTTTTCCGCGTGGTGACGG
The DNA here is from genome assembly GCA_032191425.1 of Lymantria dispar. NCBI lineage: Eukaryota > Metazoa > Arthropoda > Insecta > Lepidoptera > Erebidae > Lymantria > Lymantria dispar. The sequence goes on from CM063453.1 coordinate 33,081,466, forward strand.
AGTAAGAATATAATTCAACACTCCCTATCTTGCCCGTGGATGTCGTAAAAGACGACTAAGGGATATAATATGCATATAACATCTGTGCAAGAGAAGGAAAACTCTAAATGAAATCCTATACCAACATGTTTGACCAGCATGGTACCATACCACGAATTCCTTTCCGTTGTGGATGAGGCCCGAGCCCAACAGTGGGATGTATGTGGGCTGCGATGATGTTCACTTCTCTTGGTGACGAGGATGTAACGCTTACGTTATAGTTTTTTTTTTTGGTTATATAATAAATCAAGAAACATTTATTTCATAATTTTGGGCAAATCAACCCTTAAAGGGAGATTTGAAAGGCCAAGGAGATTTGGTCAAGGTTTGTCTTGGAAATGTGAAAATATCTTATATTACAATTAAAACTATTACAAATTTGACTTATCTTTCAAAAAATTTAATTTTCAGTTCCTAAACATTTTTCTATCTTTCTATAGAACTCGCAGGAATTCGCAAACTGTAAAAAATTGACAATTATCTTCGCTTCGTCGCCATTATATTCGGATCGTTGGATTGTTTATAAACATAATAGAGATTGTAAATTGACCTGTATCATTCGATTATGATTTTATCGATTGAAATAATACAAATATGAGTGCTTTGATACCTAAACGTATTGTTATTATTTTATATTTTCAAAACGCATCGATTATATTACCTTAATCTTAATTATTTTTATATTCACACTCAAGATATTTATTTTAAATTAGTAATTTAAGCTCACAAAATCGGTAAATATCAAATACATATAATTCGAATCGATCTAGAGAAATTGACATTAGATATGGACGGTATTGGTTATTTTAAATAACTGTTGGGTCACCGCTATTTGGTTATATTTATCGATACAAATTTTTGTTCCTTAATATGTATAATAATTAGGTAGCTATAATTTCAATTATTTGCATATAGCAAATAACCTATTGAACTGATAATTACGTATTTATCTTAATCATTTGATTGATCACAACTATGTGATACAATTCTAGAACCGTATTCGATACGATTTTCTAAATATCGAATCGTACTATATATATCTAGACAACACTTCAAGATTTATTTATACTCAACTACACTCATGGGATTCATAACAATAAAATTGATATATATTAAAAATAATGAAGAAGTTCTAATTTTAACGATCTGCTATTTACAATGTCATAAATCAGTATGAATGTCGTAGTTCAGTCCTCGAACTAAGCTTTTTAAAATAATAGTCCGGAAACGCTTATTTTTTATAATTTTGACGTGACAACGTCTAATAAATCGATGAACGCTGGCTGCATGCACGAAAAGTATCTCGTTACGCTCATTGTCCCGTTACGCTCATAGTTCCGTTACGCTCATAGTCCCGTTTCGCTTATTGTCCCGTTGCTCTCATAGTCCTTTTACACTCATTGTCCCGTTACGCTGATTTAATTTTATTCATAAAAGTATGCAGTCATTTCATTAATGTTTTGTTATGACGCTGTCACGTTAAACTATCGTCCGTAAACCGACTTTACAGACAACCATGTTTCGTCATGATTTTTTTTACTTAAAATTCGATACGTCGAATCGATAAAATATCTGTCAAAACATCGATCCCATCCGACGTATCGTATGGTAAACATCGAATAGATTCGATCCATCAACGTTTAATAAATATCCATACTATATAATACTGAAAAGTGATTATATACGTATTGATATATTACTGTTTTATGAGTATTTGTAAATACTATTACAAGACATAAAAAGACTGATAAGGTATGTTAATAGTAGTTTAACTCTTAATCGCATGAGCCGATAATCAATTTAATCACTATCGACTAATCTTCAATGTAGGTACATTGGAATAATGGCTGCCTCAAATACACATAACCATCCTTATTTATTTATCTTTGACTGATTGCTTTCTTTTTGGCAGGCTATGGTCTGGAGGTATGCTGTCCGTTCTGTTTGGGCTGACGAAAGGGCAGTGCGCGGCCTCATAACCCACGGTATATCTTCCCCTTCGCTACAATGTTGAGTTCGGGCAGAAAACCATTTATTAATGCAGGGGAATGTGAATGAACTCCTATGGCAAATCCTGTTCTGTAGCTTCACAAGAATTGTAGCATTCCTGAGCCTCCTATATGCCGCCACAATTTATGTAAAATGTACAGAAGTAAGTAACTAACTTAACACACCCGAGTCTTCTGTTATACAGATTTCTGTTAGAATCATAAAAACGGTTATTTTTATCTCTTGAGGCTTGTTCTACTCAATGTATAGAGTGAGCAATGCCCAGCCCAGGCCAAAGCCAGGCCGAGTGAGTTTTTAAAAACTCTTTTTAAATACAATTTAATAACAGGACTTTTTTCACGTACCTAAATAAGTGAAAAAGGCGAAGCAATAAGGGATTGAGATGGCAGAAATCTTATTTTATATGCAGAAGTGTAGATGAAAATAGAAGGAAAGCATTCTTTAAATTAATTCTCTGTCAATAGACTCAAAATGAGTCATTTAAGAAACTACCATTTTTTGCCAATTATGATATCAAAGTCATTTGATTCGTTGATCTATAGACTATATATAGATTGTAAACAGTGGCAACTAGCAAGCAGTACACCTGATGGTAAGTATTGCCGCCGCTCATGGACCTTTGTTAGGTCGCTGCCTACCGCGAAGAAAGTGAAGGGAGTGTGAATACGTGCATTGAGGCTCGGTGATACTAAAACCCTCCACACGCAAACACCCTCAGAAAGTTGGGCTGCCGGCTCTCTCACTCACCTAACAGAGCGCAGTAACAAACAACAAACTACTCAGACGTTGATTTTCTGCTCAATGTGGTACTACCTCGGACGGACCGGCCTGCGGCTGTAGACAGACAACTTTTAACAGTGTGGTCCATGGTGGTTAAGATTTAAACATTTTGGAGGATGTAGTTTTTACTAAAAGCTATTTTACTAATATTTGACATTACATTTCTAGCATCTGACTCCCTACGCTTCTTTTTTGAAAGGTACGCACTCATTGCAAGCAATCGTAGAAATACGAAATAAAATCTGCTCCTGTTAGGGAGAAGAACTCCTTTCATTTTAAAACTCGTTATATCTTAACCTGTCACTTGAATTATATTATATCTTTAGTAGGGAGTATTTATCTATCATTAAAGATTGAAGAAACTTTAAAGGAATACAATAGTCGCTTAATAATTTTGCTAAAACCTTTTGTGTGGGCGTTTTCGTATATTGTTAGTAGAGTTCAAAAAATAATACAGGCGCTTTGGAAATGTTGTTAAGAAAAATGGAGGATACCTTTCTCATAATGTATCAAACAACAATTTTCTTGTTATTGTAAACGCCGAGGGGATTAAAATCTATAACAATAAATAAAATTGGAGTGTTTGTTTGTAATGTCAAAATAATAGGCTTTTTTCATGCTCACACAGTTATTTGCACGACACCTATGCCTAAAATAGCAATTAAAAAATTTTTGTCTGTCTGTCTGTCTGTTTGTTCCGGGTAATCTTCAAAACGGCTGGACCGATTTTAAAAATTCTTTCACCAATGGAAAGCTATAATATCAGGGCGTAAACTAGGCTATATTTTATCGCGGTATTTCCACGAGAACGGGAACTACGCGGGTAAAACGACTATAACCTATAACCGAAGCGAAGCGAGGGCGGGTTGCTAGTATTATATAAATGTCGCCAAAACGTGTACCCCATAGCGTTCAACGTGATAACTAATTCTGATAACTACTTCTGTTAACTAACACAACGACTGTTAATGATTTTAAATGCAGCAGCAAAGGACAACACTTCCACGCGCGTCTATGAAGCGTTTAGAGACTGTAATCGAGGTGGACGTATTCAAACAGGACGTTATTCATAGAAGCTGCTTTGCCTCGAAAGTCATATTTTAAGCTATTTTAAAGTTTAATTTTCTGACAAACTGTTTAGTATCTGCCAACAACCTTTTTTCTTATATTATTAAACTTAAACTATGGAAGTTTTGATATCCATATAAGCAGTCCAATTAAAATATCCATCTTCTGTGTTCATATATCACAGAATTCCGCTTCAAAATCGTCTAAAATATTTTGATTCGCTACTCCTATTTACCACTGGCCGAATTGCACTATCTCATGGCATCCCATTGGACCGTGCGTACATTTGTTCCTGCCGCGCCTCACACCATACGCTGTTGCCGTCATTCTATCGGTAAAAACCACTTTTTTTTTTTTTTTTTTTTTTTTTTTTTTTTTTTGGGTGGGCTATGGTAAGCGCACGTGCGGTCCTGTCCGTCCGGGGCGATGAAAGGACGGCGCGCGGGCCCATAACCCACCCGTACCCACGTCACCTCGTTGTTGGGCCGACCACCGGAGCAGATGTCACTTGTCGTCAGTGGTCGGCCCGACGGAATACCCTTTCGGGTAACCTCTCGACCTGGGACGTCGGTCGCCGTCGCGCGGTTAGCCTCTCTGCGGGTGATGGACAATTCCCCGGTCCGATCACCCGCGGCCTCGGCTAGGGCGGCATTAGGCGCAGATACTCGCGCCTGCGCCGCCCGAGTCGCCGGCGGCGGAACGTGTCGCCGAATAGAAGCTCTACTCGCACACGATCCGCCGCCTCCTTCCGTGAGATAACGGCCTCACAGAAGGCGGCGACCGCGTCCCAGTTCCTGACGCTGACGAGCATCTCCCTGGCGATGGTCGGCAGCGCCAGGTCGGCACCGATAATTGCGACGAGTTCACGGCGATCCTCCTCCCATGCAGCACACTCCTCGAGCGTGTGCTGCGCCGTGTCCTCGTCGCAACTGCAGTGGTGGCAGGACGGTGTGCTCTCCCTCCTGACAATCTTGTGCAGGTACTTCCCGAAGCAACCGTGCCCCGTCAGCACCTGCACCAGTCGGAAGGAAAGCACCCCGTGCGTCCGCTCCAACCACTCCATCAGCACCGGCTGGAGGGCCTCGACGGTCCTAACACCATACCGAGGACTCTCCAGCCGGACTGCCCAACGGGCAATGACTTCTCGGCGGGCGTCGACCCGCCAGGCGGTGATCTCTGTGATGGAGACCATGCCGCCGCGGGCGCGCTTCTCCGACACCCGCCGATAAATGTCGGCGAGCATCTCCGCCTCCAGGTCCCACGGGGGGGTTCCGGCCAGGAGGCACGCTGCCTCCGTCGCCACCGTGCGGTAACCGCGTACGGCCCTGATCGCCATGACCCTCTGTGGTCGCCACAGGAGGGCCCTAAGACGGACGGTCAGGGACCCCGCCCACACCGGTGCGCCGTACAGGGCCATCGACCGGATCACCCCCACGTACAGCTGTCGGCACGTAGCACTGGGTCCGCCCACATTCGGCATCAGCCGCGAAAGGGCGGACGCCGCGCCGACAAGCCGGGGAACTAGTCGATGGAGATGCTCCCGGAACCAAAAATGCCCGTCGAGCACCAGGCCCAAGTACTTCATGTGGGCCTGGATGCTGATGGTGACCGACTTCACGGTGATCGAAGCGCCGGCGGGAGGCCCGGCGGTACGGAGGCCATGGAACAGAAGGGCCTCCGTCTTTTCCAGGGCTACCCTCAACCCCAGCGCTTCGATCCGCCTGACAATCTCCTCGGTGCCGAGAGTTGCCAGGCGTGCCGCCTCCTCTAGCGTCCCACCCCGGGCTGTGACGAGTGTATCGTCGGCGTAGCAAATTACGCCCAGCCCGGGTGGGAGGCTTCCTCTCAACGCCCAGTCGTAGCCGATGTTCCACAGGGTCGGACCCAGAACTGACCCCTGCGGGACACCGCACGTCATGGGCGTTCGCACAACGTCCCCCACTCGGTCAACGTAGAGGACGCTGCGCCCCTCCAAGTAGTCTGCCACCAGCCGCCTGAGGTACACGGGCACCCCGTGATACCTCAGCCCCTCCCTGATGCAGCTGAATGGCAGACTGTTGAAGGCGTTGGCGATGTCCAGGGACACCGCCAACAGGACTCCTCCGCCGGTGACGGCCTCCGCTACCACGGCCTTCAGGCGCAGCAGGGCCGCGATCGTCGAACGCCCTCTCCGAAAACCAAACTGGGCGTCCGACAAATCGGGCCCGTCCCCGACGAGGTGCCGCTCGATGCGGGCAGCCAACACCCTCTCCAGCAGCTTGCCCGCATCATCGAGCAGCACGATGGGCCTGTAGGCCGAGGCCGACTCGGGAGACCGTCCCGGCTTCGGCAGGAGAACCAGCCTCCCCTCTTTCCAGCACCCAGGGAACTGTCCGGACGACAAACAAGCGTCGAACAGTCCCCTGAGGCGTGGTCCCAGGTGTTCGAGGACCAGGGCCAGCACACGGTTCGGAATACCGTCGGGCCCGGGGGCGGTGGATTTCACTCGCATACGCGCCACCGCCGCCCCCATTTCCGGCTCCGTGATGGGCGGAGCACTTTCATCGTCGGCCTCCCGGTCGCTGTCCGGCGAAGCCATGACCGGGGGCGTGTGCTCCGCCCGCCGTGGAAAGAGGTCCTCGACAACTCTGGTGAGGAGGCTAGGCTGGAGAGTCTCGGTGAGGGGGGGGCCCCGCCCGCGGAGCTTATTCAGCGCCGCGAGGTAGGGGCGACCCCAGGGGTCACGCTCGAGACTGTCCAGCATCTCCCGCCGACTAACGTCCTTGGCGGTACGGACGGCCAGCCTGAAGGCAGACCGCGCACAGCGGTAAGCCTCGTACAGCTGGCCCTCCCGCTCAGCGTCGCGGTGACGCGCTCGGCTGCGGGTGTAGGCCCTCCGGGCACGTATGCACGCGGCCCGAAGGTCCGCCAATTCTCGGGACCACCAGGGGACCGCACTCTTCGGGGGCAGGCGCCGCACACGGGGCATGGCCGCATCGCAGATCTGCGTTAACGCACAGCGGATGCGGCCAGCCTCGGCATCCACCCCGTCCGCCTGGGGCGGTGAGGACAGCCATGACTGAACGATGGCTGCCTCGGCCAACAGGTCCCGATCCAATCGACCCACAGCCCACCGCGGAAACGCGGGAGCTCCGTCCGCCGTGTGACCCCTGCTGGGCTGCAGGAGGGTCCGGGAGACCTCTATCCGGATGTATCGGTGATCGGATAGGGTCTCAACCTCCTCCTGGACGCACCAGCTCCTCACACGTGCTGCGACATTAGGGCTAGCGAACGACAAGTCCACTATCGACCCGCCCTGCTGCCGCACGCACGTTTGCACCGAGCCCCTGTTCAGCAAACAGAGGCCCAGTGCCGCCGCCCACTCTTCGACCGCCCGCCCGCGGGCATTCGTCCTGGGGGACCCCCACGCCGTGGACTTGGCGTTGTAGTCCCCCAGAACGAAGACTTGGCGCGGTGCTAGTCGCCGTATCGAGGCCCCCAGGATGGTGAGGAAGGCCCCGAAATCCGTCGCGCTCCTGTTAGGGGAGAAGTAGACACCAAATAGCGTAACCTCTCCCCATTCCGCCGCGACATACCCATCGCCCCTGTCCTTGAGCAACAAAGGCGGGGAATGCCACGACGTGGAGGCGACGATTGCCACAGAGCCGTCACTGCTGCCCAGCCAATTGGGACGGTCAGGCACCACGTACGGCTCCGCGGCTACGGCTGCACCGATCAACCACTCCGCCATGGCTTGCAGGAAAACGTCCTGTGCCTCGGCGGCGTGGTTGAGGTTGGCCTGCAGGAGGTGGTAGGATTCGGGCGCCATTAGTGGGCCGTATCCATCACCTCCTCCACGCTGGCGGGCGATCGGGTCGCGCTAGGGACGGGAGCGGCCGGGGTCGTCGGGCCGCTCCGTCCCTTTGGGGCCGAAGCCGGGGGTCTGCACTCCCTGCCCCCCATGCGGTGCTTGGAGGGCCTATTGCCCGCTGCACACGCGGGGCAGTGGGGAGTGGCGGCGCAGGATGCCGCCTTGTGCCCGGGTTGACCGCAGCGGAAGCAGAGATCGCTGCAGTCAAAGCAATTGGTGCATGTCGGCCGAGTGTGTCCGACCGCCATGCACTTGTAGCACCTCGCAGGCCGGGACTCCAGCACGGTCACCCGCGCCGAGCTCCAGCCCACGAGGAGCCTGCCTGAGCCGGCCAATTGCTTGGCCGACTCCACCGGGCACTGCACCCAGGCAGCACCGACGCCGCCCGGACCAGGGCGGATGGCGCCAATTCGGACGGTGTCCACGGGACACCCGGTTTTCGAGACGATGGCCTCCCGGATGTCATCCACCGTCACGGAGTCATCCAGACCCGCGACGCGTAGTTCTGCGCACTTTACGGGTCTGGCGATTTTGACGCCACCCTCCTCTGCGAACAGACCCCTCAACTTGGCCGCCATGCTATCGGCCGTCTTGGCGCCCTCGGCCCCAGGGAACTCGAGAATCCGTGCCCCTGTCCGGGCCTTGCGGGTCCTGGCTTCAACGCCTCCTAAATCGGAGACGTCAAGCTCCCGCCGGGCGCGACGTAAGACGGCCTCATAGCTGAGGCCGTTTTCGGCCGCCTCAGGCAGCACGGTGATCACCACCGCGGCTGACTTTGGCGGCCGGAGCCTCCTGCGCGACCTCTTATTTGCGGCTCCTGCTTTGGGAGCGGAGGCTTTGGCGGCACTTTTGGCCTCCGCTCTCCTCTTCTGGCCGCGACTTTTTCGGCTGCGCTCGGCTGTCTGCCAACCTTCTTCAGGTGCATCGGAGGGGCCGGGCACAGCAGTCACGGCCGCGGCTGCGTTGGCTGCTTCCGGCGGTGCCGGCAGCGGCTGAGGTCCGGCCTGAGCAGGAGCCGGTGCCACCTTCTTCCTCGCGGCGGTCCCTTTGGACTTCGGTCCAGCAACGGCCGCAGCGTAGCTCCCTACGCGCCCGCCCTGGCAGGGTAGCGCATCAGGGGCTGACACCGCGGCCTTGGGCCTGTCCGCAGCAAGCGGCGGCCGAAGACGGGGCTCCGGAGGCAGTCTTGACTCCAGAGCCGCCATGCGCGCGTCGAGCATTCTGCCCACAACATCCACTATGGCGCGCATGGTCTGATCCGGCACGCCGTTCACTGCGGGCAGCGGGACCGCTTCTGCCGGCTGGGCCCTCTGGGGACTCGCCGCAGCGCGAGTTGGCGCAACGGGGACAGTGGGGGCGGCGGCAGGGCCGGCGCTTGTCGGCGGCGCAGTCCTCGCCAGTTGTGCGACCTGGCGCCGCAAGTCGGCCATTTGCTTGGCCAACTCGCGGTTCGCCTTCTGCACCGCCGACAGTTCTTTGTGTAAGGCCTTGTTTTTCTCCTGCAGGCCTGAAACCTCACCAGAAAGGCGGGCGTTTTCGGCCTGCAGGGTGGCCACATTGGCAGCTGGGGGATCGCCACCCACAGCGGGCTCAGCAGCCGCCGTTTCGGTGGGAGGGATGTCCGCCAACACCCTCATCATTCTTTTGGCAGCCGCCTCATTTGCCCGTTTATGGGCCTCAGTCCCCCGCGGCGTGCCGATCGGCGATGGAGTCGCCGACCTTGCCGCTACTACCGCGCCGCCTCGCCCGCCCCGCCCCCTGCGAGAGGTCGGGACTTTGGGAGGAGGCATGATGGTGCTACTCCCCTCGGAGGATCCCGAGCTGCCACCCTCGTTCAGGGGGCGCTTCCGCACCTGCGAGAGGAGGACCTCCTCCCTGACCGCTAGGGCCGCCGTCAAGGCCGACGCTGGGGACTGACTGGCGATCTCTGCAGCTGATGTGCTGCCGCCCTCAGTGTCCGACGGCTCTGCGGTAGTGCTGCCGTCCTCGTCAGCAGTCGGAGCGGCTGCAGCGGCCTCCCTAGCCAGCCGCTCCTGCCTGGCCAACTCGCGCCTCTTGACACTCGTGGCCTTCCCCGTCCCCATATTCTTCCGCTTTTTTCTCTTCTTGGGGGCTTCGAGTGTCACCGGCCCCTTGCCTAATCTTGTGGCCTCAAGTGCCGGACCAGCAGCCGAGCTGCAGTCGGACGAGGCCACTCCTTCCTCTGTGCCAGTTTTTCTGTAGCTTGGCAAGGCTTTTAGGTGGGAACCAATCGAATTCCGGTTCTCCGTGGTGGTGTTTTTGGGCGTCTCACCCCTCCTATCTTCATCTGTGTTAATTGAACATGAATCCATCAAGTTCCCACGAGCATGGGAGAAATAACGGTCGACCCGGGCAGAGATCCCGATACCCGGGCAAGCGTACATTTGTATCCCAACACAGGGGGTCCGCAGGTACCCTGGCTGGGGGCGCGCTAACGACTGAACAACCCATCAGCCATGCATCCTCTCGCCGCGCGCCAGAACTTAGGATTCTGGGTGATTGTTTTATAGAGGTTTTCTTCCTCGCGGTCCAGGCGGTTAAGCCAAGACCCGCGCTCCTGAATCTAGACCTCAAGACAAATGTCCCGAAGCAAGAATCAGGTCTACGATTTGTCGCGGTTGGCAAATGCCTGCCCAGTCCTCAAATGAATGAGTGACTGGACCCGTCGAATTTTCGCATCCAATACCCTCTACAATTAGAGGGCATGGAGCGAATTTGGGGCATCCCACAAACTGGGCCCCCCCTCGGGCCAGATATTTGCCACGAGCGACAATTCCAGAGAGCAGTCCAAGAAATTGTCGCTCGTGCCCAGGGTACACCACGCGGAGGTTTCTGGCGTAGTACCCCATCGGTAAAAACCACTGGCGTTTGATTTAGTGTTTAAAACATTTTAGTATAATTGTTCTTGTCCCTTGCCGTCTCGCACTAAGCTGCGCTAAGAGCAGCGTGTTCGTGGCTTGGCCGTTAGATGATGCTGATGAAAAATCAGCAACTGTTTACTATAATCTCATCATAATCTTAACTCATATTCGTCCCACTACTGAGCTCGAGACTCTTCCAAATTGGCATAGAACTTGGGTCAAGTTACTATACCAAGCTCGTCAAACTATTTAATGTAGGGTTTTGTCTCGAATTATTCTTCTCTTCCAGTAATTCTATCTGATTGCGTACCTAAGTCGTTTTTTGCGATCATTCACAGTTTTTTCTAGATTGGTGGAACCATCTTTTTAGACAATTCACAAAACTTTCCTTTGGTAATGCCACTTTATATTCTTACTCAGTCCACACCACACCATGCAAAACCAAAGGTACGTTCAGGTCACTGTCTACTAGATGCACAGATGGCGTAGTGGTTAAGATAGCGACCTACAGCGCCAGTGTCGAGGGTTCCAATCCCACGCGGGACAACACTTTGTGCGATCCACAAATTGTTGTTCTGAGTCTGGATGTAATTTGTGTCCGTTAATTATATGTTTGTGAAGTCCCCCGCAATACAAGAATTATTTCCTTAGTGCAGGGTGTTGTCTTAAATAAATAAATAAAATACTATAAGGTGGGTTAGGGATAGTTCATTCAACAAACTGACAAATTGCTGTTACTTAGCAGTCGATTTTTTACGAAAGAGTGGTATTAACCCGGAGGAGTCAGAAAACTGTTAGCAGTGTGGCCCTATCACTGGCAAAATAAAATAACATACCGTTTAAATGTAATTTATTGCTAAATATATCGAGATGCTATCTATTTTATCATAATAAAACTTATATTAGATTCGACTTAGTCTTTCTAAATAAAGTTAAGGTGATGAATTCACCCTATTCTCCTGTTTAAGTCCAATAGTTGACGCCTGTTCGAATGTATCAGGTAAGTTTGTACCAAGAGTCTCCGGCGTCAGAAATATTAATGCGCCTGAGATTAAACCGAAGGAAGCAAATAATACAAACGGCAAATCTGCGAACCACTCAGCTGCCTAAAACAAAGGTTTTGTCAATTTAATACTTGTGGACCCATTATGAAGATAAGCAATATTAAGTAAATCTGTAGGATATTGCAAAACTAATTTATAAGTGAAACAGACCATGAAACCAAATCTAGTGGAATCCGCTCTAACTGCCAGCGTTATGTAGGTACACATAGTCACTAAATTGTCTCTTACATTCTAGTCTCTATTGGAGAAGTTTCTAATAGCGTGGGTTCTAGTACATAAATTTCAAGTACATGGATGCTATTTTTAAAAACTAAAACTAGGCAGACCTACGTAGTAGTAGGCCTTCCTAATATTTTGCTAAAAAGTGCGGTCTTGCGCTGGCTGCATCTAACGACGCCCAATAACTTCCAACAGATCGTCGGTCCACCTGATTCTCTTACACTGTATCGTTCGATACGTGGTCGCCACTCGAGAACCTTTCTTTTCCAGCAGTTGACAGTCCTTAAGCGATGTAGCCTACCCATTGCTACTGCAGCATGCTAATTTTTCGTGTTATGTCAGCTATGCTTGTTCTTCAATTTCTGTATTTTGTATTCTATCTCGCAGAAAAATCCCGAGCATAGCCCGCTTGATAGCACGCTGAGCAACTTTGAGCTTTGCTATGAGGCCTACATTTAAGGAGCACGTTTCCAAGCCGTAAGTCATCATAAGTCATGACTAGAAACTGAAAATCAGGCGAATGTTCAAAAGATATTCGAAGTTAATACTTACTAAAGCAGGAGTGAGTGGAGCTAGTATAGAGCCAATTCTACCCATCATGGAAGAGTATGCGAACAGGGCGTGGCGATGCCTGGTGGGGTATAACTCGCTAGTATAAGCGTATACTGTCGTCACTGCCATAGCGATAGCGCACTTGGCTATTAGGTACACTATTAGTGAAGCAGCATATACATCTGAAAAGGAGAAACATTTCCTTAAGCTTAGATGCTTTAAGCCTGCATGTCACATTAATTAATACTTAATATCACATCACCATAATTATCGTTACCATTTCAACTTACATAAGTCCCATTGTGCTTATGCCTCCTCCACGATGGGAGGGAAATTAGCCTACTATACTGAGCTGGTCAAACGTGTTGATATACGGATCTATGTCGAGTTTTCCTTCTCTTGCATTCATGTTATTGGAGATATCATATTTCTTAATCTTCTTTTAGAACACCCACGGGTAACAAAGTGGGTTGTGAATTGGATTCATACTCCATCATCACACGGGCGTCATCATCATCATCATCTCAGCCCATATACGTCCCACTGTTGGGCTCGGGCCTCCTCCATAATGGAAGGGTAATTGACCTACAATACCACGCTGGTCAGACGTGTTGGTATAGGGTTTTATTTCGAGTTTTCCTTCTCTCGCATAGATGTTACATGCGTTTTATATCCCTTAGTCGTCTCGTACGATCACCCACGGGTAAGATAAGGGGTGGTGAATTGTATTCTTACTCCGTCACCACACGGAAGGGGCCACACGGGCGTAAATATATTTAAATTTACTTGTTTTACATATTTTAGTTTACATATTTTTTATTTATTTACGCTTTACACAATATTGAACTTTAAAAAAATAATGCGTATTTTTTGACACATATTCGTCTAGTGATACAAAAAGTTTCTTCAATCATCTCCATACAGAATAAAACTCACATTCATCTGATTAATAACGATTGGCAACTTATTAACACAAAAATAGTTATATAACATTAGCCTGAAATTTTAGCATAGTGTTATTCACAACCAAAACTTTATACTGCGCATTCGAAAAAATATATTAGCATTTTAAATACTCAAATTTTTATATTTATTTCTATATTATTTCTATATTATTTATTTCTATCACCATCATCTCAGCGCAGAAAAGTCCCACTGTTCGGCTCAAGCTTCCTCCACATAGGGGTGGAAACTGACCTACTATAGCAACTGGTCAGACGTATTGGTATAGTGTTTTATGCAGAGTTTTCCTTCTCTTGCGTAGATATTATGTACAAATTCTATCCCTTAGTTGTCTTGAACAGCATCCACGGGCAAGAAAGGGAGTGGTGAATTGTATTTTTACTCCATCGAAACATGGATAATTATTTCTATAGTTTAATAATATTGTGCATTATTACCTTGAGGTAAGAAAACGTATGCAATTTGACAAACAGCACAACACCAAAATGATACAATGAGAACAGGTTTTCTTCCAATTCTTTCCATAAAATAGAAGGCTAACCAATATCCAGGTATCTCTACTGCAGACACAGCGATATAGTTCAAATATATATTACCAGACATATTCACAGCGTTAATGCCAAGTCCATAATAAATAAATGTCGTCGTAATCCACCAAATAGGAGATATTATGCAGCGTAGTAATATTTGTTTGTGTCGAAAGACCAACACAATCAGCCAAGGTTCGTTCTCATTGTATTTCTCTTCTAATTTCTTCTTATAATTGTCTACTTCAGCTGTATGTCGCAACGCTTGCAATGATTCCTCCAATAGTACCTTACCATTTTGTTTTGCTATTTTCCTTAATAAGGTTTCTGATTCTTCAAAACGATCCTTACTCATGTACCAGCGGACAGACTCTGGCATAAGCCAGAAGCACGAAAGTGTTAAGAGTATTGGTGTGTATAGAACCAAAGTGAGATTTTTCCAGTATGGTACAGACCATGCAATTAAACCCAATAACACTTGTCCGCATGCGTAACCGGTAAATATAGATGCACCAGCCACTCCACGATATTTGGGTCCAACCAATTCTGAAACTGTTTAAAAGTAAATAAATATCAAAAGAAAAATAATAAAAACTGATCATAATGTATTACTTTGAGAAATAAAACAAATGGAAGACATACTGATGAATACACAGATGGCGTAGTGGTACCTACCATGTACCCACGACATTGGCATGCTTTTTTTTTATGGGTGGGCTATGGTAAGCGCACGCGCGGTCCATTCCGTCCGGCGCGATGAAAGGACGGCGCGCGGGCCCATAACTTATCCGTACTCACATCATCTCGTTGTTGGGCCGACCACCGGAGCAGGGTGATTTATCGTCAGTGGTCGGCCCGATGGAATACCCTTTCGATTACCCTCAACTCTCGACGTCCTGGGGCGGCGGTCCCCGTCGCGCGGTCAGCCTCTCCACGGGTGACGGACTGAATTTCCCGGTCCGATCACCCGCGGCCTCGGCTAGGGCAGCATTAGGCGCAGATACTCGCGCCTGAGCCGCCCGAGTCGCTGGCGGCGGAACGTGTCGCCGAAGAGGAGCTCTACTCGCACACGATCCGCCGCCTCCTTCCGTGAGATTACGGCCTCACAGAAGGCGGTGACCGCGTCCCAATTCCTGATGCTGTCGAGCATCTCCTTGGCGATGGTCGGCAACATCAGGTCGGCACCGATAATCGCGACGAGATCACGGCGCTCCCCCACCCACGCGGCACACACCTCGAGCGTGTGCTGCGCCGTGTCCTCGTCGCAATTGCAGTGGTGGCAGAACGGTGTGCTCTCCCTCCTGACAATCTTGTGCAGGTACTTGGCTAAGCAACCGTGCTCCGTCAGCACCTGCACCAGTCGGAATGACACTGGCATGATAGGCAGGTATCTTAATACCTGCCTATCATGCCAGTGTTGTAGGTTCGAATCCGACACAGGGCAATACTTTGTGCGATCCACAAATTGTTGTTATGAGTCTGGATGTAATTTGTGTCTGTTAATTACCTATATGTTTGTGAAATTCCCCGTAATTCAAGGATTATTTCCTTAATGCATGGGTGTTGTCGTTTTAAAATAAAAAAACATACCATTTTATAATATGAGATGTAAGTAGGTAGTAAATAAAATACACAAGGAAAAAAATATTACAATATTTTATGTTTTTGTTTTGTGTTCGGGAGGGCAGTAATATTGGGTATTGAGTTTGTAAGTCTCACTTGAGCTAAAAATCAACGGTTAGGTGCGCTCGTATTATACCAAGCATAAATTGAGACCAATTATTTAGTTTAATTTAACTTTTACTTTTTGATTTCTTTTTTATGTTTTAGTAATTTTGTTTTTGAATTGTAAAAACAAATAAAGCTCCTTTCTTTCTTATACCGTTAGCCATTATATCATCATTCTGCTTTTATGCCAATTGTTTGAGGTCGGCTCAATATATCCCTTTTTTTTCATAGTACATATTTGGCAATAGTTTTAGGTTCAACCGCATTCCTGAAGTGACTATGCATAGATGAACCTGTTCGTTATCTTTGCAGAATAAAAAATGCAAGGTTATTACTTACTTAAAATGTATACGCTGGAATAAGCACCAGTACCAAAAGTGGATTCAAAGAATTCTGATACTGTGAAACCGATATATGTGTTGGACCAATATCTGAGCAGGCCAAGCCATCCCATGTTGAAACAGGTAAGGGTGAGTGCTACGCGACGTCCCCACCTATCCGAAACGTACCCAGTGATTGGTAGAGCGGTCAGAGTACCAACCATTCGCATGGTGCCTACGAATGATCGGCGCCACTCGTCACAAGCCAACCCAAACTAGAAAACAAATAAAAAGTATAATTATAACATATTAAAAAAATAATGGTGACGTAGACTAAAGTTCAAGAATAATTGTCGCTTTTAACAAAATCTCAATATATTATTATTATTTACGGGATAGTCTCGCCGTAAAAGGGAGTGATGGCTGCTCTAGTGGTTAACTCTGGATCTGGTCCAGCTATAATCTTTTGTATCTGAGAATTTTTATATTTAAAAAGAAATAATCAATTAATTGAAAATAGACCCGCTGAGTTGTCTCGATCCTGTGGTAATTAAGTTAAAATATAAAAAATGTTAATAAGTAAGTACACTCGTGCATTTGAACATAATAAATGATTTGAATAAGGAGTTAAATATATGAGAAGATCGCATAAAAATAAAAAGTAATAAAAAAGCTACCAGCTTTGAAAACTTACATCATATACAATAGAATGTGTATTTTCATATACATAATCTTCACAAGGCTGAAGTGTATTTCTGTCGAAGAATATACTGGGACAGCTCGTATTTTCAACCAATCGAAAATCAGGATTTACATTGCCGAATCGCATGCAATTATCAAATGAATCCTGGTTAGTGAAAGGTACTGCATTTGGTAACCAGTGAGGTGACCATTCTGGTGGGTCGACATCACATTCAGGAATCGCACACCTAAAAATACAATCCAAATACGTAGAAACAATGTCCTAAATACTTAGAACTATCCATCCAGGGCAACGAATGGTGGTGGGCGACTACCTAACCTACCGTAACCCCTCCCCTTCGCTTTTGACTGGTCACTGGTCATTGGTACGGATTATACGGATTGTACGGAAGTGGTAAATTGTATTCTTATTCCACCCCATACGAAAAAGTGAACAACAGATTAGTGATCTTTAACTATCATTAATTGTACAGCTGGTATATCCTGGCTACTGTCAGTATTGTGTCTCTTTTGGTGTTTGTAAAGACTAATATTTATTTGTTTCTTTTAGTCCTTGAGTTGCTATTAAATTCTATTACTAACTAATTTGAAAACAAAATCATTACAGGTAACAAATAAAACTGTTGTGAAAATCTCAACTTAAAGCTGTATATACGAATTCTCCGTTATGCCCCTAATATTCAGAGAATATTAGTAGAAGTCTGAAAGTGGCACCAGTGGTAGACAAGATTAGGAAAGCGAGATTGTCTTGGTATAGACACGTGATGAGGAGGGATGAAGGGCATGTGACGAGGAGGGTTGTCAATATGTTTGTGGATGGACCTAAGATTCGTGGGAGACCTAAAAAGATATGGATGGATTGTGTGAATGAGGATATGCGCGTGAAAGTAGTGCAGTGCAGTGCAGATATGACGGCTGATAGGAGGCTATGGAAGGTAAAAACATGTTGTGCCGACTACACTTAGCGTGGGACGAGGGCAGGCAAATGATGATGACGAATTCTCCGTGTGGTAACAGAATAAGAATACAATGCACCATCCCCTATTTATTATTTTGCCCATGAATGTCGTAAAAGACTGCTAAGGGATATAGTATGCACATAGCATCTAAATAAGAGAAGCAAAACTTGAAATAAAATTCTAGCTCAGGCGCGAGTACCTGTGCCTGATGCCGCCCTAGCCGAGACCGCGGGTGATTTGACCGGGGATTTTAGTCCGTCACCCGCAGAGAGATGACCGCGCGACGGCGACCGACGTCCCGGGACAGGGACGTCGAGACGTGAGAGTACCCGAAAGGGTATACCGTCGGGCCGACCACTGACGACAAATCACCCCGCTCCGGTGGTCGGCCCAACGACGAAGGTGACGTAGGTACGGGTGGGTTATGGGCCCGCGCGCCGTCCTTTCGTCGCCCCGGATGGTATGGACCGCGTGCGCGCTTACCATAGCCCACCCACAAAAAAGAAAAAGATAACACCAACACGCCTAAGCAGTTTGATATAGTAGGGCAGTTGCCCTACCATAATGCAAGTGGTCGAGCCCAGCAGTAGGATAGTAGTCTGTCTATCGGCTGTTATGATGATTCACCAATACTCAGGAATAATGTGATACAAAATTATTTGCCTTCTATTGTAGAGAAGCGAAATTAAAATCCCGCCGTTTTTTTTTTTGGGGGGTTGGGTTACGGTTGGCGCACTCCTCACTCCACTCCGTCCGGGGCGACAGAGGGGCGTAAGCACGGACACCCGCAACCCACCCATATACCACGTCGCCTTCATCGTTGGGTCGACCACCAGTGCAGAGTTCCTTGACTTCAGTGTTAAAATTCCGCCGTAAAATGAAGTAAACTGAATAAAATTAATAGTAACACGATAATTACCTTGTATTAATACGGGCTGTAGTGAAGAGATATTCATTAACACTCCACGCCACGAATATTGTAATAATCAATGCTAATATTAAAGTCTTCAACTGAAATTTACCGAACTGTCCTATCTCGTTCACAAGTATTGTATCCAGATACACCTTCTTTCTTCCTTTAGTTTCTACATCATCACTTGTATTATTGTCTTGCGTAGGCAACATGTTTGCAACAGGTTCGCTGTTTTTGTTGTCAGAATTTTTTTATTATGATCTTTACTTATTGTAAATAATTATTTATCTTATCTGTCTTTATGATATTGATAATTATTATTATCCAATTTTATGACACAATCATATAAGACCAACCGAAGCTTCTGCTTTGGCTATGTATACATATTGAAATAAACCTTGTTTATTACACATTTTTATTACAGGTTGTAAATAATTGTAAGTTATTACATACATGTGTTTTTCATTCCCTCCCATTGTGGGGGAGGCCCGAGCCCAATAGTGGGACGTATATGAGCTGCAATGAGGATAAGCAAACTATAAGTACCAAATTATTCTGTAGCAAATTAATTTTTGTGGGATGGCGATTTGAGATCAATTAATAGAGAAATCGATTTTTCGGGCCCAAAAAATCAAAACGAAGCACTGAATCGATTCGGTGAATCGATACTAACCTAGAACCTAGAAAATCGTCATTCGATTTCTTCTGCCCATTCGATACTAGGTGTTCAGTATCAAATGTTAGTGTTTTATGATTTATACTATATATTATAAGATTACTAACACTTCCAGATTTCTTAAAAAAAGTTTATCACATATTCTCCAGATTCCCTAATAAAAGAGGTCATCACAATCCCGTCGAAAAAAATCGATAGATCGATTAATCGGAAATCGATCCTTCAGACCTCGATACTCTTGTGAATCGATTCTTTGGACAACAATTCAAATCGATTCAAGAATCGATCTTTTTCAGAAAAATCGCCCATCCATATGCGGTAACACAAAACTAACATGCCTACGAATGATTCCAAACCAGCCCGCCCCGGCCCGGTGCCCTTTTAGGCACCCACCGGGCCCGGCCATTCTTACCGGGCCCGGTCACCGGACCCGGTAAGAATGACCAGCTTTTTAAGATCATTCTTTCAGACTGAAAAATAATTGTTTTGCCTTACAAAAAGTATATTCTAACTTGCATAGTTAGAATATACTTTTTGTTTCGTGATAATCCTTATTAATAATAGATCTTTACCTATTTAATTGCCGTCAACCGCCATACTCACCAGACCTTGCGACTACAGACTACTTCTTTTTCCAGAATTTGGATAACTTTTTGGCGGGCAAGAAATTCAATACCGGAGAGGCAGTACAAAATGTCTTTGAAGAATTTGTTGCCTCCCGTCCAGCTGATTTCTTTAACAAGGGCATCAATAAACTGCCGTTGCGTTGGCAAAGATGCATTGATTGCATGGGTGATTACTTCGATTAATACAAATAAAAAATACATGAAAAAAAATCGTTTAATTTTTTTCATACATAACGGCAATTTCATAGGTAAAGACCTAATATTATAAATACGAAAGTAAGGATATTTGTTTGTTTGTTTGTTTGTTTGTTACGCTTTCACGCTTAAACCACCGAACCGATTTCAAAAATTCTTTCACCAATGGAAAGCTATAATATCAGGGAGTAACATAGGCTATATTTTGTCCCGGTATTCCCACGGGAACGGGAATAACGGCGCGGGTAAGGCGACTGAAACTGAAGCGAAGTGAGGGCGGGTTGCTAGTATACTTATAAAGCCTACGTAACGTAACCAATTTTTCGTTACATTTTATTAGTTAAGACGATACAAGTTTGGTTGTTTACAGTTACAATACAGCCTAGCCTATAAGATTTCGCTATTTGATCAATTATAGTCCATAAAATATAGCATGATCTCTGTGACAGATGTCAACGAAACCAACGAAGTAAGTTTGAACGAGCGACATGTTTACAATTTCATTTTGTATCAAATATATTTTCATTCTTTTCGTGCCAGTTTTATTGCAACTGAATTGCAATATATTATAAATATAAAAATATTAATATTTATGCCAAAAATGTACCTCGTAAGTACTGAAACACCTAGTAAACATTTTATACATAAATGACGCTTACGCACTTATAAGGTCATACTGGACTGAAAATAAAAAAGAGATGGGACAGTCGATATACGTAAATCGATAACCGATCTTTATTAAATTATTCATAAAAGATATAAACCCAATACAGTACCTATATAAAACCTTCAACATACTTTTTACCATTAAAACAGACAGTTACATTATAAAATACATAAATTGAATTAATTAAACATTAAAAAACTACTTTTTGTCTCAGAATAAAAGATAATATTATGTAAGCATTATGGTCAATAAACTAGACATATTTATTTATAAAATAGTCGTAATTGATCGATTGATCTAACGACTGTCCCTATTTTGGCAAAAAATGATAAATGTTCTAGCAGGAATGCTCCATTGATGACGATAATAGTGACCTAGACCTTGATTGACTTGACTTTTTGAATAATTAAAACAGTCAAAAACCAGTTTCGTTTGAAAAAAACTCAAAAAGATTTTCATTGATTGTACTTTAATTATAATAGAAAATCACAATTATAAAAATAAAGAGTTTTATCGATAAAAATTACGGACTTTATCGTAAGCGTGACAGCACTAGGAACAACTGTCACAGAGATTATATTTTATGGACTATCTATATTTTATGGACTTTAGTAATACATAGTAACTAGTCACTATAGTTGCGGCACGCTATGATGGCCGTTTTGACATATTACAATAGTGATGTGAAATGTCGATTTATTCTCAAAAAAAATATAGGTAATGAAATCTACAAGTTTTTATTGCAAGTAGTACCCGATTAAAAAGATTTATTAAAACAAAAATATAAATGTTTACTTAATATATTTGAACGATCTGAATATTGGAATGAAAATGAATATACTTACTTATATGCACACGAAACAAACTAATACAAAAAGAGACCAAAAAACGGAGCCACAAAAGGCTATATTTAATCAGATTCGTCCATACCGCTATTTTCACTGTCGTCACGGCTATCACCACCTACATTAATTTCAGGGATGTTATGGATATGATATTTCAGTTACGGATACAGATACGGATATAGGAATAGAATTATATCGGTTACGGTTACGGTTACGGATATGTAATTATTTCGGATTATCCGTTAGTTTCGGATAGTTTCGGTTACGGATATTAAATTGAAGTAAAATATAAACAAAATTACTGTGAAATAATTTGGTTTTATTTAGTATAACAAATAATAAACAAACTACAAAATAGGGATGACCGATATACATTAGCTAAAAATATCGGTGTTTTAACTCCGATAACATCGATACATAGAAGAAAAAAGAAAAAATATTTAATAGTCAATAATTCTTTAGAGCGTCATTAGAAACACCTGTTGAAATTAATTTTTTACAGTGTGCCTAAACGATACTAAGACTGCTGATTTTTCCCCTTATTTTTATTTCAAACATTTTTATTTTTATGAATAGAAACACATTTCATAAAAAAAAAAACATTAAACTTTCATTTGATTGTTACCAAAAAGATCGATGTTTTCTTTTGTTTCGTATAAAAATAAATAAAACTCCATTTTATAAATGATACAAATTTTAGACAGTTTTATTTGTATGTTGTCAAAAATATTGATGTTTACTTTTGTTTCAAAATACAAATAAAACCCTATTTCATAAAAATATTTTGATTGTTTTATTTGTTGGTTACCAAATATTTCAATGTTTACTTATGTTACATATAAAAGTCGTCGTAGATGACTCCTGCTTCGATACCATGAACATTAATGCTAGTCATCACAAGGCTCGCTGCATATCAACGACATGCTCTCTATCGAGAGTATGCGTTGCTATGCGGATGACAGCACGGATGACGAGCGGTACACCGAGCAACGGAATATCCCTGGGAGTACACAGGCAAGAAGGATTCAACTTGTGTCTGAAAACGAGCGCTCTCTGGGGTGGGCCTCGGAATAGGGTGAACGTAATTTCAATCCCACAAAGATACAAGTTTGCGCATTCACTGCAAAGAAAGACCCATTTGGCATGGCGCTTCAGTTCCAAGGAGTAACTCTTCCAATTTCTGAGAGTATTGGGATTCTTGCCATCGAAATATCGAGCAGAGACTAGTTTAGGAGTCATTTGAAGGACAAAGCCAAATTGGTAAGTAAAAAGTCGGGCGTCCTGAGCAGAGCCAGGCGGTACTTCACACCGAGACAGCGTCTTGTGCTATACAAAGCACAAGTTCGTCCTCATGTAGAGTACTGCTCACATCTCTGGGCAGGTGCGCCCAAATATCAGCTCGACCCACTGACTCCCTGCAAAGGCGTGCTGTTCGAATCGTCGGGGATCCCAATCTTACGGACGGATTGGAGCCACTGGAGCAGCGGAGGCACTTTGGGTGACTTTGTGTACTCCACCGACTCTTTCACGGGGAGTGTTCCGAGGAACTGTTTGACTTGGTACCACCCGCTACCGTCGTTCTACCAACGTACCACTCGACATCGTGGCAGGGTTCATCCATTTCACCTGGAAACGTTATGGTCTTCAACTGTACGTTTCCAGCGATCATTTCTGCCACGTACGTGCAAGCTCTGGAATAAACTACCTGCTGCTGTGTTTCCCGAGCGCTATGACATCCGTCCTTCTTTAAACGAGGTTTAAGAAGAGTATTTTCTCCACGGTAGGCAACGGCCTGGCTGTGCCCCTGGTATTTCAAAGGTTTATATGCGGCAGAATCATCATCTGGTACCATTTGGGTCAACGATTACATTCCCAAGGAGGGTTGACGTCAGGCAGGCGGCCGGTCATAAAAGTCATTGCCGAAACTTTTTGCAATATGTCAAAACAGATGACATATTGCGTCGACCCCAAGTAATTGGGATAAGAGCAAGATGATGATGATGATGTGCGGCAGAATCACTTACCATCAGGTGTGCTGCTTGCTCGTTTGTCATCGTTGGCAATAAAATAAATAAATATACAAAAACTCATTTCCCAAAAAAATGGTGTGTTTATCTATTTGTTTCCAAAACATCAAACATTTCTTTTATTTCATATAAAAATAAATAAAACCACACTTCAGTAGAAAATTACACAATTTATTTTGTTATCAAAATTTTTATTTTGTTACCAAAATATCGATGTTTTTAATACATCGATGTTTTGCAATCGATATATGTCGTGCATTGATGCTTTGGATTCGATGTTGACATCCATATAAACATCGACGTTTTTCTAATACCGATCGTCCCTACTACAAGATTCACAGGGAGTGCAAGCGCGGCGAAACAAAACCTGTCGAAACATGTTTTATTTAGACTCCGCCCTTATTCGAAATTATCCGAAACTTTTGAATCGGTTACGGTTAAGGTTACGGATATATATTTATTTCGGATATCCGATATTTTCGGTTACGGTTACGGAGCTCCATAACATCCCTAATTAATTTATAAGTTCGTTTTCTCAAATATTATCTATGTTCGCATCTCTTTCATAATTTTCCCTAATTAATTTAACAGTTCTATTCACAACTTTTTCCCAGTCTCCTTTAGTCACATGTTTACAAGCTTCTTCTAATATTTTAACATCTTTGTTGTGGTAAATCGGAGTTCTGTATTGTGTCTTGCAGCATATCCCTTAATTTGAGCTAACGCCAACTCAATTGCATTATATTTACAATAGTAAGGCCCCTTCATTTTGAGATTCACGATCGAAATAGTTACGAAGGCGTGTAACGAACTCGCGCGTCTGACTGTTTAAAACAGTTCTCTGTGTACGTTCGGCCATATCGACGAAATCCACAATAAAAGGCATAAACAGAGTTCAAATTAACGAGCAGTACTGCAGTATCAATATCCGAAATCCAAAGCCTGGTCAATACTATATCACAATCGCAGTGCACTCACAGTTTGTACTTTGCGAAGCAATGTCAAGTCGAAACTGCTTTGTTTTGCATAGAGCATTGACGCGAGTTTGCCGGAGTAGTTGTGAGGCCAGCGATCCAATGTGACGACATATTAAATTTCATTTTCTTTAATTTTGAATTTCGAAAAACAAATGCCGAGTTGTGTGGTAAATAAGTACACCAATAATTATAATCTTATAAAAATAAAAAAATAATGTTCGCGGAACCCTAATATATGTAGTTTAAAAATCAATGTAATAAATAAATTTTGTGTCCTAAAATAATGATTCGATAAATTTTATGACTAACTGCACGCCACTATTGACAATAAAGAACAGCAATTTGCTCCTACAAAGGTAATTACTATAAATACGAAACTTCATGAGTGGACAAACGTCAAAACGGCCATCATAGCGTGCCGGTAGTATAGTCTTAATAACCAAAGTTTCAGAAAAAACATAATACTTTACTGGGTTATAACTATTATTTAAGTTTTTCTTTTAATTGATGTACAAATAAAGAATTATCTATCTATCTTTACTTTTAGCAGATAAGAATTTGTTTTGTTTATACCAAAGCTACCAAAGTTTATCTATCTATTAATCTAAGTTGTTATGACACCTTTATTTATAATTTTTTTTATTGAAAACGGTGGCAAACGACCAAACAGTACACCTGATGGTAAGTGTTGCTGCCGCTCATAGACCTTTACAAGGCCGCTGTCTACCGTGAAGAAAGTGAAGGGAGTGTGAATGAGTGCATTGAGGCTCGGTGATACCAAGGGCACCACCAAAACCCTCCACACGCAAACACCCTCAGAAAGTTTGGCTTCCAGCTCTCTCACTCACCGAACGAAGCGCAGTAACAAATTGCTACTACTCAGACGTCGATTTTCTGCTCAGTGTGGTAGTGCCCCCGATGGACCGGCCCGCGGCTGTAGACAGAACTGTCGACAGTGTGGTCCTACCACTCTTTAGTACTTTTAGCTGCGTTATTAGTTTCTTATTTTAATACTATGTATTCAAATAGACACTATAAGGAGTAAAGTGACAGATCTGCTTGTTTAAACTTATAAAAATGAATAATTACTAATACAATTGTTACTTTTCCGTCCATAAGTAAAAGTAATCAATTATGTATTAAGTGTGATTTTGAGATTTGAATAAGACTGATCATTGTGATAACTGTTTATAAGCCAGTTTGAAATACATATTAACCTTGAATCATTGTCTTTTTCTATTCATTTATAGAAAATTTTTCATAAAATACTTTAAATGTTTCATCGCTAATACAACCCGGCCGGGTTGGCGACGAATGCAACCGGCCCGGCCGGGTTGAGAAACATACCGGGTTGCAATCTCTAATGCCTACCATATACATTATAATTTTTATCAGTTCATGTTGATAGATGATAGTTTAAAATAATATTATTAGATATTTGTCTTTAAAAATAGTTAACTGTAATTTTAATTTATATTTATTTATTATGGCGGCATAATTATGTCGTGTTTAAATATTTAAATTCTTATAAAATAGGAAGTAAAAATGATTCCTTCGAAGGGCATCACCTCCAAGATAACAGAATGTTTATGCAAAGTTTGAAGTAGATTGGGTGAAGGCATCACGGTGTCTCATAAAAAATTTAACAACCCCCGACCAATCCCCCCCCCCCCCATCTATTTCACATCATTAGGGGTAAAATTTCGACAAATCCTTCTTGTCGAATGCCTATGTCATAACAAGAACACACGGTCCAGGTTTCAGATCCCTACGATCAGCTGTCTAGGCTGTGCGTTGATTCATCTGCCAGTCAGTCACACAAGATAAAAGCATTTTATGTGTGTAAATATAGACTACGCAATATATTTAGTCATTTGATCATTTTGCCTTAAGTTATTGTTATGTGATGTCAGGGCGCGCAGTGGTTTGAAGAGTTTCCGTTCATATTATTCGCTGGATTCGCATTACTCTCTGGTGTGCTAGTATTCCTGACCCCGGAGACTTTGGGCACCAATCTACCCGATACCTTCGAGCAAGCAGCACAGATTGGACTTACAAAAAATAAAGAAAGTCATCAATCATAAAATTATATCGAAATGTATTGAATCGGTGGAGTGCAATGTAAAACAATCGCAGTCATTTGCCAAACACTGAGAGAAATGAGTTTTCAATGTTGCAGAGTAACAAAAACAATTTAAACTCGCAAATTGTTACGTTATTAATATTATATTACATAGGTATATTAAGTTACTTATTATATATTTCAGATAAAAATTAAATGAGTTAAAAAATAAAAATCATGTAACTAATGCTTTTGATTCTTTCAAACAGCGATATATTGTTTCACTTCATAGATAAATTAATAAATATAAAGTGTTTTTAGTGTAGTAGTCGCCTATTTGTAGTGTTATAACCTACATAGTCCGCAGAATTAGCACGTTGAAAGGGCAATGGGCTGGCCATATCGCTCGTTAAACCGACTACCTTTGGGGAAGAAAGGTTCTTGAGTTGCGACCATGAATCGGACGACGCAGCGTAGGACGACCCCCCCACTACGTGGACTGACAACATTCTCAAAGTTGCAGTCGCTGGCTGCAAATGGCACAGGACCGTTCCGAGTGACATTCTCGTGGGAAGGCATGTGCCCAACAGTGGACGTCTGAAGGCTGATGGATTTGTAATGTTATAATAATAGGTTATTTTGTTTAATTTATATGCTTTAACTCTTTAAGCATAGACATCATGCAATTAACCGTGTGGGCTACATACATAGCCATTCTATGTCTATTTTTTGTCTGTCTGACTTTTTGGCTGTCTGTTTGTACCGGATAATCTTCAAAACAACTGGAAGAATTTTCATAGTATTTAAAGAGTAACTTAGGCTATTTTTCCTTTAAGAAAAACCCTATAAAATATTTTTCCCTATAAATTGGAGCGAACTCAACGCCTCATGGACTTCTGTCGAGTACGAGATGTTGCAGATTTAATATGCGGAGACAAAGTCACTGAAACCGAAGCAAAGCAAGGGTGGTCGCTATTCACTAATAAGAAGATTAAAAGAGCGGATACAGAACATTTTTCTTGTGGTGACGGAATAAGAAAACAATTCACCACTCCTTATCTTTCCCGTGGATGTCATAAAAGACGACTGTGTGATATTATACGCGTATAACATCATTTCAGAGATGGAAAACTGGAAGCAAAACTCTATACCAACCTGTCTGACCAGCATGGGATAGTAGATTTTTATTATTATTCCAAACGCTGGCAAACGAGCAAACAGTACCTACACCTACTGATAATAAGTGTTGCTACTGTTAATGAATCTTTGCAAGGCCGCTGCCTACCGTGAGGAAAGTGAAGGGAGTGGGAATGCGTACAATGAGGTTTGGTAATATTAAAGGCATCACTAAAACCCATCACACGCAAACACTCTCAGAAAGTTGTGCTGCCGGCTCTTTCGCTCACCGAACGAAGCGTAGTAACAAATTGCTACAGACTTCGCATACTCGAACGTCAATTTTCTGCTGAGTGTAGTACTATAGACCTGGAACAATAGACCTGGTACTATAGACCTGGTACTAAAGACCTGGTACTATAGACCTGGTACTATAGACGTGGTACTATAGACCTGGTACCATAGATCTGGTACTATAGACCTGGTACTATAGACCGGCCCGCGACTATAGACAGACAACTGTCAGTAGTGTGATCCTACCACTACTGCAATTACTCTCCTATTGTGGAGGAGGCTTGAGCCCATTTTTTTTTATGAGCTGAGATGATAAGATACTTACATTAACAAATATAAACTTAAATAATTATTTTAATATGTAAATTGTCTCAACTATCTCAGGTCGAGTGAGCCTGATTAGATAAAAGAATAAGCCTAAAAACTCGACAGAGATTATATGAAATTTATATAATGTATATATATTTTTTTGGCGGTGCTGCAGTCCCTTCAGCGGTGCCAAATCGACCATCGCTATATCGAAGTGCTGAAGTGTTTGTATAGGAACGCCACAATGTCAGTCCGTATCCGGGATAAGAGTACGAAACCGATCCAGTTGCAGAAAGGCGTGAGACAGGGAGATGTCATCTCTCCGAAACTGTTCACCACTGCACTGGAAGATGTCTTCAAGCTCTTAGACTGGACTGGACTCGGCATCAACATTAACGGCGAATACATCACTCACCTTCGATTCGCAGACGATATCGTCGTTATGGCAGAATCCATGGAGGACCTTGGCACTATGCTCAATGATCTCAGCAGGGTATCCCAACTAGTGGGTCTACGAATGAACATGGACAAGACGAAAGTCATGTCAAATACCCATGTCATTCCTGTACCGGTCCTAGTTGGCAATGCGATTCTCGAAGTTGTCAATCACTATGTTTACCTAGGACAAACAGTCCAGTTAGGTAGATCCAATTTCGAGAAAGAGATCAGCCGACGAATCCAACTCGGTTGGGCAGCGTTCGGGAAACTTAAGAGGATCTTCTCGTCCAACATACCTCAGTATCTGAAAACACAGGTCTACGACCAGTGTGTGTTACCAGTGATGACTTACGGCACGGAAACGTGGTCCCTAAATGTAGGCCTCATATCAAGGCTCAAAGTCGCTCAGCGTGCTATGGAACGGGCTATGCTCGGGATTTCTCTGCGAGATAGAATCCGGAATACAGAAATCCGCAGAAGAACGGGTGTAACCGACATAGCACGAAGAATTAGCACGCTGAAGTGGCAATGGGCAGGCCACATCGCTCGACGAACCGACAACCGCTGGGGAAGAAAGGTTCTCGAGTGGCGACCACGCATCGGACGACGCAGTGTAGGACGCCCCCCCACTAGGTGGACCGACGACCTAGTGAAAGTTGCTGGGCGTCGTTGGATGCAGGCGGCACAGGACCGCACATTGTGGCGCAATATGAGGGAGGCCTACGTCCAGCAGTGGACGGCAATAGGCTGAAATGATGATGATGATATATATTTTTTTTATAAAGATAACGCTGCACTAAAAAAGTAATCCTTGTATAGGCCTTAATAAATATACAATCAATGGACATAAATTACATCCAGACGTTTTTACAACAATTTGTGGAGAGCATAAAATGTGGTCCTGCATGAGATTCGAACTCGTGACACTGGCACGATAGGTTATCTTAACACGTCCCTTGAGCCACCATTTTCAAAAAACTTTCAGCTGGTGCTTTGGGGACCTTAAAGATCTCGTAACTAACCTACCCTTTGGTGCGTTTGAGACCTAATCGGTCTCCTAAAAATACGGTTTTGAAAATAATTTATATACTACTGTGAAAATAATTATACTACTGTACGTTACAGACCTAATCCATTTCTAATTGTTTTTTTTATGTCCTTGAATTCACCTTTACGTAGGGAGCAAATATGTATATTTGTCTTACCTACCTATACTAAAAGTACTTTACACGTTAGCGCCTCCCGCAAGGAGGGAAAAACACGATTATAGTCAAAGCACAATACAAAAGTCCTGCAAGCGGTCTGATAGATCTCGTAACGCAACGAACGTGTTAATTCACTACGCCATCTGTGCACGTTTGTTATCAACTTTCTAGATTCAATAAACTTTACTGAATTCCAATTTATAAAATACGAGCAACCTGCCCTCACTGTGCTTCGATTCCAGCCGCTTTGGCTCCTTATTTTAAATGTGCTATATGTCCTAAAGTATGGCCTCACGTCCGAGTACCGGACTGGGCAAAATTTTATAGTCTTTCCGAAAAAAAAATAACCGAAGTTACTCCTTTTACAGACAACTACATTGTAGTAAAATATTATCGAAATCGGTCCAGCAGTTTTTAAGATTATCTGTAATAAAGAGACGATAAAAATAATGTGTAACACAATCATATTATTTAAAAATATTTTCACTTTTTACGTAAACAAAGTTGCGGGTTAGTGTAAAAGGTCACTGTTAGCAATAAAAAACTATTCAACGCGGACGAAGTCGCGGGCAGAAGCTAGTTGATGTTAAATTAGATTCAAGGGAACACGTGAATAGTATAAAGTGTACTAGTATATTTTTTTATCACAAAAAAAATATCAGAAAGAATTACGTTGTTATCTGCAAGTCGGCGCAGATGAAGATTCAAATAAATTTTATACAATAGTAAAATGAATGAACTACAGATAAATAAAATCGAAAATGAAAGCGAAGTTAAGAAATCCATTGATTTGGACACAATACTTGTGAAAGAAATTGGACAGTTTGGTAAATTTCAATTGAGGACTTTAGTGTTAGGTTTAATTGTGTCTATGTTTATGGCAATATCATCGGAATACGTGTTCTCTGCTGCACGAATTGAAACCAGGTAATCAAAGGTTTTATTTTCTTTTTTTATGGATGGGCTATGGTAGCCGCACACGCCGTCAAATCCGTCCGGCTAGGGCGGCATCAGGCGCAGGTACTCGCGAATGTGCTGCTGTAGAGGAGTTCCTCTCGCGCACGATCCGTCGCCTCCTTCCGTGAGATGACGGCCTCACAGAAGGAGGTGACCACGTCCTAGTTCCTGACGCTGCCGAGCATCTCCCTAGCGATGGTCGGTAACGTAAGATCGACACCGATGATTGCGATGAGTTTACAGCGCTGCTCTGCTCGCGAGGCACACACCTCGAGTGTGTGCTGCGCCGTGTCCTCGTCGCAATCACAGTGGTGGCAGGACGGTGTGCTCTCTCTCTGGACGATCTTGTGCAGGTACTTGGCGAAGCTACTGTGCCCCGTCAATACCTGTACCAATCGGAAGGAAAGCACCCCGTGCGTCCACTCCAACTACTGCATCAAGAAGGCCTCGACGGTCCTGACACCGTACCGAGGCCTCTCCAGCCGGACTACCCAACGGGCAATGTCGTCTCGGCGGGCGTCGATCCGCCGGCAGCAATCTCCTTGATGGAGACTAATGCCACATCCGTCTCGCGTCTGCGATACCCGCCGGTAAAACTCGGTGAGCATCTCCGCCTCCAGGTCCCACGGGGAGTTGCGACCAAGAGGTTCGCTGCCTCCGTCGCCACCGTGCGGTAGCCGCGTAGGGCTCTGATCGCCATGGCTCTCTGTGATCGCTACAAGAGAGCCCTCAAACGGACGGTCAGGAACCCCGCCCACACCGGTGCGCCGTAGAGAGCCAACGACCGGATGGTCGCCGCGTACAACTGTCGGCACGTAGCGCTGGGTCTGCCCACATTTGGCATCAACCAAGAAAGGGCGGACGCCGCGCCAACAAGCCGGGGAACAAGTCGACGGAAATGCTCCCGGAAGATAAACAAAGGTAGCGTTTTACTTGTTTTATATTCTTTTTAACCCCCGACAAAAAAGAGGGGTGTTATAAGTTTGGCGTCGATGTTTGTCTGCTCTTAAACGGATGGACGATTACGATGCGGTTATTTTCATTTGAAAGCCAGTCTCCTGGCGGTAGTGCTTAGCTATGTTTGATTAATATCGGTCCAGTACTGTAAGAGTATCAACTCCCAAATGGCGTATGATTACTCGATTAAATGCATCATGCGTGTCATTATAATCGTCAAATGACAATTAATTTATAAATCCTGTTGAAGAGAACGTAATACTTTTTTTTTATTATATTAGTTTGTTTCGGGGTTTATTAAAAATTTTCAATATTAATGATTATAACTTTTTTATTTCCGAATGTATTTTTTATTTACAATTGTTTCAGGTAATTTTTGGGGCAACACTTTGTGCGATCCACAAATTGTTGTTCTGAGTCTGGATGTAATTTGTGTCCGTTAATTAAATGTTTGTAAAGTCCCCCGCAATACAAGAATTATTTTCTTAGTGCAGGGTGTTGTCTTAAATAAATAAATAAAATAAAAATAAATAAATAAAAAAATCCCATCCATGGAAATAAATTGTTTCATAGAACAATTATTATCATTTGGTTTCACTATCCAAGAAAATTTGACGTTACTCTAATATTTATAATCTACACTAATATTATAAAGAGAAAAACTGTATTTCTGTGTGTGTGTATGTTTGTAACGAATAAACTCAAAAAGTAGTGCCGATTTCAAAAATTCTTTCACCATTGTAAAGCTACATACCCTGAGTAATATAGGCTGTATTTTATCCGGGTATTCCCACGGGAATGGGAACTACGCGGGTAAGGCGACTGTAACCGAAGCGAAGCGAGGGCGGGTTACTAGTATTAAATATGACCTCAAAGGTAACCATTATTACACATTTCCGAGAAAATTATATTATACTCGCAGATTATCTCATTTTTTTTTTCATTTTATACAAGAGGTAATTAATAATGTCCTATTTAATAAAAGAATTACTCTGAATAGTACGTGTTTGAATTCGACACCAGTGTATGGTAAAGGTGTTGATTAGATTTTTTGAGCCGGCTATGGTTTAGTCACATGCCGTCGAACAATGGTGCACGAATTTTAGTCATTTTTAGCAATAATGAACCTTTTAGACTAAGAGCCTGTGGACCCCAGACCTTCGTGATTTTATTAAAGCTGAAAGTTTGTCAGCGCATGCTCCCAACACAGGTAAGAACGGTGGCCCATTATGAAGTTTGGGTCACAGTGGCTTTGGCAGATAAAAGGTACTAAACCCCAACTTCATAATGGACCACCGTTCTTACCTGTGTTGGGAGCATGCGCTGACAAACTTTGAGCTTTAATCAAATCACGAAGGTCTAGGGTTTGCGGGCTCTTGTGTTATTTTGTAACCTCTAATCAAAAAGTTTCGATAAAAATAATTATTAGATTAGAGGAATAAAACATTATTAAGAATTTGCATTTAAGAAATTTACAAAAAGAGTTGTAATTAAAAACAAAGTTGATTTGATAGAGATTAATAATCAGGACACTAATGTCGATATTTTTATCGTACTTATATTTTAAGAACTAATTTGAACTAAAATGGGTTATTGTTGATCGATTATAATATCCATGCATACAGACTTAAAAACTTTTTAGCACGTAATTATGAGTATTTTCGACATGCACAGCAATATTTTATGTATCATAAATAATTTTAGTAGTGCATTATAAATAATGATTAATTTATAGGCAAATTTTTTGACCTCTTGTACTACATTATTGCTATTTTCCTAAAGATGTTAATTTATGTTTCATAAAAAAATATAGTTCTTTTTTTTTTTAATGCAAACGGTGGCAAACGAGCAAACAGTACACCTGATGGTAAGTGTTGCTGCCGCTCATGGACCTCTACAAGGCCGTTGCCGAATATATATATAATAGTTCATATTATTGTGTAATTATGTTGCTTTAAAAGTCAAGGGATACTTAAAAGGCTTAGCAGGTTTTGAATTGTGAGAGTGCAAACGATTTCGCAAATTTGCCCATCTTACTGTGGATAAGAAGGATTATGTGATGAATGGAGAATACTTTATTATACAGTGATAAACTAATAATAAAATATATCGCCATTTCTTCCGTATCCCGCGAGCGTAGTGTTAATGGACTAGAGAAATGGGTATTTAACGTTGGTCTAATGTCTTGTAGTTATTATATGAGCGGACATGCAAGGCAATGTACGTAGATATGTTATGTTCCACTGTGATGCTTAAGAGTAACGCAATCCACGAAGTAATCGTTACTCACCATTTATTGTTGTTACGATGAAGCAGGGCTCCAGTTTCCTCCACAGTGGAAGGGAAAGACGGCTCAGGAATTTCATAATACTACTTAAGAACTATACGGTTTTATATCGAATTTTCCTTCTCCTCCTCCTAGATATTATCTGCATATTACATCCAGTCGTTATTTCTTACGGCATTCCTAGGTAGGAAAGGCGGTAATGAATTATATTCTTACTCTATCAACTCATGAGGAGAACATAAAAGCAATATAAATCGATCTTTATAATATCCGATCTTTATAAAATCTTTATAATCCGTGTGGTAACAGATATCGATGTCGTGAAAGACGACTAAGGTAAATAATATGCATATAACATCTATGCAAGGAAAGAAAAACTCGAAACAAAACCCTATGCTGATACGTCTGACCAGCGTGATAAAGTAGGTGAATTTCCTCGCCGTAGTGGAGGAGGCCCGAGCCCAACCGTGGGACGTATAGGGGCTGAGATGATGAAATATTTTACTCTATCGAAGGAAATGGTTTCAGGTGTTTAATACCTGAATGTGAAGGCGATGAACCCGAATGGCTACCATCTTGGTTACCAAATGCGATACCATTCGCTAGTAGTGGATCGCATGAAAGCTGTCAGCGTTATGCCAATATATCCATGTTATCGAGGCAGGTGGAAAGTGATACCTGTCCAAGTACACTCTTCAATAGAAACATTCTTCAGCCGTGTGAGAGATATGTTTATGAAAACAATCGCACAATCGTCTATGACGTAAGTTATTTGACGAATATTATTCAAAATTATTTTTCAAAGCAGATTAACTATTACTAAGATATTTTAACTCACTTTCCTTACCCGCGACTGTCGTAAAAGAAGGTTAAATATAAACAGATAATAACATTGCATGAAAAAAATAGCTTCGAATAAAACCCCTAATTAAAAGCTTTTATTTAACTTGCAATGTATGTATGTAAGTATGTATGTTCGGGTGGAATCTTTGAACTCAATTTTGAAGTAGATATATTCAACCGATTGAGCTGAAATTTCGTATACATGTTTAGTTTAGATGACAATGCACGATATGGTGTATGACATTATTCTAAATCCAATATGGCGGACCATCCAAGATGGCGGAATAGATATTTTTAAAGCATTTCTACAATATGGGTATCATATGAAAGGGCTTGTTGAGCGTAATTCGAAAAATAATATGACGTCATTCTAAATCCAATATGGCGGATCATCCAAGATAGAGGAAATTTTCTTCTTTTTAGGGCGTTTAAATAAAAGCTTTTTTTTCAAATATTTTTTGCTTTTAATTTATAACCCGTTTTAGCCCGCACGTGTTAATAGGCCATATTCCATTCCTTTTTAAAGAAGACCCATGTACAATAATGGTACATTAATATTAGAAGATATACAACTATAAACACGAAACAATGTGTACACATGGTAAGTAAAATTTCAGACAACACAAGATAGTAGACAGCGCCAGAGTTACATCATCATCATCATCATCTCAGCCCATATACGTCCCACTGTTGGGCTCGGGCCTCCTCCATAATGGAAGGGTCGTTGACCTACTATACCACGCTGGTCAGACCTGTTGGTATAGGGTTTTATTTCGAGTTTTCCTTCTCTCGCATAGATGTTATATGCGTTTTATATCCCTTAGTCGTCTCGTACGATCACCCACGGGTAAGATAGGGGGTGGTGAATTGTATTCTTACTCCGTCACCACACGGAATACAGAGTTACATACCTACAAGAAAATAGGATCATGATTATTCAGTTCATATACGACTCGAATCTCCTCTACAATGGGAGGGAAATTATAGCACGTTGATCAGTGAAGTAGGTAGGGTATTTAGTCTTTCTTCTTTTGAACATAACCGATGATTCTATTATAAAACACTCTTTCTGAAGCATAGAATATCTTTCGGACGGTAGCTAGCTATTAACAAATTCAGGCTATATATAGAGATACTTGGACCAATTTATATATTGGTTAATAATATTTTATTTATATTTCAGATCGAGTTAGCATGCGACGAATGGCGTCGGTCGCTTGTTGGTACCGTTTCAATGATCGGTACGTTGTTCGCACTGCCAATAACTGGGTACATTTCCGACCGCTGGGGGCGTCGCATAGCCATCACACTCAACTCATTTAACACAGCTTGGTTGGGCCTTAGCAGATATTGGATCAATACCTATAATGGATTTTTGGCATTTAAGATTAGCGAAACTGCTTTTGGATCTGGCGGGTATTCTGGCGTCTGCATTTTGCGTAAGTATACTTTGAAATGATCGTAGAAATTATTTGCACTATAAAAAAAAAATAAAGTGTTATTTACAATGAGAAGTTTAGAAAGAATACTGCATATGTGACAGCTAATGAAAACTACATGTACTTATAAACCTAAATTTACTTTTTATTTGTAAAAAGATAACAGTAATGTAACGTAAATTACTGTGGGAGAATAAAAATACATCTACACTAATATTATAAAGAGGAAAACTTTGTATGTTTGTTTGGTTGTAATGAATAGGCTCAAAAAGTACTGGACCGTTTTTAAAAATTCTTTCACCATTCGAAAGCTACATTATTCACGAGTAACATAGGCTGAATTTTATTTTGGAAAAATAGGGGGTTCCGTAAAATATTTGGGTTTTTCGGACATAAGGTGTAAAAAATCAACCAGAAAAGTTACTTATTTTGCGTACGCTACCTAAACTATAAAAGATAGAATCACAAAATGTTCTAATTAATTGTAGATCTTATATCTACAAAAAAGTCCGCGACACACTATACCTATCTATGTCGAGTGAGGCACAACAATTGCACGACGCATATGCCTAAAATACAGATGAAATAAAAATTTTGTCGGTCTGCTTGTTCCGGGTAATCTTCAAAACGGCTGGACCGATTTCAAAAATTCTTTCAGCAATGGAAAACTAGAATATCAGGGAGTAAATTAGGCTATATTTTATCCCGGTATTCCCACGGGAACGGGAACTACGCGGGTAAAACGACTAAAACCGAAGCAAAGCGAGGGCGGGTTGCTAGTATTTAATATAATAAATATTCAAAAACAAATTTCAGTATGATAATACAGTAAGTATACAATAGGGAAAATGCATGATTTTTTTTTAAAGTTTTTACTAATTATTACATTACTAAAAATAAATATAACACATCCAAAATATAAACCATTACGCAAAAAAAATAATAAATTTTTTGGTCGCTGTAAACGCGGCTACTTCAGCGCGCATGTTCTGTGACGTCAGAGTACTCGTACAAGTTGCTAGGGCTGTCAACTAGGGCTGTTGATATTTTTATAAATATCGTTTTTCGAAATATCGATATTTTATAATATATCAATATCGGGGTTCCATATATCGGCAAAAATATCGATATATCGATATTTTTATTATTATTACGATTATTAATTATATTATATCTTATTTAATTTCAGTTTTATTCCTCCTAATTTAACAGACGTTAAATCTGAATTAGACGCGAAATACGTTGTCACCATATACACCTCTATTTTAGGCAGATTATATATCTGACTGTACTTTGACGAAGCCGGTTTGAGTCATTGTAATAAGTCTTTTATTCACAAAGATTAATACTTGAACACAGAAAACTAATAACTTATTATGAAATAACTAGGTAACAATACAAATTAATCATTAGAAACATACAAATAACAACTTGATATCAGAAGGAGGGTTGTTCATAAAATATCGATATGTCAAAATATCGATATTATTATTTAAAAATATCGATACTTAATACTGAACTTTTTTTTTGGATGATATATCGATACTAAAAAGTAAGTATCGAGGGTCGATATTTATTTGAATAAATTTGGTGTTTTATCTTTTCTTGTAAAGTATTTATTCTACAAAATCACCGTAAACTTAATCTAGTGTAAAAGCGCTGGCATGAAATTAATGATCAGTTATCACTTACTCCTAGAATTTGATAAGAAAAAGCTCGGCACGGCAACCCCGCAATGAACGAAGCTAAAGAATGATCATGGGGCAAATATCGAAATATCGATATTTTTTTTCGTTATATCGAACTCCGATATTGATATATTTTAAAATATCGATATATTGAAAAACTATATTTTTTTTAAATATCGACAGCCCTAATCAGAAGGCTCCAGAGGACTATGATGTCACGTTTTGAACAACCAATACGTTGCGTTTTAGAAATTTTGCGTGCGAATCTAAAAAAAGGCACTTTTCGATAATTAAATTTAATTATTAAATAATGATAAAATTAAAAAAATAATTGTATAGGTACGTTTTTTAAGCAATATAGATTACAAATAAAAATAATTTGTTCATTTTAGAGTTTCGTGCATATTCCCTATTCACCACCTTCTTTCTTAACTATGGGTGTCGTAAAAGACTAGTAACTGACTGGGGCAGCGTAGGCGCGAATACTTCCGCCTCATGCCGCCCTAGCCGAGGCCGCGGGTGACGTGACCGGCGAATTAGTCCGTCACCCGCTGAGGGGCCGCGTAAGGAAAGACCGACGTCCTCCCTGAGGGGGGATGTCGGTCGATGGGAGGCTACCCCAAATAGGGGGCCGACCACTGATGTCAAGTCACCCTGCTCCGGTGGTCGGCCCAATGACGAAGGCGACGTGCATCGCGGGTGGGTTGCGGGAGTGCGTGCTTACGCCCCTCTGTCTCCCCAGACGGAGTGGTGCGAGGAGCGCGCCGACCGCAACCCATCCCTCAAAAAATAATGTACTGAATATTATCTCAATAATGATGATAATTAAAAAAAAATAGTGATTTCCTTTGTATATTGTCCAATTACTATGCTAATAATAATGTCAATGAGGTCAACAAGTTCATGATTTTTTAAAAATGTTATGTTTATAATTCAACAGTAATGGAACAAGTGGGGCCTAAGTACAGAGTAGCAGTTATTGC
The DNA here is from genome assembly GCA_032191425.1 of Lymantria dispar. NCBI lineage: Eukaryota > Metazoa > Arthropoda > Insecta > Lepidoptera > Erebidae > Lymantria > Lymantria dispar. The sequence goes on from CM063453.1 coordinate 33,120,633, forward strand.
TGCTATTGGTAGCGCTTTTGCATTGGGTCAAGTCATTATAGGTTTAGTAGCTTGGTTGACACCAAACTGGAGGATTATGACCTTGATCTTATACGCTCCACAGCTTCTAACACTGGCATACTTCTGGTTATTATCAGAATCTGTCCGTTGGTACATGAGTAAAGATAACTTTGAAAAATCTGAAGCTTTATTAAAAAAGGTGGCAAAAATTAATGGCAAGGAGTTGTCTGATAAATATTTAAAAGCATTACGACAGAACGCTGAAGAAGAGGCATTGAAAATGGAAAATAGTAAAGAGGAACCATGGCTGATCACGCAGGTGTTCCAACACAAACAAATTTTGCTTCGCTGCATTATATCACCCATTAGGTGGATTACTATGACCGTTATTTATTATGGATTATCTATTAATGCTGTGAACATGACTGGCAATGAATATATAAATTATATAGCTATATCAGCGGCTGAGATCTCTGGATACTGGACCTCTATCTATCTGTTGAAAAAGCTTTTCAGGCTTTCTTCAGGTGAGGGTGGTAGTGAAGTTAGTCAATTCCAATACGCAAGCCATACGAGTTGTAATAGGAGTTTTCCTTCTCTACTAGTGTTTTTTATGTTATGTAAATACAAAATATCATCGCAATCTTAAATTGATTTTAAGGATCCTAAAGAAAGAGGAAGAGTGGTTAGCACCCCATTGTGTTTCTACTCCATTATGATATAGAGAATAAATATTGAGATTTAAATGAAACTGGTGAACCGATGACCTAGTGAAAGTTGCTGGGTGTCATTGGATGCAGGCGGCACAGGACCGCACATTGTGGCGCAACATGAGGGAGGCCTACGTCCAGCAGTGGACGACAATAGGCTGAAATGATGATGATGAAATGAAACTAAAGCTTGGACCGCTTGCAATTTATTTCAAATTGGACGCGTTCAGTGTGTTTAATTCAAATTGGATGGAATTATTAAAATTTGTAATGTTAAACAAAGTAACAAATTTGAACAATTCTTAGAACGCTAACTTTGACTAACATATAAAAAGTGAAATGACTTTAAGAATTATAGTAATATGAATTCAAATACTAGTATTCATTTTAACAAAAGTTTTGATCTAAAAATAAAAAAGTGATAATACATTTTAATTCTAGGTATGTACGTGGCGTCTTTAATAGTATACTTAATAGCGAAGTGTGCACTCACAATAGCGGCGACAGCACTTTACGTGTACACAGCTGAATTGTACCCCATTAAGTATCGTCACAGTTTATTTGCCTTCTCCTCGATGATGGGTAGAATCGGCTCTATAGTTTCACCGCTCACATCTGCTGTAGTAAGTTAGAAATCAATATGTCTTCTTTCCTGCAATTATCTTTAGAAAAAATATCAACAATATTCCTTCTCGGTCTTCTTCTTTTACGACATTTTTTCCTTTTCTTTAAAATGAAAGGAAGGAAAAGAGACCCATCACTTTCCCACGGTTAATTAAAATACCGTTCACCACAATGGAATAACCGGAATATGGGACAGGCCAAGGCGGAATAGGAGATAAGAAATCTAACTCTCACGTAATAAGTACCTTCCATAACGTCAACCTGCAATTTGACATGACTTACGTCTTATTCACATACATTCGTAAATCACTAGTTGGGATATTCTGCTGAAATCATTGACTATGATGCCAAAGTCCTCCATGGATTCTGCTATAACGACGAAATCGTCTGTAAATCGAAGGCGAGTGATGTATTCATCGTTGATATTAATACCGTGCCTGGTTCAGTCTAAGAGCTTGAAAATATCTACCAGTGCAGTGGTGAACAGTTTCGTAGAGATGGCATCTCTTATCCTACACCTTTCTGCAATTGGACCGGTTTCGTATTCTTATCCCCGATACGGACTAACATGGTGGCGTTCTTATACAAATACTTTAGCACTTCGATATAACGATGATCGATTTGGCTCCACTGAAGAGACTGCAGCACCGCCCAAGTTTCGATTGAATCAAAGGCTTTCTCATAGTCCGTAGACGCTATATACAGAGACTGGTTGTACTTCTCAGTCTTCTGGGTATTTTGCTGCAGCGTGAGGATATGGTTTATGGTACTATAGCCTTTTCGGAAGCCGCCTTGTGCGGGTGGCTGAAAGTTATCATGGTTGTGCTCGAGTCGATCTGTAATGACCCTCGACTTAATTCGACATTTACTTTATAATAAATATACGATAATGTCCTCTGAAATTTATATATGAAACTCAATGGAATTATAATAATATAATATCCAGAATAGTTACAATAATTGAAAAAAAAATATCTCTTTAATCCAAAAACTAAAGAGCTTGCTATCGTATCTTGAAATTATATTAGTAATCTTTTGTAATTTCAGGCTGAACAATGGTTCGAAGAGCTACCGTTTGTACTCTTCTCTTGTTTGTCATTGCTATCAGGAGCGCTGGCCTTTTTCACGCCCGAGACCCTCAATACCAGCTTGCCTGATACGTTTGAAGAAGCTATGAATATTGGCTTAAGAGACAAGAAAAGTTGAAAATAATTCCGCTGACTGAATCAGGGAATAAGTTGGAATGAACTGGAAAACATTGCACCTACTAGAGTGTTTGAAGCTATCTTGAAATATAATTTGGAAAACGCGTTGGAAAGTTAATGTTAATATTAAGAATTGTACATTTCGGTTTTAATACTATATATTTTTTAATAAAATAATTAAACTTAATTGATCAATATCCTTTTCTATTTCAAAATAAACACAATATGCCAAATAAATGTATTTTATTAACAAGTTTTAAAAAGTGATATTATGAATAAACATATATTAGAAATGCATATCAATGTATATGTGCTGCAGTATCACTTACCATCAGGTGTGCTGCTTGCTCGTTTGCCACCAACGGCAATAAAATAAAAATATAATTGCTCGTATGGTGACGAAATAAGAATCAAATACGCTTCCCTGTGTTGCTCATGGGTCACTCGCCCAGACAGAGGCATACACAGCTCGCGAGGTCCTGACAAGTAAATATCCACAATCCCGCCCCCGACGTTGAGGACGGAAATCGTGCCGTGGTAGTCATAAACGTGGGAATACCCACTTTGACAGCGAGCCCCCGAGCCGAGGTCCTTTCCCCACAGGGGGTGCCTTCGGAATCGGTCGCTTAACTTTAAACGGGTTGAAAGCCCTTAGCGCTCACCCAACAGTCCGGGTAAAGTTGTCACCGCCATCTGAGGCTAACAACTAAGTCACACAAAAAAAAAGAGTTGCTCATGGGTATTGTAATAAACGACTAAGGGATATAATATGCATATAACATCTATGCAATTACAATTATTCTGTGTGCTGACGGAGAGTAAGAATACAATTCACCACTCCCTTGCCCTTGGATGTCGTAAAAGCCGACTAAGGGATATAATATGCATGCATAACATAACATAAGATCTGTGCAAGAGGGAAAAATTGGAATTAAATCCTATACCAACGTGTTTGACCAGCATGGTATAGTAGGTTAAATTCCTTCCCAATATGGAGGAGGCCCGAGCCCAACAGTGTATGCAGTGCCAGGAAAACTCGAAATAAATCTCTATCTCTATACTATGAAAGAAGAGTACATTGTGTGGACTCCAAGTAATTGCGATAAGAGCAAGGTATTATTGATGGTGTTGATGATACAGTCGAGGCGCATAAAAGTTGGATTTGATAAATAATTATTATATAAGTGTACGAAGAGTACAAGACTTATCGTTTACAATAGTATTATTATTTATATCCTCTAAATACTCCCCATAGAGTGTGCCATGAAAGTGGTGCTGCCAATTTGCCTGGTCATGTGCCGGGTTTTATGACTTCCACCGGCAAAATCAAGAATGACCATTACATATTATTTATTACATATTTTCATGAATATGAGCTGAATGCTATGAATCTTCAGTATTGGTATGATTTTGTCCGATTGACTCCGCCTCCTCGAATGTATCAGGTAGCTTGGTGCCGCGAGTCTCTGGCGTGAGAAAGACTAAACCACCAGCAATGATGGCCAGGCTCGCGAACAATACGAAGGGCAGATTCTCGAACCACTGTGTACTCTGAAATAGCATATCAATTCCAAGATGAATATAATAATATAATTTAAAATTGTAATTTTTATGAACTACATCTAGGAGTAGTGCCACACTGCCTACTTTTAATTTCCTAACATTGGGTGTGGTATATTTTGTTTATTCTCATTGAAAACTAAATTATTAATATTAAACTACTAAACAATATTAGATGGTGAATTGTTTATGCCATTATCAATAAGCATTTGTTTTTTAATTTTTATTAATTTTGAGAATTGTCATTTGCGAACAACACTATGTTTTCTATATAACAAGGTAAGTCATTATACATACAAGGAACAGAAATGGCCCCCGAATAGAACCTTGTGGAACGCCTATTTTAATGACAGAACCAGATTACCGACCTTTTGAATGTTGATACTTAGATGAGAGATTAAAAGTAGAAGAGATTCCTGATACATAGTGATATAGTATTCTGATAAGGGTTTCGTGGTTTAAACAATAAAAAATCAAACCTTTGACATACTACCCGATATGAACAAATTATTATATTAATTTTCATGAGCTGAAGAAACACACTTCAAATTATCATACATTTTAACATCTGAAAATTCTAATAAAGTGGCGGATATACATTGTTGCTAGATTCAGATAGTATTTACTTATTTGAGAGACCGTGCTAAATATTTTACTGTTAGTATAGGTACTTCGTAAACTGTTTTCAAATTGTGTCGCTACTTTTTATCCGCTGTCACATTTTTATCACATTATTTTTAAATTAAAATATTTCCTTTTGTATAGTGTTCCTGCCGATTTCACTATTCATCACTTTAATTATAGTAATATTTTTTTGATTTTATTTCTCAGACAAATGGACCTGTGCTAAACAGGAACAGGCAAATTATTTTTGTTTACTTTTGCAGATACCAAAACCAGTAGGTACTCCTAATGTTAAGGTGATGGGTTGAAATATTTTATTAATTCAGTTACAATTTTGTGTGTTTAGATCTGTATCCTTGAAACTGCATAAAATGCATTCACTTAAATTAATTTTGAAATTAATGGAATATAACCATTACATTAATGAATTGGAAGATATATAGACTTATTTGCGCCTATCAACGTCAAAATGTATTAAGTCAGTATAAGTGAAATACTAAATAAAATAGAACTATAATTAGATATGTCAGAAAAATCAATAATAAATAATAGAAATAATAGAGGGCCTGTAATATTGCTTTAGTTTACTCTAGACGTAATTACTAAGTATGGTTAATGTACTGCACCTTATTTGATAATTATTTAAAATTCTTAGTACTGAGTTTTCTACTCATCGAGTTACATTCTAGTCAATTTAGAACCGGTGCTTAAAATAATTCTGTGTAGTTGAGCTATTGAAAAAAAAAATTATTCTATGTATTTTAAAACTTTATTAATAATAATTTTGATATTTAATGCGGAAAACTTTAAAAAAGTTTTTTCAATTAGTTATAAACAATTAAAATTATCAAAATTTGAATAAATATCACGTGACAATGAACGCGCTAAGACTGATTAATTAGCACAGTTGCGACGTCATAATGTTAAAGCTATTTTATAACAGTACAGTGTTTACAGCTATTACCCGCGAGTTCACAATAATATTGGTAATTTACTGCTAAAAAACGATTTGTTGTTATTTATATTTAATTATTTAACAATGACAGCAGAATTAAATAGATCAAAACATTATACTTATTATCTCTGTATAAATTGCAATGAGTGAAAACTAGAGATTGCAAACCGGGGCGGGCCCGCCTGGGCCCGGTGCCCTTTTAGGCACCCACCAGGCCCGGCCATTCTTACCGGGTCCGGTGACCGGGCCCGGTAAGAATTGCCAGCTTTTTAAGATCATTCTTTCAGACTGAAAAATAATTGTTTTGCCTTATGCAAGTGAGAATATACTTTTTGTTTTATTATAATTTACTTATAAAGCCTACGTAACATAACCAATGTTACATTACATTTTGTTAGTTGAGACTATATAATTTTGGTTGTTTACAATTACAATACAGCCTAGTCTATAAGATTTTGCTATTTGTTCAATTAGTAATATTAACACTCACTAGTCTTAATAACCAAAGTTTAAGAAAAAACATAATACTTTACTTTTAGCAGGTAAGAATTTGTTTTGCTTATACCGAAGCTACCAAAGTTTATCTATCTATCTAATCTAAGTTGTTATGACACGTTTAGTAATTTAAGCTGTGTTATTAGTTTCTTATTTTAATACTAGCAATCCGCCCTCGCTTCGCTTCGGTTATAGGTTATAGTCGTTTTACCCGCGTAGTTCCCGTTCCCGTGGGAATACCGGGATAAAATATAGCCTAGTTTACGCCCTGATATTATAGCTTTCCATTGGTGAAAGAATTTTTGAAATCGGTCCAGCCGTTTTGAAGATTACCCGGAACAAACAGACAGACAGACAGACAAAAATTTTTTAATTGCTATTTTAGGCATAGGTGTCGTGCAAATAACCGTGTGACCATGAAAAAAGCCTATTATTTTGACATTACAAACAGACACTCCAATTTTATTTATTGGTATAGACTGTGTTTTCAAATAGACATTATAAGGAGTAAAGAGAAAGACCTGCTTGCTTAAACTTATAAAAATGAATAATTATTAATACTAATGTTACTTTTCTGTCTATAAGTAAAAGTAATCAAGTAGGAAGTATTAAATGTGATTTTCAGACTTGAGCGAGACTGATTATTGTGATAACTGTTCATAAGCTAGTTTGAAATAAATATTAACCTTGAATCATTGTCTTTTCCCATTAATATATAGAAAATTTTCATAAAATACTTTAAAGGTTTCATCGCTAATACAACCCGGCCGGGCCGACCCGGCTGGGTTGGCGATAATTGCCACCGGGCCCGGCCGGGTTGAGAAACATACCGGGCTGCCATCTCTAGTGAAAAATAACATTATGACGTCACACGCGTTTGGATTTGTTCAGGAGCTGGCGGCGTGGTTTCGTTCACTGGATTCAAAAAAATATTTTTATTTTGATATGACTTTTGAATTATTGCGAAACATAAATAAAAAAAATAGTTTTGTTATAAAACTTAAATATGATCTTGCCATTAATTACAAAAAAAAAAAATCAAAAGCCTAATTCTGTAGTTTTTTTAATAGTCAGTCGTTACACAGTCAGGTCTGTAGTTAACAGTCAAAATACTTAGCCATAACAACAAAATTAGCCAATGTAGATATATTTTTTATCCATATTTAATCGTGAAATTAGATTGGATTGAATTGGATATGAAATGGTTCACCATTAACTAAATTAGAGGCCGCATCTAAAATGAAACCACCCAATTGTTTATCCTGTAAACTTATATCACTTAGGTTGGCTCAAATCCTGGTATAAAACTTACAAAAGCCGGTGTAAGTGGTGCCAGCATGTTCCCAACCCTGCCGATCATAGAGGTGAATGAGAACAGTGTCTGTCTCTTAACAGTGGGATACAGTTCGGCTGTGTATATGTATATTGCCACCAGCTCCATGGCGATGCAGGTCTGTGAAAGCAGGTACATCATCAGAGACAGCGCGTACCAACCTGTAAATAAGAAAGCATGATGAGAGATTCAATTAGTAAATGTTGCATTTCATGAAATTGAAATGAGTTTATTAAATTTAAGGACTTTTAATTAAAGGCAGGTTTTTATTAATAAAGTCACTGACATCAATAAAACATATTATGTGAAGGAATATAATGCCAAAATTTACTACATTACAATCCAAAATCTGTAATAACGATGACTTTCTGGGCGTGAGAGATCTTAGTAAAATTGAACATTGAGATTCAATACCAAGTGGTGAGCTATCTTACTCATCAACCCAAAAGAACGCTGCTTTTAATTTTATAGGTAATTCCCAAACGGTTTTAATTATACTCATGGGACAAGAAAGGGATTGTGATGCATTGCGTTCTTAACCCACGACTGCAGGGAAAAATTACAAGTAATACAAACCTTGAGGCATAAAGATATATGCAATTTGGAAAGTTGCACATAACCAAAATGCCGAAATGAGCACAGGTTTCCTCCCAATTCTTTTTAACAGAAATACAGATATCCACTGGCCAGGAATTTCAGCCGCAGACACCAACATAAAGTTGAGGTATTGGTTGCCTGATATATTCACAGCGTTGAATGACAGCCCGTAGGAGATAAACGTGCTTGTTATCCACCAGAAAGGCGCGACCAAACATCGTATCAGTATTTGTTTGTGTTTAAAAACTGTTACGATCAGCCATTCCTTACTGACATTATCTTTATTTTTTGCCTCTTCTACAGCATTTTGCCGCAATGCTTGAAGTGATTTCGCTGATAACTGTTTGCCGTTAACCTTTGCTACCTTTTTGAGCAAGGCTTCTGAATCTTCAAATCTACCTTTGCTCATGTACCAACGTACAGACTCCGATGCTAGCCAAAATAATGATATTGTAAGTAGTTGTGGTACGTAAAGTGCAAGAATGCGATCCCTCCAGTAGGGTAACGCCCAAGCGATGGCTCCCAGCGAAATTCCTCCTATAGAGAAGAAGGTGTTCATAGTAGCTCCAGCTGCAACTCGATATTTGGGTCCAATAAGCTCTATCACTGTGTAATAAAACAATTTGTTATTTAATGAGTTCTGATGTTTACGTGAATATTACACATTGTAAATAAATTAAACTATTTTACGGATTTAATCGCGGTTGTATTTGATTTTTAATGGCCCAACGTTTCGACAGCATTCATGGTTAGGGGCGGAATGAGTCCACCCATGTCCTTAGTTAGCTTTCAGTGACTACATATTAGGATGGCTTCTTCCTTAAACGTAGCTAAAAGAAAAGCAGAACATGCTGTATAGGATTCTGGTCCAGCTTTACGATTGCCTAGCTGCCTGACATAAACTATATTTTTTTAGGAGATAAAAAAATGATCACTATCTATGATGATGTTAATTTTGATAGCTATCAGACCAACAGAATTTCTAAAGTAAACAAAACTGGCCAGACACAACATATAAAATTTTTATCTAAATACTTACTCAAAATATATGCACTGGTATAGCTCCCAGCTCCTAAACTAGCCTCGGCTATCTCCGACAACATATAACCAACGTAAGTGTTCGCGAAGTACCTCATACAGCCAAGCCAGGCCGTGTTGAAGGCCGCGATAGAGAGGGCTACGCGGCGACCCCATCGGTCTGATATGTAGCCTGATACAGACATGAATAATACGGCGCCCAGGGTACGCATCGTACCTATTAATGCTCGGTGCCATTCGTCACAGCCCAAATCGAACTGAAATATATTTTTTAATTCTATAATAACGTTGTAAATAAAACTATTATATTTTTACGGATTTTATCGTGTTTGTATTTGATTTTTCATTACCCGACTTTTCGAATACTTTTCAGCATTCAAGGTCACGGACGGACTAAGATGTCCCACGTTCGACAAATCAGATCGGTGGTCAATCAGTCAATCAATAAGTAAAATTGAAAATTTTAAATAACCCCGATACAAACCAAAATAATAAAAAAAGTATTACGTTCTCTTCAACAGGAATTATCAATTAACTGTCATTTAACGGTTGTACTGGCGCGTGAAACACAATCGAATAATAATTTTAGACATAATTTTGGAAAAGCTGATCTTCTTACACTGCTTAACCGATATTAACCAAACATAGCTAAAAACCACCACAAAGGAACTGGCTTTCAAATAGAAAAAAAAGCATCGAAATCGGTCCATCCGTTTGAGAGTCATGATACCACAGACGTGTCTGTCTGTGGCTGTTATGGACCGACACATAGACACACAGACTCGCGTAAACATCAGAAATGATTATATTAGGTCTTTACCTATGAAATTGCCGTTATGTATGAAAAAAATTAAACGATTTTTTTTCATGTATTTTTTATTTGTATTAATCGAAGTAATCACCCATGCTATCAATGCATCTTTGCCAACGCAGCGGCAGTTTATTGATGCCCTTCTTAAAGAAATCAGCTGGACGGGAGGCAACAAATTCTTCATAGGCATTTTGTACTGCCTCTCGGGTATTGAATTTCTTTCCCGCTAAGAAATTATCCAAATTCTGGAAAAATAAGTAGTCGGTAGTCGCAAGGTCTGGTGAGTATGGCGGATGACGGAGAGCTTCCAACCCCAGTTCTTGCAACTTGGAGACCGTCTGCTGTGCACTATGAGGTCACGCATTGTCGTGCAGGAGCAGCGGAGACGAGCGATTGACCAATACTGGTTGGAGATGTGCCAGCTTCTCCATCATTTTGTTCAGTTCTTCACAGTACACATCTGCAGTAATGCTCACCTCGTTTGGTAAGAAGCTGTGATGAATCACACCGGCGCTTGACCACCAAACAGTGACCATCACTTTTCTAGGGGTAAGTTTTCGTTTAGGGCATTGTTTAGGTGCTGAACCAGGATCCAACCAACTTGCTGAGCGCTTGCGGTTATCAAACAGAATCCAATTTTCATCGCAAGTAACAATGCGTTTCAGAATTCCTTCATTTGTTTGTCTGTTGAGCAATGCAAGGCATGTCTCGACGCGTACTTCGCGCTGGCGATCATTGAGTTCGTGGGGCACCCATTTGTCAAGCTTTCTTACCTTGCCAATTTGACGCAAATGGACCAATATTGTTTTGACGCTAACGTTGAAAGCTGCTGCTAATTCAGCCGTAGATTGTGTATCATCGGCTTCCACAATCGCCTTTAATTCGTCATTGTCGACCAAAGTCTTCGGACGACCGCGAGGTTCATTTTTCAGGTCGAAATTTCCAGAACGGAAGCGAGCAAATCAATAACAGGCGGTGCGTTGGTTTGTAGTGTTAGCTCCGTAAACGTCGTTGATGTTGCGTGTCGCTTGTGCCGCGTTGCTGCCACGACGATACTCATATTCCATAATTACTCGAATTTTTAACGTATCCATGATGATGAAAAAGATTGAAATGCGATGAAAACGTAACACTAATCAATAAACAAATGACTACTTTTGGAAAATGAATTCCATGTTTTAAAATAAAATTAATATGAAATTAGGATTCTTAGCCAAACAAAAATTATTTTGATTTGAAATGGCCAGTACTGCAGAACGGCAATTACATAGGTAAAGTCCTATTATAATAACGAATATTTTTGGTAGACATCTTCTTATGATCGATGGAAGACTTGTGAAAATTCTTTACACCGTTATAAAATATGATTTTATTTTTATTTGTAAGCTATTTCATTATTTCAGCTCATATACATCCCACTATTGGGCTCGTGCCTCCTCCACAATAGGAGGTAAATTGAACTTACTATACCATGCTGATCAGACAGGTTGGTATAAGGTTTTATTTCGAGTTTTCATTCTCTTGCATAGATGTTATATGCGTATTATATCCCTTGGCCGTCTTTTACGACATTCACTTGCAAGATAGGGAGTGGTGATTTGTATTCTTACTCCGTCACCAAACGGAAATGGGACATCTTTTAACATACATCTTTTTACATAAAACTAAATATAACTCTCATGATGTTTAACTGCCTCAAACCTAGAATGGCAGCTTACGTGCAGTTCACTGATGGCCATATTTAAAAATAAGGGTGATTTACAAGATTGTAACAACTACCGAGGAATAAAACTTATGTCACATAGCATGAAGATTTAGGGGAAAGTGATAGAGAAAAGAAGGAGAGAGGAAAGTGAAATAATCCAGAACCAATTTGGCTTCATGCTAGGACAAGTAATCATGGGTGCAATTTTTGCGTTACTCATGCACAAAAACTTGCACATGCTATTTATTGACCTAGAGAAGGTGTACGACTGAGTTCCCAGGGAAGTTCTGTGGCGGCTTTTCAAAGAAGGAAGAGTGCCGAGGAAGTATGTACGATTATTGAAAGCTTTGTATGCAGAAGCATGCAAGAATGTCCGGTCGAAGCCGGAGTCATTGATGAGTTCAGGGTCGCTGTAGGTTTAGGTCGGTTCGTTTGGCTTTAAATCCTTATATGCTCCTCCTAGTAATGGATGCTCTGACTTAGACATACACGAGGAAGCACCGTGGTGTATGCTGTTTGCAGATGATATGGTCCTCGTCGGAGAGGAGGCAGCTGGACTACAGAGCAGACTGAAGACTGATGGCGGGAGAGGTTGGAAAGAGTAGGCCTTAGGATCAGCCGCACCAAGACTGAACATTTGTTCTGTAACTTCGGTGACTCTTCTCAATTCTCTCACATTGCCTTAGATAGGTTATCCCTATCAGTTTGCTCCGACTTTACATACTAAGTACATAGGCTCCCTTCTCCAAGACGATGCCAACATTGACCGAGGGGTAAAATTGACGAATAAAATGAAACACGAGGATTCTTCGAGTCATAGAGAAGCAGATTGTTATGTCGGGACTTCCATGCTGACCTGAGTCCTATACGATTAAAAAACCGACCGTCAAGTGTTTCGAAGCACGATATTCAAGTATTGAATGTACAGAACTGATGAATTATTTTTTGAATTAATGAATTAGATAGATATTTTAATTTACTGTTATGTTATAACCTTAATAAATAAACAATAAAAGATCAAAATCAAAAGTGTGAAATAAAATACATTTTTTTTTTAATTTGCTTGGGTTGTTGCGCGAGGCCCTGCAAGCGCGAAGCCCGGGGTGGTTGCCCTGTTCGCCACCCCTTAAGGCCGCCACTGGGTGAGAACATGTTGTGCGAATGACACTTAGCGTGAGATGAGGGCCAACCCTCAAATGATACAGAAGATGATAAGAGAAAAGTTAAATGGTGAACAACTGACAGTTTGGACGTGTGATTAGATGAGATGAAAGTAATATTATGAGAAAAGTTTTAAGTATGAATGTTGAAAGCTTTATAGTTAAGGGAAGACCAAAGAAAAGGTGGATGAATATCGTGAAGCATGTTATAAATAAAAATGGAGTAAAGAGATCAGGGAGATCAGAGATGACATCTAATAGAATTGCGTGGAAGAAGTTGGAATAAGAGCAGGGTGAAGGCGATGACTTCTTATTATATAAAATTGTATACAACATGTTTAGTAAATGTTAGTTCTAGTGTGATGCATTTCGACAACAGGCTGAAATTACACAACATTTGTTTCGGGCAGCACAATAGTTTGACGGAATCTATAATGTTAATTTCGTTTGCGTTACTGTCTGGTGCACCGACGTTTCTGACTTCGGACACGCTTGGCACCATCTTGCTTGATAAATTCGAACAGACGTCCCGATATGACTACAATAGGCGAACGCAAAGAATACGCCGCCATAACTTTATTTGTATTAATTAAAGTATAAACTAGGAGTAATAAGTTTAATAAATACTTTATGTTCTTGTCATTCGTGTCATATACGTATATTATTTCTCAAAAGCGGTTTTTATCAATTTGAAATATTTCGTATAAGTTTGAGACGAAATTTATAGATTATTGTTTTATCTACATTTATTTATTAGCTTTTTAAAGATAACTCCGTGAATTAAGGGAATAATTCTTGTATTATAATGATATTTGATGTTTACGCGAGCACTACACATTGTAAATAAAACTACTTTTACGGATTATATCGCGTTTGTATTTGATTTATGATTGCCCGACGTTTCGAACACTTTGCAGCATTCATGGTCACGGGCGGACTAAGGTGTCTCACGTCCAACAAGTAATCGTTATTACAGACATTTATAATTATCTACCCGATACAGAAAATTAGTTAAAAAAATTATTAAATTTTGACATGTACGACGAAGTGTTAATTATTTTTTCAATTTAGTTAGTTTTTCTTTTTCTCCCCATATTTCTACATTAATTTAATTTTTTCCTTAGAATTAAATTTAAATATTATGTTAATTACCTATAAGTATTGAAATAACGTACCTACCTTTTTATTATGCATGATGTGGCACCCTTACAAATTGTGCAACTAATCCAGTTTATTTTTTATAATAATGTTTATTAAGTTTATATATGTAGTTGTAGTAATTCTTGGTTGTCCAAATAAATAAATAAATGCATGCTATTAAGTTTGGTGATACTAAAGGCAACATCAAACGCAACACGCAAAAACCTTCAGAAAGTTCGGCTTCTGGCTCTATCGCTCATCGAATGAAATGCAATTACATGTTGCTATTACTCAGACGTTGATTTTCTGCGATCATGGTACTATCCCGGATGGACCGGCAGCCCAAATTTCTGAGGGTGTTTGCGTGTGGTGGGTTTTAGTGATGCCTTTTGTATCACCGAACCCCATTGCATGCATTCACACTTCCTTCACTTTCTTCGCTATAGCTATACACATAAAATGCTTTGTCTTGTGTGACTGACTGACAAATGGATCAACGCACAGCCTAGACAGCTGATCGTAGGGAGCTGAAACCTGGACCGTGTGTTCTTTGTATGATATAGGCATTCGACAAGTAGGGATTTGTCGAAATTTCATCCCTAAGAGGGTGAAATGGTGTTGTTAAATTTTGTATGAGACATCGTGATGCCTTCACCCAGTCTACCAGTCTACTTCAAATTTTGCATAAACATTCTTTAATAGAATTGATGTCAGATGTATTTCGTATTTTATTGAAGTTCATTCATCCCTAATGGTTAAAAGGGCTTTTTTATGTGTGGGCTATGGTAAGCGCACGCGCCTTCCAGTCCATCCGGGGCGATGAAAGGACGGCGCGCGGGCCCATAACCCACCCGTACCCACGTCACCTCGTTGTTGGGCCGACCACTGGAGCAGATGTGACTTGTCGTCAGTGGTCGGCCCGGATGGTTAAAAAGGGCTAGAAAGTTATATTGGAGGTGATTTCCTTGGAAGGAATCATCTTTACTTCCTATTTTATAAGTATTTAAATATTTTAAATATTTGCTTGCTATTGTATGCTATTTACATGTTATAAAAAAATAAAAATAAACAATTAAAATCCTATAAGAACCATTTTCGAGTTCTACACAGACGAAGTCATGAAAAAAGCTAGTCTATATATATTTAATTAAACTCTTTAGGAGTTTTAGCAGATCAAATTTCGATGATGATATTGATATACTTAAAAATATAAGTATTTTTACGTATTTTATCGGAATTTGACTGCACAGATGGCGTAATGGTTAAGATAGCGACTTATAACGCCAGTGTCGGGGGTTCGAATCCCACGCGGGACAACACTTTGTGTGATCCACAACTTGTTGTTCCGAGTCTGGATGTAATTTGTGTCCGTTAATTATATGTTTGTAAAGTTCCCAGCAATACAAGGATTATTTCCTTAGTGCATGGTGTTGTCTTAAAATTATAAAAAACATTTATAAAAAAATTATAAAAAATTGTATTCCTTTTTGGTGATGATGATGTGACTATCAACATTTCAAATGCTTTTGTTATGTTTACATAGATAGAACGAAAAAAAGACAAGAAGAACTTTTATTAGAATTATTCTGAAGAAGTGCTTACCATAGCAGGTGTCAGCGGCGCAAGTATGGAGCCGAACCTGCCAATCATGGAGGAGAATGCGAAAAGGCTGTGACGATGTTTAGTAGGATACAGCTCAGCTGTGTACACGTACAGCGCCGTTATTACAGTCGAGATCGCATACTTCGCTATCAGATATACCGCCAATGATGCTTCGAACTGATCTATAAACCACAATTATCGAAGTTAATAATATTTGAAATACTAAATGAATAGACTATATGTAAAAGTTATATATGAATGAATAATGCTCTACAAATATTGGATTTGAACCAACATCTATTATCAGGTGCGTGTTCTAAGTTACCGTAGAAATTATTATTATGTTTGCCACCAAGAAACTCCTAATACTAAACACGAAATCTACAAGTACCTTCCGTACATGACAATAGTCTCCAAGTAGTGGCGTAGTAACAATGCAATTCACCATCCCATCTTTCTCGGGCGCATCTCACAAAATGACTGAGGAATATAAGTATGGATAGTACATCAATGTACAAGAAGGAAAAATTAGATTGAAAAGGCATCCGATCCGTATATCGAGTATGGTAATAAATGAATCTATTTGCCACTCCACAAGACGTTCAGGCGTAATAGTGGGATGTACATAAGCTGAATAACACATGACAATAGGCGCTACACTATCATATTCATCTATCCTTTCCATCTATCAGGCGACGAATTCGAATCATTTTCATCATGGCCTAAGTGATATTAGTTATCACATATACTTAATAGGGGTATATTTATCAGCGCTTTTGTAAAAGAGTATGTTTTATTTAAAAGAACTGAATCCCATATATGAAATAACTCGCTGTGTGGCAGAGACTTCACTAACATATAATTAACGCACAAATTACATTTAGCCTCAAAACAACCATTTGTATATAGTCAAAAAATTGTTCAGTCCACCATGTGTGCATTAAAAAAATAGTCTGTCAAAGTACTAATTACCTGAACGTAAAAATACGTATGCCAGTTGACAAGCAGCACATGTCCAATAAGCTCCAATCATTACTGGTTTTCGGCCAATTTTTGCCATTAGGTACACGGCGGTCCAGTATCCAGGGATCTCTACTGCTGATACAGCAATATAATTCACATATTCATTACCAGACATATTGACAGCGTTGATAGATAATCCGTAGTAAATAAAAGTCATTGAAATCCACCAAACGGGTGACACAATACAGCGGATCAATATCCGTTTGTGTTGGAATACCTGGACGATCAACCACGGTTCTCGTTGGATGCTATCTTTATTTAATGCTTTATTTCTCGCCTCTTCTTCGGCAGATTTTCTCAAGATTTTTAAAGATTTTTCAGAGAGAGGCTTACCGTTTATTTCTGATACCTTTTTCAATAATGCTTCAGATTCTTCAAAGCGACCTTTGCTCATGTACCAACGAACTGATTCTGATATTAACCAGAAGAATGACAACGTTAGAAGTTGAGGCACGTATAACACCACAGTGAGGGTCCTCCAATTTGGTATTGCCCATGCCACTAAACCCAAGATCACTGACCCAATTGCGAAGCTGGTACTAATGGCAGCACCAACTGCAACTCGATACTTTGGTCCAACTAGCTCCATCACTGGCCAATAAAAATTAAAAGTCATTATGAACAGAGGGTTATCAATATATAACATTTAAGTATTATTTATTTTATTAAATTTACGTGCATATACATATGTATAGCATGACTTTTAGTTAGACTGTTGAGTACCGTACTTAAAAGTCAAGTGGTAGGTCTTTACATAAATATGGAAAAGATGAAAGCCATAATGTCCTAATAGAAACAGTAAAGTTTGATTAGGTTAGGTTAGGACAAACCTCTTACCTATTTGTATCTGAAAGCACAGGCTATGACAAGTCAGTTTTACTAATGGTTGCTTATGGCACCGAAATAAAATCTTTAAATGTCGGCTTTTTAACTAAACTCAACGTAACATAGCGTACTATGGAGCGAACTATTCTCAGGATTTCTCTATACTCAGAAACTGAAAATCAATACGAAAACCTACATAACCAATATTTCCTAAAGAACCGATACTGATTATCTAAGACGGGATATTACTAAGAATAATAATATTAATTATTCATATTATAATATTCAAATGGCATCACGCGGCCATTAGAGTATACGACAGATTAGAATACATCTCGACACTTATTAGGTACGAGATACCTACCCTAAAAACTAGCTAGGGGATCAAAAGAAAAATAGGCAGTAGCACTCTTCAATGGTGGATGTCGATAGCCCGAACAAATATTGGGTTCAAATAATGGCATAATTAAATTTTGTCTTGACATGATTTAAAATATTTTTATACAATTATCATCATTCATATTATACAAATCTCACTTCATAGGTATACGTACCATTATTGGGCTTGGACCTCCTCCACTATGGGAGGGAAATTGACCTACCATGCTGGTCAGACGTGTTGCTATAGGGTTTTCTTTAGAGTTTCCTTTTTCTTCCATAGATGCTACTGCATATTATCTTCCGTAATCGTTTTTTACAACACCCATAGGTAAGAGAGGGGGGTGGTGAATTGTATTCTTACTCCGTCACCACACGGCAATAATATATACAATTATACTTACATAAAATGTAAATACTTGAAATGCCACCGGCACCAAATGTGGCTTCAACTACTTCGGAAATCATAAATCCAATATACGTGTTGGCCCAATATCTTACAAGACCAAGCCACGCTGTGTTAAAAGCATTAAGAGTGACGGCAACGCGACGACCCCATTTATCTGAGATGTACCCGGTGATCGGTAGTGAAAACAAAGTACCGAACGTTCGGACGGTACTTATCAGGGAACGACGCCACTCATCGCATCCTAGGTCAAACTGATCAAAACATACAGTATTAGTCACTTCATGAATCTAGGAATACTTCTAATTTTTACTTCAGCAACTTACGTCGTAAACTATTGTGTTGTTGTTTTGGTAAATATATGCATCACAGGGCTGAACACTGTTTCGATCGAAGAGGTAGCTTGGACAGGATTCACTTTCTACCAGTCGCGATATAGTAGATGTATTTTCAAATCATTGACAGTTGTCAATTAATGCATAATAATATGAAATTTAATAAATTTCTTATATCTTATTTTATCACAATATTCTGATAAAACGAATATCATCCACCATCAATGCATTATAACTGTATAGATATATTTTTGGGTAAAATCTATCGAACTATATTGTTAACAAGTATTTGCAGTTGTGAATCTATGACAATTTTATCAAAATAACCTTGTGCATTCCACTTAACATATTGGAATTCAGAAAATATCTTTATTTCTATCGTAACATTAATTTGTACTGCTGTCACGTGTTGTTGAGTATTATATTTTATCTTTATTAAAGTCGATTATTATTAACTCTTACGTGTAGAGCGTCATTGATAACTTCTCGTGTATATTCATCTATTATTGTTATTAGTCAAAGACGTTTGCTTGATATTTTAAGATTAGCAACCCGCCCTCGCTTCGCTTCGGTTTTAGTCGTTTTCCCGTTTCCGTGGAAATACCAGGATAAAATATAGCCTAGTTTACACGCTGATATTATAGCTTCTATTGGTGAAAGAATTTTTGAAATCGGCCTAGCCGTTTTGAAGATTACCCGGAACAAACAGACCGACAGACAGATAATAAAAATATAAAATGATTTTTAGGCATGGGTATAGTGCAAATAACAGTGTGAACATGAAAAAGCCTATTATTTTGACATTACAAATAGACACTTCAATTTTATTTATTGGTATAGATATAGATAATATTATAATATTATCTCTTTTATTAAGTGTAAAATCAAAATTTCCCTAATATTTGTGTTTCTTACGCAATTCAAATTCATTTATTAGGATTGTTATAACTTAAGTATTGTCAGTTTTAAATTAATCCAATCCAAACGAGACTACTACTAAGAACAACCGGTAAATAATACAGTGAGTTTTTCTATTACTCTATTCTTTTTTTACAGACTTTTTATTATATAAAATTATATCCAACCTATTTTATGTATTAGCTGGAGTTGGTGTACTTCGAAGCTTGATATAATATAATTCTCAAATGTAACATAATGAACAGCTGAACCAGATCCCACAGGCGGCACCCGGTCATCTTCATCGTCGTCATCATCAGCCCGTCACCGTCCACAGTCAGACGAAGGCTCCCTCATGTATCGCCACAAAGTGCGGTCCTGTGCCGCCTGCATCCAACAACGCCCAGCAACCGCACGCACAGACCTGCCCGTTGCCATTTCAACGTGCTACGTCGGTTATAGCCATTCTTCTATGGATTTCTGTATTTCGAATTCTATCTCGCTGAGATATCCCGACCATAGCTCGCTACATAGTACGCTGAGCACGTTAGAGCTTGGTTATGAGGCCCATATTTAGAGATCATATTTTCGTGCCGTGAGTCATCAGTGGTACGACACACTGGTCGTAGATCTGCGTTTCTGGCATCCGATCACGGGTTAACTACTAAAGTGCGTTTGTAACATATGGCTTTGGTTAAGCTTACTGAAGGACCTACTTGCGGTAGCTGCGTAGAGCGAGTCTCTCCCCTCCATAATGGTAGAGGGCAATGATGGCTGCTCTAATAGAGTGCCGCTTATGAGATCTGATCCAGCCATAACCGTTTGAATTATATTACGTATTTTGTGGTTTGAAGGGCATTACATTGGAGCTAGTACTTACAAGACATATTTTACACATTTTTTATTAAGTAAGGTAAATAAATATATTTTTCATGTATTACGTACATACTCGTATATTCTCTGTGCGGTGACAGAGTTAGAATAAAATTCAACACTACCCTATCTTGCCCGTGGATGTCGTAAAATATGATTAAGGAATATAATAAGCATATAATATCTGTGCAAGAGAAGGAAAATAAAACAAAGGCCTATTCCAAAACGTCTTACCAGCGTGGAATAGTAGGTCAATTCCCCTCCCATTATGGAGGAGGCTTAAGCCTAACGATGGGACATATATAGGCTAAGATGATGTATATAGATAGGCATTTTGTTGTTATTGTTTTTAAAGCAAACACGGAGCGGAGAAGTAGTTGACAATAATCCTGAGTAACTCAATAACATCCTTCTTCAGTTTGTACAAAATCTAGTACTATGCCCAGTAGGATTTTGTGGAACTATATAACTCAAAAGCCTATTTCAACCTGGACCTTATCTTAATCAAAAGAATTGAAAATTATACAAATCAACACGAACTGTAATAAGTAAAAAAAAACCGAAGTAATCATGAAAAGTAATATTTCTAAAATATTTATTACATCTACGATACCGCTTGATATATGCGACATCACAATGTCTGTCTCATATCACTCTAAAATAATAAATTGTAATCAGTCTCTCTAAAAGATTAATCATTGATATCATCAATATATTTTACAGCAGTTTTTGAAGTTATACTTCTTTAGGCGCGTTATGAAAAAATGATGAGAATGAAATTTTAAGATGCGCGCGCATCTGTGACACAAAATTAACAGTATGAAGTTGTCTGCTTAACCGCTCATTAAGTCTCGAAAAAAAAGCTACCAACAAAATAGAAATTGAACCTCGATATTAGCCGCGCATGTTGGTACGCTCGTCACCTCTGATCACTGTTTTCATATTTATAATATTTATCAACATGTTTCTAGTTTATACATTCACAACACGTGTTTTAGTTTCATACAAGTGCGAATTATATATGTGCTAATAAATTATATTCAGTAGTGATTTAAATTGAATATTTTGATTTATATTACTTACTATTTGTGAATATTAGTGAAAAAAATTGTGCTTATATACTTTTTCAAGTGCTCCAATATAATTGAGGTTAACTATCCGTATGTATTATTTATTGATATAAATTAAAATACTTTTATTTAATATAATTAACACTAAATATTATTAAATTATTAATGTTAAATACTTATTATTGGTTATTTAATATTTACAAAATAAAGAAATAAATTTAATAAAACATTTAATAAAAAGTTTGTGATAAAAATTAAAATTGAACATCAAATTATAATATTAATTTTTAATATTTGCTATTAAATTGAATAAATAATAAATATTTATAAAAATAACTAAATAAATTTAATGAAAACGTTTTGATAAAAATGAAAAGTGAATATTAAATTAAGAAATCAATAAAAATATTTAAAAAATGACCAACCTTTAATTCAATTTTTGAGTATATTATTAAATTTATTTTTAAAATATTAAATAATCAATAATAAACATTTAAAATTAAGAATCTTATAATATTTAGTACAAATTATGTCTTATATATTTATTATTCTCTAAATTTGGTTTTTAATAATTATATATATATATATATATATATATATATATATTTTAATGATGCCAAAGAAGTATAACTTCTCACGCGCGTACATAAGTACACGCACCCATTTTTTATCATTGTTTATTGTATTGGACATGTGCTTTTTATTGTTGTATTTTTATTTGTATTAATTTTTTTTTAATTTCTGTAAATAATTACGTTTTATTTGGGCTGTACAATTTAGCCGCCAGTTAATAGAGTTAGCTAAGCTAATTAGCTAACTAATCAATACGCTTAGTTAATTTAACCAGGTATTAAAATAAGCTCAGCTAATTATCTGATGGCTTAACCGGTTAAATTAGCTTAACTCAGCTGTTTAACTAACGGCTAACCAGATAAACTTTTTTTTGCCATTTAATCATTTCTTATTCACGGGCAGTTATCGGGGGGCACGCAGTGCCCCCGCCAAGTCGAGCGCGAAGCAAACACTGCCGTCCCATCCTTTACTGGAACCATTTCGCCGCATTTTCAGGCCCCTATTTGAAACCTCTGGATAAGACCAGAACGCAGAAATTTTCGTCATTCAGTAAGCTATAATCACATACTTAAAATAAAAAATTTCAAGTCTGTAGGTCATTTAGTTCCGAAGTTAAGCGAAAGCAAAGTTTCGCATTTATGACACTCACTCACTCATGATCATCAGAATAGAACTAGTACTTCCCATAAACTCAGAGAGCTGAAATTTGCTACAGAGTTAGGGTTTAATGGCCACATAAAGGGAAAACTATAAAAACTAAGATAATGGAAGAACTGGAGTACCTGGTGACCCTTATTTGAAAACACAAGGGCCCAACCAAACTATTAAGGATCGACATACCGCCTTTACAAAAATTATTCAACTTTGTTTGCCTCTTCATTTGATGTCAAAAATCGAAGGTCTGAAGTATTTGATGAAGAACCCTCAGCTTGTCTCAGCTGTATTAGAGATATGGTAATGACCCCTTCTACTATTGGTACATAAAAAAATCGACTATCATTGCAAAAATCCAGCGTAGTGGGACACATCTTCTAATTGAATCTAGCCTATTGCTTCCCACTGCTGGGCGAATGCCTCCCCTTCTGCTTTTAATACGCATATAAATAAATACTTATACTTACAAGTTTACAAGAAGAAATAGTCGAACGATTAACTTTATTCTACTCGAACACTACACAAATTAAATAAACAAATTACACTAAAATATTATATAATTTCGCTCAAAATTTGGTCAAAATATGATTCATTGAACTAACAGTGGCGGTGATACCCGCACACGTCGCTAGATGGCGCTGACTGTATTTTAAAACGCGCTTACGTTTGTTTTTCCGATAACCTTATATGGCGAAGTGGCAACCGGCCGCATTCGAACCCGACGACACTATTACTCTCGCCCAGACTGAGGCATACACAGCCCGCGCGGCCTTGACAAATAGTAGTAAATATCCACGTTACCGCCCCCGCCGACGGGGAAGGAAGACGTGTCGCGTTAAAATCATAAACGTGGGAGTGCCCACTTTGCCAGCGACCGCCCGAGCCGAGGTCCGTACCCCACAGGGGGTGCCCCCGGGATGGGTCGCTTAACTTTAAGCGGGTTGAGAGCCCTCAGCGCTCACCCACCAGTCCGGGTAAAGTTGTCACAGCCATCTGAGGCTAACAACTAAGTCACACAAAAAAAAAAAAAAAAAAACCGGCCGCATTATTAAAGTCACGACTAAAAACGTGGGCACGCCCACTTTGCCTCCAGCGACGCCCCAAGCCGAGGTCCGTTCCCCACAGGGGGAGCCCTTGGGCGATGTCGCTTTTCGCCGGGTTGAGAGCCCTCAGCGCTCACTCATAGTCCGCGTCAAGCTCTCAAGGCCATCAGCTGTACACACACAAAAAAAAAATAAACGTCCGCGTTACAGTCGTTTACGACATTCTTTTACTGCGCTTGAAAACGTTTGCTAGGGATTAGAAGGGATTATTGGTATTTCGTTGATTTCGCTTATTATTTCGTGAGGTTTGCTAAGGTTAATTAGCAGGTTGTTATTATAACAATTAAAAGATTTAGGTTAAATAGGTTAGGAATTTTATGATTAGTGACGGATTACTGATTATTACTTAATTATTAGATTTAAAAGTACTTTTAATTGAATACTTTATTTAATTGTTAGTTATTTAGTACTCTTAGTTTTCTAGGTTTAATTTACAGTAGGCAGTACTTCGAATCGCGTTCGGGCAATACGAAAAACTGTTGCTACTGTACAATAATCAGAACCGGAAAAAAAGAAACGAAAGATTTGTAACAATAAAAAAACTACTCCTAAAAACAAAAAAAATATGTCAAATAAGAAAATCTAATAAAATAAATCGATATGCCCACGTTTCTGCAAAAAGAAGTGAAATCCCACCAAAAAGATTCTGTAAAAAACTAGCCAAGTCTCGATGGAGCTGCTTGTTTATCTCTAAAAAGTAATGAAATCTAGACAATGTCGTGCCATGTCTAAGGGTCCTTACTGCGATTTCTTTATTAGTATAGTTAATGTGACGTGTTGGTATAGGGTTTTATTTGAAGTTTTCCTTCTCTCGCATAGATGTTGCATGCATTTTATATCCCTTGGTCGTCTTGTACGATCACCCATGGGTAAGATAGGGGGTGGTGAATTGTATTCGTACTCCGTCACCACACGGAACTTGTACTTGTACTTTGTACTTGTACTGGCAATAAATTTGTCGGGCGATCCAAAATCAAATACAAACGTGATTAAATCCGTAATTATTTACAATGCGTAATACTCGCGTTATTTACAATGTGTAATACTCGCGTAAACATCAGAAATAATTATAATTTATCTGTAATTATAAACTCTTTCAAATAATAAACAAATCGTTAAAAAAGTGATTTGAATTTAAATCATCCATTCAAAGCACTTTTTTGACATTGACAAATTAACCAATTGCGCCTAATTTTTATTAATTCGGGAATTAATTTGAATGAGATTTTTTTGTCATTTAATAAAGACGAAAAAGCTGTTTAGTTAGTTAGACGTTAAGTAACTAGTTAAGAGAAGCTAGGTTAATTGGTTAAACCATCAACTGATTAGCTGAACTAATTCAATTAATCGTTTAAATTAGCCCATTGGTTAGCTAGCTAATTCGCTTAGCTTGTTATTTTTGTGGGTTGGGCTACGGACAGCACACCCACCGCCCGGCTAAGTCCGGGGCCACAGACCGGCGGTGCGCGGCCCCGTAACACGTCCATAGCACGTCGCCTTCACCGTTGAGCCGACTACCGGCGCCGAGTTCCTTGTCTTCAGTGGCGGACCCGATGGAATATTCCGAAGGAGTACTCTCTCTTCTCGACGTCCCTGTCCCGAGACGTCGGTCGCCGTCGCGTGGTCTCTCTGCGGCTGACGGACTAATCCCCGGTCCGAAGCTAATTATCTTACCTAACTTTTTATCGGTTTTACCGGACAAATTGTACAGTCATACTTTTTATGTATATCCGCAGTGTACTCAAGTATTTGAGTTTGATATTCTAATTCGCAGAACGAGTTAACTAATCCCTTAGCTTATCGTCTGCATTTGTGAGTTTTTTCTTAAAATAAAAACTGGATATCATTTTATGTTTTTTTTTATCAACCCTTATAGTCACTATACATTATAAGGTCCTTGCTCAATAGCGATATTATAGATTTACCACGCAGGCCAGGTAAATAATTAGTGAAAGAAAGGAAAACTGTTTGTTTTTTCCTCTCAGGGGGATACGTATCATCGTCATATCGGCTCGTAAACGTCCCACTATTGGGCTCGTGCCTCCTCCACGATTGGAAGGAAATTGACCTTACTATACCATGCTGGTTAGACAGGTTGGTATAGGGTTTTATTTCGAGTTTTACTTCTCTTGCATAGATGTTATATACGTATTGTATCCCTTAGTCGTCTTTTACGACATCCACGGGTAAGATAGGGAGTGGTCAATTGTATTCTTAGTCCGTCACCACACGGATAACGGATACGTGTATGTACAACGTAAGTGAACTAATCACTTTACAGATTGATGTAGGGGCTGGGGTCCCTCCCGCAAGCGAGTAAAAGGATCGCTACTCAATGTAATGTCCACAAAATAATAACCCACATGAGTCCACAACGCTTTTTCTTTAGCGGCCTGTGGCGTTAAAAATAAAACTAAAATAATGCAAGTAGTAATACGTGCAAATAATAATGCTATTAAGAATAATATAAAAAATAGAAAGAACTAAAAGTATCAATTAATAAAAAAAAAACAAAATTTATGCTATTTGGTTGTTTGGCTTTATTCCCTTTGCTCACCTAAACAGACGCGTACGTACTATAAGTAGTATAATATATCAATCTGTGTAGATCATGGAAGTAGTAAGTACTACGTACAACTATATAGCCTCGAGCCTATATATATATATATATATATATATATATATATATATATATATATATATATATATATATATATTGTTTATGTTAGTCGATTAATTTGTCGCATGCGAGAGAGTAAATTAATAAATAACTGTACAAATCTATAATGAAATAAAAAAGAATTCTCTGAAATTGATCGCAGTGCCACGTAGGTACTGGGTCTAATTTTTAATCTAAACTAGTCTTGAATCTATCTGAATACATAAGAAAAGTTCAAAAAGGCGGTCCACGGTATAGACGAACATATCTATCTATAAACATATGTAACACTTACTTAAATACCTATCAACGATTTCATAATAATATTATATCTAAAATTTATTTCTTAATTACTACTTGTGAAAAAAGAAAGTCAAATGAAAATTAATATTTTATTTGAAAAATATTAAAAATAACACAATAACAATAATAACACTCCATACACTTTAAACACTTATAATAAATTAATATAATAAACGAGATTTATTCATATTTAAAATAAAACCTATGAATAATTATAAATATTTCGACAATTGTCCGTAAAATTTATCTGTTAAGTAATAAAATAGTAGTTTAAACATTTGTCTATATCACTCGTTCACTTTCCGTTTTTGTAGACCTAATTTATCGGCTTCCTCCAAAGTGTCAGGGAGACTGGTGCCGTAGGTCTCCGGGGTGAGGAAGATCAGCGAACCTGACACCAGCGCAAATACAGCGAACAGCACAAAAGGCAATTCGTCAAACCACTGCGCACCCTGAAATAAGGCATTTACATACATATGAGAAACGGGATAAATCTGAATCCACAGTATATGTTATTTTCCATATTTTGAAAAAGAAAATATTACACAAGTCCTAAAAACATTAAAATCGAAGTAGGAACATACAATCTTCCAATCAATTGTAGTCTTGAAAAAAATGTATAGCTGGAGCAACTCAGAGAGAATGATATTCTATCGCTATGGCCGCTTAATAAATTAAAAAGTCAGTTCAATCTGACAATTACAACTGTAGGAAAGCCGCAAATTTTTAATGATGTAATCAATAGTTTCAAGTTTGATTTTATTATTCATCATTGTCCCTTAATAATATTATCATTATCATCATTCTGTTTTCATCCCAATTACTTGGGATATATACGATATGTCCTCTTCTTCCATTAAACCTTATCTGATATCATCATGTCATGCTTCATCTTTTATATGGTCTTCCTTTGGCCCTAAAGCCTTCAACATTCATACTTAAACTTTCATGTTCACCTAACTTCTCAGTTTTTTTTTGGAGTGTGCTATGGTCGGCGCACTCCTCGCTCCGCTCCGTCCGAGGCGACAGAGGGGCGTAAGCAAGCACACCCGTAACCCACACGTGACACGTCACCTTTGTGGTTGGGCCGACCACCGGAGCAGGGTGACTTGTCGTCAGTGGTCGGCCCAACGGAATACCCCCCGAGGAGTATCCTCTCCTCGACCGACGTCCCCCTCTCAAGGAGGACGTCGGTCTTTCCTCGCGCCGTCGGCCTCTCGGCGGGTGACGGACTGATTCCCCGGTCCAGTCACTCGCGGCCACTTCTTAGTACCTGACGGAACTTTCAACTTTTCTCTTATACATTCATTCCTTGTATATAATAATAATATAGGAATAAATAATATCGTGAGAGAGATTTAGTGTCTCTCCTTATAGTGACGGAGTGAGAAAATAATTCACCACCACTTATTTTGCTCGTGGGTATCGTAACAAACTATTTAGGGTTATAATATGCAGATAACATCTGTGCAAAAGAAAGAAACCTCAAAAGCGTCTGACAAGCGTGAAAAGTAAGCAATTTCTATCATAGAAAGTGCTAGCCTAGTAATAGAACGTATATGAGGTAAGATAAAGATGATAATGATGATTTAATATGTATGGCATCTGGTAATGTTTGCCATTAGTTTTAGTACGACTCTGGATGTTGAAAGTAAAATATCGCTTGTTTTTTGTTCAATCATAATTGTGATCACATTGTTTAGTTGTTAACTTACAATAGCAGGTGTAAGTGGCGCAATCATAGATCCAAGGCGGCCCATCATAGAAGAGAAGGCGAACAGGCTATGTCGGTGCTTGGTGGGGTACAGCTCCGTGGTGTATACATACACTGCCGTCATCACCATTGCAATCGCATACTTTGCTATCAGATATACTGTCAACGAAACTGCGTAATGATCTGAAATAAAAATAATATATAATTGATATTATAATTATTTTAATAAGATATAATCAATGAAAGAACGACGTCTTCAAAACCTTATGTAAATAACACTTTACCAATTAGTGGTGTGACAAGAAAGCTAGCATGGCAAAGCGACAATCGTTACGTCGAAGAACTATGCGTGCATTTGTATAGGAACGCCATAAAGGCAGTCCGTATTCGGATTAAGAGTACGAAATCGATCCAATTCCAGAAAGGGAGACGTCATCACCCCGAAACTACTAACTGTCCTCTCAGCTTTTGTATAAAACGAGTTAATAGTTTTTGCCATCAAATGGGGTTGAAAGCCCTCAGCGCTCATCCAACAGTCTGAGTGAAGTTATCACAGCCATCTGCGGCTAGCATCTACTGTCATACAAAAAAAAAAATAAGATTTTCATCAAAACTGCGTCACTAAACTTACCTTCAGGCATAAAAATGTATGCGATTTGTCCAGCAGCGCAGAGCCAAAATCCTGCTACTAATACAGGCCTTCGCCCAATTCTACTCATAAGGAACACGGAGGTCCAAAAACCGGGGATCTCTACAGCAGCCACAGCAATGAAGTTCAGATACCTATTACCGGACATGTTCACGGCATTGATGGAAAGACCGTAATAAATAAACGTGGTTGTAATCCACCAGATAGGCGATATGCAGCAGCGGAGAAACACTCTCTTGTGTCTAAATACCTGGACGATCAGCCAAGGTTGTTTACTATTCTGTTCTACTTCCAAAGCTCTATTTTTTTGGTCTTCTTCTGCAATAAGACGGGGTAAATTAAGAGATTTCTCTGAAAGCGATTTTCCATTGACTCTTGCAACTTTTTTCAATAAAGCTTCTGATTCTTCAAAGCGGCCTTTACTCATATACCAGCGAACTGATTCCGATATGAGCCAGAAGTAAGATATAGTTAGAAGCTGAGGGATGTACAGCGCCAAAGTCAGATTCCTCCAGTTAGGTACACCCCATGCAATAAATCCTAGCAACACTTGTCCTACCGCGAAGCTCGTGTTAAGGACGGCACCCGTTGCTACACGATATTTGGGCCCCACTAGCTCCATTACTGCAAAATATTAGAGACATTGTAATATACAACTAGTTAGATTTGGGGCATGGTTTTAATTTAAAAATTGTGAAAAATTAAAAGTTCCATAGGCCTTATTATATAGGAGGCTATGCTATGTTAGGCTTAGGCTATGTTCAAGATTACAACGGAAGTGTTAGCGGGTATCCCCATAACCTGCGGTATTGTACTTCTTTATTGCTATTTGTGTTGACCGTCACTACCGAATCCTTGTCTTCGATTTTCGGTGGTGTCCTATCTTAATCCTATTTCGTATTTCTTATTTCTTGTGAAATGCGGTAAATTAGCCACGGTAAAGTGATGGGTCAAAATTCCTCTCCATCATTAAATTACATAAATTTATATTAAATTGCTGCCATATATCGCCTAATTCAATTATTATAATGACTTCGTGACGTCGCTATGCAAACATTATTAACTACTAGTATAGTGACTTCCGATGTTTACGCGAGTATTACACATCGTAAATAAAGCTATTTTACGAATAAGATTTTCTTCCAGTATTTTCTTCTTATACGGGCAAAAAATTTGTACCAAAATGTAGGTTAAAATTTAGTAACTAATTTTCTGTATCGAGTAGATTATTATAAATATCTGTAATAACGATTACTTGTTGGACATGTGACATCTTAGTCCGCCTGTAAGCATGAACGCTGCAAAATGTTCGAAACACCGGGCAATCAAAGATCAAATACAAACGCGGTAAAATCCGTAAAGTATTTTATTTTAAACTACCGGTATATATAAAATATTATCATATACATAGGTACAACGGCTACTGATTTGATTTAAAATAAACTATCAATTGCTTGTTTTACGTTAATGAGGAAATAGATAGTAATTAGTATAGTTAGTAATTTTGTTATCAATAGATTAAAATTAATTTATATCATTAAATTTAGTTACTAACATTACTAATAATAGTTGGTACGCTTCTATCAAAGATATCCAAGGTTATTGTTAGAGATTTGATAAACACGAGCAAACTGCTATAACTGGTTCTTCTTTTCCAAGAGTTGTAAGTATATTAGATTAAAACGATGGTGTTTTCAACTACATCTAATGGAAGTCCGATCTAACTGCTTTTTTATTTTAAACTAGTAAATTTCTGCGGAATCATCCATGTGGATTCCTTTTCCTTGGAAATACGGGAATGAAATTCACGAACACGAATTGTATTTAGACTCAGCATAATTGTCGGTGATTCACTAAAATACTGCATTCTACATAGAGATGGAATCGACGCCTCTAAGAACGACTTTTAGTGCAATCAAGTGTTTTACCAATCAAGGTCCAGTTATATCTTAGTTTTTTTTTAATTTATTTTCAGTGCATATACAGCGATATCAGCATCATTTCAGCTTATATACGTCCCACGATTCGAGCCTCCTTCACAATAGGAGGGATATTGATCTACTATACCAAGCTAGTCATACGGGTTGTAACAAGATTTTGTTTACAATTTTCTTTCTCTTGCATAGATGTTATATGCCTATTATATCTCTTAGATATCTTTTACGACACCCATTGGCAGGTTAGGGGGTGGTGAATTATATAGTACTCCATCACCATAGGGAAGATACATACCAATGATCTACTGTAACATATTGGCATAATTTGGTGGAATATTTGATATCGATTTTACCTTTTACGTTTATGTTACTTGCACACGTTGAGTGTCATCGATACTTCACGACGTTCAACAGATAATTTTTAAGATTTTTATATTTGTCAAGTGAGCAAGAAGGATTTTCTTAATCATCATCATTTCTACTCATATACGCCTCAAAGCTGGGCTCGAGCCTCCTCCATAATAGGAGGAAATTGACCTTACTATGTCATGCTGGTCAGACAGGTTGGTATAGGATTTTGTGCCGCGTTTTCCATGTCTTGTATAGATGTCATATGCGTAATATATCCCTTAGTCGTCTTTTACGACACCCACGGGTATGACAAGGGGCGGTGAATTGTATTCTTAGTCCGTCATCACACGGAATATAGGTTGTTATCTTTCTGTGTCGATAACCGTAGAAATGGAAAGGATAGTAGCTATATTTTATGTTCTTAATCATATATTGACACTCACCCAAAATATAATTACTGGAGAAAGTACCAGAGCCAAAAGTGGACTCAACAAATTCTGAGATGATGAAGCCGATGTAGTTGTTGCTGAAGTATCGCACCACGCCGAGCCACCCTCTGTTGAATGCATAGAGCACTAGAGCCATACGACGTCCCCAACGGTCTGACACATAGCCGGTGATGGGAAGTGCCATGAATGTTCCGAAGGTTCGCATCGTACCTATGAACGTACGACTCCATTCGTCGCATCCCAGGTCAAACTAAACAAATATACATACGTTTATGATATTACCTGGACAATTAGAAATAAATTGATGATATAATGAAAAAAAAAAACGAAAAATATGAAAAAAGGAACTAAAAGGAAAACCGAGGATCAAATTGAATCTATGTGAATTAAGAGACTGCTCGATTTCCTAACCGAGCTGTTTTTATTCTTGATGGCAGTGACAATATTTAACTTCAAGTCTTAATTATATTTTTTTCATGGCCTGGTAACACTGATAAAAGAGTCATTCTGTCAATGAAACCTAGCTAAAATTTTGAAAATAAAATTTTGAAACTTGCTTTGAAATTGTTGGATTGGTTTCCTATTTTCTGATTCTTCTGTAGAAACGTACAAGAGTTAGAGATTTTGATTATATTTATCTATAAACGTATAGATAAATCTTATCAAAAGATGCAAAGAAATCTAAACTTTTTAATACCGTCTATACGCGGACGGCAACGGCCTAAAGTAATTTTTTTTAAGTTAAACCTACACCAAAATAAACATGGTATCCACTTACATCTTTCTTGAAAAATGTTTTATATGGTTAGAAAAAAAAACTTACATCGTACGCGCATGAATGCGTATTTTCGTACACATGCTGTTCACAGGACTCCAAGCTCGATCTGTCGAAGAGTGTGCTAGGACAGGTGTCACTCTCCACTATCCGTTGCGCCACCGATACGTTACTGAATCTCTGACAATTGTCAAAGGAGTTGGATCCGGTGGTTGGCACCGCGTTTGCCAGCCAGTACGGTAACCACTCGGGCTCGTTGCCGTCGCATTCGGGGATCAAACATCTGCAAATTTTTGAACATTATAAATACATACAATAAATACATACAAACCGGTTGCCTTAAGATATCTCTCCTTCTCTCTTTACTTAAATAGGTTTGAAGGAAGTGATAGCTGCTCCA
This sequence comes from Lymantria dispar, assembly GCA_032191425.1. Classification (NCBI taxonomy): domain Eukaryota; kingdom Metazoa; phylum Arthropoda; class Insecta; order Lepidoptera; family Erebidae; genus Lymantria; species Lymantria dispar. The sequence continues at coordinate 33,153,566 of CM063453.1, forward strand.
TTAGCTAAGTTTGAGCCACTAAGGTTAAGGAATCGGTACCAGCAACGAGGAGAGGATATGGTAGGTTATGAGGTCGGATGCCATCCTTCCGTTGCTCCAGACCGATTGGGCGGAGTATGCTCAGACCATAGTGTAACCCAAAAAAGCAGTACTGCTCATGATCGGCTGCTTGAAAAATTTAAAAATATTTTGGTTCAATAGCTACTAATAGCTATTATATTACACTGAAGTTATTATGTTTAAAAAATTTATATTTTATTTCGCACAAAAATAGTAATTTAAGTAAATAAGATGAAGCCGCTAAGGTTTACCGAGTCTTTCCACCGGGGGCCGTGTTCTGATTTGGTAGCAAATTTATTATTATTTATTTATTGAACGTATAGGATCATATTCTTTTTGTACTGGAAAGAAATTTGTATGAAAACGTGGCTCAAAATTTAATAACTAATTTCTGTAGTATGTATATATAAATCTCGGTAATAACGATGAGTTGTTGGACGTGAGACATCTTAGTCCACCCGTGACATGAACGCTAAAAAGTGTACAAAAATTCGGGCAATCAAAATTCAAATACGATCGCGATAAAATAAGAAAAAATTGTTTTATTTATATTTATTCCCCGCGTAAACAACATATTGCTTTGTTTTTATTTAAAATAATTTCACACGCATCGTCATCACCACCTGTTCTTATCTTAATTACCTGTGATTAACTTCTACCTGTGATATGGCAATAGTTTTGTTTAACCGTCCACCGGTCTGACGTCAACCATCTTAGGAATGTAATTTTGACCAGATAAATATAATTGCTCCGGTCAAAACCTTCGGTCGTCTTTTATGACACTCACTAGTATTATATAGGTTGATAGTATTCGTAACCCTTCCAACCACAACACCACACTTCCGTGTGGTGACGGAGTAAGAATACAATTCACCACCCCCTATCTTACCCGTGGGTGATCGTACGAGACGACTAAGGGAGATAAAACGCATATAACATCTATGCGAGAGAAGGCAAACTCGAAATAAAACCCTATAACAACACGTCTGACCAGCGTGGTATAGTAGGTCAATTACCCTTCCGTTATGGAGGAGGCCCGAGCCCAACAGTGGGACGTATATGGGCTGAAATGATGATGATTCGTAACCCATACAGGTCAGACGCGTTGGTTGCACATGGGTTTTCAATTCGAGTTTTTCTTTCCTTTCATAGATGTTATACGCGTATTATATCCCTTAGTCGACTTTTATGACATCCACGGACAAGATAGGGAGTGGTGAATTATATTCTTACTCCGTCACCACACGGAAAGTTCAGATTACCATATAGTTAAATAAAAATTAGTGTTCGCCGGTGCCCCGCAGACACCACCCTTATAATGGGCTTCTGATATGCTTGAAACCCGGATCGACGTAATTGATCTCGACACGTATTTTGTCGTTATGGATATTATAAATAAAAACGATCAAAAATAAACATTAAAATGGCTTCATCATACCAGTTCATATGCATCTCACTGCTGGGCTTGTGTAATAAAAGAAGGGAAATTTATCTACTATAACTAGACACGCTAGACAGACATGGCCATATAGGGCTTAATTTCGAGGTCTTCTTCCCTTGCATAGATGTTATATGCATATTATATCCCTTAGTCGTCTTTTACGATATCTACATACAAAAAATTGTGCGGTTGTGAATTGTATTCTTACTTCTTTACTACATGGCTTACCTGGTGCTAATTCTAGCAGTGGTGAACACATACTCTGTCGCGCCCCAAGCACTAAATATAGCTATAATGACTGCCAACAACAAAGTCCTCAACTGGAATTTCCCGAACTGTCCTAGCTCATCGACCAATAGCGTGTCTAAGTCCACCTTCCCTTTGGTATTATCTTCAGTATCCTTCACTTGTGGATCCTCTGAGGCACTCATGGTGGCGTGCTGTTCCCACACCTGTATGCAACTACTATTAAACTGTGTTTGTTTAAAAAATACCAAAGTTATTAATATTTATCTAGTTTTATAACTGATAAATATCCTACCCTACTTCTATATTTATATAAAAATATGTTTGTCTGTAGTTTTTATTGCTTTGGTAGCAAACGACCAAACAGCGCACCTGATGCCAGATGGTAAGTGATACTCCCGCACAAGGACTTTGCAATGCTAGAGCTACCTTCGCAATGGGAGTGAGATTGATCTACTTTACCACGCTGGTCAGACGCATAAAGGTAATAAGGTTTTATTTCGATTGTTTTCCTTGCAAAGATGTTATTTGCATAATAATCCCTTAGTCGTCTTTTACGACCCAAAGGGGAGTGTTGAATTTTATTCTTAAGCCACCATAACACGGAAAACAATGACCATGTACGTTGCAAAGTGTTCGAAACGTCGGGCAATCAAAAATCAAATACAAAAGCGATAAAATCCGTAGTTTTATTTATAATGTGTAACACTTGCGTCATCATCACCATCATCGCAGCCCACATATGTCCCACTGTTGGGCTCGGGCCTCCACCACAATGGGAGGAAATTTGACCTACTATACCATGCTGGTCAGACATGTCGGTATAGGGTTTAATTTCGAGATTTCTTTCGCTTGCACAGATGTTATATGCATATTATATCTCTTAGTCGTCTTTTACGACATCCACGGGCAAGATAGGGAGTGGTGAATGGTATTCTTACTCCGTCACCACACGCAACAATAATATATAACGAATACTTAACAGTAAACATCAGAAATCATTACGGAAAACAAAGCTTATATGTGTATGAACGAAGCTACGCGCTATAATTAGTATAATTACAACTATATCTATATATTTATACAAGAACTACGTGTGAGTTTATATTTCAATGAATTTATGATGGTCCATTTGGGTCAACGATTACATTCCCAAGGAGGGTTGACGTCAGGCAGGCGGCCGGTCATAAAAGTCATTGCCGAAACTTTTTGCAATATGTCAAAACAGATGACATATTGCGTCGACCCCAAGTAATTGGGATAAGAGCAAGATGATGATGATGATGATCTAGATTAATTCTAATCTAGCCGTGTGCAATTTATTTCACCTATGCTCCTTTGTATTAGTACTCGGACCGAACTTTCTTCAATGGCTACGTAAAAGAAATAGATTACTGAAATGACGCGTCAAAACAATATTATCAATTTATATGTAGTTATATTATATATGCATTTCCGTGTTGTGACGGCATAATATCATGGTCAACGCTTCTTCCTGTCCAGTGGATAATGACCATTTTAACTTCAAGATTTTAAATATAAGATAACGTAAAATTTATTATAATAGGTAAGTATATAACACTTAGAATAATAACGTATAGAAGGTAAGTTCGCGCACAAAAAGTGAAGCATTTCAATTGGAGCCTAATGAAGCTTATGCCGGAACCGTTCCGTACTGTACAAGTCATTATACTGCACGTACGTACGCAACTCTTAAAAAATAAATAGGTAATTATGACGGTTTGTGCATTCAAATAGTGTCATAATACATTTGAAAAACTTAAAAAGATTTTTAACATTACTTTTAAAAGTATTTCGAAGATTTATGTTTATAAAAACAAAAGTTGTTTTCATAATTTGTATAGTGGTGTGCGTGTGTACGTGTGTAATAGTCTGCGCGCCATTAGTATTTTGAGATTCATGTTTCGAGCGTTCGAAGTATTGACACTATCCTTCTATACGTTATTATTCTAAGATATAACATTACTACAGGAGTAAACTCCTAAATAAAACATTCATCATCATCATTTCATCCTATTGCCGTCCACTGCTGGGCGTAGGCCTCCCTCATATTATGCCACAGAGTGCGGTCCTATACCGCCTGCATCTAATGACGCCCAGCAACCTTCAAAATCAGCACCTAGTGGTAGGGCGTCCTACACTGCGTCATCTGATTCGTGGTCGCCACTCGAGAACCTTTCTTCCCCAGCGGTTGGCGATTCGTCGAGCGATGTGGCCTGCCCATTACCACGTCAGCGTGCTTATTCATCGTGCTATGTCGGTCACACCCGTTCTTCTACGAATTGTCGTATTTCGGATTCTGTCTCGCAGAGAAATCCCGAGATAACCCGCTCCATAGCACGCTGAACGACTATGAGCTTGGTTATGAGGTCTACATTTAGGGAGCATGTTTCCGTGTCGACCTGTGTTTTCAGACACTGAGATATGTTGGACGAGAGAATCCTAAATATAACACTATGCCAAACTATTTAGACAGTCAGTTGTAACCTAATATTATAAATTCTATACTTACTAATATCGTGGTGACTTTACAAACGTGTTTGATGAATGTTAAAATTACTTTACGGATATTTGTGTTAGTATTCCTGCGAGGTCGCTGTTATAAATATTATTAATGTATAATTTGCTAGACATATCATCATCATCATCTCAGCCTGCATAAGTTCCACTGTTGGGCTCGAGTATCCTCTGCAATGTGACGAAATTTGATCTACTGTATTGCGTTGTTAGAGTTTTCTTTTCTTGCATAAATGTTATCGGCATATCACCCTTAGTCTTATACGACATCCACGGGCAAGAGAGAGGGTGTAAATTGTATTCTTATTCCGTAAACACGTCAGATGTGGTGTACTAAACACCACATCTGACATCTAATATTTCGTTTTGTAATTATAAATCGTTTTCATCGGCCGTTTTCACTTAGTTATAACAATAAATAGCTAAGTATCCATAATGAGTAGTTTGTTATAGGCATCACAATAAAGGTTGAAAATAAAATATTTGCACATACTTTATTGGTATGCAAAAGTATATAGTAGGTATAATGACCAAAAATAAAGAATAGTTGGCAACCCTACGCGCAATACTGCTCGACTTAGCTTTCTACAATATTCTTAATAAGACGTTATGACTGACAAATTATAAGCAAATAGTAGTAGATAATGTATAAGTAGTAAACAAATTTCATTAACCCTAGAAAGATAACCATACTGCATATTACGTAAAGGATAACCATACGCTTCAGAGGCGCACACTTTTCAAATGCGTGTTTTAATTCCAATTATTTATATTTATTTACACTAATTTAAAAATATGTAAGGTTAGTGTGGGGTTTTTAAAAATAAAATATTTATCTTAATACATTTTATATTATAGTAATGTTTAACTTATAATTACGAAACCTCTATGAAAAATAACAAAAATTAGCAGTCTTCTGTTTATAGACTATGATTTGCCGGAGTATTATTTTCCGCTGTTACTCAAAAAACCAATAAAATCTTGTATTTTTTTATGAAAGATATTTTTGTAATTTTAAAATGTATTCATTCCTTACCTATTGTCTTATATAGGTCTCCTGTATATTTTTTAATTTTAGTTTTTGACAAATGCAATAAAAATTTGCTCATGGACCTTTGCCTACCATAAAAAAGTGCAGGGAGTGTGAATAAGTACGATGAGGTTTGGTGATACTAATGGCATCACCAAAACTTACCACACGCAAACACCCTTTCTTTTTTTTGGGGGTGGGCTATGGTCAGTGCACCCACTGCCCCTCTATCCGGGGCGACAGAGGGGCAGCGTGCGGCCCCATGACCTTCCCGTAACACGTTGTCTTCGTCGTTAGGCCGACCACCGATGCCGAGTTCCTTGTCGTCAGTGGTAAGCCCGTCGGGCATTTACCCCTGCGGGGTACCCCTTCTACACGTAATCATCATTTCATCATCATCATTTCAGCCTATTGCCGTCCACTGCTGGACGTAGGCCTCCCTCATATTGCGCCACAATGTGCGGTCCTGTGCCGCCTGCATCCAACGACGCCCAGCAACTTTCACTAGGTCGTCGGTCCACCTAGTGGGGGGGCGTCCTACACTGCGTCGTCCGATGCGTGGTCGCCACTCGAGAACCTTTCTTCCCCAGCGGTTGTCGGTTCGTCGAGCGATGTGGCCTGCCCATTGCCACTTCAGCGTGCTAATTCTTCGTGCTATGTCGGTTACACCCGTTCTTCTGCGGATTTCTGTATTCCGGATTCTATCTCGCAGAGAACTACACGTAAACACCCTAAGAAAGTTGTGTTTTCGGTTCTCTCGCTCATCGAACGGAGTGCAGTTACAAATTGGTACTAATCAGACTTTGATTTTCTGCTCAGTGTGGTATTACCCTGGACGTACTGCCTCGCGGCTATAGAAAAACAACTTTGCCTGGTCCTACCACATATAAACTTTTTGAAGTGAAACTTCTTAGGCAGCGATTCGAAATATAGACAAGAATGGCGAGTGAAATTTCAAAAACGTTTAAGCCTATTTCGTTACGCGAGAGAGACGAAAGTTATTACGTAGTGAGAAAAAGAGAGAGAACTATACATTTAGATTTCACAGTATTAGAGCAAAAGAGAGAGCGACGTATACACAACGGTGTAAAGCGACAGAGTAAGAAATATGTATACTATTGCGCATGTGTGATTATTTTATTTTAGCATTTTTTTTTAGTTTCCCCGGCACTTTACAATTTGATCCCCAAACTGTGACTTCGAATCTGTATTCAGAATACGCTAAAAATCATTGCCTACCACCGGTCAGACACCATTTTTTTTTCTAGACGTATGTTATCAATTAGGTCACTGATACTGAGTCTAATACTTGATAGTGTATCTACTCCGATATGAATGCATGCATGCTTAGATAATTAGTAAATATTTGATCCGTGTGTTGAAGGAGTAAGAACACAATTCACCACTCCCTATCTTGCCCGAGGATATCGTAAAAGACGCCTATAATACGCATATAACATCTTTGCAAGAAAGGGAAATTTCGAAATAAAACCATATACCAATCTGTCTGACCAGCATGGTATAGTAGGGTCAATTTCCCTCCTATTGTGGAAGAGGCTCGAGCCGAACAGTGGGACGTATATGAGCTGAAATGACGATGATTTAAATAAAATAACGAGAAGCCCACAGTTAACTGCGTCGCTCCGTGTCCCACAGGTATCGTAGGAATTAAAGCCTGAAGCTCTTACTATGAGAGAATGGCCAGGAAAAAGCAAAATCTAACCATGTCTATCCATCCGCCCATTGGTGCATAGATTATATATTTTTCAGTAACTAACTAGTTCTGTCTGTAAAATATACATATTATCGATTATAAAATGATAAATATTTCTTTTTGCTTCTTCGGTGACCATTTCTAGACGTCGATTTTCTGCGGGAGTGTGGACTACCCCGATAAAACCGGCCCGCGGCTACAGCCAGACAACTGTCAACAGTGTGGTCCTACCATTAAAAAATTATATCGAAAAGTCAAAAAAGTAAAAATAAACACAAATGTGATAATATTCGTAAGAATGTACCTAGTCTTGTTTCAAACTAATTCAATAGACACTCGCTGTGATCGCAGCGCTACCCACTGGTTACAATTGTGCGCTACCAGTACAAATTTTCACTCCATCCAGGAACCGATTGTAATATACTTTCAACCATAGCGTTCCAGACCTTGGGAGTTCCAGTCGTTAGATAACAAACAGATGTATAAAAGAATTATATACAAGATAAGATAAAGAGATACTTAAAGATTAGAAATAATCAAGATAATTTCTTTTGAAAATGTTAAAAATAATCAACCTCCGAAAACTTTAAACACTAAAAATAAATCTTATATCTTTATATATGTATTCAGGATCTCGGAAACGGCTCCAACGATTTTGATGAAATTTGCTATACTAGAGGTTGCCAAAAAATAGATCTAGCTAGGTTTTATTTAGAGAAAATGTTGTTTTGTCGGTGTTTTTAGCTAATCAATACAATGACATAAAATGTTATTGACGTTCTCTGAATAGGAATTCGAATTTTGTCCTCGTTGTATTGACAAGACTATTGAGTCTCAATAGCTGAGTTGGGAAGTTGTCCAATTTTCTTTTTGTTTTGTTTTGGCATTCATATAGCGTGGGATTGAATCTCGGTGTTATTATTATTCTATTTTTGTAATTTTTGATATTTTATTCATTATTTAATTTTTATTTTTTATTAATATATATCTAAATAAATTCGGCAAAAATACAATAAAAATATACCGAGCAAAGCTCGGTCAACCAGATATTTAATATAATAAACGAGATTTGTTAAAATTTAAAACAAAAGTTATAAATAAATATTTCGACAATTAGACAAACGTTGATTTTCATCACTTATTAACCTTCCACTTTCGTACACCCAACTGGTCAGCCTCCTCCAAAGTATCGGGCAGATTGGTACCGTGGGTCTCCGGGGTAAGAAAAATCAGCAAACCCGACACCAGCGCAAATACAGCGAACAGCACAAAAGGCAATTCGTCAAACCACTGCGCACCCTGGAATATGATATATACATATATTAAACATGAGAACAGGATAAATCTGAATTCTGTGCCCCTGGTATTGCAAAGGTCCATGTGCAGCAGTTTCACTTACCATCAGGTGTGCTGCTTGCTCGTTAGCCACCGTTGGCAATAAAAAAAAATCATAAAATTGGTTATTTTCCACATTTTGAAAGAGAAAATGTACACTAGTCCGAAAAAAATTAAAAGCGAAGTAGTTCCTACTTCGCTTGTAATGTAAGCTTCAGAAACTTCGTGATTTTGATCTCTAAGAAAGATGTGGCCAGTAGCAGATCAGAGAAGATTATATGTATGGTGACCTGATTCGCAATAGACACGAGACGTTTAGGTTGGTGCACGCATAAATATCATCGTAAACTCCAAAGTGATATCTGACAATAGCAGATGTTGGTAAGTATGTTGATGATACAGCCACTAGTTAAAAGTAATGAACTTGACAGACCTAAAAGTCTAATTTACATTATTCATCATTATGGATTTTCTTAATGATATCATCATTATCATCTTATTCTTGTCTCAATTATTGGGGTTAATACAATATAGCAGATATATTGTATCCTTCCATTTAATCCTATGAGAAATCATCACGTCATGCTTCGCGCAGTTCATCTGTCTTTCATTGATCTTCATATTATATTCCTTACCCTAGCTTTCAACATTCATACTTAAACTTTTAAGTTCATTTAACTTCTCCGTCCCTGGCGCAACTTTTAAACGTTCTCTTATACTTACATTCCTTGTTTAAAAATATATGCACTAATAATACCAATCAAATCTTTATTTCAATTCGGTTGGTATTTGATGGTTTTAATAAAATTTTATTAAAGAATTTAATATTTTCTTGTAGTAATTGAGTGGGAATACAATCCACCAACTAACGCGAGAAAACAACTAAGAGATATAATATAGAGATAACATCTATGCGACAGAAGGATAACTCTGTATTAAATAAATATATCGACCTATCTGAACAGCGTGGAAGTGAAGCAATTTCTTCCTTTGGCAGAAAAAACTCGAGGCTACTAATAGGAAGTATATGAGCTAAGATGATGATGATAATTTAATATGTATGGCAATAAATAATATTTGCTTTTTATATAAATACAAATTTAGCAGATTTTGCCATTGCTTTTTATAGGACTTTGGAAGTTAAAGATTATCTTTATCGCATCAATAGTGTAATTGTAATTATATTATTGACTTACGATAGCTGGTGTGAGCGGCGCAATCATCGAGCCAATGCGGCCCATCATTAAGGAGAAGGCGTACAAGCTGTGCCGGTGCTTGGTGGGGTACAGCTCCATGGTGTATACGTGTGTACGTACCACCATCCGCCACCGTTACCACCATCGCAATCGCATACTTTGCTATCAGATATATCGTCAATGAAATTACGTATCGATCTGAAAAGAAATAGTTTATTATTGACATATACTGTGTTTTTTTTATAAAAAATACTGGCGACCACTCCTCTGATATCTCCTATTATATTTAATTTAATGATGTGATGCACAGGTTACTTTTGATCTAGATTAAATGCAAATCGTACTAATACAGTAGCACGCTGTCAATAGTAGCCTACCGACCATCGTCTACCAGTAGTCTTCTGTCGTCTGTCGGCCTTATTAAAAGGCTTATAGTTGGTCAACATGCTAGCCATAGAATGGAGAGCCGTCTCCATAGCTATACTCAGTATTTTTCTACATGAAAATATCCGAAATACGGCACTCCGTAGAAGAACGGTTGTAACCGACACAGCCTGCAGAATTAACACATTGAAACGGTAATAGGAAGGTTACATTGTCCCGGTCCGTCCCTGGTGGTAAAACACATACTCAGAAAATCTACGTCCTTTTTTATTTTTTTGTGGGTGTGCTGTGGTCGGCGCGCCTCCGCACCACTCCGTCCGGGGCGTCAGAGGGGCTTGAGCACGCAACTCCCGCAACCCACCCGAAAACCACGTCGCCTTCGTCGTTGGGCCGACCACCGGAGCAGGGTTACTTGACATCAGTGGTCGGCCCGACGGAATACCCCCTATTGGGGTACCCTCCAATTGACCGACGTCCCGGACGTCTTTCCTCACGCGGTCTGCCTCTCGGCGGGTGACGGACTAATCCCCGGTCACGTCACCCGCGGCCTCGGCTAGGGCGGCATGAGGCGCAGGTAGTTGCACCTACGCTGCCCCAGTCACCGGCGGCGGATCTCCTCACCGAGGCTGCGCTCCTCGCGCAGGCGATCCGCCGCCTCCTTCCGCGACATCACTGTCTCGCAGAAGGCTGCGACTGCGTCCCAATTCCCGACGCTGTCGACCATTGCCCTAGCAATAGCCGGCAGCGTCAGGTATGCACCGATGATTGCGACGAGTTCACAGCGCTGCACTGCCCAAGCCGCGCAGGCCTCGAGCGTATGGCGCGCCGTGTCCTCGTCGCAATCGCAGTGGTGGCAGGACGGTGTACTCTCCCTCCTTACGACCTTGTGCAGGTATTTGGCGAAGCACCCATGCCTCGTCAAAACCTGCACCAGTCGGAAGGAGAGCACCCCGTGCCGCCTCTTCAACCACTGCATCAGCACCGGCCGGAAGGCCTCCACGGTTCGCACCTTGAACCGAGGCCTCTCCAGCCGGACTGCCCAACGGGCAATGACGTCTCGGCGGGCGTCGATGCGCCAGGCAGAGCTCCCTTAACGAGATCACACCGCCCTCCGCTCGCACCCCCGTCACCCGCCGATACAATCCGGCGAGCATTTCCGCCTCCAGGTCCCACGGGGGAGTCCCGGCCAATAGGCACGCTGCCTCCGTCAAAATCGACGTCTGAGTAGTAGCAATTTGTTACTGCGCTTCGTTCAGTGAGCGAGAAAGCCAAAAGCCGAACTTTCTGAAAGTGCTTGTGTCTGCTGGACTTTGGTGATGCCTTTAATATATTGAACCTCAATGCACGCTTTCACACTTCTTTCACTTTCCTCATGGTAGACAGCGGCCTAGCAAAGGTCCACGAGCGCCAGTATCACCTACCATATCTGAACATAAAGTATGCTATTCACACGTTTGCCACCGACAATAATAAAAAAAATAAGGAAAGATTAATACTTTATAGTATAAAATAGCTTTTTAAATAACCCATTTTTTATATGTAAAATATAAAATTAGATTCCGTGTGGCGATGGAGTGATCGCAGTTCACCACCACCTTATTTTGCCCATGCATGCTGTAAAAGATGACTAAGGGATATAATATATACAACAACAGCATGGTATAGTAGTTCAATTCAATCGCCCCTATAAGAGAAGGGGCTCGAGCCCAGTAAGGGTTTTTGTAGTATATATCTTTTTAGGACATACAATTCCATGGGATGATGATGATGATGCAGATGGAGACACCTATAGCCTCTAAATGTAAGTGGGTATCCCAAAAAATATTTAATGTAGCACATAATAAGGAGACTAAATCGAAAACTCCTTAAATTTCAACATGTGTTCTTTGAGCTCTCGTATAAAGTGAGTCAATAAATTTTCTCATCGAAATTCCTCCACTAAACTTACCTTGAGGCATAAAAATGTATGCGACTTGTCCAGCAGCGCAGAGCCAAAACCCTGCTATTAATACAGGCCTTCGTCCAATTCTGCTCATAAGGAAAACGGAGGTCCAAAAACCTGGGATTTCTACGGTAGCCACGGCAATGAAGTTCAGGTACCTATTGCCGGATATGTTCACGGCGTTGACTGATAGACCGTAGTAAATAAACGTTGCTGTAATCCACCAGATAGGTGATACCCAACAGCGGAGAAACACTCGTTTGTGTCTGTATACGTGGATGATCAGCCAAGGTTGTTTACTATTCTGTTCTACTTCCAGAGTTCTAGTTTTTCGCACTTCTTCTGCAGTGAGACTGAGTAAACTAAGAAACTTCTCCGATAGTGATTTGCCGTTGACACTTGCAACTTTTTTCAATAAAGCTTCTGAATCTTTAAAGAGGCCTTTACTCATATACCAGCGAACAGATTCCGATATGCGCCAGAAGTAAGAAATAGTTAGAAGCTGAGGAATGTACAGCATCAAAGTCAGACTCCTCCAGTTAGGTACACCCCATGCAATAAAACCCAGCAGCACTTGTCCTAGCGCGAAGCTCGTGTTGAGGACAGCACCGGTCGCTACACGATATTTGGGCCCTACTAGTTCCATTACTACAAAATATTAGAAACATAGTTATATTCAACTACTGATGAAATTTGGAGATCCAGTTTTGAAGATCCGCTTTTGATTATGGCTTCAGAGTTTGTAAGGCTTCATTATTCAATAAAAAGTTTCATTATACAAAAGTAACAATTTCTCTTATTCTATCCTACACTTTTTGATGACCGGATATGGTGTTATAACAAAACTACCCAAATCGTCCGGAAGTACGGAAAGGAACGCCATATACCCTCATAACAGGCTGTATTATACTTGTTTGTTGGCATTTGGACAGACCATTGCTACCGCTTCAACGGTATCCTATCCTAACTTAATTCTGTAGTGACTGCGATTTTTTTTTCGGGAAGGTTACAATTTACTTGCAGCCTTGCCTGCAGCAAATTAACCTAAACGAATATAAACACTAAAATTCTATCCCGTATTTTTTCTTGAGGTATGCAGTAAATTAACGGTGGAAAAGTGATGGGTCTGACTACCTCCCCTTCAAAAAATTGTAATGGATTGTCGTCGTATATCGCCTAATTCAATTATTATTAAGACTTAAATCCCTATGCGAACATTATTAACTACCAGTATACACAAAATGTTATCATAATAGCTACTCATACCTATTTGTAAACATACTATCAATTCCTTGTTTTATGCTAATGAGGAAATAGATTTACAGTTAGTAATTCTATTATCAATAGATTAAAATTAATTTATAAAGTTCTAATTAGTTACTGAATAACATTAGTATGCTTCTATCTAAGATACCCAAGATTATTGTTAGAGATTTGATAAATACGTGTAAACAGTTCTAACTGATACTTCTCTTCGAAGAGTATTGTATATTAAAACCGATGGTGTTTTTAATTGCGTCTATTGAAAATCTGATCCAACTGCATTTTCATTTTATACTAGCAAATGCCTATGCTGTTACCCGTATAGTTTCCTCTTCCGTGGGAATACGGCGATAATATTAACAAATCACAACTTCTCTCGGAATCATCATCCCTGATTCACGCAAATAATTTGTTCTGCGTAGTAGAATCGATGATTCTGGGAACGATATTCAATACTTAGACATTTAGTCTTTATCTATGAAGTTCTAATTGTATACCTATTTCAATTTCTTCTCAATTCATGTATATATCACAGGAACTTCTTCCACCAACGTAAATTGATCTACTGACAATTTTGTTTTATTAAGGTTTTTCTTTTAAATTAATGTTATTTGCCTTCCTTTATAACTGCACATGACAAAGTGATCTATACATAATATAGTCAACTGTCGCGGATTCTTTGTACCGTGGAAAAAAAATACTTTAAAACTGGGTGTTACTGGCAATCTATTATTTGTATGTTTGTTAAGTCAACAAGGATTTATTGGTTAATGCGGATTGTTATCTTTCTATTATGATAACCACAGTAAAGGTTAGTAGCTTTATGGTAGCCATATTCTAAGGGCAAGCCTCCATAACCAGAGGTAAATTGACCTTCTATAACACGCTGGTCAGACGGGTTTGTGCAGGGTTTTATTTCGAATTTTCCTTGTCTTACATAGATTACTTATATGCATATTAGTCCTTTAGAACACCCACATGTAAGATTGGGGATAGTGAAGTTCAATACATGGTAAATTTTGACACCTATTGACATTTACCTAAAATATAATTACTGGAGAAAACACCAGAGCCAAATGTGGCCTCAAAGAACTCTGAGATGATGAAGCCGATGTAGTTGTTACTAAAGTATCGCACCAAGCCGAGCCATCCCGTGTTGAATGCGTTCAGTACGAGAGCCACACGACGTCCCCAACGGTCTGATACGTAGCCGGTGATGGGCAATGCCGTGAATGTGCCGAAGGTTCGCAATGTACCTATTAACGTACGCCTCCATTCGTCACATCCCAGGTCGAACTAGACAACATATATGTGTATAAGAGCACCTGGATGACTGAAAATAATTGATGAAATAATGAAAAATTAAAAGTTAAAATTAAAATTAAAAATTAAAAGGAAAAAAGAGTGAAAACCAAGGTTTGAACCTTCAATTACGCGACGACTTGATTTCTCATTGAGCCATTTATGTACGTGATGCCCGTAGATAAATTTATCTTCACAGAAATATAATCAGAAATTATATTTTCTTGACAATACTGACGAAACAAGATTTTCTTGAGATTAAGTCTAGCTAAATCTACCTAAAACTATTTATCGTCTCCGAAACCATACCATTGCATAAAAATTTTTGGAGGTTTTATCAAGATTCTGAATATACAGAAATATACAAAAAAAAATGCTCGTTTAAAGATATATCTTGCCAAAAGCAGCCAACTCGAAATTAAATCATAAGAATTATATGATATTAATGCATGTATGCACTTACGCACTCACGGAACATACGTTTTCGCTCATCTCGTGCTTATGCACTTATGCACATACGCCGGCCCATGCACATAGTATATATTAGGAAATTTATGATTAAGTTAAGTAATTACGAAATTTATATTATTATCATCATCTCGGTTCTTATACGTCTTACTGCTGAAAGGGCATTTGACCTATTACACCGCTTCGGTCAGAGGTTTTGTTATAAGGTTTTACTTCGATTTTTTTGCTCTTAGATAGTATCTCTCTGCATATTATATGCCTTAGTCGTGTCTTATGACCCCCACGGGCAAGAAAGGAGGTAGTGAATTGTATTCTTACTCCATCTATATCTAGCGATACCTTTGGTGTGAAAGTGTTTTATGTGATTAGAAAATAAAACTTGCATCGTACGCGCATGAATGCGTATTTTCATACACATGCTGTTCACAGGGCTCTAAGCTCGTTCTGTCGAAGAGTGTGCTGGGACAGGTGTCACTCTCCACTATACGCGCAGTCGATACGTTGCTGAACCTCTGGCAATTGTCAAAGGAGTTAGAGCCGGTGGTTGGCACCGCGTTTTCTAGCCAGTACGGTAACCACTCAGGCTCGTTGCCGTCACATTCGGGAATCAAACATCTGCAATTTTATTATATTATTCAAGAGGCAAATACACGCAGACCGGCTGCTTCCCAATATCACTCTTTCTCTCTTCCCTCCAATATGATTACCGGGAGTGATAAATACTTCAGTAGTTAAGCTCTGATCGTATGATGCTTGGAGAATCTAGCCTCTAATATTATCCTAGTTCAAAAGCTGTTATGTTGGAAATAATCTATACTAATATATAAAGCTGAAGAGTTTGTTTGTTTGAGCGCGCTAATCTCAGGAACTACTACCCTAATTTGAAAAACCCTTTCAGCGTTAGATAGCCCATTTTTCGAGGAAGGCTATAAGCTATATATCCTCACCCCAAGACTAATAGAAGCGGAGCACTAATGAAGAATGTTTCAAAATCCCATTTTTTCCCCTTAAAACGGCTAAATTTTCGCTAAAACCCTGTGTGATAGAATTGTATTATTAAACAATATTTTCACCTTCTACGTAAACAAAGTCTTAGTTTAAAGTTAGCGTTAGCCCAAAGCATCTATCTATACCATACAGACGAAGTCGCGAGCAGAAGCTAGTATTTATTAAACATGTTTCTATGTGTATGTTATATATTTTATTAAAAAAAATCGATGTCTCTAAGTTTATTGCCAAATCTTCTGTATTCTAGTCTGCCTTAGGCTAATCTGGTGGCGGATTCATTATTATCAAAATCCTATACTCGTTCCAACCATTTATTTTACTTTTGGCAGGTCGAATTCTGATCAATTAGTATTGTACCAATGTACGGATACTATGTTTTGTAATAATCGATTTTAGTCAGGAAGAACTTTTAATCGATTTAACACGGATATTTTATTTTTGCTTAAATACATATTTCATATTATTTAAAAACTTCACTTCTGTAAATATATTTGTTATTTGGGCACATTAATTTTTGCATACCCACTAATTCAGTCCGCCCAAAATATTTTACTTTGTACTTTGCAAAATAAAAAATAACTACTTTATGAAGCATTTTTCCATTAAGCGGGGTCCGCTGCTCCAAACTTTACTTAGAGACAATGGCGCCCTCGTCTGCGGTAGTAAATCACTAATTTTCTCATCCAGCCTACCCCTTTTTTTTTAAGCCGAATTGGCAACACTGAACGGCGCGCCGGCGACGCCATTTTGTTGTGTTGTCTGTCACTCGCAACAAGACTCCCGTGCTAGTCACATTTCTGTTCGCTGAGTGCTCTTTCATATTTTTCATACGCTGTGTTGAGTATTTATATTCCACCGTATTGATTTCATTGTTCTTACTTTGATTGAGTTGAGCGTATCGTTCCTCCCAGTAAGATTTTACTTGCAAAATGCCGAAAGGTATGGTGCTTAAAGGACAATCCAGAGAGTTAGTGCTGCGGCTTCGTGAATTTTTTGAAAAGGAAAGCCGCAATGGCGGATTCCTTATACCAGTAACCCAAGTTAGAGACCGTGTTGCAGCAGCATTAGGTATTAGTGCTCCAACGGTGGCGAAAATCACTAAAGAAGCCTATGGTAGTAGTGGTATTGAACAGAACAAGCTATCTACGCCTAAGAAAAAACGTCAGCCCCGTAAAGTGACAGCAATTGACAGTTTTGATACTGATGCTATTCGTCGTCATATATACAATTATTACACAAGCAAAGAGATTCCTACTTTGAAAAAATTTGTAGCGTCTCTACGAAATTGTGGCTTGTTTCGTGGTCAAAAATCTTCTTTGTCAAAGGTGCTGCACCAAATCGGGTTCTTGTATAAGAAATCCGACAAAAGAAAAATTTTAATGGAACGTCGTGATATAGCCTTATCTCGCTGTGAATTTTTAAGACAAGCGAAGAAAATAGAAGACTGGTCGAATGTCGTTTTCACAGATGAAACTTGGCTCAATGCCAATCATTCCATACCAAAAGGTTGGACTGACGATACTGCTGCTTCTACTTCTGCAGTGCCAATGGGGAAAGGTGAACGCCTCATCATTTGCCATGCGGGAACTACAAAGGGATTTGTACCAGATGCTCTGTTAGCGTTCAAATAAAAAAAAACAGGAGACTATCATGAGGAGATGAATGCGGACGTGTATGAAAAGTGGTTCAGAGAAATGCTCACTTGAAGAGCCATCAACAATATTTATTGATAATGCACCCTATCACTCTCGCCAAATTAATAAAATGCCAACACAGGCCAACAAAAAACACGAGATTATAAACTGGCTTCGTGATAATGGGGAAGATGTGGACGAATCCCTACTAAAAGTAGAATTACTTAAAATATTAAAAAGTAAAAAGCAGCCAAAACGATATGTCATCGACGAAATGGCAGCAGAATATGGGCATGTTGTAATCAGAATTCCTCCGTACCACTGTCAATATAATCCAATTGAAATGATCTGGGCACAAGTCAAAGGACACGCCGCAAGAAACAATACAACTCCTCCTTTCACAGCAAATAAAATGCTTGAACTTTTAAAAAACGCATGTGCTAGTGTGACGCTTGAAAACTGGGCGAGTGTCGTCAACAAGACAAAAAATATAATATTCTCTGATTGGGATCGGGAAATTGAATTTGACAACATACCTACACAAGAGTTAATAATAAACACTGCAGATGATTCAAGCGACGATTCGAGTTCGTATGAAGATCCGACGATTCGTTATAATAAAATAATATTAAAATATTTTGGTTGTTTTATTTCATGTTATAGGTATGATGAGAAGATTTTTATATCTCCCTGATACAATTTTAACGTGTTGTCTATTACAACAATTCAAAAGTCAGTTGTCAGCTGACTTAACTGCAAATAAGTGTAACCGATTATTTGCGATTCATTAGTTTGCACCGAATACTTTTGATCCTGTCACTAGATGCGATAGAACGTATCTTTTTTTATAACGGAAATGAATTATCACTTAAATTTTATGAATAAAGCTATTTACGGCATATTAATGTATTTAGTGGGTAATAATTAAGATATATAAATATTATTGGGCAGTTTATATATTTCTCTGTTCACTCGTTTCAAAGTTAATAATTGCGTATAATGAAACAGTTACGTCCTAAAGCATGTGTCAAAAGTAAAATAAATGGTTGGAACGAGTATAATTCAGCATTTCAAGCTGGATATAGGCGGCCTTCCTTATAATATGTAGGGGAGAGGTGTAATCGCTTTTTATACAGCGATGGCGTTGGCGATTGCATAAGGTGTTATATGTTTCCTCTTGGTGAATCTCTTGAACGATTTTAACAATCCTAAATACAAGTAAAGGGTGATCACAACTGTGTTCTATCGCGTTACAACATGGGAAAGTCTCGTATCTGTAGTAGATTATTAGTTTAACCATGAGGTATTGACTTCTATTTCATCATCATCATCATAGACCATATATGTCCCACTGCTGGGCCACGAGCTTCTTTCATAATTGATGGCAAATTGATCAACTGTACTTGAGACTTTAGGCAAATGGGTTGATGTAAGGTTTTATTTCGAGGTTTCCTTCTCTTGCGCTATATTTCTTAAGCGTCTTAAACTACATCCATGTGCGAAATAGGGGTTTGTGAAGTATATGCTTACTTTATTACCATATGGCTTACCTCGTCTTTATTCTAGCAGTGGTGAACACGTATTCAGTCGCGCCCCAAGCAGCAAATATAGCTATAATGACTGCCAACAATAAAGTCCTCAACTGGAATTGCCCGAACTGTTCTAGCTCATTGACCAATAGCATGTCTAAGTCCACCTTCGCTTTGGTATTAGCTTCAGTATCCTTCACTTGTGTATCCTCTGAGGGACTCATAGTGACGCGCTGTTCCAACAAATGTGTATTATTAAACAGTGTTTGTTAAAAAATAGTAAAATTGTAAATATTTATCTAGTTTTGTAACTAATTCATTTTAGATATCATGCTTAAGTCTTTTTTATGAAGATTTTCTTGTCATTAAAATCATCGATTTTGGTTCATTATTCCTAAGAGCAAATCTTTATATGTCTTATAGTTTCAAACTCGCTTCTACTGACCAATCTAAATGGGCCAAGCTATATAGTTATGGCATCGAAAATATAACTTGTAAAAAAAACCAAATCTCGCAACTCAGTTCTACCATAAAAAGTTGTGAGATCCATGTAATACAAATTCAGCCCCTAGAATGGACCTTCTTTCTTAAGTTATTAGCTAACAATACAACTTATAGTGGTCATATCAATATTAAAGATTTTTGATCTCAAAATGATGTAATGGTACGAGTATATGATTACTCTAAGTGCTTCACGCATGCTTGTATAATCGTTAAATAACAATAATAAATAATTCCTGTTGAAGAGAACGTAATACTTTTTTTAATTATTTTAGTTTGTGTTAGGCTCAGGAGTTATTCAAAATTTTCAATTTTACTTATAAATAAATAGATTGATTTGACAATCGCACTAAACAATCTCATTTAATATAATAATATCTGGTTGACCGAGCTTCGCTTGGAATATTTTTATGGAATTTATTTAGATATTATATTAATAAAAAATAAATAATGAAAATTATATAAAAAATTACAAAAAGAGAATAATAATAACACCGAGATTCGAACCGACGCTGTTCGATTGAAAAAATATCAGAATTAAAACCTGTCACCTTCCCATCTGAGCTATCGCAACTCATGGCGTTGCCAACGAAATTTGAATTCATATTTATTTAAAATTTAATGTCATTGTTTATTTTGCTAAAAACACGGACAAAACAACATTTTCTATCAATAAAACCTAGCTAGATCGATTTTTTGGACCCGAAACCTCTAGTATGCCCAGTTTCATCAAAATCGTTGGAGCCGTTTCCGAGATCCTGAATATATATGTAGGTATATATATATATATATATACAAGAATTGCTCGTTTAAAGATATAAGATAAGATGTATTACGTATTTGTGTGTTTCATTGTGTTTTAATGTGCATAAGGTAAAGAGGAGGAAGAGTATGTCGTCCTGCCAAAACTGCGATTGTGACAAGGATCCGGCGCAGCACATACGTGAGGTGTGTGTCGCGTGGGCAGTACCGTGAAACCCGTCGCAATCATCGGTACCGACCTGACGCTGCTGAATGTCGTTAGGGCGATGCTCGACAGCAACAGGAACCAGGACGCGGTCACCGCCTTCTGTGAGGTAGTCTTCTCGCGGAATAGTGTGCCGGAGGAACTCCTCTACGGCAACACGTTCCGCTGCCGACGACTTGGAGCAGCGCAGGTGATGGTTGTATAACCGACTGTTCTCCTTGGAAATATTATTGTAGACCAAATACCATCCGCTGAAGTTGGCTCAGGTTTTTGTTAAGCTCTTAGTCGTCTTTTAACAAGCAATGTAAAGTTCGGTAGTATTCCTAGCAACCACCGCAATCAAATCTACAGCATATTCGTCTTTATATTCGCTTTTTCGATAGTAAGGGTGAGTTGAGGGGAACTAACCTACAACGAAACATTATGGATAATTTGAAGGTCTTTACGTCACCGTTCACCTTGGCACATAATTGATACTTTTATATGAATTACAGATAATTGTTGCATCCTATATTGATATAGAACCGGTTTAGTGATAAGATTACATTCTCGGAATTTATCCAACAGCTTACCATTTCCTTGCTAATGATGAACAAATATATATTTTTACATGGTAAATAACGCTTCCCCGTGTGGCGACAGGATATCAATGTCGCGATCACATTGTTGTACAGTGCGAGTCATGAAAATTGGCTAGGGCAACAGTTCTCTCCTGGGAAACGCATAACATCTCAAGGCGATCACCACTCGGGCTGTCAAGTGTGGCGATTACGGCATTATCTCGTCATATGTATGGAGGCGGCCCACGTCCAGCGGGGGACGGTGAAAGGTTGATTCATGATGATAATTTTATCATATCACGCTGGCTTTGGGTCGGGTGGCAGATAAAACCACAGTAAGAAAATCAAAATCAAAATATCATTTAAAACGTGGGGCACCAAAAGTGTAAGTCGAATGTAGCTAACAGCTGATGTAATAGACGCTGTTCTGTACAGATGTAAAAAATAAAATTTTTTAAACTTAATAGCACCCTCACCTATTTTTCCGACCTTCTTGAATCTACTTGAACACATGAAAAATTTCGTCAAAAGTTGTCGACCCGTTTAGAAGTTCATTCACATACACAACAATTATCGCCACTTTCTTGAAGAAAGGTTCTTATCGGACCTTTCTTCCCCAGCGGTTGTCGGTTCGTTGAGCGATATAGCCTGCCCATAGCCACTTCAACGTGCTCATTTTTCGCGTTACATCGGTTACACCCATTCTTCTGTGGATTTCCGTATTGCCGATTCTATCTTGCAGAAAATCTCGAACATGGCCTACTCCATAGCACGCTGAGCGACTTTGAGCTTGGTTATAGGACCTACATTTGGGGACCATGTATCCGTGCCGTAAGTTATCACTGGTAACACACCCTGGTCGTAGAACTGTGTTTTCAGACAATGAGGTATGTTGGACGAGAAGTTCCTCTTAAGTTTCCCGAACGCTGCCCAACCGAGATGAATTCGTCGGCTGACCTCTTTCTCAAAATTGGATCTACCTAACTAGACTATTTTTCTAAGGTAAACATAATGATCGACAAGTGCCATCATCGATCATAATAATTAATCGAAAATACAAATGACAGTTCATTTCATCCCAAAGTGAGAATTTGGGAGTGGTCTAAAGAAGGTTGTATGGACAGTTATACAAATCATCCCGAAATCCTGTTCACGGATTGGTCCAAGATCCCAGATCCAAACTAATTTGGCACTATACCAAAGAAATCCCGGATATCAGCTTGTACGAGATCGGAATGGCTCACAAACAACTAAGAAACGGTAAGGCACCGAGAGATGACGGAATTACGGCGAAGCTTCTAAAGGCAAGCTGGTCTTAAAAGCCCTCCAGAAACTATTTAATTCAGTTATTCTCAGAGATGACGTTCCAGAGTCGTGGACCAGGAGTGTGGTGGTGCTGTTCTTCAAAAAGGATTACAAAGCTCTTCTAAAGAATTAGGGACCCATCTCACTCTTGAGCCATGTCTATAAATTGTTTGCGAGGGTCATTGCCAATCGACTCACGTGCAAACTTGATGACTTCCAGCCGCCCGAGCAAGCCGGCTGCCGAAAATACCATATTTATTACATATTATTCTTTAGTCGTCTCTTACAACACATGTGGGCAAGAAATGGGGTGGTTAGTGGTGTTCTTGCTCTTGCACTACATGTTTAGGTTTTTAAATCTTTATATCTGCGACTTCAATTTAATCAACAATCTTAAAATAAAGGTTTTTGTTTATACTTTTAAGTTTACACTTCTGTGGCTATTTTGACGAAAAGATATTTTATCAAGCAGCAAGAAAGACATTTCGGGATAGCTAGATTCGTACGTAGTAGGTGGCTGCGGTCAGTCTTCCACGAGGTATTTTTTACAAATAGACGTACATAATGAGGCATCTGTGAGGCTGTATGACAACTGCGTGATAAAGTGGTCACAAAGAGCACCGAAGGTCTATGACTACATAGGTAAACAAAGTATATGATATTACCATCATCATCATCATCACAGCTCATATACGTCCTACTGTGGGGTTTGAGACTCTTCCCTAATGAAAAGGAACTTGATCCACTATACCACGCTGGTCAAACGTGTTGGTATAGGGTTATATGTCGAGCTTTTCTTCTACAGCAAAGATTTTATATGCATATTATAATACCTTAGTCGACTTTTACGACATCCATGGGCAAGAAAAAGCAAGGTTGGTGAATTGTATTGTTACTCTATCACCACACGGTGAGTATTTAATATGAATGGAAATGGCATTATAATAATTACCTGATGTTTATAGAAGCTGCAGTGAATAAGTATTTACAGACACCCACCCTCCA
Organism: Lymantria dispar; assembly: GCA_032191425.1. NCBI lineage: Eukaryota > Metazoa > Arthropoda > Insecta > Lepidoptera > Erebidae > Lymantria > Lymantria dispar. The sequence goes on from CM063453.1 coordinate 33,176,994, forward strand.
TATGTTGTCACTATTATCGCTTACACTAAGTAACTAATCATTAAAATTCGCCAAACTTTATTTTTCATTTCAATCTCATGAGCAATTATCTTCTTTGAAACAAGTTTGAAATAATATTGTAAAAAGATATTATTCTATTAGAGATCAGTTAGTTTGTTTAGATCTATCTAATCTATTATTTAAGATATTGATAATATATGTCATTTTTATCTTGTGACTAAGTATTATAGAAGTCATCTAAATCTAGACATGCAGAAATATGTCAAGCCGCACCGTGTGTATAAAAGCCATTTTGAGCCACTTTTGAAAATAGTAAATTTATGGGTTAAAAAAAAAACAATCGGTTTTATTAGATCAAACTTATAACTTGCATAACTACAAACGTCGGCCAATCATAAATCAAATACAAACGCGATATAATCCGTAAAAGTAGTTTTATTTACAATGTGTAGTGCTCGCTTAAGCGACACCAAAAACATAAATAAAAAGTGGGAGTCAACTTCAATATTATGATAATTATATAGCGTGGTTATCGACTTCACGGACAGTAATTGATATCTAAACGCATGCAAAGTTCTGTAGATAATCTCAGGTTTTCATTTACTACCAAAAAATCTTTGCCATTTTTAATGACTTTTTATATTCCAATAGTCGATTTTACATAAAATTAAAGACGAAAAATCTGTTTAACATAATAATTGACTTGGCAAGTTATTACCCACAAATTAAATATTTGACTTGAATTTGACTCGCTCTTTTAACCCTTGATGCAATAAGAGGGATATTGTTAGTGTGATTCAAATTCAAATCATTTATTATGCATAAACCCCGAGAGAGCACTTACATATTGTCAGGTGTACAATTTCCAAAAAAAATATACTACCATCGGATCGGAACGCGACCGCTACTGAGAAGATCCGGCAAGAAACTCAGCGGGCTTGTCTATTATTTTTAAATTTTTTTTTCTTCTTACTAGTTATACAATTGTGTACATGTTTTGCAAGAACTAGCTCCAGTGTGATGCCCTTCGAACCGCAAGATACTTAATATAATTTAAACGATTATGGCTGGACCAGATCCCACAAGCGGCACCCGATTACGAGTTAACTACTATGTTGATGTTGATGCCAATATGTTGGAGTGTCTGTCTTTCTTTTTTATTCTCACGCTCTGAAAATTCATTTATGCACCATCTTCCGGCTGTTACAGATGAGGGAGTGTGTGTGGGACTCGCCGGCCACAAAGGTGACCTAAATACCCACTAAAACCACAGCGGCCCCTGCCGCGCTTCTATGGGGTGCCAGAGAGATCGTTGATAACATTCTATCCCCGGCACTGCAACGCTTGGCCGTCTGGCCACGTCCTGTTATCATTCAGGACGGAGGGTGGAGGAGCGCATAGCGGCGTCTCCTCCTCCCTGGTTGTCGCCGGCGGTGCGAGTTAGTTGACGCAAGCGCCTCGCGTGCCCGCTCCGCGGCCTTCTTCCTTGTCATAACAGCCTCACAGGAGGTGACCATCGACGACCAACAGCTGTCGCTGCCGAGCATCTTGGAGATGATGGTTGGCAACGACAGGTCTATTATTCCCATTTCCGTTGACAGAACGTGGTGTGTCTGTCTACTACAGTGTGATGGAGTGTCTGTCTACGACAGCATAGCTCCAGAACGGATAGACCAATTTCGATGAAATTTTCTTATATGAAATCGTGTATTCTTACGCTGATTCTTATCTATCATCATCATCATCTTGCTCTTATCCCAATTACTTGGGGTCGACGCAGTATGTCATCTGTTTTGACATATTGCAAAAAGTTTCGGCAATGACTTTTATGACCGGCCGCCTGCCTGACGTCAACCCTCCTTGGGAATATAATCGTTGACCCAAATGGTACCAGATGGAGTTGGTCCGGGTCAATCTAGAGCTCTTAGTCGTCTTTTACGACACCCACGAGCAAAGCAAGGGTTGGTAGTATTCGAAGCCGCTACCACGCAGCACGCTGATTCTTATCTATGTTTGCTAATAATCGATCCTGTAGATAAAAACATATCGCCTCTTTTTCTATAATGACGTAAGCCATTTTTGGCATAAAATGAAATTATGCAGTACTGTTCAATTCTCTTTTCTCTCTCTTTTCCGCGTGGTGACGGAGTAAGAATATAATTCAACACTCCCTATCTTGCCCGTGGATGTCGTAAAAGACGACTAAGGGATATAATATGCACATAACATCTGTGCAAGAGAAGGAAAACTCTAAATGAAATCCTATACCAACATGTTTGACCAGTTTGGTACCATACCATACCACGAATTCCTTTCCGTTGTGGATGAGGCCCGAGCCCAACAGTGGGATGTCTGTGGGCTGCGATGATGTTCACTTCCCTTGGTGACGAGGATGTAACGCTTACGTTATAGTTTTTTTTTTGGTTATATAATAAATCAAGAAACATTTATTTCATCATTTTGAGCAAATCAACCCTTAAAGGGAGATTTGAAAGGCCAAGGAGATTTGGCCAAGGTTTGTCTTGAAAATGTGAAAATATTTTATATTACAATTAAAACTATTACAAATTTGACTAATCTTTCAAAAAATTAAATTTTCAGTTCCTAAACATTTTTCTATCTTTCTATAGAACTCGCAGGAATTCGCAAACTGTAAAAAATTGACAATTATTTATCTTCGCTTCGTCGCCATTATATTCGGATCGTTGGATTGTTTATAAACATAATAGAGATTGACCTATATCATTCGATTATGCTTTTATCGATTGAAATAATACAAATATGAGTGCTTTGATACCTAAACGTATTGTTATTATTTTATATTTTCAAAACGCATCGATTATATTACCTTAATCTTAATTATTTTTATGTTCACATTCAAGATATTTATGTTAAATTAGTAATTTAAGCTCACAAAATCGGTAAATATCAAATATATAATTCGAATCGATCTAGAGAAATTGACATTAGACATGGACGGTATTGGTTATTTTATATAACTTTTGGGTCACCGCTATTTGGTTATATTTATCGATACAAATTTTTGTTCCTTAATATGTATAATAATTAGGTAGCTATAATTTCAATTATTTGCATATAGCAAATAACCTATTGAACTGATAATTTCATATTTATCTAAATTATTTGACTGATCACAACTATGTGATACAATTCTAGAACCGTATCCGAAACGATTTTCTAAATATCGAATCGTACTACATACACTCTCTGTTCAAAAAATAAGGTGAATTTTCATTTTTCTCAAAAAATATTTATTTATTCATCAATTCCTATTTTGTCCCCTTCAAAGTAGTCCCCCTCAGATATAATACACATGTGCCAGCGTTTTTTCCAATCCTCGAAGCAGTTCTGATATGCACTTTTTCGTATGTCCTTGAACTCTCTCAGCGATTCAGTTTGGATCTCCTCAATCATCGCAAACTACCGTCCTTTCATGGGTCTCTTCAATCTTGGGAATAGGATAAAGTCGCAGGGTGCTAAACCAGGTGAATACAGTGGCTGAGGCATGATTACGGTGTTGTTATTGATCAAAAAGTTACGAACAAGCAATGACGAGTGAGCAGGTGCATTATTGTGATGCAAAAGCCATGAATTGTTTTTTCACAATTCCGAAAGTTTTCTTCGTATTGCTTCTCGCAAGTGACGCATAACTTCAAGATAATACTCCTTATTGATCGCACGACCATGTGGCAAGAACTCGTGATGCACTACGTCACGGTAATCGAAAAAAAAACAGTTAGCAAAACCTTCACATTTGATCGAACTTTGCTTTTTTGGCCTTGGCTCTCTTGGGCTCTTCCATTGGAACGATTGGACTATGGTTTCGATGTCATAACCATATACCCACGATTCGTCATCAGTTATGACCCTATGAAGCAAATCTGGATAACCGTTGACGTCATTCAAAAATTCCTGAGCGATACGCATGCGACGGTTTTTTTAGTCAAAATTCAGCAATTTTGGAACGAACTTCACTGCCATGCGCTTCATGCCCAAAATTTCCGAAAAAATTACATGGTATGAGCCAACCGATGCCGACATCCTTAGCAACTTCTCTAATAGTGATTCAACGATTCTCCATAGCAATTTTCTTCACTTTCGCCACATTTTCATCGCTTGTTGATGTGCTGGGGCATCCAGGGCCAGCGTCGTCAATCACATCTTCTTGACCTTCTGTGAAAAGCTTGTACCACTTATAAACATTTTTTGACTCAGAATACACTCATCGTATGCCACTGTCAACATTTCAAGTATTTTTGAGCACTTAAATCCATTTTTCACACAAAATTGAATACAAATTCTTTGTTCCATTTTTTTCCACAGCAAGAAATCGCCGAACACGCAAAACACGTATAACTTTTATGCCTCTCACAAACAAACTAAATATGCTATATAGTTGAAACTGTGAACATATATTTGAGACGAGTGTACCAACATAACAAAATAAAAAATTTGATAATCGAATATACGTAGCCCGCGAAATTTTAAAATTCACCTTATTTTTTGAACAGACCTCGTATATTCAGACAACACTTCAGGATTTATTTATACTCAACTACACTCATGGGATTTATAACAATAAAATTGATATATATTAAAAATAATGAAGAAGTTCTAATTTTAACCATCTGCTATTTACAATGTCATAAATCAGTATGAATGTCGTAGTTCAGTCCTCAAACTAAGCTTTTTAAAATAATAGTCCCGAAACGCTTATTTTTTATAATATTTACTAAAAATTCGATATGTTGAATCGATAAAATATCTGTCAAAACATCGATCCCATCTGACGTATCGTATGGCAAACATCGAATAGATTCGATCCATCAACATTTAATAAATATCCAAACTATATAATACTAAAAAGTGACTATATATACGTATAATACTGTTTTATGAGTATTTGTAAATACTATTACAAGACATAAAAAGACTGATAAGGTATGTTAATAGTAGTTTAACTCTTAATCGCATGAGCCGATAATCAATTTAATCATCATCATCATTTCAGCCTATTGCCGTCCACTGCTGGACGTAGGCCTCTCTCATATTGCGCCACAATGTGAGGTCCTGTGCCGCCTGCATCCAACGATGCCCAGCAACTTTCACTAGGTCGTCGGTCCACCTAGTGGGGGGGCGTCCTACACTGCGTCGTCCGATGCGTGGTCGCCACTCGAGAACCTTTCTTCCCCAGCTTTAATCACTATCGACTAATCTTCAATGTAGGTACATTGGAATAATGGCTGCCTCAAATACACATAACCATCCTTATTTATTTATCTTTGACCGATTGCTTTCTTTTTGGCAGGCTATGGTCTGGAGGTATGCTGTCGGTTCTGTTTGGGCTGACGAAAGGGCAGTGCGCGGCCTCCTAACCCACGGTATATCTTCCCCTTCGCTACAATGTTGAGTTTGGGTAGAAAACCATTTATTAATGCAAGTGAATGCGAATGAACCTCTCGATGACTCTATGGCAAATCCGTAACAATTCTGTAACTTCACGAGAATGGTAACATTCCTGAGCCTCCTTTATGCCGCTACAATTTATGTAAAACTAGCAACCTACTCTCGCTTCGCTTCGGTTATAGTCGTGTTACCCGCGTAGTTCCCGTTACCGTGGGAATACCGGGATAAAATATAGCCTAGTTTACGCCCTGATATTATAGTTTTCCATTCATCATCATCATCATCATTTCAGCCTATCGCCGTCCACTGCTGGACGTAGGCCTCCCTCATGTTGCGCCACAATGTGCGGTCCTGTGCCGCCTGCATCCAACGACGCCCAGCAAGTTTCACTAGGTCATCGGTCCACCTAGTGGGGGGGCGTCCTACACTGCGTCGTCCGATACGTGGTCGCCACTCGAGAACCTTTCTTCCCCAGCGGTTGTCGGTTCGTCGAGCGATGTGGCCTGCCCATTGCCACTTCAGCGTGCTAATTCTTCGTGCTATGTCGGTTACACCCGTTCTTCTGCGGATTTCCGTATTCCGGATTCTATCTCGCAAAGAAATCCCGAGCATAGCCCGCTCCATAGCACGCTGAGCGACTTTGAGCCTTGATATAAGGCCTACATTTAGGGACCACGTTTCCGTGCCGTAAGTCATCACTGGTAACACACACTGGTCGTAGACCTGTGTTTTCAGACACTGAGGTATGTTGGACGAGAAGATCCTCTTAAGTTTCCCGAACGCTGCCCAACCGAGTTGGATTCGTCGACTGATCTCTTTCTCGAAATTGGATCTACCTAACTGGACTGTTTGTCCGAGGAAAACATAGTGATCGACAACTTCGAGAATCGCATTGCCAACTAAGACCGGTACAGGAATGACATGGGCATTTGACATGACTTTCGTCTTGTCCATGTTCATTCGTAAACCCACTAGTTGGGATACCCTGCTGAGATCATTGAGCATTGTGCCAAGGTCCTCCATGGATTCTGCCATAACGACTATATCGTCCGCAAATCGAAGGTGAGTGATGTATTCGCCGTTAATGTTGATGCCGAGTCTAGTCCAGTCTAAGAGCTTGAAAACATTTTCCAGTGCAGTGGTGAACAATTTCGGAGAGATGACATCTCCCTGTCTCACGCCTTTCTGCAACTGGATCGGTTTCGTACTCCTATCCTGGATACGGACTGACATTGTGGCGTTCCTATACAAACACTTCAGCACTTCGATATAGCGATAGTCGATTTGGCACCGCTGAAGGGACTGCAGCACCGCCCAAGTTTCGACTGAATCAAAGGCTTTCTCATAGTCCACAAACGCTAAGCACAGGGGCCGATTATACTCCTCGGTCTTTTGTATAATCTGCCGAAGCGTGAGGATATGGTCTATGGTGCTATAGCCTTTTCGGAAGCCGGCTTGTTCGAGCGGCTGGAAGTCATCGAGCTTGCGCGAGAGTCGATTGGTAATGCCCCTCGAGAACAACTTATAAACATGGCTCAGGAGTGAGATGGGTCTGTAGTTCTTTAGAAGAACTTTGTCACCCTTCTTGAAGAAGCACCACCACACTCCTGGTCCACGACTCTGGAACGTCGCCCCCGAGGATAACGGAATTAAATAGCTTCTGAAGGGCTATTAAGACTGGCTTGCCGCCCGCCTTCAGAAGCTCTGCCGTAATTCCGTCATCTCCCGGTGCCTTACCGTTACGTAGTTGTTTGAGAGGCATTCTGATCTCGTACAAGCTGATGTCCGGGATTTCTTCGGTATAGTGCCGAGTTAGCTTGGATCTGGGATCTTGGACCAAGCCGACAACAGGATTTCGGGATGATTTATATAACTGTCCATAGAACCTTTCGACCTCTCCCAAGATCTCACTTTGGGATGAAATGACAGTGCCATCGTCTGTCTTCAGCTTAGTCATTTGGCTTTGCCCAATAGACAGATCTTGTGCGAACACTTTTGAGCCACGATTCCGCTCTGTCGCTTCTTTAATACGGAGCGTATTAAATCGGCGAATATCGCGACGCACAGACCTGGAGATCTGCCTATTTAGCTGCCTATGTTTGGACCAATCGGCTGAAGACTGCACCGTCATCTCTTTTCTCCGCTCCATGAGCTCGAGAGTCTGGTCAGAAAGATTTTTAGGTCTATTGACGCGGTGAGCCTTGAAAAATTTCGACCCAACCGCGTGGACAGTTTCCACGAACCTGTTGTTCATATCGTTCGGAGATTCGCATTCGTTCAGACATTGGAAGCGAGTGTGTAGTTCGAGTTGAAAGCTTTCGAGGTTCTGGTATTGGACAGATGTAGGTCGGAGTGTAGACTTCATCAAGCGTGACCGCTCGACTTTTGTATGGATATTCAATGTGGCTCGTACCATCCGGTGATCGCTCCCAGTTTTAATCCTGCTGATCACTGAGACATCATTGAATATCTGTCGTTTGTCTGACAAGATAAAGTCTATCTCGTTTTTTGTTAAACCATCGGGGCTAATCCAGGTCCATTTCCTTTGTGGCTGCTTCCTGAAGAAGGAATTCATCATAAAGAAGCTTTCGTTCTCCAGAAAATCAGCCAGTTTCTGGCCCCTCTGGTTTCTCTGTCCATATCCATGTTTCCCCACTCTCAACTCATCATCACTCCCTTTGCCTAGTTTCGCGTTAAAGTCTCCCATAACCACTGTGAAGTGGGTTTTGGACGCGTGTATGGCTTTCGAGATGTCCTCGTAAAATGCCTCCACCTCGTCGTCGGAGTATGTCGAGGTCGGTGCGTATACCTGTATAACCTTCAGCGAATACCTCTTGGTAATTCTGAGTATAAGGTACGCTACCCTTGTCGACACACTCTCGATCCTCTCCACGTTGTCTACGAGAGACTTACGAACGATAAACCCTATACCACCTTGGGACGGGTGATCGCCCTCCCGGTAGAAGAGCAAGTTTCCAGACTGGAGGATTATCGTGCCCTCGCCCTCTCTTCGCACTTCTGATAATCCTACAATGTCCCAGCGGATTTTGCTCAATTCCTCTTCCAGCTCGATGACCCTCTCGTCAGTCCTGAGTGTCCGAATGTTGTGTGTTACCAGGGCCAAGGGTCGTTTTTGTTGGTAGCCGGATCGCTGTCGGAGATTCCTCGCACCCCCCGCTCCCCCACTACTGGGCCCGCCACCAAAATGAGCCCGTAGAGTACCGGAGCCGCCACAGAAATATTAATACTTTAGAAAGGCCATTCGGCTGATTTTGTTCGAAAACCAGTGTGGCATAATTGCCCCCTCCCGCTAGTGTTAACACATATGCAAGGTCTATGCTTGCAACAATTTTACACACTAACATAACACACACACACATCAATCTCGAAGCTGCAGTTGGTACACAAACTATAACTAAGTTCTGTAGGCAACGTATACCCACATATAAAAAAGCACATGTACGCTAGTGCTTGCTATGGTCGATATACTACACGATATTTATTTAGCCTGTTTTATCGAAACAAAAATATTAATGTCTTTAAATTAAGCACTTGTGTGATGTGTTGACGTTATTTGTAATGCAAGTCAGTAATTTAACAGTAAAATCATGCAAATAAAATACTCCTCACTACACTCTGTATAGGTGACAGAAAATTTAAGTGCTATAATTAATTACGTAAGCGAGTAGCGATTTGTATATTATATTGTTCCCATATATGGTACACACCAGTACAAAAAATACAATTAAAATGTATTTATGTTGGTGATAAAAATGTGACAGTAAATAAAGAAGTGGCACATGAATTTGAAAACTATTTTACAAATGTGCCTGTATTAACAACAAAATCCTTAGCGTCGTGCCCTATTTTGGCTGAATCGCTCCTTAAACAAAGCATTGTAAAATGTGACACTTCCTTTGAATTTTCAGATGTAGGTGTGGATGATATTTTAAAGTCTTTTAAAAATCTTAATATTAAGAAAACAGCAGATTTATGGGGTTTATCAGTAAAGACTATTGATTTTATAATACCTGTTATTGCTCCCCACCTGGCATTTGTATTTAATGGTTGTGTTGCTCAGGGTGTGTTTCCTGATCTCATGAAAATTAGTAGAGTAATTCCTTTACTTAAATCTGGTAGTATGTCGGATATTAATAATTTTCGTCCTATTTCCATACTACCAACACTCAGTAAAGTATTCGAAAAAATTATGCTTAATCAGATGTTGATTCATTTTAAGAGACATGGTATTTTTCACAAAAATCAATTTGGCTTTACTAAGAATTGCTCTACTACTGATGCGGGCGTAGAGTTATTGAAAAATATTTTTGCAGCCTGGGAGGAATCACATGAGGCCTTAGGTGTTTTCTGTGATTTATCCAAGGCATTTGATTGTGTACAACATGAAACACTCATCAGAAAACTATACCACTATGGGATCAGGAATAACGCTCTTGAACTTGTAACTTCTTATTTAAGCAACAGAATCCAGAGGGTTGATGTTAATGGTGCACGATCATCTGGTTCTATTATAAAAATGGGCGTTCCACAAGGGTCCATTTCTGTTTCTTGTATATATTAATGACCTACCCTACCATATAGGGGACAATCTGGACATTGTGTTATTCGCAGATGACACTTCTTTGTTATTTAAAATTAAAAGACAAATGTTGAATTATGACGATGTGAACAATGCACTGTCTAACGTTGTTCATTGGTTTAACACTAATAATTTGGTTCTCAATGAGAAAAAAACTAAATGTATCAAATTTACTACTCCTAATGTGAGACAAGTGGAAACCAATGTCCAAATGAATGGTGTGGCTCTAGACCTTGTGGAGTCAACAGTCTTTTTAGGTATCACCATAGATGCTAAACTTCAGTGGGGACCTCATATTGAAAAGTTGTCGAGTAGGCTTAGCTCAGCGGCTTATGCAGTAAAAAAAATAAGAATGTTAACAGATACTGAAACAGCTAGAATGGTTTATTTCGCTTATTTCCATAGTCTTATGTCTTACGGTATATTACTGTGGGGATGCTCCGCGGACTTTAATAGAATCTTTGTTCTCCAAAAAAGGGCTGTCCGTGCAATTTATAATCTAGGCCCAAGAATCTCACTTCGGGAGAAATTCAAAGAAATAAATATTCTAACTGCTGTATCACAATATATATATACGAAAATATATTATATGTCAAAAAAAATATCGCTAACTTTAAGAGATATTGTGACATTCATGAAATGAATACTCGTAATAAGGACAGATTAGTTGTACACACTACTCGTCTCCAAAAAGTTAACAAATCATTCATGGGGCAATGTATACGCTTTAACAATAGATTACCTAAAGATATCCGAGACCAGCCTATGAAAAAGTTTAAAAAAGCCATCAAGAATAGACTTTGTAAAAAAGCTTATTATAAAATCTCGGATTATGTAGATGATAATACAGATTGGTTGTGAGCAGCTCCTCATTCAGCAATTTCCTTGTTATTTTAAATATACTGTTTGTAAATGTACTTTTAACTTTTATTGTAAAGTGTAGCGTGTTTTGCCTAACGAATTTTTGTATTTTCAGCGTTTGTAACATATTGTGGTGTTGGTCATGCTCACATAGGGATCTACTTGCGGTAGCTGCGTGGAGCGGGTCTCTCCCTTCCCTCCATAGTGGTTGAGGGGAGTGATGGCTGCTCTAGTAGTTAACTCGTGATCGGGTGCCGCTTGTGGGATCTGGTCCAGCCATAATCGTTTAAATTATATTAAGTGTCTTGCGGTTCGAAGGGCATCACACTGGAGCTTGATCTTACAAAACATGTACACAATTGTATAACTAGTAAGAAGAAAAAAAAAAATTAATAATAATGACAAGCCCGCTGAGTTTCTTGCCGGATCTTCTCAGTAGCGGTCGCGTTCCGATCCGGTGGTAGTATATTTTTTTTTGGAAATTGTAAACCTGACAATATGTAAGTGCCCTCTCAGGGTTTATGCATAATAAAATAATTTGAATTTGAATTAAAAAGAGACCACAGTCAAGTTTATAAACTCTTGCATCTTGTAGAGGGATCTGGCACTTGACAGGTGGCAAGAATTGACTATTCCTTTTGAGTGGCTTAAAATATATTTTTATGGAAGCCCGTTTCAGGATGAAGCCAATCTTGTCAGTGACTCCTTTCACATAAGGTAGTACTGCAAGGAGGCGCTCAACTGTGGATGGTTTCAGACGGTCTCTGCGACGGGGGCCATGGACGTCTGTAATAACGTTGACTTGTTTGGACGTCAGATATCTTAGACCGCCCGTGACCAGGAATGCTGTAAAGTATTCGAAACATCGGGCAATCCTAAATCAAATACAAACGTGATATAATCCGTATAAGTAGTTTTATTTACAATGTGTAGTGCTCGCGTAAGCATCAGATATCATTCTTAAAATATGTTAAAATATTATTTTTTATTGAAATTCGGTTTATTTTTATTGGTGTTATTATTTAACTTAAAAAACAAAACAGTTATTTATTTTTTTAGATATACTGGTACTGCTACTTGTTAGTACATTTTTGTTTATTGTACACAAAAATGTACTAACATTGTCCGTGTAGTGACGGAATAAGAATACCAATCACCACTCCGTATCTTACCCGCGGATGTCCCATCCTAATATATTGAGACGACTAAGAGATATAGTAAGCAAATTACGTTAGCGGCAGCCAAAGGATCGAAAAAAAACCAAAATTACTATAAAATTACTTTAATTAAATATAAAAATTACATAAATCTAATTAACCTAACCTATTCGAAGTATGAATATGGAATGAACGATTTTATTCTGAAACTACGTAAATGCAATCGGTGACAACTGCAGCGTCAGCTCTCGGATTCCGGCGACAGGGCGGCGGCGAAGCATTGCTTGCGTAATTGCTGATGTAGTACAATAATGAATGCATATTAACTGCTGCTGAATCCGCGGTCTGCCTGGACTATTAATATATAACAAGCATATAACATCTATGCAAGAGAAGAAAAACTCAAAACAAAACCCTATACTAACCTGTCTGACTACTATAGTACAGTAAGGTAAATTTGCCTATAACTACCAGTTGCCTTAATCCATAGTTTTAAATGTAAGATATAAAATATATATATATATATATTAATAAAATTATCTTTGGTGATTGGTCCCGAACATAAATATTTTATTACTATTATTTTTTTATTTCTATTTTATTAATTACTAAAGAGCACTATGAAGTTTGTACTATAGATCATCATCATCGCAGCCCACATACGACCCACTGTTGAGCTCGGGCCTCCTCCACAATGGGAGACAATTTGACCTACTAAACCATGCTGGTCAGACGTGTTGGTATAGGGTTTCATTTCAAGTTTTCCGTCTCTTGCACAGATGTTATGCGCATATTATATACCATAGTCGTATTTTACGACATCCACGGGCAAGATAGAGAGTGGTGAATTGTATTCTTACTCCGTCACCACGCGGAAAATATACAAGAATGTACTATAGATATACAAGATAAATTAAGTAGGTAATGTATACCAGAATAATTGATTTTTAAATACCTATTTAAATATTGTTAATATAATTATATAAAACGATCACTAAATTTAAAGTGTTGAAAATGTTTATTTATATGATAAAATTAACCCATACCTAATTATTGAAATCGATAACTTATAGTATGTTGGACAGCACTATCGATACGCGTGGATCGACGTCAATGTTTGAATGAAAACGTATACTACCACGCTAGTAAGGCGGTTCTTAGTGATATCGCATTGAACGCAGTACATTGCGCGGTTGCTGGACTAATAAAAGGTGATATCCATGTGTAGCAGACGATGTATAATGTTTGGCTCTTTTTGCGATTTCATAATTTTTCTTTATAAACGACATAATACTTTCATAAAATTAAGAAATATCACTGAATTAATAAGTTTATGGACTTAACGATGAAAATAAATGCCTTCTTAGACTATAACTACGCAATTGACTTCTTTTTCGACACGTTGTAACAGCGCAAGACGGCATATTTCTCTTTTTTGTCGGAGCTTCGTTCAAGGTCACTATATGAGCGCAACTAAGAGCCGGTAAAACGAATTTCGTCAATATTAAGACCGTTTGATCGCAATTGTGGCACGCTTGCCCCGCCCACATGGCCGTTCTATCTTATTAATTTTTCTGTGGGAGCCGCCGTGACTGGAGGCCATTTTTTTGTTGTACGCCATTTTTTTTGAAAGGGGATATTGCCGTAATCGCCACGCTTGGCAGGCGGGTTGGCGATCGCAGTATAGGTGTTTTACGTTTCCCAGGAGAGAGCTGCTGCCCTGCTCTCCTGGTGAACCCTCAGCCGATTTTTACGACTCCCACGGGCAAGTAAGGGGTGGCGACACATGTATTCTCAACCCGTCGCCACACGGGGAAAAGCTTTCCATTGGTGAAAGAATTTTTGAAATCGGTCCAGCCGTTTTGAAGACTACCCGGCACAAACAGACAGACAGACAAAAATTTTTTAATCGCTATTTTAGGCATAGGTGTCATGCAAATAACCGTGTGAGCATGAAAAAAGTCTATTATTTTGACATTACAAACAGACACTCCAATTTAATTTATTGGTATAGATGTACAGAAATAAGTAACTAACTTAACACACCCGAGTCTTCTGTTATACAGATTTCTGTTAGAATCATAAAAACGGTTATTTTTATCTCTTGAGGCTTGTTCTACTCAATGTATAGAGTGAGTAATGCCCAGCCCAGGCCCAAGCCAGGCAGAATGAGTTTTTTAAAAACTCTTTTTAAATACAATTTAATAACAGGACTTTTTTCAAGTAACTAAATAAGTGAAAAAGGTGAAGCAATAGGGGATTGAGATGGCATAAATCTTATTTTATATGCAGAAGAGTAGATGAAAATAGAAGGAAGGCATTCTTTAAATTAATTCTCTGTCAATAGACTCAAAATGAGTAATTTAAGAAACTACCATTTTTTGCCAATTATGATATCAAAGTCATTTGATTCGTTGATCTATAGACTATATATAGATTGTAAACAGTGGCAACTAGCAAGCAGTACACCTGATGGTAAGTATTGCCGCCGCTCATGGACCTTTGTTAGGTCGCTGCCTACCGTGAAGAAAGTGTGAATGCGTGCAATGAGGTTCGATGAAACTAAAGGCATCACCAAAACCCACCACACGCAAATACCCTCAGAAAGTTGAAATTCCGGCTCCCTCACTCACCTAACGGACCGCAGTAACAAACAACAAACTACTCGGACGTTGATTTTCTGCTCAGTGTGGTCGGACTTCGGACGGACCGGCCCGCGGCTGTAGACAGACAACTGTTAACAGTGTGCTCATGGTGGTTAAGATTTAGACATTTTGGAGGATGGTGTTTGTAATATTTGCCATTATATTTCTAGCATCTGACTCCCTATGCTTCTTTTTTGAAGGTACGCACTCATTGCAAGCAGTCGTAGAAATACGAAATAAAATCTCCCTCTGTTAGGGAGAAGAAATAAAATAAAATACGAAATAAAATCTGCTCCTGTTAGGGAGAAGAACTCCTTTCATTACCCAACTCGTTATATTTTAACCTGTCACTTGAATTATATTATATCTTTAGTAGAGAGTATTTATCTATCATTAAAGATTGAAGAAACTTTAAAGGAATACAATAGTCGCTTAATAATTTTGCTAAAACCTTTTGTGTGGGCGTTTTCGTATATTGTTAGTAGAGTTCAAAAAATAATACAGGCGCTTTGGAAATGTTGTTAAGAAAAATGGCGGGTATCTTTCTCATAATGTATCAAACAACAATTTTCTTGTTATTGTAAACGCCGGGGGGATTAAAATATTATATAAATGTCGCCAAAACGTGCCCCCCGTGCGTTCAACGTGATAACTAATTCTGATAACTACTTCTGTTAACTAACACAACGACTGTTAATGATTTCAAATATAGCAGCAAAGGACAACACTTCCACGCGCGTCTATGAAGCGTTTAGAGGCGGTAAACGAGGTGGACGTATTCAATATGACAATTCACAAGACTCTTTCCTTTTGGTAATGCCACTTTATATTCTTACTCGGTCCACACCCCACCATGCAAAACCAGAGGTACGTTCAGGTCACTGTCTACTATAGGGTGGGTTAGGGATAGTTCATTCAACAAACTGACAAATTGCTGTTACGAATCGATTTTTTGTCGATTTTTTACGAAAGAGTGGTATTAACCCGGAGGAGCCAGAAAACTGTTAGCAAAGTGGCCCTATCACTGGCAAAATAAAATAACATTCCGTTTAAATGTAATTTATTGCTATTTTATCATAATAAAACTTATATTAGATTCGATTTAGTCTTTCTAAATAAAGTTAGAGTGATGAATTCACCCTATTCTCCTGTTTAAGTCCAATAGTTGACGCCTGTTCGAATGTATCAGGTAAGTTTGTACCAAGAGTCTCCGGCGTCAGAAATATTAATGCGCCTGAGATTAAACCGAAGGAAGCAAATAATACAAACGGCAAATCTGCGAACCACTCAGCTGCCTAAAACAAAGGTTTTGTCAATTTAATACTTGCGGACCCATTATGAAGATAGCAATTCAATATTAAGTAAATCTATAGGATATTGCAAAACTAATTTATAAGTGAAACAGACCATGAAACCAAATCTAGTGGAATCCGCTCTAACTACCAGCGTTATGTAAGTACACATAGTCACTAAATTGTCTCTTACATTCTAGTCTCTATTGGAGAAGCTTCTAATAGCGTGGGTTCTAGTACATAAATTTCGAGTACATTTTTTTTTTTTTAAGGGTGGGCTATGGTAAGCGCACGCGCGGTCCTGTCCATCCGGGGCGATGAAAGAACGGCGCGCGGGCCCATAACTCACCCGTACCCACGTCACCTCGTTGTTGGGCCGACCACCGGAGCAGATGTGACTTGTCATCAGTGGTCGGCCCGACGGAATACCCTTTCGGGTAACCTCACCTCTCGACGTACTTGGACGTCGGTCACCATTGCGCGGTCAGCCTCTCTGCGGGTGACGGACAATACCCCGGTCCGATCACCCGCGGCCTCGGCTAGGGCGGCATTAGGCGCAGATACTTGCGCCTGCGCCGCCCGAGTCGCCGGCAGCGGAACGTGTCGCCGAATAGGAGCTCTACTCGCACACGATCCGCCGCCTCCTTCCGTGAGATTACGGCCTCACAGAAGGCGGCGACCGCGTCCCAGTCCCAGTGGGTGATATTTTTAAAAACTAAAACTAGGCAGACCTACGTAGTAGTAGGCCTACCTAATATTTTGCTAAAAAGTGCGGTCTTGCGCTGGCTGCATCTAACGACGCCCAGTAACTTCCAACAGATCGTCGGTCCACCTGATTCTCTTACACTGTATCGTTCGATACGTGGTCGCCACTCGAGAACCTTTCTTTTCCAGCAGTTGACAGTCCTCAAGCGATGTAGCCTACCCACTGCTACTGCAGCATGCTAATTTTTCGTGTTATGTCAGCTATGCTTGTTCTTCAATTTCTGTATTTTGTATTCTATCTCGCAGAAAAATCCCGAGCGTAGCCCGCTTGATAGCACGCTGAGCAACTTTGAGCTTTGCTATGAGGCCTACATTTAAGGAGCACGTTTCCAAGCCGTAAGTCATCATAAGTCATTATAGAAACTGAAAATCAGGCGAATGTTCAAAAGATATTCGAAGTTAATACTTACTAAAGCAGGAGTGAGTGGAGCTAGTATAGAGCCAATTCTACCCATCATGGAAGAGTATGCGAACAGGGCGTGGCGATGCCTGGTGGAGTATAACTCGCTAGTATAAGCGTATACTGTCGTCACTGCCATAGCGATAGCGCACTTGGCTATTAGGTACACTATTAGTGAAGCAGCATATACATCTGAAAAGGAGAAACATTTCCTTAAGCTTAGATGCTTTAAGCCTGCATGTCACATTAATTAATACTAAATATCACATCACCATAATTATCGTTACCATTTTAACTTACATAAGTCCCATTGTGCTTATGCCTCCTCCACGATGGGAGGGAAATTAGCCTACTATACTGAGCTGGTCAAACGTGTTGATATACGGATCTATGTCGAGTTTTACTTCTCTTGCATTCATGTTATTGCCGATATCATATTTCTTAATCTTCTTTTAGGACACCCACGGGTAACAAAGTGGGTTGTGAATTGGATTCATACTCCATCATCACACGGGCGTCATCATCATCATCATCTCAGCCCATATACGTCCCACTGTTGGGCTCGGGCCTCCTCCATAATGGAAGGGTAATTGACCTACAATACCACGCTGGTCAGACGTGTTGGTATAGGGTTTTATTTCGAGTTTTCCTTCTCTCGCATAGATGTTACATGCGTTTTATATCCCTTAGTCGTCTCGTACGATCACCCACGGGTAAGATAAGGGGTGGTGAATTGTATTCTTACTCCGTCACCACACGGAAGGGGCCACACGGGCGTAAATATATTTAAATTTACTTGTTTTATATATTTTAGTTTACATATTTTTTATTTATTTACGCTTTACACAATATTGAACTTTAAAAAAATAATGCGTATTTTTTGACACATATTCGTCTAGTGATACAAAAAGTTTCTTCAATCATCTCCATACAGAATAAAACTCACACTCATCTGATTAATAAAGATTGGCAACTTATTAACACAAAAATAGTTATATAACATTAGCCTCAAGCTTTAGCATAGTGTTATTCGTAACCAAAACTTTATACTGCGCATTCGAAAAAATATATTAGCATTTTAAATACTCAAATTTTTATATTTATTTCTATATTATTTCTATATTATTTATTTCTATCACCATCATCTCAGCGCAGAAAAGTCCCACTGTTCGGCTCAAGCTTCCTCCACATAGGGGTGGAAACTGACCTACTATAGCAACTGGTCAGACGTATTGGTATAGTGTTTTATGCAGAGTTTTCCTTCTCTTGCGTAGATATTATGTACAAATTCTATCCCTTAGTCGTCTTGAACAGCATCCACGGGCAAGAAAGGGAGTGGTGAATTGTATTTTTACTCCATCGAAACATGGATAATTATTTCTATAGTTTAATAATATTGTGCATTATTACCTTGAGGTAAGAAAACGTATGCAATTTGACAAACAGCACAACACCAAAATGATACAATGAGAACAGGTTTTCTTCCAATTCTTTCCATAAAATAGAAGGCTAACCAATATCCAGGTATCTCTACTGCAGACACAGCGATATAGTTCAAATATATATTACCAGACATATTCACAGCGTTAATGCCAAGTCCATAATAAATAAATGTCGTCGTAATCCACCAAATAGGAGATATTATGCAGCGTAGTAATATTTGTTTGTGTCGAAAGACCAACACAATCAGCCAAGGTTCGTTCTCATTGTATTTCTCTTCTAATTTCTTCTTATAATTGTCTACTTCAGCTGTATGTCGCAACGCTTGCAATGATTCCTCCAATAGTACCTTACCATTTTGTTTTGCTATTTTCCTTAATAAGGTTTCTGATTCTTCAAAACGATCCTTACTCATGTACCAGCGGACAGACTCTGGCATAAGCCAGAAGCACGAAAGTGTTAAGAGTATTGGTGTGTATAGAACCAAAGTGAGATTTTTCCAGTATGGTACAGACCATGCAATTAAACCCAATAATACTTGTCCGCATGCGTAACCGGTAAATATAGATGCACCAGCCACTCCACGATATTTGGGTCCAACCAATTCTGAAACTGTTTAAAAGTAAATAAATATCAAAAGAAAAATAATAAAAACTGATCATAATGTATTACTTTGAGAAATAAAACAAATGGAAGACATACTGATGAATACACAGATGGCGTAGTGGTACCTACCATGTACCCACGACATTGGCATGCTTTTTTTTTATGGGTGGGCTATGGTAAGCGCACGCGCGGTCCATTCCGTCCGGCGCGATGAAAGGACGGCGCGCGGGCCCATAACCCATCCGTACTCACATCATCTCGTTGTTGGGCCGACCACCGGAGCAGGGTGATTTGTCGTCAGTGGTCGGCCCGATGGAATACCCTTTCGATTACCCTCAACTCTCGACGTCCTGGGGCGGCGGTCCCCGTCGCGCGGTCAGCCTCTCCACGGGCGACGGACTGAATTCCCCGGTCCGATCACCCGCGGCCTCGGCTAGGGCAGCATTAGGCGCAGATACTTGCGCCTGAGCCGCCCGAGTCGCCGGCGGCGGAACGTGTCGCCGAAGAGGAGCTCTACTCGCACACGATCCGCCGCCTCCTTCCGTGAGATTACGGCCTCACAGAAGGCGGTGACCGCGTCCCAATTCCTGATGCTGTCGAGCATCTCCTTGGCGATGGTCGGCAACATCAGGTCGGCATCGATAATCGCGACGAGATCACGGCGCTCCCCCACCCACGCGGCACACACCTCGAGCGTGTGCTGCGCCGTGTCCTCGTCGCAATTGCAGTGGTGGCAGAACGGTGTGCTCTCCCTCCTGACAATCTTGTGCAGGTACTTGGCTAAGCAACTGTGCTCCGTCAGCACCTGCACCAGTCGGAATGACACTGGCATGATAGGCAGGTATCTTAATACCTGCCTATCATGCCAGTGTTGTAGGTTCGAATCCGACACAGGGCAATACTTTGTGCGATCCACAAATTGTTGTTATGAGTCTGGATGTAATTTGTGTCTGTTAATTACCTATATGTTTGTGAAATTCCCCGTAATTCAAGGATTATTTCCTTAATGCATGGGTGTTGTCGTTTTAAAATAAAAAAACATACCATTTTATAATATGAGATGTAAGTAGGTAGTAAATAAAATACACAAGGAAAAAAATATTACAATATTTTATGTTTTTGTTTTGTGTTCGGGAGGGCAGTAATATTGGGTATTGAGTTTGTAAGTCTCACTTGAGCTAAAAATCAACGGTTAGGTGCGCTCGTATTACCAAGCATAAATTGAGACCAATTATTTAGTTTAATTTAACTTTTACTTTTTGATTTCTTTTTTATGTTTTAGTAATTTTGTTTTTGAATTGTAAAAACAAATAAAGCTCCTTTCTTTCTTATACCGTTAGCCATTATATCATCATTCTGCTTTTATGCCAATTGTTTGAGGTCGGCTCAATATATCCCTTTTTTTTCATAGTACATATTTGGCAATAGTTTTATGTTCGACCGCATTCCTGAAGTGACTATGCATAGATGAACCTGTTCGTTATCTTTGCAGAATAAAAAATGCAAGGTTATTACTTACTTAAAATGTATACGCTGGAATAAGCACCAGTACCAAAAGTGGATTCAAAGAATTCTGATACTGTGAAACCGATATATGTGTTGGACCAATATCTGAGCAGGCCAAGCCATCCCATGTTGAAACAGGTAAGGGTGAGTGCTACGCGACGTCCCCACCTATCCGAAACGTACCCAGTGATTGGTAGAGCGGTCAGAGTACCAACCATTCGCATGGTGCCTACGAATGATCGGCGCCACTCGTCACAAGCCAACCCAAACTAGAAAACAAATAAAAAGTATAATTATAACATATTAAAAAAATAATGGTGACGTAGACTAAAGTTCAAGAATAATTGTCGCTTTTAACAAAATCTCAATATATTATTATTATTTACGGGATAGTCTCGCCGTAAAAGGGAGTGATGGCTGCTCTAGTGGTTAACTCTGGATCTGGTCCAGCTATAATCTTTTGTATCTGAGAATTTTTATATTTAAAAAGAAATAATCAATTAATTGAAAATAGACCCGCTGAGTTGTCTCGATCCTGTGGTAATTAAGTTAAAATATAAAAAATGTTAATAAGTAAGTACACTCGTGCATTTGAACATAATAAATGATTTGAATAAGGAGTTAAATATATGAGAAGATCGCATAAAAATAAAAAGTAATAAAAAAGCTACCAGCTTTGAAAACTTACATCATATACAATAGAATGTGTATTTTCATATACATAATCTTCACAAGGCTGAAGTGTATTTCTGTCGAAGAATATACTGGGACAGCTCGTATTTTCAACCAATCGAAAATCAGGATTTACATTGCCGAATCGCATGCAATTATCAAATGAATCCTGGTTAGTGAAAGGTACTGCATTTGGTAACCAGTGAGGTGACCATTCTGGTGGGTCGACATCACATTCAGGAATCGCACACCTAAAAATACAATCCAAATACGTAGAAACAATGTCCTAAATACTTAGAACTATCCATCCAGGGCAACGAATGGTGGTGGGCGACTACCTAACCTACCGTAACCCCTCCCCTTCGCTTTTGACTGGTCACTGGTCATTGGTACGGATTATACGGATTGTACGGAAGTGGTAAATTGTATTCTTATTCCACCCCATACGAAAAAGTGAACAACAGATTAGTGATCTTTAACTATCATTAATTGTACAGCTGGTATATCCTGGCTACTGTCAGTAATGTGTCTCTTTTGGTGTTTGTAAAGACTAATATTTATTTGTTTCTTTTAGTCCTTGAGTTGCTATTAAATTCTATTACTAACTAATTTGAAAACAAAATCATTACAGGTAACAAATAAAACTGTTGTGAAAATCTCAACTTAAAGCTGTATATACGAATTCTCCGTTATTCCCCTAATATTCGGAGAAGTCTGAAAGTGGCACCAGCGGTAGACAACATTAGGGACGCGAGATTGTTTTGGTATAGACACGCGATGAGGAGGGATGAAGGGCATGTGACGAGGAGGGTTGTCAATATGTTTGTGGATGGACGTAAGATTCGTGAGAGACCTAAAAAGATATGGATGGATTGTGTGAATGAGGATATGCGTGTGAAAGTAGTGAGTGCAGATATGACGGCTGATAGGAGGCTATGGAAGGTAAAAACATGTTGTGCCGACCACACTTAGCGTGGGACGAGAGCAGGCAAATGATGATGACGAATTCTCCGTGTGGTAACAGAATAAGAATACAATGCACCATCCCCTATTTATTATTTTGCCCATGAATGTCGTAAAAGACGGCTAAGGGATATAGTATGCACATAGCATCTAAATAAGAGAAGCAAAACTTGAAATAAAATTCTAGCTCAGGCGCGAGTACCTGTGCCTGATGCCGCCCTAGCCGAGACCGCGGGTGATTTGACCGGGGATTTTAGTCCGTCACCCGCAGAGAGATGATCGCGCGACGGCGACCGACGTCCCGGGACAGGGACGCCGAGACGTGAGCGTACCTGAAAGGCCGTCGGGCCGACCACTGACGACAAATCACCCCGCTCCGGTGGTCGGCCCAACGACGAAGGTGACGTAGGTACGGGTGGGTTATGGGCCCGCGCGCCGTCCTTTCGTCGCCCCGGATGGTATGGACCGCGTGCGCGCTTACCATAGCCCACCCACAAAAAAGAAAAAGATAACACCAACACGCCTAAGCAGTTTGATATAGTAGGGCAGTTGCCCTACCATAATGCAAGTGGTCGAGCCCAGCAGTAGGATAGTAGTCTGTCTATGGGCTGTTATGATGATTCACCAATACTCAGGAATAATGTGATGCAAAATTATTTGCCTTCTATTGTAGAGAAGCGAAATTAAAATCCCGCCGTTTTTTTTGGGGGGTTGGGTTACGGTTGGCGCACTCCTCACTCTACTCCGTCCGGGGCGACAGAGGGGCGTAAGCACGGACACCCGCAACCCACCCATATACCACGTCGCCTTCATCGTTGGGTCGACCACCAGTGCAGATTTCCTTGACTTCAGTGTTAAAATTCCGCCGTAAAATGAAGTAAACTGAATAAAATTAATAGTAACACGATAATTACCTTGTATTAATACGGGCTGTAGTGAAGAGATATTCATTAACACTCCACGCCACGAATATTGTAATAATCAATGCTAATATTAAAGTCTTCAACTGAAATTTACCGAACTGTCCTATCTCGTTCACAAGTATTGTATCCAGATACACCTTCTTTCTTCCTTTAGTTTCTACATCATCACTTGTATTATTGTCTTGCGTAGGCAACATGTTTGCAACAGGTTCGCTGTTTTTGTTGTCTGAAATTTTTTATTATGATCTTTACTTATTGTAAATAATTATTTATCTTATCTGTCTTTATGATATTGATAATTATTATTATCCAATTTTATGACACAATCATATAAGACCAACCGAAGCTTCTGCTTTGGCTATGTATACATATTGAAATAAACCTTGTTTATTACACATTTTTATTACAGGTTGTAAATAATTGTAAGTTATTACATACATGTGTTTTTCATTCCCTCCCATTGTGGGGGAGGCCCGAGCCCAATAGTGAGACGTATGTGAGCTGCAATGAGGATAAGCAAACTATAAGTACCAAATTATTCTGTAGCAAATTAATTTTTGTGGGATGGCGATTTGAGATCAATTAATAGAGAAATCGATATTTCGGGCCCAAAAAATCAATACGAAGCACTGAATCGATTCGGTGAATCGATACTTTAACCTAGAAAATCGTCATTCGATTTCTTCTGCCCATTCGATACTAGGTGTTCAGTATCAAATGTTAGTGTTTTATGATTTATACCATATATTATAAGATTACTAACACTTCCAGATTTCTTAAAAAAAGTTTATCACATATTCTCCAGCTTCCCTAATAAAAGAGGTCATCACAATCCCGTCGCAAAAAATCGATAGATCGATTAATCGGAAATCGATCCTTCAGACCTCGATACTCTTGTGAATCGATTCTTTGGACAACAATTCAAATCGATTCAAGAATCGATCTTTTCCAGAAAAATCGCCCATCCATATGCGGTAACACAAAACTAACATGCCTACTAAAGATTCCAAACCAGCCCGCCCCGGCCCGGTGCCCTTTTAGGCACCCACCGGGCCCGGCCATTCTTACCGGGCCCGGTCACCGGACCCGGTAAGAATGACCAGCTTTTTAAGATCATTCTTTCAGACTGAAAAATAATTGTTTTGCCTTACAAAAAGTATATTCTAACTTGCATATTTAGAATATACTTTTTGTTTCGTGATAATCCTTATTAATAATAGATCTTTACCTATGTAATTGCCGTTCTGCAGTACTGGCCATTTCAAATCAAAATAATTTTTGTTTGGCTAAGAATTCTAATTTCAAATTAATTTTATTTTAAAACATGGAATTCATTTTCCAAAAGTAGTCATTTGTTTATTGATTAGTTTTACGTTTTCACCGCATTTCAATTCTTTTCGTCGTCATGGATACGTTAAAAATTCGAGTAATTATGGAATATGAGTATCGTCGTGGCAGCAACGCGGCACAAGCGGCACGCAACATCAACGACGTTTACGGAACTAACACTACAAACCAACGCACCGCCTGTTATTGGTATGCTCGCGTCCGTTCTGGAAATTTCGACCTGAAAAATGAACCTCGCGGTCGTCCGAAGACTTTGGTCGATAATGACGAATTAAAGGCGATTGTGGAATCCAATGATACACAATCTACGGCTGAATTAGCAGCAGCTTTCGACGTTAGCGTCAAATCAATATTGGTCCATTTGCGTCAAATTGGCAAGGTAAGAAAGCTTGACAAATGGGTGCCCCACGAACTCAATGATCGCCAGCGCGAAGCACGCGTCGAGACATGCTTTGCATTGCTCAACAGACACACAAATGAAGGAATTTTGAAACGCATTGTTACAAATGGGGTGAGCATTATTGCAGATGTGTACTGTGAAGAACTGAACACAATGATGGAGAAGCTGGCACATCACCAAACAGCATTGGTCAATCGCTCGTCTCCGCTGCTCCTGCATGACAATGCGCGACCTCATACTGCACAACAGACGGTCTCCAAGTTGCAAGAACTGGGGTTGGAAGCTCTCCGTCAACCGCCATACTCACCAGACCTTGCGACTACAGACTACTTCTTTTTCCAGAATTTGGATAACTTTTTGGCGGGCAAGAAATTCAATACCGGAGAGGCAGTACAAAATGCCTTTGAAGAATTTGTTGCCTCCCGTCCAGCTGATTTCTTTAAGAAGGGCATCAATAAACTGCCGCTGCGTTGGCAAAGATGCATTGATTGCATGGGTGATTACTTCGATTAATACAAATAAAAAATACATGAACAAAAATCGTTTAATTTTTTTCATACATAACGGTAATTTCATAGGTAAAGACCTAATATTATAAATGCGAAAGTAAGGATATTTGTTTGTTTGTTTGTTTGTTACGCTTTCACGCTTAAACCACCGAACCGATTTCTTTCACCAATGGAAAGCTATAATATCAGGGAGTAACATAGGCTATATTTTGTCCCGGTATTCCCACGGGAACGGGAATAACGCCGCGGGTAAGGCGACTGAAACTGAAGCGAAGTGAGGGCGGGTTGCTAGTATACTTATAAAGCCTACGTAACGTAACCAATTTTTCGTTACATTTTACGTTACGTTAAGACGATACAAGTTTGGTTGTTTACAGTTACAATACAGCCTAGCCTATAAGATTTCGCTATTTGATCAATTATAGTCCATAAAATATAGCATGATCTCTGTGACAGATGTCAACAAAACCAACGAAGTAAGTTTGAACGAGCGACATGTTTACAATTTCATTTTGTATCAAATATATTTTCATTCTTTTGGTGCCAGTTTTATTGCTGAACTAACTGAATTGCAATATATTATAAATATAAAAATATTAATATTTATGCCAAAAATGTACCTCGTAAGTACTGAAATACCTAGTAAACATTTTATACATAAATGACGCTTACGCACTTATAAGGTCATACTGGACTGAAAATAAAAAAGAGATGGGACAGTCGATATACGTAAATCGATAACCGATCTTTATTAAATTACTAGCAATCCGCCCTCGCTTCGCTTCGGTTATAGGTTATAGTGGTTTTACCCGCGTAGTTCCCGTTCCCGTGGGAATACCGGGATAAAATATAGCCTAGTTTACGCCCTGATATTATAGCTTTCCATTGGTGAAAGAATTTTTGAAATCGGTCCAGCCGTTTTGAAGATTACCCGGAACAAACAGACAGACAGACAGACAAAAATTTTTTAATTGCTATTTTAGGCATAGGCGTCGTGCAAATAACCGTGTGAGCATGAAAAAAGCCTATTATTTAGACATTACAAACAGACACTCCACTTTTATTTATTGGTATAGATTCATAAAAGATATAAACCCAATACAGTACCTATATAAAACCTTCAACATACTTTTTACCATTAAAACAGATAGTTACATTATAAAATACATAAATTGAATTAATTAAACATTAAAAAACTACTTTTTGTCTCAGAATAAATGATAATATTATGTAAGCATTATGGTCAATAAACTAGACATATTTATTAATAAAATAGTCGTAATTGATCGATTAATCTAACGACTGTCACTATTTTGGCAAAAAATTATAAATGTTCTAGCAGGAACGCTCCATTGATGACGATAATAGTGACCTAGACCTTGATTGACTTGACTTTTTGAATAATTAAAACAGTCAAAAACCAGTTTCGTTTGAAAAAAACTCAAAAAGGTTTTCATTGATTGTACTTTAATTATAATAGAAAATCACAATTATAAAAATAAAGAGTTTTATCGATAAAAAATTACGGACTTTATCGTAAGCGTGACAGCACTAGGGACAACTGTCACAGAGATTATATTTTATGGACTATCTATATTTTATGGACTTTAGTAATACATAGTAATTAGTCACTAGTCTTAATAACCAAAGTTTCAGAAAAAAAGCATAATACTTTACTGGGTTATAACTATTATTTAAGTTTTTCTTGTAATTGATGTACAAATAAAGAATTATCTATCTATCTTTACTTTTAGCAGATAAGAACTTGTTTTGTTTATACCAAAGCTACCAAAGTTTATCTATCTATCTAATCTAAGTTGTTATGACACCTTTATTTATAATTTTTTTTTATTGCAAACGGTGGTAAACGAGCAAACAGTACACCTGATGGTAAGTGTTGCAAATTCAAATTCAAATTCAAATTATTTTATTATGCATAAACCCTGAGAGGGCACTTACATATTGTCAGGTTTACAATTTCCAAAAAAAAATATACTACCACCGGATCGGAACAAGATCCGGCAAGAAACTCAGCGGGCTTGTCATTATTTTTAATTTTTTTTTTTCTTCTTACTAGTTATACAATTGTGTACATGTTTTGTAAGAACAAGCTCCAGTGTGATGCCCTTCGAACCGCAAGACACTTAATATAATTTAAACGATTATGGCTGGACCAGATCCCACAAGCGGCACCCGATCACGAGTTAACTACTAGAGCAGCCATCACTCCCCTCAACCACTATGGAGGGAAGGGAGAGACCCGCTCCACGCAGCTACCGCAAGTAGATCCTTATGTGAGCATGACCAACACCACAATATGTTACAAACGCTGAAAATACAAAAATTCGTTAGGCAAAACACGCTACACTTTACAATAAAAGTTAAAATTACAATTAAAAGTTAAAATTAATTTTAGTACATTTACAAACAGTATATTTAAAATAACAAGGAAATTGCTGAATGAGGAGCTGCTCACAACCAATCTGTATTATCATCTACATAATCCGAGATTTTATAATAAGCTTTTTTACAAAGTCTATTCTTGATGGCTTTTTTAAACTTTTTCATAGGCAGGTCTCGGATATCTTTAGGTAATCTATTGTAAAAGCGTTGATTTGTTAACTTTTTGGAGACGAGTAGTGTGTACAACTAATCTGTCCTTATTACGAGTATTCATTTCATGAATGTCACAATATCTCTTAAAGTTAGCGATATTTTTTTTGACATATAATATATTTTCGTATATATATTGTGATACAGCAGTTAGAATATTTATTTCTTTGAATTTCTCCCGAAGTGAGATTCTTGGGCCTAGATTATAAATTGCACGGACAGCCCTTTTTTGGAGAACAAAGATTCTATTAAAGTCCGCGGAGCATCCCCACAGTAATATACCGTAAGACATAAGACTATGGAAATAAGCGAAATAAACCATTCTAGCTGTTTCAGTATCTGTTAACATTCTTATTTTTTTTACTGCATAAGCCGCTGAGCTAAGCCTACTCGACAACTTTTCAATATGAGGTCCCCACTGAAGTTTAGCATCTATGGTGATACCTAAAAAGACTGTTGACTCCACAAGGTCTAGAGCCACACCATTCATTTGGACATTGGTTTCCACTTGCCTCACATTAGGAGTAGTAAATTTGATATATTTAGTTTTTTTCTCATTGAGAACCAAATTATTAGTGTTAAACCAATGAACAACGTTAGACAGTGCATTGTTCACATCGTCATAATTCAACATTTGTCTTTTAATTTTAAATAACAAAGAAGTGTCATCTGCGAACAACACAATGTCCAGATTGTCCCCTATATGGTAGGGTAGGTCATTAATATATACAAGAAACAGAAATGGCCCCAGAATGGACCCTTGTGGAACGCCTATTTTTATAATAGAACCAGATGATCGTGCACCATTAACATCAACCCTCTGGATTCTGTTGCTTAAATAAGAAGTTACAAGTTCAAGAGCGTTATTCCTGATCCCATAGTGGTATAGTTTTCTGATGAGTGTTTCATGTTGTACACAATCAAATGCCTTGGATAAATCACAGAAAACACCTAAGGCCTCATGTGACTCCTCCCAGGCTGCAAAAATATTTTTCAATAACTCTACGCCCGCATCAGTAGTAGAGCAATTCTTAGTAAAGCCAAATTGATTTTTGTGAAAAATACCATGTCTCTTAAAATAATCAACATCTGATTAAGCATAATTTTTTCGAATACTTTACTGAGTGTTGGTAGTATGGAAATAGGACGAAAATTATTAATATCTGACATACTACCAGATTTAAATAAAGGAATTACTCTACTAATTTTCATGAGATCAGGAAACACACCCTGAGCAACACAACCATTAAATACAAATGCCAGGTGGGGAGCAATAACAGGTATTATAAAATCAATAGTCTTTACTGACTGATTGCTGCCGCTCATAGACCTTTACAAGGCCGCTGTCTACCGTGAAGAAAGTGAAGGGAGTGTGAATGAGTGCATTGAGGCTCGGTGATACCAAGGGCACCACCAAAACCCTCCACACGCAAACACCCTCAGAAAGTTTGGCTTCCAGCTCTCTCACTCACCGAACGAAGCGCAGTAACAAATTGCTACTACTCAGACGTCGATTTTCTGCTCAGTGTGGTAGTGCCCCCGATGGACCGGCCCGCGGCTGTAGACAGATAACTGTCGACAGTGTGGTCCTACCACTCTTTAGTACTTTTAGCTGCGTTATTAGTTTCTTATTTTAATACTATGTTTTCAAATAGATACTATAAGGAGTAAAGTGACAGATCTGCTTGTTTAAACTTATAAAAATGAATAATTACTAATACAATTGTTACTTTTCCGTCCATAAGTAAAAGTAATCAATTATGTATTAAGTGTGATTTTGAGATTTGAATGAGACTGATCATTGTGATAACTGTTTATAAGCCAGTTTGAAATACATATTAACCTTGAATCATTGTCTTTTTCTATTCATTTATAGAAAATTTTTCATAAAATACTTTAAATATTTCATCGCTAATACAACCCGGCCGGGTCGGCGACGAATGCAACCGGGCCCGGCCGGGTTGAGAAACATACCGGGTTGCAATCTCTAATGCCTACCATATACATTATAATTTTTATCAGTTCATGTTGATAGATGATAGTTTAAAATAATATTATTAGATATTTGTCTTTAAAAATAGTTAACTGTAATTTTAATTTATATTTATTTATTATGGCGGCATAATTATGTCGTGTTTAAATATTTAAATTCTTATAAAATAGGAAGTAAAAATGATTACTTCGAAGGGCATCACCTCCAAGATAACAGAATGTTTATGCAAAGTTTGAAGTAGATTGGGTGAAGGCATCACGGTGTCTCATAAAAAATTTAACAACCCCCGACCAATGCCCCCCCCCCCCCCCATCTATTTCACATCATTAGGGGTAAAATTTCGACAAATCCTTCTTGTCGAATGCCTATGTCATAACAAGAACACACGGTCCAGGTTTCAGATCCCTACGATCAGCTGTCTAGGCTGTGCGTTGATTCATCTGCCAGTCAGTCACACAAGATAAAAGCATTTTATGTGTGTAAATATAGACTACGCAATATATTTAGTCATTTGATCATTTTGCCTTAAGTTATTGTTATGTGATGTCAAGGCGCGCAGTGGTTTGAAGAGTTGCCGTTCGTATTATTCGCTGAATTCGCGTTACTCTCTGGTGTGCTAGTATTCCTGACCCCGGAGACTTTGGGTACCAATCTACCCGATACCATCGAGCAAGCAGCACAGATTGGACTTACAAAAAATAAAGAAAATCATCAATCATAACATTATATCGAAATGTATTGAATCGGTGGAGTGCAATGTAAAACAATCGCAGTCATTTTCCAAACACTGAGAGAAATGAGTTTTCAATGTTGCAGAGTAACAAAAACAATTTAAACTCGCAAATTGTTACGTTATTAATATTATATTACATAGGTATATTAAGTTACTTATTATATATTTCAGATAAAAATTAAATGAGTTAAAAAATAAAAATCATGTAACTAATGCTTTTGATTCTTTCAAACAGCGATATATTGTTTCACTTCATAGATAAATTAATAAATATAAAGTGGTTTTTAGTGTAGTAGTCGCCTATTTGTAGTGTTATAACCTACATAGTCCGCAGAATTAGCACGTTGAAATGGCAATGGGCTGGCCATATCGCTCGTTAAACCGACTACCTTTGGGGAAGAAAGGTTCTTGAGTGGCGACCAGGAAACGGACGACGCATCGTAGGACGACCCCCCCACTACGTGGACTGACAACATTCTCAAAGTCGCAGTCGCTGGCTGCAAATGGCACAGGACCGTTCCGAGTGACATTCTCGTGGGAAGGCATGTGCCCAACAGTGGACGTCTGAAGGCTGATGGATTTGTAATGTTATAATAATAGGTTATATTCTTTAATTTATATGCTTTAACTCTTTAAGCATAGACATCGTGCAATTAACCGTGTGGGCTACATACATAGCCATTCTATGTATATTTTTTGTCTGTCTGACTGTTTGGCTGTCTGTTTGTACCGGATAATCTTCAAAACAACTGGAAGAATTTTCATAGTATTTAAAGAGTAACTTAGGCTATTTTTCCTTTAAGAAAAACCCTATAAAATATTTTTCCCTATAAATTGGAGCGAACTCAACGCCTCATGGACTTCTGTCGAGTACGAGATATTGCAGATTTGATATGCGGAGACAAAGTCACTGAAACCGAAGCAAAGCAAGGGTGGTCGCTATTCACTAATAAGAAGATTAAAAGAGCGGATACAGAACATTCTTCTTGTGGTGACGGAATAAGAAAACAATTCACCACTCCCTATCTTTCCCGTGGATGTCGTAAAAGACGACTGAGTGATATTATACGCGTATAACATCATTTCAGAGATGGAAAACTGGAAGCAAAACTCTATACCAACCTGTCTGACCAGCATGGGATAGTAGATTTTTATTATTATTCCAAACGCTGGCAAACGAGCAAACAGTACCTACACCTACTGATAATAAGTGTTGCTACTGTTCATGAATCTTTGCAAGGCCGCTGCCTACCGTGAGGAAAGTGAAGGGAGTGTGAATGCGTACAATGAGGTTTGGTGATATTAAAGGCATCACTAAAACCCATCACACGCAAACACTCTCAGAAAGTTGGGCTGCCGGCTCTTTCGCTCACCGAACGAAGCGTAGTAACAAATTGCTACAGACTTCGAATACTCGAACGTCAATTTTCTGCTCAGTGTGGTACTATAGACCTGGTACTATAGACGTGGTACTATAGACCTGGCACTATAGACCTGGTACTATAGACCTGGTACTATAGACGTGGTACTATAGACCTGGTACTATAGACCTGGTACTATAGACCGGCCCGCGACTATAGACACAACTGTCAGTAGTGTGAGCCTACCACTACTACAATTACCCTCCTATTGTGGAGGAGGCTTGAGCCCATTTTTATGAGCTGAGATGATAAGATACTTACATTAACAAATATAAACTTAAATAATTATTTTAATATGTAAATTGTCTCAACTATCTCAGGTCGAGTGAGCCTGATTAGATAAAAGAATAAGCCTAAAAACTCAACAGAGATTATATGAAATTTATATAATGTATATATTTAATGTATATATTTTTTTATAAAGATAACGCTGCACTAAAAAAGTAATCCTTGTATAGGCCTTAATAAATATACAATCAATGGACACAAATTACATCCAGACATTTTTACAACAATTTGTGGAGCGCATAAAATGTGGTCCTGCATGAGATTCGAACTCGTGACACTGGCACGATAGGTTATCTTAACACGTCCCTTGAGCCACCATTTTAAAAAACTTTCAGCTGGTGCTTTGGAGACCTTAAAGATCTCGTAACTAACCTACCCTTTGGTGCGTTTGAGACCTAATCGGTCTCCTAAAAATACGGTTTTGAAAATAATTTATATACTACTGTGAAAATAATTATACCACTGTGCGTTAGAGACCTAATCCATTTCTAATTGTTTTTTCTAATGTCCTTGAATTCACCTTTACCTAGGAAGCAAATATGTATATTTGTCTTACCTACCTATACTTAAAGTACTTTACACGTTAGCGCCTCCCGCAAGGAGGGAAAAAAACACGATTATAGTCAACGCACAATATAAAAGTCCTGCAAGCGGTCTGATAGATCTCGTAACGCAACGAACGTGTTAATTCACTACGCCATCTGTGCACGTTTGTTATCAACTTTCTAGATTCAATAAACTTTACTGAATTCCAATTTATAAAATACGAGCAACCTGCCCTCACTGTACTTCGATTCCAGCCGCTTTGGCTCCTTATTTTAAATGTGCTATATGTCCTAAGATATGTCCTCGCGTCCGAGTACCGGACTGGGCAAAATTTTATAGTCTTTCCGAAAAAAAAATAACCGAAGTTACTCCTTTTACAGACAACTACATTGTAGTAAAATATTATCGAAATCGGTCCAGCAGTTTTTAAGATTATCTGTAATAAAGAGACGATAAAAATAATGTGTAACACAATCATATTATTTAAAAATATTTTCACTTTTTACGTAAACAAAGTCGCGGGTTAGTGTAAAAGGTCACTGTTAGCAATAAAAACTATTCAACGCGGATGAAGTCGCGGGCAGAAGCTAGTTAATGTTAAATTAGATTCAAGGGAACACGTGCATAGTAAAAAAAGTGTATTAGTTTTTTTTTTATCTATATTATCACAAAAAAAAAATATCAGAAAGAATTACGTTGTTATCTTCAAGTCGGCGCAGATGAAGATTCAAATAAATTTTATACAATAGTAAAATGAATGAACTACAGATAAATAAAATCGAAAATGAAAGCGAAGTTAAGAAATCCATAGATTTGGACACAATACTTGTGAAAGAAATTGGACAGTTTGGTAAATTTCAATTGAGGACTTTAGTGTTAGGTTTGATTGTGTCTATGTTTATGGCAATATCATCGGAATACGTGTTCTCTGCTGCACGAATTGAAACCAGGTAAACAAAGGTTTTATTTTCTTTTTTTATGGATGGGCTATGGTAGCCGCACACGCCGTCCAATTTGTCCGGGGCGACGAAAGGACGGCGCGTGGGCCCATAACCCGCACCCACGTCGCCTTCGCCATTGGGCCGACCAACAGTGCCGAGTTCCTTGTTCTCAGTGATCGGCCCGACAGAATACCCTTTCGGGTACCCTCACCTCTCAACGTCTATGTCCCGGGACGTCGGTCGCCGTCGCGCGGTCAGCCTCTCTCGGGTGATGAACTAAAGTCCCCGGTCCGATCACCTGCAGCCCCGGCTAGGGCGGCATCAGGCGCAGGTACCCGCGAATGTGCCGCCCGCCGCGGCGTAACGTGTCACGGAAGAGGAGTTCCTCTCGCGCACGATCCGCCGCTTCCTTCCGTGAAATGACGGCCTCACAGAAGGTGGCGACCGCGTCCTAGTTCCTGACGCTGCCGAGCATCTCCCTAGCGATGGTCGGTAACGTCAGATCGGCACCGATGATTGCGACGAGTTTACAGCGCTGCTCTGCCCACGCGGCACACACCTCGAGTGTGTACTGCGCCGTGTCCTCGTCGCAATCACAGTGGTGGCAGGACGGTGTGCTCTCTCTCCTGACGATCTTGTGCAGGTACTTGGTGAAGCTACTGTGCCCCGTCAATACCTGCACCAGTCGGAAGGAAAGCACCCCGTGCGTCCATTCCAACTACTCCATCAAGAAGGCCTCGACGGTCCTGACACCGTACCGAGGCCTCTCCAGCCGGACTACCCAACGGGCAATGACGTCTCGGCGGGCATCAACTCGCCGGCAGCAATCTCCTTGATGGAGATTATGCCACATCCGTCTCACGTCTGCGACATCCGCCGTTAAAGCTCGGTGAGCATCTCCGCCTCCAGGTCCCACGGGGAGTTGCAGCCAAGAGGTATGCTGCCTCCGTCGCCACCGTGCGGTAGCCGCGTAAGGCCCTGATCGCCATGGCTCTCTGTGGTCGCTACAAGAGAGCCCTCAGACGGACGGTCAGGAACCCCCGCCCTCACGTAGAGGGCCAACGACCGGATTGTCGCCGCGTACAGCCGTCGGCACGTAACGCTGGGTCCGCCCACATTTGGCATCAACCAAGAAAGGACGGACGCCGCGCCAACAAGCCGGGGAACAAGTCGACGGAAATGCTCCCGGAAGGTAAACAAAGGTAGCATTTTACTTGCTTTATATTCTTTTTAACCCCCGACAAAGAAGAGGGGTGTTATAAGTTTGACGTCTATGTTTGTCTGTCTGTGTGTGTCTGTCTGTGGCATCATAGCTCTCAAACGGATGGACTGATTACGATGCGGTTATTTTCATTTGAAAGCCAGTTTCCTGACAGTAGGTCTTAGCTATGTTTGATTAATATCGGTCCAGTAGTGTAAAAGTATCAACGCCCAAATGCCGTATGATTACTCGATTAAATGCTTCATGCGTGTCAATATAATCGTCAAATGACAATTAATTGATAATTCCTAAACGTAATACTTTTTTTTTTATTAAAAAAATTAAATTTTAATGATTATAACTCTTTTATTTCCGAGTGTGCTTACGTACAGAAAATTTATACGTATATAATTGTTTCAGGTAATATTCCATCCATGGAAATAAATTGTTTCATGGAACAATTATTATCATTTGATTTCACTATCCAAGAAAATTTGACGTTACTCTAATATTTATAATCTACACTAATATTATAAAGAGAAAAATTGTATTTCTGTGTGTGTGTATGTTTGTAACGAATAAACTCAAAAAGTACTGTGCCGATTTCAAAAATTCTTTCACCATTGTAAAGCTACATACCCTGAGTAATATAGGCTGTATTTTATCCGGGTATTCCCACGGGAACGGGAACTACGCGGGTAAGCGTAACCGAAGCGAAGCGAGGGCGAGTTACTAGTATTAAATATGACCTCAAAGGTAACGATTATTACACATTTCCAAGAAAATTATATTATACTCGCAGATTATCTCATTTCTTTTTCATTTTATACAAGAGGTAATTAATAATGTCCTATTTAATAAAAGAATTACTCTGAATAGTATGTGTTTGAATTCGACACCAGTGTATGGTAAAGGTGTTGATTAGATTTTTTGAGCCGGCTATGGTTTAGTCACATGCCGTCGAACAATGGTGCACGAATTTTAGTCATTTTTAGCAATAATAAACCTTTTAGACTAAGAGCCTGTGGACTCCAGACCTTCGTGATTTTATTAAAGCTGAAAGTTTGTCAGCGCATGCTCCCAACACAGGTAAGAACGGTGGCCCATTATGAAGTTTGGGTCACAGTGGCTTTGGCAGATAAAAGGTACTAAAAATGTGTAAAATACCGATCTATTTTCGTCAAATTATTAAGCGTGATTTTTTGATATTACCTTCAGAACGTTATTAAAAATCACGTTATTCATTACCAGACACTTAACATGGTGGCAACCCCTTGCCAGACACCCTTAACGTTCATGAAATTATAATTCTACTTACGTTATAGTATAAAAACTGATTTTATATATAATACTTGGGTCATTACCAATGGAATAATCTTTTCGTTGAGTAGAGGTCCACTAAGAACGGATTTTCCGAAATGCCACCTACAAGAGGTGTTGCGGGGGCGTTAACAATAATATACATATAAAGGAACAGGGTGACCGAAGCTATTGAAGCTAGAAAAATGAAATTTGGACCGTAGTTTCATTTCATGACGTAGGCACCCTTTAAGAAAAGATATTTTGAAATTCCATCCTTGAGGGGGCCTCTTCCACTGCGGGGAGGAATCTCCGCAGTGGAAGAGGCCCGAGCCCAACCGTGGGACATATAGGGGCTGAGATGATGAAATATTTTAATATATCGAAGGAAATGGTTTCAGGTGTTTAATACCTGAATGTGAAGGCGATGAACCCGAATGGCTACCATCTTGGTTACCAAATGCGATACCATTCGCTAGCAGTGGATCGCATGACAGCTGTCAGCGTTATGCCAATATGTCCATGTTATCGAGGCAGGTGGAAAGTGATACCTGTCCAAGTTCACTCTTCAATAGTAACATTCTTCAGCCGTGTGAGAGATATGTCTATGAAAACAATCGCTCAATCGTCTATGACGTAAGTTATTTGACGAATATTATTCAAAATTATTTTTCAAAGCAGATTAACTATTACCTACTAAGATATTTTAACTCACTTTCCTTACCCGCGACTGTAGTAAAAGACGATTAAATATAAACAGATAATAACATTGCATGAAAAAAATAGCTTCGAATAAAACCCTTAATTAAAAGCTTTTATTTAACTTGCAATGTATGTATGTTCGGGTGGAAACTTTGAACTCAATTTTGAAGTAGATATATTCAACCGATTGAGCTGAAATTTCGTATACACGTTTAGTTTAGATGACAATGCACGATATGGTGTATGACATTATTCTAAATCCAATATGGCGGACCATCCAAGATGGCGGAATAGATATTTTTAAAGCATTTTTACAATATGGGTATCATATGAAAGGGCTTGTTGAGAGTAACTCGAAAAATAATGTGGCGTCATTCTAACTTTAATATGGCGGACCATTCAAGATGGCGGCGTAGATATTTTTAATGCATATCTACAATATGGGTATCAAATGAAAGGGCTTGTTGAGAGTAATTCGAAAAATAATATGACGTCATTCTAAATCCAATTCGGCGGATCATCCAAGATAGAGGAAACTTTCTTCTTTTTAGGGCGTTTAAATAAAAGCTTTTTTTTTTAAATATTTTTTGCTTTTAATTTATAACCCGTTTTAGCCCGCACGTGTTAATATGCCATATTCCTTTTTAAAGAAGGCCCATGTACTATAATGGTACATTAATATTAGAAGAAAATACTACTATAAACACGAAACAATGTTTACACATGGTAAGTAAAATTTCAGACAACACAAGATAGTAGACAGCGCCAGAGTTACATACAAGAAAATAGGATCATGATTATTCAGTTCATATACGACTCAAATCTCCTCTACAATGAGAGGGAAATTATACCACGTTGATCAGTGAAGTAGGTAGAGTATTTAGTCTTTCTTCTTTTGAATATAACCGATGATTCTATTATAAAACACTCTTTCTGAAGCATAGAATACCTTTCGGACGGTAGCTAGTTATTAACAAATTCAGGCTATATATAGAGATACTTGGACCAATTTATATATTGGTTAATAATATTTTATTTATGTTTCAGTTCGAGTTAGCATGCGACGAATGGCGTCGGTCGCTTGTTGGTACCGTTTCAATGATCGGTACGTTGTTCGCACTGCCAATAACTGGGTACATTTCCGACCGCTGGGGGCGCCGCATAGCCATCACACTCAACTCATTTAACACAGCTTGGTTGGGCCTCAGCAGATATTGGATCAATACCTATAATGGATTTCTGGCATTTAAGATTAGCGAAACTGCTTTTGGTTCTGGCGGGTATTCTGGCGTCTGCATTTTGCGTAAGTATACTTTGAAATGATCGTAGAAATTAATCGCACTATGAAAAAAAATTAAAGTGTTATTTACAATGAGAAGTTTAGAAAGAATACTGCATATGTGACAGCTAATGAAAACTACATGTACTTATAAACCTAAATTTACTTTTTATTTGTAAAAAGATAACAGTAATGTAACGTAAATTACTGTGGGAGAATAAAAATACATATTTAATATAATAAGTATTCAAAAACAAATTGCCGTATGATAACACAGTAAGTATACAATAGGGAATATGCATAATTTTTTTTAACGTTTTTACTAGTTATTACATTACTAAAAATAAATATAACACATCCAAAATATAAACTATTACGCAAAAAAAAATAAAAAGAAATATTTTGGGCGCTGTAAACGCGGCTACTTCGGCGCGCATGTTCTGTGACGTCAGAGTACTCGTACAAGTTGCTAGAGCTGTCAACTAGGGCTGTTGATATTTTTATAAATATCGTTTTTCGAAATATCGATATTTTACAATATATCAATATCGGGGTTCCATATATCGGCAAAAATATCGATATATCAATATTTTTATTATTATTACGATTATTAAATATATTATATCTTATTTACCTTGCAGTTTTATTCCTGCTAATTCAACAGACGTTAAATCTGAATTAGACGCGAAATACGTTGTCATCATATACACCTATTTTAGGCAGATTATATATCTGACTGTACTTTGACGAAGGCGGTTTCAGTCATTGTAATAAGTCTTTTATTCACAAAGATTAATACTTGAACACAGAAAACTAATAACTTATTATGAAATAACTAGGTAACAATACAAATTAATCATTAGAAACACAAATAACAACTTGATATCAGAAGGAGGGTTGTTCATAAAATATCGATATGTCAAAATATCGATATTATTATTTAAAAATATCGATACTTAATACTGAACTTTTTTTTGGACGATATATCGATACTAAAAAGTAAGTATCGAGGGTCGATATTTATTTGAATAAATTTGGTGTTTTATCTTTTCTTGTAAAGTATTTATCCTACAAAATCACCGTAAACTTAATCTAGTGTAAAAGCGCTGGCATGAAATTAATGATCAGTTATCACTTACTCCTAGAATTTGATAAGAAAAAGCGCGGCACGGCAACCCCGCAATGAACGAAGCTAAAGAATGGTCATGGGGCAAATATCGAAATATCGATATTTTTTGATGTGAAACATCTATAGGCAAGGGTGAGTGCGATCGTCGCGTGGCGTTTAACGCCACGCTTCGCGGTCCGCTTTTAATTGATTATTAATTAAATATCTGGTCACATATCTACATTTTTGTAACGAAACCATAGTGCGATTTAAAATTTTTACAACGCCATCTAGTGAACTCAAAGTAAATTGTTACCTATTAATGAAAATAAATGTTTATTGAATAAAAAACATCATTTTCTGGTAAAGAATCGTAAGTTTATTTTTCTTAATACTTTATGCTATATTAATACCTGTCGTAATCTGTTCTTTTATGCATATATATATACTTATTATATAAAATAATGTACTTGACTGACAAATGATTTTGACCCACTTTAAAGAGTTAGATTTCATTTAAAATTTGTAGACTTAACGAGATACCCAATGACGATAAAATAATTTAGATAGCTTGACTTATTATCATCACAGGATTAAAGATTTCTTTATAAAATATATTTTGTTGTTAAGATCTACCCTTAGCTCGATAGATGTCACTATTTCTATTTTTTTACATCAAATTTTTTACCTTACATTTTTATATGGAATTGACACAACTCTTGACCCACCTTAAACAGAATTCATTTAAAATTTATAGGTTTAACAAGGTACCTCATGACGATAAAATAATTTACATAGCTTCTTTTATTATCATCATAGGATTAGAGATTTCTTTATAAAATATATTCTGTAGTTGAGATCTATCGGGCTCGATAGATATCGCTAATTCGATCAACTAATTTCTACATGGAAGTTTTTTATGTATTTGCCCCATTTGAACTCAATTTTTACCCAGTCGGTTAGATTTCATTCAAACGCTATAGACTTATCAAGTAGACATGCACGAAACAGTGCTTCGCGAAGTAATGTGATATAGCATTATATTACCTGCCGAGTAATTTTACATTTTACCATCACTTCAAACTCACACTTATAGTTCCTTATAGTTCCTCCCAGACATGTTAAAAAAAAAGCTCTTCCCAAACAATCCCGCGATCGCGATCTGATAGGCTCTATGACAAGTACTCGATGCTTCGAAAACGATTCAATATCAGTAAGGATCGTTACTTTTCAATTGACACCGATTATTGTTTTTTCGATACTAGTACTCAGTATCGGATGTTACTTTCTCTCAAACTTACAAGAAAAA
Organism: Lymantria dispar; assembly: GCA_032191425.1. Taxonomy (NCBI): domain Eukaryota; kingdom Metazoa; phylum Arthropoda; class Insecta; order Lepidoptera; family Erebidae; genus Lymantria; species Lymantria dispar. The sequence goes on from CM063453.1 coordinate 33,217,940, forward strand.
AAAACGCTCATCACAAACAATCCCGTCAGGAACGTATGCGATAGGCTCTCTAAAAAGTACTCGATGCTTCGAAAATGATTCATTATCAGTAAGTACAAATACTTTTCAATTGATACTTATTACTATTCCTTCGATAATAGTACTCCTTATAGAATGTTACTTTCTCTCAAAATTACCAAAAAAAAACGCTCATCACAAACAATCTCGCGAGAAACGTATCCGATAGGCTCTATGAAAAGTACTCGAAGCTTCGAAAACTATTCGACTTCAGTAAGTGCCGGTATTTGTCAATTGATACTCATTCCTGCTACAATACTAGTACTCAGTAGCAAATATTACAATGTCTCAAACGTACCAAAAAAAGCTCATCACAAACAATCCCGGCAAGAAATTATCTGATAGGCACTATGAAAAGTACTCAATGCTTTCAAAACGATTCGATTGTTAAGTATCGATATTTTTCAATTGATACTGATTATTGTCCTTCGATACTAGTGCTCAGTGGCTCGATAGATGTCGCTATTTCTATTTCTTAGATCACACTTAGCCGATCCCTTTGAACTACGTACAAGTGTGTGAGGGAGAAGGAGCGATGCGGCTCTGCGGCAAATTAATCCTATTGCCGTGTTATATTTCAAATAATAATAGAAATAGTATTATTTTATTCAATACTTTATGCCATATTAGTTCTGTCGTAAACTATTCTTTTATGCATATATACTTGTACCAATAATTTCGATGTTTCACATCTGCCAGGCGTCCTGAGCGACGGCTCACTTTTTTTTTCGTTATATCGAACTCCGATATTGATATATTTTAAAATATCGATAGATATATTGAAAAACTATATTTTTTTTAAATATCGACAGCCCTAATCAGAAGGCTCGGGAGGACTATGATGTCACGTTTTGAACAACCAATACGTTGCGTTTTAGAAATTTTGCGTGCGAATTTAAAAAAAGGCACTTTTCGATAATTAAATTTAATTATTAAATAATGATAAAATTAAAAAAATAATTGTATAGGTACGTTTTTTAAGCAAAATAGATTACAAATAAAAATAATTTGTTCATTTTAGAGTTTCGTGCATATTCCCTATTCACCACCTTCTTTCTTAACTATGGGTGTCGTAAAAGACTAGTAAATGACTGGGGCAGCGTAGGCGCGAATACTTGCGCCTCATGCCGCCCTAGCAGAGGCCGCGGGTGACGTGACCGGCGAATTAGTCCGTCACCCGCTGAGGGGCCAACCACGTAAGGAAAGACCGACGTCCTCCCTGAGGGGGGGACGTCGGTCGATGGGAGGCTACCCCAAATAGGGGGTATTCCGTCGGGCCGACCACTGATGTCAAGTCACCCTGCTCCGGTGGTCGGCCCAATGACGAAGGCGACGTGCATCGCGGGTGGGTTGCGGGAGTGCGTGCTTACGCCCCTCTGTCTCCCCGGATGGAGTGGTGCGAAGAGCGCGCCGACCGCAACCCATCCCCAAAAAAAAAAAAATGTACTGAATATTATCTCAATAATGATGATAATTAAAAAAAAATAGTGATTTCCTTTGTATATTGTCTAATTACTATGCTAATAATAATGTCAATGAGGTCAACAAGTTCATGATTTTTTAAAAATGTTATGTTTATAATTCAACAGTAATGGAACAAGTGGGGCCTAAGTACAGAGTAGCAGTTATTGCTGCTATTGGTAGCGCTTTTGCATTGGGTCAAGTCATTATAGGTTTAGTAGCTTGGTTGACACCAAACTGGAGGATTATGACCTTGATATTATACGCTCCACAGCTTCTAACACTGGCATACTTCTGGCTATTATCAGAAGCTGTCCGTTGGTACATGAGTAAAGATAACTTTGAAAAATCTGAAGCTTTATTAAAAAAGGTGGCAAAAATTAATGGCAAGGAGTTGTCTGATAAATCTTTAAAAGCATTACGACAGAACGCTGAAGAAGAGGCATTGAAAATGGAAAATAGTAAAGAGGAACAATGGCTGATCATGCAGGTGTTCCAACACAAACAAATTTTGCTTCGCTGCATTATATCACCCATTTGGTGGATTACTATGACCGTTATTTATTATGGATTATCTATTAATGCTGTGAACATGACTGGCAATGAATATATAAATTATATAGCTGTATCAGCGGCTGAGATCCCTGGATACTGGACCTCTATCTATCTGTTGAAAAAGCTAGGAAGAAAACCAGTTATGATTGGATTTTATTGGATATGCGGTGTTTGTCAAATCGTATATATATTTTTACCTTCAGGTGAGATATTACTTGCTTTGGCAAATTTTGTCCACACTACAATAACACTGACTTTTCCTTTCAGGCTTTCTTCAGGTGAGGGTGGTAGTGAAGTTAGCCAATTCCAATACGCAAGCCATACGAGTTGTAATAGGAATTTTCCTTCTCTACTAGTGTTTTTTATGTTATGTAAATACAAAATATCACCGCAATCTTACATTGATTTTAAGGATCCTAAAGAAAGAGGAAGGGTGGTTACCACCCCATTGTGTTTCTACTCCATTATGATATAGAGAATAAATATTGAGATTTAAATGAAACTGGTGGACCGATGACCTAGTGAAAGTTGCTGGGCGTCATTGGATGCAGGCGGCACAGGACCGCACATTGTGGCGCAACATGAGGGAGGCCTACGTCCAGCAATGGACGACAATAGGCTGAAATGATGATGATGATGATGATGATGAAATGAAACTAAAGCTTGGACAGCTTGCAATTTATTTTAAATTGGACGCGTTCAGTGTGTTTAATTCAAATTGGATGGAATTATTAAAATTTGTAATCTTAAAACAACGTAACAAATTTGAACAATTCTTAAAACGCTAACTTTGACTAACATATAAAAAGTGAAATGACCTATAAGAATTACAGTAATATGAATTCAAATACTAGTATTCATTTTAACAAAAGTTTTGATCTAAAAATAAAAAGTGATAATACATTTTAATTCTAGGTATGTACGTGGCGTCTTTAATAGTATACTTAATAGCGAAGTGTGCACTCACAATAGCGGCGACAACACTTTACGTGTACACAGCTGAATTGTACCCCACTAAATATCGTCACAGTTTGTTTGCCTTCTCTTCGATGATGGGTAGAATCGGCTCTATAGTTTCACCGCTCACACCTGCTTTAGTAAGTTAGAAATCAATATGTCTTCTTTCCTGCAATTATCTTTAGAAAAAATATCAATAAAATTCCTTCTCGGTCTTCTTCTTTTACGACATTTTTTCCTTTTCTTTAAAATGAAAGGAAGGAAAAGAGACCCATCACTTTCCCACGGTTAATTAAAATACCGTTCACCACAATGGAATGACCGGAATATGGGACAGGCCAAGGCGGAATAGGAGATAAGAAATCTTACTCTCACGTAATAAGCACCTTCCATAACGTCAACCTGCAATTTGACATGACTTACGTCTTATTCACATACATTCGTAAAACACTAGTTGGGATATTCTGCTGAAATCATTGACTATGATGCCAAAGTCCTCCATGGATTCTGCTATAACGACGATATCGTCTGTAAATCGAAGGCGAGTGATGTCACCGTTGATATTAATACCGTGCCCGGTTCAGTCTAAGAGCTTGAAAATATCTACCAGTGCAGTGGTGAACAGTTTCGTAGAGATGGCATCTCTTATCCTACACCTTTCTGCAATTGGACCGGTTTCGTATTCTTATCCCCGATACGGACTAACATGGTGGCGTTCTTATACAAATACTTTAGCACTTCGATATAACGATGGTCGATTTGGCACCACTGAAGAGACTGTAGCACCGCCCAAGTTTCGATTGAATCAAAGGCTTTCTCATAGTCCGTTGATGCTATATACAGAGACTGGTTGTACTTCTCATTCTTCTGGGTATTTTGCTGCAACGTGAGGATATGGTTTATGGTACTAGAGCCTTTTCGGAAGCCGCCTTGTTCGGGTGGCTGAAAGTTATCATGGTTGTGCTCGAGTCGATCTGTAATGACCCTCGACTTAATTCGACATTTACTTTATAATAAATATACGATAATGTCCTCTGAAATTTATATATGAAACTCAATGGAATTATAATAATATAATATCCAGAATAGTTACAATAATTGAAAAAAAAAATATCTCTTTAATCCAAAAAGAATCAAAAACTAAAGAGCTTGCTATCGTATCTTGAAATTATATTAGTAATCTTTTGTAATTTCAGGCTGAACAATGGTTCGAAGAGCTACCGTTTGTACTCTTCTCTTGTTTGTCATTGCTATCAGGAGCGCTGGCCTTCTTCACGCCCGAGACCCTCAATACCAGCTTGCCTGATACGTTTGAAGAAGCTGTGAATATTGGCTTAAGAGACAAGAAAAGTCGAAAATAATTCCACTGACTGAATCAGGGAATAAGTTGGAATGAACTGGAAAACATTGCACCTACTAGAGATTATTTGAAGCTATATTCAAATATAATTTGGAAAACGCGTTGGAAAGTTAATGTTAATATTAAGAATTGTATATTTCGGTTTTAATACTATATATTTTTTAATAAAATAATTAGACTTAATTGATCAATATCCTTTTCTATTTCAAAATAAACACAATATGCCAAATAAATGTATTTTATTAACAAGTTTTAAAAAGTGATATTATGAATAAACATATATTAGAAATGCATATCAATGTATATGTGCGGCAGTATCACTTACCATCAGGTGTGCTGCTTGCTCGTTTGCCACCAACGGCAATAAAATAAAAATATAATTGCTCGTATGGTGACGAAATAAGAATCAAATACGCTTACACACAGCTCGCGAGGTTCTGACAATAAATATCCACAATCCCGTCCCCGACGTCGAGGACGGAAATCGTGCCGTGGTAGTCATAAACGTGGGAATGTCCACTTTGACAGCGACTCCCCGAGCCGAAGTCCTTTCCCCAAAGGGGGTGCCTTCGGAATCGGTCGCTTAACTTTAAACGGGTTGAAAGCCCTTAGCGCTCACCCAACAGTCCGGGTAAAGTTGTCACCGCCATCTGAGGCTAACAACTAAGTCACACAAAAAAAAAGAGTTGCTCATGGGTATTGTAATAAACGACTAAGGGATATAATATGCATATAACATCTATGCAATTACAATTATTCTGTGTGCTGACAGAGAGTAAGAATACAATTCACCACTCCCTTGCCCTTGGATGTCGTAAAAGATGACTAAGGGATATAATATGCATGCATAACATAACATAAGATCTGTGCAAGAGAGGGAAAAATTGGAATTAAATCCTATACCAACGTGTTTGACCAGCATGGTATAGTAGGTTAAATTCCTTCCCAATATGGAGGAGGCCCGAGCCCAACAGTGCATGCAGTGCCAGGAAAACTCGAAATAAATCTCTATCTTTATACTATGAAAGAAGAGTACATTGTGTGGACTCCAAGTAATTGCGATAAGAGCAAAGTATTATTGATGGTGTTGATGATACAGTCGAGGCGCATAAAATTTGGGTTTGATAAATAATTATTATATAAGTGTACGAAAGGTACAAGACTTATCGTTTACAATAGTATTATTATTTATATCTTCTAAATAGTCCCCATAGAGTGTGCCATGAAAGTGTTGCTGCCAATTTGCCTGGTCATGTGCCGGGTTTTATGACTTCCACCGGCAAAATCAAGAATGACCATTACATAATTATTATTTATTACATATTTTCATGAATATGAGCTGAATGCTATGAATTTTCAGTATTAGTATGATTTTGTCCGATTGACTCCGCCTCCTCGAATGTATCAGGTAGCTTGGTGCCGCGAGTCTCTGGCGTGAGAAAGACTAAACCACCAGCAATGATGGCCAGGCTCGCGAACAATACGAAGGGCAGATTCTCGAACCACTGTGTACTCTGAAATAGCATATCAATTCCAAGATGAGTATAATAATATAATTTAAAATTGTAATTTTTATGAACTACATCTAGGAGTAGTGCCACACTGCCTACTTTTAATTTCCTAACATTGGGTGTGGTATATTTTGTTTATTCTCATTGAAAACTAAATTATTAATATTAAACTACTAAACAATATTAGATGGTGAATTGTTCATGCCATTATCAATAAGCATTTGTTTTTTAATTTTTATTAATTTTGAGAATTGTCATTTGCGAACAACACTATGTTTCCTATATAACAAGGTCATTATACATACAAGGAACAGAAATGGCCCCCGAATAGAACCTTGTGGAACGCCTATTTTAATGACAGAACCAGATTACCGACCTTTTGAATGTTGATACTTAGATGAGAGATTAAAAGTAGAAGAGATTCCTGATACATAGTGGTATAGTATTCTGATAAGGGTTTCGTGGTTTAAACAATAAAAAATCAAAGTTTTGACATACTACCCGGTATGAACAAATTATTATATTAATTTTCATGAGCTGAAGAAACAAACAATTATCATACATTTTGACATCTGAAAATTCTAATAAAGTGGCGAATATACATTGCTAGATTCAGATAGTACTTATTTGGGAGACCGTGCTAAATATTTTACTATTAGTATACGTACTTTGTAAACTGTTTTCAAACTGTGTCGCTACTTTTTTATCCGCTGTCTAATTTTTATCACCTTTTTTTTTAAATTAAAGTATTTCCTTTTGTACAGTGTTCCTGGCGATTTCACTATTCATCACTTTAATTAAATTAATAATTTTTTGATTTTATATCTCAGACAAATAGATTTAGCACAGGAACAGGCAAATTATTTTTGTTTACTTTTGTAGATACCAAAACCATTAGATACTCCAAATGTTAAGGTAATGGGTTGAAATATTTTATTAATTTGGTTACAATTTTGTGTGTTTAGATCTGTATCCTTGAAATTGCATAAAATGCATTCACTTAAATTAATTTTGAAATTATTGGAATATAACCATTACATTAATGAATTGGAAGATATATAGTCTTATTTGCGCCATTCAACGTCAAAATTTATTAAGTCAGTATAAGGGAAATACTAAATAAAATAGAATTATAATTTAGATATATCAGAAAAATCAATAATATATAATAGAAATAATAGAGGGCCTATAATATTGCTTTAGACGTATATATATATATATATATATATACTCTACGTATATATATATATATATATATATATATATATATATATATATATATATATATATACTCTAGACGTAATTACTAAGTATGGTAATGTACTGCACCTTATTTGATAACACCGGCACATAAAAAAAAGTGAGATGTACTTTGGACCGGACCTACCTACCGACATGTTTTTTGACCCGCTGAATCTGAATTTCAAGTCCGTTTGGCCCGGTCACCCTCCAGTTTTGAGTAAAATGCAAAAAACCTCAAAAAAGGTCAAACATTGCAAAAAAGCTGCGGTCACAGCAATGAAAAAATTTAGCTTTGTTATTAGTTTCTTATTTTAATACTATGTTTTCAAATAGATACTATAAGGAGTAAAGAGAAAGACCTGCTTGTTTAAACTTATAAAAATGAATAATTATTAATGCTAATATTACTTTTCCGTCCATAAGTAAAAGTATTAAGTGTTAGTCTAGTCGACAAGTTGAAAATGGTACAAAATAGAGATACTGCTCTTAAAATTACGTGCGATAGCTCATTGGATCCGGAATGACGTCTAGAAAAATGTGCTAAAAGCGTGTATTAGCACATAAAAAATTGCAAAAGTTATAAACAATTAAAGATGAAAAAAAAATGGCATTTTGTTTTTTGCCAATATTTCATAAACTATTAATATTTAAGGAATTTAAAAAAAAGATTCTGAAAGAGGAGGAAATTTCCAATAAAAAAACTCCTAACTCCCGGAACTCTATCTCCATTATTTATAATTTTAATTTAACGCTGAAGATAGGTCTGCGCGTGACATTTTTAGGATGCGCGCGTGGCGTCAAAAGCGAGTACGGCGCATTAATTAATTTATTTAAAGTATTAAATATTTTTTTTTTTAATTTGAAAAAATTATGGTGTGTTCTGAACACTATAAATAATTTATTCCCGTTGGAAATTTTACTTAAAGTACGCACGTAATTTTAAGAGCAGTATCTCTATTTTGTACCATTTTCAACTTGTCGACTAGACTATGTGATTTTGAGACTTGAGTGAGACTGATTATTGTGATAACTATTCATAAGCTAGTTTAAAATAAATATTAACCTTGAATCATTGTCTTTTTCCATTAATATATAGAAAATTTTCATAAAATACTTTAAAGGTTTCATCGCTAATACAATCCGGCCGGGCCCGGCGGATCCGGCCGGGTTGGCGACAACTGCAACTGGGCCCGGCCAGGTTGAGAAACATACTGGGTTGCAATCTCTAGTGAAAACTAACATTATGACGTCACACGCGTTTGGATTTGTTCAGGAGTTGTCGGTGTGGTTTCGTCACTGGATTCAAACATTTTTTTTTTATTTTGATATAACTTTTTAATTATTGCGAAACATAAATTAAAAAAATAAATTCGTTATAAAACTTAAATATGATCTTTCCATGTATTACAAAAAAAAAATCAAAACCCAATTCTGTAGTTTTTTTAATAGTCAGTCGTTACATACTCAGGTCTGTAGTTAACAGTATTTAGCCATAACAACAAAATTAGCCAAAGTAGATATATTTTTATCCATATTTAACGGTGAAATTTAGATATGAAATGGTTCACCACTAACTAAATTAGGAGCAGCATCGAAAATAAAATCACCCAATTGTTTATCCTGTAAACTTATATCACTTAGGTTAGCTTAAATCCTGGTATAAAACTTACAAAAGCCGGTGTAAGTGGTGCCAGCATGTTTCCAACCCTGCCGATCATAGAGGTGAATGAGAACAGAGTCTGTCTCTTAACAGTGGGATACAGTTCAGCTGTGTATATGTATATTGCCACCAGCTCCATGGCGATGCAGGTCTGTGAAAGCAGGTACATCGTCAGAGACAGCGCGTACCAACCTGTAAATAAGAAAGCATGATGAGATATTCAATTAGTAAATATTGCATTTCATGAAATTTAAATGAGTTTATTAAATTGAAGGACTTTTAATTAAAGGCAGGTCTTTTAGTAATAAAGTCACTGACATCAATAAAACATATTATCTGAAGGAATAAAATGCCAAAATTTACTACATTACAATCCAAAATCTGTAATAACGATGACTTGCTGGGCGTGAGAAATCTTAGTAAAATTGAACATTGAGATTTAATACCAAGTGGTAAGCTATCTTACTCATCAACCCAGAAGAATGCTACTTCTAATTTTACAGGTAATCCCCAAACGGTTTTAATTATACTCATGGGACAAGAAAGGAATTGTGATGCATTGCGTTCTTAACCCACGACTGCAGGGAAAAATTACAAGTAATACAAACCTTGAGGCATAAAGATATATGCAATTTGGAAAGTTGCACATAACCAAAATGCCGTAATGAGCACAGGTTTCCTCCCAATTCTTTTTAACAGAAATACAGATATCCACTGGCCAGGAATTTCAGCCGCAGACACCAACATAAAGTTGAGGTATTGGTTGCCTGATATATTCACAGCGTTGAATGACAGCCCGTAAGAGATAAACGTGCTTGTTATCCACCAGAAAGGCGCGACCAAACATCGTATTAGTATTTGTTTGTGCTTAAAAACTGTTACGATCAGCCATTCCTTACTGACATTATCTTTATTTTTTGCCTCTTCTACAGCATTTTGTCGCAATGCTAGAAGTGATTTCGCTGATAACTGTTTGCCGTTAACCTTTGCTACCTTTTTGAGCAAGGCTTCTGAATCTTCAAATCTACCTTTGCTCATGTACCAACGTACAGATTCCGATGCTAACCAAAATAATGATATTGTTAGTAGTTGTGGTACGTAAAGTGCAAGAATGCGATCCCTCCAGTAGGGTAATGCCCAAGCGATGGCTCCCAGCGAAATGCCTCCTATAGAGAAGAAGGTGTTCATAGTAGCTCCAGCTGCAACTCGATATTTGGGTCCAATAAGCTCTATCACTGTGTAATAAAACAATTTGTTATTTAATGACTTCTGATATATTCTGAATATTACACATTGTAAATAAATTAATCTATTTTACGGATTTAATCGCGGTTGTATTTGATTTTTGATGGCCCAACGTTTCGACAGCATTCATACTTAGGGGTGGAATGAGTCCACCCATCTCCATGAACGCTGTAAAGTATATCCGTAAAGTACATCCGTAAAATAGTTTTATTTACAATTTGTTATTTAGCTTTCAGTGACTACATATTAGGATGGCTTCTTCCTTAAACGTAGATAAAAGAAAAGCAGAACATGCTGCATAGGATTCTGGCCCAGCTTTACGATTGGCTAGCTGCCTGACATAAACTATATTTTTATAGGAGATAAAATGACCACTATTTATGATGATGTTAAATTTGATAGCTATCAGACCAACATAATTTCTAAAGTAAACAAAACTGGCCAGACACAACATATAAAAATTTTATTTAAATACTTACTCAAAATATATGCACTGGTATAGCTCCCAGCTCCTAAACTAGCCTCGGCTATCTCCGACAACATATAACCAACGTAAGTGTTGGCGAAGTACCTCATACAGCCAAGCCAGGCCGTGTTGAAGGCCGCGATAGAGAGGGCTACGCGGCGACCCCATCGATCTGATATGTAGCCTGATACAGGCATGAATAACACGGCGCCCAGGGTACGCATCGTACCTATTAATGCTCGGCGCCATTCGTCACAGCCCAAATCGAACTGAAATATATTTTTTAATTCTATAATAACGTTGTAAATAAAACTATTATATTTTTACGCCTTTTATCGTGTTTGTATTTGATTTTTCATTACCCGACTTTTCGAATACTTTTCAGCGTTCAATGTTACGGACGGACTAAGATGTGCCACGTCCGACAAATCAGATCGGTGGTCAATCAGTCAATCAATAAGTAAAATTGAAAATTTTAAATAACCCCGATAAAAAAAGTATTACGTTCTCTTCAACAGGAATTATCAATTAACTAGTCATTTAACGGTTTTACTGGCGCGTGAAACATAATCGAATAATAATTTAAGACATAATTTTGGAAAAGCTGATCTTTTTACACTGCTTAACCGATATTAACTAAATATAGCTAAGAACCACCATAAAGAAACTGGCTTTCAAAATGAAAAAACCGCATCGACATCGGTCCATACGTTTGAGAGCTATGATGCCACAGACGTGTCTGTCTGTGGCTGTCATGGACCGACACATACACACAGACTCGCGTAAACATCAGAAATGATTATATAATAACGAATATCTTTGGTAGACATCTTCTTATGATCGATGGAAGACTTGTGAGAATTCTTTACACCGTTATAAAAGAACTCGTCGCAATCATCGGTACGGACCTGACGCTGCCGGCTATCGCTAGGGCGATGGTCGACAGCGTCGGGAGTTGGGACGCGGTCGCAGCCTTCTGCGAGACAGTGATCTCGCGGAAGGAGGCGGCGGATCGCCTGCGTGAGGAGCGCAGCCTCGATGAGGAGATCCGCCGCCGGTGACTGGGGCGGCGCAGGCGCAACTATCTGCGCCTCATGCCGCCCTAGCCGAGGCCGCGGGTGACGTGACCGGGGATTAGTCCGTCACCCGCCGAGAGGCCGACCGCGTGAGGAAAGACCAACGTCCTCCCCAAGGGGGGGACGTCGGTCGATGGGAGGGTACCCCAATAGGGGGTATTCCGTCGGGCCGACCACTGACGACAAGTTAACGCTGCTCCAGTGGTCGGCCCAACGACGAAGGCGACGTGGTTTTCGGGTGGGTCGCGGGAGTTGCGTGCTTAAGCCCCTCTGTCGCCCCGGATGGAGTGGTGCGGAGGCGCGCCGACCGCGGCCCACCCACAAAAAAAAAAAAAAAAACACCGTTATAAAATATGATTTTATTTTTATTTGTAAGCTATTTCATCATTTCAGTTTATATACGTCCCACTATTGGGCTCGAGCCTCTTTCACAATAGGAGGAAAATTGACCTTACTATACCATGCTGGTCAGATAGGTTGGTATAGGGTTTTATTTCGAGTTTTCATTCCCTTGCATAGATGTTATATGCGTATTATATCCCTTAGTCGTTTTTTACGACATTCACGTGCAAGATAGAGAGTGGTGAATTGTATTCTTACTCCGTCATACAGAAGGTAAGATATCAATCAGTTCATAATTACTACGTCATTTTTTTAATCATAACATTTGTTAGGATTTATCTGCAGATGTCGAAATTATTTTTGTTAATATTCTATTTTGCTTAATATTACAGAGAATAGTTAAGGTGTTCAAATTATAACCAGATGCCGCAATGATATGTGTTTTAATTTAAACATACATTTTGATATATTTACGCACTTATTTTTTGTCGTTGACCGGGGAATTAGTCCGTCACCCGCCGAAAGGCCGACCGCTTGAGGAAAGACTGACGTCCTCCCCGAGGGGGGGGGACGTCGGTCGATGGGAGGGTACCCCAAATAAGGGGTATGCCGTCGGGCCGACCACTGGTGTCAAGTCACCCTGCTCCGGTGGTCAGCCCAACGACGAAGGCGACGTGCATCGCGGGTGGGTTGCGGGTGTGCGTGCTTACGCCCCTCTGTCGCCCCGGACGGAGTGGTGCGAAGAGTGCGCCGACCGCAACCCACCCAAAAAAAAAAATGAGAAAATTATCTAAGGCAGTGTTATGATCGAAATGTCAAACACACAATATAATAAATACCACTCAGAAATAAATTATAGTGTTTATTTCGAAGACTATCGCATATTTTGTTTTTCTACAACCACATTTCATCCATCATCTATAATCACAGAGGTCTCTATAATATTAAGGCAAACTATAACATAAAATTAACCTACAAAATTTAGGCTAAATGCTTCAATAGTTAATAAGACTTTAAAACATATAAAAATAGTTGACAATTGAAACATGCCTTACGTTCTTTATAATGAAATTATAACGAACTCACGCTGATAACGTATAGTCAATAATTACTTTCGCAAGTTGAGGTCAGGCAAGCCACTAGTCATAAAACTATTTCCAAATGAATTAGAATAAGAGCAAGGTGATAATGAATCATGATTTTCCGTGTGGTCACGGAATAATAACCCATTTCTTCCTACGCATGGCGTAAAAGTCGAATAAAGGATATAATATGCATATAACATTTAAGCAAGAAAAGGAAATCTCGAAGTAAGACTCTATACCAACCCTTCCGATCAGCGTGGTACAGTTTTCCTTACATTGGGGATGAGGCTCGAGCCCAATAGTAACACCTATATTGGACGAGATGATGATGAATTCTATATTTGTAAAGTCCATCGCAATGTTAAAACCTAATGGAAGAGAAGTTTTACTATATATATTTATAAAAAAGTAATTATCATTGTGGAGTTAGGCCATACTTAATAGTTTTATGAGAAGAGGTTTTTTAATAAAATAATATTAAATTTTTAATAATAAATTTGCCACCGTTTATAATAGCCCACAATAGCCACACAATGCCCCTAACGAATGCATTTTATCGCGTTTGTGTTTGATATTTGATTGCCCGATATTTCGAAAACTTTCCAGCATTCAAGGTCACGGACGAACTAAGATAACTCACGTCCAATAATTCAGATCAGTGGTCAGTCGCATAGTCAAAAATCAAATAAAAACGCGATAAAATCTATAAAAAACAGTTTTATTTACAATGAGTAATACTCTCGTGAACATCAGAAGTCGTTCTACAATAACAAATTTTGTTGGTAGACAGACAAAAGTCGACTAAGGGTTATATTATGCATATAACATCTACAACAGCAAGAGATGGAACATTCGAAATAAAACCCCAATACTACCCTACCTGACCAGCGTGGTGTATTAACGGAAAATTAACACATTTCCCTCCCATAGAGGAGGTGGCTTGAACCCAATAGTAGGATGTATATAAGCTGAGATCATTGTAATGAATTCTATGTTTTTAAGTTGAGAAATTTTATCTTAAACGTTCATAAAAAAGTCTATTACAATATGGACCGTTCTTAATAGTGGTGTTAGAAGGTGAAAAACTTACCGAGTAAACGACAGTATCAGTGTTTTCATACACATATCCTTCACAAGGGATCTGTACGTCTCTATTAAAGAGTGTATACGGACAAGTCTCACTGTCTACCACACGTAGAGCAGACGAATTCGTCACACTTTCATAACGCAGGCAGTTGTCGAATTCACCCTGACTGTTCACCGGCACAGCATTCACCAACCAGTACGGAGACCATTGCGGTTGATCATTGTCACATTCGGGAATCGTACATCTGTAAGGAAATTGATCAATTTTAAAGAAATCTTCAAAAAATAATGCTATAATTGGTTATTCTAGATAGGTGGATTTCACTTGGAAACGTTACGATTTTCAACTTACGTTTTTGACGATAATTTTTTTTTTATTGCACACTGTGGCTAACAAGCAATCAGAAAACCTGATGGTAAGTGTTGCTGCCGCTCATCATTGCTGCTGGACTTACAAGGCCGCTGACTACCGCGAAGAAAGTGAAGGTAGTTTGAATGCGTGCAATGAGGTTCGGTGATACTAAAGGCATCACTAAAACCCACTACACGCAAACACCCCTAAAAAGTTGGGCTTCAGGCTCTCACGCTTACCGAACGAAGCGCAGTAACAAATTGTTACTACTCGAACGTCGATTTTCTGTGAAAGTGTGGTACTATCACGGATGAACCGGCCCGTGGCTGTAGATAGACAACTCATTCGTCATTTTACGTACGTATAAGATCTGGAACAAACTACCTGCTGCTGTGTGTTTCGAGCGCTACGATATGTTCTTCTTTAAAGGACTTTTAACATGAGTACATTTTCGTGGTATGCAACGTGCTATCTGTGGCCCTAGTATTGAGAAAGTCACGGTACAGTCACTCAATATCAGGTGTACTGCTTGCCCCTTTGCCATCAGTGGCAATAAAAAAACAAGCAAGAAAGGGGTAATGAATTATATTCCCTCCTCTGTCACTACACGGAAACTTACACTTGCACTTCATCTAGTATTATTTATTTACTTATTCTAAATTGTTCAAAGACTGGTTTGAATTCTTTAACAGGACAATTTTTATGGCACCCAGAATTGGTTGTTCTGAATGTAGTATTTTCGTCCATTTAATATAATTTATCATGGGGTGGTCGCACATATGTGGGCGAAATGGTCGCTGGAAACTTACAATTGAAGACCATAACGTTTCCAGATGTATCGTAAAAAACGTTGAGAGATTATAATATGCAGATAACATCTATGCAAGAGAAGGGAAATCTAAATAAATCCCTATATCAACCCGTGGTGTAGTAGTCCAATTTCCCTCCCACTGTGGAGGAGGCTGGAGTCTAACAGTGAGACATATATGAACGGAGCTGGTGATGATATAGTTCATGGTACCGAGGGAACACAAAAATATTGGAAACGTCGGTTAAGAAAAAATCAAATAATAATATAAATACTTATGATAAAATCTGAAATAAAAAGAAATACGCGAGTGTCATGGAACTTTCGGTTGAAAGGAAGTTCCTTTCGTAGTGTATTATTATATAAAAATTATTAATTACTGGCCCCCGAGAGCAATTAAATGAAACGCAAACATAACTAATAAATTGAAGGAATGGCAAGTAATTTCGTAATTATATTTTTCCAGTTGTATAATAAAATATTTATTTTTACATCCTTTAATACATTACAAACTTCATCAGTACATTCTCCAGCGAATTTATTGGCTGCGTTGAACCAATAAACACTCACATATAACATGGAATATCCAATAGCATACGAGCTATGGATAATCGTCAACAATATATGGCCGCGACGAGAAAAAAATCTGACACTTTTTTCGCTGAGCCTCCAGCCGCCAGACACGTGCCGTGCGATAAAAAACTTCGTTTCAAAAATTGTATTTCATATTAGCAAATTCGTAGTTAATATAAAATAGGCACTGTTATTTGCTTTTAATGTAACATTCCATTGATGAGTGAATTTTTAAAATTGTTTAAACGTGAAAGCGTAACAAACAAACTGAATATAACATTAGTTAGAATTAGGATGAGTAACTTTCCCGTAAACATCGAAATGAAATAGGTACCTGGTATTTATTCTCCCGGTAATAAATACGAAACCCATGGATGTCCACGCCACAAACATGGCCACGATAACAGCTAGGAGCCATGTCCTCGCTTGATACTTGCCGAACTGACCTATCTCTTCAATTAAAATAGTATCAAGCTGTATTCTCCGTTTATTTTCACCAGTAACACTCATTCTTGCTAAACTATTCACGTCAAACTCGATAATTATTATCTGATCCTACTAACATATTAAACGATGGTTTGCCAATTTTTATCTACACGATATCTAGCTAATACGATAAGTGAATGAGCCATAATAACACTATCAAATATATTTAATTCGAATGAATTAATAGAATTATAACAATTATTAGCTTTCAAAATATTCCTAACTCTATGTATTTTCTTTGCGATGTCTCGGTGTTAGCCTATATAATGATTTCTGATGTTTACGCGAGTATTATACATTTTAAATAAAACTACTTTACGGATTTTATCGCGTTTGTATATGATTTTTGATTACCCGACGTTTCGAACACTTTACAGCGTTCATGGTCACGGGTGGACTAAGATGTCTCACGTCCAACAAGTCATCGTTATTGCTGAAAATTTATAATTATCTACCCGACACAGAAATTAGTTATTAAATATTGACCCACATTTTGATACAAAATTTTATTGCCAATGTTAGAAGAAAATGATTCTATATGAAAAAATTATATTGTTTATGGTTAGTAATAATTAAACATTAAAATTAATAGTAATTATATTTATATATTTTATATATATAAATATATTTTAAATATAATTACTATTAATTTTCGTAAATCCGTAAAGTAGTTAGCCTATATGTTTTTTTTTTAATATTCCTTGTGATTGCAATCGAACAAGTTATTTTTCACAAAAAAAAAACAAATAAATAAAATTGAAGTGGCTGTTTGTAATGTCAAAATTCATGCATTATTTGCACGATATCAATGCCTAAGAACCAGTTTAAAAATGTTTTTTCTGTCTGTCTGTCGGTTTGTGTTGGGTAATCGTCAAAACAGCTGCACCAATTTTGATAACATTTTACTAGTAGGTCTATGTAAGGATTAACTTAGGCTATTTTTCCTCATAGAAAAACTCTATATTCAAATTCAAATATTTTATTATGCATAAACCCTGAGAGGGCACTTACATATTGTCAAGTTTACAAAATTAAATTCAATTATCCAAAAAAATAAACTACCACCGGATCGGCACGCGACCGCTACTGAGAAGATTCGATAAGAAACTCAGCGGGCTTGTCTATATTTTAATTTTTTTTTTTCTTCTTACTAGATATACAATTGTGGACATGTTTTGTAAAAACTAGCTCCAGTGTGATGCCCTTCGAACCGTAAGATACTTAATATAAATCAAACGATTAAGGCAGGATCAGACCCACAAGCGCATAACATTTTGCCTGCGCCTGGAACCGAAGCGCAGCGAGGGCGGGTCGCGTATATATATATATATATATTTATAGATATTAGACTGTCTATAATCTATGTGTCGCCATGTCTTTCGCCGTCTTTAGTTAAACTCTCGCAATAGCTATATGTAATTGTTAAATCGTATGTAAAACAAACCATTAATAATCTTACATATGTTAAATCAACTTGTGCTCTGAATTCCAAGATACAGGCTTTGTCGCCTAGTTTGCTGATCACTGTTTAATGTAAATTAATATGTAAGTACTTCTTTTGGTAATAAACTTTAACAATAACAATATATATATATATATGTATACCGGAACCTCCCGAACACCACATCTCCCGTCGTTCAGACGGCGGGAGATGTGGTGTTCGGGAGGTTCCGATAACAATATATATATATATATGTATATGTCGCATCGTCACTAGCTCTGGCACCATATCGTAATAGTTTTTAAGAATCAATCGATTACGGAAACGTCAAGTATTATACTTGGGTGTTTTTGATACAACGTTGGCAATGATTTTTGATGTTTGTCGTTTGACCGTTAACGTTTGAAATATTACCGAGCTTTCTTTATTGAGAGCGGTCCGTTGAATACTCAGTTGAGTGCGGGACACGAGAGCGATCGGTCGTTGTTGCTGTCGTGTTGTATCAAATTCACCGCGTTTTTCTAACTTGTAAGTTAGCTGTCGGTATCCGTGTAATTAGTGGTTATGATAGAAAAGTGTTAACGCTAATTGTTGAATACAGTTTAAAAGTAGCCATCCGAATATATATATATATATTGCATTACTTCAGACATCAATAGATGATGCTGCGCAGAACAATGGCATCATCATCATCATCATCATCATCATCATCATCATCATCATCATCATCATCATCATCATCATCTCAGCCCACATACGTCCCACTGTTGGGCTCGGGCCTCCTTCATAATGGAAAGGCGATTGACCTACTATACCACGCTGGTCAGACGTGTTGGTATAGGGTTTTATTTCGAGTTTTCCTTCTCTCGCATAGATATTATATGCGTTTTTTATCCCTTAGTCGTCTCGTACGATCACCCACGGGTAAGATAGGGGGTGGTGAATTGTATTCTTACTCCGTCACCACACGGCATTATACAATCTAATAATTTAATATAACGCGTTCCGTAAGGTGACGGAGTAAGAATACCTTTACCACCCCTTCCATTACCCGTACATGTCGTAAAAGATCATTAAGGGATATAATAAGAATTTAACATTTTGTTTAGGGGTGGGCCATAGTCGGCGCACCCACCGCCCGGCATCCGTTCGGGGTGACAGATGGGCGGTAGGCGGCCCCATGACCCACCCGTGACACGTCGTCTTCGTCGTTGGGCCGACCACCAGTGCAGGGTAACAATATAACATCTAAGAGAAGAAAAATTTGAAGTCACCACACAGAAAGCTTGTAGAGAAATTTGTATTGAATTAATAACATTATAATAAATTAATAAAATGGTACTGTTAGTAGTTTTTTAGTAAGAGGCTCTTCGCCATTTTGTAAGGTAAAAAAAAAACATATAACGTTATGTAAGTATATGTGATAAATGCCCCCTGCTACACTGCTGTCCATTCATCTGGTTTTGAGCAGGTTTCACTCCTCCACGGAAATTCAGGCATGATGATATATTGAATTCTTGAACCTTCAATATACACGCCCATTACAAGTATTGGGAGTATTAACTCGTCATATCTTTCTTTCTTTCATATCTTTCATCATAGATGGGTATCCGGCGACTTGCAACGTGATTTTATTCAAATTTTCGTAATAATTTTCCCTTTTTACGAGTACGTAGTGGTCCAAATATTAATCTTACGAACGGCAAAGCTCTATTGAATTGGACGGAGTGTGTCCAAAAAGTTACGATTTCTTGATTCACAGTTGATAGTTCCGAATGTAAATGCAATGCATATGTTAATCGTATGTTTGTAAAGTCCTCCAAAATACAAGGATTGATTTCTTAATGTACTACTCTGTCAAGAAAGTACCGGGAAAAGATCAATAATACACAAAATTTTTGTTATTCATCCAAATTTATTTTATCACCTTCAAAGTATGCTCCTTCAGAAACGACAGTCTTACGCCAACGAATAATACAATCATCAAAACATTTTTAAACGCCGTTTCCGGATTTGAGTTCAATTCTCGCCGCGAATTCTCCTTTATGTCTTCTACCGATTGAAAACGGGTGCCACGAAGTGGTAATTTGAGTTTAGCAAAAAGAAAGAAGTCGGCTGGAGCCATATCTGCTGAATATGGTGGTTGCTCGATGGTATTTGTTGAGCGTATGGACAAAAATTAGTTCACAATGATGGCCTTGTGCAAAGGCGCATTATTGTTGTGCAAAATCCAAGAATTTTCTTTCTACAAATCTGGCCTTTTTCGTTGAATTTACTCTCTTACACCGCAAACGCTCAAATAATATTCTTTATTTACCGTTTGACCTTCTGGCAAGAATTTCGAGTGCACAATACCGCGATAGTCAAAGAAAACAGTCAATATGACTTTAATTTTTGATCGACTTGGGCGTGGTTTTTCTGTTTCGGTTCAGTTGGAAGTCGCCACTCCGAAGCTTGTTGACTAGTTTGCATGTCAAACTCGAAAACCCACGTCGCCTCACCAGTAGCAATGCGTTTCATGAATGGGAATTGACTCGTTCTAGCATGTCCTCAGTGACTCTCATGCGATTGAGTTTTGGAAAAAATCAGGTCTTTTGGGACTAGCCGAGCGGCAACATGTTTCATACCCAAGTAATTATTTAAAATGATACGGATCGACTCGTGAGACACAGAAAGTTCGGCAGTTATCTCTCTCAAAGTTGAATGAGGATTTTCAGTCACTATTTCCTTCACTTTTGCAATGTTAACTTCAGTTACAGACGTTGATGGCCTACCAGAGCGAGGCAGATTTTCCATCATATCTCGACTGCTTTTGAACGCATTGTACCACTCATTAGCACGTGTTTTTAATGCAACTCAAACTCCGCGCCAAAATGGAAAATAGTTGTGTCAATCTAACAGCAACAACTAGTTGTAGTTGTAGTAGTAGTAGTAGTAGTAGTAGACTATTGCAGGTCTTGACGGGGCATGGTTGCTTCGGTAATTACCTGCACAAGATTATCAGTAGGGAGAGCACACCGGTCTGCCACCACTGCGACTGTGACGAGGACACGGCGCAGCACACACTCGAGGTGTGTGCCGCGTGGGCTGAGCAGCGCCGTGATCAATCATCGGTGCCGACCGGACGCTGCCGACCATCGCTAGGGAGATACTCGGCAGCATCAGGAACTAGGACGCGGTCGCCGCCTTCTGCGAGGCAGTCGTCTCGCGGAAGGAGGCGGCGGAGTGCGTGCGGAGGGAATGCCTCCACGACGACGCAATCCGTCGCCGACGATTCGGGTGGCGCAGGTGCGAGTATCTGCGCCTGATGCCGCCCTAGCCGAGGCCGCGGGTGACTGGACCAGGGATTTAGTCCGTCACCCACAGAGAGGCTGAGCACGCGACGGCGACCGACGTCCCCGAGGGGAACGTCGAGAGGAGAGGGTACCCCGCGACCGGGGTATTCCATCGGGCCTACCACTGACGACAAGTCACCCTGCTCCAGTGGTCGGCCCAACGACAAAGGCAACGTGGCTACGGGTGGGTCATGGGGCCGCGGGCCGCCCATCAGTCGTCCCGGACGGAGCCGAGCGGCGGGTGAGCTGACCATGGCCCGCCTCTAAAAAAAGCAAGAAATATGGTGGTGATAATATTGTAAAAAAACGTCATCGCTTATATCGTCCATAGGTTTATGTAACGAATGAGAATGTTCCATAACAATGGAGTACTTAAGAACAATTTAAGTAAACATAGTGTGTAAGTTAGAAAATCACAGAGATTATGTCCGCCGCGGTGCGTGTAGGCTGTCAGCTTGCCACCGTCCGCCGAGCTAGTGCACCGCTCCACATATTACTAATGACAGACCGATATAAATGTTTACTATTATTCTATGTTTATATACACATAATAAAAGGTAAAGCATCTTGTGATCATTCAGGTGAGTAACTATTAGATTTCGATAATGAAAAATATGTTTCTTTATTTAAATTACTGAATATTTCTCATTGATTCAGCTATTAGCCGTAAAAAGAAAGATTATTCAGATCCAAATCTATTATATCTAAAAACCATCAAAATAATCGTGATTAAAAGATAACAATTTTTGTATCGACCTGTGTCAATCAAGGGATCGGGTTGAAAGGTCAGTAAGCGGCCGGTCATTAGAAACTTTTGCAATATACTCGATGTAAGAAAACCAAAATAGCCATTACTATCCTGCTGTTATCCCAAAGAATAACATAGTAATGACTATTTTTTTTAATCATTTCTGGTGTTTA
Source organism: Lymantria dispar (assembly GCA_032191425.1). Classification (NCBI taxonomy): domain Eukaryota; kingdom Metazoa; phylum Arthropoda; class Insecta; order Lepidoptera; family Erebidae; genus Lymantria; species Lymantria dispar. Next base: position 33,239,959 of record CM063453.1, read on the forward strand.
CGCGTTCTAAATAAATTAAACTATTTTTACTGGTTTTATCGAGTTTGTATTTGATTTTTGATTGGCCGACATTTCGAACACTTTTTTAATCTCTGTAAGAACGATGACTTATTTTACGGGAGACCTCTTAGTCCATCCGTGATCATAACCGCTGTAAAATGTTTGAAACGTCGGGCAATCAAAAATCAAATACGTATATTTTTACTACAATACGTATTTTTTTACTGATTAAGCTGTGAATTTAAAAAGACTACGAACCATAATAGAATCCACATCTATTAAAATTTCAATTGATTTATTATTTTAAATGATTTTTCAACGTCGCCATTGTTTATTTTATCTTGGGAGTCGTAGAAACTGACTAATGGAGCAAGAGGAAAATGTATAACAGCACCGCTTTGGGAAACTTATAGTATGTATAATGAAAGGACGGCGAGGATGGCGGCGGCGATAATGAAGACACACATTGTACTTTCCAATTTGTAATTCACCTTATAGCGGCTACAATAAGAAGCTCCTAAGTTATTCTTAACTGGTGGTATTTATAGATTCACGTGGCCCGAGCTAATACTAAATTCACATAGTTAATAGATTGATATTAAATATAAAATATCTTAATTGTTCTATATTACATGCCTCATTTACGTGCAAATACAGTAGAATCCGGATATAGCGACCTTTAAGGGACTGGCGATACTATGTCGTACTAGCCGGATGACGTACAAAACGGTAGGATTATTTCTTAAGTACATAAGTACCTAACCTACGAATACATAATTATGTACACGCCAAACTCCTTCGCGAGGGTTACATTTGATTTACCGCCTTCTAATCGGTGTAATATTGCACTTTTTCTTCAATTGTAAAACACTTTCGCTTCACAGAACTCATTTTGTCGAGCTTTAAGAACTTTTCGTAACAAGTGACAAACACTAACTGTGATTTACGCGCGCCGATAAGGAAAGGTGAAGCTCGCGGGGCGGGATGAAGTTGGGCCGCCTAAGTATTGGTGCGTAGGTTGTATAAACAAAACATTGCGCGTCGTTTTAACCGGATGTATTAATCACAAAAATGGTCGCTATAAGCAGTTTGTCGTTTAAACCGCAGTCGCACTAAACGGTTATATTTTCTCAGTACCTAACTATGAAACCTAACTTGAGTAAACATTATCGTCGTTAAAAACGTTTAGTCGTTATAAGCGAAGTCGTTATATATGAATTCTACTGTATAACAATAAGCACTATTTAGTAGTCGCGCCGGCAGGCGACAAGCGGAAAGCGACCATTGTCTAACAATTATATCAACTTACAGAAATCAGAATGAACTTATTTATAAAATTATAAATTAAATTATAAAACTATAATCAAGTCGGTTAATAATTAATATATACCCAAATTAGCTGTATAGTGAGGCCGGAAGAGGTACTACTTGATAATAAATATCAAAGTCAACATCTTCCATTCCAAAAACCTATGATGAACAGTTGACGTATACAATCTGATGTATGAGTGGATGCGAATAATGTTGTAACTAAACTGGTGACTGTCTCATTAAGTAAATTAAATATATTAGTGGAAGCTATGACTGTTTTATATATTAATCATCATTTCAATTCATATACGTCCCACTACTGACCTCAAACCTCATACAAAATAGGAATGATATTTATCTATCACGCCTATGATAGACAAGCTTGTCAAACGGAGTTGTATAGGATTTTATCACGAGAATTCCTTATCTTAATATATATAAATTACGTGTCACGTTGTTTGTCCGCGATGGACTCCTAAACTACTTAACCGATTTTAATCAAATTTGCACACCGTGTGCAGTTTGATCCAACTTGAAAGATAGAATAGCTTACATCTTAATTTATAGTCGCAATATCATTTTATTGCAAATTATTTGTATTACCTAGATATACCTATTATTTGACATTCACAATTATCTGTTAACTCCAAACGATTTTAACAGATGGCGATATCCGTTGACTGGATTGAGAAATTAATTAATAGATGGCGCTACTATGTCAAACCTACAAACGTGTTATATACGATTTTAACTTGCTTTTTTACATAGATGCCATTTGTAAAAAAATATGACGACCTCCATGACAGATCTAAATAGTTTTGTTCCACTTAAATAGTTTAATAAAATGTAATATAACAAAAACATTAGCCACAGCAACGTGTGACCGGGTCTGCTAGTATTATATAGATTTTATCTGTATATTATATCCTTTAGTCCTCTTTCACGATACTTACGGATAAGATAGAGTGGTGGTGAATTTAACACTTTCTTTGTCACCACAAGGAGATATAATCCTATTATAATAAATATACTTATTCATCATAATAGCTTATATATTTATAACAATGCGATTATTGGACTCGAGCCTCCCCTACAATGGGAGGAAAATTAACCTACTATACGGCGCTGGTCAAATGTGTAGAGTTATAGTATAGTTCGTAGCCGAGGCCGCGGGTGACCGGACCGGGGACTTCAGTCCCTCACCCGCAGAGAGGCTGACCGCGCGACGGCGACCAACGTTCCGGGACAGGGACGTCGAGATGTGAGGGTACCCGAAAGGGTATTCCGTCGGGCCGACCAACGGGGATAAGGAACTCGTCACTGGTGGTCGGTCCAACGACGAAGGCGACGTGGGTACGGGTGGGCTATGGGCCTGCGCGCCGTCCTTTTGTCGGCCTAGATGGAATGGACGACGAGTGCACTTACCATAACCCACCCATAAAAAAAATGGTTATAGTTAGTATTGTAATTATTCATTCAATTTCGCGAGTATCAATCTTGTGTTTAAACAGCGCGATTGTTCTTTTATTATTTCATTGATTTGATTTGTTTTGTTATATAACTAGTTATGAACTATTGTGTAATTTTAATTTAAGGCTTTAAAGGACGATTGTAATACTCTTCTTAAGATATACTACTTTTCTTTAAAGGAAAGCTTTTTTTTCACATTGCGGATTGTTTAGATAGAAAAAGGAGATAGCTCGCGTGGCCTTGCTTAGGTACATATCTACTAGACGTCGGTCGATGGGAGGGTACCCCACGTAGGGGGTATTCCGTCGGGCCGACCACTGATGTCAAGTAACCCTGCTTCGGTGGTCGGCCCAACGACGAAGGCGACGTGCATCGTGGGTGGGTTGCGGGAGTTGAGTGCTTACGCCCCTCTGTCGCCCCGGATGGAGTGGTGCGAGGAGCGCACCGACCGCAACCAACCCCCCCAAAAAAAAAGGTACAATATATATTGTTAGCTATTCATTTCAGTATAAGCGCCGTTAGTGACATGAATAGTTTATTTGGACGAAGGGGACAACACAGGGTCTGTAGTGGTAATCACCAGATCACTCAGTGGCTCAATGTTAGATGCCGACCGTATCTCTTACCCCACCTATATATAAATACGTGAAGCGAAAACTTTGTACCCCTTTTTACGAAAATTTCGTGGACGGACATGTATGAAATTTGGCACGGTTGAAGTATATAATGAGGAGAAGTGCATAAAACTAAAATTTTATACAATAATGGATTAGAAATACATTAATTTCATTAAAAAAGGCATTACGTACACTACAACGCAATCGCTACACACACACGCACACGTTTTGTGAGTGTGTTGCGTAGCAACGCTTATAAACTTTTGTTTACGGTTAAAATCTCTGGTCGAACTGAATGGCAAACAATCATAATTATGATGACAATGTCTAAAGATTTGTGCTTATATCTTATAAGATATCTTTAAACGAGCAATTCTTGTAAATATGTATATTTTCAGGATCTCGGCAACGGCACCAACGATTTTGATGAAACTTGGCATACTAGAGGATTCGGGTCCAAAAAATCAATCTAGCTAGGTTTTATGTATAGAAAATGTTCTTTTGTCGGTGTTTTTAGCAAAACGTTACAATGACATTAGATTTTAAAAGAATATGAATTCAAATTTCGTTCTCAACGTCAAGAGTTACGGTAGCTCAGGTGAGACATTGACCGGTTTTAATTTTAGTTTTTGTGTGTCAAACAGCGTCGAATCGAATCTCGGTGTTATTATTATTCTCTTTTTGTAATTTTTTATATATTTTTCATTATTTATTTTTTATTAATATGTCCCTAAATAAATTCTACAAAAATATACCGAGCGAAACTCGGTCTACCTGATATTATTAGTTATTAGTGAAATACAGCTTGCTCAATTTACAATTATACATAAATAAAATTAAAGAAAATTGTACAGCAAAAAATTTTATTAAAATGAATTATGGCCGAATTTCGACCACATGCCAACCACTAGTAATAGGAAATGTATATGAAAGAGTGACATCTTTTTCTAAATATTGCTGGAAGTCAATATTGAGACACTTGCAGTGAAAATAATAGAATAGCTATTTAAAAATAACCTATATACTAGAATTAGATATTAAAATTAATATATTTGATAATAACGAACAACATTATATTTAAATAAACTGCCGTTACGCTCGATTATTTTTATCACCATCAGTGATCAATTTATAGTAAGTGCGAAATCATCATCATCATTTCAGCTCATAATACGTCCCACTGTTGGGCTCGAGCCTTCTCCACAGTAGAAGAGCAATTGACCTACTATACCACGCTGGTCAGACGTGTTGGTATAGGATTTTATTTCGAATTTTCCCTCTCTTGCAAATATGTTATATGCATAATTAATCTCTTAGTCGTCTTTTACGACACTCACAGGTAAGGATGTTAAATTGTATTCTTACTCCGTCACCACACAGAAAAGTGCGGCAATATTTATTATAAAATTAAATAATTTCTATCAAGCTACCAATACCAAGAGACGTGTGCGTTCATAAATTTGTTTGTATTAAGTAGATATAATGAACTAAATTATTTTTCTATTATCTATAATAACGATAATTTTACAGAATATATCATTATATATTAGCTCATGTACGTCCTTGAATTGTAGGTCGGATGAATGAATATGTTGACAATTAATGTCTCAAACTTAGAATAATAACGTATAGAAGGATAGTGTCGGTACTTAAGCGATCATAAACATGAAGCTAAAAATATTACATGTGTGCAGGCCATTACACACGTACACACGCACACCACTATACAAATTATGAAATCAAATTTTGTTTTTATTTACATAAATCGTCTAAATACTTTTAAAAGTAATGTTAATACACTTTTTATTTTTCAAATGTGTTGTGGCACCATTTGAAAGCACAAACCGTCATAAAAACCTATTTATTTTTTAAAAGTTGCGTACTGCACGTAGGTAGTGCAGTACAGTAATCTTGTGCACTACGGAACAGTCCGGCGTAAGCTTCTATTTAAATGCTTCATTTTTTGTGCACGGACTTACCTTTTATACTTGCTTTTTCTAAGGTGTCAAATGATAATGGCTCTTGAATTTTATGTAAAAACTAACGAACGTGGTAACACTCGATATTACTCGGATGTATCGTGTATACTCTGCATAGTTTTCTTTAATACCAGGCCATCTATCTATATCTATACCCTCTTTTCTCCTTGCGAACTAATTACTTTTCTTCTAAAAGTAATACGTAAGCACTTTGTAATACAGTAATGTTTTATCAAAAACAACTCCTTGGCGCAGTTCAAATAAGAAGTAAGAGTCATTTTGTTGGACTGGAAATCTCATTACATAAATTTTCTGTATTATATATACATTTTTGCTTCCTCTTTACAATCTTCTAGACTAACAATAGCTTGGTCGGTTCTCTTATTTACACATTTGCAAACATATTTAATAGACTTTACTGAATTACGGCATTCGATATTAATGTGGGCATTGGAAGCCCTTAATAAAACTGGATTGTATAGTACTACTCAACGGTTTTGCAGGTCAAGTCCATATATTTTAACAATAACGCTAGCAATCTAGGATAACGTCTGCATTTTGGATCTATGTTTGGATTAGCTATTTCAGCACAAGCAACATTGTCAATTATATCAGAATAAATTTCATTTAGAAATTCTACATAATAGAATAATAAATTGCCATGTTTTTGGTATTCACATGTAGGCGTGTAATACCGACCTCCTCAAAAAAAAAAGGGTATCATTAATAGATTAACTTATAGGTCCATTGTTCTAACTTATACAAAATGCCGTAGCGATAATTCGAGGAAAGACCGACGTCCTCCCCGAGGGGGGGACGTCGGTCGATGGGAGGGTGCCCCGGGTAGGGGGTATTCCGTCGGGCCGACCACTGATGACAAGTAACCCTGCTCCAGTGGTTGGCCCAACGACGAAGGCGACGTGGTGTTCGGGTGGGTTGCGGGTATTGCGTGCTTAAGCCCCTCTGTCACCCCGGACGGAGTGGTGTGGAGGCGCGCCGACGCAGCCCACCCCAAAAAAAAAAGCGATAATATCGTGGCCATTATGTGATTTCTAATTCAGAATCAAATTTGCACTAATATCGTTCCATTAAGGATTGCCTGTAACACACCTCAGTGTCTGAAAACACAGGTCTACGACCAGTGTGTGTTACCAGTGATGACTTACGGCACAGAAAAGTTGTCCCTAAATGTAGGCCTCATAACAAGGCTCAAAGTCGCTCAGCATGCTATGGAACGGGCTATACTCGGGATTTCTCTGCGAGATAGAATCCGAAATACGGAAATCCGCAAAAGAACGGGTGTAACCGACATAGCACGAAGAATTAGCACGCTGAAGTGGCAATAGGCAGGCCACATCGCTCGACGAACCGACAACCGCTGGGGAAGAAAGGTTCTCGAGTGGCGACCACGTATTGGACGACGCAGTGTAGGACGCCCCCCACTAGGTGGACCGACGACCTGGTAAAAGTTGCTGGGCGTCGTTGGATACAGGCGGCACAGGACCGCACTTTGTGGCGTAACATGAGGGAGGCCTACGTCCAGCAGTGGACGGCGATAGGCTGAAATGAAGGATTGCCTGTAAAAGTAATGAATAGATCTAGGTAACTGTAGTGTCGAACATAGGTCATGACTTGTTTCATTTCGAATTTTCCTTCTCTTGCACAGATGTTATGTGCATATTATATCCCATAGTCGTCTTTTACGACATCCACGGGCGAGATAAGGAATGGTGAATTGTTGGATTATTGGATTATTATAACGATTTCTCTGTGTACCTGGTAGTATTATATCAGCATATATAACTACTTTGAAAGTATCGCAGGAAGAATGTATCTTTTCAATCGTACTCTTTAAATCTCTGATGTAAGGATTCACTTCATGTAACATGTTTTGTAGTAGCTTAATTAAATTTGGTTTCAATTGCTGGCAATTCGTAAGTTATAACTATATTTCGTCGGAGTAAATTTCATAGTAAATTATATCTTTCATCATCATCAACAAAGTAAATCTATAAGAACTGAGATTTTGACCCGGTTTTGATAATAAACTGCCAATGAAATGATATATTTGACCCTTTACAGTAAAAGCTGGAATGAAACCATCTTCATCAACTGTTTTACCTCCAAATGAAGTAATTTGGAAAAAACTATTATAGGTATATACAAATGTTTGATATTATTAAGTACTAGTGGTTCGGCTGAAGATTCATAATTAAACTATACAATCGTTCAGGTGGTCTAGATACAGAATTAAATTGGACTTTATTATTACAACACCTATGTGACCTCTGGAGTGTCACCTTTCCACTTAAATGCATTACCCATTTGACATTTATGATTCATATTACCTATTATATTTTGTCCGTGTGGTGACGGAGTAAGAATACAATTCACCACTCCCTATCTTACCCGTGGATGTCGTAAAAGACGACTATGGGATATAGTGTGCACATAACATCTGTGCAAGAGAAGGAAAACTCGACATGAAACCCTATACCAACATGTTTGACCAGCATGGTATAGTAGGTCAAATTTCCCTCCTATTGGGGAGGAGGCCCGAGCCAAACAGTGGGACGTATGTGGGTTGCGATGATGATGATGATATCTATCAGGAATTTTCAGTTCTTGATATAATTATATTGAAAGAACGAGGTTGCAGATAGGGTCGGACCCGGCATCTATGTTTCTTCTTTGGAGAACTAAATCTATTATTCCTATAACAGCTTCCATGTCTTCTTCGTCGGAACTCATTTTTGAAACGAAACAAAAATAACAATAGCCTCACCAGACCAGCGTTTTTTTTTAACGCAAAAATGTGTATAAGGGGTGGAAATAGGGGATGACATTTTGTATGGAAATTCATTATTTTCGATGATAGAACCATGAATCTTTATATTAAGGCACAAACTAAATAAATATTCATTCTAGCGTTTTGGAAATTTCACTTACATGGGGACGAAATTCAACCCAGTACTTTTGCAGAGTTATATTACACTAGTTGACCCAACAGACGTTGTTCTGTTCAAATAAAATAAAAGGAATTCTCCTTGAAATTGACAGCAGAGGCACCTACCGCATCCTAATCTAATCTAAACCATTTTCGAATTCCTTTGAACACACATAAAATATTCATCAATCGGTCCTGCCGTTTAAGAGGAGTTCAGTGATATATACACGTAAACAAGGAATACATATAATAAAGAAGAAGTTAAAATACCAACAAAATCATTCAATAATACACTCAACTACTAAAATAATTCAGTTCAGTTGTTCTTAATGGCGATCCTGTTAACTCCGCCAATGATCAATATTTTGAACTAAAATAATTAATAAAATATTAAAGCGACAAATGTCATTTTTAACATTCCCGCCAAAAATCTTGACTGCCAGCCATATTTTAATTTCAGTGTGACCAATGTAATGAATGCATTTCCCACCCACTGCACAGAAGAATTGAAATCAGTGGAACTTATATGAGCTGAGATGATGATAATGATTGCTGTGATGCATACATGCCTCTGTGCTGAAGATTTCCTTGAAACTCTCCTTGCATTTGTCGTGAATAAGTGTTGCGGTTGCAACGGGTAATACTGACGTTATTATGATTAACTTCTATATTTGCCTTAACGTATTACTCACATACATTACCAACGCGCTAATTTACAAACATGATAAACGTATCGCTGCATTTCGATTTTCCCTTTCGGATATAATGACGGCGACTTATAATATGTTTATACTAGTTGACACAACAGACGTTGTTCCGTTCAAATCTAAAAAATATAAAAAGGCATTCTTCTTGAAATCTATCGTAGCGCCACCTACCGATTCCAATTATTAATCTAAACCATTCTCATATCTATTGGAACAACTACAAAAAAATTATCAAAATCGGTCCAATCGTTTAGAAGGAAGAAAGGAAACAAAACGCACAGAAAAACGATTTATATATATAAAGATATGATAGTTACACTAAATTTGAAATAGAACTATTTTATTTGAAAGAAATATCTTCTGTGATCGTGTATATATTTTAATCTTATTTAATAAGTTCTAAATTTGCTAGAGTGCCCAATTTCTAGAAAAATTTGTGGGCTGAAACATTATCGAATTGGCGACATTGTATATGGCCGTCAATTGTACAAGGGTATTTACAGAGTTAATTGAATACTGATATTTTGGCAATTTAATATACTTACATCACAAATAATTGCATCAATCTCGTGTATTACTCATATTGCCCTAGGCGTTACCTAAACTTTAAGGGTTGTAAACGAACTTTACGTTCTTGAATAAAAATTTATATAAATATTAGTTTGATTAAAAATGTATATTTTAAATTAAACGATTTTTCGTTTTCATTAAAAATGTATAAAATTTATATTTTTGATCATTTTCGAAGTTTACGCGAGTATTAGACATTAAAAATAAAACTAATTTTATGGTTATATCGCGTTTGTATTTGATTTTCGATTGATCGACACGACGTTTAGAACACTTTTCAGCGTACATGGTCATGAGCGAACTGAGTTGTCTCACATTCAACAAGTCATCATTATTACATAGATTATATGTACATATATCTTCCGGCAACAGAAATTAGTTATTAAATTTTAGTTCTAATCAAGAGTATAATTAAAAATAGTTTTATTTATAATTATATTATTGATTTAAAATGTCATTAAATTTATATTTTTAATTACATAATTATATTTTTGATTGAAATTATCGTACCATGAAAGTAAAATTTTTATATACGTTTTTTTTTTCTTCGTGCGGGATTTAATGACGTATATATTTTACGCGAATGAGATCGCTAACTGCTCGTAGATATAGTGAATAACAAGGAGACATTAGTCACGATATACCTCACTAACCTATGTCCTCCATTTTCCCTGTAGTGACAAATTAAGTATAACGTATGTTATCACCTTCAAGCGGTTCAAATCTTTCAATACTTTGTGCAATTAACCACAGATTACAATAAGAAATTTACCGTGATGACGGGTGAAAAGTACCATACGTCACCACTGTTTACACCTTGTCTAATGAATGGATTGTTTAAAATTAATACCTATATCGAACTTATAATAATTGTCAATGTTGTTTTCATTCTGTTTTTATCGTCATCATCATTTCAGCTCATATACGTCCCATTTTTAGGCTCGAGCCCCCTCCGCAATAGGAGATAAATTGACCTTACTATACCATGCTGGTCAGACAGGTTGGTATAGGGTTTTGTTTCGAGTTTTCCTTCTCTAGCATAGATGTTATATGCGTATTATATTCTTTAGTCGTCTTTTACGACATCCACGGACAAGGTAGGGAGTGGTGAATTGTTACTCCGTCACCACACGGCAAACTGTTCTGTTTCTATGCAGTAATTTTTTTTAAAGACAACTCCCTGCAATAAGAAAATAATCCTTGCATTGCGGAGGGCTGTACAAACATAATTAACGGACACAAATTACATTCGAACTCAGAACAGTGATTTGTGGATCGCACAAAGTGATGTCTTACGTGGGATTTGAACCCTCGATACTGGCTCTGTAAGTCGGTATGTTTACCACTACGTCATTTGTGCAGTTTGTGATGGAGTAAGAATACAATTCACCACTCCCTTTTACGCCGTGAATATAGTAAACCATGAATAAGGGATATGATGTGCAGACATATATGCAAGAGAAGGAAAATTCGATTTAAACCCTATGACAATAGGTCTGATCAGTGTGGTCATCATCATCATTTCATTTCATAAAGTCCGACTGTTGGAGCCACCGCCGCGATAGGAGGTAAATTGACCTTACTATACCATGCTCGTCAGACAGGTTGATATAGGGTTTTATTTCGAGATTTTCTTCTCTTGCATAGATGTTATATGCATATTTAATCTTTTAGTTGACTTTTACGACATCCACGAATAAGATAGGGAGTGGTTAATCATATTCTTACTTAGTCACCTCACTGGAAATGAATGTTCATTCCATGGATATTTTAATGTCCAGAATCCATACTAAGTAAAAAGGTTACTGCAGTTAATAATCATACAAATAACAGACATAATAACACCCTGAATAATTATTTATGGATTGTACAAAGAACTATTCTGCACAGGAATCGAAGCTATGACACTTGGCTCTATTACGTTCTGTGTAGACCAATATACCATCTGTGCAATCAAGTATTGTCAAACACCACCCCATTCTTATTTCAATTGCAAAAGTTATCGGCAATAATTTTATGAATGGCCGCCTGCCTGACGTCAACCCTAATTAAAAATTTCTGACCAGAGGGCATTAGATGAAGTTAGCCTAAATAGATATTAAACTGGTTAAAAAAGCGATATTTTTCCCTAATATCTTGCTAGCCGTAAAATGCCGAAAAAAGTCTGACCTTTTAATATATTTACAGGTCTCTTTTCCGTGTGATGACGGATTAAAAATATAATTCACCACTCTCTATCTTGCCCGTGGATGTCGAAAAAGATGACTAAGGGATATAATATGCATATAATATCTATGCAAGAGATAGAAAACTCGAAATTAAACCCTATATCAACGTCTCTGACCAACATGGTATAGTAGGTCGATTCCCTCCCGTTGTGGAGGAGGCCCGAGCCCAACATTGTGACGTATGTGGGATGCGATGATGTTGATGACAGCTCTCTAATCACGAACATCTATTTTCCATACTAATATAACAGAAATAAATTGTAAATAAAACTATATTACGGATTTTATTACGTTTGTATTTGAATTTTGATTGCCCAACGTTTATATCGTTCATGGTTACAGTCATGGTGACTTTGAACGATCATCAATGAATGATCATGATTAAAAATCAAATATAAACACGATATATCGGACTATTTTACTAACTAACTATTTTACGGACTATAGTCCGTAAAATAGTTTTATTTTCAGTATGTAGGTAATACTCGCGTTAACATCAGATGAATAAAAATAAAATAAAAAAGCCTTTTATTTCCAGTAAAAAATATTTTTTTTTACACTTTCCATGTATCTATTAATTAAGTATTTGTTAGTTTAATTAGTTTAATCTATGTTAGTATTATTTCTCTTTCTTAATCCTTACTTCCTTACTAATATTATAAATGCGAAAGTAACTCTGTCTGTCTGTCTGTTACGCTTTCACGTTTAAACCACTGAACCGATTTCGATGAAATTTGGTACAGAGATGGACTAAAGCTCGAGAAAGGACATAAGCTACTTTTAATCGCGAAAAATGGGTATAAGGGGTTGAAATAGGGGATGACATTTTGTATGGCAATTCGTCATTTTTGATGATAGAACCATGAATCATTGTATTAAGGCACTTGATAATAAAAAAATAAATATTTGTTCTAGCGTTTTGGAAATTTCATTTATATGGGGATGAAATTCAACCCCTAAATTACAAAAAAGCATACAGCCGAAATCACTAGGCCTAGAAACGTAATTTTATTTACATCGTAGTATTTCTTGGGGTGCACGAGCTCTAGCAAAGAAATCGCGAAAAAATGGGTATAAGGGGTTGAAATAGGGGATGACATTTAGTATGGAAATTCGTCATTTTCGATGATAGAACCATGAATCTTTATATTAAGGCACTTGATAATATATAAATAAATATTCGTTCTAACGTTTTGGAAATTTCATTTATATGGGGATGGAATTCAACTCTTAAAAGACAAAAAAGCTTACAGCCGAAACCACTGGGCCTAGAAACGTATTTTTTTTTTACACCGTAGTATTTCTTGGGGTACACGACCACTAGCAAAGGATTTTTGGAAAACTTTTAAGGGGGTGAATAGCCTTTAACGCCTAAGCCACTGAACCGATTTTGATGAAATCGGGTACAAATATGGACTAAAGCTTGAGAAAGTACATAGGCTACTTATTATCGCCAAAAAATGGGTATAAAGGATTGAAATAGGGGATGACATTTTGTATGGAAATTCGTCATTTTCGATGATAGAACCATGAATCTTTGTATTAAGGCCTTTGATAATAAATAAATAACTATTCGTTCTAGCATTTTGAAAATATTTCTTACGGGGATGAAATTCAACCCCTAAAAGTCCAAAAAGCATACAGCGGAAACCACTGGGCCTAGAAACGTAATTTTTTTTTTACTCCGTCGTACTTTTTGGGCTACACGAGCACTATCAAAGGAGTTTTGGAAAATCACCCCCTTAAGGGGGTGAAAAGCGTATAGCCGAAACTATTGGGGCTAGGAACGTGAAACTGTGTATTTCTGTGTATTGTGCGATTCTCTTTCTTTTGTTGTAAATGAACTCTAAAAAATTAATTTTTGAAATTCAATCTCTATGGGGGTTAAAAATGTATAGCCGAAATCATTAGGCCTAGAAACGTGAAATTTTGTACAAAGTTGTCTTTCTTGGGGAAAGTGCTCACTAAAAAAGAGTTTTCCAATTTCACCCCTAAAGGGGTGAAAAGCGTATAACCGATATCACTGAGCCTAGGAACGATCATTTTAGTACACGGTCGGCTTTCTTGGGTTACCCCATTATTTTTTCTTAGTGCTCGCTTATCAAGATATCTATGGATCGACGCAATATGTAGGCACTCCTCTGCCATCGTATATATATTGCAAAGGTTCTTCTACCAACATTTTATGACCAGCTGCCTGCCAGACGATATTGCTGGCTAGATGGCATCATCAATTGGTCCAGGTCGATGCAAATCTTTGTCTTAGTAGTATTTTGCGACACCCACAAACAATGAAAGCGTTATAATATTCCTAGCCGCTATCAGACAGTAAGTTGAAATCAAGATATTAATCCAATTTTCTATCTCTAGAAATAAACAAATTTGAAGCGTCTATTTGTCAAAATAATAGGTTTTATTTATACTCCTGTTTTAGGTATGAATGTTGAAGGCTTTAGGGGTAAAGGAAAACCGAGGAAAAGATGGATGGACTGCGTGAGGCATGACATGGATAACCTGGGAGTGACTGCAGAGATTACATCTGATAGAACCGTATGGAAGAAGATGACATATTGCGTCGACCCCAAGTAGTTGGGATAAGAGCAAGATGATGATGATGAGTTATGCTCACACAATTATTTGCACGATACCTATGTCTAAAAAACCGGCCACGTGCGAGTCGGGGTCGCGCACGAAGGGTTCCGTACCATTATCTATAAAAAGAGGGGAAAATTGCGTTTGTTGTATAGGAGCTCCCCTTAAATATTTATTTTATTTTGTTTTTAATATTTATTGTTATAGCGGTAACAAAAATGCATAATTTGTAAAAAATTCAACTGTCTAGCTATCGCGGTTCTATAGAGAGATATAGCTTGGTGACAGACAGACGGACGGACAGACAGCGAAGTTTTGGTAATAGGTTCCCGTTTTTACCCTTTGGGTACGGTACCCTAAAAACGGCTCAATTTTTTTCCGTCTATTCGTTACGGGTAATCTTTAAAACGGACCGATACTGACAATACTTTACTACCAGGTCTACCAGCCTTACATAAGGAATAACTTAGGCTATATTTTATCCCAGGCTATATTTTATCCCGGTGTGGCTGGAGCAATTGTGAGAATTTAGTCGATTTTAAAATTATTTCACTAATGTAAAGCAATTTTTAAGCGAGTAACATATTTAGGCTATTTTTTTATCCCGATATTCCTACGGGCCCGGGCACAATGCCGATGAAATCGCGGGCATTTAATGGATATAAAAATTAATTTACGAATGAAAATCTACATTATCAGTGAATAACAAATAAATGCTATTTTCATCCTGGTGTTTGCCCGTTAACGAGAACGCCGCGAGTGAAACCAGTGAATGTTGACCAATTATTAAATTCTTTCACCAATAGGAAGCTACGTTATCAGCGAGCAACATAGGCTATTTTTATCTCTGATATTTGTATGGGAATTGATTAGTATAATTTTTTTTTCACCAATGTAAACTTATAATATCAGCGAGTAACATAGGCAATTTTTATCTCGGATATTTGTATGGGATTTGATTAGTATAATTTTTTTTCACCAATGTAAACTTATAATATCAGCGAGTAACATAGGCAATTTTTATCTCAGCATTCGCATGGGAATGGGGTCTACGTGGGTGAAATTACGGGAGTTTGAGCGATATTATTTTTTTTCACCAATGGAAACCTATCATGGATAATGTATTATCAGCGACTAAGGATGGCCATATTTATCATCGTGTTTCCACGTGAATTTGAACTACAAGGGTAGCAGTAATATTCAAATATAAAAATTTGTGAAGATATTTGGACGTTTGTTACTCAATCACGCGTAAACTGTTGACTAGATTTGGATGCAATTTGACACATAGAGTATTTCTTAAATTAAGAAATATACAAGCCAATTTTTACGCGGGCGAAGCCGCGGGCAAAAGCTAGTAAAATAAATATTTAAGGGCTCCCATACAACAAACGCAATTTTTTATAAATAAAACGTACGGAACCCTTCGTTCGCGACGCCGAGTCGCACTTAGATGGTTTTTTTTATATCATTTTGTGTACATTTTAAAATAACTATAGTGTCCAATAAATGTTATTTACTTTCAAATAATTTTTTAAGGCTGCATTATAAATTAATCCATGTATTGCGGGGCAACTTTACAAACATAATATAATTCAATGTCCCTGTTCAATGCACATTGAACATGCAACGCAGCAAATTCATAAGTAGAGCATTTCAATACGATGCCGTACAGTCCCACTGTTAGGCTCGAGCTTCCTCCACAATTGGAGGTAACCATGCTGAACAGATGGGTTGGTGTAGTTTTATTTGCAGTTTTCCTTCTCTTGCATAGATGTTATCTGCGTATTATAAATCCCTTATTGTTAGTTGTTTTTTACGACAGCCTAGACAAGGAGGTGGTGAATTGTATTCTTACTCCGTCACTATACAGAATCCTTACTTCCTTACTAATATTATAAATGCGAAAGTAAGTTTGTTTGTTTATTACGCTTTTACGGTTAAACCACTGAACCGATTTTATAAATTCTTTCACTAATAGAAAGCTATAATATCAAGGAGTAATATAGGCTATATTTTATCCCGGTATTTCTACCGAAGCGAAGCGAGGGCGGGTTGCTAGTATATAATATATATATATACTAGCAATACCATACCTTTGATCAATACTATACCAATACTATACCTTTGATCTGTTTGCCGGGCAACATGTCCTGCCCACTTCCATTTCAATTTTTTTGCGTAACTTAAAGCGTTTGTTACTTTTGTTATTTTCCTTATTTTAGTATGACGTATTTTGTCTAATTTCTTTATATTTAACATGCTTCTTTCGAGTCCTCTCTGACAGACGTTTATCTTTTTACTTGTTTCAGCAGTGAATTTCCACGTCTGGCAACCATATGTCAGACATGGCAGAGGGTTCGAATTCATGACTTTGGTTTTAATGGCTTGTGGTAGATTGCTTTGGAAAACATCCTTGAGACTCCAATATTTGTTCCATGTTAGCTTTATTCTTTTCTCTATTTCTATATTTTTATTTTTTCTGTGGAAACTTATAGTTTTTCCCAAATAGACATATTCTTCAACGTATTCCAATGGTTTGCTATTGATTATTATTGGTCTTGTAATGCTGTTTGTCATTGTCTTAGTCTTTGTAATATTCATTTCTAGACCCACCTTTTTACTAGTCATGTTGAGAGCTTCTACCATGTTCTGTAGTTGGTAAGATGACTCGGATATTAGTACTAGGTCATCTGCGAATCTCAGGTGGCTCAAGTAAGTGCCCAAACATCAGATATTATTAGAAAATAAATGATTAGTATTTTTTTTTAGGGGTAGGTTGCGGTCGGTGCGCTCCTCGCACCACTGCGTCCGGGGCGACAGAGGGGCGTAAGCACGCACACCCGCAACCCACCCACGTGCACGTCGCCTTCGTCGTTGGGCCGACCACCGGAGCAGGGTTACTTGTCATCAGTGGTCAGCCCGACGGAATACCCCCTATTTGGGGTACCCTCCCATCGACCGACGTCCTCTCCTCGGGGAGGACGTCGGTCTTTCCTCACGCGGTCGGCCTCCCAGCGGGTGACGGACTAATTCCCCGATCACGTCACCCGCGGCCTCGGCTAGGGCGGCATGAGGCGCAAGTACTCGCGCCTACGCCGCCCCAGTCACCGGAGGCGGATCGTCTCATCTGTGCTCCTCGCGTAGGCGATCCGCCGCCTCCTTCTGCGAGATCACTGCCTCGCAGAAGGCTGCGACCGCGTCCCAATTCCTGACCCTGCCGACCATCGCCCTGGCGATAGTCGGCAGCGTCAGGTCGGCACCGATGATTGCGACAAGTTCACGGCGCTGTGCTGCCCAAGCGGTGTAGGCCTCGAGCGTATGCCGCGCCGTGTCCTCGTCGCAATCGCAGTGGTGGCAGGACGGTGTACTCTCCCTCCCAATGACCTTGTGCAGGTATTTGGCGAAGCACCCATGCTCTGTCAACACCTGCACTAGTCGGAAGGAGAGCACCCCGTGCCGCCTTTCCAACCACTGCATCAGCACCGGCCGGAAGGCCTCCACAGTTGGCACCACGAACCGAGGCCCCTCCAGCCGGCCCCAACGGGCAATGACGTCTCGGCGGGCGTCGACGCCCCAGGCAGTGAGCTCCCTCAACGAAACCACACTGCCCTCCGCTCGCACCCCCGTCACCCGCCGATACAATCTGATGAGCATTTCCGCTTCCAGGTCCCACGGGGAAATAAATTATTAGTATAGAATTTTTCTAACTCTTTTCAACGTCAACCTATCGGAATGAGCGATAAATATTTTTGAATTAGATTATTTTGTAAAGCACAAAAAAGTTACGATATTTTTTCGAAAATTTCGTAATTCACTTAGTAATAGTAGTAATTCTTTTCGTCATTAATTTTTCCGTGTGGTGACGGAGTAAGAATACAATTCACCACCGAAGGGGTGGTGGTGGTGGAATTGTTCTTGTCTTACCAGTGGGTGTCGTGAAAGATGACTAAGGGATATAATATGCATATAACATCTATGCCAGTGAAGGAAAACACGAAATAAAACTCTATACCAATTTGTCTGACCTGCATGGTATAGTAAGGTTAGTTTCCCTCCTATTGTGGAGGAGGCTCGAACCCAATAGTGGGACGTATATGAGCTGAATTGATGATGATAGTAGTAATTCAGTAATTATTTAGAAATTTGCCTGAAAATTGAAGTCAAATGCCAAAAATTATCAGATACACAGTTCAAACACGTTCAGTGACCCCATAATTCATTGTATAAATATTTCACGGCTTATAAACATTTACTGTTTACTAACAATGCGCTGAAAATTATATAATAACAGAAGAAAATGTTCAGAAATTTTATCATTATTTTTCCGTGTGGTGATGAAGTAAAAATTCAATTCACCACTCCCTATCCCATCCTTGGGTGTCGTAAAGACGACTAAGGGAATATACAGTCAGTTACACATCTGAGTCAAAAAACTATTATCGTTTGATTAAGCATTTACACTCTTTTGTTTATCGAAATTTTGATGGGTCAGAATTAGGATTATTAAAAACACGAGTAGTTTTCCTATTACGGTGGTAGTTATTTCGAGGTAACTGTGTGTTAGGTTTTATGATCTCCTATTACGGCCCTATTCATAGAACATAAAATTACATGTTTTAGGGTTCTGTAAATAAATAAAAAGGTTTGTATCTTTTTTGTGGATTCTTACTCTATATGCGTGTTTGTTGTTGATTTTTGAAAGTTTTCAGATGATTGTTGTTGTTCGTCATTATTTTTTAAATAATATACTTAGTTGATTCCTAAATAAACTTGTATTTTTAATTCTATAAAATCAGTGAATGCTATACACACGCATGTAAAAATACACTAAGTACTACTTTCATCCATCCATCCATGAGCCTACAGACATCCACTGCTGGACATAGGCCTCCCCACGAGAATGCCACTGGAACGGTCCTGCGCCACTTACATCCAACGGTTCCCTGCAACTTTGAGAATGTCGTCAGTCCACCTAGTGGGGGGTCGTCCTACGCTGCGCCGTCAGATTCGTGGTCGCCACCCAAGAACCTTTCTTCCCCAACAGTTGTCCGTTCCACGAGCGATGTGGCCTGCCCATTGCCATTTCAACATGCTAATTCTGCGGGCTATGTCGGTTACACCTGTTCTGCTACGGCTTTCCGTGTTCGGGATTTTATCACGTAGAGAAATACCGAGCATAGCACGCTGAGTGACTTTGAGCTTTTTTACGAGGCCGACATTTAGAGACCACGTTTCAGTGCTGTAAGGCATCGCTGGTTATAAACCTTTGTTTTCGAACACTGCGGAATATTGGACGAGAAGATGCTCTTAAGTTTCCCGAACGCTGCCCAGCCGAGTTGGATTCGTCGGCTGACCTCTTTCTCAAAATTGAATCTACTTAACTGGACTGCTTTTCCTAGGTAAACATAATGATCCACAACTTCGAAAATCGCATTCCCAACTAGGGCCGGTACAGGAATGACATGGCCATTAGACATAACTTTCGTCTTGTCCATGTTCATTTGTAGACCCACTAGTTGACAACTACTCATTTATTCTTAAATTCCTTCGGAATCCGTTGGGATTCAGGAATAAAAAGTATTGTATTTTAACATGAGAGAATGCTAGGGTATTCTCATGTTAAAATATAATACTAAAAAAATGAGCGAAGCGAAGTCGGTCTGTACGGAAAGATCTCTATACAGACCGATTTCGCTTGGCTCATTTTTTATTTTTATTTTACTGAATGTAAAAAGAAAAATCAATCTTATTTTAATAACCCAAAACTCATTCTAAAACGTGTGTGTGAATGATCGGTTATGCTATATTTGTAAATTTCCTTAAAAGGAAATCAATTTAATAAAATGGTTGTAATCAAATATAATCAAAAATGAATGAAAAACTTACAATTTACTTTACTTTACACACAATATAATAACACATTTATAATATTTAATAAATATTATTTGTACGGCACTTCAATGAATATAATCTCTGACCCTCCGTATTAGGAGCCGTAATAGGCTCTGACCAAAATCATACATCCGTATTAGGGAAAATCGACCCGACTATTTAAATATTTTTGTAAAATAAGAAATATCATGAAAAGAAACATAGACTCAGCAGTAATATATAATGTAAATTCCGCTTTTGACGATAACATTTTTTGCACCTTTAAAAATACGTACTACTTTCAAATGTTGAGAAATATCTTCGTAATAGGTGCCTTTACCTTACATCTCTATAAATACAGATTTAGCAACACTAGTGGTCACCGAGTGGTTGAAATTCGGCCATAATTCATTTAAATTAATTTTTTTGCTACACAATTTTCTTTTAATTTTATTTATGTATTATTGTATATAGAGCAAGCCATATTTCACTAATAACTAATATATAAGTAAAGTACAAATGCCTATTAAACATTGTCATCATAATTATGATTGTTTGACATTCAGTTTGACCAGAGATTTTAACCGTAAACAAAAGTGTATAAGAGTTGATGTGTGAGTGTGTATGTAGCGATTGCGTTGTTGTGTGCGTAATGCCTTTTTTAATGAATTTAATGTATTTCTAATCCATTATCATATTAAATTTCAGTTTTATGCAATTCTCCTCATTATATACTTCAAATGTACCAAATTTCATACTTATTTATACATCCACGTAATTTTCGTAAAAAGGGAGACAAAGTTTTTGCTTCACGTATTAATATATACATAACTGTAATATGCATTTGTACTATCCAAATATTATACTTCTACCTTGCTTCTGTTGCCTCCGAGCTGATATGTGACCACCGAATGTCCTATACCGAATGTCACGAAGGACGTGACGATACGTAGCTACAAATGTTGTCAGAGCATATTTTGTGTTGCCACCTTTCGATTCGCAATAACATATCTATGCAGGAGAAGGAAAACTCGAAACGTCGAGCAATCACAAAAACAAAGACAAACGCGATATTACACTATCAAATACCAGTACCGTTAAACTGTCTCATAATATAAGTACATATTTACTAAAAAATTAAATTTATTTACCAATTATTACATTATTTATGGGTTCATTGTACTATACTTAGAATTGTTTACGTAATAAAAACACGTGTAACTTACCTTTAATTAATACCACAGAGCATGCAAATAAATGGTTTTGTAGCGGTGATTTTTATTTATTTTTTGTTGTCTTGTAAAATGGTTTCTTTCTTTCATTGTAAGTAGTAGGATGGTTTTCTCGGTCTTGAGTATTGAACGAAGTTTTAACAAGAATGTGCTATAATCCCCGGATTTTTGGTTCATTCTTTTTAAACTAGACTTTAATTAATTAATTCTGAACTAAAGAACTAATTGCTGCATCGATACCTACCGTGCCAGTGTCATAATTTCGAATACCATGCAGGACAAACTTTGTCCCGCCCGGGCCGGGCGTGATTTGTTACGCCGACGACAAGCTCGTCACAGCCCGCGGTGGGACGCTAGAGGAGGCGGCAAGCCTGGCGACTCTAGGCACTGAAGAGATCGTTGTGGCGGATCGAGACGTTGGGGTTGAGGGCGGCCCTGGACAAGACGGAGGCCCTCTTGTACCATGGGCCCCGCATGGGCCCTCCTATCGACGTCTCGATCACCGTCAATCGGTTGAAATCAGCACCCAGGCCCATATGAAGTATTTGAACCTGGTGCTCGACGGACATTGGTGGTTCCGGGAGCATTTCCGCAGCTTCGCTCCACGGCTCGTCAGCGCGGCGTCCGCCCTATCGTGGCTTATGCCGAACGTGGGCAGACCGAGCGCTACGTGTCGACGGCTGTACGCGGGGGTCATCCGGTCGATGGCCCTGTACGGCGCACCGGTGTGGTTGGGGTCCCTGACCGTCCGACTCTTCTATAGCGACTACAGAAGACCATGGCGGTTAGGGCCATACGCGGATAACGCACGGTATCGACGGAGGCGGCATGCCTATTGGCCGGGACTCCCCCGTGGGACCTGGAGGCGAAAATGCTCGCCGATTTATATCGGCAGGTGTCAGGGGTGTGAGCGGGCGGCGGTGTGGTCTCATTGAAGGAGCTTGCCGCCTGGCGTGTGGACGCCCGCCGAGACGTCATTACCCGTTGGGCAGTCCGGCTGGAGAGGCCTCAGTTCGGGGTGCGGACCGTGGAGGCCTTCCAGCCGGTGCTGATACAGTAAAACGGCGGCATAGGGTGCTTCTCCTTCCGACTGGTGCAGGTTTTGACGGGGCATGGATGCTTCGCCAAATACCTGTACACGGTCGTTAGGAGGGAGAGTACACCCTCCTGCCACCACTGCGATTGCGACGAAGACACGGCGCAGCATACGCTCGAGGTTTGTGCCGCCTGGGCAGAGCAGTATCGTGAACTCGTCGCAATCATCAGTGCCGACCTGACGCTGCCTGGAACTAGGACTAGGAACTAGGGCTAGTAACTGGGACGCGGTCGCAGCCTTCTGTGAGGTAGTAGTATCGCGGAAGGAGGCGGCGAAGCGCGTACGCGAGGCGCAGCTCCTCGACGACGCGAAATGCCGCTTGCGACTGGGGCGGCGTAGGCGTGACTACCTGCGCCTCATGCCGCCCTAGCCGAGGCCGCGGGAGACGTGACCGAGGAATTAGTCCGTCACCCGCCGAGAGGCCGATCGCGTCTTTTTCTTACCTTTCTGTAATTGAAGGCATTTTCGCCGGCTCTCCTACGTAGACGTCTGTTTGCAGGCGTCATAACACAACAGGCCGTTGATTTAAAATATTATCATTGCAAATACTTAATCTAATTCCTATAATAGAGAGAGTTATGTAAACATTATTCATTAGCTTACGTCCACTGCTGTATATTAGTCTCCTCAAATATTCCTTTCTCGTCGCTTGGAAGACAATTTTCTGATAGGATTGGTGCTATCAGTTTCTCAGAAGAATGCCGATATCCATACTCCTGGAAATACTTCAGATAGTTTTTACCATATCCAGGGCAAAAGAAAACTATGGCGACATTATTCTCAGTCCATCACAATACGGAATATACGAATCATACGAAGCAATAAAATTAATCAATGGACATTAAGTATTTTTATGTGAAATAAATTATATATAACTTGTGTATTATGTTTTAAGAAATTGACATAAAGATGAAAGATTACCTATTGTTTAATTATGATGAAAAACCGTTTTTATAATTATACAATGGTTAGAGAGTTGACGATTACAGGTGTTGTTTTGAGTTGTCCAGGAGAGTGATGAAGTCCACTTTCTTGGAGCTGTTTTAGCCGATTTTTTGCGACGGTCATACCTTATGTTCCTATTCTGTCTTCAAACAAGGAACATTCGAATTAGGCCGAACCAATTTTGTGAAAAAGGTCAGCTAACAAATCGATCGATACATCCAAATGTTTCCATAAAACGTTACATTGTGAGCCCATATTCGAGAGAACTGTTCATCAATCTGGTGGAAAATGTCTTCAAGCTCCTAGACTGATGATGATCCGTTAATATGTAAATCACCTTCGATTTGCAGATGATAATAATCGTGGCAGAAACCTTAGGGAACCTTGGCACCATGCTCATCAACCTCAGTGATGTTTTTCGACGAGTGAACATGGATAGAGAAAGAACTGATAAATGCAGGCACAAAACCGCTTTAAGTGGTGTTTTTATGGGGACGCCTATGTCGAACAGTTAGAGATGTTAATAGACTTACATGCTTGGATAGATGAATGGATATATAGCAAGACTTAAAGGCATGTTTTACTTTCTAGAATTCAAAATACGCCGGACTCCGAGGGAAGAATTACGTCTCCGGCATATGTGGTGTTTACGCTTGATGCTGTGGATAAAAACTTCTTTCTTCTACGATTTATACTATAACCCTCTAACCTAAAGTTACAAAGGTACAATACAAATAAGACTGTAAAAATAGCGTAATTATATAAATAACATATGTATGCCGACCACCATGCGTTAGATGGACGTAGTGCCTCTGAATGTGGATATTGTTTGCGTCCTTTAATTAGTTTGTAAAGTGCCTCAAGATTTAAAGATGTATTACTTAATATAAAGTTTGAATAAAAAAAAAGGACATCCAAATGATATCGTAAATTAATATTTTGCTATTGACAAGAAGGTTCATTTCTTTGTTTTGGTCGTCTATGATCTACTCATGCCCCGTCCATTATAACTGGTGTAACAGAAGGGGCGGTGTGCCACCTACCGTGTTCCCTCCCCATTACCATTGAGGCAATAAATGGTACTTATTCCTTAACACCCGTAGCGGGCTCAGAGAAAGGAGGAGGCTGATAAAAAAAATCTTAGCGATTAAAGGATAAATGAGCCCTGGTCTTCTGTCTCCCTACAGAATAAGAATACAAATAGCGTATCTCTTATTTGTCGGTGGGAGTCGCAAAATCGGGTGAGCTTCTCACTGGAAGAGTGGTACCAGCTCTTCTGGGATACATATATCAGCTGACTATGATATCTAACCCACCTGCCAAGCGTGGTAATTAATGACATAATTCCTCTCATCCGTAGGATATGCCTATGTGCCGCAATGGACGGTGAAAATTTAATGATGTTTTCCATGTACCTTTTATGTCAGAAATAAATATTTTGTTTAATTTTTTTTTTGTCCTTAGTGTGAATAACTTTAAATAAAAATATATACCTACAGCTTGGGTATTTCTTATCGTGACTAAGATGTAACTTTTGAACGCTACGTACATAGCGTGTAGCGGACTGACGTACCTATGTATCTTATTTAGTACCTAATTATATATACCTATGTATAAACGTTGTATAAATACGTATAGAAATGGTCGCCATTTTCAGTGATGTTTTAGTATTGTTACGTGTTGTGTGTTAAGCTTTATATCTGGTCTTCTTGTGTAAGTGTTTTAAGTTAGTTATGGTTTTTTAATACGCTTTTATTAGCTTCAGACGTATCTATGTTAGTATGTAACGGAATCTTTGAACATGATTTTGACCCCCTTCAAAACGTCGAATTAACTCGAAATTTGGCATACTTATTAAGGACCGATGACAATTCAATATTTTAAACAGTTTGACCCGTTATTCTTACTAGGATAATCAGGATTAGCGATTTAAGCGTATTTTTTTAGTTTTTTGTACTATTATATTTATTTTGATACTTCTCAATGTGAACTTACGCCTGGGACATAAAGATGCAATTAACGGACACAAATTATACACTGATTCAAAATTATTATTTGTGAAACGCGCAAAGAAATGAGAAAGAAAATTTATTTTTCTACAATACCAAGAAAAAATAACAAAACAATTAAGATTGTTAAAACAAAAAGATAAATTAAAATCGTGTTGTGCTCAACTTGTGGCCGGGAATGCAAGTAAACCCCAGTGGTGCAGTCATGGATTTTTAGAAAAATTAAATAAATTGGCCTATGGGGAATATCGATCCACAACCTCATACGTTACATAGATTTGTACAGATAGATATATTGCAGTGAAGTATTTTAATTAATTGTTTTCGTTAAGGGAATATAATTTATTTTAATTGTGCAAACAATTCTTTATAATCTTCTACGAACTAACAAAGTTTTTGAGAGAGAATTTTGAGATAGCTGGTTTCTTAATATATTTTGAGCGAACGTACGGGCTTACCTGCCTGCTGGTAAATATTTATTTAATTAATATACATCGCTTCTTTTCGAGTTAAAACCTATAGGTATAATAAAAAAAAATCTTTCCATTAACTTTTAAAAAATATTAAAAATTAATTATTAAATTCAGACATCAGGTATTTTCTTATTGACAATAAAGTGACAGATGTTTTTTTTTTATAATTAAAAAAATGGATATATATCGTTTAAGAATATTTGCGATTTCAATATTATTTTTACGATCACCATCACAGTACATTTACATGACTTACTGAGCCTCGAGTTGAGGACATATTGAAATCGAACCGTCCGAGGTAATGAAATGGCACTTTGGGCACATACTTCTAAATACGCTGCAACATCTCCTTTCATATTAAAGGAGCCATTTCTTTCACTTCAGTGATCCATTCAACTGTACCTCCATCCAGATCTCATACATATTCTGGCAATATGTGCGCCTTTGCTCCTTCACGTTCGGCTTCACGTGACGCCCAAAAGAAAGGTCACACGTCGTCCACTTCGTCTAGGGCGACGAAAGGGCGGTATGGGGTCATAACCCATGGTATTGCCTCACCTTCGTTATTGGACGGCCACCGGTACCGAGTTCTTGTTGTCCGTGACCAGCCCGGCAGGATACCCTTTCAGGCATTCTCCCTCTCCAACGCCCCTCCTGGGACGTCGGTCGCCCTCGTGCGGTCAGGCTCTCTACGGGTGACGGGCTATTCCCCAGTCCAATCACTCGCGGTCTCGGCTAGGGCGGCATCAGGGGCATATACGCGCCTGCGCCGCTCAACTCGGCTGGAGGAATTCCACTCGCACACGCTCCGCCGCCTCCTTCCGTGAGATAACATCCTTACAGAAGACGGCGACCACGTCTCTGTTTCTGATGCTAACGAGCATCTCCCTAGCGATAATTGGCAGCATCAGGTCGACACCGATGATTACAACGAGTTTACGGCGCCTTGTCCTTGTCGCAATTGCAGTAGTGGCAGGAAGGTGTGCTCTCACTCCTCACGACCGTGTGCAGTTACTTGACAAAGCATCCATGCCCCGTCAATACCTGCACCAGTCGAAAGGAAAGTACCTCGAACTAGCAGCATCGGCCGGAAGACCACGACGGTCTGAACACCGTACCAAGCCCTCTCCAGATGAACTGCCGGGGACCAAAGACGTCGGCGATCGACGACGGCGGGTGCTGGACCGCCAGGCGGCTAACTCCTACAACAAGACTATGCCACCTACGACCCCGACAACCGCCGGTAAAGACCGACGAGCAGCCTCCAGGTCCTACAGAGGAGTCCCAGCCGATAGGCACGCTGCCTCCGTCGTCATCGTGCAGTAATGTGTATGGCCCTAACCGCCATGGCCCTCTGCAGACGCCATAAGAGAGCTCTCAGATGGATGGCCAGGGACCCTGTCCACGCCGAATCGCCGTACAGAGCTATCGCCCGGATCGCCCCTGCGTACAGCCGTTGGCACGTAGCGCTGGGTCCACCAACATTCAGCATCAGCCAAGAAAGGGCGGACGCTGCGCTGACAAGCTGCGGAACAAGTCGACGGGAATGCTCCCGGAATACCCAATGCCTGTCGAACACTAGACCCAAGTACCTCATATGGGTACGGATGCTGATGGTAACCGAATAGACGGTGATCGAAGCGCCAGACGGAGGACTGATACGGAGCCCATGGAAAAATAGGGCCTCCGTCGTTTCCAGGGCTACCCTAAAACATCGCCTCAATCTGCTTGACCATCTCTTCGGTGCCGAGAGTTACCAGGCGCGCCGCCTCCTGTCTGTTGCCCACCCTACTTTAACTTTCATCATCACAGCTCATATACGTCCCACTACTGGGCTCGAGACTCCTCCGTATTGGCAGGAAAATTGACCTACTATACCAAGCTAGTCAGGCGGGTTGGTATAGGGTTTTATTTAAAGTTTTCCTTCTTTTGTATAGTTGTTATATACATACACATATCTCCCTTAGTCGCCTTTTACGACACCCACGGGCAAGAGTGAAGGTGGTGAATTGTATTCTTACTCCGTCACCACACGGAAAACCTTAACTTTGGATGGGCATATTTATGTTTATGAATATTTAAAATAACCTATTCCTTAAAATTAATACAATTATACACACAACCACACATAAAATCCATTATTTATCGATAACAGCATATCAATTATAAAATTTACGGTCAATAAAATTCATAATATTTCTAAAACACGTGAAAATATTTTTATGTTATATCAAGAGTTTAGACGTGTCACACATACTTTAATTTCTGAAAGATGAACTGTAGAATTACTAGTAATACTCATATCTATATCGAATGCCCGAATACTTGCTAAGTTAGTTAGGCGACTGATTTAGAAGTAAAAGGTGAAAAATGTAAGTAAAAATGGGACAAATTTATGTTAAATTCTCCTTGTTGATAAAATTACTGAGATTTAATACACTAGCTTTGTTAAGTAAAAAATGAATGCCACGTTTTTTTTTATTGCTAGCTTTGGCAAACGAGCAAACAGTACACCTGATGATAAGTGATGCTGCTGCTCATGGACCTTTACTGAGCCGCTACCTACCGTTAAGAAAGTGAAGAGAGTGTGAATACGTCCAACTAAAGGCATTACAACTACTAACAACTAAAGGCATAACAATACTATAGAAGACAACAGAAACAAAATTACAGAGGGGTTTTCATCACCAACTTAAAGTAATAGCGCAAAGTCAGAAGTAGATCAGAAGGAATTACCATAAATAACTCTATTCCCCAAGGAAGCGTGCTTGGATGCCTGCTGTTCTTAATATATATAAACGATTTACCTAAAATAATAAATGCCATTAGCATACTGTTTGCTGATGATATATCAGTGGTCTTGCCATGTAAAAATGAGCTCACTCTAAATAAAGATGTAAATGAAATACTCGATAACATTACAAATTGGTTAAAGGCCCACAATCTCAAATTAAATTTCCAAAAAACAAAAGTCATGCAATTCCATCCTTATCAAAAACGACCATTAAATATAGCCTGCTCATACAATAATGTAGATTTGGAATGTATAAACACATCTAAACTTTTGGGCCTGAATATAGACAGCCATCTGAACTGGCAGTCCCATATAGAAGTCATAAGTGGGAAATTATCCAGTTTTACGTATGCCCTAAACGAGTTGAAAAAAACTACAGACTTAAAATCAGCTATGAATGCCTACTATGCCTATGCACACTCCTGGCTTCGATATGGCATACTACTATGGGGGAATAGTACTCAAGCAGACACATTATTTATTATTCAAAAAAAAATGCATAAGAATACTCACAAACACCGATAGAATGACAAGCTGTAGAAAGCATTTCAAGAAATTAAATATATTGACTTTGACGTGTTTATATATTCTTGAAGTATGCCTGTTTGTAAAAAAACGCCCAGAGCTGTTTCCCCTTACTAAGGATCACCACACACGGGACCGCAACCTAAGAAATAAAAATAGACTTGCTATGCCTACCTCAAGCTTAACATTATTTCATTCAGGACCTTATGTTATGGCTATAAAAGTATACAATAAAATACCAAGAATACTAAAACACATGACAAATTTTAATTTATTTAGAAATAACTTAACTAGATACCTCAATCAAAAATGTTATTATAATCTAAGAGAATTCTTCGAGGACATTAATGAAACTAAAATACTTTAATACAATAAGCCACAAGGATATAGACATTTAATGAAATAATTAACAATAATTTTAACAGAATGACATATATATATATATAATAGTTTAATTATTTATTAAATTGACATTGATATAATTGTTAACTAAATTACAATTGCATTAGTCTAGTTTTATATCGAGACATTATATTAATAATATTATATTCATATATTGATTGATATTATATTTTAGTAACGTAATACCATAAATTAATGAGGGTATTTAAAGGTAACAGAGGTAATATAAAAAACATGTAATCTTAAACTCATAAAATTGCTGTGCCCTATCAGGGTTCATGTTGACCTGTAATATATTTGTAACACCAAAAATGTACACATGAATGCAATAAAGAATTGAATTGAATTGAATTGAATTGAAGTAGAAAACCCCGAAACATGATGTCCATCAACAGCAATGGCACATGGAACAGCGCTCAACTTCAAGTCTATCTTAACATCTAACTGTATTAATGCCACTTGAAGAATAACTTGAATTATATAAACTCATCTTAACAATTAAACTCAAAAAAATGTAACAAAGGCACGGACAATAAGTCTGTGGACCATCAACAAAAAAAAAAAAAAAAAACTAAACACGCAAACACCCTCAGAAAGTTGGGCTTCCGACTCTCTCGCTCACCGAATGAAGCGCAGTAACAAATTCCTACTACTCAGAATTTGATTTCCTGCTCAGTGTGGTACTACCCCGAATGGACCGGCCCGCGGCGATAGACAGACAACTGTCAACAGTGTGGTCCTATCACACATGTCTATTTCCAACGTTCATTAGTATTCTTACGTTTACAATTTTATGGTTTTTATCTTTGTTTCAAATAAATATTCAAGTGTTACTACCTAATAGGTAACATGTTCCACTACATCGAATAAATTAGAAGATAGACGATTATTTCGACACTCCTGTTGAAACACGTGATTAACATTATACGTATCTAGAGAAACATGTCTGAAACGTATTTGTTTTATATAAACTACCGCCAAATTCGCGATTACCCAAACAGACAGACAACAAAAAATTAACTGTACCTATACCTAGTTATCGTGCAAATAATCATGTAAGCATGAAAAATCCCTATTATTTTGACATTCCAAAGAGACCCTTTAATTTTATTTATTTGTATCATCATCATACGTCCCACTGTTGGATGCGGGCCTCCTCCACAATGGGAGGGAATTTGACCTACTATACCATGCTGGTCAGACATATTGGTATAGGTTTTAATTTCGAGTTTTCCATCTCTTGCACAGATGTTATGTGCATATTATATCACTTAGTCGTCTCTTACGACATTCACGGGCCAGATAGGGAGAGGTGAATTGTATTCTTACTCCGTCACCACACGGACGATAGAATAACTTAATATTAAGATATCTAATGTAATATTAAGATAGGTAAATTGTATTCTAATTCAGTCACCATACCAACACGTTTTAACGTTGTAATCATCACCGGAAATTTTTATGATTTCGGATTATGGAAATTTGTTGATGATATTTCTTTTCTTATTCTTGAGCGATTTTATTTAAAACTAGCAACCCGCCCTCGCTTCGCTTCGGTTTTAGTCGTTTTACCCGCGTAGTTCCCGTTTCCGTAGGAATACCGGGATAAAATATTGCCTAGGTTACGCCCTGATATTATAGCTTTCCATTGGTGGAAGAATTTTGAAATCGGTCCAGCCGTTTTGAAAATTACCCGGAACAAACAGACAGACAAACAGACAGACAGACAGACAGATAGACAGACAGACAGACAAAGACAAAAATTTTTAATCTGTATTTTAGGCATATTTGTCGTGCAAATAACCGTGTGAGTATGAAAAAAGCCTATTATTTTGACATTACAAACAGACGCTCCAATTTTATTTATTGGTATAGACTAGCAACCCGCCCTCGCTTCGTTTCGGTTTTAGTCGTTTTACCCGCGTAGTTCCCGTTCCCGTGGGAATACCGGGATAAAATATAGCCTAGTTTACGCCCTGATATTATAGCTTTCCATTGGTGAAAGAATTTTTGAAATCGGTCCAGCCGTTTTGAAGATTACCCGGAACAAACAGACAGACAGACAAAATTTTTTTATTTGTATTTTAGGCATAGGTGTCAACGCAAATAACCGTGTGAGCATGAAAAAAGCTTAATATTTTGACATTACAAATAGACACTCCAATTTTATTTATTGGTATAGATATAGAATAGATAAAAAATGCTACCGCATTTGAGAATGTAAGTTTTTTGTCATCTCTATAACCCTCCTTATTCCTTACGTTACACTCAAATCGCGAGATTGGAGGGCGTCGCCCTCACGCGGTTGAGAGGTCAACCTCGAAGTGTTGAGAGGTTAAGAGGTCTAACCGATGTCGCGGGTGATGGACTAAATCCTATTCCATCCACCCACGACATCGGCTAGAGCAACCTTGGCTAGAGAGGCTAACCAAATCTAGGTCAAGAATGGCATAGGGTTTCACAACCCCTTCCTCTCTCCACCTATTTGAGGGGCCTTCAGTATCGCTGCCTTAATTTCGTTTAGCGCTCAGATGTAATACTCGAAGTATCAGAAAGTATTAACTAGTTTATATTTTCACAGATATAATGGTCATCGTTGGCTCATATATTGTCAAGTGAATGATAACTACCATCATGGGACCCAAAGACACCCAAATTAAGGTAAGATACTATCCAAAATATATTTTTAATATTTTGATAATATACCCGAATGGGCTTCATAGGAGGATAGAATGGCGAAAAGAAAGTGCCTGGTCGTATACAAATAGATACCTAGTAGTAAAATATTATCAAAAACCGGTCCAATAGTTTTGAAGATTACCTGTAACAAACAAACAAAGACAAAAAATAATTTTAAGTGCTTCTTAGGCATAGGTATCGTGTAAATAATCGTGTGAACATGAAAAAAAACTATTACAAATAGACACTTCAATTTTATTTATTTCTATTACACACACATATACTATGCTATCATCATCATCATCATCATAGATCACATACATTCCACTGTTGGGCTCGAGCCTCCTCCATAATAGGAGGGAAATTGATCTACCACGCCGGTAAGACGCGCTGTTATAGGATTTTATTTCGAGTTTTCCTTCTCTTGAATACATATTATATGCATTTTCTATCCCTTAGTCATCTTTTACGATACTCACGGGCAAGGAAGTGAGTGGTGAATTGTATTCTTACTCCGTCACCACATGGAGAATATATATGTATATTATTAGCAACCCGCTCTCGCTTTGCTTCGGCTTCCGTCGCCTTACCCGCATAGTTCCTGTTCCCATGGGAATACCGGGATAAGGTATAGCCTATGTTACTCACTGATATTATAGCTTTCCATTGGTGAAAGAATTTTTGAAATCGGTTCAGTGGTTTAAGCGTGAAAGCATAACAAACAAACAAACTTACTCTATATCTACTTTGTGTAATGCAATCACAGCAATTCGGTTCTCTTTATCAACCCTCTTCATTTAAAAAAATATTGTACAATGTATTGGCGCCAAAATGAGAAAACACAATGGACAATCATATAAAAATGACAGATTCCAAATTCAAATTTAATATTTTGTTTATTTTTTTAATTGTAACAGTATTTATGACCAGACTAAGTATGTACTCGACGTCTACTTGTCGCAAACACCATCTACAGAAAGACCACGGGAGCTAAGTTGTATACTTATTTTTAGCCATTACCAAATTGATAATTTATTTATTTTAATATTATATTAAACTATTCCGTGTGGAGTCGGAGTAAGAATACAATTCACCACCCTGTGGACATCGTTAAAGTCGACTATAATATACATATAAAATCAATGCAAGAGAAAGAAAACTCGAAATAAAACTCTACACCAACTAGTTTGACCAGTGCGATGTTACTACACCAATTACCCTCCTATTGAGGAGGTTCGAACCCAGCAGTGGGACGTGTATGAGCGGAAATAATTAAGTTAAAATTACAGATGTCGGGAGAGAACTCTAAGGCTGACTTAGATAGATTTAATCTGGACGGTATCCTGAGCGAATTGGGCAGCTTCGGCAAGTATCAGCTCCTATTGTTGCTGCTCCTCGCTTTCCGTGACTCCTTCCTCAGCATGTGCAACTTTAATTTTGTGTTCACGGCTGCTGAAGTAAATTTAAGGTATGTTTGAAACCAACGGCAGAGATGCGTTCGTATTGCCTACCATAAGTTGAGCCCAATTCCATTTTGTTTTTACATTTTATTATTTGTTTCTTAATTTTTGTGTTTTTTGTTGTAATATTATAAAAACAATTAAAGATCTTTTCTTTCTTTCTTTCTTATTTATTTCTTCTTTTAATGCATCTATCAGACCGTAGATGTCCATTACTGGACAAATTATTCTCCATAATCTCTAGCAGGAGCAATGGCAATCCTAGTTGGGATTATATTCCGTGTGATGACGGAGTGAGAATACAATTCACCACCCCCTTTCTTGCCGGTGGGTGTCATAAAAGACGAGAAGAGATTAAATATGCATATAACAACTGGTCAAGGGACGGAAAACTCTAAATAAAATCTTATACCAACACCTCTGGTCAGCATGGTATAGTAAGTAGTTTCCCTCCTATTGTGGAGGAGGCTCGAGCCCAACAGTGGGATATATGAGCTGAAATGATGATGCGTAGAGTACTAGTCACTGCTCTGATGCTGTAGTAGCTGTATTATATTACCACAGGAATGATGATGATGCATTTTATCCCTAATCTATCAGTATGGGAGTACGAGGTCTTCTATAATAATATGGAATGGGTCCGCTCTACCACGCTAACCAGACGTATTGACAGAAGTTTTGATTTTGAAATATCAATCTTTCAGCGACAGATATTTGTTTACGTTTTCAATGTCTTTATTATAACAGAGGAATATGTAAATGGCGACATATTGTATTCTAATTTCGTTATTACAAACTTGTAACTGTACACATTTATATGAACTTGAAGAGAAAAAAATGGAACAACAACTATTTTTAACCACCGAAGCAAAAAGAGGGGTGTTATAAATTTGACGTCGATGTCTATCTGTCTGTGTGTGTGTGTGTTTGTCTGTGACATCGTAGCTCTCAAACGGATGGACCGATTTCGATGCGATTTTTTTCATTTCAAAGCCAGTTTCCTGATGATAGTTCTTAGCTATGTTTGGTTATCGGTCCAGTAGTTTAAGAG
Source organism: Lymantria dispar (assembly GCA_032191425.1). NCBI lineage: Eukaryota > Metazoa > Arthropoda > Insecta > Lepidoptera > Erebidae > Lymantria > Lymantria dispar. Next base: position 33,274,920 of record CM063453.1, read on the forward strand.
TATCAACTCCAAAATGATGTAATGGCGTATGATTTTTCGATTAATTACTTCACGCTTGCTAGTATAATCGTAAAAAGTCAATTAATTAATAAATTCGACTTGATGCTGCAACCAGAAGGGTCCCCGAAGAACCAAACTCTTCGAAAATTCACAGCAGATATCGTATTTTTGGGTTTAATAGATTACTTTCAATGAGTGGACCTTGCAGGTTATGATCTTGCAATATGGTCACTTTGACTTTGTACTACTACCTGGATAGTCTCCAGAGCACCCAACTCCTCGAAAACTTATAGCAGACATATCGTGTTTGGATTTAATACTATTAATAATATTTTTTAGTTTGTTTCGGGAGTTATTCAAAATTTTCAATTTTATTGATTATTATGTAAGCTAGTCTTTAAACGTGACTTCAAAACTTCCGACGCTATAGATAGAGCATGTCGATAACGACTGACATGAATTTACTCTCGATTCAAATATGCTTATAACATGACGTCTAATGTTTACGCGAGTATTATCTAAATAAAACTACTACTACTAACTCACATTTGTATTTGATTTTTAATTGCCGGACGTTTCGAACTTTACAGCGTTTATGGTCACGGGCGGCACTTTTCATTTCAATATAAATTAATTACGTTTTATTTTACTTCAGATGCATCGTACCAGAATGTGAAACTACAGACTACAGTTACAACGCTACCTGGACATCATATGCTTTAACGAATAATACAAACAGTTGCTTTAGAATGACGCCTATTGAAGAACTCAACCTTAACAGTACGGTGCTTAACCAGCAAGCTATGTGCACGGCTGACAACTTTGCTTGGAATAAAACAATGCCATGTAACCAAGTGATATATGAAGACTACAATAGTATTGTAGCTGAAGTAGGTATTAATTCATTTCATTTACACATATAGTTCAGTGGTTAAGATACTCACCTATTATGCTAGTGCTTCGATTCCCACGCAGGACAACTTGTTGTTCTCAGTCTGGGTATAATTTGTGTCCGTTAAATTATATGTTTTCAAAATCCCTCATGCCAACGTCCGTGTGGTGACGGAGTAAGAATACAATTTGCCACTCCCTATCTTGCCCGTGGATGTCGTAAAAGACGACTAGGACATAAAATACGTATATAACATCTATGCAAGACAAGGAAAACTCAAAATAAAACCCTATACCAACCTGTCGGACTAGCGTGCTATATTAAGGTCAATTGCCCTCCCATTGTACCTCCACAATAGGAGGGAAATTGACCTTGACCCTCCGACCCTGAGCCTCCTCAGGCTCACACACACACACACACACACACACACGAACACACACATACACACAGTAAACGCGCGTGCACGCACGAACGCACGTACGCCCGCACGCACCCGAGTCCCGTTTTTACCCTTTGGATACGGATCCCTAAAGACAAAAATGTCAGCTATTTATCAGTCTAACGACAGCCATCTTCGTCGTCACCCCCTTACATGCCTCCCCTTGCTAGGATCGAGCCTCCTCCGCAATGAAAGCTAAAAAAAAATTTGGAGTGGTAGGACCACACTGTCGACAGTTATCTGTCTACAGCCGCGGGCCGGTCCGTCCGGGGCAGTACCACACTCTCGCAGAAAATCGACGTCTGAGTAGTAGCGATTTGTTACTGCGCTTCGTTCGGTGAGCGAGAGAGCCGGAAGCCCAATTTTCTGAGGGTGTTTACGTGTGGAGGGTTTTGGTGGTGCCCTTGGTATCACCGAGCCTCAATGCACGCATTCACACTCCCTTCAATTTCTTCGCGGTAGGCAGCGGCCTTGTAGAGGTCCATGAGCGACAGCAACACTTACCATCAGGTGTACTGTTTGCTCGTTTGCCACCGTTTGCAATAAAAAAAAAAAAAAAAAAAAAATTAATTGACCGCCACGCTGGACAGACGGGTTTTCTTTTTCTTACATAGGCGTTATATGCTCATGTGGTAAATTGTTGTTGTTACTCCTTAAGCACACGGATTAATGGGGTATAATAGGTTAATATCGAAAGTAGTAGCAATTTGTTACTGCGCTTCGTTCGGTGAGCGAGAGAGCCGGAAGCCCAACTTTCTGAGGGTGTTTGAGTGTGATGGGTTTCAGTGATACCTTTAGTATACCGACCCTCATTGCACACATTCACGCTCCTTTCACTTTCTTCGCGGTAGGCAGCGGAGTGGAGTGGAGTGGAGCTGGTGTAAGATTATGATGCTGATGATGATGTCCTCAGCCTATCCATACAATTGCCATGACTGGTTGATTTGATCTAATGTTATGCTAGCTACATAAATGTGCTCGCAAGTGTATATAAGTTATTGCCAAGTTCAGGGTCGCGTCACACTCGACGGCACTCAAATTGTCACTTTATTGTCGTTTATTTATAAAATAACAGTGTTTTGTATTTACGCACGCTGCCATTTGAAAGTCATGGGTAATTGAATACTACATGTAGGCGAGTTAAACAACTGTTCGTTATAATAACCTTTTTATCCGCTCATATCCAGCTCGTCTAACGTTTGAAACAACTCTATGAGAGAAAGAAAGGCATCACGCGTAAACATTAGAACAATTAAACTTATAAAGAAGTAGAAAAAGCAATCATGAGAACTGCCGACAGAAGTGAAAACTTGAATGAGGAATATAATTTTATTTGTAATCATTAAATAGCTGACAGTTAAAGTACCTTGTAATTTCAGTTCGACCTAGGCTGCAAACCGTGGATGAGAACGTTAATTGGTACCGTTCACAACCTTGGTCTTATCTTCTCAAATGTCATCTCTGGACTTATTTCTGACAGGTAAGCATTCATCATCATTTCAGCTTATAATCGTGCCACTGCTGAGCTAGAGCCTCCTCTGCAATAGGAGGGCAATGACCTATTATACCACGCCGGTCAGACGGATTGGTATAGGGATTTATTTTGAGTTTTCCTTCTCTTACATAAATGTTTTTTGCATATTTAATCCCATAGCCGTCTTTTATGACACCTACAGGCAGAAGCGTAGAAAGATAAGCCTTATAATAAGTATTTAATTTATGATAATGTGTAATATGTATTCCTTCTTCTTTCTATCTCTTCTACACTGAAATTGAGAATGATTGATTAAGATTTTTAGTTTCTTAGAAAGCAAAAGTAATTAGTAACTAAGAATATGCGGTCCTGTCAGTGTCTAGTTCAATATGAGCTTTTTTTTTGGGTGGGCTATGGTCAGCCCACACGCCGTCCATTCCGTCCGACATCCGACGAAACGGACGGCCCCATAACCCACCGTAATCCCTTTCTTTCGCCATCACGCCCACAACTGGTACCAAGTTCATTGTCGTCGGTGGCCAGTCCGGCGGGATACCCTTTTGGGCCTTTCTAACGCCCTTCCAGGACGTCGGTCGCCCTCGCGCGGTCAGCCTCATGGTGATGGACTATTCTCCGGTACGGTCACCCGCGGCCTCGGCTAGGGCTGCATCAGGCGCAAGCTCGATATGAGCTGCAGTTAGATTCCAAAAAATGTGTAGGTTTTACCAATAGATGGCGTGGTAATACATACTCGTTAAATTACACATTAAATAAAACGACTTATTAGGTGCACGGACGACATCTTGAAAATCAAAGACAGATCGTTCTGAGTAGTTTTCTCGAGACCTATGTCCAACAGAGGGCGTCTACGGGTTAATGGATTGATATGTGTGAAAGTAAGATAAATACTCAGTATATGCTTAAGCTCCCTACGATAGTTAACAGAAAAAGCTGATGACCTTAAAATGCCTGAACAGATATTCATAAATTGTAGCTAAAATATACTAAAATTTTTCATCTGGTGACATAGTAAAAATACAGTTCACCTTCTTGCCTGTGGGTATCGTAAAATACAACTAAGAGCATTCGCAGATAATACCAATACAAGAGAAGAAAAATCGTAATAAAACCCCATACCAACTCGTCTGACCGTGCATGCATAAAGGTCAAATTCCCTCTCAAAAAGGAGAAGGCTCGAGCCGAGCAAGTATGTGGACTGAGATGATGATGATAATGTAAATAAGATCTGTCTGATCATCATCAACATCACAACTCATGTACGTCCCACTACTGGACTCTGTCGTATTAGGAGAGAAATTGACCTACTATACCAAGCTATTCATACGAGTTGGAATAGGATTTTATATCGAGTTTTCCTTCTCTTACATAATTGTTATATGCACAAGGGGGTGATGGATTGTATTCTTAATCGGTCATCACACTAAACGAACAAAAATACCGTATCATAATCGGTCCACTCGTTTAGAAGCTACGATGCCACAGACTGACACACAGACACATGAAACTTATATCACTCCTCTTTTTACGTCAGCAATTAAAAATAGTTGAAATTGATTTCCATTATATTATTATGTGATTTAAATTATAAATTAATCACTTTTTCGGTTCACAAATAAGTTTTATAAAAACGTTTCCTTTCTAGATACGGTCGCAAAGTTGTGATTGTTTGCACACCACTGCTAGTCGGAGTGGTAGGATTGATCAAATCTTTCTCAGTCAACTACTACATGTTGCTCGTTCTGGAGTTCCTGGAGACAGCATTCGGCTATGGCACTGCATCTATGGTTCTCTGTGAGTATTTTATTATCATATTGAATCTTTAGGATAAGGAGTTATTTTATAGAAAGGTAATATCCATGTGGTGATAGAGTAGCGCAATAGACAATACGAATGGAATTTGTAAACAGAAAAATATCTCTAGAGTTGTTATTATACAATTAAGCTTAAGTTGTGTGAAATAGTTTTCAATATTTAACTCATCTGCTAAGTAATAATGAAATTATCTAATTTCAGCATTGGAACTGGTTACCCAAAAACAAAGAGTTTTGTTCTCCTGTATAGAAGACATTCTAACGAGTATCGGTAGTGCTTTCTTTGGTTTGATTGCTTGGAAGGTTCCGTACTGGAGACATATGATGCGGGCTATATATGCACCTTTGCTAGTCGTTTTATTTTATATATTCCTGGTCGATGAAGGTGTTAGATGGTTACTTGCGCATAATAAAAACGATGAAGCCGTCAGAGTACTAAACAAAGTGGCTAAAATCAATAATATAGAACTATCAAAAAAAGCGAAATCGATGCTTTCAAATATTACAACAGTGAAAAATAAAAATGATGAGGTAGGTACTTGATTGTTTGTCTAAAACCAAATATATTTACTATTCGAATATTTGCCCAATTATTGAAGACTATAGTTTTATCACTTTCATGATCAATGCTTATGATACTTGAATAATCATACAAATCTATTTTGTCTTTCTGCTTTTCGATATAAAGACTACACTGTTTTCGAGTACAGTTCCGAAGTATAGTGAATATGATATAACGGTGAACTACGTGCATTTTCGTTTTCTTCTAAACTTGCCAGTGAGATCGTGATTTAATTATCAGCACCCAATCAATGGTAACTACTTGACTTACTGACGAACTGTTTTAGTGAAATGCTGAGCTAACATGAGCTAAAATGTATTCTACTAATGGACTTTGTATTCATGGTCATAAATAAATTTTAACAACAAAGTATTACGCGTTACTTTACAAATTGACAATAATTGGACACGAATAAAACCCAGGGATCAATCATTTGCACAAAAGTATACCGTAGTGCGTAGCGATCTAAACCATGACACTCGGCATATAAATTGACTAATTAGATATACATATATACTATCTGTTTGGTCAACAGATTTGTAATAAGAGAATTTTCATCTTACTGGACTGCCATTAATATATAACACTTATTTTGTCAGCCCATTACTTTGTGAAATAATACTAAAGCTAATCAATGCAAATTTTACAGGTAAGTGATCGCCAAATCGATCGTCCTCACCTACTGTCCGTTCTGCGTTCACGCACCATCCTCCTCAGGGTCGCTTTAATAGCGTGCTGCTTCATCTGCTGTATGTTTGTCTTTACCGGCACTATAATTAACTCTACAAGTGTATCAGGCAATAAGTACATCAACTATTCAGCCTTGCTACTTGTCTCCGTGCCTACCAGGATCATAACAGCTTTCACTTTGAATAGATTTGGCAGGAAAACTCCAATTTGTGTTGCATATACATTGTGTTGTGTATTTTTCTTTGCATCAGCTTTTGTATCTAAAGGTGAGTTTATTTATTTCTATTTTATTGCTGTAAACTTTGGGGCTTTTGTCTCTACTACTAATTTCATATATGTTTATGGTGCTCAGAAAATATAATCAAAACGATGTAACCGTGTTGGGATAGGTTAGTATTTAATTGATTATTGGTAAATATGATATCTAAGTAGGAAAATAGAGTAAATGATCAAATAGGTCAGTTCTCCTCTTTTTGAAATAGTTGAGTGAAGAAGAAACTATGCTGCATAGGGCATATTGACGTATTGACTAAGTTTTATAACTTTTTGAAGGTCTATGAATTGTGGAGCTTATTAGTAGAAAGCCAGAGGTTGGAAAAGATAATTTAGGTACTTGTAATTTATTTTAAAATTATTTCTGTTAATATTCTATTTTGCCTAAACATACTGAAGGAAAAATCAAGAAAATAGTTATATGCTTATAATACAAAAGAAACTATAAAATAAATAGATTGTGTGTATCGTAAAGACAAGATTTAAGTAAGACTTGCATGATTACAGGTAAAATATTTTAATAACTGATCAATCTATCCGTGTGGAAACAGAGTAAGAATAAAATTCATCGGCCCCTATCTGGCTGTGGTTATCGTAAAAGAAAGCCAAGGGATATATAATATGCACATAATATCCGTGCAAGAGAAGGCAAACTTGTCATTAAACCCTATGTCAACATATCTGACCAGCGTAGTAGATCAACTTACACATAATTAATAAGTTACACTCCAAAAAGTTATATATTATATGACAGAGTACAAAATTGCAAACAATATCTGATATCATGAATCATCATCGATCAACACTCGGATGTATACGCGTAAATATTATGGCTGGTTATCAAGCAACCCAAGCTTACGTTCAGCATTAATCAGCTAGAAGTCACAGATTTACAAAATGATAACAACGAAGTGATTATGATGATGTTTACAGCTGTCGGGTGGGCTTCCATGCTGTTCTACCTAGCTGGCATGATGTGCAGTAGCTTTGGCATGTTCAGCATGTACGTGGTGACGATGGAGGTGTTTCCCACTACATCGCGCAACTTGCTCACCAACATAGCCAACACTATTGGCAGACTCGGCGCTGTGTTGGCTCCTCAGGCACCTCTACTGGTAATATTACTTTGCGATCTCTCTTGCTATCTTTTTATGCTCCTTCTTCGTGCATTTTATCTATTATTTATTCAGTTTGATTTCTGATCCTTACGCAATTTTAAATAAAATTATTTTTACGGATTTTATCGCTATCGATATAATATATTTGATTTTAGATTTGCTGACGTTTTAGATTTGTCTAAAGGATTCATATTCATAGAACTATTGACAATCTTATAGATTACTGCCACAATATGTACGATGGAGAAAGAGTACATATTGCGTTGACTACTAGTAATTGGGATGAAGAGCAGAATGAAAACAGCATCTCAGTAACACAGCACGTGACATTTATATCGTCTTAGGTGCTACATATATTATTAATCATCCAATTACTTGTGGTCTACGCAATACATTCTCTCCATACAGTCCTATCAGAGATAATCTGTGTAATCGCTTTCTATCTATCCATGTCATGCTTTACGGGGTTTATTCATTTTTTCGCAAACCCTTAAAGCGTCCACTACTGGACGTAGGCCTTCCTCGTGTTTTGCCACAAAGTACGTTCCTGTACCGCCTGCATCCAACGATGAATAGCATCCTACACTGCATCATCGGTACCGCTACTCAAGAATCTTTCTTCCAATTCTTTAAACTTTCTTCATAGCATAATTTTCATTGCGTCTCATCACATGTATATACCATGTCAAGCTTTCACTCTTAATTTAGTCGTGACTGTGGCTTGCAAATTTCTTCTAATACGGGTGATAAAAATGGAGATCAATTTTTGAAAATCTTTTTGCTCTTATTATGCATTTTACATTTCAGGATAAATACTTTTCGGGTCTACCAAGTATGGTGTTTGGTGTGGTGGCGATTGGGGCAGCGTTATTAGCGTTACTTTTGCCGGATACCAGCAAGATAGCTCTGCCTGATGACATTGAAGCTGCAGAAAAAATTGACCACCAACAAGTTGAGGAGCAGATCGACCCTGTTAGCCTTAGCGTTAACATCATACGAGGAAAAGAAACTTGAATCTCAAGTTATTTTTTCACAGTATTAATAAAAATAATGGTAATGATAACGTTAAGAACAAGTTTCGTGTAGCAAGTCAATCATTTTTACTTTTTAACCAGAAGATAGATTTTGAATTATTTCTTATAAATATAGCGTATTTGTTTAGAAAATGATTAATTACAAATACAACAAAATTTTCTTTTAATGGATTAATCCTGTTTTCTGACATTTAAAAGGAAGTATGTAAATGAATAAAACTATTTTTACGCATTTTATTGTCATCCCGTAAATATGAACGCTAAAAACAGCGAGCAAGATTTTTTCATTTAAAATGTTTATTCTTTCACAGCAATACTCCAGTTCGGTTAGTACTAGGCAGACATCTTTTTCTATATTTATTTAATGAAAATCTTTTTTATGACGTCTATTTTTAACATCAATATTAATGTCATACACTAAACATTGTTTGGTAACGTTATTATTTCCTTAAAATAACTTTATACTGTGAAATTTAATTATGAAATTTAACTGATGATCTTTTTGGATATAATAAAAAAAGACTGATAAAATGTTAATAAGTCAGATATTTTTAGCTAAATAATTAAGATGTTTAGATATATAGACATACAAATGTATCTACACTGTACAATTTTACACTGTGACAAAAATATGTGTTAAGGTGGACGCAATACTAAACGATGCTACTTCTTGTGATATTCGTTATAAGAAAAATACTTATTACATAGATCCTAGTATTTCTATAATTTTGATAATATAAGTATTTGTATTAAGTACAATAATAGTTGATCGTTTTTTAATATAAATTCAAATTATAATAAATTCACTTCGCTAATAGAAGAAACCCGAAAGACAATACCAAGCCGCTTGGGCGTTGTGATAAGCTTGTTGTGATAAGATGTGAGTAAGCTAGGGATGTTTTATATATGAAGTCTGGAATCAAGATACGAATATTAGTATAACATGATACCGGTTTTGGATACGGTTATCTATATGAAATTATTTCTATTTATCCAACCGTTTCTAATAGGTCCAGTGGCGATATTGAATTTTTATTGAATCGTAACAGGGATATCCTAAGTGTAATGATTATTTTATTATTCTTTTAGAGAGACTTACGTTAAGGCGAATTATCTGCCATAAGTTATCTCCGTAATCCTATCCGAAATTAACTTTATATCGGATTCGGTTATGGTTTCTGATATATTTTTCATTTCGGATATCTGATAAATTGATTACGGAGCTTCATAAAAATGCATATTTTTTTTGCGTATCTTATGTGTACATATCCCTGAATAGTTTTTATTAATACACCCTTTTTTTTTTGGGGTGGGTTGCGGTCGGCGCGCTCCTCGCACCACTCCGTCCGGGGCGACAGAGGGGCGTAAGCACGCAACACCCGCAACGCACCCACGCTGCACGTCGCCTTCGTCGTTGGGCCGACCACCGGAGCAGGGTTACTTGACATCAGTGGTCGGCCCAACGGAATACCCCCTACTTGGGGTACCCTCCCATCGACCGACGTCCCCCCCTCGGGGAGGACGTCGGTCTTTCCTCACGCGATCGGCCTCTCGGCGGGTGACGGACTAATTCCCCGGTCACGTCACCCGCGGCCTCGGCTAGGCCGGCATGAGGCGCAGGTATTCGCGCCTACGCCGCCCCAGTCACCAGCGGCGGATCGCCTCATCGATTAATACACCCTTGAGCAAGACGTATGAATTGTATTCATACACCGTCACCACACGAAGAAGGTTTGGTGGACATAGAGGGTGGGATAAGTTCCAAAAAATACCCAAGTACTCAAGTATATACCTGTCTGGTTCATATTTAATGTAATAGAAATACCCAACTACTCCCGTTTACCTACTCTATGTACCGACAACGGTTCGTTTCGGTTTAGAGAGATTTTTGACAGAAGTAAAAATTTTGATGCATCGACTTCAAGAATAGCGCGAATATACCTAATGTCTTAGAATAATAATGTATAGAAGGATAGAGTGGGTACTTAAGCGATCAAAAACATGAAGCTAAAAATACTACATGCGTGCAAGCCATTACACACGTACACACGCACACCACTATACAATAGAGTTGCCTTGCGTACGCAGTGACCTTTTACACTATGGAACGGTCCGGGATAGGGAGCCATCTGGCTCCAATTTAAATGCTTCAAATTCTGTGCGCAGAGTTACCTTCTATGATTTATTAATCTAAGATATATATACATTTAGTAGTCTAAAATCGTCTACGCAATAAACCCAGTTTGGAACACATCGGTTATATAGTTTTAGAATCTATAACAGCGATGTTTAGAAACAATTTTTGTTAATTGATTGAATTAGGCGATACATAGCGGAATTCCATTTTATTTTAATTTTAGAAATGGAAGGAAGGGAGGGAAGGGAGACCCACCACTTTCCCACGGTAATCAATATACCACACACCACAATGGAAGGAGTACGGGATAGGATTACTTTGATTGGTTACACAGCTTTTGATTGGTCACACAGCTTTTGATTGGTCACACAGCTTTAATTGGTCACATAGCTTTGTCGACGTCACACAGCTTTAATCGACGTCATGCAGCTTCGTCACACAGCCTTGTCACCACCGATTAAAACTGTGTGACAAGGTTGTGTGACCAAGCTGTATACCGTGGGAAAGTGGTGGGTCTCCCTTCCCTCACTTCCTTCCTTCCATTTTTATAAATGAAAAAATTTTGTATTTATCAGTCAAAAGTTATATGTGCTGCATAAATTCTTTTCTTGTTTATAATAGTCGTGTTAATCACATTTATGTTAATTTAGTAGTAAGTTATTATTTTTAAACGTTCATAATAATTTATAAATAATTAGTATTTTTTACAATAAAGTTTGAATCTTTACTTATTTATCTTATTCTTTGATTTTTACTAAAGTCAATATTTCAGCTCTTATAAGTATCACTGCTGTGCGCGAACCTCCTTAAAAATTGACCTACTATACCCTGCAGGATTGTTATAGGGTTTTATTTCGAGTTTTCTTTCTCTAGCAACTATTGTTATATATATAAGTCTTGTTCAAATAGTTGTTATAAGCACTTAGTCATCTTTTACGACACCCACGGTCAAGAGAGGGGGTGGTGAATTGTATTCTTAATTTCTTACTTCTTTACTACACGAAGAGGCACGAGTATATGAGATGCATAAATATAACATGCGTCCTCCTTTAGTCGTCTTTTACGAAATCCACGGGCTTGATAGGAAATGGTGAATTGTATTCTTATTCCGTCATCAGATGTAATTTTTTTAATATAGTTAATTGTAATATTTTATTTTAAATTATTTCTATAAACGACTATCACATTGAAACATGTCCGCCACTAAGGAGATTCTGAAAGAAATTCACTGTTTTGTCTATTATTTTACAAACAACAAATTTAATAAGAATTTGTTCGAGTGTACTGCATTTTGAAACGCAATATAATAATGGTTACACTAGTAGTTAAATCGTGATCGGAACGCTGTTTATAGAATGTATTCTAGCCATATTATTTGCATTGTATTTTAAAGAAAAAAAAAGAAATAAATATATTCTGGTTCGAAGAGCAGTCTGGATCGAACTCTGGGTTATGTGCAATTTCTTTAAAATAAATACCTAACTAACATAGTTTCGCGGCAGGCTTCTGATCCGATAGTAGAATTTTTAAATTAATTTCAAACAAAACAAAATATAATAATATATACATAATAAATGATTTGATTTCTAATAAATATATGAAATCGTCACTAGATCATGAAGACACAATAAAAGCTTTTTTACTTCCTAAACAGACTATTCGTTCTTTCTCATTATATTTACATACGCATATTTAAATGAACGAGCAATTACCTCTGTCGAAAACAGTTCTTAAACTTGCTTACGGACAATTTAGGACCAATTAAAAAAACTATACAATATTATAATTATATCATACTATAATCTATTGGAAAAAAATATAATGAAATTTAATTAATATTATTATACTTAAGTATAAATTATTTTGAAAAATAATATGGTTCTTAAACTATTACTGGTCATGTCTCATTGATTCCGGCGTCCCGAGGGCTTCCGCTTCTTCTAGCGTGTCGGGCATCTTTGTGCCCAAAGTTTCTGGTTGCGTGAGGACTAAGATACCAGAGATGGTGCCCATTATAGCAAACAGCATTGAAGGGGTGCCGGCCCAGTATACCATCTGTAATCTCATTAATGCTTAAAATCTTAGTAAACAATTGCGGACACTACATTTTTTTATTGGACGAGCTATGGTCTAGATAACCGCTGTTTATTCCATCCGGGTGACGGAAGGGTAGTATACGTCCTCATAACCAGCGCATTCCCATCCCTTCGCCATTGGGCCCACCACTGGTATCGAGTTGCTTGTTGTCAGTGGCCAGCCCGGCGGGATACATTTTCGGGTACCGTCCTTCCCCGACGCCCCTCCTACGGCATCGCCCTCACGCTGTCAGCCTCTCTGCGGGTGAAGGACTATTCTCCGGTCTAGTCACCCAAGGAATATCCCATCTAGGGTTATGTGAGATAATTGGGAACAGCCAACAAAGTCATAAAAATTTACTTTTTACTTACTTTTTTATATTTCGCTGGTCATCTTCCTAGTTACCTCTGTATTAAGACTGTACACCATACAGATGATGATGATATCATGACCAATATGAACAGATATTGATACTTACAAGTACAGGAGTTAGAGGTGCCGTGATGGAGCCGATACGTCCGATCATTGAGGAGAAGGCGAGCAGACTATGCCGGTACTCCGTCGGGTACAGCTCCGAAGTATACAAGTACACAGATGGGAATACTATAGCGATACCCAACTTGCCCAGCAAATAGATCACCAAACGGAGTGTAGTTAGTTCTAGAAAAAAAAAGATACCTGTTATCCTTCTATCAGTCTTTCACTATAGGATATACACCACATATTTTACATTATTCATTTTGCCTTCCACTGCTGGATGTAAGCCTCCTTCATACTTGGCTACAAATTGTGGTTCTGTGTCACCCGCATTCAGCAACTTTGTTGTTAATCATCACCAAGTTGTTAATCATATTGAGAAACTGTCAAATAGGCTCAGCTCAGCGGCTTATGCAGTAAAAAAAATTCGCGTGTTAACCGATGTTAAAACATCCAGAATAGTTTATTTCGCATACTTTCATAGTCTCATGTCATACGACATATTACTTTGGGGTTGCTCCGCGGAATTGAATAGAATTTTTGTTTTATAAGAAAGGGCGGTCTGCGCGATATATAATTTAGGCCCAAGAGTGTCACTAAGAGAGAGATTTAAAGAGTTAAATATTCTGACTGTTATATCTCAATATATATACGAAAATTATATGTAAAAAAATGTCGGTAACTTTGTAAAATATAGTAACATTCATCATGTAAATACTCGGAATAAGGATAAATTAGTTGTACATAGTACTCGTCTTCAACGACTTAACGGATCCTTCATGGGGCAATGCATACGCTTCTACAACAAATTTCCATTCGAGATATGCTAGTTAATAAGTTCAAAAAGCAATCAAGAGCAGAGTTTATAGAAAAGGTTATTATAAAATCTCGGATTATCTTGATGATAATACAGACTGGTTATGAGCAGCTCCTCATTCAGGCATTTCTCATTATAATTTTAAAGCGTAGCGTGTTTTGCCAAACAAATTTGTTATTTAATCTGTGTTTTATGTTTGTGGCACATGCTATTGGTCATGCTCACTGAAGGGTCTGCTTGCGGTAGCTACGAAGAGCGGGTCACTCCCTTCACTCCACTGTGGTTGAAGGGAGTGATGGCTGCTCTAGTGGTTAGCTCGTGATCGAGTCCCGCTTGTGGGATCTGGTCCAGCCATGGTACTTTTTCGTTATATTTAATAGTCATTAAATATAACGAAAACTGTCGGTAACTTTGTATCATACAATACAGTTGTATTGTATGATGATTCGAAAGGCTATTAACAGACGTGTTGTTATATATTATTTTATTTAAAATAAAAAAAAAATAGTAAATGAATAAAAAAGAAGACAATGCTACTGAGTTTCTTGTCGGCTCTTCTCAGTGCGGTCGCGTTCCGATCCGGTAGTAATTTAAGGTAAAATGTAAAGAAATGACCATATGTAAAGTGCCCCCGCGGGGTTTATACATAACTAGCAACCCGCCCTCGCTTCGCTTCGGTTATAGGTTATAGTCGTTTTACCCGCGTAGTTCCCGTGGGAATACCGGGATAAAATATAGCCTAGTTTACGCCCTGATATTATAGCTTTCCATTGGTGAAAGAATTTTTGAAATCAGTCCAGCCGTTTTGAAGATTACCCGGAACAAACAGACAGACAGACAAAATTTTTTTAATTGCTATTTTAGGCATAGGTGTCGTGCAAATAACCGTGTGAGCATGAAAAAAGCTTATTATTTTGACATTACAAACAGACACTCCAATTTTATTTATTGGTATAGATAAAGGATTTGAATTTGAAATCCACCTAGTGATCCTAAATACTTATTTAATCATCATCGCCACCATCATCATCGTCTCAGCTCAACTACATTCCGCTGCTCAGCTCCACAATAAGAGGGAAATTGATGTGCCACACCATGCATAAGGTTTTGATAGAATTTTCCTTTTCTTGTATTGATGTTATCTGCTTATGATATTCCTTAGGCATCCTTTACGACACACATTAACAAGAGATTAATGATGAATTGCATTCTTACTCCGTCATCAAACTGATTAATTCAATCAATCATTCACTATCATACATATAGATAGATGTATTTAGGTCAATGTTAATAGACTATTATCTTTCCGGACTGCAGGTAACTTTATGCTTTAGACAAAGCATAAGTCTTAATGCAGTTAATTATAATGGTAGATGTAGGTACTGTCATAATACAAACTAATTCTGGTAGAATCACGTTACTGGTAGTATTTTGATTACATTCAATAAATCGATGTATAAGTAGTAGTTATTTTATACAGCCTTTCATATGATGAGCGAAAGAGTTGGAGACCTGAAATGCCACTTTTAGCGCAACTACTTGGCCATGCCCTTGCTATTACCGTGATGTAGATTGCCTGCTTAACGTATTAAATGACATAGAATAACCATCGTGAATCAAAGGACATAAGGTAGGGTGAATCCCTACTAGGTGGACTAATGATATCTTAAGTCACTGGGAACCGCGTTGAATGCGGTGGCATCGGACCGCTCTGGGTAGCCTATATCACCCACCAAAGATATTAAAAAGAGTTTAATGCAACTTACTTTGTGGTATAAACGCAAAGGCGACATTACAGGCAGCGCTGAAAAAGAATCCAACAGAAAGCGTAAACTTTCTGCCGATTCTGTCCAAAATCAGCACAGATATCACGAAGCCGGGGATCTCGATGGCACATGTGAGGATATAGTTGAGGTGCATGGTGTCGGAGAGTCCTGTGGCGTTGATGGACAGGCCGTAGTAGACGAAAGTCAGGGTGATCCACCATATAGGTGTACTGAGCACACGTCGTAACAGTATTGGGGATTGCAAAATAACGCTGATCACTCTGGGTTTGTCAGCTTCATTCTGTAAAAGGAAATTTACATTTTCATATTTAACTAGCAATATATTATTGTCAAATCTTATAAAGTAAGTAACGGTTCTTTTAGATTAAAAAAAATTACTTAAGTTTATTCATTTTTATTATAATTATGAAAGGAAAATATAAGACTTGTGAATACTTGGTATCGTTGATAGACTTATTAAGTATTACTGTGACTAGTAATATATAAAAATTAAACATTATTACTGTGGGCTATACTTAAAAAATAGATGTATACTATTACGGACTTTTTTGTAGATCGTTGATATTGTAAGTATATTATTTAATACATCTCGTAAGATTTTGATTAAATCTCATGGTTAGCAATGCAAACGCACAAAATTATGATCTTTGCATCAGATTATAAATATTTGAAATTTTGAGTTTTTGTCTATAATAATATGCATGTTCATAACATAAGCTCATTCACAGTAATGAAAGAAGTTTGTAGAGTATCCAAACTGGGTCAGATATATTGAGGATATAGATGAATAAATATACCTAACATTAATAAATTAAATCATTCCAACGTTTAATAGTAAGCCGTGATTGTAAGATAACAGAATGTTTATTGATATTAGTTTTAATCTTACAGTGCTACCGAGATTGATACCTCATTACCATATTGTATCTTATCAAGTAGCCAAGGGTACAATTAGAAGGTCATTGTGCCTTATAAATATTTTGTATACACATCTTTTCATAAAATCAATATTAAATTTATCTGGGCTGGAGTCAGAATTAGTAACGTGCTGAGCATGATTACGTCAAATTTGAATGATAAAACTACAAAATTATATAAATAAGTTACTACAACCACGACATTGTTTAAATAAACACAATATTTTTCAATTTTGAAGCCCTTAAACCTGAGAACTAGATAAAGGGTTAGTACAATATCACCAACGGTTTGACCGATTAGCATTATTAGAGGGCAAATAATTAAATTTCCACCAGTGTATCTTTGGTTTTATGTTAATTTATTGTTTCCCCACCGACTATGGTCACATCTCGCCTGAATTGTCTGTGGTAAAAGAAGGGATGGCAGGCAGGCCCATAGCCTAACTTATTATACCTCTCTACTGCTATTTGGACTGACCACCGGCACCGAGTTCTTGTCTTCGGAAGTCTGCCGACGGGACACCGCACGTTCTTAACCATGTAGATAGCGCATCCCTTCTCATAAAACGAAATAGAACTCATTACAAGCTATTGTAACCAGTTGATAAAAATACTTTTAATTTATAGGTCAAAACAAAGTTGTTAAAGAAATATAGTTAGAGTTACCGATATTAATTGTGGAGCTGGTGGTTTTGTAAGTGCTTTCATAGAATTTTCGCTGATTTTCTTCCTATTAACCTTCGCAACTTTCTCCAACACTGACTTGGCTTCGACAAATTTGCCTTTAGAAAGTAACCATCTCACACTCTCTTGCAATAGCCAGAAGTAGATTATGATAAAAAAGCAGGGGATATGTAGAGCCATAATCATGTACCGCCACGGCTGGATAGCCCAGGCTACTACTCCTAAGACTATCTGACCGATAGCAAATAAACCAGCGCAGACAGCACTTGCTAGCACTCGGTAACGTGGACCTACGAACTCTGTAGCTGAAATATATCGAGCATTTACTTATTCATCATTAAACTAGTAACTAAATTTAACCACTATCCTTATCATCATCCAGCCTTTCACAGTCTACTGATATATAAGTATATATCAGTAGAGAGAATATAGCCTCAAGAATATAGCTTCCCCTGCAATTGAGGGAATAGTATCAAACTCTTTACAGCCGAAAGCTGCTGCCCAGTCTCCTAGTAAACCTTAAAGGAGTTTTACGGCTATTACAGTGAAGTAAGAGTTGGCGAGTTGTATTCTTTTTCCGTAACCATACAGGGTAATAATACTTACCAAAAATGTAAGAAGCGCTAAATGCACCAGCACCCAGCGTAGTCTGTATCAACTGCAATGCTAAATACATTGTATAGTTGACGGAGAAAGCTCTGAGCAAACCGAAGACACCCAAGTTGAAAACGCTAATAACAAGAGCAATTCTTCTACCAAACCTGTCTGATACATAGCCGGTGATGGGCAAAACAAAAAGAGTACCAAGACTACTCAGTGTACCTGCTAACGCACGAAGCATTTCTTGACATCCAAGATTGAACTGGAAATTAAAAATTCTTTATCAAATAGCGTTTTTAATCGATTAGAATGATTCATAATCATTTTCCATGGTTGATTGCAAGGGCAAAATGAAAGATGACTGTATATAGTGTAATTTTAAATTATAAGATGGAATAGATAATGAATGAATAAAATAAGGAATGATTATATTACAGGAAGTTTGAAAGTTGCGCCCGTGACCACAAATTTAAGGACATGTACGCTTGATATAGTATGAACATGTGATGAGGTCGAACGAAAGTAATGTTATAGATAGTTTTAAGTATAAATTTTGAAGTTTAGGGGTAACTGAAGACCAAAGAAAAAATGAATGGATTGCGTAAATGCATGAAGCATGATATGGACAGACAGAGAGTCACCACAAAGAAGACGTTTGATAGTGCTGTAAGGAAGGATACAATAATAATTAATTTCGATAAGAGCAGGATGACCATCGTCATCAAGGTCATCGTCAACCTAGTAGATGTCTGCTGTTGGACAAAGGGCTTTCCGGGAGGAGGATAGTAAAATAACTGCCTTGTTTGACAGGCAGGTAGGCGATATTGTTTACTGTAACCCAGGAAATCTCGATTATTCTGGGGCTCATTTAACGGCTGTTTACAACTCTCACGGGAAATTAATAGGTAGGTGTTAATCCTTAGTATTCTAAATCCGTTACCCCATAAGTATTTAGTATAATTTGCCCAAATGTGATCTATCATATTCTCTATAGAAAACTTAATATGTTATATTGATCAACAAAGTAAACGAAACATAAAAATGATTAAGGAACTTTTCAACTCTTGTCAAACTATATATACGTGCTACTATTTGACTCTATGCCTACTTAACAATTGGAAGACAATTATTACTATAGCACGCTGATTGTCTACATTTTAGATTGATTTAGAGTTTAACGTCGAGTTTACCGTCTATTGCATAAATGCTAATTGTATAACTTATTTCTTAGTTCTACGATACACAAGGGCAAGGAACCACGAAACGAAAGTTTAATATGAACCTAAGGTAAGAAAGTTGACTAACATCATATACGACAGAATTATTTCTCTCATAGACGAACGCTTCGCCACAGTCAATGGTTACATCTATGAATAGATTGGCAGGACACATATCAATGGTACCATTACTGAGGGGAACAAAACGGCGGCAACTCTCGAAGCCATTGCTGTTATTAGATATTGGTACAGCATTAAGTAACCATTCAGGCTTGAATATATTATCTTTGCTGTCTTCTCCGCACTCCGGAATTCGACATCTGCAAAGCAACGTTAAAAAATTTAATATCTTATTCAACTTCTCATCTCAGCCCTTATAGATCCCACTATTGAACTCGGCCCTATGCGAGCTAAGATGAGCAAAATAGTTTTAATTGGATTGCGTTACATTTTGATAAAAAAAAAGTCGCGATTCGGAGGACTTTATACTGGAGCTAATATTTACTAAACATATTTTATACAATTTTATTCAAAGGAAGTAACTTAAAAAATTCACAGCGGATCTTAGCTTGTAGACGCATTCAGATTCCGTGATAGGTTAATAGATAAATTTCAGACAAAATGTAAAATTGACAATATGTAAATACGATTATAGATCTTATGCACAATAAATGATTATGATTTCAGCACAGAACGTAATAGACTGATTTCAACCTGTAACTTGTAATGAGACACCTTGATTTCAGTTCCAACGTGGGATACATTGGAACTGAAACCTTCGAATCTGTATGTCTGTATTGAAGCATATAACGCAGCTGTATAAAATTTATAAATAAAACTATAATAACATAATTCTAATTAAAAACCAACCTGTGTGAAATTGCTGCAGCTGAGAAAATATACTCGTTAATGAATGTAGACATAATAATTGGTATTGCCACTAAGAGAAGATTGATAACTTGATACCTGCCAAATTGGCCAAGTTCATTCACTAAGATGTCGTCAAGTTCCAAAGGCTTTTGGCGGATGCTGTTTTTTCTTGTTTCAGTGTGAGACGCATTACTACTGCCCACACTGGGCCTGGGAAGTTCTTGCTCAAGTTTTGAAGATGGCATGACTATTACTTTTGCCTTTATGAAAATTGTGATAAAATTTTCATCACAATCAAATTATAAACTTTCCAGTATTAAATTTTAAAGTACCATGGATTTTATTAGGATACCAACAGCAGACCTAATCTATTTTGGCCACTCTGAATAAAACTTTTTATTCTAAACACTACGAAATATTCGACCAAAATTGACTTTTAGAAGACTATGATTACTACTTCATGTAACTTAATGCAGTTCTTATATAAACTTGAAATAAACTCATTGAAGAATAAAAACTACTTATTTTATATAAACATTATATAGGATAAGATAAGATAAATGTTATATTAACATAGTGGGCTATATTGAGTATAAAGTTTGATGGTATAAAGACGACAATGGATCGATGTCAATGATGGAATATTTTACTTACTCAATTAAGGAAGGTTATGATTGACTGCGATATATATATATATATATATATATATATATAAACCTGTTCGTGTGTTTGTAATTGAACTCCTCCTAAACGGCTGGACCGATTTTGTAGATTTTTTGTGGCTGTGCCAATGGATTAGATATACACACTGTAAAACTACAACAACAATTTACTCATGGCAAATATACATATTTTAACATAAACATTTATTTCTACATGAAATCACATTTCTTCTGTTACACAGATAAAAAATTATCGCTTAGTGTTGGCATGAGAGATATTTATTGCTCATATAAAACTATTTATCCCGTATGCGCAGTGGTTATTTTGCGAACTTTGCACTTTATATTCTATATTTTTGATGTCTTTATTTAATTTAGTAAATGACTTAGATGAAACTTCTGTAATAGACTGCCATACATACAAAAGCACGGGAGACTGCGAGAGATTCTTCAATCTTGCTAGCTTTGGATATACGATTATATTGCTAAACATAAGAAGTCTTCAGTGCAATTTTGATGATTTTATTGTAACTATAAGCCAGTTATGAGCGGTGGCAGCAGAGGATGCAAAAAAACCCGATGTAGTATAACGAATTTAATATAAACTTAAAGTGTAACTTTAAGTTTATATTAAATTACTAATATTATAAATGCGAAAGTAACTCTGTCTGACTGTCTGTCTGTCTGTCTGTTACGCTTTCACGTATAAACCAGTGAACCGATTTTGATGAAATTTGGTACAGAGATGAACTAAAGCTTGAGAAAGGACATAGGCTACTTTTTATCGCGAAAAAATGGGTATAAGGGGTTGAAATAGGGGATGACATTTTGTATGGAAATTCGTCATTTTCGATTATAGAACCATGAATCTTTGTATTAAGGCACTTTGTAATAAATAAATAAATATTCGTTCTAGCGTTTTGGAAATTTCATTTATATGGGGATGAAATTCAACCCCTAAACGACAAAAAAGCATACAGCCGAAACCACTGGGCCTAGAAACGTAATTTTTTCTTACACCGTAGTATTTCTTGGGGTACACGAGCACTGGTAAAGGATTTTTGGAAAATCACCCCCTTAAGGGGGTGAAAAGCGTCTTTAACACCCAAAACACTGAACCGATTTTGATGACATCTGCTACAGAGATGGACTCAAGACTGAGAAAGGACGTAGGTTACTTTTTCTAGCAAAAAAATATGTATAAGGGGTTGAAATAGGGGATGACATTTAGTATGGAAATTCGTCATTTTCGATGATAAAACCATGAATCTTTGTATTAAGGCACTTGATAACATATATAAATATTTGTTCTAGCGTTTTGGCAATTTCCTTTATATGGGGATGAAATTCAACCCCTAAAAGACAAAAAAGCATAAAGCCGAAACCACTGGGCCTAGAAACGTATTTTTTTTTACACCATAGTATTTCTTGGGGTACACGAGCTCTAGCAAAGAAATCGCGAAAAAGTGGGTATAACGGGTTGAAATAGGGGATGACATTTTGTATGGAAATTCATCATTTTCGATGATAGAACCATGAATCTTTGTATTAAGGCACTTGATAATATATAAATAAATATTCATTCTAGCGGTTTGGAAATTTCATTTATATGGGGATGAAATTCAACCCCTAAAAGACAAAAAAGCTTACAGCTGAAACCACTGGGCCTAGAAACGTAATTTTTTTTTACACCGTTGTATTTCTTGGGGTACACGAGCTCCAGCAAAAAATTTTTGGAAAATCTTCCCCCTAAGGAGGTGAAAAGCGTTGGCCTACTTTTTATAACGAAAAAATGGGTATAAAGGATTGAAATACAGGATGACATTTTGCATGAAAATTCGTCATTTTCGATGATAGAACCATTGAATACTACCGAACTAATAGGTAGTTGGACTGGGTTGAACTAAGCTGGTTCAGGGAATACAAGCGGAATGTACTAAATAAAACCACTGTATTTTGATCTACCGTTGATCTGGGTTTAAGGAGTAATACCTCGACCCTCTATCCATCCATCATTTATTAAAAATATCAAAAAAAACTACATATTATATTAGCTGCAATGCAACCATATCGCGATCTAATTCGGCGACAACGCCATCTATCGAGTGCATCGACATGATGTAAATGGTTCGTATCTTGGTCGTGAACATACCGCCCACCAAGGACATTTAGTGGCAGAATGTCCTTCTTTCATTATGGACTAAACATAAACTATACTATATAGAAACATGAATAAGTGTTATACAAACAAAAATAAAAACCTTATAATTGCTCTAACATTTGCCTTTAAATAATGTAAAGAAAACTTAAGACTAGTTGAACTTTATTAAAATACAAAATTGTAGAAAAAAATTAAAAGTAAAATCATTGAGCAGTAAAAAATTAAAAAAACTAGATGTATAATAAAAATGAAAACATTTATAAAATTAAAAACAATATAAAAATACATTTTATTTGTCCGCTATAGGTAAAATGCATAACTTATTTGTTGGCCTCTTAATAATATTACTTTTTGTACGCAATGTGACTACCCGTGTGACCTTATCATTACCGGGATGTTTTTCTACTACGCGTCCTAACATCCAACGACTGGGAGGTAAATCGTCATCCTTAATTAAAACAACGTCGCCAATCTTTGGCTCGGGAACTTGAATCGACCACTTATATCGATTCATAAGATTGGATAGGTACTCTTGGGACCAACGCTTCCAAAACGATTGTAGCATTCTTTGTATCAATTGCCAACGTGATAAATAACTAATATTTGAACTAACGTAATTCGAGTCAGGAACGTTCACTATTGGTTCACCAATTAAAAAATGTCCTGGGGTTAAGGGAAGAGGTTCACCAGGGTCAGATCCATCAATAACACTCATAGGTCGCGAATTTAAACAAGCTTCGATTTGACTAAGAAGAGTGCTGAGCTCCTCATACGTCAGAGTTGTGTCCCCTATGATTCGTTTGAGGTGAAACTTGGTGGATTTTACACCTCCTTCCCAAAGTCCGCCGAAATTTGGACTGTGCGGGGGGATGAAATGCCACTCCGTTCCTTGTGCCTCGATGTGTTCTGCTATTGACATTTGAATGTCGGATAACTGCTGCAACTCTCTGGAAGCACCTACAAATGTGGTACCATTGTCACTGTACATCTTGGCACAGTGACCGCGTCTAGCCACAAATCGTCTAAAAGCTGCCAGAAACGCTGACGTACTCATGTCACTTACTACCTCGAGATGAAGAGCACGTGTAACCATACATACAAACAAACAAATGTACCCCTTGTATGAGCGATGGCCACGACCTTTGGTCGTCCTAATATTGATAGGACCGGCGTAATCCACTCCGCTGTGCAAAAAGGGTCTAGCTGGTATGCATCTTACCGATGGAAGAGATCCCATGAATTGATTCTTGGTAAGAGCCCGTTGCTTAGCACATACCACGCATTTACGAACGTGCTGCTTTACCAAATTCTTAACACCTATAATCCAGTAAGCTGATCTCAGATAATTTACCATCAACTGAGGACCACCGTGTAACGTCTTTAGATGGCCATCAGCGATAATGAGATGGGTAAAATGGTTTGAATTTGGAAGAATTATGGGGTGTTTCGCGTCTTCACTAATCTGTGCTTTCTCTATTCTGCCTCGAACTCTCATAATACCTTTATTATCAAGGTATGGGCATAATGCTTTAAGCTTACTATTTTTTGAACTTAAGTGACCTTTATTCTGTAATTGTGTGTACTCTAAACTAAAATTGTCCTTTTGTGTCCTTTTTATGCAACATTCTAATGCTTCTTCTATCTCTTTGTTTTGCAGGTAAGTTTTATTTTTTGTGTTTTTCGTCCTATTAAGAAAGCGACGACAATATGCTATCACTCTTAGCAATCTATGTAAGGAAGAAAATCTATCGAAAATATCGTAACTCTTCTCTATAATCGTTAAATGTGTCTTTATCGACTGTTCTAAATCACTCTTCAAATCCTTAGGTCTTTTGTAAATTATTTCCTTTTCTTTCAGAAATTGTGGTCCAGAAAACCATGATGTAGTTTCTGCAAATAAACTTGGCGATAAACCACGTGAGGCGCAGTCTGCTGGGTTGTCCTTTGTAGCAACGTGAAACCATTGTGACGAACTCATTGTAGTCAGTATTTCAGAGGTTCTGTTGGCTACAAACGTCTTCCATCTGCTTGGGTGACTATTTAACCAAGACAGCACTACGGTAGAATCCGTCCACGCCCTGATTCTGTCCTTTGAAATACTCAAAACTTCTGCGGTCTCCATCAACAACCTTGCCAAAAGTACTGCTCCACATAACTCCAAACGTGGTATGCTTATTTGTTTTATAGGTGCTACTCTGGTCTTTGCAACTAGCAATGAAATCTTAACCTCGCCAGCGAAATCAACAACTCTTAAGTATACCACAGCAGCGTAGGCAACCTTAGAAGCATCGCAGAAACCATGGAGCTCTACGTTACTCCTTGATCTTGTACCAAGCCAACGAGAAATATGAACTTTCGTAAGTTGAGATAGTTCTTCGCGGTAAGTCAACCACTCTCCTTTTAAATCCGTAGTTAACTCCTTATCCCAACCTAAACCTGCTAGCCATAATTTTTGTATGAATATTTTAGCTATCACTATACTAGGAGACAACCAACCTAACCGGTCAAATAATTTGGCTATATCAGATATTACAGTTCTTTTTGTTACAGGTTCATTCTTCAGCGGCGGAAGATTCACCATGTACTGAAAATAATCATCGTTGCGGTTCCAGGTAAGTCCTAAAATCTTAAAAGTGCTATCCAATTTAGTATCCATTAACCTTTTATGTATATCATTTCTTTTGTTGTTCTCACTCTCCTTTTCCTCGTTTTCTACTGCCCTTATTCTCTCTAATGTTTCCTTATCATTGCTGTTCCATTTTTGTAATATAAATCCACCCTTGCTTAAAAGTTCCTTTAATTGCTTATAAATCTCAACTCCTTTTGTGACGTCATCGCACCCTGTCATTAAATCGTCCATATAAAATGAATTTAAGACCCTTTCAGCCACCAGAGGATGGATACTTATCCCCTTCATCATACACTACCTGATGCAGAGTTCTAACGGCCTGGTATGGAGCCGAAGCTGTGCCAAAGGTGACTGTAACTAGCTCGTAATCTTTGATTTCCTCTTTAGGATCGTTTCGCCAGAGTATTCTTTGATACATAGTATCATCATCAGCAACTCGAATTTGCCGATACATTTTAACAATGTCAGCTACAAGTGCTATTGAATGAGTTCTCCATCGCAAAACTGTGTGTCTCAAATCAGCTTGCAATGTGGGACCTACCATTAATGTATCGTTTAGAGATACTCCTCTACTATTCTTTTCAGACGCATTAAATACGACCCGAACCTTTGTAGTAGATTTGTCCTCCCTTACAACGGCGTGATGAGGTAAGTAAACAGCCATTTCCTTTTTATCATCATCTTCCTTTACCGGTTTTAAGTGTCCTAAATGTAAATATTCCTTTATCACTTCTGTGTACTTTACTCTTAACTCTGGGTGTTTAGCCAATTTTTTCTCTAATGACCTAAATCTGTTTTCAGCTATAGCCCGAGAATTACCTGACGTGCATGGCGGATCTTCGACTCGAAATGGTAATCGAACCTCATACCTACTGTCTTGTCTTCTCTTTGTTGTAGCCTTGTAGAATTCTTCACACCTTTGCTCTTCTAATGTAAGTATTTTCTTAGAGCTACATTGCTCTTCAATCTCCCAAAATTGTTTCAGCATTTGTTCTAAGTTGACCTGAACATGCATTACAGAAACGTTTGGTTGCGGATGAGTTGAACTATTATTTGAACTGTATACTACACCAGACAAGATCCATCCTAACGTGGTATCTTGGGCGATTAATGTAGAAGATGGACTCTTCACTATGCCTGCCTTCATTATGTAGCCATAGACATCTGCTCCCAACAAAATGTCTATCTTGCGTGATGTATTGAATTGCGGATCTGCTAAAACGAGATCTGTCGTGTCAATCCAAGACAACGCATTTCTATGTATGATTTGATCTGGTATGTACGACGTAATCTTATTTATAACGTATGCATTAAAATCCAATTTGAACTTATGATCTACACATGATTTAAGCTTTATGTTTACCATATACCTTGCCACAGTTGATTTTTGTCCTAATCCCGACACGACTCCTTGAATCGGAATTTTTGTTAGCCTAAGATATTGCAGCTTCTGTAATAAAACATGCCTGAGAACCCTGGTCAAGTAAAGCCCTTATTACTTGGTAATTGCCTGTTTTAGACTCGACCTTTACTAGCGCCGTCGCTAGTAATACCTGTCTTGGTATTAGGCACTTATTCAGCGACAAGCATGAGACGACCGGAGAACTAGTTGAAGCACTAGTTACAATGGTATCTGTTTTTGCTGACGTGTCCTTTTTATTGGAAACGTACTCCATATGCAGTAAAGAATGGTGACGTTTCTGGCAGAGCTTGCAAGAGGACTGTTTTTTACAATTTGCTACTATGTGATTACCACCTAAACAATTAAAACAAATTTTATGCTTTGCAACAAAATCGCGTCGCTCCTCAAGGGGTTGCTTAGCAAACGACTTACAAAAACACAGTTTGTGTGCTTCACTACAAAACTCGCAACGAATATTGCTTGAACTCACAACCATAACTTTCGGAGTATGAGTGGTGAACTGATTGTTAAACTGTTTCTTTGGTTCTATAAATTCTAACGCGCGAAAACGATTCTCTAAAAAGGTAGCGAATTCGACAAAGGTAGGCAATTCATTCGATTCGTGACTGCTGATGCTTAATTCCCACTGTTTTCGCGTTTCCGAATCAAGTTTAAATGTAACTATGTGAATGATAATGACATCCCAAGTAGTCACATCTACATCTAAGTTTTTTAAACCATTGAGACAATCGTTTGTTGTATCGAGTAACTCCTTCAAAGAAGTTGCTGACTCAACTAGCATGCGTTTTTGAGCAAACAATCGTTTTAAAATACAGTTAACCAAGTATTTTTTATTACCATATCTTCTTTCTAATCGAGTCCAGCAATGGCTATAATTTGAATCAGTTACTGGCGTTTGTCGAATTAGTTGCTCAGCTTCTCCACTGAGATGACTTTTTAAATAATGCATTTTTTGTACATTATCCAAACTATGATTTTTATGCACAAGTGAAACAAATAAATCTCTAAATGTTGTCCATTCTGAATATTTGCCGCTAAAAATGGGTATAGAAATCTTAGGTAATTTTACGAATGTACTTGATTTAAAATTACTACCAGATGTACTAGATTCTGTTGTAACGGCACTATATTTATTTATCATAGATTTTATCAAAGATTTGTATGTAATATAAGTTTCTTCTGTACATTCATATAATTCTATTAATTTCGGTTTTTCTTCTGACTTTGGTTTTGCCGACTCATGAATCTTAGTGTAATTACTTGTAAATAAACTCCAATCTTTTTCTAATAATTCTTGTTTAGTTTGTATATATTCTAATGTAAGTCTATCCTTAGGGCATTTTTTAAAATTAGTTAAACCCCTTTGGATTATATTTTGAAGTTCCTTCATAACGCTGATTAATCCTTCCATTGTAAATATTAATTTAAGTTACAATTACTACTAAAACTGTAAGCTATAAGCAAAACTATAAGCCAAGAAAGTAAAGTTAATTTTTATATGAAAGAAATGTGAAAATATGTAGCGATTGTACTAAGTTGTAGCAAAAATTAAAACTATGTAAACAAAACTAACTAGTAAGAATGATACTACATAAGCTGTTCTAACTGTTGAATAATATGAAATAAATTAAAAGTCTAAAAATACAATAAAAATTTTACAAGTGTTTTACAATTTCATGCTACTGGGGTAAAAATTGGGCATAGATTCCCCGTTCTTCATAAAACTATTCTAAGTCTAGCATGCACAATATTATTCTAAGTCCTTTTTTCTATAGAAACACTACAATAAATTTACTAAGTCTAAAATGTCTTTATAATTGTTCTAAGTTAAAATTCTAATACAAATAAGGTTGAAAATGTCTTGAAATTACGTTACTTTTACTTGAGCAATTAACATATAAAAACAGTACTCACAATTGCACTTCACACTCACACATATGATGACTGTTGACCTGACGTCAATTGTCAAGTGACTGGTGGCGCCCTCTATGACGTCACGTTGAACTATTCAATCCACTTCGGCTAGATGACAACTCCTGCGCCTTTACTGGTAACACAGCACTTGCACACGTTTCTTGGTGTTCGTGTCTCTTCAACACAACGACACACTGCTGCGTGCCGTACCACGTACCTTTGCCGCAGCGATCCACTGCGAGTACGCGGGTAGTGGTCCACCCACGTTGGGCCACTTGGTATACAAAAAATTCGGTTCGAATCGACCAATGAATACTACCGAACTAATAGGTAGTTGGACTGGGTTGAACTAAGCTGGTTCAGGGAATACAAGCGGAATGTACTAAATAAAACCACTGTATTTTGATCTACCGTTGATCTGGGTTTAAGGAGTAATACCTCGACCCTCTATCCATCCATCATTTTTTAAAAATATCAAAAAAACTACATATTATATTAGCTGCAATGCAACCATATCGCGATCTAATTCGGCGACAACGCCATCTATCGAGTGCATCGACATGATGTAAATGGTTCGTATCTTGGTCGTGAACAACCATGAATCTTTATATTAAGGGATAATAAATAAATAAATATTTTTCTAGCATTTTGAAAATTTTACTTACATGGGAATGAAATTCAACCCCTAAAAGACCAAAAAGCATACAGCGGAAACCACTGGGCCTAGAAATGTATTTTTTTTTTACACCGTCGTATTTTTTGGGTTACACGAGCACTAGCAAAGTATTTTTGGAAAATCACCCCCTTAAGGTGGTGAAAAGCGTATAGCCGAAACTATTGGGGCTAGGAACGTGAAACTGTGTGTTTCTGTGTATTGTGCGATTTTCTTTCTTTTGTTGTAAATGAGCTCTAAGAAATTAGTTTTTGAAATTCAATCTCTAAGGGGGTGAAAAATTTATAGTCGAAATCATTAGAAACGTGAAATTTTGTACAAAGTTGTCTTTCTTGGGGAAAGTGCTCACTAAAAAAGAGTTTTTTTGCAATTTTACCCCTAAGGAGGTGAAAAGCGTATAACCGATATCACTGAGCCTAAGAACGATCATTTTAGTACACGGTCGGCTTTCTTGGGTTACTCAATTATTTTTTCTTAATCCTCGCTTATCAAGATTACTTTGGAGTTTGGATCAACGCAATATGTAGGCGGTCCTCTGCCATCGTAGATATATTGGAAAGGTTCTTCTAGCAACATTTTATGACCAGCTGCCTGCCAGACGACATTGCTGGCTAGATGTCATCACCAATTGGTCCAGGTCGATGTAAATCTTTGTCTTAGTAGTGTATTTTGCGACACCCACAAACAATGAAAGCGTTATAATATTCCTAGCCGCTACCAGACAGTAAGTTAAAATCAAGATATTAATCCAATTTTCTATCTCTAGAAATAAACAAATTTGAAGTGTCTATTTGTCTGTCAAAATACCTATTATTATTTATGCTCACACAATTATTTGCACGATACTTATGTCTAAAAAAACCGGCCAAGTTCGAATCGGGGTCGCGTACGAAGGGTTCCGTACCATTATCTATAAAAAGGGGGGAAAATGCGTTTGTTGTATAGGAGCTCCCTTAAATATTTATTTTATTTTGTTTTTAATATTTATTGTTATAGCGGCAACAGAAATGCATAATTTGTAAAAAAATCAACTGTCTAGCTATCGCGGTCCTTGAGATACAGCTTGGTGACAGACAGGCGGACGGACAGACAGCGAAGTTTTAGTAATAGGTTCCCATTTTTATGCATTGGGTACGAAATCCTAAAAACGGCTCAATTTTTTTTGTCTGTCTATTCGTTACGGGTAATCTTCAAAACGGCTGGAACGATACTGATAATACTTTACTACGAGGTCTACCAAGCCTTACATAAGGAATAATTTAGGCTATATTTTATCTCAGGCTATATTTTATCCCGTTGTGGCTGGAGCAACTGTGAGAATTTAGTCGATTTTAAAATTACTTTACTAATGGAAAGCTATTTTTAAGCGAGTAACATATTTAGGCTATTTTTTATCCCGATATTCCTACGGGACCGGGCACAATGCCGGTGAAATTGCGGGAATTTAATAGATATAAAAATTTATTTACGAATGAAAATCTACATTATCAGTGAATAACAAATAAAGGCTATTTTCATTCTGGTGTTTGCCCAGGAACGAGAACTCCGCGAGTGAAACCGGTAGATGTTGACCAATTTTTAAAATTCTTTCACCAATAGGAAGCTACGGTATCAGCGAGTAACATAGGCAATTTTTATCTCGGATATTTGTATAGGATTTGATTAGTATAATTTTTTCACCCATGTAAACTTATAATATCAGCGAGTAACATAGGCAATTTTTATCTCGGCATTCGCATGGGAATGGGGTCTACGTGATTGAAACTACGGGAGTTTGATCGATATAATTTTTTTTCACCAATGGAAACCTATCATGGACAATGTATTATCAGCGACTAAGGATGGCCATATTTATCATCGTCTTTCTACGTGAATTTGAACTACAAGGGTGAAAGTAATATTCAAATATAAAACTTTGTGAAGATATTTGGACGTTTGTTACTCAATCACGAGTAAACTGTTGACCAGATTTGGATGAAAATTGACACATAGATAGAGTATTTCTTAAATTAAGAAATATGCAAGCCAACTTTTACGCGGGCGAAGCCGCGGGCAAAAGCTAGTAATTAATATTATAATTTACTTCTAAGGGTGACTATAACGATCGGCGATCGATCGAAAAGTAACGAGCGTTCCCATCAGTATTCGTCAATTCGTGAGTCGTCTACGCCAGGTGTTCTTGAGTCATCTTTCTCTGTAACCACCCATGTTGAGTGTCGCAATTGATGTCGCTGATATTGAGACAACGCGATGAACTAGCGATGTCCCCTGACTACGTCTGCGTAACAAGCCCTATAATAAAAAATATTGATATAATTATTTTGACAGAATGTTGGCTGCGAGATGATATTCAACCAGACTCCTTGTGTGGTTACAATGTGTTTCGGTCAAAACAACAGGTTAATAAGAACGGTGGTGTAGTTATGTACATAAAAAAGAAATGTGGTGTCGTGGGACACCTCACACCAGGTAGGAACGAACTTCCTTCGGCTAATGTAGAATCGACACAATTTGCAAAAAAAAACAAAATTCAGGGCTCTTTTAGTTGGTGTCCTTGTTCCGAACATTGTTAGTTTCTAATTAGAAAATTTTATTGTGACTAAACTATTGGGTGTAGGCTCTTGAAATTTAGGTTTTTTAGTATTAAATCGGTTCTACTGGAAATTCTATGAGGTTTGTCAAAAATCCGGAGTTCCTGCGGTCAAAGATGACTGATTTATGGCAGTTTGGGGTTTAAATGATGTTTCACATCAAAAAAGGGAGAGAGGGAAGTTTCTAATGGGGGGTAGGGGTAGTCCGGGCGGCAATGTAGGATGCAAGGGGGGGTCAAAATTTCTATCAAAAATGGTCTAGCACTTATAGTTTTTGAGATACGGCGGTCAAAACAATTTCGTCTCGTTTAACGGTTTTATTCCACGCACTTTTTCTTACGGTTTTACTATCACTTTTTTTCAGTTCGGTCGCGCAGCAAAATCCCTATCTCCTCCAAGCCTGCCGTAAGGAACTTCGTTCCAAAAATATTCACGACGTGGTATGTCAGGACTCATCACTTATTGATGCTGACAGTGTCCTGGCTATTATTAATAATAATACTGCAGTACTCGGCATATACCGCACGCCTTCTATTTCAGCAATAGATATATTTCTCACTAGTTTAGACTCTTTATTGAGCTCGTTAAACAGCAAATCAGTCTCTATACTTGCTGGGGAGGTTACTTTGAGGTCATGCTCGTTTCAACCCAGGGTAGGTAGGACCCTAGAAGAGCCGATCCGATTTTCGGCACCGAGAAGATTGCTCGGCGGATTGAGGCGACCCGGATTAGGATGACTCTGAATAAAATGGATGGTCTTTGCTGTTTCATGGGCTGCATACCAACTCCAACCGCTGACACTTCGATACAGTCAATCCGGGCAAGTCATACGATACAGTCATTTGCTTGACGGGTGATGGTGGTTGCAGTGTCATTTTTGTAAACATGTTCAACGGCTCGTCAACCCAGTCTCCGTTGTGGCCTGGCTGAACACCAAATGTAGATGGACCCAGAGTTATATGTCAACGACCGTAGGCGGTAGTGATCGGATCAAAGGGCCCTATATGGCACAACTGCGTGTGCCTAACTCCTAACTCTTCGTTTTAGGGCTTTCTTGAAGCGAAGAATAGAGAGCCATTGAGCATTAGCTGGAAAACGACGATTTCCAGTGACGGTAATAGAGGACCGTAGTATGTCGCTCACCAAGTTGCCTATTTGACGCAAAGCCGCTTAACGGTGTGTCATCGCCCGGTTAGTAGTCTAGCTAGGGAAGCCTTAATTTGGGGTTTAGATCGCAGAGGCCCTCCGGCCGATGCTGGTAGAGAGCAATGGCTCAAAGCGTTCTCTTTCTGGCTGGTACAGGTTTGATTGGAACATAGTTGCTTCGACAAATACTTATGCATGGTCTCGAGGACACTGTCCTTAAATTTCCTCTAAGACACGGCGCAGCATACGCTAGAGGTCTGTGTATTCTGGAAATATCAGTGTCACAAATCGTCATAACCATCGGCAACGATATGATGTTGCTGCCAATCGCGAGTATCTACACCTGATGCTATCCCAGGTGAAATCGCGGATGATAGATCGATTAGTAATCCGCCACCCATACAGAGGCTGACTGCGTGAGACCGACGCGACGCTCTGACAAAAATGTTTGCTGCCAGGGTGTCGATAGAGAATGGTTGCTGTCCTACCGTACTGGTGGTTAGGGCGAATGGGAATGGAGAAGTAATCGCCATATTATGGAGCCATAATCCGTCCTTCCGTCGCCCTGGATGACATGGGTGGGTTCTATCTACGCCATAGCCTGTCAAAAAAGGGCTTTATATTTCTATTCATTCTACAAAATATATCGTTTCTTATGTCATGCCTCTGTTGTACAAAGAGATTATATTCAGAGAGCCATATTCAGATATAAAAAACAGAAAACCGAAGACTGCTATCTGTATCAGATGGCCCGACCGTTTAGCTCAGTTGTTTCTATTCGAGGGGACAGTGGCCAAATTTTCCTTCATATCCCAATTACATATTTTAATTGGTTAAAAACACTGAAATATTTATATTTTCCTAAGATGAAAAGTAACTAAATAGATTTATCAACCATAAGACCTCCTGCATACTAAATTTCATTCGCTGATGCGTCGCCGAGATTCTGAATATATAGAAATATACAAGAATTGCTCGTTTAAAGATTGATATGTGAATACAGAACTTCTATATGCACAACTACCAATGTAAGAATTATGAGAATGCTGACAATATTTTTAAAACAGCCTCCATTGAACCGTACTTTAACGAAACAGTCCTTTGTTAACTAACTCATAGGACTGCGTGACTCCGTTAAATATAATATTCAGTTTGTTTTTTAGAATGAAAAAATCATCATCATCATCACAGCCCATGTACGTCCCACTGTTGGGCTCGGGCCTCCTTCACTATGAGAGAGAAATTCACCTACTATACCACACTGGTCAGATGTATTGGTATAGAGTTTTGTTGCGAGTTTTCCTTTTCCTACATAGATATTATAAATTACAATTTAATATCGATAAATGCTCGGTGATATCATTTAGTAGGGCAAAGACCCCACTTTATTTCACCTATAAAATCGATACGGAACTACTGAAGCGCGTGAGTGCGGATTTAACGTACAAAGATCACATAACAAATCTTTGTAGAAAAGCTTACAGGAATTTTGGATTTGAATTACGACGAGCTAGTGAATTCACTACTTTAAAGGCCATATCAGTACTGTACGATACTCTACGTAGCAAACTCGAATTCAACGCCGGCGTGTGGGCACTGCATGAAGCCGAAGAAATGGGAACCGCATGAACAATCAAATATTAGAGCGCATTCAAAACAAATTCACACGGTACATGTATTTGAGATTATATGATGTTTATCCTTTCTATCTGCTGATGTATCCAACCCTGTTCGTACTGGGCATGGTTGGATACAACAAATTAGAAACAAGAAGGCATTTGGCTCTCGCATCTTATATGATGAGAGTATTCCGGGGCAGGGTCTTCAATCCAGATATACTGTGGTTGATAGGAATATGTGTACCAGATGAATACCTTGCGCAGCGTCGTCAGCAGCAGTTATTCAAAGTGCCAAAAGCTAGAACCAACCTTTTGACATACACATTTATATCAGGATCTCGAAATAAATGCAAGGCGGCATGGAGTGTAGTAAGTGAGCATAGAAATTCAATCTCATTCCATTGTATTTATGAAATTAAAATAGGAAACCAATCTTTTACTCAGTCAGATCTTATAGCCTCTTAATTCAATAAATTCTATGGTGATGTAACGAAAAACTTACGAAACACAAATAAGAATGGGAAATTGGAGGGATCCAAAATAGTCTATTTCTAGAACCTTTAAGCATTTTAGAGGTACAGAAAATTATACTATCATTGCGGAATTATAATTCAGTTGGTTATGATGGTATTTCAACTACCATAATAAAAAAAGTGTATATGTTATTGCACCTGTCGTAACTTGTCCTTTGGGCAGGGTATCTTCCCGGATCGTTTAAAATGTCTTTAATTAGACCAATTTATAAGAAGGGTGAGAAGACAGATATAGTAAATTACCGGCCGATCACATTGATACCTGTTTTAACAAAGATTTTTGTAAAGGCCATGCATAGCAGACTGACCTCTTTTTTAAATAAATATAAGGTAATGAAACCAGAGCAAAATGGACTCCAAACAGGCAAATCAAACAAGGGTAGTACCCTTGTTGCTTTTGCCCTGATTAATGATATGGTAACGAATATAGATCAGAACATACCCACGCTGGTTATATTCCTTGATATGTCTCGAGCCTTCAATTCCATATCGCACGAACTGTTGTTAAGAAAGGTGCAAGACTACGGTATTCAAGGAACAGAACTGAAATGGCTGTAACCTTACCTAACGAAACGACAACAATATATATAACTAAGTAGAGTAAATAAAAATTTAAATAAAAAAATGTATACTTTCGTATCCGAAATAAACACATGCGGCGTGTTTTTTGTTTTTATTATATATTAGCAACCCGCTCTCGCTTCGCTTCGCTTTCTGTCGCCTTATCCCCGTAATTCCCGTTCTCGTGGGAATACCGGGATAAAATATAGCCTAGTTTACTCTCTTATATTATAGCTTTCCATTGGTGAATGAATTTTTTAAATCGGTCCAGTCGTTTTGAAGATTACCCGGAACAAACAGACAGACAGACAAAAAAAATATAAAGTGGTCTTTAGGCATATGTATAGTGCAAATAACCGTGTGAGCATGAAAAAGGCCTATTATTTTGACATTACAAACAGACACTCCAATTTTATTTATTGGTATAGGTCAATAACCTACCTGACGTAACTGATTACAAAACAATCTTATTTGCAGATGACATTTCAATAATATTGAATAATCATGGACAATCTATGAAAACGAAATTAATTTGACATTCAATTCAATTATAGACTGGTTAAATAATAATAATCTAGTTGTAAATTTAAAAAAGACTAATTTTATACAATTTAGAAGCCTCAAATCTAAGCATATATGCAGAAGTATAACGTATAAAGACGTCGAAATCAATGAATTAGAAAATACAAAAATTCCTAGGGATAATGCTTGATAAACATGTTGATTGGAAAACTCAAATCAATTCAGTTTGCAATAAAATCAATAAATTTGTTTACGTCCTGAAAAGGCTAATATTAACATCTTCACTGGCTACAGCATTACTGGCTTATCACGGATACGTAGGATCTGTATTAAGATATGGCTTAATATTATGGGGCAACTCATGGGGCAAGTTCATAGAGTGTTTATATCCCAAAAGCGCTGTTTTAGAGCCATAGCTGGAGTGGCACCAGATGTTTCTTGTAAGCCTTATTATAAAAAATACAACGTCTTAAACTTACCATGTTTATACATTTATGAAATTAGCACTTTTGTAAAACAGAACCAAAATTTATTTGTTACAGCAAGGGAAAAATTTACACGTAAGACAAGAAACTCAAATAGATTAGTACTTAAATTGAAGCCTAAAACTACAATGTACGTGAAGAATTGTTACGCCATGTGCATACATATATATAATAGCATACCACAGTATGTTAAATCGTTACCGCTTCAACAATTTAAAACACTGTTAAAAACCTGGTTACTGGACAAACATTTTTATAGTGTAAAGGAAATGTGATAATGAAATGTATGTGTGTATATTGTGGGAATTGACTGTTTTAAATAGTAAATTAAGACTTGGTATTCTGCCATGACACTGTATGTACCTATCATAAATATATTTTTCACATGCCTTTACTAGTTAAATAGAAGAACTAACTGCTAAATATAATGAACAACTCATCTACTCCATTTTATGTGAACAATAAATCATTTCATTTCAAAAAGTAAGAGTATCAGCGCAAAATTTAATCCACTATTTCATACACTTAGAGGACGAAAATGGAGAAATGTTGAAGTACGAGTTAATTTATTTCTAAAAAAATATTTAGTCAAAAATTGAAAGACAACGATGAAGAGTTTTTCTCTCCATACTAACTTTGTCACTACGTTCCACCCCATTTGAGGTTCCTTTCTTAGGGAGTCCTTAAGTCACAAATGGAACCTACTATCATTATGTTGTATATACCTATAGTTCAATTAATAGATGATAGAATTAGTACTTATTGACAATAAAATTTAACAATTAGTAGTGGCGAAAATGGAAGAAAAGAATGATATCAATAGTTTATATATTTTTACATAGGTATCTATACTAATATTATAAAGAGGTAAAATTTGTAAGTTTGTATGTAACGAATAAACTCAAAAAGTACTGGACCGATTTTAAAAATTCTTTCACCATTGGAAAGCTATAATATCAGGGAGTAACATAGGCTATATTTTATCCCGGTATTCCCACGGGAACGGGAACTACGCGCGTAAGGCGACTGAATCTGAAGCGAAGCGAGGGCGGATTGCTAGTATTAGATAAAAATATGATACAATCTTAATAATAAATCCTTATTCGACAAATAAATAATTCTTAAAGTAATGTGGTTCTTATTTTGTTATTTCTGTATCTTTGATTCTGGCCTTCCGATAGCTTCAGCTTCTTCCAAGGTGTCAGGCATCTTGGTGCCGAGCGTCTCTGGTTGCGTTAAGACCAATACACCGGAGAGGCAGCCCATAGCGCCGAACATTACAGAGGGGATGCCGGCCCAGTAATCCATCTGTATTGAAAATGGTTGATTAATAAGAAAAAATATATTCAAATTTTAAATAAAACTTTACGGATTTTCTCATTTAAGTTTTGATTGCCCAATGTTTCGAACACTTTACAGCGTTCATGGTCACAGGCGGACTAAGATGTCCCACGTCCAACAAGTTATCATTATTACAGAAAATTTATAATTATCTACCCGCTACAGAAAAATAGTTATTAAATATTGACCCATATTTTGATACAAATTTATTGCCAGTGCAAGAAGAAAATGATTCTATATGAAAAAATTATATCATTGATGATTAGTAATTATTTAACATTAAAATTTAGTAGTAATTATATAATATTTAAAACCTAACAATCTAGTGTACTACCACCGGATCGGAACACGGTCACACTGAGAAAGTTCTGGCAAGAAATCTCAGGGGACATGATGCTGAATTAATATTAATTTTTAAGGCCTTAAAAATCGATAAAATCCGCGTAAACATTAAAAATCAAAATCATTTATATACTAAACTAGCAACCCATCCTAGCTTCAGTGTTTAACCGTTCTGCCCATGGATTTTAAATCTCAGATATTCATTTAATGCACTATATCGCACTATAATGCATTTAATTGTATAAGGCATAATACTCTATTATTTAAAATCATCATCTCAGCTCATATACGTCCCACTGTTGGGCTCGAACCTCCTCTACAAT
Source organism: Lymantria dispar (assembly GCA_032191425.1). Classification (NCBI taxonomy): domain Eukaryota; kingdom Metazoa; phylum Arthropoda; class Insecta; order Lepidoptera; family Erebidae; genus Lymantria; species Lymantria dispar. The sequence continues at coordinate 33,313,741 of CM063453.1, forward strand.
AGGAGGGTCATTCACCTACTACACCACACTGGCCAGACTAGTTGGTATAGGGTTTTATTTCGAATTTTCCTTCTCTTGCACAGATATTATATGCATAGTTTATCCCTTAGTCGTCCTTTACGACACCCACGGGCAAGACATGGGGTGATGGATTGTATTCTTACACCGTTTCAAAACAGCTAGAGGGAAAGTAAATAGGTAGTTTAAAACACTAAAACGCGCCATTGTAGATAACCGGACTAAAAAGTGTGATGCAGGAAATAAGAATATAAACATCTATCTAATCACACTAACATCTCACCTATATAAAGAAGGATATTAAAAAAATTGCTGATCCTGTAAGGATAATGGGATAAACTTTTAAAATTAATTCATTGTCATTGACCCTTGATAAGTGTGCAAACTTTCAAATTAATCCGAAGTTAAAAAGTGGATGAAAATTACTTTCTGAGATTCCACTACATACGAAGAAATTTACTTTAAAGCGTATTAAAAATAATTGAAATACAAATATATGAGTAATATAGATGTTGATACTTACAAGTACAGGAGTTAGAGGTGCCGTGATGGAACCGATACGTCCAATCATTGATGAGAAAGCGAGCAGACTGTGTCGGTACTGAGTCGGGTACAACTCCGAGGTGAACAGATATAACGATGTGAATACTATTGATATACCCAACTTGCCCAGCAAATAGAGAACCAAACGGAGCGTAGCTAGATCTAGAAGGAAACATTCATTCGCATCGTTAATATATAAAAAGGCTTTTCTAAGAAGATTAATGCATCGTAATCATAATGTTGGTGACGAAGTAAAAATACAACTTACCATTTTCTATCTTGCTCGTGGATGTCGTAAAAGATGACCAAGTGATATAATATGCATATAACATTTATGTTATGAGAAGGAAAACTTGAAATAAAACCCTATAACAACATGTCTGGTTAGTGTGAAATAGTAAATCAAATTCCCTCCTATTGGGAAGGAGGTTTGATCCCAGCAGTGGCACTTTTATGAGTTGAGATGACATCATTAATCTGCTCTTATCCTAATCATCGCAATATGTCATCATCATCATTTCAGCCTATCGCCTTCCACTGCTGGACGTAGGCCTCCCTCATGTTACGCCACATAGTGCGGTCCGGTACCGCCTGCATCCAACGACGCCCAGCAACTTTCACCACGTCGTCGGTCCACCTATTGGGGGGGCGTCCGATACATGGTCGCCACTTGAGAACCTTTCTTCCCCAGCAGTTGTCGGTTTGTCGAGCGATGTAGTCATATATATATTCGCAATATATAGTCTTCTTCACTCGTATTCATTGAAAATGTTTTAACAATACTTTTGATGACTGGCCGCCTGCTCGTTGTCAGCCGTCCTTTGGAATGTAATTATTGACCGGCATTGTTGACGAGTCGAGGTCTATATAAAGATCACCGTAGTCTTTCACGACACCCACAAGAAATGTAAGCGCTGGTGGTAATCACACCTGCTACCACATAGCATACATATTAATATTTACAAGGGAAAACTTTTTTGACAAAGCCCTTCGGAACAACATTTTGTGGACCGCACAATGTATTGTCCATTCTATTTTACGCAGGACCGAATTTTTCGGAATGCACAAATGCGTGTGCCGAAACTCGGTATTATATTTTTTATCTATCACAAAAATAGTTTCTATGTATAACCGTCATAAACTTTAAGACCATCAAATCGATGCGTCCCAAACCGGTTTCATTAGAAAGACATTAATACGAAAATGGTTTTATTTATATTTCAGTAAAACAATGATTCAGGCACATTCTGTCCATTCCTGAAGTTAATATTTTACTTTTTCACTTTTAAATTTAGTCTAAAGTCTGTTTAAATAGAAGCGAGTTAGGGTGAATAGTACGACTATATAGATTAGACCTATCCAATGTAGAACGTTAAATCTACAATTTCTAGAGTAAATAAGTAGTACTAAAATGAAAAATACCTTCAGATATAAAAGCGAAAGCAATATTGCAGGCAGCACTAAAGAAGAATCCTCCCGAGAGAGTAGCCTTCCTTCCGATCCTGTCCAAGATGAGTACAGCGGTGAAGAAGCCAGGAATCTCAATGGCACAAGTCAAGATATAGTTCAAGTACATGGTATCAGAGAGACCGGTAGCGTTGATGGAAAGTCCATAGTAAACGAATGTTGTTGTAATCCACCAAATAGGTGTGGTGAGCACTCGACGGAACAACACGGAGGAACGGAAAATGGCGACGATCACACTTGGCTTTTCTTCACCTTCCTGGAAAAATAATCCGAAAATGAAAACGGTAACTACTATATTTTGGTAAATTAAGACCAACTGCTAATTACAAATGTGTTTGTAACTTTTTTTCAAACCTGCCACGCATAACTGATTATACAAATCAGCTATCTACTATGGATAACTTATTATATCCATAGAGTTATATATATAGAGAAGCTATCCCGAATAAATATTTTGTTCCATTTTGATAACAGTTATTAATTATACTAAAGTTCGCTGCAGCGCTGAAACAATAAATAGTAGTCTCTTTTTTTTTTCTTTTTTTTTGTGGGTGGGCTGCGGTCAGCGCGCCTCCGCACCACTCCGTCCGGGGCGACAGAGGGGCTTAAGCACGCAACTCCCGCAACCCACCAGAAAACCACCTCGCCTTCGTCATTGGGCCGACCACCGGAGCAGGTTTACTTGTCGTCAGTGGTCGGCCCGACGGAATACCCCCTACGCGGGGTACCCTCCCATCGACCGACGTCCACCCCTCAGGGAGGACGTCGGTCTTTCCTCATGCGGTCGGCCTCTCGGCGGGTGACGGACTAATCCCCGGTCACGTCACCCACGGCCTCGGCTAGGGCGGCATGAGGCGCAGATAGTTGCGCCTACGCCACCCCAGTCGCCGGCGGCGGATCTCCTCATCGAGGCTGCGCTCCACGCGCAGACGATCCGCCGCCTCCTTTTGCGAGATCACTGTCTCGCAGAAGGCTGCGACCGCGTCCCAATTCCCAACGCTGTCGACCATCGCCCTAGCGATGGCCGGCAGCGTGAGGTCGGCACCGATGATTGCGACGAGTTCACGGCGCTGCACTGCCCAAGCCGCGCAGGCCTCGAGCGTATGGCGCGCCGTGTCCTCGTCGCAATCGCGGTGGTGGAAGGACGGTGTACTCTCCCTCCTTACGACCCTGTGCAGGTATTTGGCGAAGCTCCCGTGCCCCGTCAACACCTGCACTAGTCGGAAGGAGAGCACCCCGTGCCGCCTTTCCAACCACTGCATCAGCACCGGCCTCCACGGTTCGCACCCCGAACCGAGGCCTCTCCAGCTGGACTGCCCAAGGGGCAATGACGTCTCGGCGGGCGTCGACGCGTCAGGCGGTGAGCTCCCTTAACGAGATCTCACCGCCCTCCGCTCGCACCCCCGTCACCCGCCGATACAATCCGGCGAGCATCTCCGCCTCCAGGTCCCACGGGGGAGTCCCGGCCAATAGGCACGCTGCCTCCGTCGCCACCGTGCGGTATCCGCGGATGGCCCTGACCGCCATGACCCTCTGTGGTCGCCACAGAAGGGCCCTAAGTCGGACGGTCAAGGACCCCACCCACACCGGTGCGCCGTACAGGGCCATCGACCAGATGTACAGCCGTCGGCACGTAGCGCTCGGTCCGCCCACGTTCGGCGTAAGCCACGATAGGGCGGACGCCGCGCCCATGGAACAAGAGGGCCTCCGTCTTGTCCAGGGTGACCCTCAACCCCAGCGCCTCCGCCTGACGACCTCTTCGGTGCCATAGGTCGCCAGGCTTACCCCCTCTTCTGGCGTCCCACCGCGGGCTGTGACGAGCGTGTCGTCGGAATAAATAGTAGTCTAACCCAAACATTGAGGCACACAGCGCTAGAATGCTTTAAAGTTATGTAACGTGTGGTTACTATAGTAACCACACGTTTCACAACGATTTTACACTACAGACGTGACAATTTTTGTACCTACATTCATAAATAAAACACATACTCTATTCCAATGGGGCACGTTGTCGTATTTTCACAAATAAGTATTAATTGATAATATATATACTATAGAAAAAAGAATATAAGCAATCAAAATAGTTTGGTGAAACATCATGTTAAGTCTGTTTTTAGTCATATATATTTTTACCTCAGCGAATTGTGGAATTGAACATCTGCGTGTTTTAGTCTATGATCAAAGATGGTGTGACATTTAAATGTATAATACATTTGAATATTTTGTTTTTATTGTGTTATTTCGATATAATTACATATTTATTCGCTTTAACAACAAAACATTTTACTTAAAAGAGTAAAGAATTTTTATTCACACTAAAGTGAGGTGTACGGATTGCAGTACAGTTCAGTCGAACAAAACAAATGTTCGGATCGCGAAATCTAGTACGTAGTACATATATATCGATGATTATATCATTCAAAGTACAACTCGGCAACCCTTTCCTTGTTGGCGTAAAAGATGACCATAGGATATGACATAGTTCATATTAAGTAAGTTTCAGGTTATGGCAATAGTGACATAATTTACTTTTAATAGTAGGAAAATATGAAAAGATTGCCTCCCATTTTTCCCTCCCATTGTCATAGAGGCCTGAACCCAGTAGGGAACGTATACATACAGGCCGAGAAGAAGAAATTTTAAAATTGAACTTACAGCCATCGGTGGCGGCGCTGGTGGATTCAACAAAGCATTCATAGACTTCTCGGTAACTTCTTTCTTGTTAACCTTAGCAACTTTCTCCAATACTACCTTGGCCTCAACATACTTTTCTTTTGAGAGCAACCACCTGACACTCTCGTCTAATAGCCAATAGTAAATGATAATAATGAAGCAGGGAATATGAAGAGTCATAATCATGTAGCGCCAAGGTTGGACAAGCCAAGCTACTCCACCTAGAACTACTTGACCGACAGCAAACATTGAGGAACATGTCGCACTGGTTACTACTCGGTAACGTGGTCCTACAAACTCAGTTGCTGCAAAACAAAAAAAAAACAGATTAGTAATTTTGCTTAGTTATTGTAAATTTACTAGTAATTGAAGTTAAATGAATTCAGGCTCTTGAGTGATCACAATAAATACTAGTCTTATGAAAAATAAACTATAAAACAATGCCAGAAAGGAAATTTCGTGGTCTCAACTCATAAACGGGCTACTGCTGAGCTCAAGCCTCCTCCCTCAATTGACCTACGATACCACGCCGATCAGACACATTAGTATAGGGTTTTATTTCGTTTTCCTTCTTTTACGTAAATGTATTTATGCATATTATATCCCTTAGTTGTTTTTTACGAAATCCACGGGCAAGATAGGAAGTGGTGAATTGTATAATTACTCCGCCATCATAAGGGATCTACAGCTTGGTTTAAAAAAATAAACTCGAAGTAAATCATAATTTTTACTGAAGATTATTTATGCTAATACTAAAATATTTAAGAATTAAATATCGCAAAATGGGACGTAGGATGTTGCTATTCGAAAATATAAATTTCGGTCAATGCAATTCTTAAAAAAGTATTAGATTCAAAAATCCATGACTTACCAAAGATATAGGAAGAGCTAAATGTACCAGCACCTAAAGTGGTCTGAAGCAACTGTAGAACCAGATACATTGGATAGTTTACAGAGAAAGCTCGGATTAAGCCGAAAAGTGCCAAATTGAAGACGCTGATAATAAGGGCAACCCTTCTACCGAATCTATCGGATACATATCCAGTAATAGGTAACACGAGTAAGGTACCGACGCTACTGAGGGTACCGGATAATGCTCGAAGCCAATCCTCACATCCAAGATTAAACTGAAAATAATTAGATTTACTATTAAATAAAAATACATTTACACGCAATCTATTACACTTTAGGCATTATAAAATACGTTGGTGATAGTTAAAGAATGAAAATACTTAAATATGCAGAACGTCTTTTAAATTGGAAGGTAAATTATTTTAAGAATATTTAAGAACAGTACCTATTACAGTACCTATTATCAGTACAGTACCTATTATGATCTAAATTTACACAATTGTGTTTGATCATAATAGGTACTGTTGCCTGTCAACACAGAACATATTGCCTGCTTCCTGATTTGGGACTAAGTTCCAATTCACTCATACATATGAATGAAGGTGGATACTTTAACTTCTTATTTTGTCATCATCATCTCATCTCATACGCATCTCACTACTGGGCTGAAGCCTCCTTCAGAGTATAAGATAAATTCAGCTTCTAAACCATGTTGGTCAGACGGATTGATCTAAGGTTTTATTTAGAATTATCCTTCTCTTGCATACATGTTATATGCATATATCTATACCTTAGATCAGGGGTTCCCAAAATATGAGTAGCGACCCCCTACTGGATCGCTAGCGAATATTAGGTAGGTCCTAAATATAACAAAATCCGACACAAAATAAAAAAAGGTAGGTTCTTCGAAACAAACTCAGTCGATTTACGTCGTGAGACCTTGCGTTGATCAATATTTTCTGACCACAGGGACTAGGATATCTCAGTAGAACTGTGTCCCTTTTTTTAAGTTTAACAGTTTTTTTTAGGTGGGTTGGATTCCAACAAGCTTAAGAACCGTCTGTTTTAGCCACTTTTTACGACATCCACAAGATAAGGGTTGGAAAATTGTATTGTTACTCCGTCATCACACCGAAAAATAGAAATAAATACTTACATCATATACAACAGAATTATCTCTAGAATAAACGAATTCACCACCGCAATCAGACACCTCATTGGAGAATAAGTAAGCTGGACAATAGTCCAGGGTACCATTTGCGATGGAGCTATATCGAGAACAGCTGACTAAATTTTCATTGTTACTGCCAGTCGAATTAATAACGTTCGAGATCCATTCAGGCCTAAACACATTGTCTTTGCTATGCTCGCCGCATTCGGGGACACGACATCTGCGGACCAATACCCATTTAAAATATGTACTGTTTTTAAAAATGTGCATTACACATATTGAATGAATAAATTCTAAAAATATTAAAAATGTCGTTGGAAAGAATATATATATATATTTATTTCAAAAGGGGCATTCCCTTTACAATAACATTATTAGCTATTAAATCGGGAGGTTATTAAAGCCGACTGAATGATTTCCAGAAGACTAGGCAGCAGTACTCTTCTGAGATAATGAAATAATAGCGTCGTCACAATATAACTCCTAGATATTTTAACGTCATAAGATTTCTTTCTTTACGGAGTAGGACAACAATTGACTGCCCCATTTCTTGTTCTTATATATCGTAAATAACGACTATGGAATACAATATGCATATAACATCTATACATCATATAAACATTCGAAATGATACCAACTAGTCTAAACAACGAGATTAGGAGAATTTTTCTCTTATTGTCCTTTGTCAAGCCCTCGAACGCGAGCCCGGTAATCAGACATATATGAGCTGATACGATAAGACTTAAGAATTAAAAGTACGTTATCTTTAATTCTGATATTTAATGCAGACGTTTTGGTGTGTAATAATTTAATTGCATCCTCTACATTCGTTTATCACCTAATTTTTAGTTTTTAGAGCCATGTAGCTACCAGTACTATCAAGTCTAACATTGTTACAGCAACCCATAATAACCATACAAGACACATTAGTATAAAATAACAATGGTTCGCATTCATTATACAGAAGACTGTTTCCGTCGAAAGAGTTATTTTTTAAAACCGATTTTAAAGTGCCATAAATAATAGTGTTCATATATGAGTCATGTTTAAATAATATCATTATATATAATAAAACTAAGTTGATAAAATGTGCGTGCCGATAAAACTTAAAAAGGAGTCCCGGCACGATAAAGGGACTTATATAGTGTGATAGCCCTTTATCCCCCTCGAACAAGAAATTTCCCGTTTTAACCTAAAGGGCATGTTTTTAAAGATATAATGGCTTTAAAACTATGTAATGGAACGAGGATGATCGTAAAACAGCTATCGAATAATATCATTGAAGCTGAACTTATTTCTGGAAAGAACAAAGGACACACAGTATTTATACCTAGAATACCACTGATCTCTTCTGAATTGCCATTTCAATTTAAAAGATTGCAGTTTCCAATTAAATTAGCCTTTAGTTTTACAATTAACCAAATGCAAGGGCAAACTTTAAAATATTGTGGCATCAACCTCAAAGAATCCTGCTTCTCTCACGGTCAGCTATATGTAGCTTGCTCAAGAGTAGGAAATTTGAAAAAATTATATATATATACCCCGGACAATAAAATGAAAAATGTTGTTTATAAACAAGTAGTGTAAATAATGAGAAAATGTTTTCAATATTTTTTTTTACTTTTTACGTCATAGTTTATTTTTTTATTTCAACTACCACGTAATCTCATATCAACTCCCGAGCGAAGCCGGGTATCATAGCTAGTAGGCTTAATAAAGCCAACCCAGCTAACGTGTTATAAAGTGCTGATTTATTTTAGTAGAAGAAGGTCGCAATCAAATTGGAATATTTATAAGCTAGTAAGAAAATTAGGTACTTAAGCTTTTAGTTATGTAATCATTATCAGCCCGCATAAGTGGGGTATGATATGCCTAAGGCTGCGTGTCCGCGGCAAGAAATATCGCCGGGTCTATGCAAGAATTAGTGTCGTTTCTACACACAACTAGTGAACACTGCGTCGGCGCTGAACAAGACAAAAATCTTCTTTGCGCCAGACACGACGCAATCTGTCGAGGGCGGGGCGGTGTGTACAGTGGACATGATTTTCATACAAAAATAATGAACGAACTTTTCCTTATACTGTCGCAGTTCAAATTAGAAGCTAGCAAACTCACGTTTTTTACTTGTATTGGATAAACTCACGTTTAATACTTGCATGGGATGCACCCAGTATTTTCTCTTGGAGTTAGTTTTCTTTTTAATTTTTCTATACATATAATAGGCACTAACAATTTTTTTTTATTTGTAGTGTTTTTTAGTTTAACATTATTATCCATAATTCCATGACACAATGTACACCCTACAATGTCTCAACCATGACGGAACGAAACAATCCGTACCGTGTACGATTTTTTCTTGTCTGCAACAGACATTACGTTCTTTCGTGCACAGACCTGATAAAATTCTTCTCATGTACATGAATATTTTCATCTTGTCTGTAGCCGACATGACAAATTTCTTGCAGTGGATACGCGGCCTTAGTTGCCTTTTACGGCATTCACAGGCAAGAGAGAGAGAGTGGGGAATTGCATTCTCGTTAGTCGTTTATTACCACAAAAAAATCTTTGCCAATTACCACATAAAGTCTGTAGCGAAAATAGTATTTAAATCATACCTGTGAGGAATAGCAGCAGCAGAAAATATATACTCGCTCATGAAGGCAGACATGATGATAGGGATTGATACCAGTAGTAGATTTCTCAACTGATAAAGTCCAAACTGACCCAACTCGTTAACCAGAACATCGTCCAAATCCAAAGGTTTTTGGAAAACACTGCCTTTTCTTGCATCAGGCCGTGAATCTTTTCTGCTAGCGGCACTAGGCCGTGGCGGCTCAGCATCGCTGCTACGATCCTCCATTTTTTTTAATTAATTTATTTAGAGCGAGGCAGCCACGATGTGCTTAACCCTATGCCCCAATCAAGTGAATATTACTTATGCGTAGTGGGTCCAATGCGAAATATTATCTTGGATAATGCCACGGATCATTACATTAATTTATTGATAAGCCGTTTAGATTTCGTGACAATCGATATCGAATAGATTAGCTAGTCAATCATAGGTACTATATAGATAAATTTAAAGAAGATGTTGTATGAAATACTAAAAGTTGTTTGATTGAAGGATATCATACTAAAAGCTAACAAAATAATAATTATGAATTTGAAAGAGCAACGCGTGGTAATTAATAAAGAATATATTGGATTACTAGACCCTACTATAAAGTGAATATCATAAAGGCTGAGAGGTCACCAGGATCAGGACAGAGCAGCATGGTCCTGAGAAACTTGTAACACCAACTACGATTATCAACAAGTCCACGTCCAATTGTAGAGTTCGATTGGCTGATGAATAGGAACTGGAAGACAATAAACTACACAACATAAAATTAATCTACAATATTTTAAATAAGTAAATTAAAAAAATATAAATGTTGAACTAAATGATGACAATTTGAAAAATATTACTTTTGATGACGTTAAGTTAGAGGACATTAAACTGGAGAATGTTAAATCTAAAGACTTTAAACTAGAGAACATAAATGTGATGATTGTCGAATCTAGTGATCTTAAATTAAGGAATATCAAACTGAAAAATATCAAATTAGATGATGATAACTAGGGCATTTAGGGGATTATGGTCATGATACAATTTTGTAATTATTTTTTTTCTTACAATCGGTGGTAAACGAGCAAACAGTACGCCTGATGGTAAGTGTTGCTGCCACTCATGGACCTTTGCTAGGCCGAAGCCTAGCCTCGCCTTTGAAGAAAGTGATGGGAGTGTGAATGCATGCATTGAGGTTCGGTGAAACTAAAGGCATCACCAAAATTCACCACACGCAAACACTCTTAGAAAGTTGGGTTGCCGGCTCTCTCGATCACCGAGCGAAGCGCAGTAACAAATTGCTACTCAGACGTCGATTTTCTGTTCAATGTGGTACTTCCCCGGACGGCCCGGTCCGCTTCTGTAGACATATAACTGTCAACAATAGTCTTACTTACGTTGAACTTTGCGTTAAGTGACTTTTCACTGAAAATATGCAAAAACTATATATTTTTTTTTATAATGCTAAAGTTTCGATCATTTTTGTTTTCACTGTAAATATTCTAAACATATATTATTTTTAATCATGCTAAAGTTTCGGCTGGATATGTGATCCGGCAGTAACTTTCAGCTTCATATGCTTAAGATATATTTATTACTTATTATTACATATTTATAGATAAATAACTTTTAAAATAATAAAAAATCATATACATTGTACATTTTCTATATATTATTATAATGTAATTCATGTATGTATTCAGAATTCACATTTTTTTAAACGTAGTGTCAATGAAGAATACAATTTCTTTGTAGAGCGTAATATTCAATCTCTTTTAAATTCTAGGAGTATACCAGATTCTGCGTCTACTAACTCCTAATATTAATTATCATAGATCATCATTATCATCTTGCTCTTATCCCAATTACTTGGGGTCGACGCAATATGTCATCTATTTTAACATATTGCAAAAAGTTTCGGCAATGACTTTTATGACCGGCCGCCTGCCTGACGTCAACCCTCCTTGGGAATGTAATCGTTGACCCAAATGGTACCAGATGGAGTTGGTCCGGGTCACTCTAGGGCTCTTAGTCGTCTTTTACGACACCCACGAGCAAAGCAAGGGTTGGTAGTATTCGAAGCCGCTACCACACAGCACAATATTAATTATCATAGATAATGTAATAAATAATAACAAATACAATCAATTGCTTAATGAACATTTTTTTTATTATATCATTTTCCGTGTGGTGACTAGTGTTGCCCAAAAAAGTCTGGTCTTGCGGTCTTGGTCTTGGTCTTGGTCTTGCGAGAAATGCGAGACCGAGACCAAGACCAAGACCGCTTAATTTTTGCAAGACCAAGACCAAGACTGGCCCTGCAAGACTTGAACAAGACCAAGACTGGGCCTGCAAGAGTCTCGCGGTCTTGCATTTAATTCAAGTCACCATTTCAGCTTATATACGGATGAGCTCGTATCTTCTACATAACAGGAGGAAAATCGGCCGTGGCCGGAGGGGAATCGCCACGGTGATCGGCCGTGTTGTTACAGGTCATACATGTCAAGTTTTCCTTCTCTTGCACCGATGTTATATATTATAGCCCTTAGTCGTGGATTCGCACTCGCGGGTAAAATAGGGGGTGATAAATTGTATTCTTACCCCGTCACTACATGGCAAGTCAAATCAGTCTCGAGATATCCATCTATTAGCCAATCGATTCCCAATGTTGGTGTTGGCTTTTTAGAATTACTCTTCGGAAAGGCTTAAGGACAAAAATACCGTAATCACGGGAGTGCTCTTGCCCATTATACATATTTATATATCCGTTTATACATTAGCCCAACGACGTTCACTGTTGGACATAGAAATATGCTTACAATTAATCTACATAAATGTCCATGTAGGGACAGAGTACGAATATAATTCACCACTCTCTTACCCGTGGATGTCGAATCAAATCGGATCGGGCAATGGTGTTAGGAACCCCAATAAAAATATCGATTCGTTAATGAATTGAGTGACATGTAAGTTTTCAATTTTGTCATCGTTTTCTCGTGTAAATTTGATTAAAATGTATAAAGCAATGATACTTAATCTACAATATATTCGTATTTTGTTAAATGTTCATTAGAATTTGAATAAATCAATGATTACGTTTGCATAAGCAAGACAAACTTCGCTTTAACATAAATCAGCTGATCAGCCTATGACCATTGATGAGTCGCTTATGTACCTACGTAACCATTGAAAGGTTCGCGCAAATCTAATACCTATTTATACTGTCGAAATTTTACATGCTTACATATATCCTGTCTGTACATACCTACATAAAGCATAAAATTTAAGGCATAAACTCTTAGACACACATTTTTATAATCACTATAACTTTTACGTTATATTGTTTTTGTGTAATATACATTCCAATTATGATCTATGACCGTTGAACTACAACATACACGAACAGTTGCCCCATAACCTGATACACCCTGTGTATATAACATATGTGCAAGAAAAGTGAAACTAGAAATAAAACCCTATAACAACATGTCTGACCAGCGTGGTATAGTAGATCAGTTTTCCTCTTACTCGAAGGAAGCTTAAGCCCAGCAGTGGCACTTTTATGAGCTGTGACGATTACGACGAATATCATACATTTTACAAGTATTAAAACCATAAAATTTTAAATCAGTTTTATATGTTCTTGAACAAATAATATATTAAGAGCTGCATGGATCCAGCGGCCAAAGTATTTATATAGGCAATAGAGCAACAGGTTTTTCAAGTATCCAGAGTATCAGTAACTAAACTGGAAATACAATAGATACATACCACTTAACTTGAAGGGGAATATAAACAATCGCATTAATTGTAAAAATATCGCATTGATTATAAAATGACATAAAATTTATTGTATCACCTGCCTCGTGTGGTGACGTCTTAAGAAAATAGGGTCGAAAGTCCTGTCATAAGAGTAGTAACGCTGTCTAGTGGAACACCAGGGGAATAGAAGAGCTTCCCCAGTGGTAAGTATTGTATTCAATAGTGAACTATAGGCTAGCAGATGGATAGATAGGATAGGATGCTATTTGATTAATTTAGTTGGATTTTTCATTGCCATGATAAATGCCTGTTACATTATTCCAACTGCAAGACTTGCAAGACTTTGCGAGACTCTTGCTGCAATACCAAGACCAAGACCAGGACTCGGGTGCGCAAGACCAAGACCAAGACGAGACCAGGTGTGATGTTGCATGACCAAGACCAAGACTGGTCCAAGTCTTGTCTTGGTCTTACATTTGGGCAACACTAGTGGTGACGGAGTAAGAATGCAATTCACCACCCCCACTCTTACCCATGGGTGTCGTAAAAGACGACTAAGGGATATATTATGCGTATGATATCAATGCAAAAAATGAAAAACTCGAAACAAAACCCTGTACCAACCTGTATGACTAGCATGGTATAGTAAGGTCAATTTCTATTATGGAGGAGGCTCGAGCCCAGTATTGGGGCATATATGAGCCAAAATGATGATGATGATGATGTATATTGTATACAAAACTTGCGTTAGAGGAAAATGTAATGTTTGAAAATTTATTTTTGGCAGAACCATTGCATATCCAGAGACTGTAATAGAATTTGAAATAAAAAAGCGTTTACAGGATAGTTTTAATGCGAAAAAATATGTGAAATGATATAAAATAAGTTCATCAGAGGAGTCAAATAACGCTACTTGTTAAACACAGCTTTTACAGTACACGTGATCAAGTAAAACATTACAAAGATAAAATTGATATCTTCATTTTTATCCTATTTATTATTTATATCAATATATCAATTCAATTTGCAAATATTATATAGATATACATTAAAATAACAGTTGATAATTTTATTATTTTCAAGGAGGATTAAAGCGAGACAGTAGGTACAGAATATATTGCAATGGTTTTTATTATATAAAACTTGGGTTCTTCAAACTGCATTAAAGATTCTGTATAGCCTTTGCGTGGTGACGGAGTAAGAATACATTTCATCACTCCCTATTATGCCTGTGGATGTCGTAAAAGACGACTAAGGGATATAATATGCATATAACATATGTGTAAGACAAGGAGAACTCGAAATAAAACCCTATTCCAATACGTCTGACTAGCGTGGAATAATAGGTCAATAACCCTCCCATTATAATCTATAATTTTAGTTTCTATAGTTTTGCCAGTTATGATTTTTTTTTATTTATCTTCACATTGTATTATACATAAGTGGAAACTGTTTAGCTATTGTTACGTGCATTTGTTTTTACCTTACCTGTATTTTTAAAAGCTGTATGTTTTCCTTAATAAATAAATAAATTATGGAGAAGGCCTGAGCCCAACAGTGGGATATATATAGGCTGAGATGATGATAGCTCCTAACAACTTTACTTCTTAATATAAGAGTAGTTTGTTCTGTCACTAACTCACTAGACATAAATGGCGTCTTAAAAATTAAATCAATTATTTTAGTAATTCATAACATTTCTTCGTTATATGACTATGCGACTAATTTGCGTAATTGGTGCTATTTCTATACAAGGTGATTTTTTTTTTAACCCTAGAAAGATAACCATACTGCATATTACGTAAATGATAACTATACGCTTCAGAGGCGCACACTTTTCAAATGCGTGTTTTTATTCCAATTATTTATATTTATTTACACTAATTTAAAAATATGAAAGGTTAGTGTGGGGTTTTTAAAAATAAAACATTTATCTTAATACATTTTATGTTATAGTAATTTTTAACTTATAATTACGAAACCTCTATGAAAAATAACAAAAATTAGCAGTCTTCTGTTTATAGGAACAAATTATTATGAAATATCACAAATCAACATTTTATTTTCTTATTAACTAATAGACTATAGAGTATTAACTCCAAAAAAACATTAAACTTTGGTATGATTGGCTTTGGAGGCAATCAGAGCAAACGTCTTTCATGTGTTCGCCACAAATAGGATTTTTACATTTCGCGCAGTTCATTTTTGACATTCTCTTCTTTTTTCGACGTGCAGTAGCTGCAATATTGCCTTTTTTTTGCCTGGAGGCTCCCCTTCGTCATCTGCAGAAGCTAGTGCAGGTGATCTTGGAAGAATATTATCAATATTACTTCGCACAAAGCATCTTGGCAAAGTAGGAGCTTCAAGTCTTTGGGTCATCCACTGTTGGGTCAACTGGGTACTGAGCTTTTTCATTGTATTGGTAGTAGACCAGCAGTAACGATTTCTACCTCTAATCACTGTTCCAGTAAGGTACAATAATACGCTGATCACATTCTGAACTTTCAGTAGGCTCATGTACCCAGGCTGTGGTAAATCTTCATTCAATACATCGTCTGCCTCTTCAATCGCTACGCTATCGATGTACTCATCTTCGACATCACTCTGAACATCATCTTCGCTCTCATGATTTTCTATCCCGCTATCACTTTCTTGAGTATCACCATTCTCATCTTCTTGGGCCAATAATAGGCCTATTTCGTCTTCTGCAAGTGCCCTTCTACTTGTCATGTTCTACGCTAATAATGTTTGCTGTAAACAAAAATAAAACATGTATAAATAAATTTTCATATCCATAAATTAAAAGTACCAAACAACACTAAAAGTTACATAAAAGATAACCATACGCCTCGCGAGCGCATAAAAACTCATAACTTCAAAAATATAGTACTTACCGCATAGAACCGGCCGTCCCGCGATAGGCCTGGCCGATGACTGAGTTGGCTGAGAAGGACAAGTTAATACACGCGCAGAATGAGAAGAGACAACAATATTATTGTGGCACGGGCGCCTCTGCGGCGTAGGTTATCTTTCTAAGGTTAAATATGAGTGACTTTCATATTTTTCTGCAATATTAAATGAAAATTTTGAATGACCATCGAAACAAACTAAAATAATAAAAAAAAAACGACCAAGTAGGAGTCTGGCTAGCGCACGAAGGGTAAGGGTAATATTAAAGTAAATATACAATTAATTCATGAATTTTGACCATGAATGAACGAATGAATTTTGAACAATTAATGAAAAAATATACAATAAATGAATATTTATTGTGCCTACCTGTTATCATTTACAAAATACAACTGAGTATTTTGTGAATAGTTCAACTGCCTACCTGTTGCCATTATCAATATCGAGCAAAATAGAGCAAAAAATCGCATTTGTTGTATTGAATAAATAGCAACCTAAACCTGGGTTAAGATCTAAAATAACCCTCATAATAATCCATTAGTAGATTACCGATTATGTAGTAAGTGTTCATATGTAGGTATGTTTCAATTGAATTTACTATTATGAACATAACGAATGACTGTCTTGACATGACGAAAAACTGTCTTCTTATTTTTGAAGCCCAAGGCAATATGATTATTAAACTTATTCTTTATAACTCTTTAAACCGGAATACAAATTTATGTAATTATTTATTAGATATTGGAACTATGAAATTTGTATGTCTATAATTTTTTTTTTTTAATACAAAATCTTGTTCAGGTTACTATAATTAGCCCTTTTTTTTTGTTTGGGGTGGGTTGCGGTCGGCGCGCTCCTCTCACCACTCCGTCCGGGGCGACAGAGGGGCGTGAGCACGCAACTCCCGCAACCCACCCACCTGCACGTCGCCTTCGTCGTTGGGCCGACCACCGCAGCAAGGTTACTTGACATCAGTGGTCAGCCCGACGGAATACCCCCCCTTGGGGGTACCCTCCCATTGACCGACGTCTCCCCTCGGGGAGGACGTCGGTCTTTCCTCACGGGGTCGGCCTCTCGGCGGGTGACGGACTAATTCCCCGATCACGTCACCCGCGGCCTCGGCTAGGGCGGCATGAGGCGCAAGTATTCGCGCTTACGCCGCCCCAGTCGCCGGCGGCGGATCGCCTCATCGACGCTGCGCTCCTCGCGCAGGCGATCCGCCGCCTCCTTCTGCGAGATCACTGCCTCGCAGAAGGCTGCGACCGCTTCCCAATTCCTGACGCTGCCGACCATCGCCCTAGCGATAGTCGGGAGCGTCAGGTCGGTAACGATGATTGCGATGAGTTCACGGCGCTGCGTGGCCCAAGCGGCACAGGCCTCGAGCGTATGCCGCGCCGTGTCCTCGTCGCAATCGCAGTGGTGGAAGGACGGTGTACTCTCCCTCCTTACGACCTTGTGCAGGTATTTGGCGAAGTACCCATGCCCCGTCAACACCTGCACCAGTCGGAAGGAGAGCACCCCGTGCCGCCTTTCCAACCAATGCATCAGCACCGGCCGGAAGGCCTCCACGGTTCGCACCCCGAACCGTGGCCTCTCCAGCCGGACTGCCCAACGGGCAATGACGTCTCGGCGGGTGACGACGCGCCAAGCGGTGAGCTCCCTCAACGAGACCACACCGCCCTCCGCTCGCACCCCCGTCACCCGCCGATACAATCCGGCGAGCATTTCCGCCTCCAGGTCCCACGGGGGAGTCCCGACTAACAGGCACGCTACCTCCGTCGCCAACGTGCGGTATCCGCGGATGGCCCTGACCACCATGGCCCTGACCACCATGGCCCTGACCACCATGGCCCTGACCGCCATGGCCCTGACCGCCATGGCCCTGACCGCCATGGCCCTCTGTGGTCGCCACAGAAGAGCCCTGAGTCGGACGGTCATGGACCCCGCCCACACCGGTACGACCAACCCAGCAACCCCAGCGCCTCGATCCGCCTGACGATCTCTTCGGTGCCTAGAGTCGCCAGGCTTGCCGCCTCTTCTAGCGTCCCACCGCGGGCTGTGACGAGCGTGTCGTCGGCGTAACAAATCACGCCCAGCCCGGGCGGGAGGCTCCCCCTCAAGGCCCAGTTGTAGCCGATGTTCCACAGGGTGGGTCCGAGGACTGACCCCTGTGGAACACCGCACGTCATGGGCGTTCGTACAACGTCCCCTGCTCGGTTGGTGCAGAGGACGCTGCGCCCCTCCAAATAGTCTGCCACTAGCTGCCTCAGGTAAGCTGACACCCCGTGATACCGGAGCGCCTCCCTGATGCAGCTGAATGGCAGACTATTGAATGCGTTGGCGATGTCTAGGGACACCACCAACAGCACACTATAATTTGCCCTAATGCTAACATTTACCAAAATAAAAACCACCAAAACACCAGGCATCTAACTTTAGGACTATTTAGCTAATAAACATACAGTTATAAATATGAGCACTTATTACACGTTAAACGTTACAGAATGACTTTCCAACCAATTTACTACTACGTTAAAACCTTCTTCGGCTTTAATATTTGCATCAGGCCAAGAATCACCTGGAAAAATAATAGCTGTATCATCTATAAAGACAACGATATTTCCATGCGTAAGATTGAGGTTGCATATATCATTAACGTAGAATAAAAACAATATAGGCCCCAATATGCTACCCTATGGTACGCCATATTCAATTTTTAACTTACGTAATAATTAATGGTCATTTAACGATTATACAGGCACACGTAGAGCACTTAATCGACTAATTATATGCCATTGCATCATTTTAGAGAAGTGCTGATAAGAGTATCAGTTCTGTTGAACCGATATTAACCAAACATAGATAAGAACTACTGCAAGGAAACTGGCTATCAAATGAAAAAAAACGCATCGAATTCAAGCCATCCGTTTGAGAGCTACGATGCCACAGACAGACACACACACATAGACAGACATCGATGTCAAACTAATAACACTTCTTTTTTTCGCGTCGGGTGTTATAAACTGCAGTGATACAAGGAGATCTAAGCCATAGAAAGAAAAACAACAAAAAAATAATAACGTGCGTGTAATCATTACAAGTATTTGAAGAAAACTTCTTGAATACTATTACAGGTGACGATTAAGTTAAAAATAAATAAACCAAAGTAGCCTAAACCAAAGTAAGAAAAAAAGGGAAAATAGGTGGTTAAATTTTTTTTCCGTCCGTTCATCCGTTCATCAGCTCGATTCTATGCAATATAATTCTTTATGCGATTCACAGATTATTGTTCTAGTCTAGTTTTTCTATGCATGATTGATAAATCCGCCGCAAATCATTACTTCCTTAAGGCGTCCATAATCCATAAAGATTACTTCCTTAATCTTATCTTTAAAAAAATATATGTCTATCGTTTTATGACCTATATATAGTGCGAGGTGCACTATAAAATAAATACTTGCATCGCGGGGCACAAAAACTTTTCGAACACATATTCCACCCAGACCTAGAACCAATATTTATTGATCGGTGCGCTGCGTGGGGACAATATGTGGATCTTGTATAGAATAGCATTTATTGTCACATAACATGAATCATAATACATATTTTTATGGTTAATTTTGACAATAGGGCAATGCTCAGCGTTATGCTGCATAGAAATTATGCAGGGCGGGTTTTTAGCAAACACCTTTCCTCAAATATATAAGAAAGAAAAATAACGAAAAGAGAAAAAAGAAAAGAAATAAAATAATTAACAATAACAATGATAATAATAATAATATAAATAACATTAATGAATTGAATTATGAAGGATGTGCTTTTACATGATGAGTTCGCTTTTTCATTTTTGTGTGTCCGAGTGTTGAGTGCTTGTTTGCGTATGTGCATGTGTATGTGTGAAGAACGTATAGAACTGTATTATGTGTAAATAAGAATCACCATTAATATTTTGTAGAGAAAAAAAAATGGGTGCGTGTACTTATGTACGCGCGTGAGAAGTTATACTTCTTTGGCATCATTAAAAAATAGTTTTTAATTGCATGCAAATAATTAATTACAATAAAATAATAGAAGGATTGGAAAAGGATAATCAACAAAGTTCAGTTTAATAGTCATCAAATTTAAACTAAAAGAATCTTAGATTGATCTTAGATATCAATAATTAATATTAAAAATTGAAAATTAATATATTTATATAATAATATATTTAATATATATATTTCAAATATATATATTTAATATAAATTTATATAATATATAATTAATATATATATACATAATTATTAAAAACAAAATTTAGATAATAATAAATATATAAGACATAATTTGTACTAAATATTATAAGATTCTTAATTTTAAATGTTTATTATTGATTATTTAATATTTTAAAAATAAATTTAATAATAAATTCAAAAATTGAATTTAAGGTTAAGCAGACAGCTTCATACTGTTAATTTTGTGTCACAGATGCGCGCGCATCTTAAAATTTCACTCAATGAGCGGTTAAGCAGACAACTTCATACTGTTAATTTTGTGTCACAGATGCGCGCGCATCTTAAAATTTCACTCTCATCATTTTTTTATAACGCGCCTAAAGAAGTATAACTTCAAAAGAGAAGAAGTCTATAGTTCTATGTCAGGACTACTGCTGTAGCAAAAACTGTAGTATAAACAAAAACCTTTAGCAATTATAATTATCTTATTGCGATAAAATTTTATGATAGTGATATATGAATAGCATGATTAGTGGTGCGCGTGCCAACTGTCTCTATGTCATGATATCACGGATACAAGGTTGCACTAAATATTTCAATATGCATTACAATAATCCTTCTGTAAATTTTTTATTTTATAATGCAATTTATTTTTCTGCTTTTTCGTAAGGTGACAAACTAAGAATACAACAAATTATTTGAATTATGTTTATAACTGGATCCCAACTTGATACTAATGCCCAGCCATTTTCTCAATTGATTTTCATATTTTAATCTCCATAGCTTCGCATACTTTTCTAGGTAGGTATCGCTGTTCTTTTGCGAGGATTTGTGGTTCATCAAACGCGATATTAGTGCGAGCGAGGTCCTTACTGTGTTCACAAAGTGCAGACTTAGTGTGACGACGATGCTTCACATCAACATGTGTTCTTTAATCCGATTTCATATGGATCTTTTTGCATGACCAAAGATAAAGAGACCACAGTTACAGATAATTGATTATAAGAATTGGCTAATAATCTTCAGTGCCTTTAAAAAAGTTTTTTATGGAAGCATGTTTTATCATGTAGCCAATCTTGTCATCGACTTCTTTCACATAAGATAAGTACTGCAGGGAGGCGTTCAACTGTTAATGTTTTTACACGGTCTCTGCGACGAGGGCGAGGAACTTGTAGCTTGTTTACACGCAGTACCTGCTTGATATGCTGCAGCTCCCCAGCCTCATAGATACAGATTCCTCGTGCTCAAAGATTTAAATATGGTAGCTAACTGTGAAGGGGGATGATGAGAATCTCCTTTCCCTGTCTGTTGGTGCTGTTGGGTTTTATCACGACAACTCATGTACGTTCCACATTTGGGCTCGTGCCTCCTCCACAAAAGGAGGGAAATTAACCTAATATACCAAGCTGGTGAGATGTGTTGGTACAGTGTTTTATTTTAAGTTCTTTCTTCTCTTTTATAGATGTTGTTTGCCTATTATAATCCCTTAGTCGTCTTTTACGACACACACGAACAAGAAAGGTGATTGTGAATTGTATTCTTACTCGGTTATCACACGGAAATTGATGGGTTTACTTATTTTACTAATAAGTAACCTAATAATTACGGTTGGTATGGTTATTACTTAGAATAATAACGTATAGAAGGATAGTGTAAGTACTTCGAACGTTCGAAACTTGAATCTAAAAATACTAATGGCGCGCAGACGATTACACACGTACACACGCACACCACTATACAAATTATGAAATCAAATTTTGTTTTTATTAACATAAATCGTCGAAATAATTTTAAAAGTAACATTACTTTTTAAAACCTTTTTAAGTTTTTCAAATGTTATGACACCATTTGAATGCACAAACCGTCATAATTAGCTATTTATTTGTTAAGAGTTGCGTACGTACGTGCAGTATAGTGACCTTGTACATTACGGAACGGATCCGGCGTAAGTTCCATTAGGCTCCAATTGAAATACTTCACTTTTTGTGCGCGAACTTACCTTCTATACGTTATTATTCTAAGGTTTATTACCAAAATATATAAAAACAAAAACTAGAGAGTTATACGACTCCAGTTCCATTAGTGAATTGCATTTTTGGATTAATGGAATTAAGGTGGTTTAGGAGTATGGTTATTTTGTCTTTTGGCAATATTGTGAAACTGTCATCTACGTATTGCTTATAGAGCCTGGGTGTGACATTACTTGGAGTCTACTCAATATTGTACTTTCCTTTCATAGTAAAGAATGCAAAAGTTATTGGCAATAGTTTTATGATCGCCTACCTGCCTGACGTAAACCCTCCTAGGGAATGTAACCGTTGACCAGTTAGCATCAAATGGACTTAGCCCAGGTCTACGTCAAGCTTTGAGTCCTCTCTTGTGACACCCACGAGCGTTGTAAAGGTTGGTAATATTCCTAACCACCAACAATCAGCATCTCATTTTAATTTTTATATTTATAAATATTTAATTTTTAATGATATTTAAAAATATACTCGGTAGGTATAATTTTAAATTAAGATATAAAATTTGATTGATGTTTTCAATACCTTTCAGCGTGATTATGGGAGGACTAAAATATTTCTTATCAGCATTCGTGAATGCGGTGGGACCGTCAAACCGTAGTCCTGAACGCTAAAAAGTTTTCGAAATATCGAGCAAGTAAAAATCACGTATAAACACGATAAAATCTCTAAAATAGTTTTATTTTGTACATTTATAGTCGCGTAAATATCAAAATTAATTTTGATTACAGCATACATTCCATGCCACTGCAGGGCTCGAGCTTCCTCCTTAATAGAAAGGAAATTGACCTACTATACCAAACTATTTTTTTCCGTGTGGTGACGGAGTAAAAATACAATTCACCACTCCCTATCTTGCACGTGGATGTCGTAAAAGGTGACTATGGGATACCTATAATACGCATATAACATCTGTGCAATAGAAGAAAAACTCAAAATAAAGCCTTATATCTACCTGTCTGACCAGCGTGGTATAGTAAGGTTGAAATTAACCTCCTGTTATGGAGGAGGCTCGAGTCCAACAGTGGGACGTAGGTATGATATGAGCTGAAATGATGATGACGATAATACCAAGCTCGTCAGACACATTGGCATAGGATTTTATGCCGAGTTTTCCATCTATTACGCAGATGTTATATGTACATTATATCCTGAACCTTCTCCGCGCCAATTTTCTAACAAAATATGTTAGCAAAATATGTTAGCAAAACTTCTAGTCCGCTGCAATTATTGTTGTTATTGTTCTAAAAATGAGTTCTGACGAAGAAGACGTGGAAGCTGTTATATCAATAATAGATTTAGTTCTCCAAAGAAGAAACATAAATAAATTTCGAGTCCAACCCTACTTGCAACCTCGTTCATTCAATATATATTAAGAACAGAAAATTGATGATAGGTTTGGTATAAAAAATTTTAGATGTTCAGAAAGTGATTTTCAAGAGCTGAAAATATTTTTGGATGTTCAGAAAGTGATTTTCAAGAGCTGAAAATATTTTTCGAAGTTCAGAAAGTGATTTTTATGGGCACACTACGAACAATAATGGCGTCTTACTGTGAGCGCAAACACAAAACGCATCACCTCCCCTCCCCGCAGGTAAACGCGGGGGATATTATCCAATCGTCACGGCAAACATGTTATTGTGTTTTTGCTAACAAAATTATTAGGCCACGCCCCTATTCGGTTAGCAAACAATGTTATCCTGTTTGCAAACACGAAAACACACTGCAACGGACCCGGCTTTAGTCATCTTTTACAACATCCAGGAGCAAGATAAAGAATGGTGAATAGTATTCTTAATCTGTCATCACACGGATATGCATGCATAGATTCAATGAATTCAATACCCAGGTGTGTAAAACATTATATAACTTTTGTATTCGGTATATTGCACATATCAAAACAAATTTATGAGTAAGTGTATCAATATAATCGTTAGATAACTAATAATTTAATCTTCACGTTATCTGCAACAATTAGACTATATGTATATATATGAAGCTTCAATATCAACCATTCAGCTATCAAGTTGTATAAATGACGAGTATTTTGTTTACTTAAAATCCATTTTAATCTAATGATAAATTTTTTATTAATTGATATTAAAAGTACATACAGCTAAAAAGGTTTCTTAAATTCCTCACTTTATCAATTATGTAGATATAATATTTGATTGATACATGCCTATTACCCTGCTTGTAGAATGGCTGCCAAACTTGGATATTTACAAATAAAATAAAACAAAAAATCAAATGCAGTCAAACAGGAATGGAAAGGAGCATGCTGAAAATTAGAAAGATACATAAAATTAAAAGCGAAAACATTCGTCAAAAAACTAAACTCACCGATGCTCTTAGGCACGCACTCTTACTCAAGTGGAGATGGGCCGGACACATCTCATGTTACCTAGACAAAAGATGGACCATCGAAGCCACACGATGGAAAGCACCAATGGGGAAAAGGAATGTTGGTCGACAATTAAGACGGTGTGCTGATGACGTCGCAGGAAACTACTGGATAAGGTCGGGGAAGGACAGGGAGTTATGAAAAAGGATAGAGTAGGCCTTTACCCAAACAGGGGTTCAAATCTCATAAATACTAACATACTAACCTTAATTATAAGTAAGCATGCTCAAATGTAAGCAATAATTTATTAACAAAGATTGTAATAGATGCATATCGAAAGAGATTTGGAATAAATGGCTTTATTATTTATTATTTTAATTATAACAATATCTGGTTGACCGAGCTTCGCTCGGAATATTTTTGTAGAATTTATTTAGATATATATTAATAAAAAATAGAAATTATATAAAAAATTACAAAAAGAGAATAATAATAACACCGAGATTCGAACCGACGCTGTTTGGATGCTACAAAACACAAAATTAATACCGGCCGTTCCCCAACTAAGCTACCGTAATTCTTGACGATTATAACGAAATTTAAATTCATATTCTTTTAAAATTTAATGTTTTTTATTGTAAGACATTAATTATGTTAATTGTATTATATTAATTGTATGACATTAATTAGTATTATGTCATTGTAACGTTTTGCTAAAAACACCGACAAAAGAACATTTTATATAAATAAAACCTAGCTAGATCGATTTTTTGGACCCGAATCCTCTAGTATGCCAAGTTTCAACAAAATCGTTGGAGCCGTTTCCGAGATCCTGAATATATATATATATATATATATATATATATATATATACAAGAATTGCTCGTTTAAAGATATAAGATATACTCCTCTTTCACAGTATAAATTGTAAAAGTTATTACCAATAGTTTTGTGACCGGCAACCTGTCCGACGTGAACTCTCCTTGCGAATGTAATTATTGACTCGATAGCATCAGATGAAATTGGTCGAAAACCTTGTAGCTCTTAGTCGTTGTAGCTGTTGACCTCAGGCCCCCTCCACAATGGAAGGCAATTTGATTTACTATACCATGCTGGTCAGATATGTTGGTATAGGGTTTAATGTCAAGTTTTCCTTCTCCTGCACAGATGTTATGTGCATATTATATTCTATAGTCGTCTTTTACGACATCCACGGGCAAAATAGGTAACGGTGAATGTATTCTTACTCCGTCACCAGACGGAATTTGATAATTGAATATAAAACAATTAAATGGTGGATTTAAAAAGTAAAAAATGTTTCATTGGAACGCCTGCTCCTTTGAACGAGATAGACGGTTCTCAGATTCTCTCTCCGAAAATTTTATCGTATTCAAAGTACGTAATTTATCCGAGAAACAGGTGAACGGCGCGCCTGGTAGTTTCGACGCAAAGACACTACCGGATAACAAGAACTAAAAAAATTGCTAAACGTGAAAATTCTAGTAAGAATAACGGGACTAACTGTTTTAAATATTAAATTGTCATGGGTCCTCTATAAGTATGCCAAATTTCAAGTTAACCCAACGTTCTGGAGGTCAAAATCATGTTCGTGTTACGTATGAAGCTAATAAAAGCGTGTTAATAATTGATAAGCATTTCTTAACCAGTATTTGGGATATTAATCATTCATCATATTGACAAGAGTAAAACGCATAAATTCTTAGTTGAAGTGGAACTTCTAATGCGACTTCCAACAAGGTTGCGTTAAACGTTTAACGCTACGGGAATAGAAAGAGACAGAGCTTGAGTGAATGCATGGCACTCGAACGCATACGCGTAGTATACCTGTTACAGGGCAGCGCGAGGGTTAGCAACGAGTAGCGTCCAATATTTAGATGGTCGGCCCAACGACGAAGGCGAGGTGGTTTTCGGGTGGGTTGCGGGAGTTGCGTGCTTAAGCCCCTCTGTCGCCCCGGACAGAGTGGTGCGGAGGCGCGCCGACCGCAACCCAGCCACAAAAAAAAAGCGTCCAATATTTACATTACACATATCAACCATCATCTACCTTTTTACTCCATCATCAAAACCTCGTTGCTAAATCTATACCAATAAATAAAATTGGAGTGTCTGTTTGTAATGTCAAAATAATAGACTTTTTTCATGCTCACACGGTTATTTGCACTATACATATGCCTAGAATACACTTTATATATTTTTTGTCTGTCTGTCTGTCTGTTTGTTCCGGGTAATCTTCAAAACGGCTGGACCGATTTCAAAAATTCTTTCACCAATAGAAAGCTATAATAACAGGGAGTAACCTAGGCTATATTTTATACCGGTATTCCCACGGAAACGGGAACTACGCAGGATAGACAGAAACCGAAGCGAAGCGAGGGCGGGTTGTTAGTCTATAATATAAAAATAAATCGCCGAATGTGTTGCTAAGCGCAAATTTCAAGATCAGCTGAACGGATTTTGCTATTTCTTTTTTTTTAGAATATTCCTTGAAGTACCAGGATGGAAAATTTCAAAAATTGCCTAAAAGTGTCTATAAACAACATTTTTCTATATTCCCGTAGAAACTGTTCGTAATAATACTTATAAGTCAATTTGAAATTTAATTTCATAACATAAAGTTCAAGTGTTAGTGGAGAAGTTTCGGGAAGGCAAAACAATTGAGTGACGTTAGTATCGTATATATATTGATGTCAAACACAAAATTTTAGATGTTTTATAATTTTTATTTTTTGACATAATGTAATTGTTGATTTCTTTTTTTTTATCTTACTAATGACCCGATGTCCCGAATAGCCGAATAACTATTATAAAATTTAAAAATTAAATAATTGAGTATTAGGCGATACGAAGTTCACCGTGTCAGCTAGTCTAAGATAAATCACTCTGGTCCCCTAATTCAAAAATCGTCTACGTTAAATTTATCTGACATTTAAAAACAAATCATATAGTCCATTCGGAAGAGTTTTTCTAGCAAATATTGAAGAGTACCTCTTACTACCTCCTGGCCAATGGGGCCAGGAGGTAGCCTGCATCAGAAAGAAAGAAAGAAAGAAAAATAGTTTATTTCTCCCTTGCAGGGGGATACATATTTGTACAACTTATTTTATTTATACAGAAATATAAGAGCTGTGATCCCACTCGCAAGTGAGTAAAAGGATCGCTACTCAGCTTTATGTTGTGGTAACACCACAAGGCTGTTTTTCAGTAGCGGCCTATGGGGTGACGATTGTCACCAGACTCAATGCTTACTACTTACTACAACTACTACTTTAGAACAATAACTAACTACCTACTACTAACTATTACTTTAGAACAATATTTTTATTTTGATGAGAATACCTAAAACTAAAACAACTACGCACTACACATGAAAATATTAATAACAACAACAATATAGATAATGGCCTTAAGAAAAAAATAAATAATGAATAGTATCAAAGCTCAAAAAATAAAATAACAAAAAATTAGACAATACCAAAGTGAAAAAAAAACTACAAAAATGTATACACATTTTGGCTGCATAAGCGTTATTAATAATTATTTTTAATATTGAGCTAGTTACGAGCATTTTAATTTTAATAATTAGATATAGAGAGCAATACTAACAATATGACGTCATCAGTCATTGTCTCTATACTTACATATCTGCATGTGCTCTAAACATACATGGCTATGTGAGAAAGAGATAGAATATTATTAAATGATTTCTGATATTTATACGAGTATTGCACATCTATACCAATAAATAAAATTGGAGTGTCTGTTTGTAATGTCAAAATAATAGGCTTTTTTCATGGTCACACGGTTATTTGCACGACACCTATGCATAAAATAGCAATTAAAAAATTTTTGTCTGTCTGTCGGTCTGTCTGTTTGTTCCGGGTAATCTTCAAAACGGCTGGACCGATTTCAAAAATTCTTTCACCAATGGAAAGCTATAATATCAGGGCGTAAACTAGGCTATATTTTATCCCGGTATTCCCACGGGAACGGGAACTACGCGGGTAAAACGACTATAACCTATAACCGAAGCGAAGCGAGGGCAGGTTGCTAGTTGTAAATAAAACTATTTTACAGATTTTATCTGCCATCGTTATTACAGAAATTTATGAAAAACAAATCTCTGTAATAACGATTGCTTCTTGGACGTGAGATATCTTAGTCCGCCCGTGACAATGAACGCTGTAAAGTGTTCTAAACGTCGAACAATCAAAAATCAAATACAAACGCGATAAAAACTGTAAAATATATGTTTAGAAAATATTAGGTACCTCCCAATTATTACAAAAGATTGTAACTTGGTGAATATTTTTTAAATAACATTTTAAATAAAAGTTTTCGGGTCTATGGCTTTGTTTTAGACTTCTCTTTATTTTCTTCCACTTTAATGGCGTTGACATACATATACTTTCAGTCAAAGTATTGGGAATGGATGATTTGTTTATGGTTCCAAATTCAATTTTTTTTTTTTTTTTTTAGATTGTTTTTCCACTTTGGCGCGGAGTTTGAGTTGTATCTGTTATTTATATTAAATACAGTGCTGTTTTTAGTTATATCATATCTAGTGTGTATTGCGAGTTTCATAATGGACAAAAATCTCGAACAAAGAGTTTCGCATTTGAAGGTGATAAAATCAATTTAAATGAATAACAAAAATTTTATGTGTTATTGATATTTTTCCGGTACTTTTTTGACAGAGTACTATATGCTAGAATAATAACGTATAGAAGGTAATTTCGCGCACAAAAAGTAAAGTATTTCAATTGGAGCCTAATGGAGCTTACGCCGGAACCGTTCCGTAATGTACAAGTCATTGCACTGCACGTACGTACGCAACTCTTTAAAACTAAATAGGTAATTATGACGGTTTGTGCATTCAAATGGTGTCATAACACATTTGAAAAACTTAAAAAGGTTTTTAACATTACTTTTAAAAGAATTTCGACGATTTACGTTAATAAAAACAAAATTTGATTTCATAATTTGTATAGTGGTGTGCGTGTGTACGTGTGTAATCGTCTGCGCGCCATTAGTATTTTTAGTTTCATGTTTCGAACTTTCGAAGTATTGACACTATCCTTCTATATGTTATTATTCTAAGAGTATATGTCTTTTTCCCTCATCATGATATCTATCTACTCTGTCATACGTTGTCTCTGTACGACGTAAAAAAAATATCAGTTATAGTTCATCTAATCTAAGAAGTGCATTTTGACGTTTCGCAATTTTTAATACACAATAACTTTGGCCTGACGTATACACATGATCGCAAACAATAAATCTTAAATTTAAAAAAACTATTAAGTTATTTATATAATTAACGTTGAGGGTAACTTTCTTGTACAATAATCTAATGTTGAAACTCGTAAAACCAATTTAAAATAGAAGCAACATGTAAAACAGTAGTTGTTATTAACGATGTTACAATATCACGTCATGACGTTCTAAACAGTAGTGCTTGACCACTTTCAATTCACGATTATCCAAACAATCGGTAAAAATATTAGAATTACATAATTAATCGAATAGACTAAATTCTCAAAATATTCGTATTAAACTAAAACCGTGATTCCACATTGTCTTTCAATGGCTGAATTGTAAATTGTATTGTTCGCGACGACGATACTTCAAGTAATAGTAGTGATCCTGAATAAATAACTATTTTCGAATCCAGTTTTTGTTTTTACTTAACCCAATCCTACTAAATATGATGAATAGATTTTATGCTAAAAGAATTATATTTGTTTAGTATTAATTTAGCATTTAATTTATCCATCTCGTTTTTGTGAAAAAATTTATAAACCGATTTTTAAATAAAGAGAATTAATATTGATTTCTCACTAAAATCGGATGTTTTCGATAGCGATTATTTGGTTCACATACCTAGACAACTTTCAAAATGCACTTCTTAGATTAGATAGACTATAATAATTAAAATTATAAAAAATTTGCAGTCTTTCTTTTTATTTGATACTATTAATTTCTTTGTACAATTTCTGATGTGCAATGGCTCTTCTACTACGCTATAACGATAAAATAGTAGCCAGAAGTTGCTACTTAACAATAATATTCATAAATAACTTTATCAAAACATTTTCTCTATTATAACTATGACTTAAAACATCTTAAAACTATTTATTACTATTAATACATTGTCATTTTTTTACTATTCTAAAATGATGTGGCTTCATTGTTTTGTTTCGGTTTTGAGGATATGTTTTCAGCTTGTTCGATTGTGTCTGGCAGCTTGGTGGCTAAGGTCTCTGGTGTTAACAGCATTAGTAATCCAGCAACACCTGACATTATTCCAAAGACTAGATACGGTAGGGCTTCCATAATCTCCATCTGGAAATTGACATAATTGAAATTAATAATATTCATTGTTACGTTTATTGGTGTTAAATATCTATAGCCGCATCTAAAATCGATTGCCGACGTGACGCTGCATGCCGTGGCGAGGGATCGCCACGCTATATGATAGTAAGTGTACTTCGAACCAATTAATATCGCCAAAGACATCGAATATAGGTATTATTACAGGCATCGCTGATTGTAGAATTTAGTTATCACAAATTGAAATATTTTGGAATTTTTAATTCTTGTATTTAATGAAAATAAATGTTTATTCAAAAAAATTATCGCTTCCAGGAAAAAAAAAACGTAATATTTTATTTATACATTATGCCATATTAATTCCCGTCGTAATCTGCTTTTATGCATATCTACTTGTTTAAAATAATTTCGATGTTTCACATCTGTCAGGCATCCTGAGCTCACTTTTTTTATATAAAATGCTGAGGAAGATTGGTTCATTGTCATTGTTTAAACTTTTTTTTTTTTTAGGATGGGCTATTGTGTAAACTTTTTTCTTTTTTTTAGGATGGAAGGGGCGGCACACGGCCCCATAACCCACCAAATCTCCTTTCGCCATTAGACCGACCACCGGTACCGAGTTCCATGCCCTCCGTGGCCGACCCGACGGGGTGATTATTCCAGCTAAGAGAGCCTATAAGCATTTAGTTAGTTTTGCCGTACTATTGTGTAGTAGATGTGTGTAATAGATCAGGCGTTATACATTTTAATGCGATAGAAATATTCACTTGCGTTACTTACCCACTTTCCGTGTGGTGAGGGAGTAAGAATACAATTCACTACCCCTATCTTACCCGTGGGTGATCGTACGAGACGACTAAGGGATATAATACGCATATAACATCTATACAAGGGAAGTGAAACTCGAAATAAACCCCATACTAACCTGTCTGACCAGCATGGTATAATAAGGTCTATTGCCTTTCTATTGTGTAGGAGGCTCGAGCCCAGCAGTGGGACGTATATGAACTGAAATGATGATTAGATATTAGGCATATTGTGACTTATTTGGCATCAT
Organism: Lymantria dispar; assembly: GCA_032191425.1. NCBI lineage: Eukaryota > Metazoa > Arthropoda > Insecta > Lepidoptera > Erebidae > Lymantria > Lymantria dispar. The sequence goes on from CM063453.1 coordinate 33,345,735, forward strand.
TGTATCCTCTAAAGATACATCAGTCATTACTTTATCAGATTTCCAGGAGCTTCTATCCATTATCATGCTGTATTTACGACTCCCACGGGAAATTATACGGCGGCAAGACATCTATTTTGGACCCGTTATGTGACACGTCATATTTTTTTAAAGACAAACACCCCACACTGTCCGCCCGTCTTAGCTCATACACGTCCCCCTGCTGGGCTCGAACCTCCTCCACAATAGAAGAGAAAATTGGTCTACTTACCACGCCGGACAGGCGTATTGATACAGAGTTTATTTCGAATTTTCCTTCTCCTACACAGATATTATATGCATATTGTATCCTTTAGCCGTCTTTTCAGACATGCACGGGCGGCAAGATTAGGGGTGAATTGTATTGGAGGACATCACAAACATATAATTAACAGACACAAATAACAAATAACTCAGTAGAATTATTTATGAACCGCACAAAGGTCTGGCCTTTTTTGAGGTGGTCGGCCCGACGAAATACTCCTTTTAGGGGTACCCTCCCATCGACCGACGTCCCCCCCTCGGGGAGACGTCAGTCGATGGTATAAAGGTCTGCCTTTCGTGGAAGTCGAACCCATTACACTTGGCAAGGAAATTTACCACTTAAAATACTACGGCATCTATGCAATACAATAAACACTAACCAATAAAGGTGTCTGAGGAGCAATTATAGCCCCAATTCTGCCGGCCATGGAGCAAACACCAAGCAGAGATTGTCTTACTGGCGTAGGGAATAACTCCCCGGTATATATGTAAATACTACTAAACGCCATACTGATGAACAATTTTCCTAATAAGTTTAACGTCGTCTGCAGCCACGTCAAATCTGAAAATTTAATAGAATATAATTCATCATCATCATCGCAGCCCGCATACGTCCCACTGTTGGGCTCTCCACTAATGGAAAGGAATTTGACCTACTATACCATGCTGGTCAGACATGTTGCTATAGGGTTTCATTGCGAGTTTTCCACCTCTTGCACAGATGTTATGTGTATATTATATCCCTTAGTCGTCTTTTACGACATCCACGGGTAAGATAAGGAGTAGTGATTTGTACTCTTACTCCGTCACCACGCGGAAAATATAATTATTTTTTTTGAAAACAAAGAAAAATTCTGAAAAGTAAACATAACCTCGTCGTCATTAGGAAAAATGAACAGAACTTCATCAACACAATTCATATATGTGCCACCCACTGCTGCACGCCTACACCCATTACACGCTGGTCAAACGCCAACCCATTTGACCAACGTACAAGGTTCTATTTCGAGTTTTCTTTTGCATACTTAGATATTATATGCATATTATAATCCCTTTAATAGTCTTTTACAGCACCCATGGGCAAGAAAGAACATGGTGAATTGTATTTCTACTCCTCCGCCCTAGTTAGATGTAATCGCATAGGGTTTTATGTCGAGTTTTCCTAATCTTGCATAGATCCATGTCATCTATCTGTATTATTCCTTAGTTGTCTTATACAACACTCACAATCATCTTGCCTCTGGATTTCTTCATCATTGTAGTCCATATACATCCCACTGTCGGGCTCGAGCCTCCTCCAGCAATGGGAGGGAAGTTGACCTACTATACCATGCTGGTTAGACATATTGGTATAGGGTTTCATTACGTGTTTTCCAACTCTTGCATAGATGTTATGTGCATATTATATCCCTGAGTCGTCTTTTACGACATCCGCGGGCAAGATAAGGAGTTGTGAATTGTATTCTTACTCCGTCACCACACGGATTTACAACAACAAAATTAAAAGAAATTCAAGTTGTAGAATATAAATTAATATATAGGTACTATCAATACTTCACAGGACAATAACCTTAAACTTATTTATGTTTAGAGGTTCAGTGGAAGGTAATTATATTTTTCTCGACTTACTGAGGAATATGACTTAACGAGGTTCAACTTATAGAGATTTCACTGTATTTTATTCTATACTTTATAAAGAATATTAAATTAGATAACTTACTGGCAGGCACAAACGGTATAGTTATGAGAGATGCACTGCAAATGAGGAACGCCGTCATGACGGAGTATTTTCTTCCAAAACGATCCAGTGTAACCATACTTAAACAATAACCAGGAATTTCCACCATAGATGTTAAAATATAATTCACATATTTATTTCCAGCCAGAGATACAGAATTTATAGAAAGACCATAATAAACAAACGTTAAAGTTATCCACCAAAATGAGCATACGCATAATCTAAGCATTATGGTCTTCGATTTTATCACTTGAACGAAAAGAGAAGTCTTCTCAACGCCATCATCATTTAACGATTTCTTATCTTCCACTTGATCATCTTCAGTCAACATTTTTATAGATTCAGGCGAGAGTTTCTTATTATTGACTTTTGCAACTTTAAAAATGATTCTGGCCGCTTCCTTCTTTTTACCTTTACTAAGTAACCAGCGAACACTCTCTTCTACAAACCAGTAATATGAGATGAAGAGTATGGAAGGTGCGTAGATAATGATGGTATAAGTGCTCCAGTAAGGGACTACCCAAGCAATCAGCGCAGTGACAATCTGGCCCAGGGCGAACGTTGACGAAATTATATTACCACCAATAACTCTTTTTGACACGCCTACCATCTCGAGAGCTGTCAAAAAAAAAAAGATTATTTATTAAAGTATCAATCTGCAGGCCATTTCTGTTAAGTGTTACTGCTAACTTAGCCCATAAAAGACTATTACTGAACTCGAGATTCCTTCACAATGGGACAGAAATCGATCGACTATTACCGACTATACCACCAGTCGAGTTTGGTTTTATTTCGCGTTTTTCTTGTATTGTAGTAATGTTATATCTTTGCGTCTTAATCACTAATGAGAGAGGAAGGAATGGTGATCACTAAAAACTACTCAATCATCATACGAGTATAAGTATTATGTATTATTAGTAGTACTCAAAGAATTTTTATAACTACTAAGTAAACGATTTCTGATTTTTTATTACACATTTTAAATAAAACTACTTTATGGATTTTATGGCGTTTATATTTAATTTTTGATTGTCCTACTTGCCGCCCGTGACCATGAACGCTACAAAGTGTTCGAAACGTCAGGCAATCAAATATCAAATACAAACGCGATAAAATCCGTAGTTTTATTTAAAATACTATCTAAGTTTTTTTGTGGTGGTAGAGTAAGAATATTCACCACTATCTTGCCTGTGGGTCAACTTCTCTACTATTTTCCAGGCGATTCAACACCAATAGTAGGACTTATATGAGCTGAGACGATAGTAATGATCTAAGTTGCCAGCATATTTTATAATACCACAAAAATAATGTAAATATTCCTGGTGTTGTTCCAGGTATTAAAGCGTTTTCGCGAAAGTTTGGTTCATTTTTTTCTATCTAAATGTAATATGATCAAATGTGTTTTGTAACGAGCAAGTATCTGCTTGATGCTATTCTCATTTTATTATAAATAACCCCACGTGTAAGTTTGCCCGTTGTATTAAATATAATCTTTTCCCTGTGTCAACCCCTCCCACCAGCGTGGCAAGTGAATTTTCTTCTTATTGTGGAAGAGATTCGAGCCCAACAGTCAAACAAATGCACCTATGGAACAACGAGTCTAAAATCTTAATATATATAAATCTCCTGTCACGATGTTTGTCCGCGATGGACTCCTAAACTACTTAACCGATTTTAATCAAATTTGCACACCGTGTGCAGTTTGCTCCAACTTGAAACATAGGATAACTTACATCTTTAATTATATTCGCAATTTTATTTTATTACAAATTATTTGTCTATAATTAATTGACAGTCACAATTATCTGTTAACTCCAAAAAATTCTAACAGATGGCGATATCTGTTGACTGGATTTAAGTAATTTAAGTAATTTGTGTGTGCTCAATGAGATTCGAGAATAGTTTAGATTCACAATTGGACCCGGTAGGTGGCGCTTTATTTGAACAGAACAACGTCTGTTGGGTCAGCTAGTTTATTATATTTTTGCAATGTGGTGATGGGTTATAAGACAACACGTTACCATACGCATGAGAATTAAAAATCGGCTAAGAGATTGCCAGCAGAATGAAAGAAGAAGGAAAGAAAGCTCTTTCTTTCAGCTCTTTAATTTTTTTCTTTTGGGCGGTTTTTGTCAGTGATCGCGGCGTCCATTCTGTTAAGGCCGACGCAAGGGTAGCGCGCGGAACCATAACCCACCGTATTCCCAACTCCTCTCGCCATTGGATCGACCACTTATACCGAGTTCCTTGTCGGCCATGGCCAGCCCAGCGGAATATTCTTTTGGGTACCGTCCCTCTCTGACGCCCTCCTGAGACGTCTCTCTCACCCGGTCGACCTCTCTGCGGGTGGCGGACTATTCCTCAGTCCAGGATCCCGCGGCATCAGCTAAGACGGTATTAGGCGCAGGTACTCGCACCTGCACCGCCCATGTCGGTGGTGGATCGTGTCGCCTCCCACGCACGATCCGCCGCCTTCTTCCACAAGATGACTGCCTCGCAGAAGCAGCTCTTTACTGGGAATCTTTTAACATCAATTGCGATTACCAACCCGTCTACCAAGCGTGGCGATTTTAACATCATTTCCCCTGTGAGAAGGGGTGTAGGTTGATTTTGATTTTTGCAATTAAAAAGTCATTAACAACGTTACCTAAAATAAAGCTGGTGCTGTAAATACCACCTCCGACGATGGAGTCTATCAGTTCCAGTGTCAAGTACATGGCATAGGAGGTGGAGAACGCTCGTAGTACACCGACCAAAGCGGGTGCTGTCGCCGTCAGCACCAACGCTATGCGACGACCATAACTAGAAGTTTATAAAACAGATATTTATTGAAATACTATTTATTGAAATTTTCATTTAAATAATATGCATATCATGGACTTTTGCTAGGCCGCTGCCTACAGTGAAGAAGGTAAAGGGAGGGTGAACGCGTGCAATGAGTTTTGGTGATGCTAAAGGGTTCACCAAAACCCACCAAACATGCAAACACCCTCAGAAAGTTAGGTTCCCGGCGCTCTCGCTCACGAAGTGCAGTAACAAATTGCTTCTACTTACATGTAGATAAACTAAAATTAATTCCTATTTCTTTTTATATGGTATAATGCCATATATCTTTTTATATAATACCGCTGTTGGGCTTGAGCCTCCTCCACAAAAGGAGGGAATTTGACCTACTCTACCACGCTGGCTAACGGGTAGGTATAGGGTTTTATTCCAAGTTTTTCCTTTTTTTGTATAGATATTATTTGCATATTTTACATCTCTTAGTTGTCGTTTACGACACCCACGGGTAAGAGAGGGGGGTGATGAATTATATTCTTGTTCAATCACCACACGAATTTATTTTTTGTTATTTTAAATTATTTTATATAAATCTGTTGGCCTCGAGCCTTCTCGACAATAGGAGGAAAATATTGTGCCACGCTAGTCAAACGTGTTGATATAGGGTTTTATTACGAGTATGGCTTTACTTCCATAGATGTTATATGCATATTATATCCCTTACTCGTCTTTTACGACAGCCACGGGGAAGATAGGTAATGGTAAATTGTATTCTTATCAGATGTGCTTAAACTCCTTGTGCAGTTAAAATGATGAAAATATTAGGTTCTATGTACTCACTTATCAGACACGAAGCCTGTGATGGCGAGTGCCCCGATAAGGCCGGCGCTATGCACCGTTCCCACCAGAGTACGCTTCCACTCCTCGCAGGCTAGGTCGAACTGAAATAAACGTGCCATAATGATTTTATTCTGATGTTTACGCGAGAATTCCACATCTATATATATATATATATATATATATATATATATATATATATATATATATATATATATATATATATATATAGATGTGTAATTCTATGTGTAATATATATATATATAGGAGAGGCGGGTTTTGCGAGCGATATATTGACTCATCACCATATCTCTGGAACCATAAGGCGTACAGACTTGAAATTTGACAGAAATGTTCATGTTCATCGAGTAGAGGTCAGTTAAGAACGGATTTTATGAAATTCCACCTGCAAGGGGTGTTGCGGGGGCGTTAACAATAATATACATATAAAGGAACAGGGTGCGCCGAAGCTACTGAAGCTAGAAAAATGAAACTTAGACAGTAGTTTCGTTTCGTGACGTAGGCACTCTATAACAAGAATTTTTTTGAAATTCTACCCCTAAGGGGGTGAAACGCAACGGCAAAGTTTGTATGGAAAGAAAAAAAAATCTTTAGCTACAGTCTTCAAATTAAGCACAAATACTCTTTAATAAAAATAAATAAACACGTGTTTCAGCGTTTGTCCATTTTCATCCCCTAAGGGTGTAAAATAGGTAGAAAGATGTCAGTTTACTGACTTATCACAGAGCCGAAACTACTGAATCCAGAAACATGAAATTTTGACATTAGTTTCTTTGCGTGACTTTGAAACCTACTAAGAAAGGGTTTTTTGAAATTCAACCCCTAGGGGGTAAACCGCAGTAACAAAGTTTGTATAAGGAGAAAAAAAAATCTACATCGATTTTCTTCAAATTCGCCAAAATACTCTTTAGTAAAAATAAATAAACACGTGTTTCAGCATTTTTTAATTTTCACCCTCTAAGGGTGTAATCTACACTAATATTATAAAGAGGAAACGTTCCTTACGAATAAACTAAAAACTCCTGGACGGATTTCAATAATTCTTTCACCATTAAAATGTTACAGTATCCCCGAGTAACATAGGCTATATTTTATCCCAGTATACCCACGGGAACGGGAACTACGCGAGTAAGGGTAAGGCGACTGAAACCGAAGCGAAGCGAGGGCGGGTTGCTAGTTGTAAATAAAACTACATTATGGATTTTATAGCGTTTGTATTTGATTTTTGATTGTCCAACGTTTCATATAGAATTGTTATTTCAACAGACATTTCATATAGAATCATTTTCTTCTTGTACTGGCAAGAAATTTGTACCAAAATGTGGGTCAAATTTAATAGCTAATAACTGTAACTATAGTGGGTAGATAATTATAAATATCTGTAATAACGATGACTTGTTGGACGTGTGACATCTTAGTCCGCCCGTGACCATGAACGCTGTAAATTGTTCGAAACGTCAGGCAATCACAAATCAAATACAAATACGATAAAATCCGTAAAGTAGTTTTATTTACATTACGATGTTCTATATTTCTACATGTACTTAACGCTGTGTCACACACGAACACTGATATATTTTCGTATTCACTGAACGAATTCACACGTACAGCTATTTTAATTTTAAGTAAATAGATATAAGAATTTTGTGTTATTTATAATTATTACTATATGTTTGTATGTACTAAGACTGTCTTCCTCTATCGAATTGGGTTGTAATACCTGCAATGATAGCTGTGTATTAAATAAATAAATATTCATCGGGGATATTTGATTGAACCGATGGCGTAGTGCTCAAGATAACGACCTACCGCGTCAATGTCGTAGGTTCAAACCCATACAGGACAAATCCTCGTGCTATCCACAAATTGTCGTTCTGAGACTGGATGTAATTCGTGTCCGTTTCGTATATGTTTTTAGGGTCTCTCGCAATACAAGGATACCTTAGCGCAGGGAATTGTCTTTTAAAAAAATACATTTAACTGGTGTAGTTTAGAACATTTTTGACATCTCAATATGATAGTATAATATTTTATTGCAGGACTGTTAAAAGAGGGTTTAGGGCTCATGTGTGTTAGTGCCTTCATCCCACTCTGATTTCTGAAGACTCTAATAGATTTAGATTATTACCTCGACTCATATACGTTCCACTAACGGACTCGAGTCACCTTAATACTACGATGGAAATTAACCTACTATACCACTCTTGCATACATGTGCAATAATCCCTTTTACGACACCCACGGGCAAGAAAAGGGGTGATGAATTGTATTCTTACTCTTATTTTTTTTTTTAGGGGGTGGGTTGCGGTCGGCGCGCTCCTCGCACCACTCCGTCCGGGGCGACAGAGGGGCATAAGCACACACATCCGTAACCCACCCACCTGTACGTCGCCTTTGTCGTTGGGCCGACCACCGGAGCAGGGTTACTTGTCATCAGTGGTCGGCCCGACAGAATACCCCCTATTTGGGGTACCCTCCCATCGACCAACGTCCCCCCCTCGGGGAGGACGTCGGTCTTTCCTCACGCGGTTGGCCTCTCAGCGGGCGACGGACTAATTCCCCGGTCATGTCACTCGCGGCCTCGGCTAGGGAAATATAGTCTATCCGCTGATAAAGTGAAGAATTTTCTAAAAATAATTTAGTTAAGTGCGAAAACGTAATAAACAAAGAAACAAATACATTCATATTTACAATATCATTTATACGAGAAAATTTTATATTGAAACAAAAATCAACAATACATTTCGACGCCCCGTGCAATAAGTTGGTATTCGGAAAAAGCAAATTTTACAGGGAAAATAAATTACTGTTTTCCTTGAATAACTTTCTAACCTCTAGGAGTAATACGGTCATTGATACATCAAATGAAAGCTATTTTTTTATGAAATGCTATTTTGCCATCAAATTTAAATTATTTGCTTCCTGTCGGCTACAATATGAAAAATATTTTTTTACAGTATCGAGAAAAGTTTCATTATTCTGCATTAGTAACTTACGGGATTATTGTGGTAAATTTATGAAGAGTGTTGATTTGTAACAGCGTACTATCGATTTTTATAATGTTTATAAAAATCGTTGTTATTGTTTGTTATTTGTTTTTAAATGTTTATTATTTGTTTAGTTAGTGAACGTAATATATCGGCACCAAGTTATTCTAGTAATTTCCTATATGCAAAGAATACCGTATAGATAAAATACAGTACTGAATAGAAAATTTAACAACACCTTTTTCATATTACTGTTCAAAACAAAAAGACCTTTGAAGAAAACTAAAATATGGTTTTGAAATAAATTTATAATAATGAGTTTAATCATTTTTATTAGGTACTTATATTTAAATCGCCAAGTCGAGCAAAAATGACGTAATATCTTTTTCTCGAAACAATTCAGGACATTTTCGACCTCCTATAACTTCGTTGTGAATAAAACTAGAAGAGGAAGAGGTAATTATCAAAAACTCGATCTTCTACATTGGGGCGATCAACCGTCGCAAGGTGGTATAGGGTTTATCGATCGCAAGTCTCTCGTATCTAGTCTATCCGTGTGGTGACGGAGTAAGAATACAATTCACCACCCCCTATCTTACCCGTGGGTGATCGTACGAGACGACTAAGGGATATAAAACTCATATAGCATCTATGCGAGAGAAGGAAAACTCGAAATAAAACCCTATACCAACACGTGTGACCAGCGTGGTATAGTAGGTCAATTACCCTTCCATTATGGAGGAGGTCCGAGCCCAACGGTGGGACGTGTGTGGGCTGAGATGATGATGTCTCTCGTATACAACGTGAAAAGAATCTAGAGCATGTCAACAAGCGTAGCGTAATAGAATTGCCGAGAAGTATTCGTTGAAGGTCGTACAGGTTTACGAATCGACTTCAGCATAGTCTGACGACAAAGTGGAAAACTTTTACAAGAACATCACGAAAGCCAAACATGCATCTAAAACCCACGTCACGGTGGTTAAAGTAGACTTTAGGGTAGGAAGACTAAGCTTTGAGGGTAGGTCAACAGAGATGTAAACAGATACAAAGATATTTATTGCAGAAACTGTGTTTTACATGATGATGTTTACAGAATTTTGGCATCAACAGGTGACCCAATCGGGTATTGCAATAATCATTTTATTCTATTGTGTTAATTTTTTAATACATATTAAAATAGATTCTGTAATTTGTCTTTAATGATTTAATATACTGAAATTACTACATTAACAGAGAAACCAATTATTAAAGTATGTCAGTAAGGTAATTTGTAAAGTGGTCAATCAAAGGTAACTTGTAAAATGGTCAATCACAGAATGAAAAAGCAAGAATCGGACATATCTCATGAAGTTGTACTAAAATTCCTAAACTATTAAAGATATTAAAGAGACTAAATTGCCTGAAGTTGACATGAAAGAAAGAACATTAATAATCATAAGTCTCGGTTGCCACCAAAGCAGAGAGGAGAGGAGACTAGAAGAAATGTGTATGAATAAACCAATCAGATTTTATTATTTCCACATCTCCACTAAGCTTAGATTTGTAGTAAATAATTCAAGCGAATAGAGATGTCTCATTTTCAGAGAGTGGGCCTTAAGAAAATCCGTCGTTGGTATTAAAGAAGTAGACGGTAATGTGGAACAATCTGCAAAAAGAAATGCGATGCCATCAAAAACATAGCTTATAAAAAAACCAAGTCTCACAACTCAATTCGTCTACCATAAAAAAAGTTGTGAGAACCATGTAATACCAAGTCGGTTAATTTATTCAGTCCTTACTTAAGGGACCTTCTGTCTTAAGTTATTACGTTATTAGCTAACCTAACAACTTTCTGTAGTAACCATATCAATATTAAAGATCCTTTATGTTTTAAGTAGACTGACTTGGCAGTTCAATGGTTGTATTTAAGTAAATATGTCTTTACATGTTTACTTAAATACAACCATTGAAGTTTCCGATCAATGAGACCATAAAAGTGTTTGAATATGCGTTGCTTCTCAGACGAACTAAATTTTTCACCACAAACCTACCTTACACACGGACGTGAGACCTAAAGATGTTTAGCGTACCTTTGTTTATTATATGTGTTATGTTTTACGAATTAAATATGGCATGTGCTTTTACCGGCAATTACTACAAGATATTCACTACAATAACCCAGTAAAAGCAACATACTGAATACCGAAAAGAAAATCACTTTTGTATTAATGTGTAATGATGTTTTTCTCGTCATTAATGTATTTATAATTTTCCCAACAACAAAATGGTTATCCCAAATATCTCGGATAATATAAGTAGGAAAATTATAACAAAAATTCACAATATGTATGCCGACCCATAGATTACGATTTTAACATAACAGCAAAAAGTCCATAATAGCACATTACCGACTTGTTGCAAGGAGCGTCGATTTGTAATTATGTTAATTAAATAAGGAAATCATTAGTAAAAGAGTATTTCGTGTTGTATTTGACAATGAGATGTTAGTAACAGTATAATGTTAAAGGTAATATTATTTACAAAACTGCTAAATTTCCAATGTCACATAATATCATCAAATTTAATAAAATACTATCTGAATCAAAAGACTTTGTTCTGTTCTCAAATTTAAAAAAATAGTAAAAGGAATTCTCCTGTCCCGTACCAATTATTAATGTAAACTATTCTCATATCCATCGGAACGGCTACAAAAACATAAAAATCGATTTAACCGTTTATAAGGAATTTAATTACAAACATACGAACAAAAATATTTATAAAGATATCATGGTAGAAACAAGTTTTCATATTATGGCGACGAAGTATACAATAAATTATACATTACTATTTCATATATGGTGCAATGTTGGGCTCGAGCCTCCTCCACAAAAAAAGGAAAATAATCGTGCTGGTGAATAGATGTCTGGGGAATATAATATGCCTATATAAATATAAAATATTTTTTGCAAAAAACAAACCGACTTCAATGTAGACAAATTTTCATATCTTGATTTTATCAAAAACCGCTTGTCCAATTTCGATAAAATTTACATGGAACTATTTGGGAAGTATACCCTTTCCAACAAAAAAAGAATTTTTCAAATCCATGGCAAGTGACGGAGTTATGCGCGAAGAAACATAAAAAAAATTCAAATATCCGAATTGAGAACCTCCTCCTTTTTTAGAAGTCCGTTAAAAACCTATGCCGATACGTTTGAGCAGCGTGGTTTAGTATGTCAATTTCCCTCCTATTGTGGAGGAGGCTGAGCCCAGCAGTGAGACGTGTACGCGCTGCGATGATGATAGATGATTTCGTACAAAATTAGTAAAATATTATTGTTTTAAATTGGTCGAAAATGGCCACTGCCAATATTTTAAACAGTTTTCACAAAGTCCAGAGTTAATCAAATGGTTGTGATAAATATATTTTTCCTTAACTTTTCATCGTTGGGCTACATATTAGAAGGCGAATTACACCTAGTATGAAAACGGATGTGGAAAACGGACATCTTTGCTGTTATTCGAGATTAATAATCATTGTTCTGACCTGAATCTGTGATGATACTTGGTCTGCGGAAAGACAGTAGATAGTATATCGCTTTACAACCAGCCCAATGTATTTTGGACTTGCTATAGTCCACAAGAACAAAAACTACTATACACCGTGGAATGTAATTGGCTGTTTTGCCGAAACGTACATACTCAGTAAATAATATAAAACCATACTATAGCATTTATTCTATAAAATAAAAACATAAATTCTTGTAATTTACAATCCCGAACGTTTCCTTAAAATATCATTTTTGCATAACTGTAACATGTGGTAAGGGCATTGACCGTAGGTACGGTAGCATGCTAACTGACCTATTAAAACATAAACCAAGGTCACGCGACTCGGACGCATCACAAAAGAAGAAAGGGATGCGGGACGCGAGCGGGTGACGTACGACACCGAGCTCCGAGGTGTTATGCCTAAAATTATTTTGTTTTGCCAATTATTGCGATTTAATGGAACAATACCGTTACATGTCAGGCAAACTTAAGAATGTCTAATTATCAGACTTTTTTCTAATTGTATTACGTTTTTAGTCATGTGGGGATATTAAGAATGATTGACTGAGTACATACGTTTCAGAAAAATAGCCAATTAGATTCCACGGTGTACATTCATGATCGTATTATAAGTGTTTTAATATTTGTACGTGACAATTAGCAAAATATCTACAAAAATGTCGTTACAGTGATAAAAACAAACATATTACAGACACCGTTTGTACAAATATACTCTTGATTTAACAACTATAAAATCAAAAAGGAAATGTGTCGTGACAGCTACGAATACTTAGCGGCTATTCCCTTGGTGATGCGTCCAAGATATATACAGTGGACCCTCGGTATTCCGACAAACGTTTTGCACGGCAGTGTCGGGCTATCGATTTTTTCGGATTATAGAGTACTGCCTAAGACCCCTTATAGTCCGGCTCTTTTACAGAAGAGCACATTATAATCCGACAAGTATGTATACGTAATATCATCATCATCATCTTGCTCTTATCCCACATATATGTGGGATAAGAGCAAGATGATGATGATGATATGCTCTTATCTCACATCCCACGTTTTAACATATTGCAAAAAGTTTCGGCAATGACTTTTATGACCGGCCGCCTGCCTGACGTCAACCCTCCTTGGGAATGTAATCGTTGACCCAAATGGTACCAGATGGAGTTGGTCCGGGTCAATCTAGGGCTCTTAGTCGTCTTTTACGACACCCACGAGCAAAGCAAGGGTTGGTAGTATTCGAAGCCGCTACCACACAGCTAGTATGTATATACGCTAGTATGTATTACGTATACAAGTATGTATACGTAATATACAATGAATAAACTAAACTATTAAGGTACGCTAGGTCATACCGCTGTTACATGTAGTCAAATTCAAACGAAACAATCAGATTCAAAACAAGAGCACTATAATATAAAGGCGCGTACAAGTTGTTACCTGTTCAATCATACATTACATAAACAAAAATTTACTAAAAATTTTTCAATAATAATAGATGTGTCGGATTACAAGGGGCGCCGGATTAAACAGGGGCCGGATTACCGTGGGTCTAATGTATGTCCGAGTCATATAGACTCCCATGGGACAGTAAAGGTTTTCTATACAGAGAATACGATAAATAAAATCATCATCATCTCAGCCCATATATGGGCTCAGGCCTCCATAATGGGAGGGGAATTGACCTATTATTCCACGCTGGTCAGTCGTGTTGGAATAGGGTTGCGTTTCGAGATTGCCTTCTCTTGCATAGATGCTATATGCTTATTGTATCTCTTAGTCGTCTTTTACGACATCCACGGGCAAGATAGGGAGTGGTAAATTGTATTGAAATCATTCTAAACAGAATGTGATCATAGTTAACAACGTTTATAGAATAGAATAGAATAAAATAGAATAATTTATTTGTTAAACATAGGTACATAAGTCGTCTTATATTAATAGTTGTTTCACTATGTTTTGCCTCTAGGGCATACAAAATAAATAAAACAAATTCAGTTATGCATTGAAATGAAGCAATACAAATAGGAATTATTACTAAAACTAATAACACACAATTATAATAATAATAAAAAAAGAATACGTTAATCAGATTTAATTACTAAAAGCTATTCTAGGTAGATAGGTATTTTAGGTATATTTCAATTTCAATTTCAATTTCAAACTTTATTGCACTCCATAATGTATAAAAGATCTTAACAACAAAACATGCAACAATTATGGACCCTGTAGGGCACGGCAACAGTAGGAGAGAGGAACATTTTTATGAATTTTCCTAATTTTATGATACATACTTTTACATATATTATATTTACTAGAATAAAATTATTACATATATTTACTAGAATTATTATTATGCGATTTTTGTTATTATTAAAATTTTAATTATGGTTATTTTTAAGATTTACTAGAATTATTTTAGAATTTTTATTATTATTAAAATTTATTATTAATTTACTTAATTTAATAGAATTATTATTATTTGATTATTAGAATTAATTATTAATTTACTAGAATTATTTTTGAATTATTGTTATTATTAAAATTATTATTAAAATTAATTATTAATTTACTTAATATAATTGAATTATTATTATTTGATTATTGTTATTAGATTATTGTTATTTATTATTAGAATTAATCTATATGTGGATGTTTTTACTACTACTACTATTTAGGTACCTAGTTAAATGATGTCATTTAAGTAATCATTGACACTGTAGTAACTTTTACTTAGTAGAAACACCTTTAATTTTTTTACAAAGTCATTATATGTTTCTTCATTCTTTAAAGTTATAGGCAATTTATTATATATTATTATGGACATTACATAGGGGCTACAAGAATGCATTTTCAATCGAGACTTGGGTAGATTTAATCTATTTTTATGCCTAAGCGTGTAATGTGATTGTATATCAACCCTTTTTTTATAAAAGTCCATGTGTGTTTTTAAAAACTTACATATTTCATTAAAAACTTATATATTGTAGGTAGATAGAATTAAAATATATTAAATTAAATTTGCAATATAAGAATTTTAAAAAATAATAATAATAATACTAAAAATATCAATAATCATCCAATTATACAATGTCAATAATAATTATAATGTCAGATTAATTGATTAATTAATTAATATAAGATTATTTCATAGGTTAAATTAATTCATTAAAATTATAAAAGACTTATTATATAATTAATTATAATTTGTCACTTAAAAATTCGTCAATAGAATAATAACATTTAGAGATTAATAGTTTATTAAGGACGTTCTTAAATTTTATAGAAGGCAGATTTTTAATATTATCTGGTATTTTATTGTATATGCTTGAGGAAACACCAAAGAAGCTCTTCTCCATCAAAGATGTTTTACATTTTATTTGGCAAAGTTGGTATTTATATTGAGCACGTATGGGGTTTGTTCTTGCCGTCGACAATTTTCTGAATAGATGAGAATTTGCCTTCACAAATAGAGCAGTTTCCAGGATATACAATGATGGCAAGGTTAATATTTTTAGGGACTTAAAATAAGGTTTACAGCTGTCTGTTGTTTTTAGACCACACATTGATCTTATGCAGCGTTTTTGAATTTTAAAGACAAGATCTCGATCTGTAGATCGACCCCAAAAAATAACTCCGTAACGGAGAACAGAAGCAACCAGCCCATGATAAGCTTTCAGTAGCGTTTCACTATTAACCCTTTTAGATAGCTGAAAAAGTGCATATGTGGATTTACTTAAACGCATACATATTTCCTTAATATGGGGTTTCCAAGTCAGTTTATGGTCGATTGTTATCCCTAAGAATTTTGCGCTTTCTACTGCTTCTATATTCACGTCTTTGTATGTGACATTGACTTTTTTATTTTCTAGTCGTTGATGAAAATGCATAACTTTAGTTTTAGTTAAATTAATCACCAGATTATTATTGTTGAGCCAATTTATGATATTAGATAGACAGTTATTAATGTCATACTGATAGTTTTTTAAATTGTTGCATTTAACTAAGGCCGTACTATCATCTGCAAATAGGACCATTTTATGATGTAGTATTTTTGGGAGATCATTAATATACATTAAGAAAAGCAGGGGCCCTAGTACGCTCCCTCTTACTCGTACTCTTTATGATAACTGAAGACTTGAATTTACAAGTACAAAACAATAAATTATGATTAACACCTAATGGTTTTAATAATTCAGCAATCTCGTATATATACATTCGGTTCCATGTAAGACATTAGCTTGATAACAAAATCTAATTGTATTGTAATAAAGTCAAATACATATTTTTTTGTGATAAGGCTCGGCTGAATTTAACATAAAATTAGCAGCGAAACATTTGCCTGTTTTTGTTTATATGTTTCTTTATTGTATGTTTTCTGAAGCATTAACTGAGTGTTGGGCTGGCTACAAACGTCAAAGAACTCGGCACCAGTGATCACGCCAATGGTAAAGGGGGAGGGATTACGGCGTTCCGCTTTTGTTGCCCCGAACTGAATGGACAACGTGTGTACTGACCATTGCCTTACCAAAAAAAAAAACTAACAAATACTAGGTAATATTAATATTGTTTAATTGCTACTAGATAGTTTAAAAAAATTCTATTCATGAATTTTTATAGTGTAAAAGAAATGTGTTAATGAAATGTATGTGTGTATAATAGGGAATTGACTGTTTTAAGTAGTAAATTAAGACTTGGTATCCTGCCATGACACTGTATGTACCTATCATAATTTTAAGTTTTACATGCCTTTACTGGTTAAATAGAAGAACTAATTGCTAGATATAATGAACAACTCATTTACTCTATTTTATGTGAACAATAAATTATTTCATTCATTCATTTCATTTCATTCATTCATAAAGAATGAGACTTTTGAATTGTGATAACATATGACATAGACACACATTTCTTCCTGTCCTGAATTGAATTTAATCTCACATTGATAAGGCACGTTGACTAACTATTAATAAAGGTTACGACAATTTATTATTAAATAAAAATAAATGTTATATTTCGTAAATACTTTTAGGGTTCCGTACCCAAAAGGGTAAAAACGGGACCTTATTATTAAGACTTCGCTGTCTGTCCGTCCGTCTGTCTGTCACCAGGTTGTATCTCAAGAACCGCAATTAGCTAGACAGTTGAAATTTTTACACATTATGTACTGTTGCCGCTATAACAACAAATACTAAAAACAAAATAAATTAAATATTTAAGGAGGGGCATACAACAAACGCGATTTTTTGTCCGTTTTTGCTGAGTATCGATAATCGCCACAAGTAGGCACTTAAAATATTAACAAAATACTCAGTTGTATTTTTACTTTAATAATAAATAATAAAAAAAATATTATTTAAGAGGGGTTCCCATACAAAAACGCAATTTTTGCCTATTTTTGCTCGATATCAGTAAATGGTAATAGGTAGGCACTTGAAATATTCACAAAATATTTAATTATATATGCACTATAATTATAAATAATAAAAGTAAAATAAAAAAAAATATTCAGGTTCGGTTTCATGCAACGAAAGTGATTTTTTGCCGCTTTTTATAGATAATGATACGGAACCATACGTGCGTAACTCCGACTCGCACTTAGCAGATTTTTAAAATACTTGATAAAAGGAATGATGTCATCATCATTGACTAAGCTTTAAATGATTGTATTATATCAAATTTTGAGTACATCAAGATAAGCCTGAAACGTTAAAGCCGTTATCTATAATTACATTGTAAGGGCGATCACCAGGTGAAATCTTGTCAAGCTATTAGCTATTTTACGCATAATTTGTCTTTGTTAATTTTTATATAATCTCTGTAAAAATTTATAATGATATCTGTCAGTATATTGTTGTCGTTTAAAAAAATCACTTCTACTGAGTTTTGTGAAATAATTGTTATTTTTGACGTGACAACGTCTTATAATTCGATGGAGCCGTCTGCACACACGAAAAAACATGACGTATGCGGCGTTACCTCGCTCTGAGGCGTTCCATTTAAGGCTTGATCCATACAAAATATCTCAATAATAATAATATCAAACAAATAAAATAAAAATTTTCTTTTGAAAAATGAAACCATTCCATCGGTATTTTCTTATGACGTTGTCACGTTCAACTATCGTCAGTAAACCGACTTTACAGACAACCGATTTTTTACATCATCATCATTTCAGCCCACAGCTGGGCTCGAGCCTCCGCCACAATAGGAGGTAAATTGACCTTACTATATATACAATGCGGGGCAGACAGGTTGGTATAGGTAGGGATTCATTTCGAGTTTTCTTTCTCTTGCATAGATGTTATATGCGTATAATACGCAACCCTTAGTCGTCTTTTACGACATCCATGGACAAGATAGGAAGTGGTGATTTGTATTCTTACTCCGTCACCACACAAATTTTTTACATATCTATTTGTTCATTTTTTGACGGGATAAGGTGCAATTGCAATTTAAACTACTTTCAATTGATATCTGATGTTTACGCAAGTATTACATTGCGAATAAAACTATTTTTACGAATTTGATCGCATTTGTATTTGATTTTTGACTGCCCGACGTTTCGAAAAATTTGAAGACGTGACCATGAATGCTGTTTTATCTACTTAAAATTGATTTAATAAAATCTTGGAGCCCACACAGTACCTGCAGGAAAGAAGTGGGAGGTGACGAATCATAGCTAAGTTAATATTAAATGTTATAGCTTAGCCTTGGTGATTTACATTCTAAATAATGATCTGCGTCATGATCATCCTCGTCACTTGGCTCGTATACGTCCCACGGCTGGGCTTGAGCCTCCTCTACAATAGGAAGGACTGGGATCTACTATAACACGTTGGTCAGACAGATTAGATTAGGAATTTATTTTCAGTTATCCTTCTCTTGCATAGATGCTACACGCATATCATATCCTTTAATCGTATTTTACCCACGTACAAGAAGACGGAAACAAAAAATATACATACTATAATAATGGGATCAAAATATGCAAAAAATTTGTTGCAAATTATAAGCCTACCGAGACATAATCTTATAGACCTTGTAATACAAAGTCCAGTAAGTGCTACTAATAATCGAATAGTCCAATTGAATGATTGATACTTACATATATTGCAGATAAGATTATTTACGATTAAAATATTCCAGGGCAATGCAATAAGTTTTTTTTAATGATAGTCAAACGAGTTGGTATAAGGTTTTTGTTTCGAATTTGCCTTCTGCATGTCTTATTTTCATATTATAATCTCTTAGTCGGCTTTTACGACAGCCTTGAGCAAGAAAGGCGGTGGTGAACTTTATTCTTACTCCGTCACTACACGGAATATACAATAGCAGTAAAAGTACTAGTATATTAATATCATCATCATCATTTCTGCCTATTGCCGTCCACAGCTGGATGTAGATCTACCTCATGTTACACCACAAAGTGTGTTTCTGTACCGCCTGCATCCAACGACACTTAGCAATTTTCACCAGGTCGTCGGTCCACCTAGTTGTTTTAATTATTATATTAACTAGCGGTCGCCGAGTGGTCGAAATTCGGCCATAATTCATTCATTTTTCTGTTACACATTTTCTTTTAATTTTATTTATGTATAATTGTATATTGGCCAAGCTGTATTTCACTATAATAACTAATATATAAGTACAAATCTCTATTAGACATTGTCATCATAATTATGATTGTTTGACATTCAGTTCGACCAGAGATTTTAATCGTAAACAAAAGTTTATATGTGTTGTGTGTGTGTGTGTGTGTGTGTGTATAACGATTGCATCGTAGTGTGCGTAATGCGTTTTTAATTAAATTTATGTATTTCTAATCCATTATTATAACAAATTTAATTTTATGCGCTTCTCCTCAATACATTCTTCCACTGTGCCAAATTTCATACTCGACCATCGCCGGGATTTTCGTAAAAAGGGCTACAAAGCTTTTCCTTCACGTATTAATATATAGATATCAATTATTTAATTCATTCATTTGATTATAGTTAATGTAGTAGATACCTCGTCGCATTAATGAAATACCTCATAGAAATCTAAACACGAAATAGTATTAATATGTCTGGCGTATGATGTGTTTAAATATCTCCATAAACCGATACTGTTCGAAATAATAAAAAAAAAAAAAAAAAAAAAAAAAAAAAAAAAAAAAAAAAAGACAATTCGATAGGTTAGTTTAGGGTTCAGTTTCAGGACTTTCTCCACTTAAAATTCCGATAGGAAAAAAAATGTGTGGTGACGGAGTAAGAATACATTTCACCCTATCTTGCCTGTGGATATCGTAAATGAAGACTAAGGGATATAATAAGCATAACGTCTGCGCAAGAGAAAGATAACTCGAAACAAAACCCTATTCCAACATGTCTGACCAGCGTGGAATAGTAGGTCGATAACCCTCCCATTATGGAGGAGGCCTGACCCCTGTAGTGGAACATATATAGGCCGAGATGATAATAATGATGAAAAACAAAATTAATACTTTGATTTCACGGGTGAATTAGAAAACTACTAAAAATCTAATGAAATGTACCTATGTATGTATGGTTGTCGAGGTATACGAACCGCGTTATTTTTTTTTTTTTTTTTTTTTTTTTTTTTTTTTTTTTTTTTTTTTTTTTTTTTTTGTACTGCAATGGGTATTAAGCCCGTAAACAGCACAGTAAATGATCTTTTTTTTGGGGGGTGGGTTATGGTCGGTGCTCTCCTCGCACCACTCCGTCCGGGGCGTAAGCACGCACACCCGGTACCCACCCGTGACACTTCACCTTCGTCGTTGGGCCGACCACCGGAGCAGGGTGACTTGACGTCAGTGGTCGGCCCGACGAAATACCCCCTTGTGGGGTACCCTCCCATCGACCGACGTCCCCCCCCCCCCCCGGGAGAACGTCGGTCTTTCCTCACGCGGTCGGCCTCTCGGCGGGTGACAGACTAATTCCCCGGTCACGTCACCCGCGACAGTAAATGATACTGCCGCTAATGGACCATAGGCATGTATCCACTAAGAACAAATAGAATGGATTAAATGGTCTAAAATTTTATTTCTGTATTTAGATAAAGAAAAATAAATTAATACAATGAAATATTAAAAGATTGTTGATATTTTCACGATACAAGTTATGGAAATTTAAGCATTAAGTCACGTGACATTGAACACCTATCAGGAAGCGTTACGTCATCCTGTGTAAAACACCATTGTTGTTGTTGAAATTTTCGTAGATAAGAGCGTCAGTAATTGTTTCACGGTTTTATCTTTGTTTTATTTAGTTATTCAAAGCATTATATAGAAAGAGAACATCATGGAATCTGGATTTTTGAAAGTCAACAGTAATAACTTGCCCAGAATTGACGTTGTTATGCTTGGCAAGTTTTTCGCATCAAACAGCGACTTTTGCTCATCGGAATTCCGCAATGTTAAAACTTCGATGTAAGTATACATGAGTGTAATATAATAATTATAAGTTACACCCCCAATTTTTCAGTATTGTTATCTATAATGTGTTATTTATTGATTTATCTAACTACAGTTTTGACATATTTTAAGGTTAGGAATACAAAGCAAAATATACACAAATGATTCTTTTACACGTTAGTATAGGTACTGTCTTTACATTTACTAACTTCCAGCTTGTCTAGTTGTAAAAATAAAAATAGAATAATAAAGCAGCTGCTTCACTTAACGCACAGATCGTAAAAGCCAACCCCAGGAATAGAAAAATATCTTGGAAACCATGTTAAAGGCAATAATACTAGCCACTCTCAATCTTTAGTCAATATAAACTGTCCTTATTGTTACCCTTACACTGTAAATGTTAAATATGTGATTAATGCACTTAAATTAATATACTTAATTTCAAGTCCTCACGAGATTCATATGGAGACGATGCTGTGAGCTATGTACAAGTGAAACGAGAGGGTAAACTGTGTACAGTGAAGTGCAAAATATGCCCGGAGCATAAAGTTCATGCTAAATTATATAATTGCACACTTATCTTAGAAGAAGAAAAAGAAAATATTCTCTCTGTGAGGTGCGAAGACTGTGTAGCTTCCCGGGGGGGATGTAAACATGCAATTGCATTTCTTATGTGGGTCCATCGCAGAAGTGAGGAACCTTCCTGCACTTCTGTCGAGTGCTACTGGAAGAAATCAAAACTGTCCAGGGTTGGTAGTAGCCTAAAATATATTACAGCCAAAGAACTCTCAAAGGGTAATCCTGTATTACCAGGGAATTCATCTGCTCTCAAGAAGTTTTTACAAGAGGCTAAGAAGAGGAAAATTGCAGATTGTGAGCTTTTAAAATATCAACCCACACATTGTGTGAGTGAAGTAGAAGCTGTTTCAATGCATCAACTTGTATGTAATCATAAAGAAAAACATGTGGAAGATTTTTTAGGAAAAATACATATAGCCGAGTAAATACATATACAGAAAGTAGAGGAATTAACTAGAGAACAATCAAATAGTGCTCTTTGGTTGGAATTAAGATATGGTAGAGTAACTGCTTCTAGAGCATTTGAAGTAAGCAGATGCAAAACAAGTGACGGAACACTTATAGCCCTCATACTTGGTGGCAAAATACCTGATACCCAATCTATTAAGCGTGGCGCACCTTAGAAGATGATGTGAGGAAAACTGTGATACAGAAATTAAGAAATCCAATTAATAAATGTGGTCTCTTATTAAGCTCCACATATCCAATGATTGCAGGGTCCCCAGATGGAATTTTTGAAGATGGTATTATAGAAATCAAATGTCCTGTTAATGAAAAGACTTACAAGAATTATCTGAAGAATGGAGAGCCTACAGAAAAATACAATGCCCAAATGCAGATACAAATGTATTTATCACAAAAGAAATACTGTTATTATTGTATTGCTGACCCTGACTATCCAAATAATAAAAAAGTGAATGTAATAAAGGTATCATTCAACCTCACTTATGTTGAAGATTTAATTAACAATAAGTTAATAAACTTTTGGAAAACAAACATATACCCTTTATTATATCAAAGTGTAGAGTAAATAAGTGTGCTTATATGTAAATGAGTGTTTATTTAAATAAAAAACCTTTTTTAGAATCACAAACTAGTTTTATTTTATTAAGGAATCTTGCAAATTAACTAGAGCACATACTATGATTATTATATCATCTAGTATTTTAATAAATTTAAAATTAACACATGCATGTGGCTTAAGCATGTAAAATTCACGTAAGCGCCTAATAACTCGTTCTATGTGAATTCTAAGGCTTGCGATCTGTTTGGTAACTCTTGCTTGGTTCTTCGTCATTTTCACTCCTGTTTCTACACTAGGAGGTCTTACCAGAGTTACATTAGCTTTCTGTAGAAATTTCTCTACATGTTTAAATCCCCTATCTGCCATTACTACCATGCCACTTTTTAATGTTTTTATAAAATTACACGATTCAACTACACATGTGTCAGTCGTTCTTCCTCCAAATCCAGGAGAAATATAATTAACAAGTCCATTTGGTGTGCATGATATCAAATACTTTATGGTATTTGCTTTTTTATAATCTGACCATGTCATGGCCTGGTTGATGGCCTTAGATGGTTTTTGCACCTCTATCTCTAGGCAATCTATGATGCAACTGACATTATTGTACCTGTGTCTAAATGCCATAGGTAAAGTCCTTTTTATCATATCTTTGTTAAGTTCCACAATAAAAGGATGCATTAAACTAGCAATAAGAGGTATATTTTTTAAAAATATCTTACTTAAATTTGCTGAACTCATTACATAATCATCTGCAAGCTGATTAAATGTAACATCTAATCTTATCTTATGTAAACATAATAACAAATGATGTTTTGGAATCTTTAATTCATCTTTTAAAATATCAATTATGTGATAACAACTACTTGGAATACCAAGATACAAGCGTGGCTTATTTTCAATTTTTTTAATTGTGTTCTCCAACATCACATCAGCTGGACTTTTTCTTTCTAGGGCAATCAATTCACTATCTGAAGATGACTTCACTTGCAATGAATGTATGGATGATGAACGACTAGAGGAGGCCTCGCATGGTATATATATGGACACATCACTATCTGAGTGCTCTTCCTCAATCAACATCTTTCTTGTCATTTTGTGCAGGTTGGAGACAGAAGGATTTGATTTTTTAATGGTCTCAGCTTTAAATGGGGATGTAAAACTCGATGTTACTGATGGCTTCAAGGGTGACAATGCCTGGCTTACTGTTTTAATTTGGGTCTGACTTGCTTTGCTCCTGAATTTGTGTGTGAAAAATACTTGAACTGATTTATCTACTTTTTGTTCACATAAAGGTTCTGGCTCATTATGTTTGATTGTTTGAAAATCTGCAAAATAAATGAAAGTAATTAGCTTTATATTTATTACTGTGAAATTATTGTAATGATTAATGTATATATTTAAACATACCTGAGCTTGTATGTGGAATATCTTTGAGACTTTGCGAACAAGTTTCTTCTGGATTTTCCCGACACTCCATATTATTTGTATTCTCTTCAAGACACTCCGCTATTATCTCCATTCTCTTTTTTTTAACATGAATGGTCGTTCTGTGCTGCTGCCTGTCCGTTTTCTTCTGTCTTCCTGATATTCAAATTTACTTGGAGTACATCCTTGCTTCAAGAGCACTTTTGATACTTTTCCCATGATATGATACTCAGTATAATTGAGCATATCATTTGGTAACTAAAAATAACAAGAAAAGGTGCTTATTGTGTACAATAAATGAAGTGGAATCACAGAACTCCATGACAAAACTTTACAAAGATCTAACCTCAAACAATATTTACAAAAATCAAGCAAAATGCATGTTTTTCTATAATTAAGTATTCGCTGAATTGCATTTTATTTAATACTTACATCGAAATGGTCTTCACAAAAATACATTCTTGAAATTGATGATAAACAATTTGCATCATTTCGCCTTGCAAGTGTTAGCCACTTTTGCCGTACTTCTACTTTGCTTGGGACAAATATAAATAATTTATTTGGCGTTTTAATGCTTGTGCTTTTACACTCGGGCACCATACAGTACTTATAATACGACGGATTCATTTTTTATCACGAAATATCAACAATCGCCATACACCAACAACTGTGTTTCGCACAGGTTGACGTCACACACGACGCCATGACAGGTTTGAGCATTTTCGAGGAAAATTAAATGTCATTTCTTTAAATGCGAAATACAAATTGAAAATCGATATATTTTCAAAAAAAATATATTTTTTCCACGTATAATGGATACTAAGGTATATTAATTAGCAATCAATCAAATTTAGGCAACTAGCCTTTATGCCTACCATGAAGGATATTAAAGAAGTGTGAATGCGTGGAATGGGGTAAAAACCAATCACCCTCAGAAAGTTGAGCTGCCGGCTCTCTCGCTTATCGAACGAAGTGTAGTAAACAAATTGCTACTACTCAAAAGTTGATTTTCTGCTCAATGTGGTATACTACATTGGATTGACCAGCCCACGGCTAAATCTAGATAGACAACTGTCGATATTGTACTCCTACCACATTTAGGTTTTAAATAAAAAATATAATTTTATTTACTGTATTACAAGAACGTATATATACATATTGAATGAAAAAATACTCACTGCAGCCACAATCGTATCATTGTTTTCATAAACCCAAGCAGAACAACTTTTTGTATCGTTTCCTGAGAAGTTTTCCGGCACGCATTCTTCTCCTATGGGCTGCAGGCGTTCGCAACGACCTCCTGACTCCGGCAACGCCCATACTCCCCAAACATCGGGACGGAATTGATAAGGCTCCGACTCGCATTCTGGTACACGACATCTGAAATTAAAAAAAGACTGCAGTTAGATTATTTGTTGCAAAATTCATAACAAAATTCTTAAATAATAAAACAACTAGCAGTATCCGTAACCGTAACTAAAAATAACGGATATCGGGTTTACGACGGGAAACGCGCTCCCTAAATGTAGGCCTCCTAACTAAACTCAAAGTACTCAGCGTGCTATGGAGCGTAATATGCACGACATTTTTCTGCGTGATAGAATCCGAAATACTGAAATCCGTAGAAGAACCGGTGTAATCAACATATCACAGAGAATTAGCACGCTGAAGAAGCAGTGGACAGGCCACATTGTTCGACAAACTGACGACTGCTGGGGCAGTTAGTTCTCCAGTGGCGACTACGTAACCGATGACGCAGTGTAGGACACTCACCAACCAACCACTGGACCGACGATCTGGTTAAAATTGCTAGGGGTCGTTAGATGCAGGCGACATAGGACCACGCTTTATGGTGAAACATGAGGAAGGCCTACATCCAACAGTGGACGGTAACAGGCTGAATGATGATGATGATGAAATGAAAAGATATCCAAAACCGTAATCAAATCCGATATAGAAGTATCGAATAATTTCAGGTAGGGCTGGTATCTGATATGAGACATGTTAAGGTAGGTTTTCTTTCGACAGCCAAACTGATAGCCATAAACTTAACCTAAAAAGAAAAAGTACGATAATCATTACACTTTTCATTTCCACCTGACACTTCCCTAAAATCCACTTTTCTCCTACCTGTGCCATCTTGAATGTTTTACTGTTATGCTTCTGCACAAGCCACAGTAAATAAAACGACTTTTAAACTCAGTAGGTATACAAGTATTCAAATGCATAAAAGTTCTTATCATATAATTGTTGTCGGAGGCATTTGTATGACATACGTAACTAATTAATATATTTATCGTTAATCCACAAATATGACATGATACCGGATATCTTAGACAATCCCACAAGAGGCTCTCGTGAAATGATAAGTTAAATGTATTAAATAAACGTATTAAAAAATATTGCATACGCATGATGAAATTAATTAATTGCAATTTAATCATAATTGTTTAATCTATACCTATACATATAAAAGAAAAAAGCTGACTGACTGACGTATCAATGCACAGCCGAAACTACTCGGACTAAGACCCTGAAAGTTTGCATGCTGGTTCTTGTACACTGTAGACGAGTATTAAGAAAGGATTTTCAAAATTCATTCCCTAAAATAGTGAAATGACGTACGAAACTTTGTATGAAAGTCCGTCATTCTTTAAAATAGTGTTATGAAGATCGATGTGTAGCAGCTTAATTGAAATTTAAAAAATACCTGTTCCATCGTTTTTTCAATTACTTCACACAAGTGTATAAAACAGGGGCAGAAATTTATTATACAAATTTAATATAAGGAAGTAGTGACATCTATTTGTCACCCGTCTTACTAAAGACGTAACTACACCTATTAACGTATTACCTAACAAAAAACGTGACAATAATATTATACAACTAGGTCACACTTTAAGACCTTAAAATATGACAATACTCAACTGTGAATAAAGAGAAAATTTGACTGATCTCCTAAGTAGTTAAAGTGAGGGTTGAAAGTTGGTATGAAACTTAGTCAAATTTAATGGTAGAAGTGCAAATGTGCATGATTCCAAAAAAATTACTGTTACACTATTAAAAAAAACATTCTTTCAAGTCTCATCATTTTTGGCAGTTATAATACGATCGACCGCCTGACGTCAACCCTCCTTGAGAATGTAATTGTTGACCAAAAAACATTCGAAGACTGGTCCACATTGGTGTAAATTTCATTCTTAAAATTCATTAAAAAGGGGTAAAATAAGGCCTACAAAAAGCGGCAAAAGCTAAATGGCGCGTCCGATAGAATGAAGCTGACTTCGCTAAAGTACTGGGTGACACGTACAGCAATAATTCTTTTCAGTAGCTAGCCCACATTATCCAGCCACGGGGTGAGTCTGTAGGACCTGGAACAACCTGCTCTGTAATTGCCTCTGCCACAATTTTTTTCTACATGGGCGGAGCCGTGGGCAAATGCTATACATATAAAGAAGCTGGGTGACTCATCAACGCCGATACGAAACCGCTGCAGCTAGAAATATAAAATTTGAAACGTAGGTAGTTTTTTTGTGACGTAAGGACACACTAAGAAAGGATTTTCTAATATTCAACCCCCATTTGGGGGCGAAATGCAGTGGCATGTAAAGAATAAAATCTTCATTAATTGTCTTCAAATTAAGCACAAATACTCTAAATAAATAATCTCATATTTCCAGTATCTGTAACCCCTTTAATAGTACTTTACTTGATTTCATATTGAATTAAAAATCAGCACAAAAATACTATGTAAGATTTTTTTCTTAAAATATACACCTCAGAGGCTATGTTCTTAACTAAGGGTTTAAATAGGTATTGAATTTTGGTGTGATATTATTCACTCTATAACAAAATTTATGAACAACACCAACAATTAATTGACTACACAAATAGCAGCAATATGTTATTACTTTTTCCTTAACCACTATGAGTAAGAAAAAGTAATAAAATTATTAAGAAGGCCTCCCGCGCAAAACTCTCAGCCGACATATCGCGTTTATAACAATATAAGATGTCTCATAGACACTCGCGACGAACGGAAATAACAAATTAGCGTACAATAGAACCATTAACATTGTTATTGCTACTTAGTGCCACGGGAAATTTATATAATAGCATTATAAAAGTTTTGCAACAATTATGTTTTTGTTTAATATGTTTTGTTTAATTGTCGACTATGGTGAGACTTATATTAATTGTAACATCTTATGTACCCATATTTCGCAATAATAAATAAATTGATTGATTGATTAATAATATTAACTTGATGATCTTATGATCTTGACGACTTATGTATAACACGAAAACGTTGTTTTCATTTAGCGTGCTTTAAAGCGAGCTATGCTCGAGATTTCGCTGCGAAATAGAATCCTAAACACGGAAATCTACAGAACAACCGGTATAACCATAACGGATATAGCATGAAGAATTAGCACGCTGAAGTGACAATGGGCAGGACACAATGCTCGACGAACCGACAACCGATGGGGCAGAAAGGTTCTCGAGTGGCGACCACGTAACGGACCAGTGTAGGACGAACTAGGTGGATCGACGACTTGGTGAAAGTTGCTAGGCGTCGTTAGATGCAGACAGCACAGGACCCCACTTTGCGGAGAAACATGAGGGAGGCCTACATCCAGCAGTGGACGCCGATAGGCTGAACGATGATGAATGATGAAGAAATATTCTCATCGTTTTGAATATTTTTATTTTTTCAAAAATCTCAATTAGATTTTGGAATATTAGCAAAAACCGAAGCCCTTTTGTTTATAACTTTTGCGATAGGTAGGTACTCCATTTTCTTTTTCAATTAAATACAAGATGCTATTTAAATTTTTTACTAAGCTGCTAAAAATGTTAACCAAATAAGCACTCGTTGACGAGACTTAACACGGTAATCATATATAATTTACCTAAGGAAATACGTGTTATCGTTCTAGAAAACTTGAGAAACTCCACTTAACCTGTACTAAACGAATTTATGTCAATAGCACAATACATACACAAGCATAATCTCATAAACACCAGCTATTCTCAGAGCACAATTAACAATAACATTTAAAAAAGAAAACCATTTTATCATTTTTAATATGTATTTTCATCCATTCATCAGCCAATGGGCATAGGGCTAAACGCGAAAATGCCGCTCAGAATAGTCATGTCATTTACAACTAATGTTCCTTGCGACCTTTAATCAGTCCATCTAGTAGGAGCTTGTTACTAGTAGTAGTAGAACATTCTGTCGCCCTATTCCTGAGTACCCTTAGAGAACCTTTCTTCCCCTACAGTTGTCGGTTCAAAAAACAACGCGTCATACTTGCTCATTGCTATTTTTACTTGCTGATTTTTCGTGCTAAATCGGTTACACCCGTTTTGTTATGGATTTACGTATTAGGAATCTTATCACGTAGGGAAACATCGTGAATAGCTTTCTTCATAGTACATAGACTTGAGCAATTTTATGAGGGCGACATTTATAGAGATACTACGAATTTTTTAGTTTTTTTTTAATAGCCAATGATGACAAACGAGCAAGCAGCACATGGTAGTGGTAGGTGATACTGCCGCACATGAAAATTTGCAATACCAGGGGCACGACCAGACCGTTGCCTACCGTGTAGAAAATACTCTTCATACTCGTAAAACTCGTTTAAAGGACATGTTTTAGTGCTCGGGAAACACAGCAGCAGATAGTTCATTCCAGAGCCCATACATACGTGGGAGAAATGATCGCTGGAAACGTATAGTTAAAAACCATAACGTTTCCAGGTGAAAATATTATCACTGGTAACACACACTGCTTCCAAACCCTGGTTACATGAGTTTAGTTTCAAATGCTGTAAAATATTGGACGAGAAGTTCCTCCGAAGTTTCTCGAAGGTTTCTGTATAAGTTTTTATTTTTTCTCTATTTGTGTACTGACTGACGGAGTAAGGATACGAGGATCATCATATTTCTCCGTGGGTGATCTTAAAAGACGACCAAGAGATGCGAGCAGATAACACCATTGACCCATCAGATTATATTATAATATAGCAGATAAAATATTTTAAGGAGTAAGGAAACTTACAATTGATTTGAATAGTACAATAAAATAACAAATTGAGATTATTTTCCGTCCCAAAGCGTCCCCAACTCAGCATATTGCAGATTACAAGAAACCTGCATTGATCTTCCGTGGAGGCGCTATAATGACGTTATGGATGTCAGATACACGAGTCAACATCATCAATATATTTTAACCAAATAAATAATAAAAAAAAAACACATGATAAAAAAAAAGGCTGTGGGCTATAAATTAGTTGTCTATGAGGCATTTAAGTAAAGATATATTAAGCATTTTAAGTAGGAACATGAGTGTGTGTACATATTTATGCAATACAGATGTCCAGACTACCCGGTCAAAGTTATTAACCACATCAAGGATTGTTGTGGAATATAAAAGGTAAGATATATTCAAGCAATAAGTCTTTAAAATTAAAATAATTATGTAGGTATAGAATTAAAATGCAATTAATAAAATAAGAATAATAATGTTCTTAAAAAGTAGCACTGGTATCATGTGTTAAAAGTAAAGACGATGGTTGGTTATTGGTAATTTAAATTAATTTGATAATCAAATCTGTCGCGTGATGATGGAATAAGACTATAATTGCTGTCCCCTTGACCATATTTATTGTAAAAGACGACTAAGGGTCATGTCTTAGAATAATAACGTATAGAAGGTAAGTTCGCGCACAAATAGTGAAGCATTTCAATTGGAGCCTAATGGAGCTTACGCCGGAACCGTTCCGTAACGTACAAGTCATTGTACTACACGTACGTACACAACTCTTAAAAAATAAATAGGTAATTATGACGGTTTGTGCATTCAAATGGTGTCATAACACATTTGAAAAACTTAAAAGGTTTTTAACATTACTTTTAAAAGTATTTCGACGATTTATATTAATAAAAACAAAATTTAATTTCATAATTTGTATAGTGGTGTACGTGTGTGATCGTCTGCGCGCCATTAATATTTTTAGATTCATGTTTCGAATGTTCAAAGTACTGACACTATCCTTCTATACGTTATTATTCTAAGGGTCATATATATAACATCTGTGTAAGAGGAAAGTAAACCATATGATCAGTGCAATGTACTTACTGTCTCTCTGTAATTGATAAGGAAACCTAGTAGTGCAGTTATATCAACTGTGATGATGATAAATACACAATACAATTATGTATATTAAAATTTATTGTAAATTCAAGATGGCTGCCGCTACAAAATGGCAGATAACCTATTTTTTTTTTTCAATCTCATCAATATGGGTATCAAATTAAAGGTCTTGAGAAGTAGAATACAGTGCAATATACAAATTTAAAATCTAAGATGGCAGCCGCTATAAAATGGCGGATAACCTATTTGTTTTTCAATCCCATTAATATGGGTATTAAATGAAAGAGCTTCACCAATAAAATGCAGTGCTCTATACAAAATCAATATAAAAACTAAAAAATTGAAAATAAAAAAGGCAAACAAAATTCAAATCGTGAGGCACGTCAAATATCTACAATCGTCGATTAAAATGTTGGTTTTGTAGTGTCCCACGATCTTATTTTTACTATTTATTTACAATAAAACCGTTTAACTTAAAAATGTTTTTTAACTTTTTGGTTAATTTTTTTTCTTAAAATTACCGCCGGATCGGCACGCGACCACACAGAAAAACCGGCAAGAAACTCAGAGGGATTGTCAATTTTTTATTTATTTTCTAATTTAACTTAAATAAAATTACATCTAACAACATGTTTATTATTAGCTTCAGTGTGATGCCTTTCAGAATATTATATAATACAATCCTTATATCCATCTGGTGGTTAAGCAGGATTGAAAGTAGTATTATGTAATACAGATTTATATTTTTCTATTCAGAGATAAGCCTGGGCAACTAATCCTGATAGCAAAGATGCGATAGAGTGCACAGTTCATAATTTAAGAGTGTCATAAGACAACTAAGTACGTCATCATTCATCATTAACCTGCCTTCATCACACGCTAAATGCGGTCGGCATATGTCCTTACCTTCTACTCAGCCGCCATATAGATATGGCGGCGGCTAACTGTAGACAGTCTATACTTTCATACGCATATCTTCATACACAATCTTACATCCATCCGCAATCATATTTATAACGCTCCTTTTACTTTCATTCTTCCTTTTCATTCCTCCTCATCACATGTACATACTTAAGATGACTTTCAGTCTTCTGCTGTTACACAAGTCAACTAATGTATATATTAATACGTGAAGCACTTTGTGCCCCTTTTTACGAAAATTACGTGGATGGACAAGTATCAAATTTGGCATAGTTGAAGTACATAATGAGGAAAAGTGTATAAAACTAAAATTTAATATAATAATGGATTAGGAATACATCAAATTCATTAAAAAAGGCATTACGCACACTACAATGCAGTCGCAAACGCGTTAAAATCTCTGGTCAAACCGAATGTCAAATAATCATAATTATGATGACAATGTCCAACGGGCATTTGTACTTAGTACTTTATATATTAGTTATTAGTGAAATACAGCTTGGTCAATTTACAATTATACATAAATAAAATTAAAAGAAAATTGTGTACCAGAAAAATTTATTAAAATGAATTATGGCCGATTTTTGATCACACGGCGACCACTAACTAGAGTGGTCGCCGTGTATAATAATGCCACAGAAGAATTCGATAAAAACCACATCTCAACACGTCTGACCAGCGTGATATAATATGTAATTTCCATGTTATTATACAGTAGATGATAATTGCATATACAAAAAAGTAGTGTAAATGAACAGCGAAGAAGTTGAATCACATTGTTTGACAGCAAACGTATATTAATTCTTTACATTATCCTTACTAATATTATTAATGCGAAAGTAAGTTTGTTTGTTGTTTACGCTTTCACGCTTAAACCACTGAACTGATTTTAAAAATTCTTTCACCAATGGAAAGCTATAATATTAGGGAGTAACATAGGCTATATTTTATTCCGGTATTCCCATGAGGACGGGAACTACGCAAGTAAGACCATTGAAACCAAAGCGAAACGAGGACGGGTTGCTAGTCTTCTATAAGTGAGACTGATTACTTGTGACAATTATTTACTTGCTGTTATGAGTAAAAGAAATATATAATATATGTAGTAATTCTAGCTAATGATAGTTGATGCTACTTCGTTAATAATTTTTAACTTGATTTCATTGCGGTCAAGGTATTTAAGACATTTTCCTGTTATTTTTCCTCAAGCATTTGTGCGCTAAGATCATCTTAATTATAGCTTATATGTTGTTAATGTCTCATATATTAAATATTGCATGTTTTCGCTTTATTTATATTTCGTTCTATCTATCCATAGACGCCTTCTTTTGGACATAGGCCTCCCCACGAGAATCCCACTCGGAACGGTCCTGTGCTACTTGCATCGGTTCTCGGCGACTTTCAAGATTTCATCAGTTCACCGATCGTCCTACGCTGCAAAATCGGATTATTACATTTCGTTCTCAAAGAAAATCCATAAATATTACAGAAAACTAGCTGACCCAACAGACGTTGTTCTATTCAAATCTAAAAAAAATCCGAAAGGAATTCTCCTCGAAATCAATCGCAGCGCCACCTATTGGTTTCATTTATTAATCTAAACTATTCTCATATCCATCGGAACACTCACAAAAAATCAACAAAATCAGTCCAGACGTTTAGAAGTAATTCAATTACAAACACACGAACAGAAGATTTATTTTTATAAAGATATCTCTGTGTAAGATATAGATTTTAAATCATGCAACCGATGTGCACCAAACCGGTTTAATTAAAAAGGTAATAATTCAAAGATGGTTTGGACTATTAAACCAATGCATTAGGATTCGATAAATGGCGCTACAAACGATTCCATGAGTATCTATTTTGTTTTTAATTTGTACAGAATTCTACACCATGTCTAATCAGTCAGGGGAGAAGATAAGTCTGTGTATAACCCCATAACCTACTCCACCTCCCCATCATCATTAGGTGAAAACCAGTACCAATCCCTTAAGCTCGATGGAATATTTCTAGTTATAGGAATAATTCCTATGGTGATGAAATAAGAAACAGTACACCAGTTCCGTCTATTGCTGGAGCAAGAATACAATTCAACACCCCCTTCCTCACCTGTGATCGTAAGGCACGACTAAGGGGCACAAGCAGATTACAACACTCTGCAAGATAAGGAAAACTTAAAATAAAACCCTATACCAACCCATTTGATCAGCATGGTATAGTAGGTCAATTCCCAATCCCCTCGTAATGTGGAGGAGGCCCAAGCTCAGCAGTGGGACGTATATGAGCCGAAATTACACCAATTCTTCTTTTCACGGAATTAAATGATAAAGTAGATAACATTCATCATCATCATCATCGCAGCCCACATATGTTCCACTGTTGGGCTCGGGCCTCCTCCACAATGGAAAGGAATTTGACCTACCATACTGATCAGACATGTTGGTACAGGGTTTCATTTCGAGTTCTCCTTCTCTTGCACAGATGTTATGTGCATATTATATCCCTTAGTCGTCTTTTAGGACATCCACGGATAAGATAGGGAGTGGTGAATTGTATTCTTACTCCGTTGCCATACGAAAGGATATTAGAATAACACTATGTAATAATAACATACAATAATACTAGTTGCGCGACCGACTTCGCGTGATAAGTTTCGCAAAGTATATTATAAAAATTATGCTTAATGTTCCTTCGTCTTGTCCGTATTTCTGGCCTAGTTTTATGTGTTACAATTTCTCAATGAAAGACTACCATTGGCCGGTATGCAAATATCAGTAAAGTACTCATAAAAACAGTGATTTAAACTAGCTGATAACAATAGTTACTTTAATAGTTTCTTATCATTACTAATAAAAACATAATGGCTAATGTTTACGCGAATATTACACATTATAAATAAAACTGCTTTTACGGACTTTATCGCGTTTGCATCTGACCCTTGATTGCCTGACGTTTCGAACACTTTTCGGCGTTCAAGTTCACGGGCGGACTAAGATGTCTCACATCGAACACTGACCAACAAGTTTTCGAAACTTCGAACAGTCAAAAATCAAATACGAAGCGACAAAATCCGTTAAAATTGTTTTATTTATAATTTCTTAAATCAAAAACACTAAAGAGTATTGTTATAAACTTTGAAGCAAATCACCCCCACAACAACCTTCTACCCCTTTTTAACCCTGTTAGGAGATGAATTTCAGTAAAATACAAAACACGTCTTTTATTAATTCTATAAAGGAATGTTCATGCAAAATTTGAAATGGACCAAGGAATCACATTGCCCCATACAAACTTTGCCGCGCTTTTTCACCCCTTAGAGGTATAATTTTTAAAAATCTCTCTTTATCGGATGCCTACGTCCCACAAAGAACACATCCTCGAAATATCAAGTCTCTACGATCAGCTGTTTAGGCTGTGCGTTGTCGTTGCGTATTTGTCACCTCACTCAAAACTAAGCATATAACTGAAAAAATGGCCTTCCGATTAATGGCAGTCATTTCTATTTCAATTAATTTTCACTACATATCTTCTTCATAAAACGATATTTTCGACTTTTTTCTTCGTAACATTTGTTCCTGTTTATTTATTTAGTATTAGTGTCCAAATACATAGGTTTCCGAAAGCTAATCACCTATATATAAGTAATTTAAATATTTTTCCAAAATTATTTTATCCATTTTATTTTATTAAAAAAACTAATAATTTCGATTTTCGTTTTTTATATATCATATAGGATAAAGATTGCCATAGGTTCACAGTACCGGCTTGTGATATACTGTGGGTCCATGTAGTCAATATCTCCAAGGGAGCGGAGGATGGCCACAGCCGTTAGGATTGATAGAAATCCACGTCATAGGCATATCCGAAGTTATCCATAGTTTAGGGATATCCGAAGCCAATCTTCAGGTGGAAATGGGGTACTTTGCAAACGAAGTATCGGATAACATTAGCATAGCATACTAGTATCGTGTAATTGTCTTGCTCCTGTTCAAGTGGTGCTCTGTGGTAGTATTTCCTGAATGCCGCTTCAATCCTAGCACTGTCCTGGAAGAATGATTTCTCTGGTTTCCAATGCTCCATAGGTGGTTCAGGGGGAAGTGATGCTCCTTCTTCTAAGAGCTGAGATAACATTAGTTTATAGAAAAGTCCAAACATAAGTTTTTAATGGTAGAGCTACACTGATTATACGCTGACTTATGCCTGTAGACACAAATAGGTTGACTCTTCCGGGGCAATACTACACACTCGTAGAAAATTGACGTTTGTATAGGAACATTTTGTTATTATGCTTCGTGCGCTGAACGAGAAAGATGGATACTTATACTTTTTTATTATTATTATTTGTTTTTTTTTTAATTTTTTAGAGGGTGGGCCATGGTCAGCACACCCGCTGCCCGGCTCCGTCCGGCGCGCGGCCCCATGACCCGCCCGTAGCCACGTCGCCTTCGTCGTTGGGCCGACCACCGGAGCAGGGTGACTTGTCGACAGTGGTCGGACCGACGGAATACCCCGGTCGCGGGGTATCCTCTTCTCCCTCAGTCCACGCGGCACACACCTCGAGTGTGTGCTGCGCTGTGGGAAAACTTATACTCGGTTATTCCTTATTAAGGCGGCACAGAGCTTTTGTCTCTGACCAATTTTAGGTATTTTATGCGTTTTGTTTATGTGTGCGTGAGGAGCACCGACAAGAGCAGGCTACGGGAGCCGTGCGCCGATCAACTGGCGAGGGTGCTAATGATATTTACAAAATGACACAAGCGATTTTAAATATTTTTGTTGAAGCTATTTATAGTTTTCTTTTATATTTCTTGATACGTTTATAAAATGACGTATGCGCAAGCGAGACAACCTACCCGTCCGATAGCTGAAGCAACACTAAAGCGGATAAGAGGGAAGAGTAGCGGCTCTAGCTATGGTGGACGAACTGCGGGCGAATTTAGGTTTTTCCTTCATATTATTAAAACAAATACACATTTTAAAAATCTAAAGTGTATAAGTTATAGCAAATATGTAGCTTTATCAATATTCAAAATTTTATAAACTTTTGTGAAGTATTTACGCCGTATTGTGTGTTTATTTTTTCATTTAGAAGTAACTTTGGATTTTTTTCTATCGAGGAAATTACAAGTGATCGTGTTTTTAAAATGTATAATGTATAGAGTCAATCCTTAAATATCTTGTATAAGAATTACACAACTAAAGCGTTGGAAATAAGGATACAGTAAGGGATCAAACGAACGCATTTTTGTTGTAATTTCCGCCGTGCCCTCTTAAACTAGCGATTTAAGTATTACAAAAGTTCATGCAGGATAGTTATCACCTTATCACTTATCTTCAGGTGGGTTGCTTGCTTGTACAAAAAGTAGGTTTAAAGTTTAAAGAATTTATTCCTAATAATTATTTTTTGCAAAAAAGAAAACGCCTTCAATAATGTAGACAGTGTAGATATTTTTTTAGATTTTTGTTGATTTTTCAAAATCGCTTATCTGATTTCGACAAAATTTTAAACTCTATACCAATATGTCTGACCAGCATGGTATAGTATGTCAAATTCCCTCCTATTGTGGAGGAAGCCCGAGCCCAACAGTGGGACGTACGTGGGTTGCAATGATGATGACAAAAAATACTTGTTTTGTAATGCATCACACACACCAAACATGTTTTATACAATTTATATCTATACCAATAAATAAAATTGGAGTGTCTGTTTGTAATGTCAAAATAATAGGCTTCTTTCATGCTCACACGGTTATTTGCACGACACCTATGCCTAAAATAGCAATTAAAAAATTTTTGTCTGTCTGTCTGTTTGTTTCGGGTAATCTTCAAAACGGCTGGACCGATTTCAAAAATTCTTTCACCAATGGAAAACTATAATATCATGGTGTAAACTGGGCTATATTTTATCCCGGTATTCCCACGGGAACGGGAACTACGTGGGTAAAACGACTATAACCTATAACCGAAGCGAAGGGAGGGCGGGTTGCTAGTACTAAAATAAGTCATTTGAAAAATATGACGAGTCTGCTAGATTAATTGCTGAGTAATCTTAATGGAGGCAGTGTTCTAAGGCAGTGATCGATTATTGTATTATTTAAAGATAAAATACAAAATTGATAATGTATAAATGACTCGGCAGTCTTTACATCTTAAATATTATTTTTTTCATAATTTGAATTATTATGGAATGAATGTATATTTTTATTTATATTATGCGCGGTTTCAATTTAAGGCGAATTTCAAATTTCGCGTTAACATGCCTCTAATTACGCGATTTGATGATTGATTTTTAATTTTTCGACGTTTCTAACAGTTTTCAACGTTCATAGTCACGGGCTGATTCACCTCCCATGCCTTTTTTAAAATAAATTTCTATTCAACATGCCTAGTAATAACTCCAGCGTGAAGCCTTCGAACGCAATATTAAATTAGTGGTCGTGTACCGCTTGAATTCAACGTGGATGACCGACCTACCCAGTAATTAGATCCTTACTTGGTCAGCACTAAGAACTGCTACCCTCAGCTGTTACCTACTCATCAAACGACGTTATCAGTTCATTGCTATTTAAATATACCAACTCCTCGCACAGTATCGGTTGCATTCATTTTTCTACTAACAAGCAAAACGATTAATTCTTACGTTAAGAGGATAAAACATTTACAGAACACGTTTCTTTGACATTGGTCGTAATTACAAAACATATTAAAATGCAAACACTGATCGTGTCTGTGTAAACTGATAATTTAACTTTAATTCAGTTGAATAAAAGTGATATGTTTTTTTTCATTGCTCACGGTGGCAAACGAGCGACCTCCTACCTCCTCCACTATGGAAGGTAAATCGACCTACTATACCACGCTGGTCAGATGTGTTAATATAGGGATTTGTTTCGAGTTTTTCTTCTCTTGCATAGATATTAAATGCATATTATATCTCCTAGTCGTCTTTTACGATATCAACGGGTGGTGAATTGTATTCTTACTCCGTCACCGCACGGATAATACTAAAACCAAACTGATAAATACTATAACAAAATAATTACGAAAATAGGCGGTACGAAGTTCGCCGGGTCAGCTGATTCACTGTAAAAATAAGATATTAGCGTTATTTAAAAAAGGGAGCCGTCACTCAGGACACCTCTTTTTTTTTTGTTTATTGCAAACGGTGGCAACGAGCAAACAGTACACCTGATGGTAAGTGTTGCTGCCGCTCATGAACCTTTGCTAGGCCGCTGCCTATCGCGAAGAAAGTGGAGGGAGTGTGAATGCGTGCAAGCAGGTTCGGTGAAACTAAAGGCTTCACCAAAACTCGCCACACGCAAACACCCTCAGAAAGTTGTGCTGCCGGCTCTCTCGCTCACCAATCGAAGCGCAGTAACAAATTGCTACCACTCGGACGTCGATTTATGTAATAATTTTGCTGATATTTTATGTAATATAATGCCAATAAAATGCTAAAATGTAGTGAATACGATATAATAGCGAATTGCGTCCATTTTCACATTCTGCCAAACTTCACAGAGGAAGCATGATTTGGTCATCAGCTTCAAATCATTGCTAACGACTGACTAAAAGACTAAGACTAAAGACGTGAATAATTGCCACTAAACAAGAAGAATTTCAATGTTTGTCATCTACCAGGATTTAGGAGTTTAGGAGGAGGAGTTTAGGGAATTTAGGAGTGGTAGGACCACACTGTTGACAGTTGTCTACAGCCGCGGGCCGGTCCGTCCGGGGCAGTACCATGCTCTCGCAGAAAATCGACGTCTGAGTAGTAGCAATTTGTTACTGCGCTTCGTTCGGTGAGCGAGAGAGCCGGAAGCCCAACTTTCTGAGGGTGATTGCGTGTGGAGGGTTTTGGTGGTGCCCTTGGTATCACCGAGCCTCAATGCACGCATTCACACTCCCTTCGCTTTCTTCGCGGTAGGCAGCGACCCTGTAAAGGTCCATGAGCGGCAGCAACACTTACTATCAGGTGTACTGTTTGCTCGTTGCCACCGTTTGCAATAAACAAAAAAAAAAGAGGTGTCCTGAGTGACGGCTCCCTTTTTTAAATAACGCTAATATCTTATTTTTACAGTGAATCAGCTGACCCGGCGAACTTCGTACCGCCTATTTTCGTAATTATTTTGTTATAGTATTTATCAGTTTGGTTTTAGTATTATCCGTGCAGTAAGAATACAATTCACCACCCGTTGATATCGTAAAAGACGACTAGGAGATATAATATGCATTTAATATCTATGCAAGAGAAGAAAAACTCGAAACAAATCCCTATATTAACACATCTGACCAGCGTGGTATAGTAGGTCGATTTCCCTTCCATAGTGGAGGAGGTACGAGCCCAACAGTTGGACGTGTATGGGCTGAGACATCATATGTTTGACAGGTAAGATCAGTTTGTATGTGATAATAAAATTGTTTTTTTAGTATTTTACTCGCAATTTTCCATATTTTCTCACCGTATAAACCTTCCCTGGACTTCCACAAATAATTCAAGATCAAAATTAGCCAAATCAGTCCAGCCGTTCTCGAGTTTTACCGAGACTAACGAACAGCAATTCATTTTTATAAATATAGATTATCTATGCTAATAGTTTTAGTTCATTATTTATTCTCTACATTGACAATTATTTTTCATTATTTATTTCCATTTACAATTATAATGTGTTTTTTTATTTTTTAAACTACATTAATTTCATTCAGTTACTATTAAGGTAACTAGAGTTTATTTTGCAAGACGTCGTATTCAGTCAGGCGAAGAGACCTTGGGTAGTACGTTACTTAAATAATAATATTGTCTTTACACTCTGACCTTCAGTAGTCAACACAATATAAACAACTTCCTTCCTTGGAGGAAGGTGTGTCAATTTTCTCCTATTCCGTGTTCATTGAATTGCTGTCTACTAGATATTAAAAAACGGATATCTGATTTAAAGTTGGTCCTAAAATAAAAATAAATAAAATTGGCGTGTCTGTTTGTAATGTCAAACTACTGAGCTTTTTTCATGCTCACACGGTTATTTGCACGACACCTATGCCTAAAATACAGTTTAAAAATTTTTTGTATGTTTGTTTGAGGTAATCTTCAAAACGCCTGGACAGATTTTGATAATATTTTATTACCAGGTAGCTGTCTAAATAAGGAGTAACTTAACCTATATTTATCCCGGCATTCCCACGGGAACGGGCACTATGCGGGCAAGGTGACTGGAACCGCAGCGAAACGACGGCGGGTTGTTAGTTGTAAATAAAGCTACGGATTTTACCTTGTTTGTATTTGATTTTTAATTGCCCGCCGTTCCGAACACTTTATAGTGTTTATGGTCATAGGCTGATGGAGTCGCGATAAACGTGGAAAAGTAATAAAATACGTGAAATGGTTTTATGTACAACTAGCAACCCGCCCTCGCTTCGCTTCGGTTTCAGTAGCCTTACTCATATAGTACCTGTTTGCGTGGGAATATCGAGATAAAATATAGCCTATGCTACTCCCTGATATTATAGCTTTCCATTAATGAAAGAATTTTTGAAATCGGTTCAGTGGTTTAAGCGTGAAAGCGTACCAAACAAACAAACAAACTTACTTCCGCATTTATAATATTAGTAATGATGTAATACTTGCGTAAACATCAGAAACCTATACCAATACGTCTGACCAGTGCGGTAGGTTTAGTAGCTCAATTCTGCTCAATGGGAGAGACCCACAGTGAAGGAGGTCTATGCTCAATAGTTAGGCTTATGTGGGCTTCAATTTTTTTTTTGTTTTTTTTTTTTTTTAATGTGGGCTTCAATGAATTTCCCTATGTTGCGACAGGATAAGAATATTATTATCGCCGCCCCTTGATCGTGGGAGTCGTAAAGATTGGCTAAGAGTTCACGAGGAGAGTGGGAAGCAGCTCGCTCATGGAGAACGTATAACACTTCAACGCGATCGCCAATCCGCTTACGCAGCGTGGCGATTACGACATTATCGCCTCATATGAGAAAACGAAACATAAGAAAGGCCTACATCTCATATTTTATTCTATAACATTTTAAAACCTACCATATTTTTGAAATTGTTATATAGTTATAATTTGATTCTGTTCTGTTAACTATAAGCCGTACAAAACCTAGAAATATACCATTAAGAAAATCTTTCACAATCTCCATTTGTTGCACAATTTCTTTCTTCGAAAATAATTCTAGTATAGAGTTTTGATACACGCATAATTTAAAAAAGTCATTAGTGAGCATTCCAAGTATTACTGATTTAAATAATAAATGAAATATGTTACTAAATCTAAATAAATATTAATTCATCATCGTCATCATCTCGACTCCCACCATTATGGGAGGGAAATGGACCTATATACCACGCGGTCAGACGTTGGCTGGATGGCATAGGAGTTTTCTTTTTCTTGCCCCGATGTTATATGAATACTACCAACCCGCCCTCGCTTAGCTTCGGTTTCAGTCGCCTTACCCGCATAGTTCCCGTTCCCGTGGGCATACCAAGATAAAATATAATTATGTTACTCTCCGATATTATAGCTTTCCATTAGTGAAAGAATTTTTAAAATCGGTTCGGTAGTTTAAGCGTGAAAGCGTAACAAACAAATAAAAAAAACAAACATACTGTCGCATTTATAATATTAGTAAGGATTATATCCCCTAGTCATTGTTTACGACTACGATTCTCGAACATTCGCGTTTTGTTCAAAGCGCGCTACCTATACTCGTATATTTCTTGGACAGTAATTTTCTTGAATACCTACTGTCTTGTTATTATAATATTTAAACAGCCTTCTCACTGTCACACAATGGAATTTTACTTTCGTTTATTCAAATAACTGTGTATACTTAAGTCTTTTTCCGTAAATAAAATAATAGTCAAATCAGCGTTATCACATTCCTCTATATCAGGAATTCCCAAAGTATTTTATGCGGAACCTAGATGTTCTGTAGAATAGTCGTTAGGGTTCCGCCAAGAAAGAATGAGGCGGCGAAAAGTGCGTGAAAGGAGCTCCTCTTCGGTGACACGTGCCGCCGCCGGCGACCCGGGCGGCATCAGGCGCGAGTATCTGCGCCTGATGCCGCCCTAGCCGAGGCCGCGGGTGACTGGACCAGGGATTTTAGTCCGTCACCCGCAGAGAGGCTGACCGTGCGACGGCGACCGACGTCCTAGGACAAGGACGTCGAGAGGTACCCGAAAGGGTATTCTGTCGGGCCGACCACTTATGACAAGTCACCCTGCGCCGGTGGTCGGCCCAACGTCGAGTGCGACGTGGGTACAGGTGGGTTATGGGCCCGCGCGCCGTCCTTTCGTCGCCCCGGACGGAATGGACTGTGTTATGCACTTACCATAGCCCACCCATAATAAAAAATGGTTTCCGCCAAAATTAAATAGCGATGCGAAGATATCATTACTATTATGTAAGTAGGTAAATAGCAAGAATTCAGCTCCGATTATGAAACAACAGTGCACGTAGCTAGTGACAATGCGCGACTTTGCGCAACGAATTCGGACCCTCACCCGTATTAATTAATTAATTTTAAGAAATTTTAAGAAATAATGTAAAAAAATGAGAATATGTAAGTGCCCCCGCGGGGTTTATACATAATAAATGATTTGAATTATCATTTGGTATGGGGTGCCGTAAAATAAAAGATATTTGGATAGAGTTCCGTTATCTTTAAAGTTTAGGAACCCCTGCTCTATATACATAATAATCCAAGTTCTCGAAAATGCTGAGGGTCAAAAAATGTATACGTTAACGCTCCCTCTGCGCAGCCTCCTTCCTCGTTGTAACAGCAACGCAAAATGGGGTCGTCTAACACAATGGAAACAATGGTCGGTAACGACAGGTTTTTTCTAATC
The DNA here is from genome assembly GCA_032191425.1 of Lymantria dispar. Lineage (NCBI taxonomy): Eukaryota > Metazoa > Arthropoda > Insecta > Lepidoptera > Erebidae > Lymantria > Lymantria dispar. Next base: position 33,390,322 of record CM063453.1, read on the forward strand.
TTCGCTGATAGGACTCAATCTAATGCGATCTGGGCAATAATTACCTTCTCAAGGGGAATGGACATCAAGCAGGCGGCTGTATATAACCATTGTCAAAACTTTTTTAATATTTACTATGAAAGTAGGATACATATTGCGTGGACCCTGAATAATTGGGATAATAGTAGGGTGATGGTGATCCAAAAATAAAAATGGCTATCATTGATGAGAAATGTCACTTTAAATTTAAGAATCTGATAGAAACCCGAATAAAGCGTTGACGACTTGAAACGGAGATATCACTCCTCAAACTTTCATCATCATCATCATTCATCCTATCGCCATCTACTACTGCAGATATTTCCTCTGTCATATTTCGCCAGAACGTGCGGTCCTGTGCCGCCTGCATCTAACTCCCGGCTATTTTCACCAGGACGTTGGCCTACCCACTTCAGCGTACTAATTATTTGTGCTATGTTGGTTACACCCGTTCTCCTACGGATTACCGTATTTCGGATTCCATCTCGCAGAGAAATCCTGAGCGCAGGCTTTATAGCAAATTTTACTACTAAATTACAGAAGCAGTCTTTTAATATGCAATAATTTATTTTTAAATAAATAGTAACATTCAGCTAAAGATCCTTTTATAGCGGAAGAATTAATAAATATACAGTTCTACCTCATCATCATCGCAGCTTATTTACGTCCCACTGCTGGGCTAGAGTCTCTATAATAGGATTGAAATAACCTACTACCTATATATGTATACCACACTGGTCTGACGTGTTGCTATAGTCTTTAATTTTGAGTTTGCCATCTCTTGCATAGATGTTATAAGCATATTATACACATTAATCGGCTTTTATGCACACAGGCAAAATAGGGGGTGGTGAATTGTATTCTTACTCCATCACCACACGGACAATATATAGATTACAAATTATATTCAGACTGAGAATAATAATTTGTGGATCGCACGATATATTATCTTGCATGATCGAACCATAACGCTGTCACGTTAGGTAGCCATCTTAATCACAATCTGTGCTATCAAAAATTAAAGCAAGCGCTTACATAGTTGTTATCATTTGATTATAAACAATTGATAAGATAACAACAAGTGTTGTTATATCAGTTGATATTGAAATAATTCACTAAATATATGTGATAATGTATTTGTTATCTAAATCGCTATTGCATTATTGTAATGGGGCATTAATTCCAACAGATTAATGTTAATCTTCGGTGCGATGACGTAGCAAGAATGCCACCTGAACCTTCTGATGACGACTTTCGTGTGGTGACAGATTAAGAATACAATTCACCACCTCCCTATCTTATTTAAGTCATAAAAGACGACAAAGGGATATAATGTAAATAAAATCTGTGTAAGAGAAAGAAAACTCAAAATAAAACCGTATAGCAACATGTCTGACCAGCATGGCATAGGTCAATTTCCCTCCTATTGGGAAGTAGGCTCGAGCCCAGCAATAGGATGTGTATAAGCTGAGACGATGACGATGACGAATTTTTACTTCGATCTACTACTTCCATTACTTCGCGCTGACGTAATATATACTCTTCTTACAACACAAATAGTTTTGAGACGAGCGATCTGCCTGACATCAATCCTCCTTGGAAATGTAATTCTTGACCTGACAAACGAGGTTAAGAAAAGTCTTGGCCACAGGAATATTAATACTTTAAAAAGACTCTCGCTCGTATGCTGTTCTAGAACCAGTTTCGCCGCATTTCTCCCTCTACATAATGTTAACACATACGCAAGGTATAGACCTTAGAAAATGTAGACCTACAACGATTTCACACACTAACATAACACACACACACACGCCCACACATCAATCGCTAAGCTGCAGTTGGTACACAAACTATAACTAACTTCTGTAGACAACGTACACGCACACATGAGAAAAGCACGTGCACGTTAGCGCTACCTCGGTATTGTCGCGGTGCTCGGTGATATCTCATTGAACACAGTACATTGCGCGGTTACTAAAATAATAAAAAATGACATCCATTTATGGCAAACGATGTATAATGCTTGGCTTTGTTTGCAATCTTTATCTTTGTTGTTTATAAACGACATAATACTATTACAAAATTAACAAATATCACTGAATTAATAAGTTTATGGAGTTACCGATGATTATATGACTAACTTCTTTTTCAACACGTTATAACAGCACAAGATGGCATAATTTTCTATTTTGTCAGAGCTTCGTTCAACACTATACGTGCGTGACTATTAGGCGGTAAAACGAATTTCCTAAATGTTTTGAACAATTGCTCACAATTGTGGCACGCCTGCCCCGCCACACATGACCGTTCTATTTTATTCATTTACTGTTTCTTCTGTTTCTTAGCCATCTTTTAAGTCACCCACGATCAAAATTTTATTCAAATCGTGAAAGCCGTTTAGAAAGAGATCAGTCACTAAAGAAGATAAAGTCGAGTACGATTGTCACTATGCAGGTACCCGGCAGGGTGTGAGCGCCCGCCGCCCCCTCTGTCGCCCTGGACGGATCGAACCATATGGACTATGGGTCATGGTCCGTCGTTAAAACGAAGGTAGAAGTCTCATGATGTATCCATGTGACTGAACTGAACTAGAATAATACAATAGCATATAAAGATTAATCGACCACATATCTTACATATTAATAGTCGTAACTAAGCGAAATAGAAAATATTAATGACGTTTACTTTCGATCGCGTTGTTATTACAACAGCTATTTATTATAGTTGCCCTTAAAAATACTTCGTCGTTAAAGGAATTTCTTCAATGACGGTGATTAAGATACCACCTACCCTCCCAGTGTCGTTGGTTCGAATCCTACACAAGACAACACTTTGTGCGACCCACAAATTGTTGTTTTTTTTTATTACAAAGGGTGGCAAATGAGTAAACAGTACACCTGATGATCAGTATTGCTGCCGCTCATGGACCTTTGCTAGACCGCTGCCTACCGTGAAGAAAGTGAAGGGAGTGTGAATGCGTGCAATGAAGTTGGGCTCGAACGGCAATAAACCCTCAGAAAGTTGGGCTTTCGGCTCTCTCGCTCACCGATCGAAGTGCAGTAACAAATTGCCACTACTCGGACGTCGATTTTCTGCTCAGTGTGGTACTACCCCGGACGGACCGGCCCGCGGCTGTAGACAGACAACTGTCAACAGTGTGGTCCTACCACCTGCAGTTGTTCTGAGTTTTGTATCCGTTAAATATGTTTGTAAAGTCCCCCGCAACATAAGTATCTATTATTACCTTAGTGCAGTTATCTTTGCGGGTGATGTGACCGGGGATTAGTCCGTCACCCACCGAGAGGCTGACTGCGTGAGGAAAGACCGACATCCTTCCCGAGAGGGGGACCTCGGTCGATGGGAGGGTACCCTGGGTAGGGGGTATTCCGTCGGGCCGACCACTGATGACAAGTAACCCTGCTCCAGTGGTCGGCCCAACGACGAAGGCGACGTTGTGTTCGGGTGAGTTGCGGGAGTTGGGTGCTTAAGCCCCTCTGTTGCCCCGGACGGAGTGGTGTGGAGGCGCGCCGACCGCAGCCCACCCAAAAAAAAAAAAGTGCAGTTATCTTTAAAATAATAACTTCATCTCAGTTCCTACAGGTATTGTTGCGCTTCAGCTTCCTCTAAAATAGGAGTGAAACGGAACCACTACACCACGCTGGTCAAACAAATTGGTATAGGATTTAGTTTCAACGTTCCCTTCTCTCCAATACATAACCATGCAAGAGATATTTATAGACATATTATATCCCTTAGTGATTTTAAGTCAGCCACGGATAAGATAGGGGATTGTGAATTTCATTTTTAACTCTGATGCAAAAAGAGGGCTGTTATAAATATGACGTCGATGTATGTCTGCCTGTGTGTAGGTATCTGTTGTAGCTCTCAAACGGATGGACTGATTTCGGGGTGTTTTTTTTTATTTAAAAGTCAGTTTCTGTTTTTTTTTTTATTCAAAAGTCAGTGTGCTTGCAGTGGTTCTTAGCTGTATTTGGTTAATATCGGTTCAGCAGTGTAAGAGTATCAGCTCTTTTCCAAAATTGTGTAATGGTGTGCGATTACTCGATTAAGTGTTTCACGCGTGCCAGTACCTATGTAGTTATTAATTGATAATGCCTGTTGAAGAGAACTTGATACTTTTCTTTATTATTTTAGTTTGTGTCGGGGGTTATTCAAAATCTTCAATTTTATACTCAACTAGCAACCCGCCCTCGCTTCGCTTCGGTTTCAGTTGTCTTTCCTGCGTAGTTCCCGTTCCCGTGGGAATACTGGGATAAAATATAGCCTAGTTTACTCCCTGATATTATAGCTTTCCATTGGTGAAAGAATTTTTGAGATCGGTCCAGCCGTTTTGAAGATTACCCGGAACAAATAGACAGACAGACAAAAAAATATAAAGTGTATTTTAGGCATATAGTGGAAATAACGGCGTGAGCATGAAAAAAGCCCATTATTTTGACATTACAAACAGACACTCTAATTTTATTTATTAGTATAGATAATAATCGTTTAATTCTAGTCAATTTTTATAATATTTCTAAGAATAAATCTCCCTACAAATTTAAGAGAATTGCTCACAGTTGAGAACGAATTAGTTCGTGACAAAGTTAGTTACTAGACAATACAAACATTGTTCTGAAATTTTAATAATGTGAGTGCTACCTAAGGCTTGGCTCAAATGGACTTTTATAATTATTTCTAATGTTATTCGAGTATTACACATTTTAAATTATACCATTTCAACGTACGTTTTTATTTGAATTTTGATTGCCCGACGTTTCGAACACTTCATTGTCCATAATCACGTAAGGACTGAGATGTCTCACTAAATCCACTAATTCATCATTATTACAGAGAGTTATATCTCAGCTCATACGCTCACACGACCCACTGCTGGGCACGAATGTCCTGCATAATAAGCGGGCAATTGGCCTACTATACCACTCTGATCAAATAAATTGGTATAGAGTTTCCTTTCGAATTTTCCTTCTCTTTCACAGATTTTATATGCATATTATATATTAGTAGTAGTAGCATTTGCCGTGTGGTGACGGAGTAAGAATACAAATTACCACTCCATATCTTGCCGGTGGATGTCGTAAAAGACGACTATGGGATGTCATACGTATATAACATCTATCCAAGAGAAGGAAAACTCGAAATAAAACCCTATACCAACCTGTCTGACTAGGATGGTATAATAAGGTCAATTTCTCTCCTTCTGTGTAGGGGGCTCGTGCCCAACAGTGGGACGTATATGAGCTGAAATGATGATATATTAGTAATTTTTACGACATCCGTCGTCTGACCAGCGCTATATAAAAGCTGAAATATTGATGATAACAATAGAATTTTTTTTTCAAAGAAATATATATAATGTGTTCATCCTTACTAATATTATAAATGCGAAAGCAAGTTTGTTTGTTTGTTACGCTTTCACACTTAAACCACTGAACCGATTTCAAAAATTCTTTCACTAATGGAAAACTATATCAGTTAGTAACATAGGCTATATTTTATCCCGGTATTCCCACGGGAACGGGAACTACGCGAGTAAGACGGGTGAAACCGAAATGAAGCGACTTGCTAGTCTTTATATATTTAAGTACTAGCAACCCGCCCTCGATTCGCTTCGGTTTCAGTCGCCTTACCCGTGGCGTAGTTCCCGTTCCCGTGGGAATACCTGGATAAAATATAGTCTATGTTACTCCCTGATATTATAGCTTGCCATTGGTGAAAGAATTTTTGAAATCGGTTTGGTGGTTTAAGCGTGAAAGCGTAACAAACAAACAAACAAACCAACAAACATCCTTACCTTCGCATTTATAATATTAGTAAGGATGTATATATTTCTTGTGTACATTTCTATGTCACTGAACTCCTCCTAAACAGCTAAACGGATGTTGATGAAATTGTGTGTGTGTATTCAAGGGGATTAGAGAATAGTTTAGATTGACAATTGTACCCGGTAGGTGGCACTGCCGTCGATTTCAAGGAGAATTCCATTTATTTTAATTGAACAGAACAACGTCTGTTGGGTCCGCTAGTAAAAATATAAATCGTCTGATTATTAAAAAAAACAGTTTCTATATTCTTGTATAGGGTAGATGTTGGCAATTGGAGTCAGTTGGCAATGGTGATCACCTTAAAATAACAAAAACCGAATGCGACCGAGCGATGTTAATGTACTTATACGCTAGTATTGCGTCATCTTCGTTCGCAACCGGCGACTGGCTGTGGCTTAGTTCGCGCGATTCATTTGCAGGTGGCAGGCGTGTGAAGTTTTTGCGCCATTTTCATCTAATTTTTCGACTTGATAAATACAAAGGTAAGTCACAAAATAATAAGTATTTATTTCTGAACTTCAAATATGTAATAGTCGTAACATTTGAGCTTGTAATCCAGCAGCTATTTCGTTATTATAACTTATAATTTCTTGTCAGGAATATTTTTTCCGTCTCATTGCCCATGTACGTAATTGGAGTCGGGTGATTCTAATTGCATACATAGTGATCCCCATTGCCCACATTAACTAACTTTGGTAAAATAGTGTTATTGTTTATTTGTAGATGCCGAAAATTCGTGCTAGGAAGACAAATAAAGCTAAGTGGACTTTGGATCACCTGGAAAATGCTGTAAAGCTGATTGAAGAACAAAATTTTTCAATAAGGAAAGCTGCCAAGACGATGAACATTCCATTTGACAGTCTTCACAACAGGTACAAGAAAAATATAATTAAGGCACCTCGTCTCGGCCGTAATACTGTCTTTAGCCCTGAGATGGAAAAAGAATTACACAATTAAGAAAATGGCCAACGTATTCTATGGGTGCACTCCAAATCAAATAAAAAGAGCCGCATTTAAATACGCTGAAGCCCTTATGCTGAAACACAATTTTAATACCGATTCGAGGCTAGCTGGACGAGTGTGGTTTGATGGATTTGTTACCAGGAATAATATTTCTGTGCGGAAGCCCGAAGCTACTAGCATTAACAGGGTTACAGCCTTCAACAGAACTGAAGTTCAACAGTTCTACAAGCTGCTAGAAGAGGTAATGGAAAATACAAATTTTTACCAAAAAATATATACAATTGTGAGGAAACCGGTATATCTACCGTGTGAGGAAACCGGTATACCTATCTACCGTCCAAGATCCCAGAAAAGTATAGGCTGCCACAGGGCAAAAAAGAGTAGGGTGCAGGGAAAGGGGTAAGAATATAACTCTGCTCTGTACCATGAGTGCTACTGGTGGATATGTTCCGCCAATGTTTATTTTTCCCCGAAAGAGGATGACACCGACTCTAGAAAAGGATGGCCCAACAGGAGCAATATATAAATGTTCAGACAACGAATGGATAAATGAGGAACTTTTCCTTCAATGGCTCAAGCACTTCACTCAATATGCAAAACCTTCTGCAGAAGAACCAGTACTATTAGTGTTAGATAATCATGCGAGCCACATTTCTCTGGCAATATATGAGTATTGTAAGGAAAACTATGTCCATATGCTATCTCTACCACCTCACACCTCTCATTGCATGCAGCCATGGGATGTGTCCTTTTTTGGTTCATTTAAAGCTGCATATAAAAGAGAATGCGATTTATTTATGAAGAGCCGATTTTTACAAAGAATAACACCGTATGATGTTGCTTCATTGGTTAAAAAAGCATTTTCTAATGTTGCCTCCATGAGCAAGGGCGAAGCTGGATTCAGAGCAATGGGCATATTTCCTATAAATCCCAATGCTTTTTCAGACGAAGACTTTCTGGCAGCTGAAGTCCTTCAATTAGAACCAATTTTTGTTCAAAATGTTGCTGACTCTATTTTAGAATCGACTTCTGCTGTTGCTGTTGACTCCGTACCACCTCTACCAGCTACTATTGAGCTAGATCAAAATGGTCCTATTCCGAGCACATCAACATTTTGTCTTAATACTTCTGGATCAATGACTGACATGGCACCTAATCCAGCTATTGAAAATTTCATTCAGATGCCTAAAAAAATAAATGTTGCCAAGACAAATCGAGGAAGAAAAAAACAGCACGCAACCATTTTGACATCTACACCACTCAAAGACGCCTTAGTGGATAGAGAAAATAAAAAGAAGGAGAAACCTGTAAAAAATAAAGGAAAAAGAGTAGGAAAGAAGAGCACTCGACAAAATATCAGTCGTGAGAAGGTCAAGAAGAAAGTTCTGCAGGACTCCAATGACACTTCGATGACGAAGGATGATGAAAATGAAGATGCAGGTAACTTGTGTCTTGTATGTGGTGAATTCGGGCGAGACAACGAGACATGGTACCGGTGCACTTCTTGTGGGCTCTGGGCTCATGCCGACTGTACTGGATGGGATTCCGCGCACAATTATATATGCGATATGTGTTGATCACCATTTTCCACATACTGATCACCATTGCCTACCGATGTTGACAATGGTGATCAAACTTATTTTTTTTTAATTTGTTGATTGTATCAAAATTATTAAACTTATGTGATAAAAGTTGATCTCAGTTGATTGTTAAAAAGTGAAGTTTATGATCAGAATAGAACAATAAATAGTTGATTGATAAACATGTTTTTATTTCTGTTTTTGCTTAAGTGATCCCCATTACCTACATCTCCCCTACACCTTTTGTACAGGCGTAGTCTGGGCTATGGACTAACGCCGTGTTTGACAGAAGAACCTAAGGTTATAGTTTGATGTACCTAAAGCCCTTAAGTTCCTAGCCTATATGATGGGATACCTGCACCGCGCTACCTAAGGTGACAGGTAGATGTGAGATGGATGTTTGGGTGGAGGATTGGTAATTCTCACTGCCGGTCAAGCAGACTCACAGGACCGGTCAGAACTGACGGCTAAGGGTGTCTTGGCCACAGTGAGATGGAGGTTTGGGTGGAGGATTGGTAACTCTCACTGCCAGTCAAGCAGACTCACAGGACTGGTCAGAACTGACGGCTAAGGGTGTCTTGGCCACAGTGAGAGGGATGTAAATGAGAAATGAATAAATTCAAATCTGATTTATTTTACACAATGTACACCTTATATACTACTTATTGCTAATACACACATATACCATTTTGTGTTAGTGTGTCGTACGTGTAAAGTATAACGCAGTGTCTTTAAATCATGTCAGTGCTAATTTTGCACATTATGTTGACATGCTTTACTTGTATGTTGACATGCTCTACTTTTGAGTTTGCTGCGTTGCATGTTCAATGTGCATTGAACATTCTGGGGTCTCTCAGGAACACGACTGCAAGTCGTATAATTCGATAACCTCATATGGTCCAATGTGTCCTTCCGTCGTTTGTGGTGTTTGGACTGTAGTCTGGGGACGAGGTTTCCCATACCGTGGCCGTGGTTGTGGTGGAGCTGCCCGCTGTTTGTCTGTCTCTGTGGCTTGTGTTGTAGTTGTCTCCTTGTCTTGTCTTCTCGTAAGTCTATCTCGACATTGTTTGAGTGGTCTGAAATAAATTAAAAGACAAGCTAATACTATTAAAGAAAGAGATGTCACGGTGCTTTTGCAGTACCAGCAATGTTTACTTTTTGATGATTCTGCTATTGGTACGAGTGTTCCCCGGTATTTATTTATTGTATGATTCACCGAGTTATTACTCAGGTGATTATACGTAATTTTTTGCTGATCGTAGGACTTTAAACTTTTAAATCTTTTTTCTAAAAACTGTAACATTTCTTCAAACGATTCCAATTTGTTTGGGTGTTGTAACTGATCCTCGTATTTTGAATCAGTTTGTTGGTCCCATTTCCTGGCCAAAAGTCTAGCCAAAATAGGGTCCCATGTTGAAATGTCAATTCCTTGATGTTTTAAAGATTCCAAACATTCTTTTATGGTGTCGTGCATGTCTCTTAAACCCGCTGCATTCGCAACATTTAGCTTGGGTAAATCTAATAATTTATCGATGAATTTAATTGATATCATTCGTTCGTCTTCATAACGTTGCGTAAGCAATTTCCACGCGGTTTCATAGTTCGATTCACTTATCGTTAGATGACGTATAATTTTTGCTGCGTCACCTTTTACATTTGTCTTTAAATATTGCATCTTTTCTACCAATGAAATATTTTTATCTTCATGAATAATTTTTTTGAATAAATCATGAAAAGTATACCATGAGTCATAACTCCCAGTAAAAGTTGGAATAGAGATACGGGGTAGTTTTCCTGACGACTGTGTTAAGGTTATTTTTTCGCTGGAACTGTCATGGATTTTTTCTTCCAGCATCTCCATTGTAGTATCGAACTCAATTTGGGTGTTTTCAAAATATTTATTTTTGAAGTAAAGGTGTCCCGATGTATCCTCCTCCAATAATAATTCAATGTGTGTTTCTTCAATATCCTGCCATCGTTTTTGTAAGTTGTTTATTGTAGTTTGTAAATGCCATATAGGTTTGTTTTCAGTGATTGATTCTTTTGCCTGAATTAGCCTTTTTGACATCTGGGATATCCTGAACATTTGTATAAACGTCTTGGGATTCCCTCTCCCTTCTTCTTCGTTTGTGTTTTGTTCTTCAGGTTCATATATCGCCTGAACAAGTTGAAGTCTTGCTTCATAGTTTTGTAGGTGGGCTAAGCCCTCGTTGTATTGTTTTTGGATATTTCCAAAGTAATTTGTAGTGATATATTTGTGAGATGATAACATCTCTTGTTTTTCCAGTTTCGAGTGATTCTCTTGCACCCGTTGGAAAATAGTAGTTAGTGTTTGTCTTTTTTCGTCAATGTATTTTTGTGTTCTTCGGCTCACGGAGTCCTTTTTAATGTTTGTAATTATCTTCCTGATCTCGTTATAATCCTCCTCCTGGCTTCTGATTGCTGTGTTTATTTCTTGTATGTCCATAGTGCTTCTTTTGTCTTCTTCCCTAATAGCCCTACCCTAACTTTCCTACTACTAATGTTTTAAGTCAATACTTATCGTACCTGCGCTCTCGCTATAACACGTCCCTGAAGGTGCGACTTCTCAATCAGCTGGTGAGTCCCGCTTGTGGGAGGCCAGTGACCGAACCGCAACGAGAGGCTTTCTGACAGAGTACGTAAGTAAAAGTCCTTCAGTCAATTCCGAAACTGATGCTTTGTTGAGTACACCAGCCCGTTCTTAACTGATTCGTATGTCTGTTATGTCAAACCTACGGGGGGGTTAGAGGGAGGAAAAAAAAAAAAAAACTTTACTTTTACTCGAAGGACCAAATGTACAGGCGTAGTCTGGGCTATGGACTAACGCCGTGTTTGACAGAAGAACCTAAGGTTATAGTTTGATGTACCTAAAGCCCTTAAGTTCCTAGCCTATATGATGGGATACCTGCACCGCGCTACCTAAGGTGACAGGTAGATGTGAGATGGATGTTTGGGTGGAGGATTGGTAATTCTCACTGCCGGTCAAGCAGACTCACAGGACCGGTCAGAACTGACGGCTAAGGGTGTCTTGGCCACAGTGAGATGGAGGTTTGGGTGGAGGATTGGTAACTCTCACTGCCAGTCAAGCAGACTCACAGGACTGGTCAGAACTGACGGCTAAGGGTGTCTTGGCCACAGTGAGAGGGATGTAAATGAGAAATGAATAAATTCAAATCTGATTTATTTTACACAATGTACACCTTATATACTACTTATTGCTAATACACACATATACCATTTTGTGTTAGTGTGTCGTACGTGTAAAGTATAACGCAGTGTCTTTAAATCATGTCAGTGCTAATTTTGCACATTATGTTGACATGCTTTACTTGTATGTTGACATGCTCTACTTTTGAGTTTGCTGCGTTGCATGTTCAATGTGCATTGAACATGCAACGCAGCAAAAAAGTAATATTTATTGAAAGTGACAACGAAACGAATCTTTAGTTACAAGTTTTAGACTTTCGTTTTCAACTTGCGACCTTCATCGTAATGCGATTTAACAACTTCGAGAGACAACATTTTATTGAGACTGTCTTGCATTTGCATAAACATCTAACTTAACTACATTGCTCTACACCTGACAAACAATTTAGCGCTAAGAAATTCTGTCTTTATATTTTTAAAAACCGTAATGACAATGTTCGTGTGGTGACGGAGTAAGAATACAATTCACCACTCCCTATCTTACCCGTGGATGTTGTAAAAGACTAGTAAGGGGTATAATATGCGTATAACGTCTATGCAAGAGAAGGAAAACTCCAAATAAAACCCTATACCAACCCATCTCACCAGCGTGGTATAATAGGTCAGTAGCCCTCCTATTATGGAGGAGGCTCGAGCCCAGCAGTGGGATGTATATGAGCCGAAATGAATAACACTACGATTCCGTGTCCGTTGGTCTCGTAAAAAACCTCTAAAGGATGTAATGCGCCGATAACATTTGCAGGAAAAGGAAACACCGATATAAAACAACGTGGTGCAGTAAGTAAATTTCCCTCCCATTTAGGAGGAGGGCCAAGCCCAACAGTGAAGCTCATGTCGGCGTGGTTAGGACAATAATATAGAGCGGGTGACCGGACCGGGTATTTAGTCTAGCACCCGCGGAGAGGTTAGCCTCGCGACGGTCCCGGAGGGACGTCGATGGGAGAGGGTACTCCCTCGGGGTACTCCGTCGGGCCGACCATTGAAGTCGAGGAACTCTACACCGGTGGTCAGCCCAACGATGAAGGCGACGTGCTTTTGGGTGGGTTACAGGGCCGCGCGCCGCCCTTCGATCGCCCCGGACGGAGCCGGTCGACGGATGCGCTGACCGTAGCCCACCCCAAAAAAAAAGGACAACAATATAGTGATAGGACCACACCGTTGACAGTTGTCTACAGCCGCGGGCCGGGCCGTCCGGGGTAGTGCCACACTGAACAGAAAATCGACGTCCGAGTAGTAGCAATTTGTTACTGCGCTTCATTTGGTGAGGGAGAGAGCCAGAAGCACAATTATTCGAGGGTGTTTGTGTGTGGTAGGTTGTAGTGATGCCTTTAGTATCATCGAACCTCATTGCATGCATTCACACTCCCTTCGCTTTCTTCGCGGTAGGCAACGGCCTTGTAAAGGTCCATGAGTGGCAGCAACACTTACCATCAGGTGTACTGTTTGCTCGTTTGCCACCGTTTGTAAAAATGTGAAATTTGAACTTGTCTATATCTGCCTACTTCAGAAATAATGATATAAAATAATCAATAAGATCAAATTGATTAAACTTATTATCCCAGTTTTGCACTGTCTATAGCGATACGCAAATGAAAAATTAAAATTATGATGGATTACGTTCTTCATTTTTCAAATTCAAATCATTTATCTATTCTATACAATTAAATAAAATCAAATCAAATAATTTATTCTGCATAGGCCCCCTAAGGGCACTTACATATTGTCAAATTTCACAACGTTTGAACGCAATACAATAATCTACCACCGGATCGGAACGCGGCCACAAACTGAGAAGATCCGGCAAGAAACTCAGCGGACAGTAATTTTTTTTTTTAATCTTTTAAATATACATAATTTTATGCTTCGTACAACATATATGGTATTAGCTCCAGTGTGATGCCCTTCGAAATTGCATATACGTATAAATTTTCAAAATTTAGTACAATACAAAATAAAAATTAAAGAAAGGAAGAAAATTTGGCTGGACCAGGTCCCGCAAGCAGCACCCGATCACGAGTTAACTACTAGAGCAGCCATCACTCTCTTCAACCAAATTAAAGGGAATGGAGCGACCCGCCCCACATAGCTACCGTAAACAGAACCTTATTCGGTGAACGTGACCAAACCATAAAAAAAATATAAAACGAACTACAACTACTATTTAAATTGGAGTGTCTGTTTGTAATGACGAAATCATGGCCTTTATCTATCCTGATACGGTTATTTGCACGATACCTATGGCTAAATAATAATAATAACAATAATCAAAAACAAAACAATAATAAAAATAAAAAAAAATTATAATAAAAATCACAAAAATAATTATAATGGCATCAACAACAATAAAACTAAAAACCAGTTAAAATTTTTTGTCCGTCTCTCTGTCTGCTTGTTTCGGGTAATCTTCAAAACGGCTGGACCGATTAGCTGTCTTTATAAGGAGTAACTTAAGCTATATGTTATCCCTGTATTCCCAGGGGAACGGGAACTACGTGGGCAAGGTGATTGAAACCGAAGCAAAGCGAGTGCGAAGAGTTATGCATCAATCCCGAGAGGACAATTACATGTTGTCAATTTTAACATACTATCATCATCATTTCAACTTATATACGTCCCACTGTTGGGCTCAAGCCTCCTCCACAATAGGAGGGAAACAGACCTTACTATACCATACTGGTTAGACAGATTGGTATAGGGTTTTGTTTCTCTTGTACGATCTTATATGCATATAATATCCCTTAGTCATCTTTTACGAGATCCACGTGCAAGATAGGGAGTGGTGAATTATATTCTTACTCCGTCACCACACGGACAAATTTCTTTTTTTTAATTTTAACACAAATTAAATTAATTCAATAAACTAACGCCGATTCGCGACCGGTACTGAGAAGATCTAGCAATGGGTAGGGCACATTGCACGATGAACCGACAACCGCTGGGCAAGAAAGGTTCTCGAGTGGCGACCACGTATCAGGCGACGCATTGTAGGACACCAACCAGGTGGACCGACGACTTGGTGAAAGTTGCTGGGCGTCGTTGGATGCAGGCGGCACAGGACTGCACTCTGTGGCATAACATGGGAGAGGACTACGTCCAGCAGTGGACGGCGATGATGATGGTGAATTTGAATTTTAACAATAACATTTTTTTATGTAATATTTTAACTGTTAATTGATTTATGTATCTACTATACGAGGAGATACATAAATCTAACGAAACGGTATTTGTATATATGATTTATATATACATATGATTAAAAAATATATTAGGCATAATTCCTCATTTAATAAATATATAAAAACAGGTTTTAGAGGTTATTGAACTGCAATAAATTTGCTATAATTGTTTTCGTTATCTTTGACATACAATAATTTATATTCACCAAATTAAAACAATAAGTATTATAGTAAGAATACAATTCGCCACCCTTCATCTTGCACGTGGGTTTAGTGAAAGACGATTGACGAATATATAATACTATAATAGCAACCCGCCCTCGCTTCACTTCGGTTTCAGTCGCCTTACCCACGTAGTTCCCGTTCCCGTGGAAATACCGGGATAAAATATAGTCTATGTTACTCCCTGATATTATAGCTTGCCATTGGTAAAGAAATTTTTGAAATTGGTTCGGTGGTTTAAGTGTGAAAGCGAAACAAACTAACAAACAAACTTATTTTCGTATTTTTATAATATTAAGTAAGGATGTAATTAACAACTGTACAAGAATAAAAAAATTGAAATAAAATGCTCTACCAATACGTCTAATCAGTGTGGTGTCATTATCGTCATCGCCGTAGTACATACGTCCCTGGGCTCAGGCCTCCACCACATTGGGAGGGAATTTGACCTATTATACCATGCTGGTCAGAAATGTTGGTATAGGGTTTCATTTTTTCTTCTCTTGCATAGATGTTATATGCGTATTATATCCCTTAGTCGTCTTTTATGACATCCACGGGCAAGATAGAGAGTGGTGAAATGTATTCTTACTCCGTCACCACACGGCAAAGTGTGGTGCAGTAGATCAATCTCCCTCTCATTGTGGAGGAGGCTCAAACAGTATTTTTTAATATAAAAGACAACACCCTATCTTAAAGAAATAATCCTTGTGTTAAGGGAGACTTTACCAACGGATATAAATTACATACAGACTCAGAATAACAATTTGTGGATCGTACAAAGTGTTGTACTGCTTGGGATTGGAACTTAGGACACTGGCGCTGTAGGTCGGTATGTTAACCACTACACCATCTGCGCAATCACGTATATAAACTACTAGCCGACTCGGCGAACTTCGCGCTGCCAAAATTTTTATCGTAAATATATTTTCTAAATTTCCGAAAATTCTTTCATCAATGGAAAGCTATAATATCAGGGAGTAACATAGGCTATATTTTACCTCGGTATTCCCACGAGAACAAGAACTACACGGATAAGACGACTGAATCCGAAGCGAAGCGAGAGCGAGTTGCTAGTATAAAATATTTGAAAGTTACCTTGTTAGTAAATATTCTGAAGTCTAGACTTGTGTAAGAAATTATAATTGCCTTAAAGTTTCTCAATAAATCTGCGTTACTTAAAAGTAGTCTATACAAAGTATCGTTTCAAAATTATTAATTTAAATCAGCATCCATCATTTTAGTAAATCTATATAAATAAATAAAAATGAAGTGTCTGTTTGTAATGTCAAAATAATACGTTTTTTCCTGTTCACGCTGTTATTTACACGATACCAACGCTTAAAAAATAAATATAAAAACTATTAGGTACCTGTGTATGTAAGCCGTAAGGAGTTAAGTAAGGCTATTTTACCATTCAAGAAAGTGTACTGGGTTGATTGCCATCAGCGCTCACCCATAGTAGCCCAGGCTAAGCTGTGAAAGCCATCTGAGGCTAACAGCTATATATATACAAACAAAAAAAAACTGAAGAAAGCCCTATAAAATTTTGTACGGTCCGGGAATCATACCCGAGGCCTAACAGACTACAGTTGCGTATCGTAATATTTCAGAAGATATTGGAGATGTAAATTGCGAGGGCGAGTTGCTAGTTTTATAAAAATATAAATCATACTAACTATAAACACGTACCTTCATATTTCCCATATCACAAGTAACACAATAGCCAAATATGAAGAAATACAAAAACATGAATGAGTTTACTTCGTTATATTATTATCACAATAAAAAAACAAACAATATTTATATAATTATGAAGTGCACGCAACACCCGCAACCCACCCGAACACCACGTCGCCTTCGTCGTCGGGCCGACCACTGGAGCAGGGTTACTTGTCATCAGTGGTCGGCCCGATGGAATACACCCTACCCGGGGCACCCTCCCATCGACCGACGTCCCCCCCTCGGGGAGGACGTCGGTCTTTCCTCACGCGGTCGGCCTCTCGGCGGGTGACGGACTAATCCCCGGTCACGTCACCCGCGGCCTCGGCTAGGGCGGCATTGCACGCAGGTAATCCCGCCTGCGCCGCCCCAGTCGCCGGCAGCAAATCTAATATACTTTAACTTTTACAACTTATTTTAAATATTAACTACATACTGTATGCACTCTAACGCACTAAATATACGAATTTACCAAGGCAACACTCACCTGTAATCGACAGCGCCCGCTGAGAATATATATTGGCTGTTATATATAGCACAGAATATAATAGTCGGTAATATAAGGCAGTAGATTCGTATTTGATATTTGCCGAAGTGTCCAAGCTCATTCAGCAGCGAGTCTAAGTCGATCTGCTTCGTCATGGTGTCATCTAAAGCGACCGTGACGATTCACGAACGTGCTACGTCTGAGCATAATTGTATCCTGTACTAGCGAACGGTAGTAAACAATATCAATGATAATTGTAATCTTTTCGCGACGATAGTTATTGATATGTGGTAGTACTTCTTATTATCTGTCTCCTGAAGCTTTTAAAAGCAATGTTTATAATGTCTGTAGTCTATCTGCTACACAACTTTCTTTAATAGATTATGTATTGTTAAATAATTCATTAAAACATGTAGTTTCATGTGGAAATAATAATATATTTATTGACAATAAAAATGATAAAAAATGGACTTTATCTGTAATAAAGATACATTTCCAATTACGTATATATTATCTATATGTATATTAACAATATGTACAGTATCTATATCAAATTATGAGTAACAAATTTTTCGTGCTAATTCCCAAACTAATTTTCTGTCTTGGGAGACTTGGGAGGTAGAAAAATGTGAATGAGTAGGAACGTATTCATACTACATGTCCTATTTTGGACCCTTCAAAATACCCCACTCGGTTAAAATTGGGTCTTTTCTACATAACAGATTGTCACCGATGGGGGCAAGTCTAAGAATTGTAAAAAACTACGCCGCTTAGAATGGATACACTCTCTAACATCCTTATCAAGAGAAGACAAAAAGAACAAACGAAAGAAAGAAAGGAAGAACACTCGAATAAAGTCTCAATGTCACCCTGTTTGATTAACATGGTATAGTTAGCCAAGCCCAACAACGAGACGCATTTGGCAGAGAAGTAAATTGTTATTGATCCTGATAAATTAGGCTCGTCGTGTGTTAACGAAGTAATACAATTCAACACCCCGTTTCTTGCCTTAAAAGAGGCCTAACCGATATGATATGCAGAAAGATTCATTACAGGAGATATTAAACTCGAAATAAAATCTTGAAATATTCTATCAGTAATCTGACCAGCGTGATAAGTCAATTTTTCTCTTATTGTAAAAGAGGCATGGGCCCAGTAGTGGGAAGCAAATGAGTTGAGATGATGATGATGATAAATATGAGATATACAAGCAATCAGAATAAAATAAATGTATCACCTCACTGATCTTAGTCGTAGTCATTGCAGCCCACATACGTCCCACTGTTGGGCTCGGGCCTCCTCCACAATAGGAGGGAAGTAAACTTTACCATTTCCGTGTGGTGACGGAGTAAGAATACAATTCACCACCCCCTATCTTACCCGTGGGTGATCGTACGAGACGACTAAGGGATATAAAACGCATATAACATCTATGCGAGAGAAGGAAAACTTGAAATAAAACCCTATATCAACACGTCTGACCAGCGTGGTATAGTAGGTCAATTACCCTTCCATTATGGAGGAGGCCCGAGCCCAACAGTGGGACATATATGGGCTGAGATGATGAGATGAAACTTTACCACACAATGCTTGTGAGACAGGTTGACATAGGGTTTTTTTTCGAGTTTGACTTCTCTTGTATAGATGTTATGTGCATATTATATCCCTTTTAGTCGTATTATAGCCCTTATCATTTCATCATCATCATTTCACCTCATATAAGTCCCAGTGCTGGGCTCGGGCCTCTTTCACAATAGGACAGAAATTGACTTTACTGTACCATGCTGGTCAGACAGGTTGATATAGGGCTTATTTTCGAATTTGCCTTCTCTTGTATAGATGTTATATGTACAATATATTCCTTAGTCGTCTTTTGTGACATCCACGGGCAAGACAGGGAGTGGTGAATTGTATTCTTGATCCGTCACCACACGGCAACAATATGTATTCTTCATTAATAGTACACATTAAGTTATTGTAGTAGTAAGCCTTTGGTTTTATAACCGACCGCATGCATCTGGTAGTAGTTAAGTTAGCAGTCTGCCAAACCAGTGTTCTGGACTCGTTTCCCACGCAGAACTATGTCTTGTGCGATCTACAAATTTTTGTTCCGAGTCCGAGTGTAATTTTTGTCCTTGTGATTGTATAATTGTATTTGTAAGTCACTCATAATGCAAGGGTCATTATCGCAAGGTATTTCTGTTGTCTTAAAACAAAATTGCCGTCTGTAAAGTCGTTTTACGGACAATAATGTTACGTGATAATGGCTTTTTTTTTTGGTGTGGACTACTGTCAGCGCACCCGCCGCCCGGCTCCGTCCGGATGATAGAGGGGGGGCGCGCGGCCCAGTACACGGGACACATCGGCTACGTCGTTGGGCCGACCACCGGTGCAGGGTGACTTGTCGTCTATTGACGACAAGTCACTGGGCCGACTATTGTCGGCCCGACGGAATACCCCTTGAGGAGCAGCCTCTCCTCGACCGACGTCCCTCCCTCGGAGAAGACATCGGTCGTCGTCGCGCGGTCGACCGATTACATTGAAAATTACTGGTTTTTTTTCGAACATTTATTTGCACTCTATAATTCAAATATTTTTTTGAAGATACATAGATGCGTCACAAGACGAATACTTACGCCGATCTTGCCTCTCTATCGCTTGATCCACGCTCACTTTTGCACGCTCGGCTCAGGCGGAACGTGCCACTTTTTCGTGCGTGCAACCGGCGTTCTTCGATTTACAAAACATTCATCATCATCATCATCATTTCAGCCTATTGCCGTCCACTGCTGGACGTAGGCCTCCCTCATGTTGCGCCACAATGTGCGGTCCTGTACCGCCTGCATCCAACGACGCCCAGCAACTTTCACTAGGTCATCGGTCCACCTAGTGGGGGGGCGACCAACACTGCGTCGTCCGATACGTGGTCGCCACTCGAGAACCTTTCTTCCCCAGCGGTTGTCGGTTCGTCGAGCGATGTGGCCTTCTTCGTGCTACAAAACATTATCACGTCAATAAAAAAAAACAAAATAAACACATATTTATCAATTTCAACTTCTGCATGGTTTCAGTTGGCAGTTCACAGCAACTTCGCCAATATTCCGTTAGACTCGTGCGTAGGCTGTCAAAAGAAGGCGATTAACAGCATATTTCACAGATTAAAACATAATTGATAGATTTGAAATTCATAGATTATTTGACAGATCGTTACGAAGCATATTTGTATACACGATAACACGGCAGGAAAGCTGATTTTATCACAATATCATGAGTGACGTGAACATACGCCCCGTTTTAAACGGATCAGACTCGTTTTCAGGTTGTCTGTCCTTTGCTCGGAAACCGTACAAAAATATCCCGTAAACATGCTCTGTTTTTAATACTATTAAGGACATCTTTTTTGGTTTTTTTGAAGTGAAATTTCTATAGAATCGTTGTGATTTCAAACTCTATGAAAATAAAAAGCGAGTCCATAGAGACATAAACACGGAAATGTAGGTATAGGATTCAGCCGACGAGAGAATGAGATAAAGCAGTTTTACTTCTGCCATGCGTACTTTGTACACGCGCTCTTTATTTAATCATATTAATTCATATCTTTTCATATAGTGACAGAATAAGAATACAATTCACTACTCCCTGTCTTGACCGTGGATGTTTTAAAAGACGACTAAACGATATAATAAGCATATAATATCTATGCAAGGGAAGGAAAACTCGAAGTTTAACCCTATACCAAGCTGTTTGACCAGCATAGTAGGTATAGTAATGTCAATTTCCCTCCTAATATGGAGGTGGGTCGAGTGGGACGTATATGAACGGAGAAATGAATGTCTATTCTATTCTATTTTTCTCAGTGGCAAGTGTTGCCGTTGTCGACAATTCTGCCATTGTCAGTTATGTGGAGAAACGTGTGTGTTTTAATCGCAATTAAAATTTTGATAACATTGTAACTATATGTGATCGATTTTAACATTGGAATACGTAGACAAACACAAATAAATATATATACTATTTTATAGCAACAAGTTATTTTACAACAATAAAGTATTAGTAACTACGCTACAGAGAATTATAGGTCTTTTTTTTTTTTTTTGGGTGGGTCGCGGTTGGCGTGCCTCCGCACCACTCCGTCCGGGGCGACAGAGGGGCTTAAGCACGCAACTACCGGCTGCGACCGCGTCCCAGTTCCCGACGCTGTCGACCATCGCCCTAGCGATGGCCGGCAGCGTCAGGTCGGCACCGATGATTGCGACGAGTTCACGGCGCTGCACTGCCCAAGCCGCGCAGGCCTCGAGCGTGTGGCGCGCCGTGTCCTCGTCGCAATCGCAGTGGTGGCAGGACGGTGTACTCTCCCTCCTTACGACCCTGTGCAGGTATTTGGCGAAGCTCCCGTGCCCCGTCAACACCTGCACTAGTCGGAAGGAGAGCACCCCGTGCCGCCTTTCCAACCACTGCATCAGCACCGGCCGGAAGGCCTCCACGGTTCGCACCCCGAACCGAGGCCTCTCCAACCGGACTGCCCAACGGGCAATGACTTCTCGACGGGCGTCGACGCGCCAGGCGGTGAGCTCCCTTAACGAGATCTCACCGCCCTCCGCTCGCACCCCCGTCACCCGCCGATACAATCCGGCGAGCATCTCCGCCTCCAGGTCCCACGGGGGAGTCCCGGCCAATAGGCACGCTGCCTCCGTCGCCACCGTGCGGTATCCGCGGATGGCCCTGACCGCCATGACCCTCTGTGGTCGCCACAGAAGGGCCCTAAGTCGGACGGTCAAGGACCCCGCCCACACCGGTGCGCCGTACAGGGCCATCGACCGGATGACCCCCGTGTACAGCCGTCGGCACGTAGCGCTCGGTCCGCCCACGTTCGGCATAAGCCACGATAGGGCGGACGCCGCGCCGACGAGCCGCGGAGCGAGCCTGCGGAAATGCTCCCGGAACCACCATTGCCCGTCGAGCACCAGGCCCAAGTACCTCATATGGGCCCGGATGCTGATGTCAACCGATCGGACGGTGATCGAGACGCCGATGGGAGGGCTCATAAGGCGCCCATGGAACAAGAGGGCCTCCGTCTTGTCCAGGGCGACCCTCAACCCCAGCGCCTCGATCCGCCTGACGACCTCTTCGGTGCCATAGGTCGCCAGGCTTACCGCCTCTTCTAGCGTCCTACCGCGGGCTGTGACGAGCGTGAGAATTATACGTCTACGGGACCACAAATAATATAAAGTAATAATTATGTTATAAACGGATACAATTGTATCTCATAAAGTACATAATAGTTTTAAAGAGTTTTGGAGAGGAATAAGTTAAAAGTGAGGGAAAGTTAATAGGAAGGGGAATTTTCAGTTTGATGATGAGGCTATACAGGTCTAGGCTAGGGTTATTATTGGGGCAGCTAAAAAACATGTGCTCTAAACTGCCTTCATCTATGCCACACTCACATAAAGATGAGTCGCGAACCCGGATCTTGTGAAGAAATACTGGTGAGCAGCAATGTCCTATTCGCAATCTACACATCATGGATATAGAGGAGCGTGACATTTTTTTAAATTGGTAAAACCAAGGTTTTACGGTAACATTTGGTTGTATCGAGCGGTAAAACTTGGCCTTTCTATTACTAGAATCATCCCAGTCTAATTGCCATGTAGAGTGCAGAGCTTCTTTAGCAAGGCTTGACAAGTCATGTCCGTAATGACCAAAATATTTTAGGTTGCTGCACTGGGAAGAGATTGCAGATTTAGCCATGCTGTCAACACACTCGTTTCCCTTTATGCCACAGTGGCTCGGAATCCAGACCAACTGAACTGTTTTACCATTGGAGACACCAGAGAAGATCGTCTTTTTGATTTCGAGGATAAGGTTAGCATGTATTCGGCTCTTGAAAGGATTCTGCTGTAATGACTTGAGGCAACTTAAAGAATCCGTGAATATCACGGACTTGTTAATGTTATGTGCCTCAATGAAAAGGCACGCTTCCAGAATACCGACACATTCACCAGTAAATACTGAGGTTTCCTTGGGGCATTTAAATTTTAAGATGTTTTTAGAATTTTGATAATATATTGCTACACCCGTGTAACTAGTTTTTGATAATTTCGACGCATCAGTAAAAAATCTTTGGAAATTGTACCATTGATCTTCAACCAAGGCATTAAAAATGGAGTCCGCCGAAACAGTGTCTTTGGAGATACCTATGTCTAAATGTATGTCTGGCTTGAAGCATAATACCTTATAATCGTAGTTAAAAAGAGGGAGTCTAGTATAATCTATAATAGGCCCTTCTAGCGTTTGGAATTTCCGTAAGGATTGGATCAACAAAGGAAGAGTTTTTCGTTGCCAAAAAGTTGATGAATTACATTTCTGATTTAAGTCTAGAAGTTTTTGTAGTAATGGATGATACTTCGTACCTATAAGTTTGGACAAGAAACGAGTGGCTAAATATTGCCTTCTTAAAGCTAGAAGTGGCTCTCCGCATTCAATCTGTAGCGCATTGATAGGGCAGGACTTCATACAGCCCAAAATAATTCAGAGACACTTTGTTTGTATCTTGTCCAATCTTGCAAGTGCCCCTTTGTTACAGGGAATTAACAGAAATGAACCATAATCTGTCTTGCTTCGGATTAAGGCATTGTACACCAGCTTCATAGTAAATGGATGAGCTCCCCACCAAACACCAGCCAGGGCTTTTAAAATGTTGATTGTTTGCTCACTTTTTTGGACTAGATGGTTGATGTGTTGAGTTCCACTCAATTTGGAATCCAAATACACACCAAGAAACTTTACTTTAGTCATAACAGGGACATTATGGCCTGCCACCCCCGGTGTCGCTCGCGAGGTGAACGTAGAAGAAGGGGTGGAGACTCTGTCGGATCACCGATATATACGATTCGAGATCTCCGCCCCTCGGGGACCACTAAGGCCCCGGCGCGGAGAAAGAGGTGGACTTCCAAAATGGGCCATCGGGCAAATTGACCTCGAAATGGTCCGAGAGTCCGCCATATTGCAGCGCTGGGGTATAGCAGGACAGTTACCCACAGGTGTGGAGGGGCTCGCTGGTCGTATAAGAAATGCCCTTGAGGCAATATGTGATGCGGCGATGCCGAGAGCTCGGCGGAAGCCGCCGCGTCGTCAGGTGTATTGGTGGTCACCCGAGATTGCTAATCTCCGGGTGGCTTCTAATCGGTCGCGGCGTGCCTACGTCCGATGCCGTCAAAGGGTCAACCGGGATGACGTCCTTGAGGGTCAGCTGCAGAGAGAATACAGGACAAGGAAGAAGATACTGCAGCTGGCCATCAGCCAGGCGAAGGAGAGGGCCCGTGAAGAGCTACTTGCGGGCCTTGACAGAAATCCATGGGGGCGCCCATATCAACGGGCGCGTAACAAGCTCCGTGCCTGTGGCGCCCCCATCATCGAATCCATGGACCCGGGTCTCCTGTCGGGGCTAATGGGGGAATTGTTCCCGCGTTCTGTGGGGCACATTCCCCCCAGAATGGCTTCTTCGTCGGCGGTGGAGCTGGAAACCCCTATTCCACCCATCACCGACCAAGAAATGGAAGTGGCCCTCTCCCGACTTCATGGTAAAAGAAAGGCGCCTGGTCCGGACGGCATCCCGGGACTTGTACTCGGCATCGCCGCAAAATACCTCAAGGGTGAACTCCGGGAACTGCTCAACAATTGCTTGAGGTCCGGGCAGTTTCCGGAGCAATGGAAGTGTGGACGGTTGTGTCTACTGCGGAAGGAGGGTCGTCTAGCTAACTCCCCTTCCGCATACAGACCACTGGTGTTGCTGGATGAGATAGCTAAATTGTTTGAGAAGGTGCTCGCGGACCGTCTCGTCCAGCACCTCGAGGAAATTGGACCGGGACTGTCAGAGAAACAATACGGGTTCAGGAGCGGCCGGTCAACAATTGACGCGCTGGCCGTTCTGAAGTCCCTGGCCATCGAAGCGGTGGCCAAAAAGGAAGTCGTTCTGGCAGTCTCACTCGATATAAAAAACGCTTTCAACAGTCTCCCACACGAGACGTTGAAGGAGGCACTCAGGTACCATGGAGTGCCTCCGTATCTTGTGAGGCTGTTGGAGGCGTACCTCGAGGGAAGGTACGTGCTCTGGGAGGGGGGCGACGGGCGCATCCATCGCCATCGGGTGGAGTGGGGCGTCCCACAGGGCTCGGTGCTCGGTCCGGTGCTGTGGAACGTCGGGTTCGACTGGCTCCTACGGGGTCAGCTCCTTCTTGGGATGGGGATCATCTGTTACGCTGATGACACCCTCATCACGGTGAAGAGGGCGGACTTCCGGGGGGCTGCCCGATTGGCAGAGGAAGGAGTGGCGCTCGTCGTAGACCGGATTGGGATGTTGAGTCTGAGGGTCTCGCTGGATAAAACCGAGGCCCTCCTTTTCCATGGCCCACGCCGAGGTCCCCCCCGAGGAGCACACATCAGTGTGTCTGGGGTTGCCGTGCCGGTGCAGGCCTAGATAAAATATTTGGGTCTGCACCTCGATTCAAATTGGAATTTCGGGCCACACTTTGCCCCGCTCGTCCTGAGGCTCGTCAAGTCGGCCGCGGCACTGGGAAGACTTCTGCCGAACACTGGCGGTCCTGGGTCGTCATGCCGGCGACTCTACGCCGGCATTCTGCGGTCCATGGCACTGTATGGTGCCCCTATCTGGTCGGAGTCCCTCACCGCCCGCAACAGAGCCCTTCTGCGACGACCGCAGAGGGTTATGGCGGTAAGGGCTATTAGGGGCTACCGTACTGTGTCCTGGACTGCGGCGACACTGCTGGCAGGCGATCCGCCTTGGCCGCTGGTGGCAGAAGCGCTGACAGATGTATACCGGTTCCGCGCCACAGCACGAGTCAACGGCGAGCGGGTCTCCGCAGGGGGACTGGGCAGAGCTCGAGAAGTGGCTCGAACGGAAGTAATCCGGCGGTGGAGTGAAGATCTAGAGTCCCCCGTAGCAGGGCGGGGGACTGTGGAGGCGGTTGCGCCGCATCTCCACCGCTGGCTCAGGAGAAGGCACGGCAGCCTTACATTTAGGATGGTGCAGGTGCTTACCGGACATGGGGTCTTCGGTAAGTACCTGCACAGAATTGGAAGAGAAGAGGCCCCAGGATGTCATGAGTGTAACGCGCTAATCGACGATGCGCGCCACACACTGGAAGTATGCCCCGCCTGGGGGTCTCAGCGCCACGTCCTGTCAACGGAACTGGGAATAACAGACCTGTCGCTGCCGACCATCATCTCCAAGATGCTTGGCAGCGACAGCTGTTGGTCGTCGATGGCCTCCTTCTGTGAAGCTGTCATGACAAGGAAGGAGGCCGCGGAGCGGGCACGCGAGGCGCTTGCGTCCGCTGACTCGCTCCGCCGGCGACGACCAGGGAGGAGGAGACGCCGCTATGCGCTCCTCCACCCACCGCTCTGAATGATGACAGGACGTGGCCAGACGGCCAAGCGTTGAGGTGTCGGGGATAGAATGTTGTCAGACGATCTCTCCGGCACCTCGTAAAAGCGCGGAAGGGGCCGCTGTGGTTTTAGTGGGTATTTCGGTCACTTCTGTGGCCGGCGAGTCCCACACACACTCCCCTGTCTGTAACCGGCGGGGGATAGTGCGTAAATGCATTTCCACAGCGTGAAAAAAAAAAAAAAAGGACATTATGGCCAAGGATATTAATGTCAATTTGAGGGATTGATCTTTTTCGAGTAAAAATAACCACCGAACACTTTGGAATAGAGAGTGACATACCATGAGCCAGCAGCCATTGGTTCAGAGAATTCAATGAGAGCTCCAGAGATGAAGCAGCGTGATTGATTGAAGGGTCCTTAACAAACAACGCCAGATCGTCGGCATATTGTAACACGTGGCAATTAATATTAAGACACGAGCCAATGTCTGCTGTATATAAATTATATAATAAAGGACTCAGAACCGACCCTTGTGGAAGCCCTTTCCATGTGGTTCTTTTTACCATAGGGGAATACTGTGTCCTCAAAACTAGTGATCGAGACATTAAAATTTCGCAAATGAATTGGACCATCTTGCCTGGTAGTCTCAGCTGGTGCAATTTTTGCCTGAGAGTGGGAAGAAGGACACAATCATAAGCAGAGGATATGTCAAGAAAAGCAGCCACAACAGATTCCTTATCAGTTAAAGCTATTTGAATGCTCGTAATAAGGGTTGCCACACTATCCATTGTACTGAGGCCTTTTCTAAATCCAAATTGAGAGCTAGGTAGTAGGTCATGAGATTCTGTAAACCACTCAAGGCGGTTTTTTAAAAGGTGCTCCAGGAGCTTTAATAATACTGAGGATAAGGCAATAGGTCTAAAACTGTTTGGGTCCTCTGGAGGTTTGCCTGGTTTTAGGATAGGAATTATGATTTGGATTTTCCAATTACTGGGAATCCAACCTGTATCATAACAGTAGTTTAATATATTAAGGAAGTATGTTCTAGCATTTGTACTACCATGGACTATAAAGGAATAAGGAATTCCATCAATGCCGGGTGCTGAGTCCTTTACGTAATTAAGTACCATCTCTAATTCCTTCATGGAGAAAGAATCCTCCATCGAATTATTCAAGGTGGATGTACTAGATAGATAAGGGTGAAGAATCTCTGAAGAGGAGGGAACGTAGGGAGGAGCTAAATTATCAAAAAATAGTTCAGCAGTTTGTTGGGACATTATTGAAGAAGTTGTTGGAGAGCAGGCTGATCTAACTTTATTAATGCTTTTCCATACTAAAGATAGCGGAGTAGAAGGGGATAATAAAGAACAAAAGCGAAGCCAACCCATGCGCTTTTTTTTTTCTTAACAGTCGTCTTGATTTTGCACAGACCTGTTTATATATGAGAAGATTGTCGATACTCATACTTCTGTTGTACCTCCTCCCTGCTTCTTTCCTTTCTTTAATCGCTATAGTGCATTCATGGTCCCACCATGGAGGTGATTTAATTCTTCCATAAGCACTGTTTTTCACAGGGAAGCATTTTTCTGCACACTCATATAACGACTCAACAAACTTTTGGCAGCAGTACTGAGCATGGTCATGGTCCGATTGGTTATTAACGGCAGGAAGTGAGTTAATTTTATTTTCTAGGGCTAAAGAGAATTTAGACCAATCTAGGTTTGATAGATTGAATTTAAGAAGTGGTGGTAGGGACCTTTCCAGGTACATTTTTCCGTCAGGGTTATAATAATGGGGTAGTGGTCACTGCCGTGTGATAGAGATGTGCAATACCAGTGTGCAGAGACAGCTAAACTAGGGGAGCAGAAAGTGAGATCTACACAACTCTTCTGCTGTCCGGGGAGAATTCTGCGTGTTGAACATCCATCATTCAATATACAAAGCCCAAGGTTGTCTAAGACATCGACTAGGCCTATCCCAAAGGCGTCGCACCGGTTGGAACCCCATCTAAAATGATGACAGTTGAAGTCACCCATGACTAAAACAGGACCACTAATATTTTCTAACAATCGTTTTATACTTGGTAGAAAATTGATTTGGGGGTGGGCAACATATATAGAGAGCACTGTGATACCCTCAACTTTTATAGCAGTGATGTTAATATTTGCGTGTAGTGGGGGTATATTTAGAGGAACGGCAGGTACCTGATTATTTGTTAAAAGAGCAGATCCACCGTAGCCATCTGCCCTATCACAACGAATAATATTATAAAGAGGAACGTGGTAGCTGAGGCTTGGTTTTAACCACGTCTCAGCTATAGCACAAGCTAGTGGTTTGTGTTTGTGTAAGAGGAATGTAAGGTCATGCTTATTCTGAAGCACACTCCTCACATTCCATTGGAGGAATACCTGACAGGGAGCCATTTTTATAGTTTAAGAGTAGATGTATAAGTTTTTCGGCATCGTTGGACGGTAAATGAGAAGTATTTGTCGATTTAAAAGAAGATTGCGGAGAATTCGATACGTAAGAAGTCAGAAGTTGGACAAGTAGTTGGATTATGGGAGATAAATTATCAGAGGGTTGCACTTTATTGAGAGCGCAACCGTTGGGTTGCGAAGATTGAGGTGTAGAAATAATATTATAATGGCTCGTCTTGTTGTATGAAGGAGAAAGAGGTTTGTATGTTTTGGGTTTAAGGAAAACTGTTTTTTTATATGATTGAATTAACATCGGGCTTGTTTGTGAAGAGAAAGTTTTCGTGGCTTGTGTATAGCTGCGAGAAATCGGTGGCAATGATTTACTGCCTTCTGTGTAGGGGATTACCTTCTCTGCCATCAATGTTTTTATTGCTCTTTGCCGATCATACTCCGGGCATACTCTGTCATTGGCAAAATGGTTCCCGGAACATAAAACACAAAGTGCTTTACTCTCCAAGACCTCATAGCCATTACCAGGGTGATCTTGTGCACATTTAAAGCAGCGAGGTTTAGACCTGCAAATGGATTCTACATGGCCGAATCTGCAACACTTGCGACATTGGATAGTGGGGTATATATGTATTGAGCTACGGGGAGAGATGTGTAGCAACAGAATACTCTCTTCGGTAGTATTTGTCCGTCAAAGGTTAATACACATGTTTCAGTAGGTTTCCATTCGGGTGCTTCCGCTGTGAATATTTTTCTATTGATACGCCTTACCTTAAGGATTTTACCACAGCCAATGGGGGTAGTAATGTAATTTAAAGCTTCTTCTTCGGTCATGTCCGCGGGAACACCACTAACGACTCCCATCCGAGTAATGTGGAATGTAGGAATTGTAGCAACATACTTGTGGTGGCTCAGCAGATTATTGTTAAGAAACGAGTTAGCATCTTGATAAGTTGAGAACTCGACTGATACCCGATTTCTACCTACTTTTTTTATACCATCAGAAATTATATTTGAAATATTGTTTTTTAATAGAAAAATGCCAAAAGAAATAGGATGAAGGGTTGTACCGGCACTAGGGTTGGGTTCAATACGTGACACATGAACAATATACGGGGCTTTGTCATCTATGGTATACTCGTATTTATCGCGAACTACGGTATTTCTAGGTTGTTTTGTTGGTCTATCGGTGATATTTATGTCGATGACTGGGCGTTTACGAGACGCGGCTTGAGCAGGGTTGGGCTCTCTTAAATTACAAGCTTCTTCAGCTAATTGGGAGAGTGCATCCTTAGAGGATACATCAGGAAAGGTCGGAGGAGTGGAGAAGATTGGAGTGGTCGAGTAAGAAATGTCCGGAGGATCCGGCGGTTTTGTTTTATCCATCGTGGATAAACACGGTTAGAGCAGTACAAACCTTATACCAAGTAACTAAGACAACACACAGACAGTAATCACTAAAATAAATCATAACAGTAGCCAAAAGTAAACAAAAAAGCCAACAAAGAAAAAATAACCTAAACACACGTGTTAACCACAAACACACTGTCGGCAGAAACCGAAATGAATGTCATATCTTACCTTATAGGTACTGCAAGTGACACAAAAAATAACGGAATCGTTATTTAAACATCCCTTTTTGACGTAAAAGGTTTAATCACAGTAATTACAAACAAAAAAGTGTAAAGTACTTGATAGAATATATACAAGAGGTTTACGTTTCAAATATCACAATTGAGGCCCTATATTTTTTACTAGCAACCCGCCCTCGCTTCGCTTCGTTTTCAGTCGCCTACCCACATAATTTCCCTGCCCGTGTGAATACCGGGATAAAGTATAGCCTAAGTTACTCCTTATATACACAGCTAGACCTGGTAGTAAAATATCAAAATCGATGCAGTCGTTTTGAAGATTACCTCAAACAAACAGACAGACAGACAAAAAATTTTTAAACTGTACCTATTTTAGGCATGAGTCTCGTGCAGATAACCATGTAAACATGAAAAAAGCCCAGTACCTATTTTGACATTACAAACAGACACTTCGATAGCATTTAGATGTATAGATTATAGCTAATTTTAAATAAAATTTTTCCATTATACCTATTGTTACTATTTCCTTTAGGTCCCTCTTGTAGTGACCCTGATTTAGTTGACATTCAATTTATAATGAGTTATTTTGCAAATTTAGAATAACGAAGTTGTCATATTTTGAATACTGAAGGCTTTAGGAATGAGGGAAGACTGAATAAAATATACGTGGACGCAAAGCTGACGTCTAATAGAGTTGTGGAGAACAAAAGCACAACATCATCATTTCAGCCTATCGCCGTCCACTGCTGTACGTTGGCCTCTCTCATGCTACGCCACAGAGTGCGGTACTGTGCCGCCTGCATCCAACGATGCCCAGCAACTTTCACCAGGTCGTCAGTCCACCTAGTTCGTCCTACACTGGGCCGTCCGATACGTGGTCGTCACTCGAGAACCTTTCTTCCCCAGCGGTTGTCGGTTCGTCTAGCGATGTGGCCTGCCCATTGCTACTTCAGTGTGCTAATTCTTCGTACTATGTCGGTTACACCCGTTTTTTTGCGGATTTCCGTATTTCGGATTCTATCTCGCAGAAGAATCCCGGGCATAGCCCGCTCCATAGCACGCTGAGCCTCTTTGAGCCTTGTTATGAGGCCCACATTTAGGGATCACGTTTCCGTGCCATAAGTCATCACTGGTAACACAACTACAACCAACAGTTTCATTTCGAGTTTTTCTTCTCTTGTACAGATGTTATATGCATATTATATCCCGTAGGCGTGTTTTACGACATCCACGGGCAAGATAGGGAGTGGTGAATAGTATTCTTACTCCGTCACCACACGGAAAGATGCGTACCCAAAAGTGTGACATAGGCTAATGATTAAATAATAATAAAATTTTCTATCTGCTATAAGTAAATAGCCAATAATAACTGCACAGGTAGGGTACTTGTTAAGATGTCGGGCCGGCCACTTAAGACAAGGAACACGGTACCAGTGGTCGGCCCAACGAGGAAGGCGACGTGCTACGGGTGGGTTATGGGGCCGCGTCGCCCTCTGTCGCCCCGAACCGAGCCGAGCGGCGAGTGCGCTGACTAAAGCCCACCACAAAAAAACCCCTTTAAGATACCAAATTACTTGTGGTCCACTATTTCGAAAATGTAATTTTTTTCCATAGTACATATTGCAAGTTATTGGCAATGGTTTTATTCCTATGGACCCCATAACCCACCGTATTCCTTCGCCTTCTCTATTAAACCGACTACTATCTATACCAATAAATAAAATTGGAGTGTCTGTTTGTAATGTCAAAATAATAGGCTTTTTTCATGCTCACACGGTTATTTGCACGACACCTATGCCTAAAATACAGATTAAAAAAATTTTGTCTGTCTGTCTGGTTGTGCCGGGTAATCTTCGAAACGGCTGGACCGATTTCAAAAATTCTTTTACCAATGAAAAGCTATAATATCAGAGCGTAAATTAGGCTATATTTTATCCCGGTATTCCCACGGGAACGGGAACTACGGGGGTAAAACGACTAAAACCGAAGCGAAGCGAGGGCGGGTTGCTAGTTATTCATAATATTACTTGTAATATTATGAATAATAGTAGTCGGTTCACACACACACTGGAGCTAAGACTATATGTTGTATACGTAATTGTATTCAAAAGATGATAAAAAATGACAGCCCGCTGAGTTTCTTGCCGGATCTTCTCAGCTTGTGGCCGCGTTCCGATCCGGTGGTACATATTGTATTATATTCAAACGATGTATAAATTTGACAATATGTAAGTGCCTTCAAGGGGCCTATGCAGAATAAATGATTTGATTTGAAATATTAATATTATCCGTAGCTGTCATTACACAATACACCGTAACTGCTATTATCAATTAAATAAAAGCCACAAATATGTAACATAATAATTATTTTTTTAATATACTTAAACGTTTTATATACATCAACATCGAGCAAGAACATCTACAAGTTTTTATAAAGTACACCAGAGCATAACAGTTTATAAATGTATCTATATATATATGTGTGTGTATACATATACACTTTTTATATCTACAGTTCACGTTATGACACCTACTTGCGTCTTACCACGCACGTATGCGGACGTCACTCTGCCAAGTTTAACATCGAGCAATCGATAATCAAAATGAACATTTAATCTCCGTTCCACAGTAACTCATCTACCCTAGGAGCTAGCTTTCACGTTAAAAGGGCTTTATTTCGTGTCTAAATATTTACTACAAAATTATTTTATAACACATATTTTGAGTGGACAATTATCTAACATTTGTACTGAAAAGTAGTTCAGTATGTAACAAAACGTATATTATCTCTCTATTTTCACATTAGTGTATGGCTCTAAAAGGTTTGATTTTTATAGGATATTCTTTGCCTCACATTTTTATAGTGTATTCCCTAGCTTTGGTGTGTATAGTGTATTCACTGGCTTATCTACATTTTTATAGTGTATCCTTTGATATTTATAGTGTATTATCAAGGTTTGATGTTTAAAGTCTATTCTCTAGCTAGAATTTTTATAGTGCGTTCTCTAGATTTGATTTTTATAATGCATTTCCCGACTTACCTTCTTATAGTGTATACACAGAATACCTATTTATTTTTATTCGCTTCTTTGACTAATATGTATAGTGTAGTTTTGTTTGGAATGCGCTTCATTTAGTATCACATTGTTCATGTACAGGAATAAGGTGTATTTATTCTATAGCAGAGTGACGTCATAATTTTGTAAACGATTGATACATTCACAATATAAACGTTTTGAAATACATTTAATTATTTTTGGATAAACAGGACCAACAATAAATATTACATTGGTCATTAGATTACAAGATTACAATTTACAACATAGTACAATTAGGATTTGTCGGGTGTGCGAGAGAGAGCCCTAACGGTGTCTCTGTCGCACGCACTCGACACACGAACACTTGAAGTTTTAAAATGTTTGTCTCTCTCCATTTTGCTTTACATATATATTTGAAAAGATATGAGTATTTTTTAATTGATAGTTTTTGGTGGAAAATTTCACTACACATTCAGGGACCTTATTCGCTATGACCACACAATACATAACACGACTATGTTAAGATATCGTATACGCGTGGAATCGATTAAGACAAAATTCACTATATGATTTGGGAGATGTTAATTTTCAATTGCCGCGTCACGCTATTTGTATGGGACCTTTAGTAGCATATGAATAAAGGTCAATATATCCAATAACTTAAACATCTTCCGTGTTTGTGATAAGAACACAATGGCACCTCCCCTTGCCGTTCTTAGTGTTGCACGGCACCACTATTCGATATAAGCAGCTATGGAGAGGAATCTATATCAACCCGCTTGGTATGATCGTCGGATATCCCTCTAAACATAGAGGAGGTTCATGCCCAGCAGTGGAACATATGTGGGCTAAGAACGTTATAGACAGTTACAGACAGACATATTTATATACATAAATGTGAGACAGTTAATTAATAAACTGGTAACAAGTGATTATAATTATTAAAAATTGTCATACATTATATTCAACAGGTTCAACTACGTGTTGTGTGGAATCATCAAACGATATACAAAATTTTACTTTATAGTCATTAATTTAAAGTCTATTATAACAATGATTTGATATAGTACAGTCGATTACAAAAATGTTTGATATTCATATAAAAAAGAAAATTGCAGTGTAAAATTCTTTGTCTTGGCAATAACATTCAGATACGAGCCATTTTTGTCTATAATTTTCACGTTTATATCATATTCACTACACCCCAACAGATCCTCCACCGTATATTATATAAAATGCCATCAAAATTATTTAATATAACACGTTGATATACTATATTGAATATATAACACAAGGTCACCACATGACACTCTCAGATTCCCGCCAAAAACCCTTGTAAAATAACATAATTCCATACCCTCAGTCATGTAAAGAATAACGCAATAAAAAACGAATTATAAGCTGTCTTCCCAACAAGACCATAGTCCAATTCCAATATATATTATGTGTGGGTTAAAAGTGAGGAAGTGTAGGACTCGACAATTCCCGAAAGACATCCGAATGTTATTACCTTATGGCCTCTACGCACAAGTATAATAGTTTCACCATAAGCGATTCTAATTGTCTAGATGACAGCACTTGGACCAGTGACAGCGTGACTATCAGATGGCTACATTACTCTGTAGAAGACTTCTAAGTAATGCTAATCTTTATACAACGAGAGAATCCTTGTTAATATAGGTAATACAACTATATCCAAATAAACATACCGATACCACAATAAGAACCAAGACTACGCTAAGTTACACACAACTTAGCGTTCGTTTTATTTGTTAACTTTATTTGGCAACTATAATACAAATAGCATTATTTTCCTCGATTTCTTAATGTACTTGAAAAGTTTTTCGACTTCGACTAGCGACATGTCAATGTTATTCGTGATTATTTCCATTAATTGGCTTTAAATTAGCTTATATACATATTGATATAGTCATATAATTTTATTTCGGATACATTTAATAAATAATGGGCGGAGTGGAGTGGATAGGGAATTCAAGAAGAGGAATTGAGAGAACTTCCTTTGCTCGTGGGTGTAATAAAAGATGACACAGAGATACACTATGCAGATAGCATTGATGCAAGAGAAGGAAAACTCCAAATGAAACTCTATGCCAAGACGTCTGACCAACATGGTATAGTAGGTCAATTTCCCAAGCATAATAGGGGAGGCCGGAACCTAACAGTGGAACCTATATGGGCGTTGATGATGCAATGTAGTTTAAAACTTTTAAATCAATTTAAATATAATATCAATAACACTTTAGTCGTCGGCTGTACTTAGTAAGGTACAACCTAAGCTATGAACGAGCACCATGGATATATAAAAATAACATTATTTACTATTTAACTTAAGCTGTAGAAATACGTATAGATGTATCTCGAAAACTAAAAAAGAAATAATATTTTATAAATTTAGAACAAAAACGTGACCATTTTGACTTGATAACGTTTTATAAATTGATGAACGCTGGTTGCACGCACGAAAAAGTATGACTCATTGTCACGTTCCGCCTGAGCCGAGCGTGCAAGCGAGTGTACGGAATGATCAATAGAGAATGGGCCTAAGCGTTCGGCTTGTGACGAATCTATCTGTCTTCAATAAAGTATTTTAATTAACGAATGCAAATAAATGATAATTTAACGAAAAAATTGTAATTTTCAATTAACTCCTTTATTTTATACAAAATAATAATAATTCAGTACTAATAATTCAATTCATAAATATATGCAATTTTTATCATTGTTTTTTATGACTTTATCACCTAAAATAATCGGGTGTAAATCAACTTTACAGACAGACATTATTCTATTTTCATAAGACTGTCTCCTTACTGGGGTAAACATGTGAACAGTTCAATGCATGACGAGTCTCTACTACGAAATTCAAAGACGGAATCAATGACAATTCATTTGATTTCCCAACCTCCAAACCTTTCGTATTTGATGCTCGCGATTTGATAGTACCTATACTTAATTTAATGGTAGTGCCTTGGGTATCAAAAATTAGCTCCTATTATTTAAGAAAATATACTATTTCATTTAATTCTTCGGATATAACGGTAACTATGTATTATTTTCAGTATTCATAACTGTAATATTGTCCCGATAGACAGAGAATCCCGTACCAACACATTTGACTAGCGTGGTATAGTAGGTCATTGTTCCCTCGAAGCGCTAGGCTAGAGTCCAGCAGTGGGACTTATGAACTGAGATGATGAGACGGTTAAATAACGCTACAAAATGCAAAATATATTGACAAAAAAGTATGAATCACTTAAGCTAGATACCAAATCAAAATATTAAAAATAAGTAAGTATTATCGACACGATTTCCCTTTAATGTCTAAACCAATCCAAATATTTAGCTTGTAATTCTTGTTTTTATTATTAATTTTTCACTCGAAGATAACTCGATTATATTTTTTTTATAGATTTATAAAAATATTTTCTATATTTGATACGATACTATATAATATAATTAAGTATATAGTGCATTGGAAATAATAATAAATACTATTTTTATTATTATAAATATATCATCTTTATATCGATAGTAGATCAAAGGGAGCTACTAAAAGTATATAAAGCAAAACCAGGAAAAAGTACTCTTAACCATAAAATATAAATTATGAAACCTTCTCCCATTCAAACTCTTTTGAGCAAAAGAAAAGGATAAAAGATTACTCAAATGTACAAAATAAGTATTTTCTTCTTTGTCATAGCGATACATCTTAAATAATACTGAATCAATTTTAATGTTTGATACGCCATTTTGGAATTTATTTGAACCACTAGTGACGAAAAATAGTAAACCTAGTAGTAGTACTGGCATCTGGTGTTTTGTTTTTCATTTTTAATTTCTTCCTCCGCGATATTAAACGCCAAGTCTTAGAAACGACCGTAAATTAAAAAGCAAATAATAAATAAAAAGAGAAATATATAGTTTACCGTCTAACTACATAAAATATTCAACTATAGTTAGATAAAATATTTACCTACTTTTCGTCATTAGTCAAAGTTATTGGATTATTTAAAAAAAAAGGCTAATTCTCTCTGGTACATCAAACTTTAAGAATGTGTTTATGATATTGTAAACAATACCGTAGTTAAGTAACAGTTATAAACGTAATAAATTCTCAACGAATGTTGTGAAATATTTGCACGAGAATCTTCTAGTCTTATACATATATTCATTAGAAGGTAACCAGGATCATAATTCCTAATAGCCCGCTAATTCGAGCTCAAGTGTGCTTAAATTTAACATATTATTAATCAATATATATTTTCTTAAACTCGTGGACAACAGAAACAATTTATATATTACTTAAATTTTAGGATATGGATTATGAATTAAATTTTGCCACAATGTTGCGCGACATTCGACAACATCGCCCAATATTACGAAACAATTCACAACAGACGAACGCAATGCGCACATTTACAGGTTATATATACATTAGGAAATATTTTATATACAGATTGAGTTTAAATCAATGTATACATTATTTATTTACTTAAAACATACGTCAGAAATTAATAACTTGATTTCGTTACATAGAAATCTATATGATAAGATTTGTAATTTTGGACGTTCAATATTTTAGTCCTTTAATAACTAGGAATACTGTAAATTTGATGAAAAGACGGAATAACAATAAAATATTTAGTTTGGGGCACAGATAAATAGCGACATAATACATACGACCGAATAGCAACAAAATAGATAACAAGTCTCATTTAGAATGTGTTTTTCTCAAAATTTCTCACAATAACATTCATAGCTCATTTTTTATTTGCATAAAGGTCATCATCTTTAATGGGCTATAATAAATTAATATTGCCACTACTCTGCCAATTTCATAAAGATAATCTCTCGGATACACTAAAAAAAGAAAAAATCACAGGTCATCTTTGCTTATTTTATATTATTTGACATTTGAGCGCCAAAAGTTTACCTACCATTTATATATATTTATTGACGTCTTTATATTGAGGGATCTTTATTCTATTTATCGTGTGGTGAAGGCATAAGAATACAATTAACCACCCCCCTCTCTTGACAGTAGATGTCGTAAATGACGACTGAGGGATTTAATATCAATGCAAAAAAGGGAATCTCAAAATAAAATCTTATACCAACACGTCTAACCAGGGTGGTTTTCCCTCTTCCTTTGGAAGCGAGGAGGATGGAGGCTCAAACTCAGCGCTGGAACGTATGAGGTAAGATGAAGGTATATTGATTAAGGTTAGAATCATTTAGTTTAGAAAAAAAAAGCGTAAAATTCGCTTACGCAATTCAAACTCATCCTGTATATAAGCAATGGCGCGTTACATAAATTATTGCCAGGTAAAATCACATTAGACGTTTTTTTTTTATAATTAAATATACATTTAGTGAAATATCAATTAATATACTAAATAGGATAAAAAATCGACTAATTTAGTCAATTACTAATTTCACTAATAGGAGTCACATTTGTTCAATTTTAATAATATTAAAATAGTAGATATATTATTTAAATAAATTATCTTTATATAACTAGCACAAAAGATATTTAGTATAAACATACCATTTTTTAGATAAGCTAAACTTATTAATGAAGGTATTAGTTATATGAAGGGAGAAGGGAGGTATAAGGGGTATTGAAGGTATAACATTATCACTTAACAGCAGTCAGTATACCTTCAAATATTTGTGTTTAGCTGCAGACAACTTTAACAGCTTTGCCCGGGCTATGGGTGACTCTAAACCTGGAAAAACTTTAAGCGACATCGTTCAAGGACACCTTTATGTAGACCTCGGCTTGGAGGGTTGCTGACGGCCAAGTGGGCGTAAATTACTGGCTACTACGTGATCCAGTCACCGACCTCGACGGCGTACCGCGGATATTTATCAGTAATGGCCTCATGTGTACGCCCTTTACTAAGCGAGCGTAATTTCCTGGTCAGTCTCATTGATTAAATATCGAGGATGTCGGATGGAGGAAAATTTTCATAGGGTCGTTAATCGCCCGAACCACTAACATCCCTATGGGTGAGTTATGGCATAGTCGAAATAGCTCTGGGGCATCGTTACCTATCAATACAGGCAATCCTTAGGGAGGTTGACAATGTCCCTTCCACTTTGTAACGAAGGGTATAGCACCTTTTAGATAGTATTTTACGATTAGAATTCAATAATTGAGGATTTTTAAGTACTAACTTATACAAGTTACGTATTAAGTATACAAATAAGTCCGTCATGGGTTAAAGAAACTATAGTGACAATTTTACTATTCAATTTAGGCAAGCTGGCGAACAGGATTCTCTCACTTTTCTCCATTCTGCTTGAAGGATGTGATGGCTACTCTAGTAATAGAGCTTGTAGTGAGATACTGCTTATAATTAGTAAGTAACTCGAGTTTTAATTTTTAATCACCAAATACTTTTGTTTAGAATTTTGTGGAGGACCAAAATAGAACGAAAACTGATCTATTATATCGCGCTAGGGTATTAGTACAATTTTATATCGAATTTTCCATAACCATCACGCGCAAGATAATAAATAGTATGATAGTGTAATGATAAAGGGGGAGTGATAAATTATATTATTACTCCACCTCCACACGAAAAGTTACACATTAAATAAAAGAGAAATTGCTTAAAATATAAATGGCTTAAAAGAGAAATTACTGGTACGCTCTTAGCTCGATTGAATATAGAGAAATTTGGACATAATAATTTATTTAGTTTTAGTAATTTTATCGATATGATAATATTAATATTAAACTAACGCACAACAACCTTGCTGTGTGGTGGCGGTTAATGCTACCAGCTCCTGAGTATTACCCCTTACCAATGGAGTTGTAAAAATCAGTTGAAAATTTCAGTAATAGAATGCAGCAGTTCGCTCCAGGTAACCTACAGCACTCCATGGTGCGATCGCCAAACTGTTTGTCGTGAGTGGACTAGACATGGACAGTGACAAGCCAGTTTATGATGATGATAACCGCACGTGTTCTAAGTATCAACTATGGTAACACCAGGATTAAGCGAACAGTCTCCCGGGCAACACCGTGAAAGTCAACCCGCTTGACAAACTTGGCAATTGGGGCTTTTGTCATGCCACTATCTATACCAATAAATAAAATTGGAGTGTCTGTTTGTAATGTCAAAATAATAGGCTTTTTTCATGCTCACACGGTTATTTGCAGGACACCTATGCCTAAAATAGCAATAAAAAAATTTTTGTCTGTCTGTCTGTCTGTTTGTTCCGGGTAATCTTCAAAACGGCTGGACCGATTTTAAAAATTCTTTCACCAATGGAAAGCTATAATATCAGGGCGTAAACTAGGCCATATTTTATCCCGGTATTCCCACGGGAACGGGAACTACGCGGGTAAAACGACTATAACCTATAACCGAAGCGAAGCGAGGGCGGGTTGCTAGTCTATATATATAAAAGAAAGTTGCATTAGATACACTATAACTTAAGAACGGCTATACCGAAATGGCTGAAAATTGGTGAGGAGGTAGCTTAGAACTAGGAAATGGACATAGGATAATTTTCATCCCGTTCGACCGCGTTCCCGTGTGACGTGACATAAAATGTCAAAGAGATACCAAGTCACTATAAACTGTGGTA
The DNA here is from genome assembly GCA_032191425.1 of Lymantria dispar. Lineage (NCBI taxonomy): Eukaryota > Metazoa > Arthropoda > Insecta > Lepidoptera > Erebidae > Lymantria > Lymantria dispar. The sequence continues at coordinate 33,431,648 of CM063453.1, forward strand.
TAACAAAAACGTATCTATCACGTAATAACAAAACGCAAATGACAGCTAAACGTAATTTTGTCTATGGTTAACTATGGTTGAGGACTTTTGACGCGAATGTCAAAGGGTCACGTAGCACTTTTATATTTTTTTCATTATTTTAGTGTTTTACAGTGTTATATTGAATAATTTTGCTGATATTTTATGTAATATAATGCAGATAAAATTCTAAAGTGTAGTGAATATGATATAATAGTGAATTACGTGCATTTTGACATTCTGCCAAAATACCCAGAGAAGGCATGACTTTGATATCAACACCAAATCATGCTAACTACTGACTGAAAGACTAAGACTAAAGACGTGAATAATCAATGTAATAACTCGACACTGGCACCAATAGCTCATATTATTGTAGCTCATTGCCATTAAATAAGAGGAAGAAGTATGGTTGAAAATGTGATTATTATAATTTTGTCAGAAATCAATAATCAGTACTTTCTATTCTCTTTGAATTATCATTAACAATGTAGCGACCAAGACGAAAAAAATTATGACGGTACGAATTTCGCCGGGTCAGCTAGTGTTCTATAAAGTAAAGCCATGCAGTCTTGGTAATCGGGACCTGTAACGATATATCTGAAAGATCCTGGAAGGAGTTGGGGGGACCCAACCGATTAACATAGTTATATATATTCTTGAAATAATCTAATACCGTGTAAATATGTATTAGGAGTGCGTGTGTAAAATTTAAACTACCACCACAAATAACCACCAATAAAATTAAAACCCCCTTTTACCACCAAAACTTAATATATAAATATATATTAATCTTTTGTTCGTGTGTTTGTAATTGAAATCCTTCTAAACGACGGACCAATTTTGATGAAATTTTTTGTGTGTTCAAGTGGGTTCGAGTATGATTTCGATTAATATTTGGACTCGGTAGGTGGAGCGAACAATTTCAAAGAGAATTCCTTTTTTTTTTTAAATTGAACAGAATAGTGACTGTTGGGTCAGCTAGTTTATTGTATAATTATTAAATCATAATTTAAATATTTTTTTTAATTACACAGAACAGCGTCTTTTTAGTCGGCTATTATAAAAGGCATAGATTAAAAATACATTCAGAATCAGTTCAATTTTGACACAAAGTACCAATGGCAAGTCAACATCGGCTAATATGATGGTCGCTCATATCTGATAGCATCAGTGAGCAATGAGGACAACTACAAAGGCACAGACATGACCCAAGGAAAACCTAAAATAAATTATTTGATACATATATTTTATGCAAAAAGATTACACATTGTAAATAATATTTAACGGATTTCATCGCGTTTGTTTGATTGCCCGACGTTTCGAACACTTTACAGCGTTCATGGTCACAGGCGGACGGAAAATCTGTAAAATAACTTTATTTACAGTGTGTAATACTCGCGTAAACTCTGAAAAGATTACAAATGCTAAAAAATACTGATCAACCGTACGATGTTCAGGTTTCTGGACCGGGGAGTTAGTACGTCACCCGCCGAGAGGTCCACCGAGTGAGAAAAGATCGACGTCCTCCCCGATATCCGGGGTATTCCGTCGCGTCGAACACTGACGTCAAGTCACCCTACTCCGGTGGTCGGCCCAACGACGAAGGCGACGTGTCACAGGTGGGTTACGGGTGTGCGTGCTTACGCCCCTCTGTCGCCCCGGACGGAGGCGGGCGAGGAGCGTGCCAACCGCAAAAAAAAAAGATGTTCAGGTTTTAATTTATTTTATCCTCTTGGAACTTGCTTATCGAGGATCATATGCGATGAAAATCGTGTCTAATTAGTTAATTAATAGGAAAATAGAAAACAGTGATGAGAGACAATGGTACTGGACAATTGGGCTTGGTACGTGGATATCATATTACATTTTATCGATATTGTAAATAAAACTACTTTACGGATTTTATCGCGTTTGTATTTGATTTTTGATTGCCCGACGTTTCGAATACTTTACAGCGTTCATGATCACAGGCGGATTATATATAGCGGAAGAGTTTTTTTGTTTGAACGCGCTAATCTCATGAACTGCTGGTCCGACTTGAAAAATTCTTTCAGTATTATATAGGCCTTTTATCGAGGAAAGCTAAAGGCTATATATCGTCACGCTAAGACCAATAGGAACAGCGCACCAATGAAAAATGTTTCAGAATCAGGTTTTTTTTCCTTTTCAGAGCTTCCGCTGCGTGCGCTGTATAAGCTTAAGGTTTCACAAGAATCATGTGTGACAGAATTCTGTTATTTAAAAATATTTTCACTTTCTACGTAAACAAAGTCAAGGTTTAAAGTTAGCAAAGTAATTATTCCACGTAGACGAAGTCGCGGGCATAAGCTAGTTAAATATAAACGCTATAAAATCCGTAGTTTTATTTACAATGTGTAATACTCTCGTAAACATCAAAAATCATTATTTAATCGATATTTTCTTCTATATAACAAAGAACATTAATTGGTAACACAAAATTACATACAACACTATTATTTATTGAATGTGAATAAAATAATAACGTGATAAGCGTTATAACTCATAAATACGTTAAGTTATAACAGTATTTATTAATAAGTTATCACGCTATTTATAACTTAATCATAAACGTTATTTATTAAAAAAATATAACAGTAATTTAAAATTCTAACGACCGTTATTATTTGTAAAACAATTATAACTCCTGCTATTTTTAGTGAACCAGTTATAATGATAGCACGTTAATTATTCATCGTTATATTATTTTCGTTATAATAAGAAGAACAACGGTACACAAGACTAAAAAAATAATCATATATCTTGACTGAAATCGGTATATCTATGGTATGCGTTTTTTAATATTTTTTTTTTTGTTTATTCAGAGCTATTTGTAACGCAGAATCGCTTAAATTAGATTATAATATATTTCGGTATTGGACTGATACATTTTTCGTTTATAACGTTAACGCTTTGTATATAATCGTTATATATTATTTTTAATAAAACGTGTAAGACGTATTGTTAACACAGAATCATTTAAAACACGTTTCATTATTTATCATTGCGAGACTAGTAACGGTATTAATAAGTTTGTTGTATAAGCAATAACGTATTATATTTTAACGTTATATTTTAAAACATAATGAACAAGATATAACGGTAAAACAATTCATTTAAAAATTTTGAATATTGTAAAACTAATGTAGGGATTTTATCGCGTTTGTATTTGATTTTTGATTGGCCGACGTTTCGAACACTTTACAGCATTCATGGTCTCGGGCGGACTAAAATGTTCTCCCGTGACCATGAACGCTGAATATTAGTTATAAATAGTTTTATTTACAATGTGTAATACTCGCGTAAACATCAGGAATCATTTCTGAATTTCGTCGTCTGTTAGGAACGTTCTGTTTGACAGGATCGTTAAAGTTATTTTAACGTTATTTATATAACGTTATTTATTCATTCCGAACGTTTAAACGAACAGAACGTTAAAGTTATTAAAATAAATACGTTATATATTCGTTCTGAACGTCTGTTAAGGATCGTTAACGTTATTTCTTATATTTTTATCATACGATACCGTATTGTATTTTATTGGTATATATTCACTATAAATATAAATTATAGATTATCAGTGTATACTAGTGACAAATAAAATATTTTATACAAAAAACAATAATAATACCGTATACTAAATACTGATCTCGCATTAACAAATAAATAGTAAGTCTTAGCGTGAGACCAGAATGCACATAGACCAGTGCTGGTCACCAGGAGAAAGTTCATTTAAGATGTATAGTATAGGGGTACGCGATCATAGCGGTGGCCGGAGCGCTGGATCTCGTGGTTGTAGGGCTAAAGCGGCCGCCGCAGCATCAGCGGCGGCTGCAGGATCTCTAGCAGCTCCCAGCACCAGAGATAAACGTCGCCATGTATCAGCCCGAGCAGGCTCTAGAGCCGCCGCCTCGCGTAACGCCTTCTCAGCTAAGCCAAGCCAACCCAGGTTATAGTACGCCGCACCTGTTTAAGTAGAAACACAAATCAGCTACTAGGTTATATATAACTACGATGACTATTGTTGAATTATTATTTTTAAGATATCCTTGCACTAATGATATAATCCCTATATTGCGGTGGACTTTACAAATATATGATTAACGGACACAAATTATATCCGAACTAGGAACAATAATTTGTGGATCACACAGTGTTGTCCTGCATGGGATTCGAACTGGGACACTGGCACGGTGCCAGTACAGTGCCAGTGTCGCTCCATCTGTGCAGTCGAATTTATTATTATGCTATTTCTTTATTTGAGGTCTAAAAAGAGTTTATTTATAATCATAAAACTTGTTTTATCATCCTCTCGGCTCCTACATGTCCCATGCTAGTCATTCAGTTTGATATAGTGTTTTGTTTCGAGTTTTCCTTCTCTTGTACAAGTGTTATATGCTTACTATATACCTTAGTCGTCTTTTACGACACGGGAGATAGGGAGTGGTGAATTATTTTCTTATTCCGTGACCACGCGGCAACACCAAGCTTGTTTACGAGTAAAAAATGATTGCCATAAATAGGACTCGAACGCGCATCCATTGGAAATCCTATCCAATCGTCTTACCAATTACACTAGCGTGGGCTGACGTATGACAGGTTAAATTATCACTCGTATTTGTCGTCTTCTGTGTAATGACGGAGCAAGAATACAATTCGCATCTCTTATATAATATGCATGTAACATCTGTGCAAGAGAAAGAATAGTAAAAATAAAACTGTATACCATCTGTGTGCCTATTATTGAATCTCGATTCCAATCCTAAATCCAATCGCAGCTCGAATTTGAGCAATTTGATACTCTTGAAAGCGACACTAGCGCACGATTGGAATCAAATTCGGTGGATTTTTTTAAACTCAATAAATTCGACTCTCGTCGATTAAGTCAAATATTTACTACTCCCGACGTGATTTTGACATAGTTTAAAATCGTTAATGTTGCACAATTTCAAGAAAGTGGCTTTGTGGTGATCGAGTTCGGTAACGTTATTAATTTAAAGTAATAAAATACGGCACATTTGGTGAAAATAAGAACGGCGAACGCGAAGAATTCATTCTCGATTTTGTTTAAGTGTACCAAATATAAGTTTGGTGAGATTGGAGTTGAATCAGATACGAAATTAGAATTGATTTCAAGAGTAGGCACACAGGTCTGATCAGTGTGGCACAGTAAGTCAGTTTCCCTCATTTTATGGAGGAAGCTCGAGTCTCGCTGGACGTTTACGATCCGAGATGTTGAAGTTAATAATCCTCTGTAACAAAATCTACTTTAAAGTTATATGAGTTACTCACCCAGTTGCACCATACTGTCCAAGTGTGTGGGGTGTATCGCGAGCGCGTTCTGGAAGCACTGACGAGCCTCTTCCCATTCGGAACTTGCCGCGTGGACCAGACCTCGCTAGGAAAACATATCATCAGGATTTTGCACTTTTAAATAATGGCTTGACATCGGGCAGATATCCTAGGTCGTATATCTTAATAAACCACACACTATACGCAGATTAAAACTATGTGTTGAGTATAATTAAAAATACTAGTGGTCGCCGTGTGGTCGAAATTCAGCCATAATTCATTTACATTAATTTTTCTGCTATACAATTTTCTTTAATTTTATTTATAATTTATTTATCATTTTAATGTAATTGTAAATTGAGCAAGCTGTATTTCACTAATAACAAATATATGTATATGTATATCTATATAAGCACAAATCTCTATTAGACATTGTCATCATAATTATGATTGTTTGACATTCAGTTCGACCAGAGATTTTAACCGTAAACAAAAGAGTATAAGCGTTGCTACGCAACACACTCACACAAACGTGTGTGTGTGTGTAGCGATTGCGTTGTAGTGTGCGTAATGTCTTTTTAATGAATTTAATGCATTTATAATCCATTATTATATGAAATTTTAGTTTTATGCACTTCTCCTCACTATATACATGAACTGTGCCCAATTTCATACTTGTCCATTCACGTAATTTTCGTAAAAAGGGGTACAAAGTTTTTGCTTCACGTATTTATATATAGATATGAAGTTGTGTCTGTGTGGTGAGGGAGTAAGAATACAATTCCATCTCTTGACCAGGGTGTGAAAGACGACTAAGGGATATAATATGTAGATAACAATGCAACACATAGAAAACTCTAAATAAAAAACCTATACTAACAACACATTTGACCAGTGTGGAATAGTAGGTCAATTTACTTCTTTTTTGGGGTGGGCTATTATCAGCGCACCCACCGTCCAGCTACATCGTACGTTGAGCCGACAATCGGTACCGAGTACCTTGTCCTCCATGGTCGGTTGGACGGAATCCCCTGAGGGTACCCCTTTTTTTTGTGTGGACTGCGGTCAGCGCGCTTCCGCACCACTCTGTCCGGGGCGACAGAGGGGCTTAAGCACGCAACACTCGCAACCCACCCGAACACCACGTCGCCTTCGTCGTTGGACCGACCACCGGAGCAGGGTACCACCGGAACAGGGTGAGGGGTACCTCTTAGCGAGTGACGGACTAAAATCCCCGGTCCGGCCACCCGAGGTTAATTTAACTTTAAACGATGCTAAGGACCAACAGTAGAACGTACATAAGATCTATAACCAAACCCCACGAAAGACATTTGCCCTATGTTCAATCTTCATACAACTTCATAACCTTTCATGTCACCTCTCCATCACCATTTGCGTTGAATATCATTACCGATACCTTGTCATCGGTGGACTTTTTAAAAAGTTAACCAGATAAAGCAGCGCTAGTCATAAGTTGTTGAAGTATGATAAAAACAAGTGTTCTTACATATTTCAAAGTAAAATGTTTCATAGTGTATATATATATATATATTACTTCGTCTCAATTTATACACGCCCATAAGTGGGCACGTCCTCCCCAATAGGAGAGAAATTGACTTTGTTTCATCTTATAGTTCCGACTTATACAGATATGACGGCACTCTTTTTTTTATGATGACGCTTTGGTCAATTTGAATGTTGGTGTGTTTAATCCAACTCAGTTGGGCAGCGTTCGGGAAACTTAAGAGGATCTTCTCGTCCAACATACCTCAGTGTCTGAAAACACAGGTCTACGATCAGTGTGTGTTACCAGTGATGATTTACGGCACGGAAACTTGATCCCTAAATATAGGCCTCATAGCAAGGCTCAAAGTCGCTCAGCGTGCTATGGAGCGGGCTATGCTAGGGATTTCTCTACGAGATAGAATCCGAAATACGGAAATCCGCAAAAGAACGGGTGTAACCGACATAGCACGAAGAATTAGCACGCTGAAGTGGCAATGGGCAGGCCACATCGCTCGACGAACCGACAACCGCTGGGGAAGAAAGGTTCTCGAGTGGCGACCACGTATCCGACGACGCAGTGTAGGACGCACCCCCACTAGGTGGATCGACGACCTGGTGAAGGTTGCTGGGCGTCGTTGGATGCAGGCGGTACAGGACCGCACTTTGTGGCGTAACATGAGGGAGGCTTACGTCCAGCAGTGGACGGCAATAGGCTGAAATTATGATGATGATGAATGCTGATGTGTTTAAATGATGGAATAGGATTGGCTTAGTGCGGGAGAATGTTCAGGAATGACTTAAAGCCTTAGCATACCTATTATGTCATGCTGGTCAAACATGTTGGTATAGGCTTTTATTTCGAGTGCTCCTTCTCTGGCGCGGATGTTATATGCATTATATATCGCTTAGTAGTTTTTTACTCCGTCACACAGTGTATGTACTTATCGTATTATTTATAACTTACCGTATATAATACAAGATGACTGAATGGTGTGAGCGATGCAGCTTCCGATACGCAACCGGCCGCAGCACTCACACGACCTAACCTGCAACATTAATATATTTAAATTGTTTATTATGCATAAACCCCGAGAGGGCACTTACATATTGTCAAGTTAACAAAATTAAAATATATTATCCAAAAAAAATAAACTACCACCGGATCGGAACGCGACCGCTACTGAGAAGATCCGGCAAGAAACTCAGTGGGCTTGTCTATTGTTTTTAATTTTTTTTTTCTTACAAGATATGAAATTGTGTACAACATGTTTTGTAAGAACTAGCTCCAGTGTGATATCCGAACCACAAAATAAAAAATATAATTCAAACGATTATGGCTGGACCAGGTCCCACAAGCGGCACCCGATTACGAGTTAACTACTAGAGCAGCCATCACTCCCCTCAACCACTATGGAGGGAAGGGAGAGACTCGCTCCATGGAGCTACCGCAAGTAGATCCTTCAGTGAGCATGACCAACACCATGTTACAAACAGTGAAAAAACAAAATTGCGTTAGGCAAAACACGCTACGCTTTACAATAAAAGTTAAAAAAAAAAAATATTTAACATAACAAGGAAATTACTGAATGAGGTGCTGCTCACAACCAATCTTTATTATCATCTACATAATCCGAGATTTTATAATAAGCTTTTTTACAAAGTCTATTCTTGATGGTTTTTTTAACCTTTTTCATTGGCATGTCTCAGATATCTTTAGGTAATCTATTGTAGAAGCGTATAAATTTGCCCCATGAATGATTTGCTAATTTTTTGAAGACGAGTAGTATGTACAATATATTATACACTTGATAACGGTATTACACAAATACCGCCATTTCTTGACACAATGCACACCAATATATGTAGAAGAATTATCATCACAGTTCATAAAAATTCACTGCTAGGCTCGAGCCTCCTACGTAATGTGAGGCAAATTGACCTAATATCAGGCTGGTCAGGAGTGTTGGTACAGTAGATCAATTTCCCACATATTGTGTTGGAGCCCAACAGTGGGACATGTATGAACTATGATGATGACGTAGTTTTGAAGTCACTTTTTATTTTTCAAATTTTTTAATACTATTTTGTCTGTTTTTTTTTTTGTGTGGGTTACGGTCGGCGCGCTCCATTTTGTGTAATGGTAGTGATACACGACTACTGTCTGTTTTCAACCACAAATGTGTCAGTTTTACCGACATAGTAACACAGTTTCGTTAACAACTGACGTTTAAGTACATACAGTGTAAACTCTATATAACGACACTTAAGGGACTGTGAATTTTTTGACGTTATAGAGAGTGGTCGTTAGTTGCAGTGAAATAAAAAATGATATTATTTTACTATTCTAATATTTATTTACTAATATAGTGTAAATTTTACAAACGTAAAAACAACTATGATTAAGATAACGTTTAACAACCTAATGACAGCCCAGTGGCCAAAGTAAACATGTGCAAGTTTATCACACAAAAACAAAATATAATTTTTTACAATGTTTCGTAGGTCATTTGTTATTGTTTTCTTTTGTGAAGAAAAACCGGTGTAATTTGATTGGTCTCATGCTAATAGTAACACGTACATAAATGTGTGTTAGTTCATTACCATTTTGGATCATGCATTACAGGAGTTGGCATGTGGTGGGATAAATCCCATAAAATAGAATAGTCGAGAAAAGGTCCAAAGAAAATGAATGATGAATACATTCATTCTTTTTTTGTTACAAATAAACGGTGAAATTTGATTGATCTCATATTAATAGTAACATGTACGTAACTACATGTGGAGTTGATTAACTCATTGTTTTATTTGCCTTATATAAATGTGAATACTTTCGATGTGCGGGATCCCGCAAATACCGGAATCCCGCGGGATTGAAAATTCGTAGTCCCGCAAATACCGAGATTGAATTCAGGCTGCGGGATTGGAAGCCCTAGCCGGAGGCACATACCTCACCTCGAGTTTTGGCCACCACCTGGCCCTTAGTACTACGGCATTCCATTAATGACAATTATCACTCTCTGGTGAACTAATCTAACACAAAACGCGTTAAAAAAAACTGGCATAGTTAATAAATTCATAGGTCAAAATTCTTGTAGTTAATTTACATACCTAATACACAATTGTGCTAATAGTAGCCAGGCACTGGCGCGATGGTCCGCCAGGTGCGGCCTGGGACGTTGTGTAGACAAAGACGAAGCACCTTCTGATAATGCACGCTCTATACGATACACGCCCGCTGACTCCGCACGAATTGATGCTAAAATACAATACATTACTACAATACATTACTACAATATAATACATCATTCGTATGAGGATAGAGTTAGAATACAATTCACAACCCCGTGGATGTTGTAAAAGACGACTAAAGGATATAATATACAGATAACTAATCTATACAAAAGAAAGATATCTCGACATAAACGTTTGACCTGCCTGGTATAGTAGGTAAATTTGCCTCACATTATGAAGGAGGTCTGGACCCAACAGTAAAACTTAAGATGATGATGATGATGACATCGTCACTTCAGTTGTGATAAATTCTATTACTTGAGCTACATTCATTTATTTTATATGCGTCCCGAGCTTCTCCACAATAGAAGGGAGATTGGCCCACCATACCAAGCTGGTCAGACAGGTTGGTGTAGTATTTTATATCGAGTTTTTCCTCTTCTACTCGAGCTACAGGAAAAGATAAATTGACTGTCCTACTACATCATGCTGTTCTGATAGTTACGTTGATATTTTTTTTTATGCTGAGCTACGGTCAGCTCACCCGCCGCCCGGCTCCGTCCGGGCGACAGAGGGGTGGAGCGCGGCCCTGTAACCGACCCATACAGCACGTCGCCTTCGTCGTTGGGCCAACCACCGGTGCAGAGTTCCTTGATTTCAGTGGTCGACCCGAACAAGTTGATATAGAATTTCATTTAAATTGTTCCTTTTCATTGATGTTATCTTCTTGCGTCTGTTAGTAATTTTTCTACAATTATATACGAGAAAGGAAATATTAGTAACAGATTGGATGGATCAAGTATAGAACCCTGTGGCACTCCTTATAATAACCGTTACACGCGTTAATATGATCAGATTAACACATCACCCATCGAATATGAGATGACAAATTAAGCGCTAAATTCAATGCGCTTGTTCACATTCTGAAGTAGGGTGGAAGTCACGTCCGTAGCCTCTTTTAAAATTAGTCGAAAGCCTTACAGTATTTCAGTCTTCTTTCACTTATACATAAAATGATTATAATTGTGGTAATTGCAGTTATTATTTAAATAATGCATAAGAATAATAAATTATTCTGCAATGAATAATTGCTTACCTCCGTCCCTGACACTTAGCGTGTCGTCGTGTTGTGAGTCTGACAACGCATCTAATTCCGCGTAACCATTCTGTTCACTCTCGAACTCTGATTCTGTACTATTTACTAATGAGAGCAACTCTTTACCGGTCGCTAATGCTGCCTGAAAATATTTTACAAGTAATATTACATAAAAGGCTAGTTTAATGATTAACATTTTTTATAAACTATCGAAAATTTTAATTATAGAAGTTAAGAATACTCTTACTGAAATACAAAGTCAAATAATTTGATTGATAACAGAATACCTCGTTCATATCAAAGTGTAAAGAAGTCATTAACATATTATTGACAAATAACTGTACCAGTCTCTATTGTCACAGAGGGAGCATATGAACACTGTAATAAAATTATTTCAGCTAACAAATAAATATGAATATAACTACTAGTCAAGCACTTCTAGGAATACATAGACTCACCACTCTTTCCCATAGGGGTAGGCCGAGACCACATCCCTACACTTGCTACGAACTTGCCACACCACTTTCGCCTCCTCCACATTCATTAATCTCCTTATGCATGTTCATCGGTTTACTTTTAACTTGGCCTTTCTTAAGAACGTCCTTCATTTGATTGTGGAACATACGCCTTGGACGAAGGTGAACGGAAGTATTGGAAGGGGAAGACCCCTTCCAATACTTCCGTTCACCTTCATCCTATAAATTCTCCCTGTCAATCTCCTTTCATTCATTCTCTCTACATGACCAAACCAACTTAACGTACCTTTTACATTCTTTGTCACTACATCTATTTTAATACCACAAGATTTTCTAATCACTCCATTCTAAATTCTATCACTCAATTTCACACCAATCATGCTCCTCAGCGCTCTCATTTCCACGGCATTTATTCTACTTTCGTACTTATTCTGCCATATCCACCCTCCCTAGACCACCAGTGGTCTGCAGAAGCTAAAATATGGTCCGCCAATGAATATTTATTACACAACTTATTTATGTGAACAAGGATTTTCTGCTTCCAAGTAATTAAAAACAAGGCGAGGCATCGCTTAAAAGTATGTGATGATTTGCGTGTAACTTTGAGTAAAAATATTAGGCCTAAGATAGCTGTACTCGTACAAAACATGCAAGCTCAAAAATCACATTAATACAAAATAAGTTTATCTTAAAATATTATTATTTCTTTTTATGTACAGTGGATTTCATTAATAACGACCTCGGTTGTAATGACTTTTCGGTTATAGCGACGGATATAACGCCTAATTCGGGTATACCGACTTGTTTTTATGAACTATTTGGGGCAGATTCCTAGAAATTCCTTTCGGATGTTGCGACTGAGTTAACAAAGGCACAAAGTGTCATTCATAAGCTTTAACTATTAAGCTTTCTTCTCCTTTGTTTATTTTCGCAGTTGGTCAAATGCTTTATTTTTACGTAGGGTTAACCTTTGTTTACATTCACAGATGGTCAAATGCTTTGTTTTGTTGTGTGTAGCGTTACTTAGCATGTGCGCGAAGTTATAATTATGAATCAGTTAGCTACTTCCAGTGAGTGAAGTGTTTCTTAAATTTGTGAAAATGGCTCCTAGACGTACATTTACTGTTAAAGAAAAACTGATTTTGGATATAGAGACCTCCGGATATAGCGATGACATTAAAGTGGTCCCTCCGCCGTCGTTATAACCGAAATACACTGTTATTTCCTATTGCGTTTTAATTAAAGTTTCAGTTTGATTATTACAGTTTATTTTTATTATATTTACATAGTGGTCCCTGCTAACAAGAATAATACTAAAGTGGTCACTGACCATAAAAGGTTGGGAACCCCTGCTGTAAATAGATACAGATTGAGAAATAACAATTATAGCTACGGGTTTAAGTACCTCTGGACTCTCCCAGGTGAGCTGTAGTGTCGCCAGGGCTGCGAGGGGCCAGTCGGCAGTAGGGTAGTGATGTCTGGCGAGTCTCGCCGCGGCGAGAGCACGCGCCCCCCTCGCCCCTGCGCAGGCACAAGACCACAGCGCAGCAGCCAGCCGGAGACCACCTCCACACTCTGGTCTCGCACTCAAACATGAACGGGTTGCATCCTTAAACAATATGACTACTTAATTTTGACAGCAATCTAAAGAATTATTTATTTATTTTTGTTATTTTAACATTTCGAATAGGGCTTATAATTATATAAAAAGTCCTTTTCGAACGAAAAAAGCTTTGGTGAAAAGTTAGAAACCGATCTTGCCCGTAGATGACGTAAAAGTTGACTAAGGGATATAATCCTTACTAATATTATAAATGCGAACGTAAGGATGTTTGTTTGTTTGTTACGCTTTCACGCTTAAGCCAATGGACCGATTTAAAAAATTCTTTCACCAATGGAAAGCTATAATATCAGAGAGTAACATAGGCTATATTTCATCCCGGTATTACCACGGGAACAGGAACTACGCCGGTTTAAGCGACTGAAACCGAAGCGAAAGCGGGTTGCTAGTATACATATAAAATTTATGCAAAAAAACGAAAATAAAAAAAACAATACACTATGCCAAAATATCTGACCAGCATGGTTTTTTCTTCATTCATATGTGCTCATATACGTCCCATTGCTGGGCTCTAGGCTTCTCCACAATCGGAGGCAAATTGACTCTGCCGTACCATGCTGGTCACACAGGTTGGTATAGGGCGGCTTGGTATAGTATATCAATTTCCCTCCCATAGTGGAGGAGGTCCGAGCCCAGCAGTGGGACGTATATGGGCTGAAATGATGATGGTGGCAGGCATAAATGTATTGTACTGACCATTGCTTCGTTGAGTGTGCCCATATGCATATATTGTAATGCTAAATAATAGAAGGCGAGGTGATCGTTGTCATCCAATTGAACCGCCCTTATTAACAGTTTTAATGATTTGTCGTTCGCCGCATCCTTGTCAATCCGACTGTTGCTTTTCTGTAACATAACACATAGTTTTATTACCTTAAGTTTTACCTACAATTTAGGCGTCATTTTTTTAAAGTCAACACCCTACACTAAGATAATTAATCCTTGTATTGCGGGGGACTTTCCATCCATCCGTCAGCCTACAGACTAGACGTCCACTGCTGGACATAGACCTCTCCACGAGAATGCCACTCGGAACGGTCCTGCGCCACTTGCATCCAACGGTTCCCTGCGACTTTGAGAATGTCGTCAGTCCACCTAGTGGGGGTCGTCCTACGCTGCACTGTCCGATTCGTGGTCGCCACTCAAGAACCTTTCTTTCCCAACGGTTGTCGGTTCTACGAGCGACGTGGCCTGCCTATTGCCATTTCAACGTGCTAACTCTGCGGGCTATGTCGATTACACCCGTTCTTCTACGGATTTCCGTGTTTCGGATTTTATTACGTAGAGAAATACCGAGCCCTCTCCATAGCACGCTGAGCGACTTTGAGCTTTTTTATGAGGCCGACATTTAGAGACCAAGTTTCAGTGCCGTAAGTTATCGCTGGTAACACACGCTGGTTATAAAGCTTTGCGGGGGACTTTACAAACATATAATTAACGGACACAAATTACATACAGACTCAAAACAACAATTAGTGGATCGCACAAAGTGTGGTTCTGCGTGGGATTCGAACCCCCGACACTGGCACTGTTGGTCGGTATCTTAACCACTACGCCATCTGTGCATTGGGGAAAACTTATATGTGTTAGAAATAGATTGTTGACAGTTGTCTGTCTACAGCCGCGGGCCGGTCCGTCCGAGGTAGTACCACACTGAGCAGAAAATCGACATACGAATAGTAGCATTTTGTTACTGCACTACTTTTGGTGAGCGGGAGAGCAGGAAGTTTAACTTTCAGAGGATATTTGCGTGTGGTTTTGATGATGCCTTTAGTATCACCAAACCTCATTGCATGCATTCACACTCTCTTCATGGTAGGCAACGACCTAGCAAAAGTCCGTGAAACGGCAGTATCACTTACCATCAGGTATGCTGTTTGCTCGTGTGCCACTAACAGTAATAAAAAAAGCACAAGTGTAATCATAGAACACAGTACCTGAGCTTTCATCTGATAACCTATGCCAGTATATAGACAACATCTCGCTAACATTGGACCATTCTGTGCCTCTTCTATTGATAACGCTTCCTCTGCACTCTCAATACCTTCTTCTATCTGCGGAACAGATTAAAGCTCTTTAGAAATATGTCATCATCATCACTTCAGCTCATATATGTCCCTCTGTTAGGCTCGAGCCTCATCCACTATAGGAGGAAAATTTACCTACTATATCACGCTGGTCAGACGTTTTGGTATAGGGTTTTATTTCGAGGTTTCCTTCCCTTGAAGAGGTGGTGAATTGTATTCTTACTCCTCCACCACACGGAGTATCCACTGCTGTTACTCCACAATAAATAGTAAATAAAATCATTTATTCTGCATAAACCCATAAAGGGCATTTATATATTATCAAATAAGATATATTTCTTTTTTTTTCAAAATAAAGTAAAAAAAAAATATGGCTGGACCAGACACCACAAGCAGCATCCAATCGCGAGTTAACTGCTATTGATCTAACAACCACGCCTGTCTGACATGTTAGTATAGGATTAAGTCAGAGTTCTCACACATTTATTATATATATTAAATACCTTAGTCATTCTTAAAGACATCCATGGAAAAAAGGAGTAGTGAATCGTATTCTTACTCCTTCACTACCCGGAAAACAATTTATACATCTTTGACTAACCATGATCACAATTTTGAACACGTCTATTCGACTATAGTTATGGATTCGTTATAGCAACAATAAAAAAGTATGCCAAAAAAACTATATCATGGTGCTTAAGTTGCTTACCCATCCCATCCTATAACAAGTATTGGCAGCGACGAGTCTCAGTGGCGCGTCCTGAGGCGAGAGGGGTGTGGCTCGACGGGCCACGCCCACTGCGCGCACACCCGCATTCCACATACTGCTACCTGCAAAAACATTTTCAATATATATAAATATTGGCCTTTTAACAAAGGACCTAAGCGTTTTCACGTCTAATTGATGATATCTATCAAATACCAGTTCCAATATAATAGCCTTCAAACCAAAAGATACATAATATAATTCAAACAATTATGGTTGAAGTAGATCCCACAAGTGACACTCGGTCACGATTTAACTACTAGACCAGCTATTTGTATAGATAGATATATATCATATCTATCTATTTCAATATTTAAAAGGGAACATCATTTTGGTAATGGCTTCCACCAAAGATAAGTATTTCAATGCATCACTACATATAACCAGAACAACAATTTGTGACTCCCAGTAAGGATTATACTGTGAAACTTAAACTCGTGAAGGTCCGATACACAAGACTACTATCAAAACTGTAAGGTAGGCTTTTATTCATCAAGCTACCAATATTCGACTTTCGCCAAAACTGGAAAGGAAAAAGACTTAATATAAAACGCTTTTTTTTGGGGTGGGCTGCGGTCGGTGCACTCCTCGCACCACTTTGTCCAGGGCGACAGAGGGGCGTAAGCACGCGCACCCGCAACCCACCCGAACACCACGTCGCCTTTGTCGTTGGGCCGACCACCGAATCAGGGATACTGTCGGCCCGACGGAATACCCCCTAGTGGGGTACACTCCCATCGACCGACGTCCCCCCTCCCTCGAAGAGGACGTCGGTCTTGCCTCACGCGGTCGGCCTCTCGGCGGGTGACGGACTAATTCCCCGGTCACGTCACCCGTGGCCTCAGCTAGGGCGGCATGACGCGCATACTATACAACGCTAGTCAGATGTTTTATTTCGAGTTTTATTTCTCTTGCACACATGTTATATGAATATTATACCCCTTAGTCGTCTTTTACGACACCGATATGCAAGAGTAGAGTTGGTGAATTGTATTCTTATTTCGTCACCACACGGATAATGTTTATATCACTATAACCTAAGTTAGGAGTATAATGTACCTGGTGCTATATGCGCGCTGGAGGACGGAGGAGCTCCACGCGAAGGTGCCGGCGCGACTGCAGCGGTGGCGAGCGCCCGCTGTCGCCACACGTGCGCGCACCCGAACGAGAACTTCATGGCACGCTCCAGAGACTGTAACCAATCGCAGTCATTGATTCAGCATCATCATCCGTAGGTGACAACGAGGTTTCACCCTCTCGTAGTCTAGCGTAATGCTTTAAATTGCCTTAAGACCCGCAACAATTTTAATCAAAAAAGTTAAACAGGAGGAGTTGGAGAAGATTGATTATACTTCTCTTTTACACAACGCTGGGGACAGAAGAAAATTAAAAAGTCGTCCAATAAGAATATGTACAGCTATGATAAGCTCACCTGTACAGTACCAAGGATACGAGAGAACTTACACGGCCTATCTGTAAGCCTTAACATTGATTACAACATGTATAGTATTGAGACTTCAAAACAATGTAGTCGAGATGAATCAAATTAAGTAAAACTTAAAAGTTACTGGTCAGATCTTAACTAAAAAAACAAACATGGTTGTCTGTAAAGGCGGTTTACATACGATAGTTTAACGTGACAACGTCATAACAAAACATTGATGAAATGACTGCATACTTTTATGAATAAAATTGAATCAGCGTAACGGGACAATGAGCATAACGGGACACTTTTTCGTGCATGCAGCCAGCGGTCATCGATTTATTAGACGTTGTCACGTCAAAAGTATGATCTAACAAAAAAAAAGAAACTTTTCTCAAGAAACGTAGCATATTCTGTGGTATTGTGAAGTCACTTGATGGCGCGCGTCTCGATAATTCTGGAACTAGTGGTAATGATACTATAATAAAAGATTAATATTAAACTCATTAATACTTTCATTTACTACAGTAACACCAATCGATTTATAATATGCGGCATGATCGCGTAACATAAAAACAAAAAAGCACATACTCGAATTGTTAACCTAATTTTTTGAAGATTAGAAAGAAGTAGTGTTACCTCTAGCAGTAGACAGAGTTGTCCCCATCGTGTGGCTGCAAGAGCGAGCAAATCGAGTACGGCGAGTGCGTTTCTTAGCGCGTGTGCTCGTGCGGCCTCGAAGACATCACTCTGGGATAATACAGCATCACGCGTCGCCATCGCCTCACTAATCACCAACAACAGCAGAACCTCCTCATAGACGCTCCGCGGCACAAACTGTACACAACGATTTTTTATATATAAAAATGAATGTTTGTCTGTATGTCCTTCATACAATTGTAAACTATGCATTTGATCATGTGATGATTATCAGCAAAGTGTGGTGCATGAGCCCACAAAGAGTTCCGAGTTGGTACGACCAATCTTCGACAGATGGCGCCACTATTATTCCAATGAATTTCATATATTGCCGCGACAGTTGATGCTGATTTGAATTGAAACGAATACAGCAAACGAACGGCATTTGAGCCCCTGGGAGCAAAGAAATTTGAAAATAACCTTATTAAGGACCACCATACTGAGTATGAATACAAATCACCAACCCCTCTCTTGCCCGTGTGGATCACTGTTTCTGTTTTTATTTTTTATAAAAGACAAAAACACCCTGCATTAAGGTAATAATTCTTGTTTTGCGGGTGGGACTTTACAAACATATAATTAATGGACACAAATTAAACCCAGACTCAGAACAACAATTAGTGGATTGCACAGTTGTCCTGCGTGGGATTTGAACCCACGACACTGGCATTGTAGAATATCTTAACAATTACATCATCTGTGCAGTCATAAAAGACTACAAAGGGATATGAGATGGAGATAACATCTATGTAACAGAAGGAAAACTCGAAATTAAAATCCTATGCCAAGACGTCTGACCAGTGCAATATAGTAGGTAATTTCCCTCCCACTATGGAGGAGGCCCGAGCTCAACAGTGGGACTTATGTGGGCTGCAATGACGATGAAGTTGTTTCAAGTTTATACCTGATTAATAGCGGCATACTTCTTTGGTTTCCATGGACCTTCAGATACGTATTCTTCTCTTCGCCTCGTCAACGTACCTTGTGGGGGTGCTGCGGCCAACTTCTCTGGCGCTTGATACACCTGAAACATATATTAAAAAATAAAATAATAATAAAATAAAAATATATTAACTGTATACAGAAATGTTATACAAATTATAGTAATTATCATTTACTAGCAACCCGCCCTCGCTTCGCTTCGGTTTCAGTCGCTTAAACCCGCGTAGTTCCCGTTCCTGTGGGAATACCGGGATAAAATATAGCCTATGTTACTCCCTGATATTATAGCTTTCCATTGGTGAAAGAATTTTTGAAATCGGTTCAGTGGTTTAAGCGTGAAAGCGCTACAAACAAACAAACAAACATCCTTACTTTCGCATTTATAATATTAGTATGGATTATACGTCCCACTCCTGAACTTAAGCCTGCTCCACAATAGAAGGGAATTTAACTAACTATACGCACGTATATTTTTCGTATGGTGACTTGAGTGACGATAAAATTCACCACTCTCTCTCATACCCGTGGGTGTCGTAAAAGACGACTAAGGGATATATCACACATATGACATTTGTGAAAGAGATGGAAAACTCGAAACAAAACTATATACCAACACATCTAAGTAGCATGATATAGTAGGTTCATTGCCCTTCCATAATGGAGGAAGCACGAGCCCAACAGTGGGACGCGTATGGGCTGAGATGGATGATGATAATACGAACTTTTAAGCAAGTAATTCAGGATTGTGAACGACTGGAAGCTGTTCAACTTGTGTTATCAGTTTGATATAGCTACCTGTCCAGTGACTCCACGCATTAATACTTCAGCTAGCTGTCGCGTCAGAGTCAACCGCAGCGCTTGCGTCGACGCTGACTCCACAGCATTCAACATTTCACGATACCTATAAGACAAGCAATATTATTATTTTAGGGTGGCCTATGGTAAGATCGACATCCTCCCCGAGGGGGGGACGTCGGTTGATGGGAGGGTACCCCAAGTAGGGGGTATTCCATCGGGCCGACCACTGATGACAAGTAACCCTGCTCCGGTGGTCGGCCCAACAACGAAGGCGACGTGGTGTTCGGGTTGGTTGCGGATGTTGCGTGCTTATGTCCCTCTGTCGCCCCGGACGGAGTGGCGCGAGGAGAGCGCCGACCGCAGCCCCCGAAAAAAAAAATAAAAAGGGTGAGCCATGGTCGGCGTATCCGCCGCCCGGCTCCATCCGGGGCGACAGAGGGGCGGCGCACAGCCCATAACCTACGGTAGCACGTCGCGTTCGTCGTTGGGCCGACCACCAGTGCAGAGTACCTCGTCATCAGTGAAGCAAGACAAGCAACAATAAACATATTTGGAATACCATATTCCTTCTCAGCTCGTATCTGAATCAATTTCGCTAAATAAAGCCAGATTTTCTTTCTTTGATGATTTCCTTTCCATAGCAGAGGAGACTCGAGCCCAGCAGTGGGACTTATATGAACTGTAATGATGATAATGATATCACGTTAGTCAGACGTGTTGGTATAGTTTTATTTCTAGTTTTCCTTTCTTTATCTCTATGTTATTACAGTATTGTTATATTGTCAATACATTTTAATTACGTCAAATGTTATAATAACAATTTATTTTTAAATATTAATATTAGTTATTTATTTTTAACTCATAGGTAGTCATCTGTGAAAGTCTAAAAATTTTTCAATTATTTTATCAGTGTTACCTGTCGATAGCATTCTGTAGTCTACCAGCTCGTATATGAAGTATAGGTACACGTTGCAGTGCTGTCTCCAGGGTAGGTCCCGCTCGGGCACCAGAACCAGTCTTTTGTAGATACAATAGCGTCAGGTCCGACGATAGCTCGAAACTGCGGATCTAAATGGAAAAACAATTCAGAGCTCGTCTAGATACACGATAAAACAAGAGTACTGACTGGGTGGTGACTTCGGCGTCGTAAAAGCTGGCTAAGGATGATCTCTTACGTTACTTCTTGTTATAAAATAGAGGGAAGGAAGAAAGACTCGCCACTTTCCCATAGTTATTATAATCAATATACCGCACATCACAAGAAAGGAAGGTATAGGAGGTAGAATCAGACAGACTTTATCTTCTTATTCCTAAGACATTTATCATGTTCCTTTTTTTTATAAAATAGTTAAAGTAGTATAAAATAGTTAATATAAAATAACTTAGCTTTTTTTTTGGGGCTGGGTTGCGGTCGGCGCGCTCCTCGCACCACTCCGTCTGGGTCGACAGAGGGGCGTAAGCACGCACACCCGCAACCCACCCACGTGCACGTCGCCTTCGTCGTTGGGCCGACCACCGGAGCAGGGCTACTTGTCATCAGTGGTCGGGCCGACGAAATACCCACTATTTGGAGTACCCTCTCATCGACCGACGTCTCCCCCTCGGGTGGACGTCGGTCTTTCCTCACGCGGTCGGCCTCTCGGCGGGTGACGGACTAATCCCCAGTCACGTCACCCGCAGCCTCGGCTAGGGCGGCATGAGGCGCAAGTATTCGCGATTACGCCGTCCCAGTCGCCGGCGGCGGATCGCCTCATCGAGGCTGCGCTCCTCGCGCAGGCGATCCGCCGCCTCCTTCTGCGAGGCAGTGATCTCGCAGAAGGCTGCGACCGCGTCCCAGTTCCCGACGCTGCCGACCATCGCTCTGGCGATAGTCAGCAGCGTCAGGTCGGCACCGATGATTGCGACGAGTTCACGGCGCTGCGCTGCCCAAGCGGCGCAGGCCTCGAGCGTATGCTGCGCCGTGTCCTCGTCGCAATCGCAGTGGTGGCAGAACGGTGTACTCTCCCTCCTAACGACCTTGTGCAGGTATTTGGCGAAGCACCCATGCCCCGTCAACACCTGTACTAGTCGGAAGGAGAGCACCCCGTGCCGCCTTTCCAACCACTGCATCAGCACCGGCCGGAAGGCCCCCACGATTCGCACCCCGAACCGAGGCCTCTCCAGCCGAATTGCCTAACGGGCAATGACGTCTCGGCGGGCGTCGACACGCCAGGCGGTGAGCTACCTCAACGAGACCACATCGCCCTCCGCTCGCACCCCCGTCATTCGCCGATACAATTCGGCGAGCATTTCCGCTTCCAGGTCCCACGGGGGAGTCCCGGCCAATAGGCACGCTGCCTCCATCGCCACTGTGCGGTATCCGCGGATGGCCCTGACCGCCATGGCCCTCTGTAAAATAACTTGGCTTGTCAAATGTAAATCAACAAAAAAGGTTGAATACTTTTTTAAAATTACATTTTGGCAAAAAATAAAACCTAAATCTTTACAATAATTTAAATCCATCATTTTTAAATACATATTTGCAAATATGAATAATAATAATAATATGAAAGTAAATACCATTTCCGTTTCTCTTTCTGCTTGCTTGAATCGACTTGTCGAACTTGGGACGGTATTCTGTTCTAAGCATAGACCCTTGATTGCATACGACTCGGCAACTATCCGGAGACTGCGTCTGTTGACAAAAGTTCAAAACAAATAATTTATTTGCACTATACACAGAACTTTAAGACTTTACGTAAATACTGCAAACTCTTTTTTTATCAATACTAAAAAAAATGTACATATACTATCGAGACTGGCAGGACTACTCTATACTTATGTAAACCTTTGTAATATAATGTTTAGTAATAAAAAGTTCTCGATTTTCGATCCAAAACAGTCATTCGCAATCGACAAAAACTACAGAAAGTAATTTAATACAGGATTTGCACCTGAATCCTGAAGACCTGATCGCTGAAAACGTACAGTTGAAGATGACAATGTTTCGAGATGAATTAGATAAACCTTACGTCGAAGTGACAGTGGTCAGGGTTGAATAAAAAAGTCGATAGAATACAGTGACCCGAGGTATCTCTAGTTCTAGTCTGTTTGTGAAATCGGTATCAGGTCTCACACACGCTCCAGTGACTCCAGTGTCTTTATGAGATCAAGAACTTTAGCGATTCTAACAGCAAGTCTTTGCTGTGAGTCAAATGAGTCCAACTGATATTCAATCTCGCCCACCTAGAGATGTGAGCAGTCCTTCTTTGAAGTTTTCGCATTCGCGCAGAAGCACACTGTCGACATTTGTCTGTCTGCAGTCGCGGGCCAGTCCATCCGGGGTACCACATTGAACAGAAAATCAACGTCGAGTAATAGCAGTTTGTTACTACATTACGTTCGGTGAGCGAGAGAGCCTGAAGCCCAACTTTCTGAGAGTGTTTGCGTGCAGTACCTATAGTGTCACCGAACCTCATTGACCGCATTTACACTCCCTTCACTTTCTTCACGTCAGGGAGCGTCTTAGCAAAGGCCCGTGCAGGTGTGCTGTTTGCTCATTTGTCAACAAAAGGAATAAAAAATGACATTTATATCCCCTGGTCGTCTTTAACCTGTTCTTGGCGCTTTCAACGTTGATTCGTAATGTATGTATGCGATTTTATATCACTACGCAACACTCAAATTAACAAGTTTTAACTTAATTATGCTTAGTCATAACTAAGACCTCGGTATAACATATACTTTTTATGATAGATTTAAACGAACCGGTTACTGTGCAGTAAATACTTAATTATAAGAATTCACATATAAAGGTATTAGATAAAAGTATGTATTTTCCGTGTGGTGACGGAGTAAGAATACAATTCACCTCTCCTTATCTTGCACGTGGATGTCGTAAAACACGACTAAGGGATGTAATATAGCTTCTCTTGCGCATAACGTCTGTGCAAAAGAAGGAAAACTCGAAATGAAACCCTATACTAACATGTCTCACCAGCATAGTACAATAGGTCAAATTCCCTCCCATTGTGGAGGAGGCCCGAGCCCAACACTGGGACGTATGTGGGCTGCGATGACGATGATGATGTATTAGTAGGAATACTAGATGAGTGAATACTAGTTTCCGTGTGGTGACGGAGTAAGAATACAATTCACCACCCCTTTTTTTGCTCATGGATGAAGTCAAAGACGACTAAAGGATATAATATGCATATAACAACTATGTAAGAGAAGGAAAACTGAAACCCTATACTAACACGTTTGACTAGCGTAGTATAGTAAAAAAAATCCCTCCAATTCTGGAAGAGGTTCGAGCCCAGCAGTGGGACTGACTATATGAGCTGAGACGAGACGATGAATAGTAGTTTACGGTGACTTTCTGTGATGAATACAAGTCACAACGCTCTCACGCCCGTGAGTGCCGTAAAAAACGATTAAGGGATATACGGATAACATCTACACACGAGAAGGAAAACTTGATATGAAACCCTATACCAACACCCAATACTTATTGAATAAACGTTCAGTCTTAGAATAATAACGTATAGAAGGATCGTGTCGATACTTCGAGCGATCAAAAACTTGACGCCAAAAATACTACATGCGCGCAGGTGGCTTTTTTATATTTAAGATGTTCGTGCATGCAGGAACTCCGCGGGACGACGTGAGAGTTCAAACTAAATAGTAGCATTATAATGTAGGTAAATAAACCACGCTAGCAAAGCTGCTGGTATAGCTAGTGTATTAATGTTAATACAATTTGAACCTTTTCAGTAGTCCCAAGTTGGCCAAGTATTATAAAATAAATAAATAAACAAATATATATCTTTTAAATATTAGCACAGATTAATATCAATTCATAGTACGCGAACATAGATAATCACATTACGATATTGAAGGCTACGGAACAACACATTCAGCCTATAACTACATATATTATAGTATACAGCCTATTAGCATTGTATATAATTTATTGTCATAATCATTTGTGGGAACTTGAATTACATGTTCACCTTATGCATAGTATCAGTGGATAGATAAAAACTTTGTTATAATGATAACTTGTTAGACGTCAAACCCTTCGTTTTTTTTGTCTTGTAGCGGGCAAGGGCAGCACACATCTCGTCCGTTCCGTCAGGGATGTCAAAACGGTAGCGCGCAGCCTTATAATCTACCATATTTTCTCCTCTTCACCTTTGTTGGCCCGACTAGGACCGAGTTCCATCTAGGTCCATGTCCTACCCAGCGGTTTTACCCTTTCGGGTACCGTCCCAAACGTCAAACATTTAGCCTACCATAAATGCTGAAAAGTATCTTGCTCGTAGATGTCGTAGATGTCGTAAATGACGAATAAGGGATAGATGTGGAGATAGATAACAACTATGCAAGAAAATGGAAATTCCAAGTCTAGTCCCAATACCAAAACGTCTGACCGGCGTGGTTTAATAGGTCAATTTTCCTCACAGTATACAGAAGACTGGAGCACAGGAGTGAGACGTATATGAGCTGTGATGACGAATGGATATAATATGGCTATAACATCAACATAACGCGTCTGTTTAACGTGGTATAATAGCTCAATTGCCCTTTTTTTCACGCCATCCATTTCACCAAGGGATGACGAAAGGGTGGCGCGGGCCCCATAACCCACCGTATACCCCTTCACCATTGGGCCGATCACAGATACCGAGTTCATAGTCGTCCGTGGTCATTTGGGCGAGATACCATTTCGGGTACCCGCCCTAACGCCCCATCCGGGACGTCGGTCATCCCAGCGCGGTCAGCCTCTCGGCGGGTGAGACTCGATCCCCATACTGAAACTATTATTAGTGGAGTAGAGAATAGTAGAATAAATGAAGAAGAGTAGAAAAGCCGTAACTAACAGAATAACGACAAAGTAATCGCATAAGTGTTCCATATTTTGATGAATTTTTTTTTTAAGTGTTGTATACAACGTAAAATCTGTTTACGGACGATAATTTTACGTGATAACGTCATAAGAAAACACTGATGAATAATTGCATACTTTTATGAATTGAATTATTATCACTGAATTATCATTATTTATCCAAAGAGAGAGTTAATTGAATTTTTTTTTTCCTTAAATTAACATTTATTTGCACCCGTTAATGCAAATATTTTTTTACTTTAATTATATAGATGATAAGCGTCACAAGTTGAACGTTTCGGCTGATCGTGCATCTCTATCGTTTGCACCGCGCTTTCGCTTACACGCTCGGCATAGGCGGAACGTGACAATGAATCATGCTTTTTCGTGCGTGCAGTCGGTGTTCATAGATTTATAAGATCGGCACATTAAAATGTGTTTGCTTTCAAATGATGAGTTCACCGCGATTAGTAATATGTTCACGCGCATACCTAGCTACATGTTTACGCTCATAAAGTTTATTTAGCGCCTATGTCATTATCATTTGTTTGATATACCTTCACGACGTACAGAGAGATGTTTATAGATGATAAACAATACTAACAATTGTTTGTGACAGATGAAAAGAATCACCAAGGTGACCTTGGGATATTGTTTATATAGACTTTCACTTTCAATCTATCAATATAAATCATTAATGGATTGCATTACAATGACTACTAGTCAGCTGACGCAACGAAGGTCAGACCTCCACCATTGACACGGATCTGAAGGACTCGGTAGCAGTGATTGGCACAGTGATGAAGGGGAGTGAAAACATCGCTCCGGTAGGAAATAACGACGTGCGTCCAGACCATAGCGCGCCACAAGAAAGGCCATCCAAGATATTCGAAATGACATTCTCGTGGAGAGGCTCATGCCTACGACTTCGACATCACCATAATCATCACGTTCTCGACACCAGACGAAATGAAAAGTACTATATATTTTGACGCTCAAATTTTTTGAAAAACTGATACTCTTCGAACTGGTGATTCGTTTGTGAAAACGACACCTTTTTAAGCACGCACACCCGTGACACGTCGCCTTCATCGTTGGGCCGACCACCGAAGCAGGGTGACTTATCGTCAGTGGACGGCCCGACGAAATACCCCCCGAGGAGTACCCTGTCCTCCCTTTTCAGGGAGGACATCAGTCTCTCCTCAGGCGGTCGGCCTCTCGGCGGGTGACGGACTAATTTCCCGGTCCAGTCATCCAATCCAAATACACCTAAGAATCACTGCAACAAATCGCTTTCACGTAAAAAAATCGGTCCGTACGGTCGAGAGTTCTTATTGCGTCAAGGGTTAAAAACTAAGAGGTAATGACACATACCATTTTAAGCCCACATGCCACATTGTCATCGTCTTAGTTCATATACCTTCCACTGTTAGACTCGTGCCTCCTCTGCAATGGGAGGGAAATTGACCTACTAAACCAGGCTAGTCACACACGACGTTGGTATAGGATTTTATTTCGACTTTGCCCTCTCTTGCATAGATGTTATATACATAAGACGACGGTTAACGTATATACGTTACGACGTTCTACGACACCCACGAGCAAGAATGTAGGTGGTGTATTGTCTTCTTACTCCGTCACCATAAGGAGAAATATATTGATTAATCCTACTAATATTATAAACACGAAAGTTTGTGAATATGTAAGGATGTTTGTTGCTTTCACGCAAAAACTACTGAATGGATTTTGATGAAATTTCACAATAATACAGCTTACATATCAGAGTAACAGTAGGCTATAATTTATCCCGATATTGCCACGGCAAGGAAAACTATGCGAGTACAACCGCAGGGCACTGCTGGTAATTTAATAAAACAGTACATTAACTGATATAATGAATCTATTCAGGCGTAAAGCTTTCACACAGAAGGCAACTGTTATTGTGTAATTCATTAATTCACAAAGATGTGCAACAAAACAAGTACACTCGAGTCATTATAACTATATGTAGAGATATTACTCATTCACAACCTTTGGCTATATGTTTTATTTTTATCTTTTTCTATCCAAAAGGAGTAAGCGGAGATGTAATACATGTATTTTATTACCACATAATAAGTGTGTGCAGACTCTTTTTAATAAAATGTTCATAATAAAATGAAAAAAAGTAATAAAAAATTTCCATGTGGTGACGGAATAAGAATACAATTCACCACTATCTTTGTCCGTGGATGTCGTAAAAGACGACTATGGGATATAATATGCACATAACATCTGCGCAAGAGAAGGAGAACTCGAAATGAAACCTACACCAATATGTCTGACGAGCATTAGGTCAAATTCCCTCCATTGTGGAGGTGGCTCTACAGTGAGGCGTATGTGGGTTGCGACGACAAAGACGAATAAAAAGTATTAATGTGAAATAGTTTTTGTGTCTTAAAAAACACATTATAAATAAAAGAGGCTTCTATCATATAAAACACAAAAATTTCCACCTCCGTCTATGGTCTAGCAAATAAGTTAATTGCTAATACAAATCCATTTTCTGACATCGGAAAGCCGATTAACTAGGGACAAAATCAAGGAAGGAAATACATGACGCCTAGCCATATTTAAATAGTTTGTTAATAAATCAACTAAAATAATTATGTCTGATGTTTAAGTAAGTACAATGTAAATAAACAATTCTAACACTGTGAAGTGTTTATCGTCAAGGGTTAGTGATAAAAACCGTAAAATAGTTTTATCAATTAAAATACATGAACACTAGCTGTGCCTGCATTTATGTTTCACTGAATATAGATTTTATTGCTAATCAAATCAAATCATTTATTCTGCATAGGCCCCTTGAGGACACTTACATAGTGTCAAATTTATACATCGTTTGAAAATAATACAATATCTACCACCGGATCGGAACGCGGCCACAAGCTGAGAAGATCCAGCAAGAAACTCAGTGGGCTGTCATTTTTTACCATCTTAAAATATCTTAAATCAATAAAATTACTTTTCAGATTCAGTGTTGTAAGATGTTTAAAACGTCAGGTAATCAAAGATCAAATACAAATGCAATAAAATCCATAAAGTAGTTTTATTTACAATGTGTAATACTCGATTGACCATCAGAAATCATTATTTTCTAGATTAAATGATTAAAATTTTTCCAATGCTGGGAGCAGTAGTTATACCTGGAGGCTTTCATCCGAACAGCATTGCCTGTATCCCTTGATGACACAAATACTTAATTTCAAGACGGTTGAGTAGTTAAGTGGTAAAAGTGCATCAAACAAAATCACATACACATTTACGGGATAAATTACATATTAGTTAGGATACTGCATTTACACAGTACTGTAACTTGTGCAATTCTGGGTGTGATTGAAACAGCTAATTGTGTGTTTCTAGTTTCCGTGTGGTGACGGAGTAAGAATACAATTCACCGCCTGCTTTCTTGCCCATGGGTGTCGCAAAAGACTAAGGTATTTCATATATGTTGTGTATAAAAATTGCAGGTACTTTAATATCTTTTTGTTAAATAAGATTATTATGAAGTACCCACTTATTTGATATATTTTTGTCATGTCATGTCATTTTCATTAAGTGATGTGTGCTACCTAGTACAAGTATAATTAATAAACAAGATTACCTAATCATTGTTTTAATGGACATAATAATATACATATAACATGCAAGAGGAGGAAGACTCGAAATAAAACCCTATAACAACACGTCTGAACAGTGTGGTAGAGTAGGTCAATTACCCTCCTACTGTGGAGGAGGCTCAAGCCCAAGAGAGACATAAGCTGTGACGATTATGATAATGATGATAACGATGATTGTATACGTCCCAGTGCTAATCTGCATAGATGTCATATGCGTAATATATCCCTTGGTCATCTTTTGTGACCCCCACGGGTATAAGAGGGGGTGGGGCTTTATTTCCTTAGTGCTAGTATATTATATTTTATAATGACGGAGTAAGAATACATTTCACCACTCCATATTTTGCCCATGGGTGTTGTAAAAGACAACTAAGGGATATAATATGCATATAGCATCCATACAAAAGAAGGAAAACTCGAAACAAAACCCTATACTAACCTGTCTGACCAGCATGGTATAGTAAGGTCAATTTCCTTCCTATTGTGGAGGAGGCTCGAGCCCAACAGTGGGATGTGTATAAGCTGAAATGAGTATTGTATAATCTAAAAAAAGTTATAATATTAGATAGGATTAATATTATCTACTTACACAGGTAATTCCTTCTCTGTTAGTGTATTCAATTCAGCCAACTTATAGTCTTTTAATGCTTCATCATAAGAACCACAAGCATAATTCAACTTGCCAAGTAGAAGATGGGCGTCCAGTGCAACACCGGCCTTCTTACCCGCCTCATCTGTAGCCAGTGTTAGGTATCCGCGTGCTTCTGACAGTTCTCGTTGTGCTCTCTCCACATTTTCTTTTGTAGGTGGCCATTCATCAAGATGAGCCTCAAGCTTAGCTTCTCCAATCAGAAAATGAGCTAGGCTTTCTGTTGAAATACAAAGATTTATATTTCATTTCATGTGCTGATGGCTACGAGCCTCCTAATAAGGAGAAAAATTTATCTATTATGTCAAACTACTCAGGCGGATTAGTGTAGGGTTTTTCGACTTTTCCATGTGGTGACAGATTAAGAATATAATTCACCCTCCTCTTGCCCGTGGATGTCGTAAAAGACAACTAAAGGATGCAGATAATATCAATGGAAAAGATGGGAAAACTAAAAATAAAACCCTATCCTGACCCATTTGACTAGCGTGGTATAGTAAGTCAAATTGACTCTTATAAAGAAAGAAGCCAGATAGTGGGATGTATATGGGCTTAGATGATGATGATTAATTTGACTTTCCTTCTCTAGATAGATATTGTCTGCATATCATAATCTTTAGTCGTATTTAACGACACCCACGGGCAAAAAAGGAGGTGGTGGATTGTATTCTTACTCTGTCACTACATGGACAATCTATGTTTACAATATAGAAAGTTAATATTATAGTAACAAGCAATAAAGAACTTTATTAAATATACATAACAGATATTGGTGAAAGAGATTTAAAACATAAACACCTATAGATAACTTTAAAATATAATATTTTATGTTAGAATGATAAGAAAACCCAACTAAGAATAGGACCTCGCGTACAAGTGTCTACGATCTATATAGACATAGATTAACTCGTATACGTAATACTAACCGTGTTGAGGGGACCTGGCCTTCAATTGCTGAGCCAACTCCACCGCCTTTTTCCAGTTTGATTCCTCTCTACTCTTCTCGATTTCTGTTTCGTAGCTCCGCACAGCATTCTTACTCCGCGATGTCATTTTAACACGAGAATATTTTACTTATATGTCACACCATCGATTTAATTCAACACTTCACTCATACATTGCAAAGCCTTTTCGAAATTACATTAAATCCATAGAATCATCAGCAGAGAATTGAAGGCCAAATTTGACAGATGACAACATAGTTCGCGAAATCCTATTCTGTAGTCTGGAATCGCCGCACCTATTCTAAAAGTCAAGATTGATACATTGATCTCTATATAGTAAGTTCAGAATTATGTTAATTATTATTTTTTTACAACTTTAACAAAAAAAGTATTTATAATGAAACTTATAATAATAAACAATAGTATTACGTTATATTATCATTACTTTTTTAAGAATAAAAAGCATTAATGGCAGTTTTATCAAAAAACTTTATAATGCAAAATTATAATTGTTATCTATTATATAGTACATCATCTATTATGCTTTTCCGTGGAAATACAAACAAACTCTTGAACTTTGAAATTTTAGTATATCGTAACCATTTTCATAAACAGATCTAAACGACTGTCAAAAGTTGCTTAAGATTTTCAAGAGATGGCAGTGATGTTAAAAACTGTGGCCTTTAAAATTTTAAGCAAAGCACCGGCAAAGCACCTACATCATATCAAAAAGCACGGCTGTTTTATCTCCTTTTTTATATTAAGCAGAATGAACATTAAAATGATTATAAACACTCACTATAGGTTTTTATAGGTCAACCTCAACATTACTATTACATTTAAATTGTTATACGTAGGTACCCACTTAATTGTTTAGTATGTTTGATATAATTTAATCGCATTTACTTTAAGTAATTTGATATAATTTAATCGGCTAAGTACTTTAATAATTGAGTAGATTTCCTACGCAGTTTTATTTTATTACCCGTGGTGACAGTGGAGCCAATGGGCCAATTAATAATAATAAGTGATAACGTCGCTCACGAAGCAGGCATCCAGTACGAATACCAATTGGCTACAGTAAAAGCAATTAAACTGACTAATAGACTTTCTGAGGACGCAGGTTCGCTTACCAGTTATGCCAGTATTAACTAAATAAATTTAATAAAATATATATTTCTAAACTCTGGGCACAATATTTGAAATATGTGTACGAAATTCTGTAGCTAATGATCATATGAATAATTAACTCGGGTGTAGCTGAATGATAAAACCAAAAAAAAATAACCGCGGACATTAGGCAGGTGTAGGGTCAGACTGGCCTGGAAGGTAAGCCTCGTAAGCCAAGTCCGAGAGAGGATTTCGACTATATAGACAGTCCGACGCTGGGCAGGTGCAAAATTTTAATTCTCGTTTTGTAATAGGTATGCATGTATGTCTCAAATAAACAAACTCTGTTACTGTTATTTTCAGAATCATAGGAGGGATTTTACAAAGAATAAATGAAGTCTTCTTTAACAAAACAATGTCGTTACCTACTTTCTATCTTGGTCAAGACTGGTATACTATTTTACTGTAATTTGTGAAGAAATAATAAAGCAAAATAATAGCAAAAACTTCCGTGTGGTGACGGAGTAAATTCACCACCCCTTGACTTGCCCGTGGGTGATCGTACGAGACGACTAAGGGATATAAAACGCATATAACATCTATGCGAGAGAAGGAAAACTCGAAATAAAACCCTATGCCAACACGTCTGACCAGCGTGGTATAGTAGGTCAATGACCCTTCCATTGTGGAGGAGGCCCGAGCCCAACAGTGGGACGTATGTGGGCTGAGATGATGATGATGATGAATAGCAAAATAACTGCAAGAAACCAATGAATATAGAGTAATATAATATACTAGAAATCAATGAACATGACCCAGCGGCTTCTTCTAAATGATGATTTTTCTTTTAATATACAGCATTTATTGAAGTAAAAATTCTTTATGGAGCACTAAGGAGTAACTGAATTCTTTGGAATGAAAACGCGTCTCGACGGCAATAACGTTCAGTAAAAAAAAAATAACAGGCATACTGTCTACTAAAATATGCTTGGTTTTATACAATTGGATGAATGGATGTGCGATGTGCGTGCACAAAGTCAATCCGGAGTTTTGAAGAGTATCTGCTACTTTCCAAAATGATGTAAAGCGTTTTCGGCATAAAATGGTTTAATTGTTAGCTGTGCTACGGATATTAGATGTATATTGGGTACCATTGGCTATTCTGATTTCATTTTTCATTTCTCCTGGTAACGAGGACGTGATGTCGTTCATGTCAGTGCAAAATTTTCAATTTTACTTATTATTATCTAGTAGGTACTAAATTTAACGTATAATAAACTTAGCCGAGGCCGCGGGTGACGTGACCGGGGATTAGTCCGTCACCCGCCGAGAGGCCGACCGCGTGAGGAAAGACCGACGGCCTCCCCGGGGGGACGTCGGTCGATGGGAGGGTACCCCAATAGGGGGTATTCCGTCGGGACGACCACTGATGTCAAGTAACCCTGCTCCGGTGGTCGGCCCAACGTCGAAGGTGACGTGTTTTTCGGGTGGGTTGCGGGTGTTGCGTGCTTACGCCCCTCTGTCGCCCCGGACGGAGTGGTGCGAGGAGTGCGCCGACCGCAGCCCACCCCCCAAAAAAAAAAAACGTATAATAAACTGCGGTTTAAAAAGAAATGTAAACTCTTACATGCATAATAATATTATGTACCTACTAGACTTAATATAACTAAAGGTACCTATAATAAATCGTAGTAGATTTGGTCGACTAGAAATGGCTGATCACTGATAAGTCTATAAAGGTCTCTCGAATCTATAAGCCAACCTAGTGCTTTACTAGAAGATTTTAATATCTTGATCCGAGCTAAGCTTCATAGCTCTACGTAGATAAGAGTTTCAATATCTGTTATAAGGGCGCCTGCACATTGAGCGACTAGTGACGACCATTAGAAGCCACCACTGCCGGTTGCTTAGTGTGTGGCAGCATTTGGTGTTGATTAGTCAATGATCGACTGCACAGATGGCGTAGTAGTTAAGAAACCGACATACCATGCCAGTGTCGTGGGTTTAAATACCATGCAGAACAACACTTTGTGCGATCCACAAATTGTTGTTTTGAGTCTAGATGCAATTTGTGTCCTTTAATTATATGTTTGTAAAATTAACAGCAACACGAGGATTATATCCTTAGTGCACTTTATTCCTATATAATATATATTTTTTTCTATATTTATTAATCTAATCATTTTTAAAGTGAAACTTTTATTACATCGCCTCAAACTTTTTCATCCATCTATTGCATGTCGCGTGACGGTCGGCCGCGGAGTAGGGGTAAATTGAAAGGCGCTCGACGGAGCAGCCGAGGTCAATATGGCGGCGTTCGCATCAGCTGACCGTGTAGTGTATAGAACTATAGACTATTACTCATTTGTGCCAGTGCCCCACACTGTTTGTTTGTTTTTATCAGTATTTAATGTAAATGTTGCTATTTTTTTGTAAAGCAAAAAAAAGTTTCAGCTTTACCGTGGTTTCATAAAACCAATGTTTTTTTTTTGCTTTTCGAGTCTGTTTGTATAAAATACACTGTAAATAGTCGTAGACTCTTGGAATAATAACGTATAGAAGATAAGTTCGCGCACAAAAAGTGAAGCATTTCAATTGGAGCCTAATGGAGCTTACGCCGGAACCGTTCCGTAATGTACAAGTCATTGTACTGCACGTACGTACGCAACTCTTAAAAAATAAATAGGTAATTATGACTGTTTGTGCATTCAAATGGTGTTACAACACATTTGAAAAACATAAAAAGTGTATTAACATTACTTTTAAAAGTATTTCGACGATTTATGTTAATAAAAACAAAATTTGATTTCATAATTTGTATAGTGGTGTGCGTGTGTACGTGTATAATCGTCTGCGCGCCATTAGTATTTTTAGATTCAAATTTAAAACGTTCGAAGTATTGACACTATCCTTCTATACGTTATTATTCTAAGCTGAAACCTCTAATCCAAAGTTAAAATAATTTAGCCGAGAGTAGATTATTATGTTTTAATTTCGAGATCAAGATATGCATCAGCCCATCGCCTTCCACTGCTGCACTTAGGGCTCCACAAAAAGAAGGCTTAATGCTGTAATTGGCACGCCTCGCAGACAAGTTACTGGTCGTAGTGAGTATGAGTAGGTATTCTGAGAGTGCCCCTGTCTAGCAGTAGGTAAGTAAAGACCTCGGCCGTTTTAACGACTTTCACAGGTATATAATTCGTTCATAAGTTTAGAAACGACAGAAAATCTATTCGTCACCTGTGTTCGAGCAATTCTTTCTTTGAGAATTAGGTCAGAATATAAAAACATACTTAAAGCACTATTATTTCATATACCTTATACTTGAGCAGTTTCGACACATTAAATTACATAAGGCTTTGGTATAGTGACAGAGTTAGAATACAGTTCATCGCCGCATTTTCTGCCCGTGGGTGTTATAAAAATAGACTAAGGACTATAATAATGCATCTGTAAAGAGGAAAACTCAAAATAAATTTATACCAACCCATCTACTCAACGGGGTTATATTAGGTCGATTTCTCTTCTATTGTGTAGGACACTCGAGTTCAGTAGTGGCACATATATAAACTGAGATAATGATGTGGAAACTATAAAAAAAACATCATTAAACGCTAAAATACTGATTACAAATGTAAACTATTATTTTACACTACCAACCCGGCCTCGCTTCGCTTCGGTTTCAGTCGCCTTACGTAGTTCCCGTTCCCGTGGGACTACCGGGATAAAATATTGCCCAAGTTACTCCTTATATAGACAGCTAGCCTGGTAGTAAAATATTATATTAAAATTCGTCCAGCCGTTTTGAAGATAACACAAAACAAACAGACAGAGAAAATTTTTTAAACCGGTTTTTAAGCATAGATATCATGCAAATAACCGTATCAGCATGAAAAAATGCCTGTTATTTTGACATTACAAACAGACACTTCTATTTTATTTGTGTAGATTTTAGAATAATAACGTATAGAAGGATAGCGTCAATACTTCGAACGTTCGAAACATGAATCTAAAAATACTAATGGCGCGCAGACGATTACACACGTACACACGCACACCACTATACAAATTATGAAATCAAATTTTCTTTTTATTAACATAAATCGTCGAAATTCTTTTAAAAGTAATGTTGAAAACCTTTTTAAGTTTTTCAAATGTGTTATGACACCATTTGAATGCACAAACCGTCATAATTACCTATTTATTTTTTAAGAGTTGCGTACGTACGTGCAGTATAATGACTTGTACATTACGGAACGGTTCCGGCGTAAGCTCCATTAGGCTCCAATTGAAATGCTTCACTTTTTGTGCGTGAACTTACCTTCTATACGTTATTATTCTAAGGTGTAGATGTATAGATTTATATTTTCGTACCAAAATGTCTGATAATATTTAGGTATTCTTCTATACGTTATTATTATTTAGGTATTTTTTTCTTGCACAATTCAAATTATTCGACATTATATTGCTACTTTTACGTAACTAACAGCAAACGTGACGATACAGATAATAATATGGAGTGTAGGCACATAAAAATGTTATGACTATTTGATTGGCATTTATAACGTACGTAACTGCTTCCTGAAGGCAAGGAGTGCCGTGTGCCGTCTGCACGAACCATACGATCGATTGTCACCGAATATAACTACACATATGTATACAGTTTTATTACATTAAGGGTATTAAATTGAAACGTAACTAATATTTCCTAAGTTGTAAACAATTACTTATTCACAGACTAATAAAATGAAATAGACGGAACCTATTGTGCTATTGAAATGTCCAAAAATAGTACGTAAAGAATGGAGATACGTCTAAGAACTACTTCTATAAATGCATTACTTCTACTAAATATACACAAATTCACACAATTAATAATGTAAGCTTAGAACAATAACGTATAGAAGGTAAGTCCGCCCACAAAAAATGAAGCTTTTAAATTGGAGCTTAATAGAGCTTAGGCACGCCAGACCGTTCCGTATTGTACAAGGTCACTGTACTGTACGTACGTAAGCAACTCTTAAAAAATAAATAGGTAATTATGGCGGTTTGTGTATTCAAATGGTGTCACAACACATTTGAAAAACATAAAAAGTGTTAACAGACACTTCTATTTTATTTATTTGTGTAAATCTTAGAATAATAACGTATAGAAGGATAATGTCAGTACTTCGAATGTTCGAAACATGAATCTAAAAATACTAATGGCGCGCAGACGTTTACACACGTACACACGTACACACGCACACCACTATACAAATTACAAAATGAAATTTTGTTTTTATTAGCATAAATTGTCGAAATACTTTTAAAAGTAATGTTAAAAACCTTTTTATGTTTTTCAAATGTGTTATGACACCATTTGAATGCACAAACTGTGCTAATTACCTATTTATTTTTTAAGAGTTGTGTACGTACGTGCAGTACAATGACTTCTACATTACAGAACGGTTCCGGTGTAAGCTCCATTAGGCACCAATTGAAATGCTTCAATTTTTGTGCGCGAACTCAACATTACTTTTAAAAGTATTTCGACGATTTATGTTAATAAAAACAAAATTTGATTTCATAATTTGTATAGTGGTGTACGTGCGTACGCGTGATCACCATGCGCGCATGTAGTATTTTTGGCTTCATGTTTTTAATCGATTAAGTACCGTCACTATCCTTTTAAACGTTATTATTCTAAGAGTGTAAGTGTATAATATAAATATAAAACAGCAATATTTGTCCCTTTTTATGTAATAACAATGGAGTCGTACACGTTAGGTGTTACGTGGCCCAAAACGTTTGCTAAAAATAAACAATAATGCCAAAATACTAATCACAATTTGTATTTAAATTATAAAATAAGTCGCAAAATGTCAATAACATAACTTGAAGTCAACAAATATTCAAACATCCCAAGTTTAACGAGTGTGTACCTACCACCTACTTGGTTGTAGATGGGTGTATCGTGGGCGGCGCAAACGGTGACATCGCGGCCCACTCCCAGGGTGAGTATAGGTACGTCACGACTTGACAGCAAATACATTTCATTTGCCTCATATTTAAACAAAAAAATTAATATCACAAATGTATAACATTTTACTAAAAATGATTTTATAACAGAAATACGTTTTAAAAACACACCTAGCATTGAAGAAAATTAATTTAAATAGATTCTTACAGTTTGGGTTAAACGAAAAAATAATTCGAGAGAAAACCTTTCTATATATAGAGTCGTTTTCGTCTCGGCCCATAAACACTGCTGGGCTCGAGTCTCCTCTGCAGTAGGAGCAAAATTGGTCTACTCTAACCATGCTGGTCAGACATGTTGGTATGTTGGTTTTCTTTCTCTTGCATAGATATTATATGCATATTATAGCCCTTCATCTTTTACGATATCCACGTGCAAGATAGGTAGAGTATTGTATTCTTACTTTGTCAAGACAGGAGTAGGTACATACGCAATACATAGTATTGGTCTAAGATCCCTAGTCCAGAGTATGATTAATTAATATATTTTTTTTCATACATTGCACCAGTTTGATTATGAGACAAATTCTATACCAATCGAAAGTATGAAGGCCATAGAATCCAAACGTCGATCAGACCGGCGCAAAATGCTAGTATCGATTTATCTGTTTATACCTGGCTACCCGAGAGTTCTGACCGGAAAAGAATAGGCAATCTAATGTTTGCATATTCTCTGGGCTTCATACTTTCGATTGGTATAGAATTTGTCTAAATTAATCAAACCAGTGCAATGTTCAAAAAAAAATTTTTTTAAATTATTAATTAATCATACTCTGGACTAAAATCTGTTAGGCAACCCATATGCAATATATTTATTGACATATTAAATTAAATAAAAAATATATTTCGTCAAATAAACATCTCGGTGAAGGTCGTTGTATAGCGGGATCCTATACTATATAATAAAATTCAATATTCAGTATTTTGATTACAGGCTCAGGCGGTCGTTGCTGTCATAACCAGCTCGCATTTATCCCAGGATAGCACTGTTACCTTCCATATACCTACATAGCAGTCCCCCGGGACATTTTCACTTAATATCAACGCTACGTGCCCGGGAGTAGAGCATGTATTTTTATATAACTACGTCAAGTACAGAATAATCTTAACAACGTATTCATGTTTTCATATGTATATCATATTCGTTTATTTTGGAGATATACTTTTATTGGTTTATCATTTTTTTTTATTTTCAAAGAGAAGTGTTTTGTTTGTCCGAATGTAATTTGTATCCGTTAATTATCTTTACTAATATTATAAATGCGAAAATAAGTTTGTTTGTTACGCTTTCACGCTTAAACCGCCGAACCGATTTCAAAAATTATTTCACTAATGGAAAGCTATAACATCAGGGAGTAACACAGGCTATATTTTATCTCGATATTCCCACGGGAACGGGAATTACGCGGGTAAGGCGGCTGCAACCGAAGTGAAACGAGGGCGGGTTGCTAGTATGTTTATAGAGTCCCCCGGAATACAAGGATTATTACATTAGTGCAGGGTGTTGTCTTTAAAAATAATTAAAGAAAAACAATATCACAAAATGCAATACCTGCTGTAACCCAATATTATTCTTAAAGCATAATAATCTGATTAAGTCACTAACTTCCTAGAAATGCTTTTAATTCTCCTGTGATACGTAGTTAAATTAAAAAAGGGTAAAGTTATAAATTATGAATTCATTCTGATGTACTGTATTCTACCTACAAGAGTAATATATTCAAACCTGATTGCTTCATAATTTATTAAAGACTAGAGCTTGCTTCTGAGTGCGAAACTTCACTCGGTATGTTCACATTTTTAAATAGTACAGTGCAACCTTAATATTACGAACCTCAATTTAACGACTTCCTCGGTTTAACAAAGTTTTTCTAATCCCCTTGAATTGTCCATAAGAGTCAGTGTAAATAATACCTTTACATTACAATTTTTTTTTTACGAACATCCTCTTTATAACGAATTTTCAACTATCAAAAAAAAGTGTAAATACCTCTATATGACCCTTAGTCCCATAGTATGTGATTCAGTCGCGACAGGTTCCGACACGTTTTTTTCGTAAAACAATTGAAGTCGTTTGATGGGAAATAATGTAAATAGTGCTCATCACTATTGTTGAAGATTCTAGTTGCTGAATGCAAAATGTTGAGGTGATCAAAACTATTTCTTGGCCTCTTTATAAAAAATTTTAGACCAACCTTACCTCAATATAACAAACCTCAGTTTAACGAATTTCTTGATATAACGAATATTTACGAGTTCCCGTCGGATTTGTTATATTAAGGTTGCACTGTATTATTTTATGATACTACTCTGCGCTAGTTCCTTGTGGTAACTAGTGTAAGAAAATCATTTGCAACTCTTCATCTTGGACATGAATATCGTAAAAGATGTCAAAGAAGGATGTATCTGTAAGAGAAGGAAAATTTTGAAAATAAAAACCTTATTCTAATTCGTCTGATCAGCACAGTAGATCGCTTGCCCTCCTTTTATGGAGGAAGCTCGAGTCGGAGAGTGGGCACGCATGTGAACCGTAATTTAAATATGATTTGTTTAGATGGTGTAGTGTTTATATTGTTGATCCATCTTGCCAATAGAAATTGCCATTCTCATATAGGACAATGCTTAGTTCGATTTAAAATTTTTATTCAATATCTACTTTAATTTGTGTCCATCAAATGCATATTTGTCCGTGTGGTGACGGAGTAAGAATACAATTCACCACTCTCTGTCTTGCCCGTGGATGTCGTAAAAGACGATTATGGGATATAATATGCACATAACATCTGTGCAAGAAAAGGAATACTCGAAATTAAACCCTATACCAACACATCTGACCAGCATGGTATAGTAAGTCAAATTCCCTCCCATTATGGAGGAGGTCCGAGCCCAACAGTGGGACGTATGTGATCTGCGATGATGATTATGACGATGAAATGCATATTTGCAACGCCCCAGTAATACAAAGATTATAAGGATTATTTTCTTAATGTCTATCTATAGTACACCTAAGACTGGTTTCGCTAAATTGCAATAATAGATCACGCATGGTGTGGAACACCGAGAAAAGTAACTAGCAGGCACCCGACGTGATTGGTGTAGATCTATGTAGACCTCTTAGTGTCGATTCACACTGTGATGACGTTCACGGTTCGATCTCGCTCCGGTCTCGGTCCGTTCCCGGTCTGGTAAAATTTTCTTTAATAAGAAAGAATCAGAGTATTCACACTATCGTATCGCTCTAGTTCCGATTCGATATCGCGCCGGTACCGGTTGGTCGAAAAGAATATTTGACTGGAGCGAGATCGGACTTGTCATGACTTGTACCGACAGTGTGAATACGTTTTTGCTTCAACTCCAGTATTTCTTCGGTCGTGTAGGGAAACGATACCTACATTTTTCTTCTAGTTATGGCTAGTAATAGATCGTGGAATTCTGAAAAGGGTAAGTAATGTAATTTATGCGTGTGATTTATAACATTTGATTATGAATAATAAATAATCAAACTATAATTATTTTCGCCAGCATTTCTGTAAGGGTTTTCCGAATTTGTCGAGATAAAAGTGTATATGGTGAAATTCGCGAACATTTTAAAAGAACAGTTGACTTATAAAAACTTGGTTACCAACGAAAAATGATCGTCACACATGAGATTCGAACCGACCATAGATCGAGAGACTAATTGTGGAACTAGTAGTGCGGACACAGCGAGATTTGATCGGAGCGAGATCGGACCGTGAACGGCATCATAGTGTGGATCGAGGCTTAGTCGTCTCTTGCTACGCCAACGAGTAATGTAAGCGTTGGTAGTATTAGTAGACACTATATAACATAGGATGTCTCAGGTTATGGAACAACTGTTCAAGTATGTTGTAATTTAACGATCATAGATCGTAATTAGAATGTATACAGTGGCGGACTAACCGGGGGGGCGGCTGCGGACCGCCCCGGACCTCCGGTCTTGGGGGGCCCCCCAAATGCCTCCGTATTCCCATGATCAAGTTATAAACAAGACTTTAAAAATGTGCTTAGTACCTTCATAACTTCGTTAAGATCAAAACACTACAGCTATCTAGACTTTTTACGCGGTACTAATATTTATTTAACTTTGCTGAACGCATCCAATACTCTGGGGGAATTCCCGTCTTTGTAGCGGGATCTTCCACAGGAATCCCTGAATGAATGAAGTGCAAATAATTCACTCTTGTAATCTGGGGTTGAAATTGCAATTTTTCCACTACAAAAAGAAATATGGCCGCTTTTAAACAAAAACCCAAGAAAAATCGAAGACATTTTTTTCATGCTTTTTTTCTCGTAGAACGCCGAATGACCCCTTCTTTTTTTTAACCATGAGTGCACTAAATAGCTGTAGTTGAACGATGAATATTTAAATTTGTGGAAATCAATGTTTTTACCCTAAAATGGCGATTTTCACCCCTTAAGTGATGAGCGAAATTTCACGTTTCGCGTAAAATAGAAAAAAATCGGATCTTCACGATAGTTAGTATGTCGGGGTTTTTTAGGTCGCTGATTACGATTCTGCCATTAAAATTTGAATATTCAAGATGGCGGATCCAATATGGCTAAACGAAAATCAAAAAACTTATTTGAATTGGATGAAATTGGACACTCGGGGATTTTGGAGGTCGCTGATTCGCAACTACAC
The DNA here is from genome assembly GCA_032191425.1 of Lymantria dispar. Taxonomy (NCBI): domain Eukaryota; kingdom Metazoa; phylum Arthropoda; class Insecta; order Lepidoptera; family Erebidae; genus Lymantria; species Lymantria dispar. Next base: position 33,474,479 of record CM063453.1, read on the forward strand.
TCAAGATTTGTAAGTTCACGATGGTGGATCCAATATGGCCGACCAGAAATCTAAAATATTATTTGAATAGAATGAAATTGAGCACTCAAGGGTTTTCGATTCTGCCCGGATTCTGGTCGGCAATTACGATACTGCCCTCAAAATTTATTTATTTATTTATTCATCATTCAGTTATTTTTTATTGCTAACAGCGTACCATGCGCAATAAAAAGTAATAATACAAAACAAGAAGGAGTTAAAAAAAAGAATAAAAGTTATCACAAAAATATTAATAAGTTATAACATAAAGAAAATTATTTTACTATACATATATGTGTAATGATTAATAATATAATAACTTTGGATTAGCATACACTGCTGGCAATGGACAGCGACTCCACATAACTTTCTGCTATACACATGAAACATCTCTCTGTACACGAAAATAAGTCGAGTGTAGGTTCAGAGACTATGATCTCATTGATATAGTGCAATGCGCGAGGAAGCGGTGCGAATTGGCCTATGCTAGTGCGCGCCGTGTGTGACGCCAATAGAGGTCTCTGTCGTTCGGGCAACTTACCTACGACCTGGCGAGGCACATTGAAATTGATTTCGGCTAGTAGTAAAGGATTGTATTCGGAACCACGTATCAGTCTGAAGAAATATTTAACTAGTGCTATATTGCGACGCGTCGCCAGCATTTGATGGTCTACCATACCTATTATATATAACGTGGGATAGAGATACGGATAATAAAAGTAAGTCCTTTTGTACAGATACCGAATAAACATTTTTTGTATTCTCTCAACTTTTTGAGTTAGTTGTAATGTGTTAGGATTCCAAATAATGGCATTAGTCTCTATAGTAGTACGAACATATGCATTGTATAAAATATTAAGCGTTAGCTTGTTATTAAATTTTTTTGACTGTCGCAGTACAAAACCTAAGTTCCTCCTAGCTTGGTCACATATTTTAGAAATGTGGTTTTTAAATGTAAACTTGCTATCAAACCATGTGCCTAAATCCCTTACGGTGTCAGCACGTTTCAATTGTTTGGTAGCAATGTGATAGTTTTGACATATTGGAGAACGGATACGACCATATGTTACCACAACACATTTATTAATGTTTAGTTTCAAGCTGTTGAGTTTGCCCCATTCGTGAACACTATTAATATCCGCTTGCAATAGCGCGCAGTCAGAAGGTGAGTTGATGGTCAATGCAAGTTTGACATCGTCCGCAAACATCAAACAGAGGCTATGTTCAATTTTGTATGGTAGATCCATTAATCAGGATTAAAAAGAGTAATGGGCCCAAACAGCTGCCCTGACCTATACCAGAATTTACACTATATGTGGAAGATGAGCATCGTTTGTACGCAACATATTGTTTGCGGTCCGCCAAGTAGTTACAGAAAAAGAAGATGAGTTGTTCCGAGAATCCTATTGATGCCATTTTGAATAGTAGGTGGTCATTATCCACTATATCAAATGCCTTCTGTCGGGGGCGAGGTGAAGGGGCAGCGCCGGTGAGGCCGCGACCGCTGCCAGTGTCGCTTGAGCATCAAACGCAGGCGCATGTGACTGAAATACACTCTGAAAGTGCAACGCAAATGCGTTGGCTACCTGTAGTGGTTCAGTCATTCCAAAATATGATGGTTCGTTAGAGTGTTTATGCTCCTTAATGTGTGTCCAGAATAAGCTAGGGTTACGTATTATATCGTTTTCCATTTTACCAAAGTGTATTCTCATGCTGGTGTCCAATAAACGTTTGAATTGTTTACGATAATACGTAAACAATGCATAGTATAATTGGTTATTGGCACTTTTGTATAACTTGTGATAATAATTCTTTAGTTTCAAATAGTTTAACACTTCGCGATTGTACCATGTTGGATATTTATTATATTTTACATACTGGGTGTGTCGTAAATAGTGGTCCACCGTTAAGGATTCGATAAACCAGATAATTTACTATAACAAATTCCATTTTTAACCATTTTTAGCCGAGGGTTCCGTAAATATTAATTTTTAGTTATTTATTTACCAAATTTCTACCTCTTGTAACAAATTTGGTTGTAGTTTTATCAAAAACTATTATATTTTCATTTTGATTACTGTTAATTACTGCTGAATACAAGAGCTATCGTTTATTAACATGTTATTTAATGTAGATTTAGATCTTCTGCAAAAAAAAATGATTGTACTCGAATTTTAACGGATTTTTTTAACATATCATGCTAATTCAAAAGCGATTTATGTAAAAAAAATGTACTACACTGTCAGTGCCCATTAATTTAATAATATGCCTATTTAATACCAATTTCAAAATGGTATCATAATACCAGATCCCTATAAAAAACAGCAAGATATCTAATTTTAATTGAAGAAAGTAAGATTTTCATTAAAATTAATTTTAAAATTTATTGCTATAATACTTACGATTTTTGTAAAAAAAAAACTTTACTATCAGTGCCTACTTATTTAATTATATTCCTACTTAATACCGATTCTAAAAGGTTTACTATCCCATTAATAAAACAAGTAATGAAATTTTAGTTAAAAACGACTATAAATGATAACTTTTTACTATTGTTGCAAAGTGATCTAGACCTAACTTGTAAATTACAACAAGGCATTGAAAAAAAACAAGTCATACATCATCATACATCATTTATTGTTATTCTTTAACATTTAAATTACACCAAGTGCTCGAAATGGCCCCCATTTGCAGCTATGCATGCTCTGCAACGTCGAATAAACGACCGTTTAAGTCGCCGAGCAAACCCACTCTCGTTTATTTTTCTAGCTGCTGTGTGTATGCTAGTCCTCAAGTGATCAATGGACGTTATTTCTTCTTTGTACACATGTTCTTTCAGGCAACCCCAGTAAAAAAAATCCAGGGGATTTAAGTCTGGCGAGCGCGGTGGCCATAGTATTGGACCAAAGCGTCCTATCCACCTATTTGGATACGCTGTGTGTAGGTGCTCTCGTACTCTAAAAAGAATAACAATAAATGATGTATGATGATGTATGACTTGTTTTTTTTCAATGCCTTGTTGTAATTTACAAGTTAGGTCTAGATCACTTTGCAACAATAGTAAAAACTTGTCTTTTATAGTCGTTTTTAACTAAAATTTCATTACTTGTTTTATTAATGGGATAGTAAACCTTTTAGAATCGGTATTAAGTAGGAATATAATTAAATAAGTAGGCACTGATAGTAAAGTTTTTTTTTTACAAAAATCGTAAGTATTATAGCAATAAATTTTAAAATTAATTTTATTGAAAATCTTACTTTCTTCAATTAAAATTAGATATCTTGCTGTTTTTTATAGGGATCTGGTATTATGATACCATTTTGAAATTGGTATTAAATAGGCATATTATTAAATTAATGGGCACTGACAGTGTAGTACATTTTTTTTACATAAATCGCTTTTGAATTAGCATGATATGTTAAAAAAATCCGTTAAAATTCGAGTACAATCATTTTTTTTTGCAGAAGATCTAAATCTACATTAAATAACATGTTAATAAACGATAGCTCTTGTATTCAGCAGTAATTAACAGTAATCAAAATGAAAATATAATGGTTTTTGATAAAACTACAACCAAATTTGTTACAAGAGGTAGAAATTTGGTAAATAAATAACTAAAAATTAATATTTACGGAACCCTCGGCTAAAAATGGTTAAAAATGGAATTTGTTATAGTAAATTATCTGGTTTATCGAATCCTTAACGGTGGACCACTATTTACGACACACCCTGTATGTAGGTATGCTAGTAGGTACCGTGTCATCAATATGTTTGTTTATTAATATATAGAACTGATTGACCGCATCGTTAGTGTTAGGACAATTATATATTGTTGACCAATCCGTGTTATATAAACGTGAGTATAACTCAGTGTAATTTGCCTTCCTAAAATTACGAGTGGGTAAATTATGAATATTAGCAGATGATTTATTGTAATGATTATTATAAAACGAATAAAATCTGTTAGCAAAGGCATTGATTATGAGAGGTAGGTGGTGTTTCTCTGACCTTACAAGCCCGAGCTCAGATTCTGTAACAGAGAGAGTTATTTGATCCTTAGGACTAATTACTAAGTCAAGAATGCGATCCAGGCTATTATTAACATTGTTATTTTGAATTAAATTACAAGATGATAATAAAAGTTTATAATGTTCACGCACTGACTTAGATGCTGAGTATAAATTGAAATCACCGATCACTATAACTGGTGACTTTTGTGACGTAACAAGATGTTCAATGCACTCAAATACAGAATAGTACCGTGTGTTAGGTACTCGTGGCGGTAGATATACGACACAGCAAATAAAACTGTAACTCCCGACACTAATTACACCAGCTACGATTTCATCGTCGGGATGGCATCGGCAGTCACAGTTAATGGCACGAAGCTTATAAGGTTGGCGGACTGCTAGTAGAACGCCACCACCCCCATTTATGATCCTGTCGTGTCTTAGAACAGCATAGTCAGGTGGAAATAATTCTGAGTCGTAGACGCTGCTGTCAAGTCTTGTTTCTGTTAGTGCGAGTACCTTTGAGCTGAACTGATATAGAACAGATTTTATCTCGCTTGTTTTACCTTTCAAACCTCTTACGTTTTGATAAAAAATGTCAATCTGCTTAGTTTTCGATTTGCGGGTCTGTTTGCGTACGAAAGGAATAGCCACGGTTGTTCCGTCCTGGTAATGGGTTACGCCATGGCTTTATGCAGATATCTACAGCCCAATTTTCAGGAGATAGATATGTGTCAACATGTTTTTGCGGCACTGTTAATTTGAAAGAAGCATATTCTCCTCGTGACTTCAAAGTCTCTGCAGAGCATTCATCCTCAGGGGAGATAGTTCGCAGATATTCTATGATTTGATCAGCTGTAGTACCAATTTTAACATAATATAGATGAAGGTAAGATTTTCGATCGGCAGCCGATAATGTCGAAGGCTGGGTGCTCATACCACGCACAACTTTTGCGAGCGAACCACGAGTGCGTCGCCGCTTCACCTCGACCCAGTCGTGTTGAGTAACCGCAGAGACTGTCACAATAGGCTGTGTAGGTGGGATCTCGATCGATTCAGTGAGTTGCGGTGTAGATGAGTTGCTCTTAGTAGTGCCTTCAGCTGATGACGCATTAGTCCGCGCCCTCCGAGTGTTGCCCGAGAGTGCCGAAGCGGCCCGAAGTCGAGCTTCGCGGATAGGCCGTGCAGTTGGTACTGTAGGTGATCTACCCACATTGGTTTCAGTACTGACTGCCGTCGAATCGCTAGTAAGCTTTTGAATTAATTTGTTTTGATCACATACCAGCTAAAATTAGAAAAATACCACCAAAATTAGAAAATTCAAGATGGCGGATCCAATATAGCCGACAAGACATATAAAAACTTATTTGAATTGGGTGAAATTGAGCACTCGGAGGTTTTCGAAGTCACTGATTATGATTCTGCCCTCAAAATTTACCACGTCTACATCGTTGTCTCTGGGTTGCGCTAAGAGTAAAATAAAAAAGGTGACGCGTTATGTTGGATCCGTTATTGTGAATTTTCAAATTCTAAGTACAGAATCGAGATCAGTGACCTCATAAACCCCCCAAGTGCTCAATTTCACCCGATTCAAATAAGTTTTTGGATATTCGGTCAGCCATATTGGATCTGCCATTTTGTTTTTTTTTATCTTTGAGGGCGGCATCGTAGTCAGCGACTTCGAAAACTCCTGAGTGTCCAAGTCACCCGATTCAAATAAGTTTTTAGATTTTCAGTCGGCCATATTGGAGCCGCCATCTTGAATTTTCAAATTGTGAGGGCAGAATCGTAATTAGCGACCTAAAATACCCCGGGATACCAATAGGCATGATGACAGTAAGCAAAAATCACTAAAATAATGTGTTTATCTACTGTAACACAAAGAATATATCTTGAAATAAATATTTATTTTCTTTTATAAGATACGATTATTAATTTATTTAATAAAATAAAACTGCAAAATACACAAGTCCGCCATGTTCAGCTAAACACCAATCAAATTGAGTTACGTCACTCCTATGTACACCTGTCGTTATCATCGCAAATTCTGTACGAAATTCTACGATCTTTACACTTATTAATTGTTTTAACATGCATTTAAAGAGTATTTAGTGATTTTTGTCGCTCTCTTGCTTACTTTTGTGTTCTTACTAAAAATGTAAGTCATGAAAGAAGGATTCATCAAGGCAAACAGCTCTTATTTGCCTAGAGTTGATTTGTTAATGCTGGAAGAGAGTACCTAGCATCAAACAAAAACTTCTGTTCAGCAGAATTTAGAAATGTCAAAACTACGATGCAAGTAAAATATTAATTAATAATCTTCTAACATCTAATTTAAAATCTATTTAAAAAGAATACCGCTTGAGATGTTAGAGATTATGTTATTTAAATAATGCTTTTGTAAACTTGGTATTAAACTGCAGTTAAATAAAGTCACATACCAAATAAAATATACGCTATAAAGTAATTACTTATGTCAAAATGATCTTCACATAAATAAATAGTCTCCTATTTATTTTTTTATATTTATTTATATGAATTTATGGCTTTTGGATCTCGCTGTGCAAGATTAAGCCACTTATATCTTATTGTTTTATTGTGTGGCACATAAACAAAAAGTTTATTAGGAGTTTTTATTGATGTACTAGCAACCCGCCCTCGCTTCGCTTCGGTTTCAGTCGCTTAAACCCGGGTAGTTCCCGTTCCTGTGGGAATGCCGGGATAAAATATAGTCTATGTTACTCCCTGATATTATAGCTTTCCATTGGTGAAAGAATTTTTGAAATCGGTTCGGTGGTTTAAGCGTGAAAGCGCTACAAACAAACAAACAAACAAACATCCTTACTTTTGCATTTATAATATTAGTATGGATTAACACATTGAGGAACCGCACATCACTTATAGACTTTCGAATTCATGTCTAAATAAAATATATCAGATTTTTGCTTTAACTCCCTTACGTTTACATCTCAAGTGAATAGACGTGACGTCACAAGCAGACGCCATGACACTAGGCACCGTTTTGGCGCTAATTTAAATGCATTTAATTAAAATAGCACTTATTTCTAAAGAAACCGTACTTATTGCAAAAATAATATATTTTTTGATAATAGTAGTTATTTAAGAACATTATAAAACAGTTTTTCAAAATTAGTTATCATGCCTATTATCGTGAAGAACCGATTTTTTTCTATTTTACGCGCAACGTGAAATTTCGCTCACCACTTAAGGGGTGAAAATCGCCATTTTAGGGTAAAAACATAGATTTTTACAAATTTAAAAAATTCATCATTCAACTACAACTATTAGTGTAATTTCGATCCCAGATTCTGAAAGAGCACACTGAAAAGTACGGGAAACCATGTCTCATTTTAAGCTATTGCACAGCTTTTAAGCTATTGCATAGCTTTTAAGCTATTGCACAGCTTTTAAGCTATTGCATAGCTTTTAAGCTATTGCATAGCTTTTATCGCGTGTTTTGAGCGCGGCGACCGAATCAAGAAATTTCATAACGAAAATAAAACCTAACACTCGCCTACCATGTAGCTCGATCGAGCGTTCAGTGTGACGGTTGTCGACGTTCTGCGTTCGTCCGTCTCGGTGCGCACACGTGCTTTGCGTAGCTTACGTCAAAAAGTGTTTTCGCGCGTTTTTAACTGTCCCAGCGATCTTCAGCGGACGACAGTGGTAATCCAAACCGCCTTTATTTTACATATAGTACATTTGTTTTCTTATCGGTCACCACGCTTAAAAAGTGTAATTTGAATTAATATCAAAGAAAAAACTTGAATTAATAGGTATCAAAGAAAAACAAATTGCATAAATAAAAAATAAATAAATAATTATAATTGCATAAGTTGATAAAAAATGCTATGCAATAGCTTTACCGCGGCAGTCCCCGAGTGCCACACGTTTTTTTCCAAATTCTCGTTTTTTAATGATGACAATTTGCCTTAAAAACCGGCTAAGTGCGAGTCGGAGTCGCGTATGAAGGGTTTTGTACCATTATCTATAAAAAATAGGCATAAAAAATGTTTTTTGTATGGGAGCCCCCTTAATATTTATTTTATTTTTAGTATTTGTTGTTATAGCGGCAACAGGAATACATAATTTGTGAAAATTTCAACTGTCTAGTTATCGCGGTTCTTAAGATACAGCCTGGTGACAGACAGCGAAGTCTTAGGAATAGGTGCCCGTTTTATCCTTTGGGTACGGAATCCTAAAAATAATGAAAAAAATAATACGATTTTCGGTCGTTAATCGGTTAAACTATTTAAAAATTGTCTTCGATCTACAATGGGTCAAGAGCGACTGGTTAATCTAGCCCTGCTTTCAATAGAATGCAAAATTTCAAGAGAAATCGATTTCACTAAAACTATTTTTTTATTATATCAATTTTTTTTGTCGGTCGATTCGTATTTTATTTTCCTCACCCGTATCCATTCCATATTGTAGGTATATTGTATGTAATGTTTATTTAGCCTAAATAATTTAAGTCTCATTTAAATTTCACTTGCCAGATTTTAACGAAATAAACATAAACACTTTTTATACATACAAATATGAACTGAATAAAAAGCTTGTAAAAATATTTTTTTTTAAAGGGGGGCCTCATTCAGATGTGCCGCCCCGGGCCTCTGACGGGCCTAGTCCGCCACTGAATGTATATTACACAAAAAACAATAAAACATATTAGTGATTTGAAAAATGTGTGTGAGTCTATGCCTTAAATATTACGTATTATGTAGGCATGTACAGACAGGATACATGTAGGCATGTAACACTTCCACAGTATGAATAGGTATGAATTGGCTAACGCGTCGATGGTAACGTAGGTATCAACGGTCATCAGCCGATCACCTGATTTTAAAGCGAAGTTTGTCTTGCTTATGCGAACGTAATCGTTAATTTATTCAATTTCTAATGAACATTTAACAAAGTACGAATATATTACAAATTAAGTATCACTGACTTTTATACATTTCAATCAGATTTACACGGAAAAGCGATGACAAAATTGAAAACTTTACATGTCTCTAATTCATTAACGAATCGACATTTTTACTTCAAATGTTTTTCATAAATGCCTACCACCATTGCCAAGCTCCCATTTGACCAGTTGCCTCATAACGTGATACACGCTGTATACACAGTATACAATAATAAAAAAAATTATTGAAAAATATTAATTTTCTATCTACACAATCCGTTTTGGTCAACAACGTGATATCCGGCACAAACCAGTTAGATCCGGTAACAAGGGATTGCAACATGCACCCCCCATTCACCCCCTCCTCTAGATGCAGGGGGGGCATGAATGACGCACCTGTGCAGTCAGTACGGCGCACCGCGGGTCAATGTCGGGCCACGTCCCCTCTCAGGGGGGCTACTAAGGCCTCGAGGCCACCAAAGGATAGCTTTGTCCCTACAAACCTAATCCTTACTAATATTATAAATGCGAAAGTAACTCTGTCTGTCTGTCTGTCTGTCTGTCTGTCTGTCTGTCTGTCTGTCTGTCTGCTACGCTTTCACGTCTAAACCACTGGACCGATTTTGATGAAATTTGGTACAGAGATGGACTAAAGCTTGAGAAAGGACATAGGCTACTTTTTATCGCGAAAAAATGGGTATAAGGGGTTGAAATAGGGGATGACATTTTGTATGGAAATTCGTCATTTTCGATGATAGAACCACGAATCTTTGTATTAAGACACCTAATAATAAATAAATAAATATTCGCTCAAGCGTTTTGGCAATTCCATATACATGGGGATGAAATTCAAACCCTAAAATACCAAAAAGCAAACAGCCGAAACCACTGGGCCTAGAAACGTATTTTTTTTACACCATCGTATTTCTTGGGGTGCACGAGCACTAGCAAAGGATTTTTGGGCATTCACCCCCTTAAAGGGGTGAAAAACATATAGTCTTTCACGTCTAAACCGATTTTGATGAAATTTGGTACAGAGATGGACTAAAGCTTGAGAAAGGATATAGGCTACTTTTTGTCGCAAAAAAATGTGTATAAGGGGTTGAAATAGGGGATGACATTTTGTATGCAAATTCGTCATTTTCGATGATAGAACCACGAATCTTTGTATTAAGACACCTAATAATAAATAAATAAATATTTGTTCAAGCGTTTTGGAAATTTCATTTACGTGGGGATGAAATTCAACCCCTAAAATACCAAAAAGCATACAGCCGAAACCACTGGGCCTAGAAACGTATTTTTTTTTACACCGTCGTATTTCTTGGGGTGCACGAGCACTAGCAAAGGATTTTTGGAAATTCACCCCCTTAAAGGGGTGAAAAACATATAGTCTTTCACGTCTAAACCGATTTTGATGAAATTTGGTACAGAGATGGACTAAAGCTTGAGAAAGGATATAGGCTACTTTTTGTCGCAAAAAAATGTGTATAAGGGGTTGAAATAGGGGATGACATTTTGTATGGAAATTCGTCATTTTCGATGATCGAACCACGAATCTATGTATTGAGGCACCTAATAATCCTTACTAATATTATAAATGCGAAAGTAACTCTGTCTGTCTGTCTGTCTGTTACGCTTTCACGTCTAAACCACTGAACCAATTTTCATGAAATTTGGTACAGAGATGCACTAAAGCTTGAGAAAGGACATGGGCTACTTTTTATTGTGAAAAATGGGTATAAGGGGTTGAAATAGGGGATGACATTTTGTATGGAAATTCGTCATTTTCGATAATAGAACCATGAATCTCTGTATTAAGACACTTGATAATAAGCAAATATTCGTTCTAACGTTTTGGAAATTTCATTTATATGGGGTGAAATTCAACCCCTAAAAGATAAAAAAGCATACAGCCGAAACCACTGGGCCTAGAAACGTAATCTTTTTTTACACCGTAGTATTACTTGGGGTACACGTGCACTAGCAAAGGATTTTTGGAAAATCACCCGCTTAAGGGGGTGATAAGGGTAATAAGCCTTTAACGCCTAAACCACTGAACCGATTTTGATGAAGTCGGGTACAGGGATGAACTAAAGCTTGAGAAAGTACATAGGCTACTTTTTATCGCGAAAAAATTGGTATAAAGGGTTGAAATACGGGATGACATTTTGTATGGAAATTCGTCATTTTCGATGATAGAACCATGAATCTTTGTATTAAGGTACTTGATAATAAAAAAATAAATATTCCTTCTAGCGTTTTGGAAATTTCATTTATATGGGCATGAAAATCAACCCCTAAAAGATAAAAAAAGCATACAGCCGAAACTACTGAGCCTAGAAACGTATTTTTTTAACACTGTAGTATTTCTTGGGGTATACGAGCACTTACAAAGGATTTTTGGAAAATCAACCCCTTAAGAGGGTGAAAAGCGTATAGCCTTTAACACCTAAACCACTGAACCGATATTGATGAAATCTGGTACAGAGATGGATTAAAACTTGAGAAAGGACATGGGCTACTTTTTATTGTGAAAAATGGGTATAAGGGGTTGAAATAGGGGATGACATTTTGTATGGAAATTCGTCATTTTCGATAATAGAACCATGAATCTCTGTATTAAGACACTTGATAATAAGCAAATATTCGTTCTAACGTTTTGGAAATTTCATTTATATGGGGTGAAATTCAACCCCTAAAAGATAAAAAAGCATACAGCCGAAACCACTGGGCCTAGAAACGTAATCTTTTTTTACACCGTAGTATTACTTGGGGTACACGTGCACTAGCAAAGGATTTTTGGAAAATCACCCGCTTAAGGGGGTGATAAGGGTAATAAGCCTTTAACGCCTAAACCACTGAACCGATTTTGATGAAGTCGGGTACAGGGATGAACTAAAGCTTGAGAAAGTACATAGGCTACTTTTTATCGCGAAAAAATTGGTATAAAGGGTTGAAATACGGGATGACATTTTGTATGGAAATTCGTCATTTTCGATGATGGAACCATGAATCTTTGTATTAAGGCATTTGATAATAAATAAATATATATTCGTTCTAGCATTTTGAAAATTTCACTATCATGGGGATGAAATTCAATCCCTAAAAGACCAAAAAGCATACAGCGGAAACCACTGGGCCTAGAAACGTATTTTTTTTTTACTCCGTCGTATTTTTTGGGGTATACAAGCACAAAGGAATTTTGGAAAATGGGATGAAAAGCGTATAGCCGAAACTATTGGAGCTAGGAACGTGAAACTGTGTATGCGATTCTCTTTCTTTTGTTGTAAATGAGCTCTAAGAAATTAGTTTTTGAAATTCAAAAATGTATAGCCGAAATCATTAGGCCTAGAAACGTGAAATTTTGTATAAAGTTGTCTTTCTTGGGGAAAGTGCTCACTAAAAAAGAGATTTTTGCAATATTACCGCTGAACGATAGGAACGATCATTTTAGTACACGGTCAGCTTTCTTGGGTTACCCCAATATTTTTTCTTAGTGCTCGCTTAACAAGACTACTTTGGATCGATGCGATATGTAGGAACTCCTCTGCCATTGTAGATATATTGCAAAGGTTCTTCTAGCAATATTTTATGACCAGCTGCCTGCCAGACGACATTGCTGACTAGACGGCATCACCAATAGGTCCAGGTCGATGTAAATCTTTGTCTTAATAGTATTTTTCAACACCCACGAACAATGAAAGCGTGATAATATTCCTAGCCGCTACCAGACAGTAAGTTAAAATCAAGATATTAATCCAATTTTCTATCTCTAGAAATAAACAAATTTGAAGCGTCTATTTGTCTGTTTAAATAATAGGTTTTATTTATGCTCAGACAATTATTTGCACGATACCTATGTCTAAAAACCGGCCAAGTGCGAGTCGAGGTCGCGCACAAAGGGTTCCGTACCATTATCTATAAATAGGGGGAAAAATTGCGTTTGTTGTTTAGGAGCCCCCCTTAAATATTTATTTTATTTGGTTTTTAATATTTATTGTTATAGCGGCAACAGATATACATAATTTGTAAAAAAAAACAACTGTCTAGCTATCGCGGTCGTTAAGATACAGCTTGGTGATAGACAGACGGACGGACAGACAGCGAAGTTTTGGTAATAGGGTCGTTTTTGGGTACGGAACCCTAAAAACGGTTCTTTTTATTGTCTGTCTATTCGTTACGGATAATCTTCAAAACGGCTGGACTGATACTGATAATACTTTACTACCAGGTCTACCAACCTTACATAAGGAATAACTTAGCCTATAATTATTTATCCCGGTATGGCTGGGAGCAACTGTGAGAATATAGTCGATTTTAAAAATTTCATAATGGAAAGCTATTTTTAAGCGAGTAAGATATTTAGGCTATTTTTTATCCCGATATTCCTACGGGACCGGCCACAATGTCGGTGAAATCGCAGGAATTTAATGGATATAAAAATTAATTTACGAATGAAAATCTATATTATCAGTGAATAACAAATAAAGGAAGGAAGGAAGGGGGGGGAGTGGTAGACCAACCCATCCTTCCATTTTAAAATAAAATAAAAATGAATTTCTACTATGTATCGCCTAATTCAATCAATTATTCAATCAATTATTCAATCAATTGACAAATAAAGGCTATTCTCATCCCAGTGTTTGCCCAGGAACAAGAACTCCGCGAGTGAAACCGGTAGATGTTGACCAATTTTTAAAATTCTTTCACCAATAGGAAGCTACGTTATCAGCGAGTAATATTGCCTATGTTTTTATCTCGGATATTTCTATGGGATTTGATTAGAATATTTTTTTTTTCACCCATGTATGTAACTTATAATATCAGCGAGTAACATTGGTAATTTTTATCTCGGCATTCGCATGGGAATGGGGTCTACGTGGGTGAAACTACGGGAGTTTGAACGATATTTTTTTTCTCACCAATGGGTAACTATCATGGATAATGTATTATCAGTGACTAAGGAAGGCCATATTTAACAAAATTTGTGAAGATATTCGGATGTTTGTTACTCAATCACGCGTAAACTGTTGAGCAGATTTGGATGAAAATAGATACATAGGTATTTAGAGGCGGAGGGGGGTGGTGCGTAGGGAGGCACTACACGTTAGCGTAACGAACACACGCACGTTATTAATGACACCGAGTAACAGTTTACACAGACCACCTGCTAGCGCTTTGTATATTGTTATCAAATCATCCTCATATACCGCAAGTATTATGCCTTTATTATCACATGTGTAAGGGTCAACAAACAATGGAAAATATTTTATTTTGTAAACCTCGCATATAAATATTTACAAATAAATAACATTTAGGCATCTGTTTCTAATACCAAAGCCTCCGCTCCCAAGGCAGGAGCCGGTAACAAGAGGTCGCGCAGGAGGCTCCGGCCGCCAAAGTCAGCCGCGGTGGTGATCACCGTCCTGCCTGAGGCGGCCGAGAACGGCCTCAGCTATGAGGCCGTCTTACGTCGCGCCCGGCGGGAGCTTGACGTCTCCGATTTAGGAGGCGTCGAAGCCAGGACCCGCAAGGCCCGGACAGGGGCTCGGATTTTAGAGTTCCCTGGGGCCGAGGGCGCCAAGACGGCCGATAGCATGGCCGCGAAGCTGAGGGGTTTGTTTGCTGCGGAGGATGGCATCAAGATCGCCAGACCCGTCAAGTGTGCGGAACTGCGGGTCACGGGTCTGGACGACTCCGTGTCGGTGGATGACATCCGGGAGGCCATCGTCTCGAAAACCGGATGTCCCGTGGACACCGTCCGAATTGGCGCCATCCGCCCTGGTCCGGGCGGCGTCGGTGCTGCCTGGGTGCAGTGCCCGGTGGAGTCGGCCAAGCAATTGGCCGGCTCAGGCAGGCTCCTCGTGGGCTGGAGCTCAGCGCGGGTGACCGTGCTGGAGTCCCGGCCTACGAGGTGCTACAAGTGCATGGCGGTCGGACACACTCGGCCGACATGCACTAACTGCTTTGACTGCAGCGACCTTTGTTTCCGCTGCGGTCAACCCGGGCATAAGGCGGCATCGTGCGCCGCCACTCCCCACTGCCCCGCGTGTACGGCGGGCAATAGGCCCGCCAAGCACCGCATGGGGAGCAAGGAGTGCAAACCCCCGGCTTCGGCCCCAAAGGGGCGGAGCGGTCCGACGACCCCGGCCGCTCCCGCCCCTAGCGCGACCCAATCGCCCGCCAGCGTGGAGGAGGTAATGGATACGGCCCACTAATGGCGGCCGAATCTTACCACCTCCTGCAGGCCAACCTCAACCACGCCGCCGAGGCACAGGACGTTTTCCTGCAAGCCATGGCGGAGTGGTTGATCGGTGCAGCCGTAGCCGCGGAGCCGTACGTGGTGCCTGACCGGCCCAATTGGCTGGGCAGCAGTGACGGCTCTGTGGCAATCGTCGCCTCCACGTCGTGGCATTCCCCGCCCTTGTTGCTCAAGGACAGGGGTGATGGGTATGTCGCGGCGGAATGGGGAGAGGTTACGCTATATGGTGTTTACTTCTCCCCTAACAGGAGCGCGACGGATTTCGGGGCCTTCCTCACCATCCTGGGGGCCTCGATACGGCGACTGGCACCGCGCCAAGTCTTCGTTCTGGGGGACTACAACGCCAAGTCCACGGCGTGGGGGTCCCCCAGGACGAATGACCGCGGGCGGGCGGTCGAAGAGTGGGCGGCGGCACTGGGCCTCTGTTTGCTGAACAGGGGCTCGGTGCAAACGTGCGTGCGGCAGCAGGGCGGGTCGATAGTGGACTTGTCGTTCGCTAGCCCTAATGTCGCAGCACGTGTGAGGAGCTGGTGCGTCCAGGAGGAGGTTGAGACCCTATCCGACCACCGATACATCCGGATAGAGGTCTCCCGGACCCTCCTGCAGCCCAGCAGGGGTCACACGGCGGACGGAGCTCCCGCGTTTCCGCGGTGGGCTGTGGGTCGATTGGATCGGGACCTGTTGGCCGAGGCAGCCATCGTTCAGTCATGGCTGTCCTCACCGCCCCAGGCGGACGGGGTGGATGCCGAGGCTGGCCGCATCCGCTGTGCGTTAACGCAGATCTGCGATGCGGCCATGCCCCGTGTGCGGCGCCTGCCCCCGAAGAGTGCGGTCCCCTGGTGGTCCCGAGAATTGGCGGACCTTCGGGCCGCGTGCATACGTGCCCGGAGGGCCTACACCCGCAGCCGAGCGCGTCACCGCGACGCTGAGCGGGAGGGCCAGCTGTACGAGGCTTACCGCAGTGCGCGGTCTGCCTTCAGGCTGGCCGTCCGTACCGCCAAGGACGTTAGTCGGCGGGAGATGCTGGACAGTCTCGAGCGTGACCCCTGGGGTCGCCCCTACCTCGCGGCGCTGAACAAGCTCCGCGGGCGGGGCCCCCCCCTCACCGAGACTCTCCAGCCCAGCCTCCTCACCAGAGTTGTCGAGGACCTCTTTCCACGGCGGGCGGAGCACACGCCACCGGTCATGGCTTCGCTGGACAGCGACCGGGAGGCCGACGATGAAAGTGCTCCGCCCATCACGGAGCCGGAAATGGGGGCGGCGGTGGCGCGTATGCGAGTCAAATCCACCGCCCCCGGGCCCGACGGTATTCCGAACCGTGTGCTGGCCCTGGTCCTCGAACACCTGGGACCACGCCTCAGGGGACTGTTCGACGCTTGTTTGTCGTCCGGACAGTTCCCTGGGTGCTGGAAAGAGGGGAGGCTGGTTCTCCTGCCGAAGCCGGGACGGTCTCCCGAGTCGGCCTCGGCCTACAGGCCCATCGTGCTGCTCGATGATGCGGGCAAGCTGCTGGAGAGGGTGTTGGCTGCCCGCATCGAGCGGCACCTCGTCGGGGACGGGCCCGATTTGTCGGACGCCCAGTTTGGTTTTCGGAGAGGGCGTTCGACGATCGCGGCCCTGCTGCGCCTGAAGGCCGTGGTAGCGGAGGCCGTCACCGGCGGAGGAGTCCTGTTGGCGGTGTCCCTGGACATCGCCAACGCCTTCAACAGTCTGCCATTCAGCTGCATCAGGGAGGGGCTGAGGTATCACGGGGTGCCCGTGTACCTCAGGCGGCTGGTGGCAGACTACTTGGAGGGGCGCAGCGTCCTCTACGTTGACCGAGTAGGGGACGTTGTGCGAACGCCCATGACGTGCGGTGTCCCACAGGGGTCGGTTCTGGGTCCGACCCTGTGGAACATCGGCTACGACTGGGCGTTGAGAGGAAGCCTCCCACCCGGGCTGGGTGTAATTTGCTACGCCGACGATACACTCGTCACAGCCCGGGGTGGGACGCTAGAGGAGGCGGCACGCCTGGCAACTCTCGGCACCGAGGAGATTGTTAGGCGGATCGAAGCGCTGGGGTTGAGGGTAGCCCTGGAAAAGACGGAGGCCCTTCTGTTCCATGGCCTCCATACCGCCGGGCCTCCCGCCGGCGCTTCGATCACCGTGAAGTCGGTCACCATCAGCATCCAGGCCCACATGAAGTACTTGGGCCTGGTGCTCGACGGGCATTTTTGGTTCCGGGAGCATCTCCATCGACTTGTTCCCCGGCTTGTCGGCGCGGCGTCCGCCCTTTCGCGGCTGATGCCGAATGTGGGCGGACCCAGTGCTACGTGCCGACAGCTGTACGTGGGGGTGATCCGGTCGATGGCCCTGTACGGCGCACCGGTGTGGGCGGGGTCCCTGACCGTCCGTCTTAGGGCCCTCCTGTGGCGACCACAGAGGGTCATGGCGATCAGGGCCGTACGCGGTTACCGCACGGTGGCGACGGAGGCAGCGTGCCTCCTGGCCGGAACTCCCCCGTGGGACCTGGAGGCGGAGATGCTCGCCGACATTTATCGGCGGGTGTCAGAGAAGCGCGCCCGCGGCGGCATGGTCTCCATCACAGAGATCACCGCCTGGCGGGTCGACGCCCGCCGAGAAGTCATTGCCCGTTGGGCAGTCCGGCTGGAGAGTCCTCGGTATGGTGTTAGGACCGTCGAGGCCCTCCGGCCGGTGCTGATGGAGTGGTTGGAGCGGACGCACGGGGTGCTTTCCTTCCGACTGGTGCAGGTGCTGACGGGGCACGGTTGCTTCGGGAAGTACCTGCACAAGATTGTCAGGAGGGAGAGCACACCGTCCTGCCACCACTGCAGTTGCGACGAGGACACGGCGCAGCACACGCTCGAGGAGTGTGCTGCATGGGAGGAGGATCGCCGTGAACTCGTCGCAATTATCGGTGCCGACCTGGCGCTGCCGACCATCGCCAGGGAGATGCTCGTCAGCGTCAGGAACTGGGACGCGGTCGCCGCCTTCTGTGAGGCCGTTATCTCACGGAAGGAGGCGGCGGATCGTGTGCGAGTAGAGCTTCTATTCGGCGACACGTTCCGCCGCCGGCGACTCGGGCGGCGCAGGCGCGAGTATCTGCGCCTAATGCCGCCCTAGCCGAGGCCGCGGGTGATCGGACCGGGGAATTGTCCATCACCCGCAGAAAGGCTAACCGCGCGACGGCGACCGACGTCCCAGGTCGAGAGGTGAGGTTACCCGAAAGGGTATTCCGTCGGGCCGACCACTGACGACAAGTGACATCTGCTCCGGTGGTCGGCCCAACAACGAGGTGACGTGGGTACGGGTGGGTTATGGGCCCACGCGCCGTCCTTTCATCGCCCCGGACGGACAGGACCGCGCGTGCGCTTACCATAGCCCACCCAAAAAAAAAAAGAAAAAAAAAAAAAAAAAAAAAAAAAAAAAATCTGTTTCTAATACCAAAATTATACTTTTTTTTTATTCTCACACGGTTATTTCATCATCATCATCATTTCAGCTCAAAATACGTCCCACTGTTGAGGTCGAGCCTCCTCCACAATAGGAGGGCGATTGACCTATTATACCACACTGGTCAGACGGGTTGGTATAGGGTTTTATTTCGAGTTTTCCTTCTCTTAGTCGTATTTTACAACACCCATGGGTAAGAGTAGGGGTGGTGAATTGTATTCTTACTCCGTCACCACACGGTTATTTACACGATACCTATGCCTAAAAACCTTACCGTCTATCTGTCTGTTTGTTTTGAATGATCTTCCAAACGGCTGGATCGATCTCAATAATATTTTAATATCAAGTATCTGTTTATATAAGGAGTGGCTTAGTCTATTTTTCCTCTCAGGAAACCTCAAAGGAGGCCACATGGACTGCAATCGCTTATTGTAATATTTTAGAAGATGTTGAAGGTTTAAAATGGTAAGGCGACTGAAACCGAAACGAAGTGAGGGCAGATTGCTAGTTTAGAATGTAGTAGAGGTAATAAACATACCATTAGCTAATATAGCTAATACTTAACACATAACTCGAATATAGATACGAACTCGGTGCTCAGCTTAGAATGCTATAAGCGCTGACCACGATACGAACTTGGTGATTAACTTAGACACTATAC
This sequence comes from Lymantria dispar, assembly GCA_032191425.1. NCBI lineage: Eukaryota > Metazoa > Arthropoda > Insecta > Lepidoptera > Erebidae > Lymantria > Lymantria dispar. Next base: position 33,493,817 of record CM063453.1, read on the forward strand.
TATTGCGCTGAGCGACTAAACGTAACAGACCCATACAATGAACTCACCTAAATCAATCAACAATATACCATCATTATCATCATTCAGTCTATCGCTGTCCACTACTGGGCATAGCCCTCCCTCATGTTCCGCCACAAGGTGCGGTCCTGGGCCGCCTGCATCCAACGACAGGTGGCCCGTATAGATAGTGGAGACCAATACGTGGTCACAATTCGAGAAATTTTCTTCTCCAACTTCTCGATGTGGTCTGCTCATTGCCATTTCAGCGTGCTAATTCTTCATGCTATGTTGTCGGTAACACCTGTTCTTCTACTGAATTCCTTGTTTCGGATTCTATCTCGCAGATATGCCGAACATAGGGCGCTCCATAGCACGCTGAGTGACTTTGAGCTTGGTTATGAGGCCTCCCTTTAGCGACCACGTTTCCGTGCCGTAATTAACCACGCACATAGATTTGTGCTCCTCTCCTGAAAAATGTATATAGTTTAACTGCTATCGCCAACCCGGTTGGCGGCGTTCGACCACTGAGGACAAGGAACTCGGCGCTGGTGGTCGGCCCAACGACGAAGACGACGTGGGTACGGGCCCGCGTGCCGTCCTTTCGTCGCCTGGACGGAATGGATGGCGTGGACACTTACCATAGCCCACCAATAAAAAAAAATCGATTGGCACCGTGCTCAGTAGCGATGTAGTAAGGGGTGCGAAGAATCTCCGGTAGCGACCCTTGGCTTTGATAACAACAATACCTACACGAAAAAAAAAAAAAAACAATATAAAACGTTTATTTTAAAATAATATGAATTATTATCATCTCATCACAATGCATAACGGTCCTACTGTTATGCTTAAGCTTCACACTCCACTATAGGAGGGAAAATTAATCTCCTAATTAAGCGTGTTGATATAGGGTTTTAAAATTTATTCACGAATGGATTATAGTAATCGTTTATAATGAAATGATAACTGCTATGTGTTAGTGACTACATTAGCGGCCACTACTACCGAACCCTTATCGTCCGTGGCCAGTAAGGCTGGATACCTCTTCGGGCACCGTTCCTTCCTTCCCTCTCGGGGAAACGTTAAATACCTACAATTCATAATTCATAATATTTAATAACAATAATTATCCATGTTTATTTTTCTATATATTACTCCGTGTTCAAATAGTCATATTTTAAAATTCTATCACGGACTTAGGCCTAAATTTGTATCAGATGCGAGTATGTATGGGTTTATATATTGTATTGGTATCAGCGAATATCTGTTCATGTGAAGAGATTTTTTGGTATTCCTTTAAACATTGAATATGATGCCAAATAGAAATTTATGCGGTTATAATTGCAATACATAAAATAATTTTCAGTATAGTTAGTTACTATGGATATTTTTTACCCGACTACGAAGGGTTATCATTTTGGCAGGCTATGTATGTGTGTATGTTCATCTGTTCCCCCATAGCTCATCAATTACTTATTAGAACCGGACAAATGAGATATCGTTAGAAATGTCTTGATCGTTTGCTAGTTATAAGCTACATGATGTGTCACTGAATCTAATATGGTTCAGAACGGGTGTTGCCACAAAGTTAGTCGAGTTATCGATCGAGTGTGAGGTGTTCGTATTGATGTAACAATAGCATAGCAACATCTGCTCCTATATCCAGGGCCAAGGGCGCGAGGTTAAAGCGAATTTGGGATTACTAAAGTATAGTTAAATATTCATGAAACTATTATTGTTTTGTTACCGAACACTGCTTGGGTACAAATAGGATTTTGGCTTGATAATGTTTTATGAATGGATAATCTTATATTCCTGAAAATAATGTATGGGTTTGTATGTATGTATGCTTTGTAATGACTACTTCAAGTACTACCTACTTCTTTTCCCATGGGTATCGTAAATGACCACAATGAGCGTAACGTTCTGATCAGGATCATTTTTAAAAATTGGTTAAATTCTAGAAGTTGCAACCGCATAGTTCCTGCTCCCGTACGAATACCGCCATAAAATATCACCATAATTTCAGCTCATATACGTCCCACTTTTAGGCTCGAGCCACCTCCACAATAGGGGAAGGCCTCCTCCACAATAATAATGGCATGTGAACCTACTCGTGGATGTCATTTAAGACGACTAAGGGATATAATATGTACATAACATCTGTGCAAGAGAAGGAAAACTCGAAATAAAATCCTATACCAACATGTTTGACCAGCACGGTATAGTAGTTCAAATTCCCTCCCATTGGGGAGGAGGCTTGAGCCCAATAGTGGGACGTATGGGGTATGCGATGATGATGATGATGAACCTATTATGCCACACTGGTTTAGCGAATTGATATAGGGTTTCCTTCCGAGTTTTCGATCTCTTGTATAGATGTTATATAACTTAGTGCTCTTTTACGACATCCACGGGCAAGATGGAGGGTGGCGACTTATTATTCTTACGTCACCAATTTTTCGGGGTAGGTTATGGTCAGTGCACATCCTGTCCCCTCGGTCCAGGGTGACGAAGAGGCAGCGCGCGGTCCCATAACCAACCGTATCTCCTGTCCTTTACCTTTGGGCTGACCACCGGTACCGTGTTCCTTGTCCTGGCCATCCGTGGTCCATGGCCAGTCCAATTCTTACGTAACCAAACTGAAATAATATATAATAAGCATCTACCACCTGAATATCCAATATATTTTTAAATATGTCCTGTTTTCTTTAGATACGGTATATAGAAGAGAATAAGTTGGCACAGATAATTCACATTCAGCCAATGTCTCGACACATTCATCTCAATTTATTAGGTATCCGATTGAAATGGTTACGATTTACTTCAGGAGGGGAAAAATATATTTCAATGGAAGTAACATCGGAATGAAAACCTCGTTTCTACGTAAAGGTAATTCGATAAGATATTACTGGAGTTCTTATTGGATGTTTTTATTTACTGTAACGTAACAATAAATTACACTTGGGTATTTATTTTGTATCATATTTCTACTTATTACATTTTTTATACTTATTTTTTATTGTGAACTCGACCTTGAAATTTAACGTCATTATTATCACCGCTGGGTTTAATCCTCATCCAAAAAAGAGGGACGTGTTGGTTTAGGTTATATCTATACCAATAAATAAAATTGGAGTGTCTGTTTGTAATGTCAAAATAATAGGCTTTTTTCATGCTCACACGGTTATTTGCACGACACCTATGCCTAAAATAGCAATTAAAAAATTTTTGTCTGTCTGTCTGTCTGTTTGTTCCGAGTAATCTTCAAAACGGCTGGACCGATTTCAAAAATTCTTTCACCAATGGAAAGCTATAATATCAGGGCGTAAACTAGGCTATATTTTATCCCGGTATTCCCACGGGAACGGGCACTACGCGGGTAAAACGATTATAACCTAACCTATAACCGAAGCGAAGCGAGGGCGGATTGCTAGTCTTTATATAAAAAGTTCTTATGTACGTGTGTATGTCACTGAACTTGACCGATGTTGACGAAATTTCTCGTGCGTGTTCAAGGGGAATCGGGAATGGTTTAGACTTACAATTGGACCCTATAGGTGGCGCTGCTGCAGTCTGTATTTGAACAGAATAACGTCTGTTGGGTCAACTAGTATTATATTTTTTTTTTATATGGAAACATTTTTTTCTTGTACTTTCAATAAATTTGTACCAAAATGTGGGTTGAAATTAAATAACTAATGTCTGTAGCGGGTAGATATACCTAAATATCTGTAATAACGATAACTTGTTGGACGTGAGACATCTTAGTCCACCTGTGACCATGAACGCTGTAGCGTGTTCGATACGTCTCGCAATCAAATACAAAAGCGATAAAATCCGTAAAATAGTTTTATTTACAACTAGCAACCCGCCCTCACTTCGCTTCAGTTTTAGTCGTTTTACCCCCGTAGTTCCCGTTCCCGTGGGAATACCGGGATAAAATATAGCCTAGTTTACTCCCTGATATTATAGATTTCCATTGGTGAAAGAAGTTTTTAAATCGGTCCAGCTGTTTTGAAGATTACCCGGAATAAACAGACAGACAAAAAAAATTTATAGTGATTTTTAGGCATATGTATCGTGCAAATAACCGTGTGAGCATGAAAAAGGCCTATTATTTTGACATTACAAACAGAAACTCCGATTTTATTTATTGGTATAGACTAGCTTATGTCCGCGACTTCGTACGCGTGGAACAGTTACTTTGGGTAAATGCTAACTTTAACCCGCGACTTTGTTAACGTAGAAGGTGAAAATATTTTTAAATATAACAATTCTGTAACACATTCTTTTTACGAAATCTAACCGTTTATGTAGTGCATGCAGCGGAAGCTCTCAAAAGAAAAAAAATCCTACTTTGAAACATGTTTCATTGTTGCTCCGCTCCTATTGGTCTTAGCGTGATGATATATAGCCTATAGCCTTCCTCGATAAATGGGCTATCTAACACTGAAAAATTTTTCAAATCGGTCCATTAGTTCATGAACTAATGGACCGATTTGAAAAATTCTAATCTCATGAGATTAGCGCGTTCAAACAAACAAACTCTTCCGCTTTATATAATATATTAGTATAGAATATTTTCAGTTCTTGTATAGATGTTATTTGCATACTAGCAACCCGCCCTCGCTTCGCTTCGGTTTTAGTCGTTTTACCCACGTAGTTCCCGTTCCCGTGGGAATACCGGAATAAAATATAGCCTAGTTTACGCCCTGATATTATTGCTTTCCATTGGTGAAAGAATTTTTGAAATCGGTCCAGCCATTTTTAAGATTACCCGGAACAAACAGACAGACAGACAAACAAAAAAAATATAAAGTGTATTTTAGGCATGTGTATAGTGAAAATAACCGTGTGAGCATGAAAAAAACCTATTATTTTGACATTACAAACAGACACTCCAATTTTATTTATTAGTATAGATAATACTATCTTCTTCATCCGATAAACATTTCACAATTGTGTATAACACTCCAATACAAAGGCAAGAAAATCGCCCATTATCCGTCCCTAACTAGACAGCTAATCCCAAGTTAATATCTTTCTGTGATTTTATTCGCTAACATCCTTTAGTCGTAATCATTGATAACTATATGAAAGAAATCTGTATTGTATTCTTATTCTATCTAGAAAAACTGACCGAACAATGAATGCATAGATGGCGTAGTGGTTAAGATACTGACCTATCGTGCCAGTGTCACGGGTTCGAATACCACGTTGTACAACAATTTATGCGATCTACAAATTGTTGTTTTGAGTATGGATGTAATTCGTGCTATATGTTTGTAAAGTCCCCGCAACAGAAGAATTATTTCCTTAGTGCAGGGTTTAGTCTTTAAAAAAACATTCAACTTACTCAATAACTTGATATAGGTAATATTTACTAAGTAAATAAGTATATTGATATATCGCGCATCGATCGGTAATAGCGCTTGTCCTTGGTGCGCGCTGCACTCCGCATACACAAAACGAATTCAGGTCATACACAACCGTGGTTAACCGGTCGATTTTGATCTTAGTTATTACTCAGGTCAATCGCGGCAGGGCAATAAATATAAATCCTATGAGCCGATCATTTCTGATGTTTACGCGAGTAACGCGCATATTTTCAACTAGCAAACCGCCCTCGCCTTGCTTCGGTTTCATTCGCCTACCCGCATATCCTCGTTCCCGTGGGAATACCGGGATAAAATATAGCCTAAGTTACTCCTTATAGACAGCAACTTGGTAGTAAAATATTATCAAAATCGCTCCACCGTTTTGAAGATTACATCAAACAAACAGACAGGCAGACAGTTTTTTCGCAACCCAGGACAAAAAAAATGGCAGACCGTTTTTAGACATAGGTGTCGTGCAAATAACCGTGTGAGCATGAAAAAAGCCCAAACAGACACTTCAATAAAACTATTTTTACGGATTTTATCGCATTTGTAACTAATTATTAATTTCTTAACGTTTCGTACATTTTTCAGCCTTCAAAGTTTTTTTTTTGGGTAGGCAAGGGTCTAGACGCACGCAGTCCATTCCATACGGCGTAGCTAAAGTGCAGCGCGAGCCCCCATAAACCACCACTTTCCCTCCGATTCGCCATTCGGCCCAGCACTGGTACTGAATCCTTGACGTCTATGGCCGGAGTAATACCTTTTCTGGTATACTGTCGGTAATTTGCAGAGCTACTGCTTCGAACCGAGGCGCCATGACATACAGAGCCTTCTTTCCAGTGAACGCGCAAATTTATGTCTTTGTGGAATTAAACTGGAGTAAGTTCTTTTTACCCCATTTCGAAGCTCGCCCTAAAGAGTGACTTCAGACACAAGTTGTATCCTTCTTTCCTGTAACATACTCCGAGAGACATTATGTTGCTTGGTATACCGTTCGTCATCCTTAATATCAGATGACATGTGTTGCTATGCATATGCATATGCATAGCAACACATATTTCTATGGAGAGCATGTTGTTGATATGCAGTTGTGCAAAATAGGGGCACCGAGTCTTGTGGTACACTACTGGTCATGGTTTTCGGTGTAGTGACGCAGGCTTGGATGTCGCAAGAGACGACTAAGGGATATAATATGTACATAACATCTGAGAAGCAAGAGAATAAAAATCCGAAATGATACCCTATACCAACATGTCTGACCAGCATGATATAGTAGGTCAAATTCCCTCCTAATGGAGAGGAGGCTCGAGGCCAGCAGTGGGATGGGTACGAACTGAGACAACAACGACGAAGAGGTCATGGTATCGGAGTAAGAGCCATCTACGACGACTTTTATACCCCAAACATCCTGAAAACTCGATATCCATTTACAGAATCCCTCGGGAATTCTTCGGACCCTATCGAATGGTAATATCTAGGCTGAATACTAGCGCCTCACCTTTATCCTTTCAGGCTTCCACCCAACGATATGTGAAGTACACAAGAAGACCACCAGACTTATTGGTGACTAGCAACCCGCCCTCGCTTCGCTTCGGTTATAGGTTATAGTCGTTTTACCCACGTAGTTCCCGTTCCCGTGAGAATACCGGGATAAAATATAGCCTAGTTTACGCCCTAATATTATAGCTTGCCATTGGTGAAAGAATTTTTGAAATCGGTCCAGCCGTTTTGAAGATTACCCGGAACAAACAGACAGACAGACAAAATTTTTTTAATTGCTATTTTAGGCATAGGTGTCGTGCAAATAACCGTGTGAGCATGAAAAAAGCCTATTATTTTGACATTACAAACAGACACTCCAATTTTATTTATTAGTATAAATCACTGGTCAGCTGGTAATTTTCAAGGTACTGCAGAAGATGTAATTGACCTACTATACTTCGCTGGTCAGACGTGTTCGTTTATTTTATTTCGAGTATTCCTTCTTTAAATGCATATTCTGTTATATGCATATTATATCCCTTAGTCATCTTTTACGGCACCTATGGGCAAGAAAAAGTGGTAAATTGTATTCTTACTTCGTCATCATACGAAGAGAACACTCGCAAAGTTGGTCTTACGGCTCTTTTGCTCACCAAACATAATGCCGTAACAAATTAAGATTAAAATTAAATTTAATTTAACAAATTAAGATTAAAATTAAGATTAATTAAAATAAGAATTCACCACCCCCTCTCATACCCGTGGGTGTCGTAAAAGACAATTAAGGGATTTATTACGCATTTGACATCTATTCAAGAGATAGAAAACTCGAAACAAAAGCCTAGACCAACCTGTCTGACCAGCATGGTATAGTAAGGACAATTTCCCTCCTATTATGGAGGAAGCTCGAGCTTAGTAGTGGGACGTAAATGAGCCGAAATTAATGAAAGTTGTAGTCTTATTCCACCAACCAATAGAAAACTAATAATTAATACGACGAAGGCTATAAAATGAATACGATCTCTTCATACTAAGTAGAAGTCATTACAGATAATTTAGTGTTCATAAAGTAACAGATTTAGATAGAAATATCATTAATTTGCGCTTTCGAATAATTTCGCTAAAGATGGGCCATAATTTTATTAGTTACGGTGCTGCGGTATTTCCAAGAACGACGGGCGTAACGAATATTTATTGCGAAAAAGGGGCGCCATTCGGCCTCAGCCACAGAGTGAAGCTGTTTGAGGCTTCACTGGATTGCGTTTAAGACATGAAGATGTGATATATTATTTAGTGAGTTATAAGACTTTAGTATTATTATATTAGTAATATTTAGTATATTAGTAGTATTTGAACTGTTGTGAATGTGGAGTTGATTTCTGTCATAAAAATAAAATAATATTATTTATTATAGGTATGTTTTTAAGTTCCTAAAGATCCATACACAATGGGGTGATTGGATCTCGCTGAATGCTACCTGAAACTGAAAACCTTTCGATCAAGCCATCGAAATCAAGGAATCCATACCGGTGGTCAGTTGAAATGGTGACAGGGTAGGTAACACGACAGGTTGTAGGGCCAAGTACCACCCTTGCATCATCGTGGATGGTTCAGGTGGAACGTGCAAAGAATTAAGCTTTTAGAATAAAATAAATTCGAAGTCTACCTTTTTTTGGCAATCTATGGTGCGGCTGCATGCCGTGCGTCCCATTGAGGGTCATGAGAGGGTGGCGTGTGACTCCATAACCCGCCGTATTCCCTCCCCTTCGCCGTTGGGCCGACCACTGGTATCTGGAGATAACTATCTCACAGAAGGCGGTGACCGCGTTTCATTTTCTGACGCTGTCAAGCATCCTCCTTGCTACGACAGTTGGCAGCGTCAGGTCGACGCCGGTGATTGCGACGAGTTCACTGCGCCGCTCTGTTTACGTGACCCAGACCTCGAATGTGTGCTCACCGTGACTAGGTTGCAATCCCAGTGTTGGCAGGACGGTGTACTCTCCCTCTTTACGACCTTGTACCTGCAGTACTTGGCGAAGCAACCATGCCTCGTCAAGACCTGCAGCAGTCGGAAAGAAAAGTTGACCCAACTACTCCATCAGCACCGGCCGGAAGGCTTCAACGGTCCAAACCGTTTCTAGCCAGACTGCCCAACACGCAATGACGTCCCGCCAGACGGCCAGCTCGCGGGGCGTGACAGAGCTTCTCCCTACCAGCGTCGTCGACACCAGCTGGTGTCAAATGTGGACGCCAAAAGAGAGCCCTCAGCCGGACGGTCAGGGACGCCGCCCGTACTGGTGCACTGTGGAGGGCCACCGTTCGCCCACATTTGGCACCAGCCGCGTAAGGGCGCAAGCTGCGCCAAGAAGCCACGGAGCAAGACAGTGGAAATGCTCCTGGAACCTTTTCGCAATCTAGCTACATATCACCAGTGCTAGATCTAATGATTTCTGATGTTTACGCTTGTAAATAAAACTACTTTACAGATTTTTTTCAGACAAAAATCTTCTATTACTTTATTAAAACGTGAACTCTTCGTGAAATTTTCTTGTAGCATAAGATTTCATAACTCTATTTCTTCAAATATTTGGTAAAATTCGCTGGGTTATCCCCGCGGGCATTTGCTGTCATATATACCTACTTATTTTCTCAAATATTAAGGTAGATGATAACTAGAAGCGGTAATATTTATTAAAGTGAAAATTTTATTATATCGCCTCAAACTTTTTCATCCATCTATTGCATGTCGCGTGACGGTCGGCCGCGGAGTAGGGGTAAAGTGAAAGGCGCTCGACGGAGCAGCCGAGGTCAATATGGCGGCGTTCGCATCAGCTGACCGTGTAGTGTATAGAACTATAGACTATTACTCATTTGTGTCAGTGTTCCGCGCTATTTGTTTGTTTTTGTCAGTCTTTAATGTTTATTGTAAATGTTGCTTTTTATTGTAATGCGAAAAAAGTTTCATTTTTACCGTGGTTCCATAAAACCAGACAATAATTTTTTTCGACCTATAATTATTTTAAATTGCTGCAAAGAGACAAGGCATAAGTCTTCCTCTCCTGTCGCTGCAAAATCTATGCAGAGATAAGGCATAAGTCTGTCAACTAGGCCAACCAAGGCATATCCTCCCGGTACTGGTAGTCAGCTTATAAGAAAAATATTTAGCACTATGGGTGTCCTTGCTGCCATTCTCTCGCTCCAAAGGACAAAGGGCGACATTTAAATCATAGCCAACGAAAAAAGATCCATATTGATTCAAAATTTTTATAAGCACTGGATACAAATGTCCTGAAAAATTACTATTTTGGATGGCTATTAAATATTTTTAGAGGCAGACGAATAGCTAGCCCACCAGATGCTAAGTGCAAATGAACCTCAGCTCAGAAACACCAGGGGCACAGTCAGGTTGCAACCTACCGTAAAGGTTTAGGCTTTCGCCTCTCTCACTCATCAAACAAAGCGTAATAACAAATTGCTGTTACTCAAACGTAGATCTTTTACACAATGAAGTAACTACCGTAAAGCCAATTACCGTGTGTTTAGTTCCCAAGTCGGAAAATACTTTATGCTATCAACAAATTATTGTTCTATGTTTCATCATCATTTCCACCTATCGCCGTCCACTGCTAGACATAGGCCTCCCTCATGTCACGCCACAAAGTGCGGTCCTGTACCGCCTGCATCCAACGACGCCCAGCGACTTTCACCACGTCGTCGGTCCATCTAGTGGAGGGGCGTCCTACACTGCGTCGCCACTCGAGAACTTTTCTTTCCCAGCGGTTGTCGGTGCGTCGAACAATGGGGCCTGCCCATTGCCATTTCAGCGTCCTAATTCTTTGCGCTATGTCGATTACACTTGTTCTTCTGCGGATTCCCGTATTCCGCATTCTATTTCGCAGAGAAATCCCGAGTATTGCCCGCTCCATAGCACACTGAGCGACTTTGAGCCTTGTTATGAGGCCTACATTTAGGGAGCACGTTTCCGTGCCGTAAGTCATCACTGGTAACACACACTGATAGTAGATCTGTGTTTTCAGACACTGAGGTATGTTGGACGAGAAGATCCTCTTAAGTTTCCCGAACGCATGTTTATAAAGTCCTCCCTAATATAAGAATTTATTTATATTGTACAATAGTATTTAAAAAAAAAAATAATACAAGCGAGCGCTCACAGCGTACACCAACCTTTATATTGTCGAGCTTCTCAGCTAACATGTTTTATCATATTTACAAAAGTTTGTTTGGCATCTTCTCTTTATGAAGTTTGTTTAATAAAGACAGAGATGATTTAATATACGTACAAGAATTAACTATACAGTAACTGTTATATTCATTTCAATGTAATTTCCGTGTGGTGACGGAGTAAGAATACCATTTATATCTTCCTATCTTGCACGTGGATTTTGTAAAAGACAACTAAGGGATACAATATGCTTTTAACGTCTATACAAGAAAAGGAAAACTTGTAATAAAACCCTACGCCAACCGTTCTCACCAGCGTAGTATATTTACACCTGGGACCCCGCCTCAGGGAGCTGTTCGACGCATGTTTAGCGTCCGGACGGTTCCCTGGGTGCTGGAAGGAGGGAAGGCTGGTGCTCCTGCCGAAGCCGGGACGGTCTCCGGAGTCGCCTTCGGCCTACAGGCCTATTGTGCTGCTCGATGACACGGGCAAGCTACTGGAGAGGGTGGTAGCTGCCCGCATCGAGCGGCACCTCGTCGGCACGGGGCCCGATCTGTCGGACGCCCAGTTTGGGTTTAGGAGGGGTCGTTCGACGATCGCGGCTCTGTTGCGCCTGAGGGCCGTGGCGACTGAGGCCATCACCGGCGGGGGAGTGCTGTTGGTGGTGTCCCTAGACATCGCCAACGCATTCAATAGTCTGCCATTCAGCTGCATCAGGGAGGCGCTCCGGTATCACGGGGTGCCAGTTTACCTGAGGCGGCTAGTGGCAGACTATTTGGAGGGGCGCAGCGTCCTCTGCACCGACCGAGCAGGGGACGTCGTGCGAACGCCTATGACGTGCGGTGTCCCGCAGGGGTCGGTCCTCGGACCCACCCTGTGGAACATCGGCTACGACTGGGCGTTGAGGGGGAGCCTCCCGCCCGGGCTGGGCGTGATTTGTTACGCCGACGACACGCTCGTCACAGCCTGCGGTGGGACGCTAGAAGAGGCGGTAAGCCTGGCGACCTCAGGTACCGAGGAGGTCGTCAGATGGATCGGGGCGCTGGGGTTGAGGGTCGCCGCCCTATCGTGGCTTATGCCGAACGTGGGCGGACCGAGCGCTGCGTGCCGACGGCTGTACGCGGGGGTCATCCGGTCGATGGCCCTGTACGGCGCACCGGTGTGGGCGGGGTCCATGACCGCCCGACTTAGGGCCCTTCTGTGGCGACCACAGAGGGTCACGGTGGTCAGGGCCATCCGCGGATACCGCACGGTGGCGACGGAGGCAGCGTGCCTATTGGCCGGGGACTCCCCCGTGGGACCTGGAGGCGGAGATGCTCGCCGAACTATATCGGCGGGGGACGGGGGTGCGAGCGGAGGGCGGTGTGGTCTCGTTAAGGGATCTCACCGCCTGGCGCGTCGACGCCTGCCGAGACGTCATCACCCGTTGGGCAGTCCGGCTGGAGAGGCCTCGGTTCGGGGTGTGAACCGTGGAGGCCTTCCGGTCGGTGCTGATGCAGTGGTTGGAGAGGCGGCACGGGGTGCTCTCCTTCCGACTGGTGCGGGTTTTGACGGGGCATGGGTGCTTCGCCAAATACCTGCACAAGTTCGTTAGGAGGGAGAGTACACCGTCCTGCCACCACTGCGATTGCGACGAGGAGACGGCGCGCCATACGCTCGAGGCCTGCGGGGCTTGGGCAGTGCAGCGCTGTGAACTCGTCGCAATCATCGGTACGGACCTGACGCTGCCGGCTATCGCTAGGGCGATGGTCAACAGCGCCGGGAATTGGGACGCGGTCGCAGCCTTCTGCGAGACAGTGATCTCGCGGAAGGAGGCGGCGGATCGCCTGCGTGAGGAGCGCAGCCTCGATGAGAAGATCCGCCGCCGGCGACTGGGGCGGCGCAGGCGCAACTATCTGCGCCTCATGCCGCCCTAGCCGAGGCCGCGGGTGACGTGACCGGGGATTAGTCCGTCACCCGCCGAGAGGCCGACCGCGTGAGGAAAGACCGACGTCCTCCCCGAGGGGGGGACGTCGGTCGACGGGAAGGTACCCCGCGTAGGGGGTATTCCGTCGGGCCGACCACTGACGACAAGTAAACCTGCTCCGGTGGTCGGCCCAATGACGAAGGCGAGGTGGTTTTCGGGTGGGTTGCGGGAGTTGCGTGCTTAAGCCCCTCTGTCGCCCCGGACGGAGTGGTGCGGAGGCGCGCCGACCGCGACCCACCCACAAAAAAAAAAAAAAAAAGCGTAGTATATTTGATCGATATCCCTCCTATAATGGAGGAGATTCGAGCCCAGCAGTGGGACGTGTATGAGTCGAGATGATATGATGATCCATGTGGTGACCCTGACCTTTGTGATGACGCACTATCGTAACCAAGTTTTAACTTCGGAAGCCATTGATGATAGTAAAACAAGAAAAATATGCAAGAAATAATATTAATATTCATTTCATCATCATCATCATCTCAGCCCATATACGTCCCACTGTTGGGCTCGGGCCTCCTCCATAATGGAACGGTAATTGACCTACTATACTACGCTGGTCAGACGTGTTGGTATAGAGTTTTATTTCGAGATTTCCTTCTCTCGCATAGATGTTATATGCGTTTTATAAAAGGGAGTGGTGAATTGTATTCTTACTCCGTCACAACACGGGGAGTTTTGTGAGTTTTTGTGAAAAAATACGTGTAAATTATTAACCGTATAGCTATGCGATAATCCAACTGTAGTAATCTCAACTAGACAACGTGAGAAACCTTTGAAATATCACGCCACTTCACGGAGCTGTACAAAGTGCTGATTTACAAGTAAATGGCCTCCAATGAACCTATTCTTTGACGGTACAAAGGGATTTTTGATAAGATTATTTCAGAAAATATGTGAATAGGAGCCGACATAAGTAGCTTGATATTTTGTGATGTAATCTAAATATAAGGTCGGGGAAAAGTTTCTTCGCATACTAAGTATATAAAAATCTAAGACATTTTTTTTTTTCAAAGTTTCGTCATTATCATCTCGGATCCTATACGTCCCACTACTGGGATCGAGACTCTTCCATAATAGAAGGGAAATTGACCTTACGCTGATCAGACAGCTTGGTATAGGATTTAGTTTCGAGTTTGTCTTCTCTTGCATAGATGTTATACGCTTAATGTATCCCTTAGTCGTCTTTTACGACATCCACTGGTAAGATAAGAAGTGCTGAATTGTTTTTTATTCCGCCACCACACAGTAAAGTTTATTTATATTTAATTACAATATATGTGTGCCTTTTCTTTTTTTTTATTGCAAACGGTGTCAAACGAGCCAACACCTGATGGTAAGTGTTGCTGCCGCTCATGGACCTTTACAAGGCCGCTGCCTACCGCGAAGAAAGTGAAGGGAGTGTGAATGAGTGCATTGAGGCTCGGTGATACCCAGGGCACCACCAAAATCCTCCACACGCAAACACCCTCAGGAAGTTGGGCTTCCGTCTCTCTCGCTCACCAAACGAAGCGCAGTAACAAATTGCTACTACTCAGACGTCGATTTTCTGCGAGAGTGTGGTACTACCCCGGGCGGACCGGCCCTCGGCTGTAGACAGATAACTGTCGACAGTGTGGTCCTACCACTCTTTTTATTCAATGACTGTCTGCTATCTTGTAGATAATAATATGATCCCGTTGCTGTAGAAATTTTTGGAATTCTGACCCAAAAAACACACGTAGTTTTAGCAGTCTTCTCTTGTTGTTAACTTCCCTCTGTTAGGGGAAAGGGGTGAATGACGGCAGAGTCAAAGTAGCACAGGGAGCATTGCTTCATATATTGTACTGCCTTATGATCTGCAGGCTATCTATGCGAGAATCCACATTGCACACGTACCAGGGTGTTATTCTGGAGTGCTTGACAACGGTGTAACCTAAATGGTATCACTTGTGGTAACACTACATGATAGAACGTACACAAGCGCTATGACATGTCCTTCTTTAAACGAGGTTTAAATAGAGCATTTTCTTTATGGTAGGCAACGGCCGAGCTATGTCCCTGGCATTGCCAGGTGCGGCAGTATCACTTACCATCAGGTGTGCTGCTTTGCCATCGGCAATACAAAAAAAAAACCATGTATAATTGAACTCTTCTTCAGAGAGATAGATTGAACTTGGTGTGCAATAAACTATATATGTTTTATAACTTAGCCATATTAGCTTAATAACCACCAGTATAAATCCTAAATAATGAATCCTAGCATATTGAATGGTAAATCAACAAAATTATTTTGTCACATATTTTGTCATATATTTTGTCAATTGTCCCAAGTCGAGCAAAAAAAAAGTCGGGCAAAACGCAACACTGCCGTAACATATTTTTCTCGAAGCAATTCAGGCCATTTTCGACCCCCTATAACTTCGTTGTGAATAAAATTAGAAGCCTGAATTATAGTAACCTAGGAGGCATTGTATACACATTGTGTATTTCAAATTTCATTCAATTTGAACCAATAGTTTAAGAATTATAACTAGTCAAAATTGCGTAATTTTACTATTCTAACGCTAACTCCCCCTTATTTATAAAATAACTTATTCTAAGTTATTTTATAAGTTATTTCAGTGTAAGTTAGATTTTTTTGTGTAGTGGAAGTGTGACGTTGGGGCGTGCTCTGTTTTCTCTTAGGAGAAATCCTTTGTTCAGCTTTACGACATCCGTTGAGATATTCGCTGAATCGTTTGTTTAAATAAAACCATTTACGTTTTTCAGTCTATAAAATCTTGTGGAAAACTTTATTTCTTTATGTTTGTTTAATACTCTTAGATTTTAAGTTCATTTATTTTTATAGAGCATGTTTTATATTTTTAAGCCTTTGTCATCAATAAGGCAGAGGTGTAATTTATTTCACTTTATATCTTTTTAGCTGTACCTAATATATGGGTACCTAGTTTACCAGTTTTGGTGATTAAGCAAGTAATAATTTATTCAAGTGGTAGTACAAGTATTTTTTGATAAAAACTACGTTATTTTTTTATTTGTATTGGAGGAGATGCCCAACAATTGGGCAATATATAAGCTGAGATAATGATGATGGTAAAAATCATGGACAATCTAAATACTAAAGTAAAAGACGACTAAGCGATATAATAAGCACATAACATCTATGTAAGAGAAGGAAAACTCGAAACAAAACCCCATTCCAACACGTCTGACCAGCGTGGTGTAGTAGGACGGTTCCCCTCCCACTGTGGGGGAAGCCTGAGCCCAACAGTGGGACATATAATAGGCTGAGATGATAATTAGATGATGAATTAGTTCGGTTTTCTGATACAAAATTTCGATTTCAAGTCAAACGTTGGATAACACTCGGGACAAAATAAATCCTAATATCTTTAGGGGATTTTACAAACATATAATTGACGGACACAAATTACACCCAGACTCAGAACAATAATTTTTTGATAGCACAAATTAGGATAATAATCCTGCGTGAGAATCAAATCCATGACAGTAGCAGTTTAATAGTGGTCCACAATGTTGACAATTGTTTGTCTGCAGCCCCGGGGCGCTCCTTCCGGGGTAGGGTACATTGAGCAGAAAATCGACGTACAAGTAGTAGCAATTTATTATTATATTTCGTTCGGTGAGCGAGAGAGCCGGAAGCCCAACTTTCTGAGGGTGTTTGCGTGTGGAGGGTTTTGGTGATGCCTTTAATATCACTGAACCTCATTGCACGCTTTCACACTCCCTCCACTTTCTTCGCGGTAGGCAGCTGCCTTGTAAAGGTCCATGAGCGGCAACAACACTTACCATCAGGTGTACTGTTTGCTCGTTTGCACCCTATGCAAAAAAAAGCATGGTAGATATCTTAATCACTAAGCCATCAGTACTATCATATACTAATATAAATAAAATTGGAGTGTCTGTTTGTAATGTCAAAATAATAGACTTTTTTCATGCTCACACAGTTATTTGCACGACACCTGTGCCTAAAATACAAATTAAAAAATTTTTGTCTGTCTGTCTGTCTATCTGTCTGTCTGTCTATCTGTCTGTCTGTCTATCTGTTTATTCCGGGTAATCTTCAAAACGACTGACCGATTTCAAAAATTCTTTCATCAATGGAAAGCTATAATATCAGGGCGTAAACTAGGCTATATTTTATCCCGGTCTTCCCACGGGAATGGGAACTACGCGGGTAAAACTGTTTGACTGCACAGATGGCGTAGTGGTTAAGATAGCGACCTACAGCGCCAGTGTCGGGGGTTCGAATCCCACGCGAGACAACACTTTGTGCGAACCACAAATTGTTGTTCTGAGTCTGGATGTAATTTGTGTCCGTTAATTATATGTTTGTAAAGTCCCCCGCAATACAAGGATTATTTCCTTAGTGCAGGGTGTTGTCTTAAAATAATAAAAAAAAAAAGTGAGCCGTCGCTCAGGACGCCTGACAGATGTGAAACATCGAAACTATTTTGTACGAGTAGAGCCACGGTATCGAATATAAAATATCGATACTGAACTCATGAATAGTATCGAAAGATAAGTAACATACTGTTTAAAGTATCGAGTACTTTTATTTACTTTATCTTTAGGTATCGAGTACTTTTCTTTCGATACCGATACATTTGGATTTCGATATTTTAGTCAATAAGTACTTTTTGGTAGGTGTCGTATCGAATAAATTATCCATTTTAATATTGACTTTACGACTCATATTTATGGTAACGTCATTTAGTACAAACGAAATGAACCTTCTAAAACGTGGCTTGAAATAATTTGCGATTTATAAACCAGAAATAGCGCCATCTATCGAGCAAACGACCAACTCTAAGCTACAATATATTTTATAAAGAACTCTCTAATCCTGTAATGATAATAAGACAAGCTGTTTAAAGTGAGTCAAAATCCAATTCTTAAGGAGTTGGTGACATACAAACAAATAAATATACAGCTGAAACTAATAAAAGCCTATAAAAAATGAAATGCTTTCATCCGTTCAGACATTCTTTCCGCACGAAGAGTGTGATTTAGGAAACAGAAATGGCGGCATTTATCGAGCTAACGACCAACTCTCAGCTTCAATATATTTAATAAAGAAATTTTTAATCCTGTAATGATAATAAGACAAGCTATCTAAATAATTTTAACGACATGGTCCTCCTTAAATTTTCAACTTTTAAATGAAATTTGACTGTTTAAAGTGAGTCAAAATCTAATGCCTTTGAAGTCGGTAATATACAAAGAAATAAATATATTATTATTTTTAATATACACCTGAAACTAATAAAGGCCTATAAAAAAACGTGTTTCGTAGCTGAAAGTAAACTAAATACCATACCTACTGGTATATTTATATTACTAAGAGAATTTTACATTAATTTATAAAACAAGTATATATGCATGAAAAGAACATTAGATTAGAAAAGAACATTAGATTACGACAGGAACTAATACGATAAAACTAAGGCATAAAGTATTAATAAAATATCGCGATTTTTTTCCAAAAAATGATGATTTTTATTCAATAAACATTTATTTTCATTAACATACATTATAAGTAACAATTTACTTTGTGTTCACTAGAAGGCGTTGTACAAAATTGTAATCGCACTATGGTTTCGTTACAAAAATGTAGGTATATGCATCCAAATATTTATTTAATATTTAATTAATAGGGGACCGCGAGGCGTGGCGTTAAACGCCACGCGACGATCACGGTCACCCTCGCCTATAGATGTTTCACATCAAAAAAAAAAACGACTATAACCTATAACCGAAGCGAAGCGAGGGCGGGTTGCTAGTATACTAATATAAACGCTATTAAGTACTACATATACGTTCACCACACCCTATTTCTGTCGCCCAAATACGTCAATAAGAGATTGACGTGCGAACTTCAAGTGAAGTTCATTAAGACAACTCTGACGTACACCAGACCACTTAAATTACGCACTCTATCATATATACACATATCTAATATCGACCTGTTTCATTATAGATCTTATACGTGTCACTGCTAGCTTCGAGCCTTCTCCACAATGGGAGGGAAATTGACCTAAAAATTATTTTGAATACCTAAAATACCAATGGTATTTTTAAATATTTTTTAATATATATAAAAATGAATATTTATCTATTTGTCCTTTATAGAATCGTAAACTATACAATTGATCTTGTGATGATCTTCGGCAAAGTGTTCTGCATGAGCCCACGAAGGTTTTTGAGTTAGTACAACCCGACCTGTTGGAACCGGTAGGTGGCGTGATGATCGATTACAAGGAGAATTCAATTTACTATTTTTTTAGATTTGAACAGAACAACGTCTGTTGGGTCAGCTAGTTATAAATAAAACTATCTAAAGTATTTTAAATTTAACTGTGAATTGTATAATATTATTACATTGTCACTACACGGAAAACGTAATGTAATTAGAAGTAATAAAATGGAAAACTTGTACGTGTTAGATTAACACCTAACCCAGATACAGTTACAACGTTAAGCCGAATAACCCAAACCACAATGAGAATAATTAAGTTAAAAGCATTCGTTGTAATCGTCAAGCCACCTCACTGTATTTAATAACAGATAATATTTAATAGCCTTTATACAATTTATTGTGTTATATAGAAGAGTATTTCTTTACAATTTATTGCTTTTAATATTCATATTTAACAATACAAAAATGAGTATTACACTTTTGCCCTTCAATCTACGTTGAATAAAGGAGAATTTGATCGGGTGACGCTTGTGGAATCTGTTCCAACCATATTTTTTTTTCTATTTCTGTATTATGTTTAAAATAAAAGTATCCTAATTCGAAGGGTATCCCACTAGAGGACGATGCTGGTATAAGGTTTTATTTCGAGTTTTCCTTCACTTGTGCTTATTATATTCCTTAGTCGTCTTTTATGACATCCACGGGCAAGATAGGGAGTGGTGAATTGTATTCTTACTCCGTCATCAAGCAGAAAACAATACATTTTCCATACTTAAATTTAATTGTGGCCGCGCGCCATTCCGCTGGCAGATTTTTACATTAAATTGAAACGAAATATATCATCTATACCAATAAATAAAATTGGAGTGTCTGTTTGTAATGTCAAAATAATAGGCTTTTTTCATGCTCACACGGTTATTTGCACGACACCTAAAATAGAAATTAAAAAATTTTTGTCTGTCTGTCTGTTTCTTCCGGGTAATCTTCAAAACGGCCGGATCGATTTCAAAAATTCTTTCACCAATGGAAAGCTATAATATCAGGGAGTAAACTAGGTTATATTTTATCCCGGTATTCCCACGGGAACGGGAACTATGCGGGTAAAACGACTATAACCTATAACCGAAGCGAAGCGAGGGCGGGTTGCTAGTTTATAATATGTAAGTACCCTAATGGAGATTATATATAAAAATCATTTAATTTGAATTAAACATAATTCCCAAGTTTATCAGACGTGTTGGCTAACACAGTTGGAGCTTGTTGCTGACAATACTTCATCCGCGTATTACAAATACCACGAAAAAATAAAGAAAGAAAGGTGACATATTTTATTTTTAACCCATCAGTGCACAGAAGAAATTTAATATCATAATTAATAATTATTATAATGACTTCTTTTTACTAGGTATCCCAACATATGTTCTGTATAGAATAATAAAAAAAAATAATCGAATGCGGTCGCAGTGTCACCTACTGGGTCCTTATCCATTCATCCATTAGCCCATAGACGTTCACTGTTAAATATAGGCCTCCCCACGAGAATACCCTGCGACTTTATATATTGCATTCCTAATAGAACCGACTTGCTGCACATTCTTTGAATCGTTTTAAAACCTTTAACAGTCAGGGGAATAAAACATGTTTTATATAACAAAATTGTATGTCCAGACGGTTGAATATTCCATGTTGCTACAAAGGAGATACTCTAAAAAGGTGCTACACAAATATACAATAAGTGTAGCGAGCCGGCGGCATTAGCGAACGTATGTCTCATCATTAGCCGGCTCGTTAGCTTATTGTAACACCTATGTCTAACTGAGAACGTTATAGCGATTGATATCTACAATAGTGTTAGTTTTGTTCCTTTTCTGGTCATATACATGTCAACAATTACATTCCCAAGGAAGATTAACGTCAGGCGACCAAACATAAAACTTTTCTCAATAACTTTTGCAATATCTACTATGAAAGACAAGTACATAATGAATTGACGGCCAATAATTGGGATAAGAGCAGCATTATGATGACAATTTAGGCGACTGATCAAGTCCAAATCGGAACAATTAAAGTCATTTCGAGAGAAGCTAAGCACATAATGAAACTATACGAATACAGACCTCTCTCACACATCGAAATTAATCATTAAAGAGGAGAAAGACGCCGTAACGTGACATTGCATTATTATCAAAGCTTCTCACGGGAGTACTTCTGTTGATTCCACTAGTGACGCTTTTTTACGCCCTGCACTAGGAAATATTTCTTGTATTGCTGGGGCTTTACAAACGTATAATTAATGGATACAAATTACATCCAGACTCAGAACAAAAATTTGTGGATGGGATTCGAACCCGCGACACGGGCACGGTAGGTCAGTACCTTAACCAGCACGCCATCTATGCAGTCATTTCAGCCAAAGTTTAAAACACCATAATTTATGTGGTAATATATTATATTGTTAACCTGTCACCATACGAAGAAATATTTTTGATTACAGTATTGTTACCGCTGACAGTGCGAGCTAGCCTTACGCATGCTAGTCACGATCTACTTTCACAGAGCCGTACTGGCGGGTGACTCCATTATTCAGTGCGGACATCTCTCCACACATTCATATTGGTCACCTCTAAATTCATATCACACTCGTAGGATACAATATATTTGGATTAACCAAACAATGGATATGTATTTGACCTATTTGACCTATTCAAAGACAGATTGTCTTTGATTTGGATGTAAACCTATTATTTCTTATTCAATTTTTAATAAGCACTTCCCCCATCCTTGCACGTGGGTAACTTAACTCATATAGAATAATTTTCTTCTTACACTGGCAATAAATTTGTACTAAAATGTGGGTCAAAATTTAATAAATTTATAACTAATTTTCTGTATCGGGTAGATAATTATAAATGTCTGTAATAACGTTTACTTGTTGGACGTGAGACACCTTAGTCCGCCCGTGACCATGAATGCTGCAAAGTGTTCGAAACGTCGGTCAGTCATAAATCAAATACAAACGCGATATAATCCGTAAAAGCAGTTTTATTTACAAGATAAAATATATTTAATCGCAATCCACAGCATGACTTTCTAAAAAAAGCACTTTTCAGCTACTCTACAATAACATTTATGCATGAGAATAAAATCATATACCAACATGACTGACTAGTGTGGTGAAGTTGATCAATTGCCCTCCTATTTTAAGGTAAACTTGAGCACAAGCAGAAATGATGTTGATAAACATTATTTAATTAAACCATAGATGCCTTTTTAAATTTGTATCTATAATAAAATGTCTTATTACTTTTAATTAAGATTGCATATACTCTGACGAAGTAAGAATAAATTTCGCCAGTTCCTATCTTGCCTGTGACGTCCATCACGTAGTGGTTAAGATACCTACCATGCCAGTGTCATGGGTTCGAATCCCACACAACAACACGTTGTGCGATCTTCAAATTGTTGTTCTGAGTCTGGATGTAATTTGTGTCCGTTAATTATATGTTTATAAAGTCTCCCACAGCGGATTATTTCCTTAGTACAGTGATGTCTTTTTAAAAAAGAAAAATAATTCTTTAGAAACGTTTTTTAAAAAAGTTTTAATATAAATGAAAAAAATAATTTTCAGAGGAAAAGAAAAAAATAAACTTTTAATTGAGTCTAATTCAACATCATCATCATTCAGCCTAGCGTGGCCTGGACGTAGGCCTCCCTCATGTTTTGCCACAATATACTATCCTGTGCCACCTGCATTCAACGACGCCCATCAATTTTCACTAGGTCGTCGGTCCACCTAGTTGGGGGGCGTCCTTCACTGCGTCGTAGGACACGTGGTCGTGGTTCAAGAACTTTTCGTCTCCAGCGGTTGTCGGTTCATCGAGCAATATGGATTGCCACTTCAGCGTGCTAATTCATCGTTCTAAGTCAGTTACAATCGTTCCTCTACAGAGTCAGAAGTATAATTCACTTTTATTAAAAAAAAAAGCTTGTAAAAAGCAACTAGTTTTTGACCAAATTTACCTAATGCCAGCAAGTCAATTAGGTAGTAGCATATGTTGACACGTGGATAATCAGCTACGGACTAATAAAGGTTTCGATTCAAAGAAAAGGAACATTAGTTTGTGCTGCATTAAGGAAATAATCCTCGTTACCTTACAAATATAAAATTAAAATATACAAATTACATACGGACTCGGAAATGTATAGATCGCACAAAGTATTGTGGTAAGATGCCCTAGTGGGTACGGTGTTTCTTGACTACTTAGATAGTGTCACTATCTAAGTAGTCAAGAAAATATTTGTAACATTTTTTCATAAAATTGCAATATAATATATCAAACCTGTATCAATATATAACAATGAATGAACCTCCTGTTGTGTTTGAAATACAACGCTCGCTAGCATAACGCAATATATAACCACCCGCTGGCATACACGCAATGTATTCGAAGCACCGTAGAACGCATTAATTATCTATCCTGCTAATATTAACCAACCCGTGTAGGAGTAAGATTAATATTATAAACATTCCTGTGTGAGGTTTCTTGTAGGCTGTGGTCTACCCGTGTAGTAGGTGGTATTTTCCGTGTAGTAAATAAGTAATAACACCCCTCTTTTTCCGTAGGGGATTAAAAATACAATTCACCACTCCCTTTCTTGCCCGTGGGTGTCGTAACAGACAATTAAGGGATATAATGCAGATAATATCCATGCAAGAGAAAAAAAAATCGACTTAAAACACTATACCAACGTGTCTGACCAGCGTGGCAGTGGGACGTATGAGATGAAATAATAATGATGGTAAGAGGATAAAAATATTCTCCTCTGTCTAGAACTACCCTATATGCTAACATGTCTGATCAGCGTGGTACAGCAGACTAATGGTTCTTCCTTTGTGGATGAGGCCCGAGCCCAACAGTGGGACTTAAATGAATTGGAATGAAAATACTGACTGACAGACTAAGCTCAAAGTGGCTTAACCTTGCTATGAAGAAGGCCATACTCGATATTTTTAAAGCAACCATTAAGAAATAATGCGTTTTAAGGATGGTTTATGACACTTTAACTTAGTATAGGATAGCTCCCCAAGGTGAAGCGAGGACACGGGTCACGGTAATACGTTTGGACGTGACAATCAGGACATGGAGAACTGTACTGCCAATAGTGGATCTTAATATTAGATCATCAGATATTTCTCCATCGTCTCTCAGCTCACTTCCTACTGCGGGTCTCGAGAGTCCTCCATAATAGGAGGACAATTGACCTACTACGCTACAACGCATCACGTAGGAGAAAGGGGTTAATAAAGAGTTTTATTTTGAGTTTTCTTTGCCTTGCATAGATGTTGTCTGAATGTTATATCCCTTAGTCGTCTACAAACCCGTACGGCCAACAAAGAGAGTGATGAATTGTATTCTTACTATGTCCCGTATTTCAATATATTGCTCCATCTTATATATTTTATAATATGTAATTCATATTCCATAATTCCGTCTGCTGACAGTGTCAGATCCATGCCTTTCACCACTTCCTATATTGGATGTTCTAAAAGATGACTAAGGGACTATGCATATAACATTTATGCAAAAGAAGCCATACTCGAAATAGAACCTTATACCAACATGTCTCGTTCCGCCGCCGGCGACTCGGGCGGCGCAGGCGCGAGTCATCATCATCATCATCGCAGCCCACCTAGGTCCCACTGTTGGGCTCGGGCCTCCTCCACAATGTGAGGGAATTTGACTTACTATACCATGCTGGTCAGACATGTTGGTATAGGGTTTCATTTCGAGTTTGCCTTCTCTTGCACAGGTCTTATGTGCATATTATATCCCATAGTCGTCTTTTACGACATCCACAGGCAAGATAGGGAGTGGTGAATTGTATTCTTACTCCGTTAACACACGGAAAAGGCGCGAGTATCTGCGCCTAATGCCGCCCTAGCCGAGGTGTTCGCTGCGGGTGATCGGACCGGGGAATTGTCCGTCACCCGCAGAGAGGCTGACCGCGTGAAGGCGACCGACGTCCCAGGACGTCGAGAGGTGACGTTACCCGAAAGGGTATTCCGTCGGGCCGACCACTGACGACAAGTCACATCTGCTCCGGTGGTCGGCCCAACAACGAGGTGACGTGAGTACGGGTGGGTTATGGGCCCGCGCGCCGTCCTTTCATCGCCCCGGACGGATTGGACCGCGCGTGCGCTTACCATAGCCCACCTATAAAAAAAAAAAAAAAAATACCCCATGTCTGACCAGTGTGGTATATAAGTAAATTTCCCCCCTATTGTAGAGGAGGCTCGAGCCCAGCAGTGAAACGTATTTAAGCTGAGATAATGACAATATATGACCATTTTACAATCAGACGCAAACACCGACAAATTACTTCATTTCATAATCGCGTGTGTAATTAATTCAAAACTCATTTGCCTTCGCGTTAGTTTAATGTAGCATAAACAAAAATGTATGTTATAATTATTAAAACACACGTTTAATAAAAGCTGAGCCCAAAGTATAATTAAAATAATAACGTACAAAGTATGCCTCTAGGGAGCGATTGGGTAATATATGTGTAGGCGAGCTACGAGCTACGGAATTCTACGACGTAGCTGCTACGACATTATAAAGGATATCTACGCATTAATAAGGAGTTATGTTTCAGAGAGAGTATTGCGTAATATTAAAATAAAGAAATTATATTTTTACGTCATGTTTGGTATGACTAATATTATTAAAACAATCCTTTGTAAGATTTACAAACGATTGTTTCAATTTCGGGTGTAAAGTTTGCTTAAATTAAATGTTTGTAAAGTTTGCGTGTTATTGTTGTTTGACAAAAATATTGAAAAATTTGTTGATATTGAACATTATTATCGATCAACCTTGGCTGACCAGAGCTCATGCCTGATGCCCCGGACACACAGTATAGTCTTGATTTTAGACTTGGAATTCTCTTTTTTTAAGAAAAGAGCGGCGTCCGTTATTGGCACAAGTACCCGCGAATGATGTCGCTCTAGCCGAGGCCGCCGGCAACTTGGACCGGAGAATAGTCTGTCACCTACAGAGAGGCTGACCGCGTAAGGGCGGGAGGGACGTTACCCGAAAGGGCATTCCACCGAGCTGGCCACGAACGTCAAGATACTTGGTACCAGTGATCGGACCAATGGCGAAGAATAAGGAATACTGTAGATTATATCCTGATAAAACGTAAGACGGGCGTTCAGACCTTAGCCCATACGAAGAAAAACACTGGTTTAATTTAATTGACTGCACAGATGGCGTAGTGGTTAAGATAGCGACCTACAGCGCCAGTGTCGGGGGTTCGAATCCCACGCGGGACAACACTTTGTGCGATCCACAAATTGTTGTTCTGAGTCTGGATGTAATTTGTGTCCGTTAATTGTATGTTTGTAAAGTCCCCCGCAATACAAGGATTATTTCCTTAGTGCAGGGTGTTTGTTGTCTTAAATAAATAAATAAAAAATAAATAAATAAAAAAATAAATATTATTTTAACTAACAATACATTTTTTAAATTATCTTATTACGTGATATGAGAATTAAATAGATCATCTCAGCTCATGCGTCTTCTGACCTCAAGTTTCGTCTACAATAGGACGGAACTTGACCTACTACACCAAGCTACGCAAACGGATTAGTACAGGGTTATATATCGAGATATCCTCCTCTTGTTTACGTATTATATGCAAATTATGTCCCTTAGTCGTCTATTACGACATCCACGCTGCAGGCCTTAGTTGAAACGTAACATCTGAGTCAGGAATCCGGAGGCGAAAAGCAGAAGCACTTTCTTAGAAAACTTACAATGATATCTTTTATCGTATTAAACCATCTAACAAATATGACACTAATGTCCTTTTAACTTTACCTAGTGATGGGACCATACTGTTGACAGTTGTCCGTCTGCTGCCGCAGACTGGTCCGTTTGAGGTAGTATCACACTAAGCAGAAAATCGACGTCTAAGTAGTAGTAATTTGTTACTGCGCTTCGTTCAGTGAGCGAGAGAGCTGGTAGTACAACTTTCTGAGGGTTTTTGCGTGTGATGGGTTTTGGTGATGCGTTCAGTATTACCCATCCTCATTGCACACTCCCTTCACAGTAGGTAGCAGCCTAGCAAAGGTCCATGAGTGGCAGCAACACTTACCATCAGGTACACTATTTGATCGTTTGCTGCCGTTGGCAATAAAAAGAAAAAAAAATGGGAAATGGCATCGATATCTTTATAGATTTTACATAAAGATATACAGTTGTAAAATCTTGGCGTAGATCATCTGTTTGCCGACAGTAGTACAGACGATACAGCCAATCCGACGAGTGTAACATTCCCGGACAATACCCAAGAGAGTCGAGACTGTCTAAGGCTTTATTAACGAGTGTCGAATGTCGTAAATAAAGTGTACTACGCCGTTGGAGGCTATATCTCGGCTTATTCTGAGCAAATCACGCGCCGGGCCCGACCCCTAGCTACTTGTTTTATATGCTCGTACTTTTGTTATATTATAAGAGTACATATTTAGGGCTGGCTATAGTTTAAAGTAAAAAATATTAAAGCACTAGAAACTTGTCAACACCGAATGGAAAGAAACAATCTCAATATAAAATTAAAATCAAAATTAGATTAAAAACAGTAAGAAAACAAACCAAGATTATAGAATGATTTCTGATGTTTACGCGAGTATTATACATTTTAAATAAAACTACTTTACGGATTTTATCGCGTTTGTATTTGATTTTTGATTACCCGACGTTTCGAACACTTTACAGCGTTCGTGGTCACGGGTGGACTAAGATGTCTCACGTCCAACAAGTCATCGTTACTGCAGAAAATTTATAATTATCTACCCGATATAGAAATTAGTTATTAAATATTGACCCACATTTTGATACAAAATTTATTGCCAGTGTAAGAAGAAAATGATTCTATATGAAAAAATTATATTGTTTATGGTTAGTAATAATTAAACATTAAAATTAATAGTAATTATATTTAAAAACTAACTAATAATCTAGTATACTACCACCGGATCGGAACACGGTTACACTGAGAAAGATCCGGCAAGAAAACTCAGGTAACATGATGCTAAATTAAAGTTAATTTTGAAGGCGCTTACTTTATGTTACTAAAAGGTTTTAATTTATAAAATTATCTTTAGTTATTATTATTGTGGGTCAAATCTGTACAATATGAGCTCACGGTGTCTTGCAGTCTTGTGGTGGTCTTTTTGGATTTGTTTTTAATAATGTTTATAACAGGATCCCAGCTTGATGGTAACACCCAGCCATCCTCTCTATTGAAATTTTTGTGTTTTTTAATCTCAATAGCCTCGCGTACCATTCTAGGCAGGTATCGGTGTTCTTTTGCGAGGATTTGTGATTTATCAAACCTGATGTTATGGTGGACGTGGTCCTGACTATGTTCACAGACTGCAGACCTAGTGTCCCGGCGGTGCTTCACATCGGCTTCTTTGATCCGAGTTCTTATGGATCTCTTTGTTTGTCCAATGTAAGAGAGACCACAGTCACAGTCAAGTTTATATACTCCTGCATCTTGTAAAGGGATCTGGCACTTGACAGGTGGTAAGAATTGGCTAATCCTCTTCAGTGGCTTAAAATAAGTTTTAATGGAAGAGCGTTTCAGGATGTAGCCAATCTTGTCAGTGACTCCTTTGACATAAGGTAGTATTGCAGGAAGGTGCTCAACTGCGGGTGGTTTCACTCGGTCTCTGCGACGGGGGCGAGGAACTGGCAGCTTGTTTGCACGTAGCACCTGCTTGACATGCTGCAGCTCCCCAGCCAGGTGTTCATCGTCACAGATTCCTTGTTCAGTCCAGATGACTTGTTGGACGTGAGACATCTTAGTCCACCCGTGACCATGAACGCTGTAAAGTGTTCGAAACGTCGGGTAATCAAAAATCAAATACAAACGCGATAAAAGCCGTAAAGTAGTTTTATTCAAGATTATAGATATAAAATACCAGATAAAACAACGGAAATGGAAATGGGCAGAATATTTAACAAGAAGTAAAATAGAAAAGTGGAAGAAGGAAGTTACGGAATGGTGTCCTAGATATAAAAAGAGAAGTAAAGGCAGGCAACATCGAAGATGGGAGGATGATATCAAGGAGGTAGCAGGACCATGCTGGATGAGGATAGCAAGGAATAGATCTCTGTGGACAGTATTTGGGGAGGCCTATGCCAAAGTGCAAGACAATCGTGAAACCGGTGTCTAATACAAAATACATTTAATTACGCTTTCATAAACAACCATGTTTTTTATTAGTAGTACATAAATAGTTAAAAGATGAAATGTAACATATAAGATTGTTAATAAAAGCTGATATTATTATAGTTTAAAGTAGAACATTTAAGTAACCCAGTGAGATATATTGATTACCTAAGTTTCATATCATCATCATTTCAGCTCGTATATGTCCCACTGCTGAGCTTGAGCCTCCTCGAGGTATGTTGATCTGCTGTACCACGCTGGTTTGTCAGGTTGGTACAGGGTTTTATTTCAAGCTTTACTTCTTTTGTATGGATATTTTATACATATTAAAATCCGTTAGTTATTTTTAATGCATACGGTGGTAAACCAGCAAACAGTATACCTGATGGTAAGTGTTACTGCCGTTCATAGACCTGTGCAAGGCCGCTGCCTACCGCGAAGAGAGTGAAGGGAGTGTGAATGCGTACAATGAGGTTCGTTGATACTATAGGCATCATTAAAAACCCATCAGAAAATTGGGCTGCCGACTCTCTCGCTCACCAAACGAAGCTCACTAACAAATCGCTACTGCTCGTACGTTAATTTTCTGCTCAGTGTGGTACTACCCCGGACGGAGAGGCCCACGACTGTAGACAGACAATTGTTAATACTGTAGTTCTACCACTACTGACATATTGAAATAATATAATAATACTAGCTGACCCAACAGACGTTGTTCTGTTCAAATAAAATAAAAGCAACGCCACCTACCGGGTCTAATTGTGAATCTAAACCATGATGATTTAGATCCAATCCCCTTGAACACACACAAAAAATATCGTCAACATTGGTCTAGCCGTTTAGGAGGAGTTTAGTGGCATACACACGTACACAAGAAATTTATATTTAAGATTAAGTAGTTTGACACAAAATTAAAACAAAATTTTTATAATAACTGAAAGAAAAATAATACACACAAAACACTTTTCTTTTAATTAATAGCCATTGATATCCTATCAATTGGCTCTTACCATTCTCAACGATAGCCTGTGTATTAAGAAAAGTATAAAACATACCAAACAAAACATGATTATTCTATTATATTGTGGACAGCCCTTACATACATCGGATGTATGAGTGCGAGGGTCTCGTGTCCTCTGTTAGAAGGTCACACAACTTTATTAAATATGGATGGCAGATTTGGCACACGCCAACGTCGTATAGACGTGTATCATAGGATTAACTAAATGGTCGTACATATATAACATGTTTTTCACAGTATTTGTTTATACGGAAAGTTTAACTTAATGTAAACTATTACAACAATACGGTCATAACTAATAAGATAATTTAAACAGCTCATATAAAGACATGATTCGTTTCGACAATAAAAATGTCACTTTTCTATGCCATCAAAAATATATTAAATAAAAAACAAGTCTCGCAACTCAATCTTCTACGATAAAAAGTTATAAGATCCATGTATTACCAAGTCAGTTAATTTATTCAGTGCTTACTTAAGGGACCTTCTGTCTTAAGTTATTACGTACTTCTTATGATTTAAAAGATAACAATTAATTAACCTTTACTCGGTGTAAAAGAAAAAAATAAACAAATCAATTTCGAGGGCCAGAGATTAAACTCAATAAAGAAATATACAGATAAATCAGCAGAATGTCTTTTACTTTCCATCTCGAAGAGTCTCAGGGGAAAAGCAACCAATGAAACAATTCTATTGGGTCCATTCACTTTATTCGTGAGAACACTTTTTTCAAACCTACTTATTAAATTATAAGTTATTTAAAACTAAATTTTAGGTTTAAATTCTACAGTGGGCTAATCATCATCATCAAAACAGGTCATAAACGTTCCACAGCTGGGCTCAAGCCTCCTCCACCATAGGAGAGAAATTGACCAACTGTACGATGCTGGTCAGACGGATTGGCATAGGGTTGTATTTCGAGCTTTCCTTCTCTTGCATAGATGTTATATGCATATAGTAAACCCTTTGTCGTCTTTTACGACACCCACGGGCAACAGGCCGTCGTTATAAAACGGGCCCTTGCCACACAGACCTCTCCCAAATAACGCCACAAAGCGTAAAGCCTCATTAGATTAATTGCCCTAATTGCTACGCTTGACAAACTATTGTGTGTTGCCCAGGTGAGCGCTGCTACGCACTCTGAACCATTAGCTGATTTTACGACTGCCATAGGTAAGTAAGGGGGTGTTCAAGTTTATTCTTATGTCGTTGAAACGCGGGGAAACAAAGGCGATAAAAAGAATACTAGATTCGCAATAGGTACTAAATAACGTAGATCTCTAAATTTCGATATTATCTTATATCTTTAAACGAGCAATTCTTGTATATATATATATATATATATAATATCTGGTTGACCGAGCTTCGCTCGGAATATTTTTGTTGTATTTTTGTCAAATTTAGTTAGATATATATTAATAAAAAATAAAAATTAAATAATTAAAAAAATATAAAAAAATACAAAAAGAGAATAATAATAACACCGAGATTCGATCCGACGCCGTTTGAATGCCAAAACAATACTAAAAGGAAACTGCACTACTTCCCAACTGAGCTATCGTAACTCATGACGTTAACGGCAAAATTTGAATTCATATTCTTTTAAAATTTAATGTCATTATATTGTTTTGCTAAAAACACTATATATATATATATACAAGAATTGCTCGTTTAAAGATATAAGATAAGATATCTATATATATATATTCAGGGTCTCGGCAACGGCAAAAACGATTTTGATGAAACTTGGCTTGGTTTCGAGGCCAAAAAATCGATTTAGCTAGGTTTTATTTATAGAAAATGTTGTTTTGTCGGTGTTTTTAGCAAAACAATACAATGACATTAAATTTTAAAAGAATATTTTAAATTTCGGCGTCAACGTCATGAGTTACGATAGCTCAGTTGGGATGCTGTCCAGTTTTATTTTGGTATTGTTTTGGCATTCAAACAGCATCGGATCGAATCTCGGTGTTATTATTATTCTCTTTTTGTATTTTTTTATATTATTTCATTATTTAATTTTTATTTTTTATTAATATATATCTAAATAAGTGCTGTGTGGTAGCGGCTTCGAATACGACCAACCCTTGCTTTGCTCGTGGGTGTCGTAAAAGACGACTAAGAGCCCTAGATTGACCCGGACCAACTCCATCTGGTACCATTTGGGTCAACGATTACATTCCCAAGGAGGGTTGACGTCAGGCAGGCGGCCGGTCATAAAAGTCATTGCCGAAACTTTTTGCAATATGTCAAAACAGATGACATATTGCGTCGACCCCAAGTAATTGGGATAAGAGCAAGATGATGATGATATATCTAAATAAATTCGACAAAAATACAACAAATATAATCCGTGCGAAGCTCGGTCACCCAGATATTGAGCTATTATGTGGTAACTAAAAGCGTCACGGTAATAGAGAGCGTCGAAATGGGAGCTATGTCACAAACACTGTCGACAGCAGTCGTCTGTCTGCACCAGCGTTTCGGATTTATACCGCACTGAACAGATAATGAACATCTGAGTAGTAGCAATTTGTTACTGCACTTCGTTCGGTGGACAAGAGAGCCGGAAACCCTGCTTTCTGAAGCTATTTACGTGTGGTGATACGCCTTTAATGTCACCAAATCTGATTGCACGCATTCACACTCCCTACATTTTCTTCACAGTAGGCAGCAGTCTAACAAAAGTCCATGCGGCAGTATCACTTACATCATGAGTGCTGTTTACTCATTTGCCACGGACAGCAATAGAAATAAAATATGCTAAATATATACATATTTTATATAACAGCATTACAACTCCAAAATCTACAGTTATATAGCAACATCTACTAGAATTATCAATATGAATGCCAAATAAACATACTGTACTCCATTAAAACTTTAACACAAAAAAATGAAGCCAATTAAAATGAAAAAAAACATTCACAAAACTTCTTTCTTTGTAATAAATTTGACTTTCTCTAGTTGTAATATAAAAGGAAAACAAATAAGTACTTAAAGTTTATGATCGTATCGTTTCTCGGGCTCTTTTGAGATGGAACATTTTACTTTATAAGAGAGAAAAATATATACACAATTAAAACTTTCAGAAAACCATTTATTATACCTAAACTGTTATTTGTTATTATATTGTGAACTTGTCCGTGTGGTGATGGATTAAAAATACAATTTACCACCCCCGTTCTTATCCGTGGATATGATACAAGACACCTCTCGCTCACCAAATGTGTTGCAGTAACAAATTGCTATGGACGTCGATATTCTGCTCAGTGTAGTGCTTTCCTGGACGGACCGGCACGATGTGTGGACAGAACATAGTCTACAGTGTACTCCTACCACATAATTATTCCCACCAAGACGTCATTGCCGGTTGGGCAGTCCGGCTGGAGAGGCCTCGGTTCGGTGTGCGGATCGTGGAGGCCTTCCGGCCGGTGCTGATGCAGTGGTTGAAACAGCGGCACGGGGTGCTCTCCTTCCGACTGGTGCAGATTTTGACGAGGCATGGATGCTTCGGCAAATACCTGTATACGGTCGATAGGAGATATAGAGGTATAGATTTGACCCACA
The DNA here is from genome assembly GCA_032191425.1 of Lymantria dispar. Lineage (NCBI taxonomy): Eukaryota > Metazoa > Arthropoda > Insecta > Lepidoptera > Erebidae > Lymantria > Lymantria dispar. The sequence continues at coordinate 33,527,864 of CM063453.1, forward strand.
ATAACAATAGCTAAAGATAATTTTATAAATTAAAGTCTCTTAGTAACATAAAGTAAGCCGCCTTCAAAATTAATATCAATTTAGCATTATGTCACCTGAGTTTTCTTGCCGAATCTTTCTCAGTGTGACCATGTTCCGATCCGGCGGTGTATACTAGATTGTTAAGATTTTAAATATAATTATTATTAATTTTAATATTAAATAATTACTAGCCATAAACAATTTAATTTTTTCACATAGAATCATTTTCTTCCTACACTGGCAATTAATTTGTATCAAAATGTGGGTCAATATTTAATAACTATCTTCTGTATCGGGTAGATAATTATAAATTTTCTGCAATAACGATGACTTGTTGGACGTGAGACATCTTAGTCCGCCCGTGACCATGAACGCTGCAGTGTTCGAAACGTCGGGCAATCAAAAATCAAATACAAACGCGATAAAGTCCGTAAAGTAGTTTTATTTAAAGATTTTTTCTTTATTTTCAAAATTTGTATATAATTTTTTTTTGTTGGCAGACCACGGTGCTTCGCCTATCGTCCAATCCATCTGGGGCAAAGAGGCGGCAGCGAACGAGTTTCATAGCCCGCCGAGTGCGTACCTCTTGTAAGCTTTTTTTTTGTGTGACTTAGTTGTTAGCCTCAGATGGCGGTGACAACTTTACCCGGACTGGTGGGTGAGCGCTGAGGGTTGAGAGCCCTCAGCGCTCTTGTAAGCGTCAAGTGTGCACCTCTTGTAAGCGCCAAATGGGCGGGCTATCGGTACCCGATCTAATACCCCGGTACCCGACCTTGACTTCAGCTGCCTGACCTTGACTGTCTGTACTCGACTTTAACCACCGTTACCTGACCTTGACTGCCGGTACCAGAACTTGACTACCGGTATCCAACCTTGATCATCGGATCTTGATGGAACAGTATCTGTCAGCTTAGCTAGTATAATATAATTCTTGTTAACATCAAATAGTTGTAACATATACAACCCTCTTTTTTATTAACCTACTTTCCATTCATCGATCCACGTCCACACCCCTCGACCAATTACAACGGGAAATTCAGCAATTTTATTAAAATCCCCCAACGATAGTATGGACGAACAAAAAATACTATAAAAGTTAAATTACATTTTTTTTCATACGATTTTTTTATTGTTTGCATCTGTTTATTATGAGTTCGGAGCCCGCGGTATAATGAAAACTTTTTGTTCGAAGTAATCCAGACGATATCCTATAAAAAATATATTAAAACGTAGCCACATTTTGCTTATTAATTTATGGAACAAATAACTTGAATCCGTTCCAATTAAATAGTAGGTACACTGATTAGTATAGAATTGAGGATATGTAGGAACCGCGTGTGGTGACGGAGTATACAATTCAGCACCTTTTGCCAGCGACTGACGTAAAAGGTGAATAAGGGATATAATATGCACAAAACATCTATGCAAGAGAAGGAAAACTCAAAGCAAAAACGTATGCCAACACGTTTGACTAGCGTGATATTATCATCATCATGTCCGTTTATATACGTTCTACTGTTGGGCTCAGGCCTCCTTCACAGTGAAAGGGAAATTGACTTACTATTCTCCGCTGTTCAGACGTGTTGGAATAAGATTTTATTGCCATTTTTCTTCTCTAGCATCGATTTATTGGCATAGTAGGCGGAGGACATAGCGTGACATTGTAGGTCAATTTCACTTCCATAGTGAAAGAGGCCCGGGCTCGATAATAGAATGTATATGGGTAGAGATGGATAATGATGGTGGATAAATGAACATTTAAGGTGCTATTCCAACCTCGGCTGCAGGCTGCGGGTGCAGGCAGCACATGCGGCGGCTGCACGAAGCCGGCTGTGGCTGCACGACTGGTTTTCTATGTAGTAGTATGGATCTCTGTAAAAACATTTCGAACGCGACTACGGCGGCTGCACGTGCTGCCAGGCCTCGGCTTCAAGTGCTGCTGCGACTTGCAGCCGCAGCCAATCGCAGACCAGTAGTGTTGCGGTTGCAAGTCGATGCGCACATAGTTACGGCACTCCAACCTGTTGAGACAAGTCCCAAGTAGTCGCTACTCGGAGCCAATTTCACCAAACCTATTTTGCAATCCAATTAGCACTCATATTGAATAGAATCATAGAATTTTTTCGGCGCTCTAGTCGCCACCTGCTGCCTGCCGCAGTACGTGTAGCCAGCATCGGAATCACTACAAGCTGCGAATGCAGGCAGCGGCTGCGTGTCATGAGTGTGCTGCATGTGAGTGGTAGGACCACACTGTCGACAGTTGCCTGTCTACAGCCGCGGGCTGGTCCGTCCGGGGTAGTACTACACTGAACAGAAAATTGACGTCTGAGTAGGAGCAATTTGTTACTGCACTTCCTTCGGGGAGCGAGAGAGACGGAAGCCCAACTTTTAGAGGGTGTTTGCGTGTGGTGGGTTTTGATGATGCTTTTAGTTTCATTGAACCTCATTGCACGCATTTACACTCCCTTCACTCTCTCTACGGTAGGCAGTCGCCTAGCAAAGGTCCATGAGCAGCAGCAATACTTACTATCAGGTGTACTGTTTGCTCGTTTCGCACTGTTTGCAAAAAAAAAATAGTTATGAGGGAAATACCTATCTCGGTATCGGTGGCCTGCCCAAATGCCAGATGATATGGCCGAGGTGAGTCAATATGTCGACTGTCAGCAAAAAAATAGCTGCCATTAGAGATGACGTGAAAGAAAAATATTTTATTATACTACATATTTCCGTGTGGTGACGGAGTAAGAATACAATTCACCACCCTCTCTCTTGCCTGTGGAGATCGTAAAAATCTGCTAGGGGATTAAATATGCATATAATATCTATGTAAGAATAGAAAACTCGAAATAAATACCTATACTACCACATCTTACGAGCTTGGTATAGTACGTCAATTCCTCGCCCATTATGGAAAAGCCCTGAGCCCAACAGTAGGACGTATATAAACTGAGATGATAATGATGAACATATTTGCATAGTCATCCCCATGAAGGAAGGGTGGTGAGATAATCGTCACGTTTATTTCGTCTCAGCTAATAAACGTCTCATTGCTGAGATAGTAGCCTTCTTCATAATGCTTGGATTTACTACAACTAGTATAACACGCTTGGTATATAAGTAAAGTACAGAGTTTTATTTTTAGATTTTTTTTTCTTGTACATGTTATTTGTATATTCTAATCTTCTTTTACGATACCCACAGATAAGAGAGAGGGTGATGAATTATATTCCTACACGATCACCACACAGACACGCTCATCTTTTTATTAAACCCCTTTTTATTAAAATTACGTGGATGGATAAGTATGAAATTTGGCACAGTTGAAGTATATAATGAGGAGAAGTGTATAAAATTTATATAATAATGGATTAGAAATACATTAAGTTCATTAAAAAGACATTACGCACACTATAACGTAATCGCTACACACTAACGCACACATGCGCGAACTTATACACTTTAGTTAACGGTTAAAATCTCTGGTCGAACTGAATGTCAAACAATCATAATTATGATGACAATGTCTAATAGAGATTTGTACACATATATAAGTTATTAGCTGTGCATCAAAAAGTTGAAATAGGTACAGTGTGCTCAATATACAATTACACATAAATAAAAAAAAAAAAAATTGTGTAGCAGAAAAATTAACGTAAATGAATTATAGTCGAATTTCGACCACACGGCGACCGCTAGTTTATATAAAACTATATTTAAAACTCTGTGTGGTGACGGAGTAAGAATACAATTCACCACTCCCTATCTTGCACGTGGATGTCGTAAAAGCCGACTAGGGGATCATAACATGCATATAACATATATGTAACGCATAAAACATACTACTTGCCCTTCTTCCTACGATCTACCAATAAGCCACCAAGTGACTACGTAATTAGAAGCCATATGTGCGACGATAAAAATGTATGTACTTGCCAAACAATAAACAGAGCAGATAGCGTTAAATATTTGGGAGTAGTTTTTGATAGAGGACTTAAATGGGATAAACACATACAAACAACCACCACTAGAATAAGGCGCCTGATACACATATTTAAAAACCTTAGAGAATCAACCTCTCGAGACAAGCTAATCATGATTTATAAAGCTCTTTGTCAATCCATCTTAAAATATTGTATCCCGGTGTGAGGAAGCGCTGTGAAGTCTCATTGGATTAGAGAGGGCGCAGAGAGCTGTCTTGAAAGTAGCAACGAAAAAAGGATACCGTTTTCCTACTACAGAACTATATGCAGAATGCAAAGTGTTAACTGTAAGACAGCTTTATGTGCTCTACTCGGTCTTGCGGAGGCACCCAACTGTTCCTCTTCCTGATCCCAAAAAAAGGAGAAAGACTTGTGTTTGTCCAAAAACTGCATGTAGAACCTCATTTGCTAGAAGGCAATATCAAAGTTTAAGTGCTAAATTATATAATAATATAAACGCCGAACTAAATATTGTAAGTTTAAATAAAAACAATGTTAAATAAAAAAAGTGAGCCGTCGCCCAGGACGCCTGACAGATGTGAAGCATCGAAACTATTTTGTACGAGTAGAGACACGGTATCGAATATAAAGTATCGATACTAAACTCATGAATAGTATCGAAAGATAAGTAACGTACTGTTTAAAGTATTGAGTACTTTTATTTACTTTATCTTTAGGCATTTACTCAATGCCTTTTCTTTCGATACCGATACATTTGGATTTCGATATTTTAGTCAATAAGTACTTTTTGGTAGGTATCGTATCGAATAAATTATCCATTTTAAAATTGACTTTACGACTCATATTTATGGTAACGTCATTTAGTACAAACGAAATGAACCTTCTAAAACGTAACTTGAAATAATTTGCGATTTATAAACCAGAAATAGCGCCATCTATCGAGCAAACGACCAACTCTAAGCTACAATATATTTTATAAAGAACTCTCTAATCCTGATATGACAATAAGACAAGCTGTTTAAAGTGAGTCAAAATCCAATTCTTAAGGAGTTGGTGACATACAAACAAATAAATACACAGCTGAAACTAATAAAAGCCTATAAAAAATGAAATGCTTTCATCCGTTCACAGACATTCTTTCCGCACGAAGAGTGTGATTTAGGAAACAGAAATGGCGGCATTTATCCAGCTAACGACCAACTCTCAGCTTCAATATATTTAATAAAGAAATTTTTAATCCTGTAATGATAATAAGACAAACTATCTAAATAATTTTAACGTCATTGGTCCTCCTTAAATTTTCAACTTTTAAATGAAATTTGACTGTTTAAAGTGAGTCAAAATCCAATTCCTATGAAGTCGGTAATATACAAAGAAATAAATATATATACACCAGAAACTAATAAAAGCCTATAAAAAAACGGGTTTCGTAGCTGAAAGTAAACTAAATACCATACCTACTGGTATATTTATATTACTAAGTTAGAGAATTTTACATTAATTTATAAAACAAGTATATATGCATAAAAGAACATTAGATTACGACAGGAACTAATACGATAAAACTAAGGCATAAAGTATTAATAAAATATCGCGATTTTTTTCCAAAAAATGATGATTTTTATTCAATAAACATTTATTTTCATTAATATACATTATAAGTAACAATTTACTTTGAGTTCACTAGATGGCGTTGTACAAAATTTTAAATCGCACTATGGTTTCGTTACAAAAATGTAGGTATATGCATCCAAATATTTATTTATTATTTAATTAATAGGGGACCGCGAGGCGTGGCGTTAAACGCCACGCGACGATCACGGTCACCCTCGCCTATAGATGTTTCACATCAAAATAAAATCACAGAGTGGCTACTGACACAAACTTATCACAACATAGAAACTATACTTACATTTGACTCTTGATTGACTCATTACACCCACACCCACACGCATACGCTCACACACCCACAAACACACGCACGCACGCACACACACACACGCACACGCACGCACGCATACACACACACCATGCATGATCTTTTATTTAATTGTTGTATTACTAATTAACTCATAAGAATTGTAAGGAGTAACATCAAAATGCGTAGGTACGCTAAATATACTAACTTTTCCAGCGACAATATTTATGCATAAAACAAAATTTGAATATTTAAAACACGTGGAGCACTGACAGCCATAACACAGGCCTTTGGCCTAGTATGGTTGTTAGTAGATAAGACTAATGTTACATAGATGTTAAGTAATTGTATAATTTTTATTCATAAGATTGTAATCGCAAGTGTCAATAAATTTTATTATTATATTGTGTCTCCCAGTTTCACGGCTATCTTCCATATTGTTTAAAATATTAAAAAAGGGAAGATACTCGGTCCTTTGAAAGGCTTACATAGGGATATGGATCCAACACGCAGAGGCCTTTGGAGAAATTTAATGTTAAAATGGGATGGGACGTCTACCGATGACACTCCACGTTTGCACACAACACTCGTGGACTGCCAACGGTAGGTGTAAAACTATTGTGCAATTATGATATCTAAAACCAGATTATGGGGTTGTAAGGTTTGATGGATTGGATTAAATGAAACTATTGATTGAAAAACTGTCGTCTGCCTTCAATACCTTTATCGTCTTGAACTTTGGCAGACGGTGACTCGCCAACTCACTGAATGGGCCCCCCCAAACGGTCGCCACAGGCACACAGGCCATACGGGCAACAGAAGGGCAACATTGGTGCAAGTGGCTTGGGGTGTCGAGCGGTGCGGCGCCGGTTTCACCATCGCAGTGGTTTCCCCGTAGTTGTGCCCTTGAAAATGACACTTCCACCCCCGATCATATAGCTCTGGCGACCCCTCTCTGACCAGCCGTTTAAGGTAAGCCAGAGTTGAAAATCCTGCGCGCACTCTTCGGTTTCCACTCCAGCCAGCCAATAAAGGCCAGCTGGATACGAGGCCCTGGCCGACTCTCTGGGGCACTCAGGACCGCAGTGTCGCCACTCACATTCAGCACGCCACAAGCTGCCCTACGGTTTATTGGCTTTCCTATAAATCTTGTGATACATTTTTTCTTTTATATCAAAAGAATTTAGAGAGCCATATAATGTTCCTCCAAGTTTTGCGTTAGTCTCATGGTGAGATAACGACTGGCCCAGAGGGTATTATTATTATTATGTAAGATAAGGAAAACTCGAAATAAAAAGCCTATGCTAATTTTTAATTGCAGAGTAGACTCGAGCCCAGCAGTGCGATGTATATGAGCTGTGATGATGTGATGATATTTAAAAAAACTACGTTCAGCCTTCACATTTGTCGTTATAAATAAGTATACACTTAAGTGTAATGTAAGATAGATTATTCACCTTGTTTAACCCTTTTAACATTTAACCCTGAGCTGAAGCTCATCGAATCGCTCACTTGAAACTATCTTATACATGTTGATAACATCGACTCCAACGTAACATGGAGGGCTCTCGAATGCCCTCTAGCGCCCTCACAAGGCACGAGACCTCATCGGTCGCCTCTCACTATTGCACTTTGAGTCTCCATAACTATTAGAGAGAGTTTGCGACTTGAAAACTTTGGCGAGTTATAAATAAATTATTAACTTGTGTGTGTGTGTTTTAACATATATCTTGTGCTTAAACTTGAGGTTGATTGGACTAATTCGAGTTTCAAGTAACATGGATGATTGCCATATTAACTGTATTAAAGTACTTTTAATTTATTAAAAGTATTATTAATATTAATGTATATAAGTGAGTTAATTTTATAATTATTTCATCATATTTTTTTGAAGTTGGAGCTAGTGTAGGACGCACCCAACTAGGTGGGCTGACGACCTAGTGAAGGTTGCTGGGCGTCATTAGATACAGGCGGCACAGGACCGTACATTGTGGCGTAACATGAGGTAGCTCTACGTCCAGCAGTGGACGGCGACAGGCTGAAATGATGATGATACTTATATCGGCGCGTTAAGGAAAATTTATGAGAGTAAATTATTTCGATGCGCGCGCACACCGTCACGAAAAACGGACACCCTGAAGTTAGGTAGTCAACATTTGTTACGATGCGTGCATATCGTTACGAATGTCAACTAGATAATGGGTTATAATAAAACTTTCAATGTATTAAATACATTTTTTTATTATTAGTATCGTTTTTTTCTACAAACGTAGGAAAACGCGAGGTATAATTTTGAGAACGATTTTATCTTGTTACGCCAAAGAAGCATAACTTCTGACGTGAATACATAAGTACACACATATCTATTTTTGTTTTTATTCTATAAGACAGGCATCATGTCTATTACAATAAATGTGTTGACTCGTTCAAGATAGTTCACACTCTCGCTGAGGATTAATGTCTGAGTGGTAGTAATTTCCTTCTGCGCTTCTTTCGGTGAACAAGTTAGCCGGAAAAACAAGCTTTATTCACTCCAATCTCACTCCGATTGGCTTTTTTTATTATTGCTAACGGTGGCAAACGAGCAAACAGTACATCTGATGGTAAATGTTGCTGCCGCTCATGGACCTTTGCAAGGCCGCTGCCAGCTGCGAAGAAAGTGAAGGCAGTGTGAATGCGTCCATGAGGTTCGGTGATACTAAAGGCATCATCCAAACCCAACATCCTCAGAAAGTTGTGCTTCCAGCAGTCGCTCGCCGAACGAAGCGCAGTAACAAATTGCTATTACTTGGACGTCGATTTTCTGCTCATTGTGGTACTACCCCGGATGGACCGGCCCGCGACTGTAGACAGACAACTGTCACCAGTGTGGTCCACTACCACCAACTTGGATACTCCCCCAAATATTACTAATAATCATGTTACTAGCTCGTCTGTCACTAAAAGTAGTTAAAAATATATGTATCAGAGTAGGAATATAAATCACCAACCCACTGTCTTTGCCATGAATGTCGTAAATGACGGCTAAAAGACATATATTTTCCGTGTGGTGACGGAGTAGAAATACAATTCACCACCCCCTCTCTTATACGTGGGTATCGTAAAAGGCGGCTAAGAGATATCTTGTGCATATAACAACAATGCAATAGAAGGCAATCTCGAAATAAAACCCTATACCAACCCGTCTGACCAGCGTGGTATAGTAGATCAATTTCCCTCCCAATATGGAGGAGGCTCAAGCCCAATAGTGGGACGCATGTAAGCGTTGATGATGAAAATTGAATATATGCTGATATTATCGATGCAAGAGAAAGAAAACTCGACATAAAACTGTATTAATACGTCTAATAGCACAGTTATTCTAGATAATTTTTACTCCCACTGTAGTAGAGGTCCAAGCCCAACAATGGGACGTATGAGAAGAAGAAAATATCATTCATCATCATCATTTCAGCTCCTATTTGTCCCACTCTTAGGTTCGAGCTAATAGGAGGGAACCTTACCTGCTATCCCACGCTGGTAAGATGTATTGGTATAGGGTTTCATTTCAAGTGTTCCTTTTCTTGCAAATATTTATAAATGGTAAATAAATATCTTATCATCATCATCATCGCAGCCCACATACGTCTCACTATTGGGCTCGGGGCCCCTCCACAATGGGAGGTAATTTGACCTATTATACCATGCTGGTCAGATATGTTGGTATAGGGTTTCATTTCGAGTTTTCCTTGTCTTGCATAGATCTTATGTGCATATTATATCCCATGTACGCCACGGGCAGGACAGGGAGTGGTGAATTGTATTCTTACTCCATCACCACACAAAAAAATAAATAAATAAATTATCTTACATGGGTGCAAAATTCAACCCACATCCTTTAAGTTCGCTAGAAAACATTGCCTCTGGGGATTCCACAATCTGTAGGAAGCAATTCATAAATGGACTAGATCGTAATATATCACAATTTGCTATGAACACAATACATACAAAACCTCAATGGGTACCTTTTTCACCACCCCATAAGTCTGACAAGATGGCAGAGTGGATAGAACGCACCGAGTGCGGGTGAAACTCAATAATACATGGTAACATTTATCTCGTCGCTCCCTCCGAGAGAAGATATGATACGCTTTCAGCTCTTGTTTATGTATCTCATCTACAATCATAAATCTGTTTATGAATACTGTAGGGGAGAAATGAATCTTTTTAACGTATGACACTATTCTTGTGCATTTGTGTAGACGTGATTTCACAAAAAATCGTGTCTATACGTGCCATCATTTCGGCTCAAATACGTGTCCCACTGCTGGGCTGCTTCGCAATAGGAAGGATATTGACCTACTATACCACACTGGTCAAATGTGTTCGTATAGCGTTTTATTTTGAGTTTTCTTTCTCTTGCATACACGTTATAATTATATGCATATTATATCCCTTAGACGTCTTCTACGACATCCGCAGGTAAGAAAAGGAGTGGTGAATTGTTTTCTTACTCCGTCAACACACGGAAAACGTGCAGTCTACTTGTAGTAGCCACAAAATAATAAAGCGCACTGTAATTTTGAAATCATAATTTTTAATCCGTGTGGTGAAGGAGTAAGAATACAATTCACTGCCCCCTATTGCTCGCCGCTCTGCCCTCTTGCCCGTGGAGGTCGTAAAAACGACTAAGGCACTATGCATATAATATCTATGCAACAGACGGAAAACTCAAAACAAAACCCTATACCAACACGTCGAACCAGCGTGATGTAATAGGTCAATTTCCCTCCCATAGTGGGAGAGGTCCGAGCCAACAGTGGCACGAGTATGTACTGAGATGATGATGATAGCTTTTTGTCCGGATAGCTGGAGATTCTTCACATCCCTTACTCTACCGCCACCGGTGTATTATGGGATTGTGGTATGGCTATATCTTATTATATTCTTAGTCGTCTTTCACGACACCCACGGGTAAGAGAGGAGAGCTAAATTATAGTAAGAATACAATTCTTCCTATCTTGCACGTGGATATCGTAAAACACGACTAATGGAATACAATACGCATATAATAGATATGCAAGAGAAGGGAAACTTGATATAAAACCCTATACCAACCTGTCTGACCAGCATGATATAGTGAGGTCAATGTTCCCTTTTATTGTAGAGGAGGCTCGAGCCCAACAGTGGGACGTATATGAGCTGAAATTAAATGGTGCCACGTTGGTAAGACGGGTTGGTACAGAGTTTTGTTTCGAGTTTTCCTTCTCTACTCAACTAATAAAAATACAATGATGTCTATATACTTAATATATATACAAAGATGAGCCGATATTATCAGAGGGTAGGACTTTGTCTAAAACTATTCGCTTGTATCATTTATTAAAATCTAACTCTACTCACCAGAACCTGAACATGAATTAATCCCTTAAGCAGACATCACTCTCCTCAATCACTTTCAAATGAAAGAAGAGACTCACTCTACTCCGTCCCTCAGATACTACAGTAGAACATTGGCCTGATTTCAGTAAAAAAATCGTTTGACGTAAGCGGAACTACAAATATAACGAAATATTCAGAGGGCATTTTACATTGTTATCGGTCACTGAACCCGACATCATTTACCCTTCCCATTCCACCTAATATCACAAAAAATGAGGATACACCCCCCTTGGGGAGGTCGTTAGTCATGAAGAACAAATCGTCAACGCAACAAGATTGTTCACGCTGACCCCTTTTTTTATGTTTATATATATTTTCAAATATTTTGTTGACGTTTTATCTAAATCTATGAGCTGTCGGTCATTCACTGAATTACTAAATTTAATATTGTATTTTAGAATTAATAATAATAATCGTGTAACCATTGTCACTGATGGTTCATCACAACTCATATACGTCCCACTATTGGGCTCGGGCCTCCTCCACAATAGGAGGGAAATTGACCTTACTAAAAACTATAATCGTCTTTTAAGTTATCCACGGACAAAATAAAGTGAGAGAGAGAGAGAGAGAGACTAATGCTTCATCATCTTCAGTTCAGCTCACATGCGTCCCAAAATAAGATAGAAATTGACCTACTATACCACGCTGGTCATACTTGTTGGAATAGGGTTTTACTTCGAGCCTTTTTTCTTTGCATAGATATTATTTGAATATTGTATCCCCTAGTCGTCTTTTACGACACCCACGGATAAGATAGGGAGTGGTGAATTGTATTCTTACTTTGTCACCACACGAATATATACCTAATATGTTATTAAGAACTATAGTTTTATTTGTTAGGGATTAGTACACCACCCGTGGGGCGAAAGGCTGCGTGAGAGTTATTCGACAGAGGATTTTTATCCAAAAATATATTAGATAGGGCGGGCAGCCGATGTTAATACGGTAGTTTTACAGCACTTCTTTAGTGCTCTGCAATGAGCAAGCAGGGTGCCTGCCAATTCTCCAGGCAGTCCTGTGTTTAAAATTCGCTTAATTCACAAAGGATCCGGAAATACTGTATTCTTTACTTCGTCACCCACGGAGGATATATATAATACACTAGCAGCCCGCCCTCGCTTCGCTTTGGTTTCAGTTGGCTTTCCCGCGTAGTTCCCGTTCCCGTAGGAAAACCGGGATAAAATATAGCCTATGTTACTCGCTGATATTATAGCTTTCCATTGGTGAAAGAATTTTTGAAATCGGTTTGGTGGTTTAAACGTGAAAGCGTAACAAACAAACTTACTTTCGCATTTATAATATTAGTAAGGATATATATAATGAAGACTACCACGTGTTCGCATATCAAAATAGTTCCTCGTTGGTTATATTGCAAGTATTTCTAGAAGCTTTCTAACAATAGCGAAGTGTACATCACATTTCTGTACCAGTCACCGCTGACTTACAACATTAATTTCCCATTATACGACCTGTCGACGCGTGCGATCGCTTTAAATGAATTAATATATAACTGATATCGTGAATTATTTACAACATTTTACGATTTTGTTTCGTGCACGATAATAAACACTTAACTATTTACATATTTTCAACGTTTGCATAAAATTATTTAAATGATATTGTTGATAGTGTTAGCTGATTTTCATTTATAGAAGTGCCTCACTGCTTGGTACTGGAATAATAAAAGAAACTTAAAAAGAAGTTATTCGTTTTCTATGTGGTGGCTACTACGAATAATACTAATTCCTGCATTGCTCGTGGGTGTCGTAAATACGACTGACCTGGGTCAACCTGATACCGCCAGTTCCTAGTCAATAAATATATTTCTATGGATCGTTAGGCAGGTGGTCAGTAATAAAACTATTGTCAAAATCATTTGTAATATATAAGAATTAACGATGACGGTGTAAGAATACAATTCATCACCCTCTCTTGCATCTCTATATTGCTCTCTTGCATCTCTATATTGCTCTCTTGCATCTCTATATTGCTCTCTTGCATCTCTATATTGCTCTCTTGCATCTCTATATTGCTCTCTTGCATCTCTATATTGCTCTCTTGCATCTCTATATTGCTCTCTTGCATATCTTGCAGAAACTCGTACAAGACGTTTAAGGGTTATAATATGCATATAATATCTATGCAAGAGAAAGAAAACTCGAAGTAAAACTTTATATCAATAGGTGTGACCAGCATGGTGTAGTAGGTCAATTTCCCTCTCATTGTTGAGGAACCTCGAGCCCAATGGTGGGACATGGGACTATGCAAGAGAAGGAAAACTCGAATAAAAATTCCTAAATCATGCAACCCGCCCCGCGCCGCACAATGATAATGTAAAGATACATTACATTCCAAAATAAGGTATATTGTATAGATTTAGATATCGCTCGCATCCCAAGCGGACGAGGAGATTAAAACACATATGCGCAATAAGTTTGAAAGAAATATTCCAATAAATGATGGTGATATCGCGAATGTAGCCAAATGTTAAGATTTATTTAATTTTTGTCATTCGCCTCATAAATTGGGTAAGTTTTGTTACACTACGTTATTTCTGAAATTTACATTTCTTACGTAAATCTTATAGGCAAAAAATAAGTATCTATATATAAATAGGTGAAGCGAAAACTTTGTATCCCTTTTTACGAAAATTACGTGGATGGACAAGTATGAAATTTGGCGCAGTTGAATTATATAATGAGGAGAAGTGCATAAAACTGAAATTTCATATAATAATGGATTATAAATACATTAAATTCATTAAAAAAGGCATTACACACACTACAACGCAATCGCTACACACCCACACACACGTTTGTGTGAGTGTGTTGCGTAGCAACGCGTATACACTTTTGTTTACGGGTAAAATCTCTGGTCGAACTGAATGTCAAACAATCGTAATTATGATGACAATGTCTACTAAAGATTTGTGCTTATAATATTAGTTCTTAGAATAAATAGAAATACAGCTTGCTCAATTTCCAATTGTACATAAATAAAATTAATGAAAATTGAGTAGCAGAAAAATTAATTAAAATGAATTATGGCCGAATTTCGACCACACGCCGACCACTAGTCTATATATAAATACGTGAAGCAAAAACTTTGTACCCTTTTTACGAAAATTACGTGAATGGACAAGTATGAAGTCCTCGGTACGGTGTCAGGACCGTCGAGGCCCTCCGGCCGGTGCTGATGGAGTGGTTGGAGCGAACACACGGGGTGCTTTCCTTCCGACTGGTGCAGGTGCTGACGGGGCACGGTTGCTTCGGGAAGTACCTGCACAAGATTGTCAGGAGGGAGAGCACACCGTCCTGTCACCCCTGCAGTTGCGACAAGGACACGGCGCAGTACACGCTCGAGGAGTGTGCTGCGTGGTAGGGGGAGTGCCGTGAACTCGTCGCGATTATCGGTGCCGACCTGGCGCTGCCGACCATCGCCAGGGAGATGCTCGATAGCGTCAGGAACCGGGATGTGGTAGCCGCCTTCTGTGAGGCCGTTATCTCACGGAAGGAGGCGGCGGATCGTGTGCGAGTAGAGCTCCTATTCGGCGACACGTTCCGCCGCCGGCGACTCGGGCGGCGCAGGCGCGAGTATCTGCGCCTAATGCCGCCCTAGCCGAGGCCACGGGTGATCGGACCGGGGAGTTGTCCGTCACCCGCAGAGAGGCTGACCGCGCGACGGTGACCGACGTCCCAGTACGTCGAGAGGTGAGGTTACCCGAAAGGGTATTCCGTCAGGCCGACCACTGATGACAAGTCACATCTGCTCTGGTGGTCGGCCCAACAACGAGGTGACGTGGGTACGGGCGGGTTATGGGCCCGCGCGCCGTCATTTCATCGCCCCGGACGGACAGAACCGCGCGTGCGCTTACCATAGCCCACCCATAAAAAAAAAACCCTTTTTACGAAAATTACGTGGATATACAAGTATGAAATTTGACACAGTTTTTTTTTTTTTTTTTTTTTGGGTGGGCTACGGTAAGCGCACGCGCGGTCCAGTCCGTCCGGGGCGATGAAAGGACGGCGCGCGGGCCCATAACCCACCCGTACCCACGTCACCTCGTTGTTGGGCCGACCACCGGAGCAGATGTGACTTGTCGTCAGTGGCCGGCCGACGGAATACCCTTTCGGGTACCCTCACCTCTCGACGTCCTGGGACGTCAGTCGCCGTCACGCGGTCAGCCTCTCTGCGGGTGACGGACAATTCCCCGGTCCAATCACCCGCGGCCTCGGCTAGGGCGGCATTAGGCGCAGATACTCGCGCCTGCGCCGCCCGAGTCGCCGGCGGCGGAACGTGTCGCCGAATAGGAGCTCTACTCGCACACGATCCGCCGCCTCCTTCCGTGAGATAACGGCCTCACAGAAGGCGGCGACCGCGTCCCAGTTCCTGACGCTGACGAGCATCTCCCTGGCGATGGTCGGCAGCGCCAGGTCAGCACCGATAATTGCGACGAGTTCACGGCGATCCCCCTCCCATGCAGCACACTCCTCGAGCGTGTGCTGCACCGTGAAATTTGACACAGTTGAGGTATTTAATGAGGAGAAGTGCATAAAATTGAAATTTCAAATAATAATGGATTAGAAATACATTAAATTAATTAAAAATGCATTACGCACACTACAACGCAATCGCTACACACACACACACACATGTTTGTGTGAGTGTGTTGCTTAGCAACGCTTATACACTTTAGTTAACGGTTAAAATCTCTGGTCGAACTGAATGTCAAACAATCATAATTATTATGACAATGTCTAATAGACATTAGTACTGATATATTATTATTTGCTATTATTGGAATACAGCTTGCTCAATATACAATTATACATTACTAAAATTAAAGAAAATTGTGTAGCAGAAAATTAATTAAAATGAATTATGGCCGAATTTTGACCACTCGGCGAACACTAGTATATATAAAATTACGAAGCTGTGATCAACAACAAGCAGCAAAACAATGGTTACTTTCTTAGAATAATAACATATATAAGGTAAGTTCGCGCACAAAAAGTGAAGCATTTCAATTGGAGCCTAATGGAGCTTACGCCGGAACCGTTCCGTAATGTACAAGTCATTGTACTGCACGTACGTACGCAACTCTTAAAAAATAAATAGGTAATTATGACGGTTTGTGCATTCAAATGGTCTCATAACACATTTGAAAAACGTAAAAAGGTTTTTAACATTACTTTAAAAGTATTTCGACGATTTATGTTAATAAAAGCAAAATTTGATTTCATAATTTGTATAGTGGTGTGCGTGTGTACGTGTGTAATCGTCTCGCGCCATTAGTGTTTTTAGATTCAAATTTCAAACCTTCGAAGTATTGACACTATCCTTCTATACGTTATTATTCTAAGGGTTACTTTATTATTTCTAAAAGTCATAACAATGGCGAAAGCTAAAGACATAACGCATTAATTTTATTTTATTGCCAAAACTGACATTTTAATTATAATTAAAGTATACACGTAACTAGTAATTAGTTTTATCTATGAAGTCTCTTAAGGGCATATTCATATCTATAACTAAGCATTTCGCCAAAAACTGTTTTATTTTTCGTTGCTGAAAATTGGTGTTTTTTTACTTACGTCCTTCTTCCACGAATAGTGTGATTTTTTGAGCCGAACAGCAATACTGAACCCATCTATACCTGTGAGGTTTATCGGCGCGAGGATTTGCATCATATGGTCTAATCATTTACTTTACAAGATATAAAGCAAACCCACCGCTGCCCCTTGTACTCTTAAATCTTTCAAACAACGCAACGAATTTTAATGCGGTTTTCGAGATAGAGTGATTCAAGATGAAGGTTTGTAAGTTTATATGTATAATATTATTATTATACTAGCAACCCGCCCTCGCTTCGCTTCGGTTATAGGTTATAGTCGTTTTACCCGCGAAGTTCCCGTTCCCGTGGGAATACTGGGATAAAATATAGCCTTATTTTACGCCCTGATATTATAGCTTTCCATTGGTGAAAGAATTTTTGAAATCGGTCCAGCTGTTTTGAAGATTACCCGGAACAAACAGACAGACAGACAGACAAAATTTTTTTAAGTTTATATGTATAATATTATTATTATATTATTTGTATATACTTAGTACAGAAAAGCCGAGAATTAAAAAAAACAATAACATGATGTATTAAAAAGAAATATTATTTCACTGGCGAATCCACAGTTCCAGAAACAGTTCCAGACATTATTGCCTATTTTTTTTTTTCTTATTGCCAACAGTGGTAAACGAGCAACAGTACACCTGATGGTAAGTGATGCTGCCGCACATAGACCTTTATAATACCAGGGACACAGCCTGGGCGTTGCCTACCATGAAGAAAATACTATTCTTAAACCTCGTTTAAAGAAGGACATGTCATAGCGCTCGGGAAACACGGTAGGTAGTTCATTCCAGAGCCTGCACGTACGTGGGAGAAATGACTGTCGGAAATCGTTCCAGGTGAAATGGATGAACCCTGCTATGATGTCGAGTGGTACGTTGGTAGAATGGTGACGGTGGTACCAATTGAAACAGTTCCTCGGAGCACTCTCCGTGAAAGAGTCGGTAGATTATACAGAGTGACCCAAAGTCTCTCCGCCGCTCCAGCGACTCCAATCTGTCCGTAAGAGCCTCCCTGAGCCTATTGTAAAGTTCAAATGATTTAAATTGTACCTTAGTTACTAATTTTAACCAAAAAATACGATCTTTATTATCGATTGACGATGTTAGTTTGTGATGGACCTTGACGTCATAGTCTCATACTTTTCAATACAAAAAGATACATTTTAAGTATATAATGTTTAAATAACGTCATAATTTAAAACGATGTTTGAGCAGAGAGAGAACAGGCCTTTAATATGCGAGCTGCTTCTGCAGAAACCTACAACCAATAACGGTTTTCAATATGTTTTATGACTTGACCTTTACTTTATATGACTCTATTGCTTACTTTTTCATGTTATGACTCAGTATATTTCATTCACCATCGCATATGAGACGACTAAGTTATATGCATATAAAATCTATGTTAAGGAAGGACAGCTCGAAATAAAAACTTATCAACTGTCTGACCAATATGGTGTAGTGTGTCAATTTTCCTCTCCTTATAGAGAATGGTCAATCTCAATAGCGTTTTTTTTAAACCACAACGCCCTGTAATAGGCAATGATCCTTGTATTGCGAAGGACTTTACAAACATATAATTAACGGACACAAATTACATTCACACTTAGAACAATAATTTGTGGATCGCATAAAGTGTTGTCCTGCGTGGGATTTGAACCCACAACTAGCGATGAGACGAATTGCTTTTTTTTCAATTCGAATCAATTGAATTAAAATTACTATTGATTCGAATCGCAATTCGAATTGATTCAAATCGTCACATTCGTCACGTCAGCATTATAGTCAAATTCGTACTCGTATGTCAAGTCATCCGCCTGTGAAGCCGAGTTGGCGAGTTATAATTCGTTTACATTATTATTCGAGCGAGTTTTTTTTTGCGGATCGGTTTGCATTACGAATGAGTCGAGATTTTGAGTTACAGCAGTGTGCTCGGTATTTGGTCACGGAAAGGGGACTTATAGGTATATTGATTTTAAACACGTAGGTAATGACAATACTCTTTTATTATTATGATTAAAATAGCATACTAAATAACAAAAAATAATAATAAAATCATATACAAAAAAATACTGTTTTTAAATTAAGTCTGATTCTAATTATAATTACCCGATAAATCAACTTAAAAAAAAATAAATACGTTTTTATACGTCTCAGGTATACTCATAATTAATAACTATTATTTTTAATTACGTAAACGAGCGGTTAACAAAAGCAAGAAAACATTAAATCGCGCGAGGGACAGAAAACGAATCAACGAATGTTCTATCAAACCGAGTCGACTGATCGCCGCGTCGTTGCGCCGCCGCGGCCGCACGCGCTACGAGTACCTACCTGCCCAAGTACGACACGAGTTAACGAATTGATTCGGTTTCGGTCAACGGCGATTCGAATGAACGAGTCAATAGTCTTATTCGAGTTATTCGAATTAAATGATTCGAATTACGCAACACTACCCACGACACTGGCACGGTAATTCAGTATCTTAACTACTATGCCATCTGTGCAGTCAATGGTGGTATGCATATAAGAATTGGAATGATGATGATGGCTCTATCCCTAGAAAAGCTGGTCCCTTCTATTTCTAGCAATAAAATTGTGGCGTAAAATTTCAAATTATTCAAAGTGCGCCGCAATAAACTGTATAACCGGACGTACTCGTGATAAATGTGAAACAGTGGCGCTCAAACTTAATACTGCGAATTATTTGATAGAAATAAGAAAGTTTAAAACCTTTCTTCCCCAACGGTTGTCGGTTCGACGTACGATATGGCCTACCCATTGCCATTATAACGTGCTTATTCTGCGGATAATGTCGGTTACACCCGTTAGGTTCACGAGTGGCAACTACGAATCGGACGACGCAGCGTAGGACGACCACCTACTAGGTGGACCGACGACATTTTTGAAGTCGCAGGGAACCGTTAGATGCAAATGGCGTTGGACCGTTCTGAGTGGCATTCTCGTGGAGAGGCATATATCCGGCAGTGGACGTCTGTAGTCTGATTGGGCTGTGTAGGTTAGTTGCAGTTGTGTGTGTAGTCAACATCGTAATTCCAATTCGTCATCTCATCTCCTATACGCCCCACTGTTAGGCTCCAACCTCAAAGCAGTGTACCTTAGTTGTATCATGACAGCCATGGGTAAGATCGTCTCAGCTGTTACACATCCCACTGCTGGGCTCAAGCCTCGTCCCCAATAGAGATTTAATTCGAGTTTTCTTGTCTTGCACAGATGTTATATGCATATTATACCCCACAACACCCATGGGCAAGAAAGGAGGGTGGTGGATTGTATTCTTAAGATTAACTTAAGATATAAATACTATTATATACTTTTATTAATTTATATTGTTTTATTTTTACATTATTAGGGTTACACATAATATTTATTAGTTACATAGTCATAATGTTATTTAGACTTGATTTTCAGTACAACCAGCAACTCAGGTGCTTACCGGACATAGCGTCTTCGGTAAGTACTTGCACAAAATTGGAAGAGAAGAGGCCCCAGGATGCCATGAGTGTGGCGCGGCAATTGACGATGCGTGCCACACACTGGAAGTATGCCCCACCTGGGGGCCTCAGCGCCACGTCTTGTCCACAGAAATGGGAACAATAGACCTGCCGTTACCGACCGTCATCCACAAGATGCTCGGCAGCGATAGCTGTTGGTCGTCGATGACCCCCCGCCCTGAATGATGACAGGACGTGGCCAGATGGCCAAGCGTTGGGGTGTCGGGGATAGAATGTCATCAGACGATCTCTCCGGCACCTCGTAAAAGCGCGGAAGGGGCTGCTGTGGTTTTAGTGGGTATTTCGGTCCCTTATGTGGCCGGCGAGTCCCACACTCATCGCGTGCGTAAATGCATTGCCACGTCGAGAAAAATAAAGAAAAAAGTACAACCAGCAACAAATTATCTACCATCTCTCTTTTCTGTTATATCTATCCTAAGGTTGCCTGGAAGAGATCGCTTATAGCGATAAGGCCACCCTTTGTACATTCTGGGTTATAACTATTATTTAAGTTTTCTTGTAATTGGTGTACAAATAAAGAATTATTTATCTATCTATCTTACTCCGTCACCATATAGAAAAGTAGTATATATTTACTACTACATTATATAGTTTGAGACACTGTGAGGTAGAAGTATGTGTAGGTATGTAATAGATGTAGCGGTCCTCAGTACATCGCGTTTATGTTTAGAGAAGGCTTTTATGAGCCACAAAAGTAACGATAATACCGCACCCAGACCCATCGTAAAAATAGTACCCGCGTTGAGCGTTATTTGTGTTTGAATTTTAAATTTAACTTCGCCTTATTTTGTTCATTTTGATAGGATTATCTGTGTACAAGATTATTTTTATTCTTGTGTTGTGATTGACTAAGAATATAGTAAATTGTGACTCTTTTCTTTTGCCTAGGAATCTTAACTTAAAAAGATGTAACTAAGAAAATGTACAGCGGTGCGTGGCCAGCAAACTTGTAATGCCAATTGTGATCGCTAATCCGACAATTAAGCGTGGCAATTGTAGTATAGTATCTTGTAGTTTCCGTGTGGTGACGTAATAAAAATACAATTCACGAATACCTGTCTTGCCCGTGGGTGTCGTGAAAGACGAGTAAGGCGTATTATACGCATATAATATCTGCGCAAAAGAAAACTCAAAAAAAAATCCTTATTCGAATATGTCTGACCAGCATGGTTTAGTAAGTCAATTTCCCCGCTATTGGGAAGGAGGTTCGACGCCGGCAGTAGGACATGTAGGAGCCAAGATGACATTTTATAGAGATCTATGTTTTATATTTAAAAAAAAATCAAACTAAATACAAGTATTTAAATAATATCTTAATATATATCAATTACGTATCACGTTGTTTGTCCGCGATGGACTCCTAAACTACTTAACCGATTTTAATCAAATTTGCACACCGTGTGCAGTTTAATCCAACTTATAGTCGCAATATTATTTTATTGCAAATTATTTGTGTATTATTTGACATTCACAATTATTTGTTAACTCCAAACAATTTTAACAGATGGCGATATCTGTTGACTGGATTAAGTAATTAATTAGTAGATGGCGCGCTGCTATGTCAAACCTACAAACGTGGCACTTACGATTTTAACTTGCTTTTTTACATAGATGTCATTTGTAAAAAAATATGACGACATCCATGACAGATGTTCTCTTACAGTTCCACTTAAATAGTTTAATAAAATGTAATATAACAAAAACATTAGCCACAGCAACGCGTGGCCGGGTCTGCTAGTTTCATATAAAATTTCGAGTAACTAATGAGAAAGTCAAAGAGGTTACACGATTCAAAGGGACGGGCTGATGTTCTGCATCAGCTTGTCAAGGTTTATGATTTCCACTTAGAGAGGTTATATTGTTTAAACGTTCTATTGTTTATTGTTTAAACTTTTCATGTGAATTGAATAAGAATTTAATTCCTCGCTATCTTTTATCTGGGTATCTTAAATGAGATCGTCATTTACAGAATAAAAGATATAATAAGTATTATCAGTTGACATCTTTGCAAGATAAAGAACATTTAACAAAAATCGCTATACCAACGTCTGACAAACGTGGTATAGTAGGTCAATTACCCTCCCAAATTGGAATAAGCCTGAACTCAACGCGAAGTATAAGCTGATATGAATGAATGAATAAAGACTGAATTGAATGAATTGTATAAACTACTAATTGCATTTTTTTTATATTCTCAAAGATATCATCATTATCATCATCATCTCAGTCCATATAGGTCCCACTATTGACCTCGGACCTCCTTCTTTCGAACACTTTACATGACCATGATAAAATCCGTAGTTTATACCAATAAATAAAATTGGAGTGTCTGTTTGTAATGTCAAAATAATAGGCTTTTTTCATACTCACACGGTTATTTGCATTATACATATGCCTAAAATACACTTTTTATTTTTTTTGTCTGTCTGTTTGTTCCGGGTAATCTTCAAAACGGCTGGACTTATTTCAAAAATTCTTTCACCAATGGAAAGCTATAATATCAGGGAGTAAACTATTCTATATTTTATCCCGGTATTCCCACGGGAACGAGAAATACGCAGGAAAGACTGAAACCGAAGCGGAGCGAGGGCAGGTTGCTAGTCTATACCAATAAATAAAATTGGAGTGTCTGTTTCTAATGTCAAAATAATAGGCTTTTTTCATGCTCACACGGTTATCTGCACGACACCTATGCCTAAAATACAGATTAAAAAAAAATTGTCTGTCTGTCTGTCTGTTCCGGGTAATCTTCAAAACGGCTGGACCGATTTCAAAAGTTCTTTCACCAATGGAAAGATATAATATCAGGAAGTAAACTAGGCTATATTTTATCCCGGTATTCCCATGGGAACGAGAATTACGCAGGAAAAACTGAAACCTAAGCGAAGCGAGAGCAGGTTGCTAGTTTTATATATAACTAGTAAGACGTGTTGGCATAGGGTTTTATTTCGAGTTTTCTTCTCTTCTATTGAGGTGATCTGCACATTACATCCCTTATTTATCATTTAGGACACCTAAGGATAAGATAGGCAGTGGTGAATTGTATTCTTACTCGGTCACCACACGGAAAGATACACATAATACAAATATCGAATCATCATCATCATCGCAGCCCACATACGTCCCACTGTTGGGCACGAGCCTCCTCCATAATGAGAGGGAATTCGACCTACTACAAGGCTAGTAAGACATGTTGGCATAGGATTTTATTTCGTGTCTTCTCTTGCATTGATGTTATCTGCACATCACAATCCTTAATTGTCTTTTACGACACCCGGGCAAGAGAGGGTGTGGTGAATTGTATTCTTAGTCCGTCACCAACGAAAAGATGTACGTAATACAAATATCGAATATTCATTGTAATTATTTCACTTACCTCATAGTGTTACATACTACCATTTATTGTAAAAGTAACAGGTATTTATTAATCCACAATGTTGTCAGCAAAACAAACAATTAATCCTCAATAATACGGTGACCCAACGATACCAAAAACATTCTAGTCTTCTAATTATATAGTTCGGCTCGATACACGGCAAAGGTCTCAATCAGTACACACACACATAAACACTATCCTATACGCATACACACACACACACACACGCTGTAGGGCTGTCTCTTAATAAGTTAGACGATAAACTGTTTTAAATCGTCTTTTAAATATAGTGTATTAGAAACAGTGGTCTCGAAAGTCAAAACGCAAAATGAGGAGAGCTGCCCTCAAAAATCGGTATATTTGTAACAAAAATCGGTAAATAAAAATAATAATGTAAAATCAAATTCGTCTATTTATTTTTACCTTAGCTTTAGGGATGAGCGATAATATCGATCGAAGAAAATTCTCCGGACAAGATGCAGCGGGACTTTCGACGACATAACATCCTCAGGCTCTTTTTTTTTAGGACGTATTTCGGAATGTATTATTAAGATACAGAGGCACTTACGATGACATTAAATCCCTTTTGCCAATTTAAAAGTATTAAATCGCCATTCGGTAGAAAATCGGGCGATTTTCCGTGTATTCTCAAAAATCGTTGAAAATCGTTGCATTTCGGTAGAGTGCGGGCCATATCGGTAGAAATACCGAAAAATCGGTAGGTTCGAGAACACTGATTAGAAACGTTCGCCTGGTTTGCTTCATGTTAAATGCGTAGCCCCGGATTCGAATCCTGGTTTAGACTTTAGACGTTTATATGCTGAACAGTTTTTAATGTGAAATATCCTATAGGCGAAGATGAACCTGATCGTTGGAGTGGCGTAAACGCCACGCTTGTATATGTACATTTGTGTAACGAAACCATAACCTGTTTTAGCATTTTGTATAACGCCATCTAGTGAGCTCAATATATATTATTAACCGAAACACATACCTATGGTATGTGTTTATGAAAATAAATGGTTATTGAATAAAAATAATCATTTTCTGTAAAAAAATATCGTAATATTTTATGAATACTTTATGTAATATTAGTTCCAGTCGTAATCTATTCTTTTATGCATATATACTTGTAAAAAATAATTTCGACGTTTCACATCTGCCGTCCTGAGCGACGGCTCCCTTTTTTTTAGTAGTATCACAATTGTGGTAGCTAGATGATCAGTGGCTTCAATTGCGCGGAACTAAATATTAGATATGCGAATGATGATAAATGATTGTTAGGCGAACAACATCGAAGCAAGAAAGAGAAAACCCGACATTAAATTGTATAATAATCTATAAAATCGTGGCATAGTAGGTCAATCAAAACAGCCATTGTATAGAAAGCTTGAGCTCAATAGTGAGAGAATATGAAAGGTCATCATCATCATCATTTCAGCTCATATACGTTCTACTGCTGGGCTCGAGCTGCCTCCACAATAGAAGGTAGATTGGTCTTACTATATCATGCTGGTTAGACAGGTTGGTATAGGGTTTATTTCAAGTTTTCCTCTTGCATAGATGTTATATGCATATTTAATTCCTCAATTGTTTTTTATGATATCCACGGGCTAGATACGGAATGAATTGTATTCTTAATTTGTCACCACACGGAAAATATGAAAGGTGAGATGTGTATTTTGACTACACATATGGAATTTAAAATACCGACAGCGGTTAAAACACCGACCTACAGTTCTAGTGGCTGGGGTTCGAATCCCACTCAGGAGAACAGTTTGTGCGATTCTCAATTTGTTGTTCTGAGTCTGAATATAATTTGTGTCTGTTATATGATTGTAAAGTCCCTCGCTATACAAAGATTAATTTCCTTAGTGTGCAGGGTTTTGTCTTTTTAGAAGCTTTTAACTTGCCCTGTTAGTATGTTAGTATGGAACAAATCTTGCGAGTTACATTAAAACCACTTCCTGTCGTTAGATTAGGTTGTAATTTGATTTACTTACGTAACTTTGGTGACAATGCAATAATATGGTACCATGAAGCTGGTCTCAAGATGGCGTCGGAAGGTGGCCATAGGAACTCTTAAACTAAACAAGATAAAACCGTCGAGTTTGGACTCATTTAAATAGTCTTAACAAACACTTTTCTTCGTTTTAGACCATTAAAAAGCTTATTTTTATTTTACTTCATTTAATTAATATTATCTATACCAATAAATAAAATTGGAGTGTCTGTTTGTAATGTCAAAATAATAGGCTTTTTTCATGCTCACACGGTTATTTGCACGACACCTATGTCTAAAATAGCAATTAAAAAATTTTTGCCTGTCTGTCTATCTGTCTGTCTGTCTGTCTGTTTGTTCCGGGTAATCTTCAAAACGGCTGGACCGATTTCAAAAATTCTTTCACCTATGGAAAGCTATAATATCAGGGCATAAACTAGGCTATATTTTATCCCGGTATTCCCACGGGAACGGGAACTACGCGGGTAAAACGACTATAACCTATAACCGAAGCGAAGCGAGGGCGGGTTGCTAGTTAAGAATAAAAACATCATCATCATCATCTTGCTCTTATCCCAATTACTTGGGGTCGATGCAATATGTCATCTGTTTTGACATATTGCAAAAAGTTTCGGCAATGACTTTTATGACCGGCCTGCCTGACGTCAACCCTCCTTAGGAATGTAATCGTTGACCCAAATGGTACCAGATGGCGTTGGTCCGGGTCAATCTAGGGCTCTTAGTCGTCTTTTACGACACCCACGAGCAAAGCAAGGGTTGGTAGTATTCGAAGCCGCTACCACACAGCACTAGTTAAGAATAAAAACAATGTACAAAATTACTAATCGAATAATAAATTCGTATAGTTATATAATAATTCGTATTATTATTCGTATCTCACAGGAAATATATTACAGTCATTAACATCATCTCAGCCCATATACTGCCCACTGTTGGGCTCGGGCTTCCCCCACTCCACTATTAACTCGTTCCAAAGGTCAATGTGCAATATTTATCGCCGGGTACTTATACAAACCTTATCGTATAAATATGTACAGATAATACATTTGCGTAACAAACTTCAAACTTCATACTGATCCCTTTTCTAGCCTGAAGGCTAAAGAGATAAGTGTAGGCAAAGCGAAAGTTTTACAAATTCAAAGTTATTTTGTTTTGTTATTATCTAAGGCAACCCAAAAATTTACTTAAATTTATGTTTTCAGATTTCGCAACCCTTGTTTGAAGTTGGTATGAAGATATAACGCAGAGCCCGCCCCGACGTATAGGTGATTCCGGCCGCGATAAGCGCGGGCTAATGTGTGTAGTTCCCGGAGCTCGGGACTGAGGGCTAATCCCGCGGGATCCTGTTCTATCTCTTATCGAGAAGATTTTTCACTAAAATATTTTATGTTATTCGTTCGGTTTCTTTTTTTTCTAATCTAGATATTTGAAAGTTTTTTATATAGTTATGTAAGTATATGAAACAAAATTTTGCCATACTGTTACGAAATACCTGTACCTGATGCCGCCCCAGCCGAGGCCGCGGGTGAGCGGACCGGGGAATTTAGTCCGCCACCCGCAGAGAGGCTGACCGCACGACGGCGACCGACATCCCGGGACAGGGACTTCGAGAAGTGAGGGTACCCAAAGGGTATTCTGTCGGGCCGACCACTGACGACAAGTCACCCTGCTCCGATGGTCGGCCCAACGACGAAGGTGACGTGGGTACGGGTGGGTTATGGGCCCGCGCGCCGTCCTTTCGTCGCCCCGGACGGAATGGACCGCGTGCGCGCTTACCATAGACCACTCATAAAAAAATATATATAAGTATATATACATATATATATATATATATATATATATATATATATATATATATATATATATATATACTGTTACGTAATACGCATACAATTCACTTGCCTCTGATTGCAATAAGAGACGACTAAGGGAAATAAAACCTTATATAGGGTTTTAATTCGAGTTTTTCTGGGGTTAGTTAGGATTTTATTTCCATCTGATCAGCATTACGTAATAGGTGCATTCCTCTAATTATGGAGGAGGCTTGAGTCCAGCAATAGCACATATGTGATCAACAAAGTATAGTTTTGCTGTTAAAATTAAAATAAATTGAAGAATAAATTAATTGAAGTACATTAATTGAATGTTTGAAAAATCTCTCGGAATAGATGGATTATTTCCAAAGTATCGAACGTTGGATTAGTTTGGTGTGCTGAATCTCAAGATAATAAAAAGATGTCACCACACGGTAGATCTTATTCACAAGTATCACATAAATAACTCTCATCTTGATCTCAGCCCACATAAGCCTGTGGCCGAGGTATACACAAAGGTCATATAATGCTCTTCGCGTTCAATATAATAATTCGTTAAGAGTGCTGCATGCTGGGGCTGCCTCGCTACTGTAGCGCATCGGGGATGTTCGCAGATGCGCATGTTAATTGTTTTTATTGAACAATGCGTAAGCGGTGTGCATCCCTGGTGCGCAGGGTGCGGGGCAGCGCCAACAGTATCCTGAAAATGGTATCGAGGAGGCTGGACTGCATATATGTGGGGCGTTGCTGCGCCATCTCTCATGGGATGCTGCGGTAGTGGCTTGCATCATGTGTAGACTTTAAGTAATTTTTAATTTTAAGTTAATGTAATATATATATGTTTTAATAATTGTATTAGGTAGTGTTAAGGTTTAAATTTTCATACTAACATAGATTTAAGTTTTACTAACTTTTTTGAGTCTTGGCTACTCCAATAAACAATATTATTAATAAGTCCCACTGTTGGGCCCGGGCCTCCTCCACAATGGTAGGGAAATTAGACTACTATAACGCGCTAATCAGACGTGTTGGCAGAGGGTATTTAATCGAATTTTACTTCTCTTGCAAAAATATTATCTAACTCGCCCTCGCTTCGCTGCGATTTCAATCGCCTTATCCGCGTAGTTCCCGTTCCTGTTGGAATACCGGACTAAAATATAGCCTATGTTACTACCTGATATTATAGCTTTCCATTGGTGGAAGAATTTTTAAAATCAGTCCAGTAGTTTCGGAGCCTATTCGTTACATACACATATTCGAAACATACATACAAACCTTTTCTCTGTATAATATTAGTATAGATATATCATATCCGTAACTCGTCTTTTACGATATTTATGAGTAAGAAAAGGGATGGTAAATTGTATTTTTACTCCGTCACCACACCAAGAACAAACTTTATCAGTAATATAAACATGATTCTCTTTTTCTACATTTATATAAATTAGCACTATCATAACTGCCATAGGGAACACGATGAGCCAACAATATTGTCTATTGCCGATATATAACCGTTTTCAAGATAAATACGTGGTGGTAGATTAGTAATACAACCCATGTTATTCCTAAAAATGAGCTGAAGGTCTAATTAATAATTACAATTGCCAAACACCTGTGAGCGTGGCGATTTAGGCAATAACCTTCCTTCAACATCATCATAATTACAGCTCATGTACGCCCCATCACTGGGCTTAAGCTCTACAATACAATACCACGCTGGTCAAACCAATTGGTATAGAGTTTGTTTTTTTTTTAGTTTTCCTTCTCTTGCATAGAAGTTATATGCATTTTATAATCCGTTATTAACGACACCCACGGACAAGAAAGGTAGGATGGTAGGACCACACTGTTGACAGTTTTATTTCTATTGTTGCGAGCGAGTCTGTCCGGGATAGTACTACACTCTCGCAGAAAATCGACGTCTGTGTGGTAGCAATTTGTTACTGCAATTGTTCAGTGGGCGAGAGAGCCGAAAGCCCAAATTTCTGAGAGTGTTTGCGTGTAGGTAGATTTTGCTGATGTTTTCAGTATCACTGAACCAATGCAATGGCACGCATTCAAACTCCCTTCATATTCTTCACGGAAGGCAGCGACTTAACAAAAGGCCATGAGCGGCATTATCACTTACCATCAGGTGTGCTGTTTACTATTTCACCACCAACAGCAATAAACAATAAAATAATCAACGAAATAAATCAACGCCATTTAATTTTGACGAATTACTTCCCCAATTTCAATTTACACTTCATAAAAGTAAATAGCTAAGGAAATAATAAACACGCGTTGTTGTACGGCGGTCAATAATCTAATCGCCATTTGTAAGTGCCATTAAAGTTCGTTAGACTGCCCACCCCCCAACGCAAAGTTTCTCAAAGTTTTAGGTTCAATAATACGCCTCTTGACTTATGGCACTGAAACGTGGTCTCTAAATGTCGGCCTCATAAAAAAGCTCAAAGTCGCTCAGCGTGCTGTGGAGAGGGCTATGCTCTGGTTATGTATGCTAGAGAGACAAATGAAACAACTGACAGTTATAGACACACTGTTTAATGCAACGTCATTTGGCGGAACACAGCCGACACACACACACATGTATACCGCTTACACAGCTATCTAATACACAACAGCTCTGTATTTCTCTACGTGACAAAATCTAGAACACCGTAGGAAATCCGTAGAAGAACGGGTGTAACCGACATAGCCCGCAAAATTAGCACGTTGAAATGACAATGGACAGGCCACATCGCTCTTCAAACCGACAACCGTTGGGGAAGAAAGGTTCTTGAGTGGCGACCACGAATCGGACGGCGCAGCATAGGACGACAATTTGTGAAAAATAAATATTTTATTTATGAAAAATGTACACAAGAATGAATTAAAGAATAACCATGCGGCAATAATCATGCGGCACTGTTTTCAGTGTTTAAATTTAGAAATATTTTAACGTGAGACAATCCTGACTAATTATTATTTTTTTTGTGTGTGTGTATAGCTGTTAGCCCCAGATGGCTTTCACAACTTAGCCCGGACTATGGATAAACGCTGAGGGCTCTCAACCAGGCCCTGGCTCATTAGTACCACGCCACTGTTAGTATGATGGCAATTATCACATCATACTTACTTCAACTGTTCTCTTAAATATAGTAATTACCTGCATTTCTAGTACTGCTATGCCATAAGCAGTGGTTAGGGAAACTGTAAGTGTGCCACATACAAGCTATTTGAATTGCTAATCAATAGATGAATTTACAGGGGGTTAGAAACATTACTTTGAGAAACTGTATCTTGTATGAAGGCAGGTGGTGGGTGGTCGGTTTTAAGGAAGGGGGGGTTCAAAGCCATCATCTGCATAGCGGATGAGGCCAGAGATGAGGCTAGCCTCTAATGAGATAAGCTCAGTTCGTCGATCTCGCCTTTGTAATAACGAACTCCGAAATGCACAGAGCAAAAGTTGAATAGATAATATACACACGAAATCAATCTCATACTAAAGTATTCAAATACATATATATTTAGGTAAAAGTACATATCATCATCTCAGCCTATATACGTATGTCCCACTGTTGGGCTCAGGCCCCCTCCATAAGGGAATGGTTATTGACCTAGTATGTCACGATGGTCAGACGTGTTGAAACAGGGTCTTCTATCGAGTTTTCCTTCTCTTGCACATATGTTATCTGCTTATTATATCCCATAGTCGTCTTTTACGACATCCATGGGCAAGATAGGGAGTAATGAATTATATTCTTACTCCGTCACCACGCGGAAGAAAAAAGTACATATAGAGCTGGACAAAACAAAACGAGGCTTTTACATAAAAATTCAATTTATTGCTACTAATATAGTTAAAGAAGTAGTGTTTCATTTGAATAACATTTGATTAGTTAATTTTCCTATATATTCGATCAATTGGATAATTTATTTCAAATTGGGGCACGTACCCAGACCCCTAAAAATTATGACATCCTATGCAAATAATTCGAGAAGTACATAATGTTAAATCTGGTACGACCGAGAGAGATGGTCCATCCCTTTTTAGGAAGATTTTATTGTTATCTGCTTGTGAGTTATTGTCGCCAAGCATGTTCACCTATGAGAAAGATAGGAGTGACGAGCCTCGAGCCCAGTAGTGGGATGTATAATATAACTATAATATATATATATTTATAGGTTCATATATATGCTCCGTCAAGCTGACCCATAATCCTGGTGCTGTGCGGCTCCGCTTATCGTAACTGCACGTCTTCTTATTTATTGACTAACTACTCAATTTTGCATCATGTCTCCCGTCTTATGCAATCTCCGGAAGTGGAATCAAACTTTTCCAACTCCTCCTGTTTAACTTTTGTAATTAAATTTGTTGCGAATCGCAAAATAATTTAAATCATTTCCCGGGAGGGTCAATCCTCAGTGTGATCTATGGAGACCGTTGTGGATTCTGGCTTACAGGAGTAACAATGGTGGGAATGTATGGTGGGATTAGTCCTAATAAAAAAATAATACATATATATATATATATATATAATATAAAGAAACTTATTTTATCGTGGTTTATTTCCTCTACTATCTACAAGTCACTAGGATGTGCTACGAGGTGCTACAAACGCTACGTGCCCGCTACGAATGCATACTATATACTAAATTGGTTTCAGATAAATTCATCGATTTATTGTACCGCCCCTTGAAGAATATATCTATATAAAATATCTGGTTGACCGAGTACCTTTTCTCGGTATAATTTTTTTATTTTTTTAATTGTATTTTTGACGAACATATTTAGATATATATTATTAAAAAATAAATTATGAAATTATGAAAAAAAACATCAAAAATTAACAAACAGAACAATAATAACACCGAGATTCGATCTCATGCTGTTTGAATGCGACTGGACAACTTCCCAACTGAGCTATTGTCACTCTTGACGGCGACGCCTAAATTTAAATTCCTATTCTAATGACATTTTATGTCATTGTAATGATTAGCTAAAAACACCAACAAAACAAAATTTTCTATAAATAAAACCTAGCTATATCGATTTTTGGCGTCGTAAACTAATATGCTAAATTTCATGAAATTCGTTGGAGCCGTTGCCGAAATTCAGATTATATATATATATATACAAGAATTGCTCGTTTAAAGATATAAGATACTAGCATCCCGCCCTCGCATCGCTTCGGTTTCAGTTGCCTTTACCCGCGTAGTTCCCGTTCCCCTCCCTGATATTATAACATTCCATTGGTGAAAGAATTTTTGAAATTGGTTCGGTGGTTTCATCGTGAAAGCGTAACAAATAAACAAACAAACTTACTTTTGCGTTTTTAATTGTAGTAAGGATGTATATGTGTTCATAGTCTGTACTCGTATATAACAATTATTATCCTGATTTCTCCTGTATGAATAAATTTCCATGTGGTGACGGAGTAAGAATACAAAACACCACTCCCCACTCTTACCCTTGGGTGTCGTAAAAGACGACTAAAGTATTAATTATACATGTAATATCTATGTAAGAGAAGGAAAACTCGAAATGGAAGAAGGAAAACTAGAAATGAAACCCTATCCCAACATGTGTGAATATCATGATATAGTAGGTCAAATTCCCTCCCGTTGTGGAGGAGGCCCGAGCCCAACAGTGGGATGTATGTGGGCTGCAACGATGATGGTATTTTAACATTGCAAATAAAACTATTTAACGGATTTTATCGCGTTTTTTATTTGATTTTTGATTGCCCGACGTTTCAAACGCTTTACAGTATTCATGATCACGGGCGACAAGTTATCGTTATTACAGATATCTACCCACTACAGATCATCATCAACAATATGTCAGTCCCACTGTTGGGCTCAGGCCTCAGGTCAATTTCCCTTCACAATGGGAGGGAAATTGCCCCACGCTGGTCAGACGGGTTAATATAGAGTTTTATTTCAACTTTTCCTTCTATTGCTATATGATGGTATATTCTATTGCTATAGATGTTATATGCATATTTAGTCCCTTAGTCGTCTTTTACGACACCCACGGGTAAGAAAATGAGTAGTGAATTGTATTGTTACTCCGTCACCACACGGACAAGTATAGTACTCTTATAAATAGAAAGATATTCGTAAAATATTATGTTGTATAAATAATACAAGTTACATTTTGTTAGTTGACAACCGAGGCTCGCTGAAAGCAAATCCCGGATAAAAATCTCACACGATTTCCTTACTTACCGATAAAAAGCTTGGCAAACATCAACGTATCGATCTTATATACTTATAGTTAATGATACATTCAGCTGATATTTAAATTTGTATTATTCAAATGTATATTTATTATTATTTAATTTATTTAGGGACTTTTATGTACATACTAGCTGACCCAGCAGACGTTGTTTTGTTAAAATAAAATAAAAGAAATTCTCTTTGAAATCGACAGCAGCGCCACTTACCGAGTCCTATTGTAAATCGATTCGATTCGCAAAAGATATTGTGGTTATGGCAGAATCTATGGAGGACCTTGGTACTATGCTCAATGATCTCAGCAGGGTACCCCAACTAGTGGATTTACATATAAACATGGACAAAACGAAAATCGTGTCAAATGACCATGTCATTCCTGTAGCACTCCTAGTTGGCAATGCGATTCTCGAAGTTGTCGATCACTAGGTCTAGCTTGGTTAAACAGTCCAGTTAATTAAGTTCATTTCCGAGAAAGAGATCAGCCGTCAATCGGGTAGAAAATAGAGCGGGCCATGCTCGGGATTTCTCTGCGATAGAATCAGAAATATGGAAATCCGTAGAAGAACGGGTGTAACCGACATAGCAGGAAGAATGAGCTGAAGTGACAATGAGCAGGTGACAAAAGTCTTCAATACGTCGAAAAAGTGAAAGAAAAACGTTATGACATCCATAAAAATAATATTATTTGTATAACTATTAATGATAACTATTATTATAGTATTTATTATTATAATTATAACTATTTTACGGATTTTATCGCGTTTTTATTTGATTTTTGAGCATGAACAATGAACGCTATGAAGTATTCGAAACGTCGTACAATCAAAAATAAAATCCAAATGCTATAAAATCCGTAAAATAGTTTTAATTACAATGTATATAATACTCGAGTAAAAATCAAAAATCATTAATTGATTAGTATTCAGTATCTTAAGGGTACACATTGAAGTATCAAATTTGAAATTCAGCAAAAAATATCATTGTACTGTTGTTATTTATCGTTGCCCGTGTGAAACCGGGTCGGATCGCTAGTTTAATATTAAAACGCTGTTGTTTACTCCCAGTAAAAGGGATTTATATCTTGCTCCACAAATAAAAGGAATGGCGTTCGTAAAATCCAACGATGTCAATAACTTTGTAATGTTTTTTTTTACGAAAAGGAGGGTTTAGCGCTCGCGTGTTATCGGATACACGGTTATATCGCCAGACACGATACCCTTGCTTCAAATAAAATGATTTTTAAAAAGTCAAAAGGCGGGACTTGACAAAGTTTTCGCCATCGACCTGTTTTATCAGTGAAAACTATCTTTGGTTTCCACCCTCAAAGTACAGCTATCGTGAGTTATGCTACGGTCTCCGATAGTAAATATCGCGATAGAATATTATACGAGTATATTACTTTATGGTAATGTTCTAGTTTTATTATGTGCTCTTTATTGGTGAGTTTGTCTATTGTCGTTTGTTTATGGTGACTAATCGTTATTATTTTATAGTTTTACGAGTACCTACCGTTTATACAGATACATACTTACCATTACTTCTTCTTTCATTCAGTAAAACATTGTCCATGTGGTGACAGAATATGCATGTTGGTGTCGTGACTAAGGGATATAATACACATATAAGATCTATTCAAAAAAAGGAAAACTCGAAATAATAAACCTATACTAACATGTCTGACCAGCGTGGTAGGTCAATTTCCCTCCTATTGGGGAGAAGGCTCGAGCCCAGTAGTGGAGCATATATGAGCCAAGGCGTGGCGACTCTAGCGTGGATGCAGAGGTTCAAGTGTTGCATTAGTTATTTACCATGCTATTTTGATCATGTCATGAGCAAATGCTAATAATATATATATATATATATATATATATATTTGAAATGTACAAGTAACGCCCTTGCTAATGATACGAAACACGACTAGTGTTGCCCAAATGCAAGACCAAGACGAGACTTGGACCGGTCTTGGTCTTGGTCTTGCAACATCATACCTGGTCTCGTCTTGGTCTTGGTCTTGCGCACCCGGGTCTTGGTCTTGGTCTTGGTCTTGCGCACCCGAGTCTTGGTATTGCAGCAAGAGTCTCGCAAAGTTTTGCAGTTAGAATAACGTAACAGTAATTTATCATGGCAATGAAAAATCCAACTAAATTAATCAAATATCCTATCCTATCTATCCATCTGTTAGCCTATAGTTCACTATTGAATACAATACTTACCACTGGAGAAAATTACTCTTCTATTCCCCTGGTGTTCCATTAGACAGCGTTACTACTCTTATGACAGGACTTTCGACCCTATTTTCTTAAGACGTCACCACACGAGGCAGTTGATACAATAAATTTTATGTCATTTTATAATCAATAGGTGGACCGACGACCTAGTGAAAGTTGCTGGGCGTCGTTGGATGCAGGCGGCACAGGACCGCACATTGTGGCGCAATATGAGGGAGGCCTACGTCCAGCAGTGGACGGCAATAGGCTGAAATGATGATGATGAAAATGATGATGATTATAATCAATGCGATATTTTACAATTAATGCGATTGTTTATATTCCCCTTCAAGTTAAGTGGTATGTATCTATTGTATTTCCAGTTTAGTTACTGATACTCTGGATACTTGAAAAAATCTGTTGGTCTATTGCCTATATAAATACTTTGGCCGCTGGATCCATGTAGCTCTTAATATACTATTTATTCAAGAACATATAAAACTGATTTAAAATTTTATGGTTTTAATACTTGTAAAATGTATGATATTCGTCGTCATCGTCACAGCTCATAAAAGTACCACTGCTGGGCTTAAGCTTCCTTCCAGTAAGAGGAAAATTGATCTACTATACCACGCTGGTCAGACATGTTGGTACAGGGTTTTCTTTCTAGTTTCACTTCTCTTGCACATATGTTATATACACAGGGTGTATCAGGTTATGGGACAACTGTTCATGTATGTTGTAGTTCAACAGTCATAGATCATAATTAGAATGTATATTACACAAAAACAATATAACGTAAAAGTTATAGTGATTACAAAAATGTGTGTCTAAGAGTTTATGCCTTAAATTTTATGCATTATGTAGGTATGTAAAACATATATATATATACAGGATATATGTAAGCATGTAAAATTTCGACAGTATAAATAGGTATTAGATTTGCGCGAACCTTTCAATGGTTACGTAGGTACAAAGGCGACTCATCAACGGTCATCGGCCGATCAGCTGATTTATGTTAAAGCGAAGTTTGTCTTGCTTATGCAAACGTAATCATTGATTTATTCAAATTCTAATGAACATTTAACAAAATACGAATATGTTGTAGATTAAGTATCATTCCTTTATACATTTTAATCAATTTACACGAAAAAACGATGACAAAATTGAGAACTTACATGTCTCTCAATTCATTAACGAATCGATATTTTTATTTCAATTTTTTTTTCATGGGTTCCTAACACCATTGCCCGATCCGATTTGATACGACATCCACGGGTAAGAGAGTGGTGAATTATATTCGTACTCTGTCTTTTTTTTTTGTGTGTGTGTAGCTGTTGGTCGCAGATGACCTTGACAGCTTAACGCGGTCAATGGGTGAGCGCTGATGGCTCTCAACCCGGTAAGTAAGTTAAGCGAACATCGCCCGAGGGCTCCCCCCTGTGGAGAACGGACCTCGGCTCGGGGCGTCGCTGAGAGCAAAGTGGGCGTGGCCAAGTTTAGGTTAATGACTTTTACGCGGCGCGATTTTCGACCTCGACGGCGAGGTCGATACCGCGGAGTTTTATCTGTTATCGCTGCACGAGCTGTGTAGGTCCTTTCTTGGGCGATCATAATAGCGTCATCTTCTTCTTCAAGAAGATGACGAGGACGTCGGACCGCGGATATTTTTGAGGGGACGTAGTTTACCGCCCCAACCACTAGTGGATTGGGGTGAGTCGTGGCAGAGGCAAAATAGCGCTGGGAGCAACGCTTCATGTACTGCCTGATGGTGATCGTACTCTGTCCCTACATGGACATTTATATAGATTAATTGTAGGCATATTTCTATGTCCAACAGTGAACGTCGTTGGGCTAATGAATAAACGGATATATAAATATGTATAATGGGCAAGAACACTATCGTGATTACGGTATTTTTGTCCTTAAGCCTTTCTGAAGAGTAATTCTGAAAAGCCAACACCAACATTGGGAATCGATTGGCCAATAGATGGATATCTTAAGACTGATTTGACTTGCCGTGTAGTGACGGAGTAAGAATATAATTCATGACCCCCTATTTTACCCGTGACTGCGAACCCACGACTAAGGGCTATAATATATAACATCGGTGCAAGAGAAGGAAAACTTGACATGTATGACCTGTAACAACACGGCCGATCACCGTGGCGATTCCCCTCCGGCCACGGCCGATTCTCCTCCTGTTATGTAGAAGACACGAGCTCAACCGTATATAAGCTGAAATGGTGATTTGAATTAAATGCAAGACCGCGAGACTCTTGCAGGCCCAGTCTTGGTCTTGCTCAAGTCTTGCAGGGCCAGTCTTGGTCTTGGTCTTGCAAAAATTAAGCGGTCTTGGTCTTGGT
The DNA here is from genome assembly GCA_032191425.1 of Lymantria dispar. Lineage (NCBI taxonomy): Eukaryota > Metazoa > Arthropoda > Insecta > Lepidoptera > Erebidae > Lymantria > Lymantria dispar. The sequence continues at coordinate 33,566,337 of CM063453.1, forward strand.
CTCGGTCTCGCATTTCTCGCAAGATCAAGACCAAGACCGCAAGACCAAGACTTTTTTGGGCAACACTAAACACGACATATTTATCACAAGTTTATTTTTAATAGAGTACTTTATGACATATTCAGTGACATATCATATAGCCTATAACCAGCAGACGATCAAGACGCTTCTAACAATACCTTATTTGTCCGATTATAAATACATATATGTATGTTCATTTGTTCCCTCATAGTTCTTCAACTACTTATTAGAACCGGACAAATAAGGTATTGTTAGAAGCGCTCCTGTGACTATACCGTAGTCCGGTAAAAATTAAGTATACAGCGCAACTAAAGGAGTTTTCATTTCTATCACGTGCTCTTAAACACACAGAAATTTCTTTATATAGAATAGCTTATTTATAGCCATTGTCCGTCGGTTTGTCAAGTCGTTACCATTAATTAGGCGCTGAAAACTTAATTAAATGTTTTCTCTAGGAATTTTGGCAGAATATGCAAATACACGTAAACCACTCTTATATCACATTCACCACACTTCAGCACCTTAATTATATTATATTACATAAAATATCAGCAAAATTATTCAATATAATACTATAAAATACTAAAAAAATGAATATAATACAAAGAAATCAATAATTAGTAATATGTATTCTCTTTGAATCATCATTAACAATGCCGCGACCAAGACGATCGAATCTCTCCCGACAATGCCGTACTGATTCTTCCATTAGAGACAATTTTTTGGAAAATATATTTACAAAAATAATTATGGCGGTACGAAGTTTGCCGGGTTAGCTAGTTTAATAATATTTCTTTTATATATGAGATTTAGTTAAATAAATGTGAACTTAAATGTTTATTTAATTGTAAATCAATTATTTATTCGCGCAAATGTACACTAACAGAGGACAAACTCGTTGCGTGTCGCGTGACCAATGTTCAAATTAATTAACACACATAAGTGTAGCCACAATGAATTAAACTTATATTAGCATATGTAAAACCCTGCGCTTGCTTAGTGGCTAGACGGTTCAAGTAAACTATAAAGTCACTGACATTGTTTTTTTTACTACCTACACCGATGGTATAGTGGTTTAAATACCTATCTACCGTGCTTAGTGTCGAAGATCGATACCAATGCAGAATAACACTGTGCGATCCACAAATTCTTAATACGACTCTAGATGTAATTTGTGTTCGTTATTTTTAGGATTGTAAAGTTACAATATCAGCATAAGTTCCTTGCGAGTTACATGTTGTCTTTATTTTATTTTTTCATATGCACTGCTCTAAGGAAATAATCCTTGTATTGTGGGGGACTTGCAAATATAATTAACGGACATAAATTACATCCAGATTCAGAACAACAATCTGTGGAGCGAATAAAGTGTTATCCTCACTTTTCTTTTTTTTTTTGTTGGCAGGTTATAGTGTGCGGTCGTACGTCGTCCATCCTATCCGGGGCGGCGAGAGAGGGACTCTATAAACCGCCGTAATTCCTCCCCTTCGCCATCAGGCCGACCATTGGTACAGAATCGTTGATGTCCGCGGCCAGCCCGGTGGGATACCCTTTCGGCTACTGTTCCTACCTGACGCCTTCGGGGCGCAATGCAATGCAATCTGGCGTGGGATTCGAATCTACGGGCACGGTAGTTCGGTTAAAAAAAGTAAATAGATGTACATATAAACCCAAGCCAACTTATTAAACAAATAAAAATACGAATAGATTCATGCGTCATAGCAATCTGCAGTAATTGAAGCGCTTTGCCGCCCGCCCTGACGACTGTGTGTGCACGACATGACGCATGCCTTCAATATATACATTCAGTTATATATTGCAAACGCATATCAAATCAAAATACATATAATACAAAGGAGCTGGGTCACTGACTCATCACTACCGAGCCGGCAATTCAGACCATAATTCGGAAAGCCAGCTCCAAAATCTGTATAAGAGAAAAAATTGTCGTTCGTCTTCAAATTAAGCATAACTACTCTTCACCAAAGCAATACACATCCGTTTCAGCATTTGTTAATTTTCATCCCCTAAGGGTATAAAATGGGAAATAAAATTTTGCCTTAATACATTTACTTAATTTTTTATTGGATTAAAAATCAATATAAAAGGACCCATTAAAAATAAAAATTATTCTAAAAATCAGCGCCTCTTTCCTGAAGGTATAAAATGGGGAATAAATTATGGTTTGATTTCACCCTATAACACAACTAATGAATTGCTGAACTGAAACAAGCAATAATAATTAAAAGATTGCATTGATGGTATAATGGTTATCAACCAAGCCAGTGTCACGGGTTCATTTCCAACGAAGAATAAATATTTAGTGAGATCGACAAATTATTGATTTGAGTTTTGTTATTTGTGTCCGTTACTTATATGTTTATGAGATTTTCTGCAAGATAATAATTATATGGGAAGGTACCCTACGTAGGGGGTATTTCGTCAGGCCGACCACTGATGACAAGTAACCCTGCTCCGGTGGTCGGCCCAACGACGAAGGCGACGTGGTTTTTGGGTGGGTTGCGAGTGTTGCATGCTTACGCCCCTCTGTCGCCCCGGACGGAGTGGTGCGAGGAGCGCGCCGACCGCAGCCCACCCCAAAAAAAAAAGATAATAATTATATTCCTAGTACAGGTCTACAAAAGTATAAATGAAAATCATATTTAATAGGAACGTGTAATTGTGCAAGTTAGCTAAGAGAAAACTCTTACTCACACGGGCATAAAACCCTATGTAATCTGTTCCAATGTAAATTCCGCTCGTAATTTGGTAATTTTACCATAAGTTATGTACAAAGAGGTTCCATGCTGACATATATGTATAAGTTAACCACTTCCTACAAGAAAAACTGAATATAAGATGTGAAAAACATTAATAACAAAACAGAATTAATAACAAAAACAGAATTAATAGAACTAGAACTAATTTGCAGAATAAATAGCAATAGAATAATTAGAAGCTGAATGAAAATGTAAAATCATGCGAAGCACACACATGATTTCTACGCGGATGAAGTCGCAAGCAAAAGCTAGTTGTAATGTAAACGAAGCTCACTTGACATGACTAAAAGTAAATACTAATACGTCATGATTTTGACATCATTAAACACCATTATTAATTACTATAATTAGAATGAAGTCAAATCATATCGTACGAGACCTTTATAACCAACTAATGAATATTTTAATACAAATGTATTTTTACTTCTATTACATTCTGTTCTATTTTATTCTATTTCGTCATAATTATCAATTCATGATACTATTTTTAACTCGTTACCTATATATTACCCGTGTGGTGACGGGATAAAAATACAATTGTCGCCACCCCTGGTTTGCTCGCGGGAGTCGTAAGAACTGTCTACTGGGAAATATATAACATCTTAATGCGACCGCCATCCCGCCTATCGAGCGTGACGATTACGGAATTAACCGCCTCATATAGCGGACAAAGAATAAATGGCCCCCGGCCACGACAGCTCCGCCTTTCTACGGAATCATTAACACTTTGTGGCTAAACATGAGGGAGATTTGTGTCCAGCACTGGATGGACAGCGATAGACTAATGGATAATAATGATGACCTATGTATAACATAAACCAACGGGGTATAGACGATTATAAAATAAAGTTCAAATTTCATGTTTGTTACTGAGAATTGCTTAGCAAAAATCCCAAGAGCACTATTACTTGACTTAATATTCGAACCGTGGACTTACAGTAATAACAACTTAGATAACAAACTGAATTAATTTAACGAGTCAACTTACCGTACTTAAGTATTTAACTTAATTTAGTCATGAACAACTAAAGCGAATGGACTTTTTCAAGTTTCATTACTTCGGAAGTGTAAGTGATTTAAATGTGATTCGTAAATAAAGAACCTCCCGAGTATTAACTGCACGGAGACGGAAACAAATTAAAGCTTAGGGACGCTTTATTTATAAATCTGTTATACAGCGAGACAAATTTAAAACTAAATCACAATAATTTTGTATTCACTTTATAGTCGTGCGATAACATAACAAATTATTTGTACTTACGGGATTAAAATTAAGAATAATGTGATAAGAGAGTTTTGTGGTGTGAATGAAGAAGTAATGACAATGATCAAAGATCGGTTAAGTGCAAATCGGAGTCGCACAAGTACCTAGGGTGCCGTACCATTACCTATAAAAATCGCACTTGTTGTCTGGAAGCCCCGCCTTAAATATTTATTTTATTTTGTTTTTAGTATTTGTTGTTATAGCGGCAACAGAAATACATAATGTGTAAAAATTTCAACTGGCTAGCTATCACGGTTCTTGAGATACAGCCTAGTGACATATAGACGGACAGACGGACGACAGATAGATGGACAGACAACAAAGTCGTAGTAATAGGGTTCTATTTTTACCCGTTGGATACGGAACCCTAAAAAAGGTGTATTAAAGTGGTTTAGACATGTAGAAAGATTACCCGATCATAGTCGTCCTTGGTCTAACAAAATCTGCAGGCCGGCTGTGCACTAGAAACCATTCACACACCAAACCTGGAATACAGCTAGTCTCCTACTACTAAGGAGAATCGAACCCAGGAACAGTAGTTAGTGCATAACCTCGAGGCATATATAAACTGAGAAAAATAAAATATCATAATTTAGTTTGTGTATTTGCTTTAATCTTGACAACATCAGCAGATTCAGACGACATTCAAATTTAAAATTACATTTACAAAGATATTTAGAGAATCCTTGTAAAAAGTTTAACGTGATTTTATGTAATAGAGCTGGAATACACAAATGACACACACTCACACATACAATAAAACTAAACAAGGACGACACAATAACCTCTCCAAATGAAATACGTTTTATGAATTCCAAATAAAGCAGTTTCTATACTTTTAGCTGGTATCTACGTGACTGCACCATTTTATTCCCCTCAAAGCCTCAAAGTCAGCCGTTATTAAGGAAATTTTCATTTCCCAATAAGGAAAAAGTCCTTCTCATTTGTTTTCTCTCGAAACTTCCTTTGGCGTCTACTTTGTGCGTTCGTTTATTACAGCAAACGTTTGTATTAACTACATTTGGGTTCACTATTATTGTTTACTTTATTTAATTTTATTTTTGTACTAGCAATCCGCCCTCGCTTCGCTTCGGTTATAGGTTATAGTTGTTTTACCCGCGTAGTTCCCGTTCCCGTGGGAATACCGGGATTAAATATAGCCTAGTTTACGCCCTGATATTATAGCTTTCCATTGGTGAAACAATTTTTAAAATCGGTCCAGCCGTTTTGAAGATTACCCGGAACAAACAGACAGACAAAAATTTTTTAATTGCTATTTTAGGCATTGGTGTCGTGCAAATAACCGTGTGGGCATGAAAAAAGCCTATTATTTTGACATTACAAACAGACACTCTAATTTTATTTATTGGTATAGATTATCCTAAAAAAAGACTAAGGTTACGTTAAGGAACTATGCAAATAACATTTATGCAAGGCAAGGAAAACTTGACATAAAACCCTAGGGTAACACGTCTAATCAATGCGGTACCGTACCGAGGTGTAAACCCAACAGTAGAAGTTACATAGGTCGAGAACATGATCGCATATTTGCCAGGCGATAAGCCGAATTTAAAAACTTCCACCGGCAACTAAAGGATTACGGCAATTTCATTCTTATCCCGTCGCGACAAGGGTGCCGATAAAAAAATCCCTTCAATTAAATGGAGAAATAAATACTTCAAACTTACCTATATATGTAAATATATTATTAATTTTTAAATAAAACTACTTTACGGATTTTATCGCGTTTGTATTTATTTGATTTTTGATTACCCGACGTTTCGAACACTTTGCAGCGTTCATGGTCACGGGCGGACTAAGATGTCTCACGTCCAACAAGCAGTAACGAGTTTCTGCAGTAACGATGACTTGTTGTAAAATGTGTAATACTCGCGTAAACATCAGAAATCATTATGTATTATTAATATTATCACTATTTATATTGATGAATAGATTTAAATAAATTATTCGATACATAGGGAGTGCTGTGTGGTAGCGGCTTCGAATACTACCAACCCTTGCTTTGCTTGTGGGTGTCGTAAAAGGCGACTAAGAGCCCTAGATTGACCCGAACCAACTCCATCTGGTACCATTTGGGTCAACGATTACATTCCCAAGGAGGGTTGACGCCAGGCAGGCGGCCGGTCATAAAAGTCATTGCCGAAACTTTTTGCAATATGTCAAAACAGATGACATATTGCGTCGACCCCAAGTAATTGGGATAAGAGCAAGATGATGATGATGATTCGATACATAGGGAAACAAAAAACAAATACGATAAAATCAATAATGATAGTTTCATTTCAAATGAATGATTATAATTTAATTATCCGTGTGGTGACGGACTAAGAATACATAACACCACTCCTTATCTTGCACGTGGATGTCGTTAAAAACGACTAAGAGATATAATACGCAAATAACATTTATGCAAGAGAAGGAAAACTCGAAATGAAACGCTATACCAACCTGCCTGACTAGCATGGAATAGTAAGGTCAATTTCCCCTCCTATTGTGGTGGAGGCTCGAGCCCAACAGTGGGACGTATATGAGCTGAAATGATGATGATGATGATAATTATAATTTATCATTCCACACTATTCTCACTGTGATGTGTAGTATTCCACGCTGTGTGGAATGATAAACCACTGCACCCTACTACATATGTTATTAGATAACTTTAGTATTTATAATATTTGAAGTGATTTGATAATGTTTGTACCTTGAACTTTCAACATTCAGAGCGAATAAAAATAATGAAAGCTTAATATATCAAAGGAATAGGACAGTTAGATTAGTTTCAATCGATTTAATATCTTGATTGATTGATTGACATAAAAGGTTACTGGTTTAAGGAATTCGAAATGGCAAATGTCAACGAAAATATATGAATAGCTTTGATGACATTAAATCCTTACTAATATTATAAATGCGAAAGTAAGGATGTTTGTTTATTTGTTTGTTTGTTACGCTTTCACGCTTAAACTACCGAACTGATTTCAAAAATTCTTTCACCAATGGAAAGCTATAATATCAGGGAATAACGTAGGCTATATTTTATCCCGGTATGCCTACGTGAACGGGAACTATGCCGCGGGTAAGGCGACTGAAACCGAAGCGAAACGAAGGCGGGTTGTTAGTTTATTATAAAACTATAACTTATGACCACCACATTTCATCATAATCATCATTTCAGCTCATATACGTCCCACTGTTGGGATCATACCTCCTCCACAATAGGATTCCCTCCTATTGACCTTATTATACCATGTTTTCCGTGTGGTCTTCATCTTGCCGAAATAAAACCATATACCAACCTATCTGATCAGCATGGTATCATCATCATTATCGTAGCCTATGTCCCACTGTAGGGATCGAGCCTCTTCAATAATGCGAGGGAATTTGACCTACTGTACCATGCTGGTCAGACAGATTCGTATAGGGTTTTATTTCTCACGCACGCACACCAATGGTCGACCCGACGGAATACCTCCTGAGGAGTACCCTCTCCTCGACTGACGTCCCTCCGGGGAGGACGTCGGTCTTTCCTCACGCGGTCGGCCTCTCGACGGGTGACGGACTAATTCCCTGATCCAGTCACCCGCGACCTCGGCTAGGGCGGCATCAGGCACTGGTAGTCGTGCCTACGCCGCACATCTATACCAATAAATAAAATTGGAGTGTCTGTTTGTAATGTCAAAATAATAGGCTTTTTTCATGCTCACACGGTTATTTGCACGACACCTATGCCTAAAATACAGATTAAAAATTTTTTGTCTGTCTGTCTGTCTTTCTGTCTGTCTGTGTCTGTTTGTTCCGGGTAATCTTCAAAACGGCTGAACCGATTTCAAAAATTCTTTCACCAATGGAAAGCTATAACATCAGGGCGTAAACTAGCCTATATCTTATCCCGGTATCCTCTTGGGAACGGGAACTACGCGGGTAAAACGACTAAAACCGAAGCGAAGCGAGGGCGGAGTGCTAGTTAAAACTAAGAAAAAACTAAACCATAGCACCGATTTACTATATCTTGATTTACTACAAAAAGAAATTATTCTTTTTTATTATTCCACTAGCAACCCGCCCTCGTTTCGCTTCGGTTATAGGTTATAGTCGTTTTACCCGCGTAGTTCCCGTTCCCGTGGGAATACCGGGATAAAATATAGCCTAGTTTACGTCCTGATATTCTAGCTTTCCATTGGTGAAAAAATTTTTGAAATCGGTCCAGCCGTTTTGAAGATTACCCGGAACAAACAGACAGACAGACAGACAAACATTTTTTAATTGCTATTTTAGGCATACGTGTCGTGCAAATAACCATGTGAGCATGAAAAAATCCTATTATTTTGACATTACAAACAGAGACTCCAATTTTATTTATTGGTATAGATGTTGTTCAATGCACATTGAACATGCAACGCAGCAAATTCATAAGTAGAGCATGTCAACATACAAGTAAAGCATGTCAACATACAAATTTGCAAAATTAGCACTGACATGATTAAAGACGCTGCGTTACACTTCACACTTACGACACACTAACACAAAATGTTATATGTGTATATTAGCAATAAGTAGTATATAAGGTGTACATTTTATAAAATAAATCAGATTTGAATTTATTCATCTCTCAGTTACATCCCTCTCACTGTGGCCAAGACACACTTAGCCGTCAGTTCTGATCAGTCGAGTGAGTCTGCTTGACTGGCAGTGAGAGTTACCAATCCTCCACCCAAACCTCCATCTCACTGTGGCCAAGACACCCTTAGCCGTCAGTTCTGATCAGTCAAGTGAGTCTGCTTGACTGGCAGTGAGAATTACCAATCCTCCACCCAACATCCATCTCACATCTACCTGTCACCTTAGGTAGCGCGGTGCAGGTATCCCATCAGATAGGCTAAGAACTTAAGGGCTTTAGGTACTTCAAACTATAACCTTAGGTTCTTCTGTCAAACACGGCGTTAGTCCATTAGCCCAGACTACGCCGTACATTTGATCCTTCGAGACCATTTGGTCCTTCGAGTAAAAGTAAAGCTTTTTTTCCTCCCTCTAACCCCCCCGTAGGTTTGACATAACAGACATACAAATCAGTTAAGAACGGGCTGGTGTACACAACAAAGCATCAGTTTCGGAATTGTCTGAAGGACTTTTACTTACGTACTCTGTCAGAAAGCCTCTCGTTGCGGTTCGGTCACTGGCCTCCCACAAGCGGGACTCACCAGCTGATTGAGAAGTCGCACCTTCAGGGACGTGTTATAGCGAGAGCGCAGGTACGATAAGTATTGACTTAAAACATTAGTAGTAGGGAAGTTAGGGTAGGGCTATTAGGGAAGAAGACAAAAGAAGCACTATGGACATACAAGAAATAAACACAGCAATCAGGAGCCAGGAGGAGGATTATAACGAGATCAGGAGGATAATTACAAACATTAAAAAGGACTCCGTGAGCCGAAGAACACAAAAATACATTGACGAAAAAAGACAAACACTAACTACTATTTTCCAACGGGTGCAAGAGAATCACTCGAAACTGGAGAAACAAGAGATGTTATCATCTCACAAATATATCACCACAAATTACTTTGGAAATATCCAGAAACAATACAACGAGGGCTTAGCCCACCTACAAAAATATGAAGAAAGACTTCAACTTGTTCAGGCGATATATGAACCTGAAGAACAAAACACAAACGAAGAAGAAGGGAGAGGGAATCCCAAGACGTTTATACAAATGTTCAGGATATCCCAGATGTCAAAAAGGCTAATTCAGGCGAAAGAATCAGTCACTGAAAACAAACCTATATGGCATTTACAAACTACAATAAACAATTTACAAAAACGATGGCAGGATATTGAAGAAACACACATTGAATTATTATTGGAGGAGGATACATCGGGACACCTTTACTTCAAAAATAAATATTTTGAAAACACCCAAATTGAGTTCGATACTACAATGGAGATGCTGGAAGAAAAAATCCATGACAGTTCCAGCGAAAAAATAACCTTAACACAGTCGTCAGGAAAACTACCCCGTATCTCTATTCCAACTTTTACTGGGAGTTATGACTCATGGTATACTTTTCATGATTTATTCAAAAAAATTATTCATGAAGATAAAAATATTTCATTGGTAGAAAAGAGCAATTACATAACAGAGATTATTCACTATTACAACGGGTTACTTGAGATATACCTAAATAACGCATCAATATACACGATTTTGAGTCCACGTATTTGCGTACTATTCTATTCATGACATAAGAAAATATACGCTAATACACATAACGGCGATTCCTCAAAAGTTGACCGGGAGTTCTTTTGAATGCTTGTCAATCCCAAGAGCATTCATAGGCTTCGACTATAACAATGAACGATACTTTGAGTTAAGTAAAGACGAGTTCAAAGATTGTTTACACAAAAAATCGGAGTTTGTTTGCTATCCCGTGGCTGTTAAGAACATGCAATTGAACAAGAATTGCATTGTTGACCAGCTATTCAGCAACAATAATAACACTAAATCACAATGCACATCAAGAAGATACAACATTCAATCTACAATTCTATGGAAACAACTTTACATGCAGAGTACGTGGATGTTTATCACTACAAAAACACAATCAGCTTCGATAATATATGATGGACAAAGACAAGAAATTAACCTAGAGGATATAGGAGTACTACACATTTCAGAAAGCTGTATAGTAAAGACGTTGAAAAACATTCTTGCAGCTAAACGAATAACAACAACAACTGTGCAAGCATCATATTTTAAAAGGAGTAATTTTACTCTAGACACACAAGTAGTCCAATCAGAGATACCAGACATACCGAAGGAGGAAGTATTAGATAGCTCCACCAGTATATTTGACCACTTAGCCGCTTCAGAAGCAAAGCTAAAAACAAGATTAGATAACACAATATGGAGGCGAATAGAGTCTCATTCCTATGTGGCTAGTACCGTGACATCTCTTTCTTTAATAGTATTAGCTTGTCTTTTAATTTATTTCAGACCACAGGCACTCAAACAATGTCGAGATAGACTTACAAGAAGACAAAACAAGGAAACAACTACAACACAAGCCATAGACACAGACAAACAGCGGACAGCTCCGACACAACCACGGCCACGGTATGGGAAACCTCGTCCCCAGACTACAGTCCAAACACCACAAGCGATGGAAGGACACATTGGACCATATGAGGTTATCGAATTATACGACTTGCAGTCGTGTTTCTGAGAGACCCCAGAATGTTCAATGCACATTGAACATGCAACGCAGCAAATTCATAAGTAGAGCATGTCAACATACAGGTAAAGCATGTCAACATACAAATTTGCAAAATTAGCACTGACATGATTAAAGACGCTGCGTTACACTTCACACTTACGACACACTAACACAAAATGTTATATGTGTGTATTAGCAATAAGTAGTATATAAGGTGTACATTTTATAAAATAAATCAGATTTGAATTTATTCATCTCTCAGTTACATCCCTCTCACTGTGGCCAAGACACACTTAGCCGTCAGTTCTGATCAGTCGAGTGAGTCTGCTTGACTGGCAGTGAGAGTTACCAATCCTCCACCCAAACCTCCATCTCACTGTGGCCAAGACACCCTTAGCCGTCAGTTCTGATCAGTCAAGTGAGTCTGCTTGACTGGCAGTGAGAATTACCAATCCTCCACCCAACATCCATCTCACATCTACCTGTCACCTTAGGTAGCGCGGTGCAGGTATCCCATCAGATAGGCTAAGAACTTAAGGGCTTTAGGTACTTCAAACTATAACCTTAGGTTCTTCTGTCAAACACGGCGTTAGTCCATTAGCCCAGACTACGCCGTACATTTGATCCTTCGAGACCATTTGGTCCTTCGAGTAAAAGTAAAGCTTTTTTTCCTCCCTCTAACCCCCCCGTAGGTTTGACATAACAGACATACAAATCAGTTAAGAACGGGCTGGTGTACACAACAAAGCATCAGTTTCGGAATTGTCTGAAGGACTTTTACTTACGTACTCTGTCAGAAAGCCTCTCGTTGCGGTTCGGTCACTGGCCTCCCACAAGCGGGACTCACCAGCTGATTGAGAAGTCGCACCTTCAGGGACGTGTTATAGCGAGAGCGCAGGTACGATAAGTATTGACTTAAAACATTAGTAGTAGGGAAGTTAGGGTAGGGCTATTAGGGAAGAAGACAAAAGAAGCACTATGGACATACAAGAAATAAACACAGCAATCAGGAGCCAGGAGGAGGATTATAACGAGATCAGGAGGATAATTACAAACATTAAAAAGGACTCCGTGAGCCGAAGAACACAAAAATACATTGACGAAAAAAGACAAACACTAACTACTATTTTCCAACGGGTGCAAGAGAATCACTCGAAACTGGAGAAACAAGAGATGTTATCATCTCACAAATATATCACCACAAATTACTTTGGAAATATCCAGAAACAATACAACGAGGGCTTAGCCCACCTACAAAAATATGAAGAAAGACTTCAACTTGTTCAGGCGATATATGAACCTGAAGAACAAAACACAAACGAAGAAGAAGGGAGAGGGAATCCCAAGACGTTTATACAAATGTTCAGGATATCCCAGATGTCAAAAAGGCTAATTCAGGCGAAAGAATCAGTCACTGAAAACAAACCTATATGGCATTTACAAACTACAATAAACAATTTACAAAAACGATGGCAGGATATTGAAGAAACACACATTGAATTATTATTGGAGGAGGATACATCGGGACACCTTTACTTCAAAAATAAATATTTTGAAAACACCCAAATTGAGTTCGATACTACAATGGAGATGCTGGAAGAAAAAATCCATGACAGTTCCAGCGAAAAAATAACCTTAACACAGTCGTCAGGAAAACTACCCCGTATCTCTATTCCAACTTTTACTGGGAGTTATGACTCATGGTATACTTTTCATGATTTATTCAAAAAAATTATTCATGAAGATAAAAATATTTCATTGGTAGAAAAGAGCAATTACATAACAGAGATTATTCACTATTACAACGGGTTACTTGAGATATACCTAAATAACGCATCAATATACACGATTTTGAGTCCACGTATTTGCGTACTATTCTATTCATGACATAAGAAAATATACGCTAATACACATAACGGCGATTCCTCAAAAGTTGACCGGGAGTTCTTTTGAATGCTTGTCAATCCCAAGAGCATTCATAGGCTTCGACTATAACAATGAACGATACTTTGAGTTAAGTAAAGACGAGTTCAAAGATTGTTTACACAAAAAATCGGAGTTTGTTTGCTATCCCGTGGCTGTTAAGAACATGCAATTGAACAAGAATTGCATTGTTGACCAGCTATTCAGCAACAATAATAACACTAAATCACAATGCACATCAAGAAGATACAACATTCAATCTACAATTCTATGGAAACAACTTTACATGCAGAGTACGTGGATGTTTATCACTACAAAAACACAATCAGCTTCGATAATATATGATGGACAAAGACAAGAAATTAACCTAGAGGATATAGGAGTACTACACATTTCAGAAAGCTGTATAGTAAAGACGTTGAACAACATTCTTGCAGCTAAACGAATAACAACAACAACTGTGCAAGCATCATATTTTAAAAGGAGTAATTTTACTCTAGACACACAAGTAGTCCAATCAGAGATACCAGACATACCGAAGGAGGAAGTATTAGATAGCTCCACCAGTATATTTGACCACTTAGCCGCTTCAGAAGCAAAGCTAAAAACAAGATTAGATAACACAATATGGAGGCGAATAGAGTCTCATTCCTATGTGGCTAGTACCGTGACATCTCTTTCTTTAATAGTATTAGCTTGTCTTTTAATTTATTTCAGACCACAGGCACTCAAACAATGTCGAGATAGACTTACAAGAAGACAAAACAAGGAAACAACTACAACACAAGCCATAGACACAGACAAACAGCGGACAGCTCCGACACAACCACGGCCACGGTATGGGAAACCTCGTCCCCAGACTACAGTCCAAACACCACAAGCGATGGAAGGACACATTGGACCATATGAGGTTATCGAATTATACGACTTGCAGTCGTGTTTCTGAGAGACCCCAGAATGTTCAATGCACATTGAACATGCAACGCAGCAAATTCATAAGTAGAGCATGTCAACATACAAGTAAAGCATGTCAACATACAAATTTGCAAAATTAGCACTGACATGATTAAAGACGCTGCGTTACACTTCACACTTACGACACACTAACACAAAATGTTATATGTGTGTATTAGCAATAAGTAGTATATAAGGTGTACATTTTATAAAATAAATCAGATTTGAATTTATTCATCTCTCAGTTACATCCCTCTCACTGTGGCCAAGACACACTTAGCCGTCAGTTCTGATCAGTCGAGTGAGTCTGCTTGACTGGCAGTGAGAGTTACCAATCCTCCACCCAAACCTCCATCTCACTGTGGCCAAGACACCCTTAGCCGTCAGTTCTGATCAGTCGAGTGAGTCTGCTTGACTGGCAGTGAGAATTACCAATCCTCCACCCAACATCCATCTCACATCTACCTGTCACCTTAGGTAGCGCGGTGCAGGTATCCTATCAGATAGGCTAAGAACTTAAGGGCTTTAGGTACTTCAAACTATAACCTTAGGTTCTTCTGTCAACCACGGCGTTAGTCCACTAGCCCAGACTACGCCTTTACAGATGTAGTGGCTAACAATACACCTAAGGAGCTAATAACACACCTGATGGTAAGTGTTGCTGCCGCTCGTGGACCTTTGCCAGGGCGCTGCCTACTGTGGAGAAAGTGAAGGGAACGCGATTGCGTGCAATGAGGTTTGGCTAAAGGCATCACCAAAACCCACCTCACGCAAACACCTTCAGAAAGTTGGCCTCTATTCAAAATGTTTTTGTTATCCTAAAAAATGATTACATGCCTTAGCAGCCTTTGTCATTGTAATTGTTGTAGTATCATTGATGTTGTAAGCATTTCAATTGTAAATGCAAACGACTATTGTTAAATATGTTATAATTTTTAAGATATATTAATAATGATTTGAGAATATTTCGCAATATATTTGCAGATTATATTAATTCATTTTGAGTGCTTCAGTTGCGTGCGCTTACAGTTATACAACCTACAACAACCTTTCTGTCTTTTATGTGTCGCAAATGAAATTGCGCTGATCAGCTAATCAAGTAGGTATTGATAATATTCACCTCTTTCTCAACGGTATCACAAAATCTGCATATATTATTTCTCGAGTACATCCTTAAAAAAACGAAAAGTAATGAATTGCTAAGAGTTAATTTAGGTGCTAAATTGTTTATAAAAATGATAAAAAAAGTGAGCCGTCGCTCAGGACGCCTGGCAGATGTGAAACATCGAAATTATTTGTACAAGTAGATATGCATAAAAGAATAGATTACGACAGAACTAATATGGCATAAAGTATTGAATAAAATAATACGATTTCCATTATTATTTGAAATATTACACAGCAATAAAATTAATTCACCGCACACTGAATGAATTTTAAACATTTATTTTCATTAGTATACATTATAGATAACAATTTACTTTGAGTTCACTAGATGGCGTTGTACAAAATTTTAAATCGCACCATTGTTTCGTTACAAAAATGTACATATATATCCCGTTATTTATTTAATAGTTAATTAATCAAGAGGCCACCGCGAAGCGTGGCGTTAAACGCCACGCGAGCATCGCGGTCACCCTCGCCTATAGATGTTTCACATCAAAATAAGTATGTACGTAGTCACAATACAGCTCCAACTCAGCGTATTTCGAATTATATAAGAGGCCGCAATGGTCTCCTGTGAATAGGTTTTAATTACTACCTAGTATCAATTAACAAATCGTGTCTGAGTAATAATTGAGTTGCTTATATTGTTAAATTTATAAATTAATGTAAAATTTAATACCTACGCAATTTAGTTGGCGATCTCAAACAGAATACCTAATTACCGTTGAAGTAATATCGAAGTTCATTTAGCATAATAAAGCAATTAAAATGTTTCAGTGGGCTCCACGTTAGTGGCGCCCTCTAATTAGCAACAGTTCAGTCAGCCCTTAACAACTTGCGCTGAAGACATTAACGAGTGCCTTTAACTTTTATATTATTCGTAGATACAGAATAGAGTACTTTGACAAAGTGTAACTCTTTTTCATTGTGGCAGCCCATATATGTCCCACTACTGGGCTCGAGTCTCCCCTACAATAGAACGGAAATTAACCTATTATACCATGCTGGTCAGATATGTTAGTATCGGATTTTTTTGGAGTTTTCTTCTCTTGCACAGATGTTATCTGTATTTTATATCCCTTAGTAGTCTTTTACGAGATCCACAGGCAAGATAGAAGTGAAGACAAGTGGAGAATTGTATTCTTACTCCGTCACCAAACGGAAAGAACGAGAGGTTATTTACGTGATAAGACTTAAAACTTAATATTTCTTACGTCTGTCAGCATCATTATCATTCAGCCTAGACATATACCGAAAGAATGGTGCTGGTGGAATGATACTCTTAATAATTGTGGTTCATTTGGAAGTTCATAGACGGGCCTTAATTTATAATACCATCAGACAAACTATAGGCAACAATTATTTTTCCGTCGGGCCGACCACTGACGTCAAGTCACCCTGCTCCGGTGGTCGGCTCAACGACGAAGGCGACGTGTCACGGGTGGGTTACGGGTGTGCGTGCTTACGCCCCTCTGTCGCCCCGGACGGAGTGGAGCGAGGAGTACGCCGACCGTAACCCACCTCCCAAAAAAATGGGCAGCAATTATTTAATTTTTTGTAAACAATAATGTGTCATTTTTTATTAACTTCTAATTTATGTATGAAACTATAACCTAATATATAATGCAATCACATTCTGCGCATAAAACATGAGAGTCTACGAAATGAATCGCTACAAGCATAGCTTTGTGTAACTCACGCGATATTTTCTATTCATAAAGGGTTCCGTTGAATTCTGGCACTAGTTTAAAATTTATTTAGTTCATAGCTCAATAGTATTTTTGAATGCACGGATATTAAAGTGATTTCAGCATCTGATGTGAAGTGTTATGGATTCAATTCCTATACAGAATAATTCTTTGTTCGATCTACAAATCATTATTGTGATTTATTTTCGTTTTTATGTTTTTAAAGCATATACTTACAAGTTTTAATTCCTTAGTATGGGATATTGTCTTAAAGAAAACTAAAGAGAACGTTCGTCTATCAACAGTTATTATACTACACCTTACAGTTAGAGTTATAAAAATAGCCCATCTAATTAAAAAGAAAAAAATTAATATTATCATCATCATTTCAGCTCATATACGTCCCACTGTTGTGCTCGAGCCTCCTCCACAATAGGAGCGAAATTGATCTTACTATATCATGCTGACAGGTTGGTATAGGGTTTTATTTTGACTGTTCTTTCTCTTGCATATGCGTATTATATCCCATAGGCGTCTTTTACGTCACCCACGGGCTAGATAGGGAGGGGTGATTTGTATTCTTACTCCGTCACCACACGGAAAATATTAATATTAGGTATATTTACAAGTTACTAACGGCCATGTTGGTATTTGATGTGCTGTGTCAGATTATCGGAGATGGTACCATACACTTGCAGAGAATCGACGTCCGAGTAGTTAATTTTTTTTTATCTCGCAATCGAGCAAACGTGGTCCCTAAATGTAGGCCTCATATCAAGGCTCAAAGTCACTCAGCGTGCTATGGAACGGGCTATGCTCGGGATTTCTCTGCGAGATAGAATCCGGAATACGGAAATCCGCAGAAGAACGGGTGTAACCGACATAGCACGAAGAATTAGCACGCTGAAGTGGCAATGGGCAGGCCACATCGCTCGACGAACCGACAACCGCTGGGGAAGAAAGGTTCTCGAGTAGCGACCACGCATCGGACGACGCAGTGTAGGACGCCCCCCCACTAGGTGGACCGACGACCTAGTGAAAGTTGCTGGGCGTCGTTGGATGCAGGTGGCACAGGACCGCACATTGTGGTGCAACATGAGGGAGGCCTACGTCCAGCAGTGGACAGCAATAGGCTGAAATGATGATGAATGAAATGATGAATCGAGCAAACCGCACACCTGATGGTAAGTGACTCTGTCGCTCATAAACCTTTACTAAGCCCCTGTCTATCGTAAAGAGAATGAAAGGAGTCTGAATACGTGCAATGAGGTTCAGTGATAGGTACTACGGCAAACACTACTAGAAAGTTGGTCTTCCGACTTCTTTCTTTCCTTTTCTTAACCGAATGAAGTGCAATTTGCTATTGCCTTTCGTTCCATCAACGAAAGAAAGAAGACCTAACTATTTAGGGTAGGTAACGACCTCGTTGATTCTGTACCAGTAGTCGGCCCAATGGCGAAGAGGAGGGAATGTAGCGGGTTATGGGGTTGCGCGGCGCACATCTTGTCACCCCAGATAGGGTGGACGGCGTGCGCCCGCAACATAGCCTGCTAAAAACAAAAGTAACTACCTCGCTATGCCCCTTTTTCATGCGAACTATGGTATGGACGTACGCCATCCATCCCGTACGGGGCGAGGCAAGGGTGGCGGGTGACCCCATAACCCGCCGTATTCGCCCTTCGCCATTGGGCCGATCACTGGTACCAAATCCTTGACTTCCGTGGCCAGCCCGACGGGATACTCTTTCTGGTACCTACGCATCGCTATGCCCCTTAGCATTATGTAGTTCCGTGTGCAGTAGTCAGTCATGACAATAAACATATATTATCAATACTGCCGATGACCTTCATGTTACTGCGGATGGTGTCCCATGTCCTGTAATGAAGCCTATAAATAGCTCTCGCTAGTCACAGGGAGCACTGAGGGTTTCGTATAACAGATATAAAAAAGGACGCCGTGCAGATATGACACATCGAAATTATTTTGTACATTACGACAGGAATTAATATGACAAAGTGTTAATAAAATCTTACGGGGTGTGTCCAGACCATAGACTACCAAAACAAAAAAACAAAGTTTGGTAGTATTCATGCTTGGCTGGTCAAGGAATCGGTACTGGCCAATAGTGATAAGGATGGGGTAACGTAGATTATGGTAACGTAGATTATGGAACCGCAGATCATACTTCCTTTGCCCTGAACAGATTGAGCGAGACATGTCCAGACCATAGCCAACCACAAAAAAAAGGTTGGTAGTATTGGCAGCCGCTATTACACAGCATTTGCGTTTTAATATAACAAACTCTTTGTTTTAAAATTTTCCGTGTGGTGACGGAGTATGAATACAATTCACCACTCCCCATCTTGCTCGTTGGTAAAAGATGACTAAGGCTTATGCGTATAAGATCTGTACAAGAGAAATAAAACTCTATACCAATATGTCTGACCAGCATGGTATAGTAGGTCAATTTCTCTCCCATTGTGGAGGAGGCTCAATGGAGAGAAAGGAATGGAAGGAAGAAATAATTTAATACAAGCCTAACAATGGAATCTATAGGAGCTGAAATGATGACGATTATGACATAACGTCATATGAATCATTTTAAAAAATAATGTTGCTAATATTAAAACAGCAAGTTTCTAATTTTGAATTATAAGAGGACAGATTAATTAGTTATAACGTACGTATTACATAAATGAATAGATAAACCTTTATATTATGTAATATAATTAGAGTTTATTGAATAGTTTTGTATTAAATTATCATTCGCGGAGCAAGGGTCTGTCCATTCGTTTTTATTTTACGAGCGAAAACGAAATGAAGCAATTATCCCAACAAACCTAAACACTCACTCGTTTCATTATATAACGCTTGTTTTGTACTACGTAATACAAAACTTTCAAGTACAGAAGCGTCAATGTATCTTGTTGAAAGGAAAATTTGCAATTATTTAGCAAAGGCGGGCGCTGCACGTGGTCGGATAAGGCGATCGATAGTACGTGCGACAACTGTTGCGCTAATCTTCTCTCTCGCTCGCACTTACATCGAACTACATAAAAAAACAAGACAGCAAGAAGGACTCCACTACGAGCTCATAGCGCAAAATTCACGCACCACATCATCCGTTTCGCTCACTTTACACGTGAAATCGTTTGTTAGAACGAGATGGAAGATGCGGCATCGCATGCTCCTAAAACGTCACAAAGGAGGTCGCCCGATGAATAACAATGCGGACTGCGGGAATGATGTCCTTACCGAGAAGCCACCAAAACCGTAAAAGTTACCGTAACGTTTCCGATAATACCGGTTTATTAATAACGGTTAATTTCATTGCTTCCCTTTATTGTAGCGAGGAAATGAAAACGTTTGCACATTATCTTTATTTAAAATTTATTCCTTTTGCCTTTACCTTATTACATCATTCGTGATTAAGGGCTACAAAACTACTAGGTGTGGTTAATTCCAATGCAATAAACTGTTTATGTAAAGTTTATTTTACATTACAAATAGGTAGTGTACAAATAGGTACAAGGAGTGGTAGGATCACACTGTCGACAGTTATCTGTCTACAGCCGCGGGCCGGTCCGTCCGGGGCAGTACCATGCTCTCGCAGAAAATCGACGTCTAAGTAGTAGCAATTTGTTACTGCGCTTCGTTCGGTGAGCGAGAGAGCCGGAAGCCCAACTTTCTGAGGGTGATTGCGTGTGGAGGGTTTTGGTGGTGCCCTTGGTATCACCGAGCCTCAATGCACGCATTCACACGCCCTTCGCTTTCTTCGCGGTAGGCAGCGGCCATGTAAAGGTCCATGAGCGGCAGCAACACTTACCATCAGGTGTACTGTTTGCTCGTTTGCCATCGTTTGCAATAAAAAAAATATATATTTATATATCTTTGTTTATTTATGTTCATATTAATAAGGATTTTATGTATTGATAAGCATTAAAAAATTAATGGTACATACTTTTCAAATAAATTCTCTTTTGACGCACTGGCTATAAAATTAAAGGTCAAAAAGATATGTTCTGCTGAAAAACCATACGCTTAGTTTTTATGGGATACAAGAAATGTATCTTTTAGATATATGGAAAGCATTTTATTTATATCAAGAAGTAATCGTATACTAGATCGCTGTAAAAAAATAAAGGGATCCATTGTTACTGCTGTTATTCATTGCTTACATTATTTAAAAAACATTCTATAAATGTATACTATTTTTTTATTCCCCATAAGGGCAAACGAGCAAGCCGCACACCTGATGGTAAGTGATGCCGCACATGGTCCTTTACAATACCAGACCATGACCGTCAAATTTATTACAAAACTGTTATGATCTCAAACGATTTTTTTTATACGATATCTCAATAAAATTTAAAAAAAAGAGTGTGTGTGTACAAAGTACGCATATCAGAAGTGGAACTCCTTTATCCTTTATCCTTCATCCTGCATCCTTTTTTCCATTCTCTCGCCGGCTGAACTCTCGCTGGCCGTGTTTACGTCTCTATGGACTCACTTTTTCGTTTCATCGAGTTTGAAATCACAACGATTCTAAAGAAGTTTCACTTCAAAAATTTAAGCTGCTTCTACAGTCTAAAAACAGTTTGATTTAATAGTATCCATGTGTACACAATATCCATGTGTACTATCGTTATTGTATCGCTATAAACTTAACAATTCTCTTGAAACTCATTTATTATCGGCTCGCTTGTACTTACTGAATACTATTGTTGCAATTTTACGATATCTATTTCGACGAATAAAGTTATAAATTTACGCGGATAAAATAGTTTCAGTCTAATATGTAACATATAATACCGCGATTGGAATTAAAATTGAATGTGTTTATGATTGATCGACAAAATTACGCCAGTCGTTAATTTTTAATTATAATTTCTTTATAACATTTCGATTTTCAAACTCGATGAAACAAAAAAAATAAAAACAAACTCAAATAATTTATTATGCCCAAAACCCGCGGGAGTAGTTACATATTGTCATTTTTTACATTTTACTTTAAAGTAGCTAAACCAAATAACGTCCACCGGATCGCAACACGGCCGCACTGAGAAAATCTAGCAAGAAATTCAGCAAGTTTGTCTGTTTTTATATTTATTCTGACTTCTTTTATTTAAAATTGCACACAACCATGTTTAGTGTGAGCACCTTCGAACCACAATACACTTGATATAATTTTTAATTTATATGACAAAAGATTATACTAGATCCAACAAGCGACAACCGATCACGAGTTAACCACTAGAACAACCATCACTCTATTACGTTAATAGAATACATACTCTTACTCTGCAACGGAAATTGTGTGCGTTTAATTTGTACTTCTTCATCAGGCTGTCAACATTCATTACAACACATATTATTATAGTCTTCATCATAAAATGGACAAAAGGGATGTCAAAATGTCATATGGCGCTTTTAGACTTTATTCAATATTTTATGTAATGTTTTACAGCTTTATATTAATAATAATTTGCTGGTGTTTTATGTAATATAATGCAAAGAAAAGTGTTAAAATGTTACGAGAATGAAAAAATATGCAAATGCACGCAGCATTTGCATGTTTTGCCAAAATACCCAAAGGAATTATTTATTTGGTTGTCAGCACCCAATCAATGGTAACGACTATGGCTATTATGAAGGCACTAAAGATGTGAAAACCCTAACAGCTTGTGAAAAAAACTAGAACTCGTCACTGACCCTAATCTATATATATATATAAAAGAAAGTCGTGTTAGTTTAGTTACTACATTTATAACTCAAGAACAGCTGTACGGATTTGACTGAAAATTGGTGGGGAAGTAGCTTAGAACCAGGAGACGGACATAGAATACTTTTTATCCCGTTTTTTTTTATTATGGAGTTTACAACATTTCGCCAATAACTCTTTTATCCCGTTCGATCGCGTTCCCGTGTGACGTGACATAAAATGTCTAAGAGAATACAAGTCACTATGAAACGTAGTATAAAAAACACATTTAATATATAATGTATGAGTATGAGTAATAAAAAAAAACGCAAATGACAGCTAAGAGTAATTTTGTCTATAGTTAAGTATGGTTGAAAATTTGATAATTATAATTTTGTCAGAAATCAATAAAATCAGTAATTTATATTCTCTTTGAATCCTCATTAACAATGCCGCGACCAAGACGATTGAATCTTTCCCGACAAAGCTGTAATGGTTCTTCCATTAGAGACTATACTTTTGGTAATTTAGAAAATATATTTACGAAAAAATTATGGCAGTACGAAGTTCGCCGGGTCAGCTAGTAGCTCATATTTGTAGCTCATTGTCAATACAAAAAAGAAGAAGAAGAACATCTATAGATACTCAGGTCATCTGCCATTCCGAATGCATCAGACGGTATATGACCAGACAATAAACTAGCCATCCTAGGTCTTTTTAAATGTAATTCTGCTTTGGAAAATTTAAAATCTTAGACTGTTTTATAATTTAACATCACCTATTATATTCTTTTAGATAAAAAATAGAGATATATGCATTAGAAAAGGTGCAACAACTGGCTTTTTTGCAACACTCGTTGTGGTCCATAGACTAAAATCGCCTTAGTCTACGCCGGAATATTAACGCAACTATACGAGTGCAAAGTAATTTAACAAGAAAATGCCTTCATGTGTATTAATGTATTGAACAATGTACCCAAAAAAAACTAGTAAGAGTCAAGGAGTAACTTTTCACCGGTAATTATATAATATTCTCTATGAAATAGTAGTAGTGTGTAGTATATAAAATATATCTTAGTGAACCCTATTATCTTAGTGTTCAACCCTAAAAATATCTACACTAACCTAACCTTTACTAGCTTTAAGTAATTGAACAATTAGCATTATGTTAAAAGTTTTTAGTATACAGTATTATAGTTGCGGTATAGCGACGAGATAGAATACAATTGTCGTCACCCCTAGCATGCCCGTGGGAGTCGTAAAAATCGGCTGAGAGCCTCACCAGGAGAATGGGCATCAGCTATCTCCTGGGAAAACTTATTACACCTACTGCGATCGCCAACTCGTCTGCCAAGCGTGACAATTATGGCATTATGCCCCCCTAAAAAATTCAAAATGGATGCAATAAAAATGAAAGGCCCCCAGTCACACCAGTTCCGCCTTTCCACAGGCTCATCTTGGTAGCGGACCCATGGATGGCGGAGCAGGGGGTGCTAAGAATCCCCGCTCGCGATCCGGCTACCAAAAAAATTGATCTTTGGCCCTGGTAATACATAATATTCGGACACTTAGGACCGACGAGAGGGTCATCGAGCTGGAAGAAGAATTGAGCAAAATCCGCTGGGACGTTGTAGGATTATCAAAAGTGCGAAGAGAGGGCGAGGGCACGATAATCCTCCAGTCTGGAAATCTGCTCTTCTACTGGGAGAGAGATCACCCATGCCAAGGCGGTGTAGGGTTTATCGTTCGAAAGTCTCTCGTGAGCAACGTGGAGAGCATTGAGAGTGTATCGCTAAGGATAGTGTACCTTATACTCAGAATTACCAAACCGTATTCGTTGAAGGTCATACAAGTTTACGCGCCTCGACATACTCCGACGACGTAGTGGAGGCCTTATACGAAGACATCTCGAAAGCCATCCACACGTCCAAAACCCACTTCACGGTGGTTATGGGGTACTTCAACGTGAAACTAGGCAAAAGGACAGACGATGAGCTGAGAGTGGGGCAATATGGATTTGGACAGAGGAACCAAAGCGGCCAAAAACTGGCTGATTTTTGGAGAAGGAAGGCTTCTTTATGATAAATTCCTTCTTCAAAAAGCGGCCACAAAGGAAGTGGACGTGAATTGGTCCCGATGGTTCCACTAAAAACGAGATAGACTTCATCTTGTCGGACAAATGACAAATATTCAATGATGTATGATCAGCAGGATCAAAATTGGGAATGATTACCGGATGATACGAGGCACATTGAATTTGCGTACGAAAGTCGAGCGGTTTCGCTTGATGAAGTCTACACTCCGACCTACACCTGTCCAATACCAGAACCCCGAGAGCTTTCAGCTCGAATTACATAATCGCTTCCAATACCTGGAAGAGTGCGAATCCTCAAAGAATATGAGCAACAGGTTCGTGGAAACTGTTCACATGGTCAGGTCGAAGTTCTTTAAAGCCCGTCGTGCAAATAGACTAAGTAAACTTTCAGACCAGACTCTCAAGCTCATGGAGCGGAGAAAGGAAATAACGGTGCAGTCTCCAGCTGACTGGTCCACACATAGGTAGCTAAATAGACAAATCTCAAAGTCTATACGACGTGACGTTCGCCGTTTCAATAAACAGCGTATTGTAGAGGCAATAGAGCGGAACCGTGGCTCTAAAATGTTCGCACGTGATTTGTCTATCGCGCACAGCCAAATGACCAGTTGAAGACCGATGACGGCACTGTTATTTCATCCCAGAGTGAGATCTTGGGAGAGGTCGAAAGGTTCTATGGGCAGTTGTATAGATCATCCCAGAACCCTGTTGCCGGCATGGTCCAAGATTTCAGATCCAAGCTAACTCGGCACTACACCGAAGAAATCCCGGACTTCAGCTTGTACGAGATCAGAATGGCTTTGAAACAATTAAAGAACGGGAAGGCACCGGGAGATGACGGAATTAGCACAAAACTCCTGAGGGCAGGCGGCAAGCCAGTTCTAAAAGCCCTACAGAAGTTGTTTGATTCTGTTATTCTCGGGGGCGACGTTCCAGAGTCATGGACCAGGAGTGTGGTGGTGCTGTTTTTCAAGAAGGGCGATAAAACACTCTTATGCACTTACAGACCCATCTCACTCTTGAGCCACGTGTACAAATTGTTTTCCAGAGGCATTACGAACCAACTCGCGTGCAAACTCGACGACTTCCAGCCGCTCGAACAAGCCGGATTCCAAAAAGATTAGTGTACCATAGACCACGTCCACACGCTACGCCAGATTATACAGAAGACCGAGGAGTATAATCGGCCTCTGTGTCTAGCGTTTGTGGACTATGAGAATGCCTTTAATTCTGTCGAAACTTGGACAGTGCTGCAGTCCCTTCAGCGGTGCCAAATTGACTATCGATACATCGAAGTGCTGAAGTATTTGTATAGAAACGCTACTATGTCGGTCTGCATCCAGAATAAGAGTACGAAATCGATTTAGTTGCAAAGAGGTGTGAGACAGGGAGGCGTAATCATAGAAAAGCTCAAAGTGTAATCGATTAGCACGTTGGAATAGCAATGGGCAGGCCACATCGCTCGTCAAACCAACAACCGTTGGAGAAGAAAGGTTCTTGAGTGGCGACCACGAATCCAACGACGCAGCGTAGGACGACCCCCCACCTAGATGGACTGACGACATTCTTTACGTCGCAGGGAACCTTTGGATGCAAGTGGCACAGAACCGTTTCGAGTGGCATTCTCGTGAGGAGGCCTATGTCCTGCAGTGGACGTCTGTAGGCTGTTGGATGGAAATAAATAAAAATTGAAATTTTATATCAATTTAAATGTTCAACCCTAAAAGTATCTCGTGCCACAAATATGGGATTCGTTGCAGCTGTAGACAATATCGCAAATAATTCATGTCGGCACGCCACTCGCTAGTTACGCAAATTCACAACAAAATATCACAAAGTACCACGCAACATTTTCACCAAGGACAAAACATTTATCAAATAATTTAATGAAACATATAAATGACAGTTGGCTGACTTGTAACAAGAATTTTGCATTACGTTTAAAACAAATTTCACTTAATACTTTTTTTCTTACTTTAGAAATGATACAAGCTTGAAAAGGAAAACTTTTTGTCGCCATCACGAAGTCGGCCTCTCTGCGGGTCACGAACTATATTCCCCGGTCTAGCTACCCGCGGCCTCAGCTAGGGTGATATCAAGCTAAGGTACTCGCGCCTGCGCCATTTTAGTCGCCGGTGGCGGAACTAGTCGCTGTAAAGGACTTGCTACCGTGCATGATCTGCCGCCTCCTTCCACGAGCCTACTGCCTCGTAAAAGACGACGACCGCGCACCAGTTCCTGACGCTTTCTAACATCGCCCTAGCAATGGTCGGCAGCATCAGGTCGACACCGAAGATTGCGACGAGTTCACGACGCTACCCTGCCCACGCAGCGCACACCTCAAGTATGTGCTGGACCGTGTCTTCGTCGCAATCGCAGTAGTGGCAGGAAGGTGTACTCTCCATCCTAACGATCGTATGTAGATACTTGGCAAAGCAAACGTGCCCCGTGAAAACCTGCACCCCATGCTGCCGACGCAACCACTCCATCAGCACCGCCCGGAAGACCTCAACCACCCACCGATAAAGACCAGCTTGTATCTTCACCTCTAATTCCCAAGGGAGAGTCCCGGCCAACAGGCATACTGCCTTCGTCGCCACCGTGCGTTATCCGCGTAATATTAGACCCCTTTTTATTCTTCAGGAATTAAGGTTTATATTCAAAACAGTTCGGAGTATAACCAGGATACCCATTATTATATCCTACCGCAATTATAGGGTATGACAGGTTATTACAAGTTAGAAATAAGAAGGGAAATGGAATGTCATGTATGTATTTAAAGTGTTACGGGGCCTAATACACAAGCCAACTATTCTGAAAGAGGTCCGACTGTATGTACCAGACGAGTACGTATAAGCGGCGGCGGCCATCACTCCTGGACGTGCCACCAGCTCGCACCAACTTGTTACAGCAAGCACTACTCGCGTACGCTCTACATGTATTTAACTCTGCGTCAACATATACTGACATATTTTCGTGTTCATTGAACGAAATTACACGTACAGCTATTTTAATTTTAAGTAAATAATTAGAAATAAGAATTTTGTGTTATTTATAATTATTGCTATATGTTTGTATGTACTAAGATTGCCTTCCTCTATGGTATTGGGTTGTAATACATGTATTGAATTGAATAGCTTGTATTGAATTAAATAAATAAATACGACAAAAAAACTCTAGAACAAAACCATATTATCTTGTCTTGTAAAGTTTATTTATTTAAATGAAATCCTCTTTCTTATTGTGTGGCATAAAATATTAGTTCTTATTACACAAGTAGCTTGTGTTTTCTTTTATCTAAGAGTTAGTTAAAATAAACTGAACCGCTAAGGAAATTAAATCGCGGAGAATAGTGTTTGCTAACTTTATGTCCATTTGCAGCAAAATTATTTATTCGTTTCAATAGGTAAAGGATTTTAAGCATGAATTGCTTAAAAATTGCGTTATAATATTTCAAATACTGTATTTTTTATAAAATAAAAGTATCCCTTCTAGTGTGCCCAAATGCAAGACCAAGACGAGACTTGGACCAGTCTTGGTCTTGGTCTTGCAACATCACACCTGGTCTCGTCTTGGTCTTGTTCTTGCGCACCCGAGTCTTGGTCTTGGTATTGCAGTAAGAGTTTCGCAAAGTCTTCCAAGTCTTGCAGTTGGAATAACGTAACAGTCATTTATCATGGCAATGAAAAATCCAACTAAATTAATCAAATAGCATCCTATCCTATCTATCCATGTGTTAGCCTATAGTTCATTATTGAATACAATACGGTAAGTATTGTATTCAATAACTGGGGAAAATTACTCTTCTATTCCCCTGGTGTTCCATTAGACAGCGTTACTACTCTTATGACAGGACTTTCGACCCTATTTTCTTAAGATGTCACCACACGAGGCAATTGATACAATAAATTTTATGTCATTTTATAATCAATACGATATTTTTACAATTAATGCGATTGTTTATATTCCCCTTCAAGTTAAGTGGTATGTATCTATTGTATTTCCAGTTTAGTTACTGATACTCTGGATACTTGAAAAAACCTGTTGCTCTATTGCCTATATAAATACTTTGGCCGCTGGATCCATGTAGCTCTTAATATATTATTTGTTCAAGAACATATAAAACTGATTTAAAATTTTATGGTTTTAATACTTGTAAAATGTATGATATTCGTCGTCATCGTCACAGCTCACAAAAGTGCCACTGCTGGGCTTAAGCTTCCTTCTAGTAAGAGGAAAATTTATCTACTATACCACGCTGGTCAGACATGTTGTTATAGGGTTTTATTTCTAGTTTCACTTCTCTTGCACATATGTTATATACACAGGGTGTATCAGGTTATGGGGCAACTGTTCGTGTATGTTGTAGTTTAACGGTCATAGATCATAATTGGAATGTATATTACACAAAAACAATATAACGTAAAAGTTATAGTGATTATAAAAATGTGTATCTAAGAGTTTATGCCTTAAATTTTATGCATTATGTAGGTATGTACAGACAGGATATATGTAAGGATGTAAAATTTTGACAGTATAAATAGGTATTAGATTTGCGCGAACCTTTCAATGGTTACGTAGGTACAAAGGCGACTCATCAATGGTCATCGGCCGATCAGCTGATTTATGTTAAAGCGAAGTTTGTCTTGCTTATGCAAACGTAATCATTGATTTATTCAAATTTTAATGAACATAAATACGAATATAATGATATCTGATGTTTACGCGAGCACTACACAATGTAAATAAAACTACTTTTACGGATTATATCGCGTTTGTATTTGATTTATGATTGCCCGACGTTTCGAACACTTTGCAGCATTCATGGTCACGGGCGGACTAAGGTGTCTCACGTCCAACAAGTAATCGTTATTACAGACATTTACAATTATCTACCCGATACAGAAAATAGTTATAAATTTATTAAATTGTTACCCACATTTTAGTACAAATTTATTGCCAGTGTAAGAAGAAAATGAATCTATATGAAAAAATTATATTGTTTATGGTTAGTAATTATTAATTATTAAATTTGTAGCAATTATTATAACAATTTGTTGATTTAAAACTAACAAAACTAATATACTACCACCGGATCGGAACGCGGCCATACTGAGAAAGATCCGGCAAGAAAACTCAGGGGACATGATGCTAAATTAATATTGATTTTTAATTTTAGATGCGGCTTACTAAAAGATTTTTGATTTATAAAATTATCTTTAACCATTATTATTGTGGGTCAAATCTATACAATAAGTGCCCACAGTATCATGCAGTCTTGTGGTGGTCTCTTTGGATTTATTTTTAATTATGTTTATAACAGGATCCCAGCTTGATGGTAATACCCAGCCATCCTCTCTATTGAAATTTTTGTGTTTTTTGATTTCAATAGCCTCGCGTACCATTCTAGGCAGGTATCGGTGTTCCTTTGCGAGGACTTGAGGTTTATCAAACCTAATGTTATGGCGGGAGCGGTCCTGACTATGTTCACAGACTGCAGACTTAGTGTGACGGCGGTGCTTCACATCAGCTATGTGTTCTTTGACCCGAGTTCTTATGGATCTCTTTGTTTGCCCAATATAAGAGAGACCACAGTCACAGTCAAGTTTATAAACTCCTGCATCTTGTAGAGGGATCTGGCACTTGACAGGTGGTAAGAACTGACTTATCCTTTTGAGTGGCTTAAAATAAGTTTTTATGGAAGCCCGTTTCAGGATATAGCCAATCTTGTCAGTGACTCCTTTCACATAAGGTAGTACTGCAGGGAGGCGCTCAACTGTGGGTGGTTTCACACGGTCTCTGCGACGGGGGCGTGGAACTTGCAGCTTGTTTGCACGTAGAACCTGCTTGACATGCTGCAGCTCCCCAGCCAGGTGCTCCTCGTCACAGATTCCTCGTGCTCTCTGCAACAAAGATTTAGACACAGTAGCTAACTGTGAAGGGGGATGATGAGAATCTCCGTTCAGATATCTGTCAGTATGTGTTGCCTTACGATACACTGTATGACTCAAGGTGTTATTGGGTTTACGGATAACCAAAATATCTAAGAAAGCTAATGAGTTATTTGACTCCAGTTCCATAGTAAATTGAATTTTTGGATTGATGGAGTTAAGATGGTTTAGGAATATGGTTATTTTGTCTGTTGGTAGTATTGTGAAAGTATCATCTACGTACCGCTTATAGAACCTTGGTGTGACAGGTAAGCTTGATAAGGCCAGCTCCTCGAAGTCCTCCATGAAAATGTAATAACGATTACTTGTTGGACGTGAGACACCTTAGTCCGCCCGTGACCATGAATGCTGCAAAGTGTTCGAAACGTCGGGCAATCATAAATCAAATACAAACGCGATATAATCCGTAAAAGTAGTTTTATTTACAAAATACGAATATGTTGTAGATTAAGTATCATTGCTTTATACATTTTAATCAAATTTACACGAAAAACGATGACAAAATTGAGAACTTACATATCTCTCAATTCATTAACGAATCGATATTTTTATTTCAATATTTTTTCATGGGTTCCTAACACCATTGCCCGATCCGATTTGATACGACATCCACGGGTAAGAGAGTGGTGAATTATATTTGTACTCTGCCCCTACATGGACATTTATGTAGATTAATTGTAGGCATATTTCTATGTCCAACAGTGAACGTCGTTGGGCTAATGAATAAACGGATATAGAAATATGTATAATGGGCAAGAGCACTCTCGTGATTACGGTATTTTTGTCTTTAAGCCTTTCCCAAGAATAATTCTGAAAAGCCAACATCAACATTGGGAATCGATTGGCCAATAGATGGATATCTCAAGACTGGTTTGACTTGCCGTGTAGTGACGGAGTAAGAATATAATTCATCACCCCCTAATTTACCTGCGACTGCGAACCCACGACTAAGGGCTATAATATATAACATCGGTGCAAGAAAACTTGACATGAAACCCTGTAACAACACGGCCGATGACCGTGGTGATTCCCCTCCGGCCACGGCCGATTTCCCTCCTGTTATGTAGAAGACACGAGCTCAACCGTATATAAGCTGAAATTATGACTTGAATTAAATGCCGCGAGACTCTTGCAGGTCCAGTCTTGGTCTTGCTCAAGTCTTGCAGGGCCAGTCTTGGTCTTGCAAAAATTAAGCGGTCTTGGTCTTGGTCTCGGTCTCGCATTTCTCGCAAGACCAAGACTGCAAGACCAAGACTTTTTTGGGCAACACTAATCCCTTCAATATATAACACTAGTTATTTCCTAATTTTGTATAAATTACAAGCTGTCAACTGCGTGAAAATTAGTGTGGCACTACAGGAACATCAGAGATAATACCAAAATGTATTAAAGTAGAATAAAATGGTAAGAAATTAACAAAGAATGAAAATCATCTTCTTCGCTTTACATGAGATGGTGTAAATTCAAAATCTCTCGCTACAGTTAAATTTCTATTTCTTAAATTATAACAATGTAATTTATTTAAGTTTCATAAAGAAAATTATTACAAATTGTACGGTAATTAACTTTTTTTATACAACTTACTAGAGTCTGGTCTATACTAGGCTGATATTTGAGATCTGTCATCATCATCATCATCATCATTTCAGCTCTTATATGTTCCACTGTTGGGACAATTTCCCTCCTCCACAATAGGAGGGAAATTGACCTTACTATACCATGCTAGTCAGACAGGTTGATATATTTTATTTCGAATTTTCCTTCTCTTGCATAGATGTTATTTGAGCGTTATATCCCTTAGTCGTCTTTTACAACATCCACGGGTAAGATAGGGAGTGGTGAATTGTGTTCTTACTTCTTACCCCGTCATCACACAGAAAAGATGAGATGAATGAATGAGATCTGTGTTACAGATTATTTTGATATTGATAAAAAAAAATTGCAATCGTTATTTTTACTAAACGATTTTTACATTCCACAGCAGATTTATTAGGTTTATCATCATTATTCAGACTATCACTGTCCACTGCTAGCCGTTAACCTCCCTCATGTTTCACCACAAGGTGCGCTGCTGTGCCGCCTGCATCCAACGATGCCCAGTAATTTTCATTAAGTTGTCGGTCCACGTAGTGCCATTCCAGCGTGCTAGTTCTACGTGCTGTGTTAGTTTTATTAAATTGATGGACTGCCTGGGCATTCGAGGGATACGAGAACCTTTCTGAGCATTTTGTAAACTAAGTATTATTTAATGCGTTTCAACGAACACTTTCAGTTCGACTGCCGTAAATGAACCCCTAGCAAGACACAAGAATAAAACAAACCCTAGCAACTTATAAAAATCCTCACCGCCAGTTATTTAATCTATAAAATCTGACTTAATGACGTCATTGAGAGGGTCTTGCTGTTGAAATTAATACTAAAACGTAGCCTTAACCCTTTCTTATATATTTTAATATTATTCCATATAAATGAATATTCATGCTCGCTAGGTGATTGCGACATTACGGCCACGGCTTTCTTGAGTAAATTATGCACAAAATTAAATACCTTTTTGGGCTACCAACGCCGCCATTTTGATGACGTTTCTAATTGCCGCGTTAATTACATTAAATTCTTTTGAGAATTATTACTGTGTTGGTTATTTAAGTAATACAGGTTGAATTAGATTATATAAATGTAGTTATTATCCGTAAGAGTATTTTTTGTTATATGATAACATTTATTAAAATTAAAAATACTATTCCATGTGATGTCAGAATAACAAATAATTCACCACTTCCTTTCTTATCCATAGCTTATACCCGTACTTTATTATAAAGTATTGTACGTTATTTTTATTAATTGTACTTTATACTTTATGTAGGGAATAAAGTACGCGAAAATACTTTATTTCACAGGAACTGATTTCTTGAGATAAAAACTAAAGACACTTTTTTTAAATTTGTATAAAATAGTTACATATTTAATGGCGATTCCTGCCACAGCAGCGTTCATATGGAGAGATTTGCATGTGATGTACAATATATTATTTAGTTTCACTTAAATTAATAGGGCAAAGATGATGTACAGATGTTTATTTGTGGTAATTATGTTTTTGACGAAAATTATGAAATAAAACCAATCGTACTTTATTTTGACACAATGTACTTTATTTTTCTAATTTCATTAACCAATGTGCTTTATTTACACGAAAAAAGGGTGGTAACCCTAATAGCTATATAAAAGATGACTAAAGGGTAATTATAATATGCAAATAACGTCTGTGCACAAGAAGAAAAGTTGCCATAAAAACCTTTTGTATTATTAAATGTCACAATATAATAATTACTACAAATTTAATGATTAAATAATAATTATTGACCAAAAACCATATAATTTTTTCACATAGAATCATTTTCCTTTTGTACTGGCAATAAATTTGGGTCATCTGGGTCAAACTTTATTAATTCTAACTTTACTAATTCTGTAGTGGGTCTGTAAATATCTGTAATAACGATGACTTGTTAGACGTGAGACATCTTAGTCCATCCGTAAAAATAGTTTTATTAAAATGTAATGCTCTCGTAAACATCTGAAATCATTATAAAACCCTGTACCAACCTGTGTGAGCAGGGTAGAATAACGTACAAATCCATACTAATATTATAAATGCGAAAGTAAGGATGTTTGTTTGTTTGTTTGTAACGCTTTCACGCTTAAACCGCCGAACCGATTTCAAAAATTCTTTCACCAATGGAAAGCTATAATATCAGGGAGTAACATAGGCTATATTTTATCCCGGTATTCCCACAGGAACGGGAACTACGCCAAGGGTAAAGCGACTGAAACCGAAGCGAAGCGAGGGCGGGTTGCTAGTACAACTATAAAGTACGAATATCCTGCCTGCTAAGGTTGGAAATTATTGCGCTAGCCTCCCTTAGGAGATTTATTTATTGCTAAAATAGACTAGTGATCATTTATCGGGTCATCACCATCATCATTTTAGCCTATCACCATCTACTGCTGGATATCCCCTCCCTCATGTTACGTCACAAAGTGCGATCCTGTGCCTCCTGCATCGATCGACGCCCAGCAACTTTTACTAGATCGACGGTCTTCCTAATGGGGGGCGTGCTACACTGCGTCGTCTGACAGGTGGTCGCCACTCAAGAACCTTTCTTCCCCAACGATTGTCGGTTCGTCGAGCGATGTGGCCTGCCCATTGCCACTTCAGCGTGCTAATTCTTCAAACTATGTCGGTTCTTCTGCGTATTTTCGTATTTCGGATTCTATCTCGCAAAGAAAGGCCGATTCCGTTACATAGTACGCTGAGGGACTTGGTTGGTGTTTTGTTTTCAAACACTGAGGTAAGTCGGACGAGAAGTTCGTCTTTAGTTTCCCAAACGCTGCCCTTTATCGGATAGATGAAAAAAATGTGTATTCACAATTATCTATATTCAACTACGTATAGAAACTGTAGTGCAGCTTATTAATCTGTGGTAAAAACTTTTGTGACAAACTTTTAAATAACCTCAAACTACGAAGGATCCTATTAATTTTGTCCACAATTTAACTTTCCCTTTAAACTTAAATAGACTGTCATTATATTTTAAATATTCATCGAGATACTATGCAAGGGTACGTCGTGTGTAATAAATAATTAATTTGATACTCTATGTTATAACTTTGCTTTTAAAACATCCGGCACTGGTACGTGGAACTTCTTACTTAGAAATTTTGATGAAGGAAGGTGAAGAAATTTGATATTTCCTCTAAACAGCATAATTTATTCATATAATTGTAAACAAGAGAGATTCTGACTGATGTTAAGCATATAATCTATCACGTATAAATCCTGTGGGAGCTTCATCTCAGTTCATATTCCTTCAACCACAGGGTTCGAGCCTCATCTACAATAGGAGAGAAATTGACCAAATATACCATGTTGGTAAGATAGTTCGGCATATTTTTTATGTAACGAGATTTCTTTATCTTGCACAGATGTTATATGCATATTATATCCCTTAGTCGTCTTTTACGACACCCACATGCATGATAGGGGATGGTGAATTGTATTCTTACTAAGTCACAATACGGAAGGGAATTCTCTATTTTATAATTTACATTTCATTAGTAATTTATAATCGGATCAGAATACAAACCAATTTGATAGGGTGCGATAGCAAATTATATGTAGCATTTCGAGTATCCTATAGTCAATTAGTAATAACGCCGACGGTAGTTTTCTATTTTCGCCTAAGGTGCGATGTACTTTCACACTTTCGCATAAAAATTGATTTTTATGTCGTTTATAAAATCAAATCAAAATAACTTATTTGTCAGAATATTGTCATATTAGTTAGTGTTATCTATACCAATAAATAAAATTGGAGTGTCTGTTTGTAATGTCAAAATAATAGGCTTTTTTCATGCTCACACGGCTATTTGCACGACACCTATGTCTAAAATAGCAATTAAAAAATTTTTGTCTGTCTGTCTATCTGTCTGTCTGTCTGTTTGTTCCGGGTAATCTTCAAAACGGCTGGACCGATTTCCAAAATTCTTTCACCAATGGAAAGCTATAATATCAGGGCGTAAACTAGGCTATATTTTATCCCGGTATTCCCACGGGAACGGGAACTACGCGGGTAAAACGACTATAACCTATAAACGAAGCGAAGCGAGGGCGGGTTGCTAGTCTTAAATAAAGTTTCAAATATTCAAATATATATACCTACTAGCAACCCGCCCTCGCTTCGCTTCGGTTATAGTCGTTTTACCCGCGTAGTTCCCGTTCCCGTGGCAATACCGGGATAAAATATAGCCTAGTTTACGCCCTGATATTATAGCTTTGTGTTGTTTGTGTGGTGACGGAGTAAGAATACAATTCACCACTCCCTATCTTGCCCGTGGATGTCGTATAAGACGACTATGGGATATAATGTGCACATAACATCTGTGCAAGAGAAGGAAAACTCGAAATGAAACCCTATACCAACATGTCTGACCAGCATGGTATAGTAGGTCAAATTCCCTCCCATTGTGGAGGAGGCCCGAGCCCAACAGTGGGACGTATGTGGGCTGCGATGATGATGATGATGATTATAGCTTTCCATTGGCGAAAGAATTTTTGAAATCGGTTCAGCCGTTTTGAAGATTACCCGGAACAAAGAGACAGACAGACAGACAATTTTTTTTCTTTTTTTTTTATCCGTTCGATGGCCCTGTACGGCGCACCGGTGTGGGCGGGGTCCATGACCGTCCGACTTAAGGCCCTTCTGTGGCGACCACCGAGGGTCATGGCGGTCAGGGCCATCCGCGGATACCGCACGGTGGCGACGGAGGCAGCGTGCCTATTGGCCGGGACTCCCCCGTGGGACCTGGAGGCGGAGATGCTCGCCGGACTATATCGGCGGGTGACGGGGGTGCGAGCGGAGGGCGGTGTGGTCTCGTTAAGGGATCTCACCGCCTGGCGCGTCGACGCCCGCCGAGACGTCATCGCCCGTTGGGCAGTCCGGCTGGAGAGGCCTCGGTTCGGCATGCGAACCGTGGAGGCCTTCCGGCCGGTGCTGATGCAGTGGTTGGAAAGGCGGCACGGGGTGCTCTCCTTCCGACTGGTGCAGGTTTTGACGGGGCATGGGTGCTTCGCCAAATACCTGCACAAGGTCGTTAGGAGGGAGAGTACACCGTCCTGCCACCACTGCGATTGCGACGACGACACGGCGCGCCATACGCTCGAGGCCTGCGGGGCTTGGGCAGTGCAGCGCTGTGAACTCGTCGCAATCATCGGTACGGACCTGACGCTGCCGGCTATCGCTAGGGCGATGGTCGACAGCGTCGGGAATTGGGTCGCGGTCGCAGCCTTCTGCGAGACGGTGATCTCGCGGAAGGAGGCGGCGAATCGCCTGCGCGAGGAGCGCAGCCTCGATGAGGAGATTCGCCGCCGGCGACTGGGGCGGCGTAGGCGCAACTATCTGCGCCTCATGCCGCCCTAGCCGAGGCCGCGGGTGACGTGATCGGGTATTAGTCCGTCACCCGCCGAGAGGCCGACCATGTGAGGAAAGACCGACGTCCTCCCCGAGGGGGGGACGTCGGTCGATGGGAGGGTACCCCAATTAGGGGTATTCCGTCGGGCCGACCACTGACAACAAGTTAACGCTGCTCCAGTGGTCGGCCCAACGACGAAGGCGACGTGGTTTTTGGGTGGGTCGCGGGAGTTGCGTGCTTAAGCCCCTCGGTCGCCCCGGATGGAGTGGTGCGGAGGCGCGCCGACCGCGACCCACCCACAAAAAAAAAAAAAGACAAAAATTTTTTAATCGCTATTTTAGGCATAGGTATCGTGCAAATAACCGTGTGCGCATGAAAAAAGCCTATTATTTTGACATTACAAACAGACACTCGAATTTTATTTATAGATATAGATGATAGTACAATATCATGCATGGCAACGGAACAAGAACACCCTCAATGTCGTTACTTGCCCGTAGGAGACCTCAAAGTCACCCGGAGAATGGGAAGCAGCGCTCTCTTGAAAAACATGACCACTTTATTACGATTGCCAACACGCTTTTCAAACGATATCTTTTTTTTTGGGACTAATCCCACCAGGCATTCCCACCACTGTAACTCCTGTAAGCCAGGATCCACAATGGTCTCCATAGATCACACCGAGGTTTGACCCTCAGGCAGTCCCGGGAAATGATTTTACTTGGCTTCGAAACGGCACCAAATTTAATTAGAAAATGTTAAACAGGAGGAGTTGGAAGAGTTTGATTTCACTTTCGTCCTAGGCAATGCGGGAGACATGAAGCAAAATTGACTAGTTAGTCAATAAATAAGAAGACGTGCAGTTACGATAAGCGCAGACTCACAGCACCAGGGATATGGGAGAACTAACAGGACCAATCTTAAAGCTCACATATATGTGAGCTTTAAGATTGATTGCTATAGTAGTTATGGCAGAAACGTCTGAACGCACGGAAATTTTCTCAACAAGGTCCATATAGTATACTACTCCAGAGGTCACTTCCAAATTGTTTAACATATGGTCGCGCTCGTTACGACAAAGATCGCACTCCCAGAGAATGTGGTGTGCTGATTGTTCATACAACGATATCTTGTGCACAACTATGTAATAGGAAGGCAATTTGAAATGAAACCCTATATCAACCCGCCTGGCCAGCGTAGCAAATTCCCTCCCGATATGGAGGAGGCTCAAATTTGTTAGTGGGACGTATATGAGCTAAGATAATAATGATTATAACTTTGAATTACTTTGACCTTTATCTGAATCGCAGTGACGGGGTGACGCGTTGTGCACTCAATCGATAAATTTATTCAATGAAATATGCATATGCTGTGACCTTGTGTTGTATGCACCGTGATAACAACTCGACGATACATTTAAGGGATAATAAACGGACTAGTTACTTTTTTAAAGCAATAACCCTTTTTTTCCATCCAACTATAATCGTCTGATAATTTGCAATAATTGCAATAATTTCAATTTAATTGTGTTAAATTTGACAATATGTAAGTGCCCTATCGGGGTTTATGCATTATAAAGGATTTGAATTTGAAAAAAATTGTAGGGTATGGCCTGGACACTGGCCAATCTGTTCTTAACTTCGTTTGTTCATTGTCATGTGCGTTTCTTTGTTCAGTCATTGTCACCGAATCGCTTAACCAAACTGAGAGATCAAGAGTGTCTGGCACAGCCAAATTCTTGTCATTATAACTAAGATACAGGATTAGAGAGACAGAAAGAAGACCAAATTGGTGTTACGCAGACATTGATTTCCTATGAAAATGTGATAACCCCGATAAAGTCACTTTATTTAAGGTTGCAAACATTCAACAACATGATCCATTTTTTCGCGTGGGAAAATGTAATCTTTACGCATGCCCTGATAGATGGGGTATGCCGAACTTAGCGTTGATTAAGGGTCAGCGCCACTACCAGCTAAAACCCAGCCGCTATGCCTGTCCTTCGGTTACAGCAAAGTCATGGGACTGTTTTCACATGCACCACAATCAACAACGTGATCCTACTGCAACAGAAGTGTCATCATCATCATTCATCATTTCAGCCTATCGCCATCCACTACTGGACGTAGGCCTCCTTCGTGTTACGCCACAAAGTGCGGTCCTGTTCCGCTTGCATCCAACGACGCCCAGCAACTTTCACCAGGTCTTCGGTTCACCTAGTGGGGGAGTGTCCGATACGTGGTCGCCACTCGAGAACCTTTCTTTCCCAGCGATTGTCGGTTCGTCGAGCGATGTGGCCTACCCAGTGCCACTTCAGCGTGCTAATTCTTCATGCTATGTCGGCTACACCCGTTCTTCTGCAGATTTCCATATGTCGGATTCTATCTCGCAGAGAAATCCCTAGCATAGCCCGTTCCATAGCACGCTGAGTGACTTTGAGCTTGCTTATGAGGCCCACATTTAGGGACCACGTTTCCGTGCCGTAAGTCATCACTGATAGCGCACACTGATCGTAAACCTGTGTACAGTGGATAAAATACTGACCTGGCGTCCCGAACATTTAATCGATGCTCAGTAAGTTTAGTTCTTTGTGTGATGCAGAAATCATTGTTCTGAGTCTGCATGTAATTTGTGTTAAATATTTTTAAGTTTGTGAAGTCTGTGGCAACTTAAGATTTATTTTCATTTAAATAAATATGTTATCTCTCTATCATATGGTTTTTATTACTCCCAATAGAATTAGAGTTGACATTTAAGATGAAACTAAATTCGGTAGAAAATCCAAGGAGTGACTGTCCTGTCTATTCAAGGGTTTAAAATCAGACGCGTCTAATAATAACAACGTCGTAATAACTATAAGTATTGGTAAAGATTAATTTGTTTTCATTGTTTATTAAACGTGTAGCGAATAGTTAGGAACACTCTTCTAAGGAACTCCTAAGAACTACTGCGATGGGTAAACAAGGCGATTTTGGCATATGCCCTCTGAAGAAGCTTATTCACAACTTCGATAGGCTATTGGACATATGGGATGGTATGGAATGTGTTGAGTTTTTCTTTGGTGAGTTTTGAAGTAAACGTGAATGGTCTTGTTGTGATCTTTTATTATATCCAATATCTTAGTGCTAACATATTAAATATTTTTAATGACATTTTATGTAATGTGATGCAGAAGAACTACTATGATGAATGAATGATATATACGTGCTTTACAAAGGACGTTTTTCATCAACGGATGATATCATTAAAAGTGTGGCCATAGAACTGTTGAAAACTGTAATTTGATTTACCGCACATTTATCGCACACTAACTAATATAAAGAAAATAAAGATGTAAGAAAACTGATAATTTGGGCAGAAAATTATAAGGCAGGACGGCCAACAAGACGCTCGTATTAATAACCGATTTCGAATACAAAAAAGCCTTTTCCTTTATCACCCGAAACTTTTTATTACTTTTTAAAAACCTATCTTCTTATATCAAAGGAAATAATTTTGAAATGGCTCTTTATATTTGCACAGAATAATAAAAACTAACAGTTTAGTTACATAGAGTAATGTAACTCAACAAACCCTGGTCCCACGTACACGAATAGGTTTTTATTGCTTAAGTTTGTCGTTTCGGGTCAAAGTTACTTCTAAAACTTATCTAATCAAGTATCATAAACAACGGTTACTTGCAATGAGACCAAACGCACGACCCAGGGAGGACAGGACACGTCCACGCCATTGATAAAATTTTATTTATAGGCTAACCATGAGGCCGTATAAAACTCGCCAAGAAATTATTCTTGTAAATACACAAATTAAATTCCTTCTGGTAATGGAGTAAGAAATAAAATTCTCCACTTCCTATCTTGTACGTGGATGTCGTATACGACTAAGGGATATAATATTCATATGTAATAGAAGGAAAACTGGAAATAAAACCCACCAATAACATGTCTGACTATACTAAGACATGGTATAGTAGGCCAATTTGCCTCCTGTTGTAAAGGAGGCCTGACTGAGCCCAACAGTGGGACTTATAAGGACTTAAATGTAATGAATAAAAGAAGATTATTGACACTTTCTAAAACATTAAGTATTTTTATTTACCTTAAGTATTAAAAAAATACAATATTATAAGTACTAAGCATATAAAATGGTTGCCTAACTATACGAAGCGCCAGCATACAAATATACAAAGGCTTGACAATTAAGAAAAATAGTTTGGCAAATGTGATATCGATGCGTGCCAGGCCCCGGGGGGAGTGTGCCAACACGCTTGTGTGCCAGACGTCACGTGAATATATGCCAAGTTCTAGCGTTACTTTAGACTAAACTTAGTTAATGTTTTATCTAGTGCTAGCAACCCGCTTTCACTTCGGTCTTCATTCAATCGCCTTACCCGCATAGTTCCTGTTCCCGTGGGAATACCGGGATAAAATATAGCCTAAGTTACTCCCTGATACTATAGCTTTCCATTGGTGAAAGAATTCTTGAAATCGGTTTAGTGGTTTAAGCGTAACAAACAGACAAATATACTTTCGCATTTATAATATTAGTAAGAATATAACATTTAACATCGTATTATTTTAATATATTTAGATATATATAGTACTCCTGCACAAAATTGGAAGAGAAGAGGCCCCAGGATGCCATGAGTGTGGCGCGCTATTGGACGATGCGCGCCACACACTAGAAGTATGCCCCGCCTGGGGGCCTCAGCGTCACGTCCTGTCAACGGACATGGGAACAGCGGACCTGTCGTTGTCGACCATCATCTCGAAGATGCTCGGCAGCGACAGCTGTTGGTCGTCGATGGCCTCCTTCTGTGAGGCTGTCATTACAAGGAAGGAGGACGCGGAGCGGGCACGCGAGGCACTTGCGTCCGCAGACTCGCTCCGCCGGCGGCGACCAGGATGAATGATGACAGGACGTGGCCAGACGGCCAAGCGTCGGGGATAGAATGTCATCAGATGATCTCTCCGGCACCTCGTAAAAGCGCTGAAGAGGCCGCTGTGGTTTTAGTGGGTATTTCGGTCACTTCTGTGGCCGGCGAGTCCCACACACACTCCCCTGTCTGTAACCGGCGGGGGATAGTGCGTAAATGCATTTCCACAGCGAGAAAAAAAAGATATATATAGTACTAGCGGATTACGTATGGTGCTGTAAAAAAAATTAAAACTCGGAATATAACTTTATATCAATACGTCTGCCCAGCATAGTATGATAGGTCAA
This sequence comes from Lymantria dispar, assembly GCA_032191425.1. Classification (NCBI taxonomy): domain Eukaryota; kingdom Metazoa; phylum Arthropoda; class Insecta; order Lepidoptera; family Erebidae; genus Lymantria; species Lymantria dispar. Next base: position 33,609,301 of record CM063453.1, read on the forward strand.
TATCCTTTCCAATGGAAAGAAGGTTCAAAGAAGCCCAGCAATGAGACGTATATTAGCTATGATGATGATTAATGATTATGATGATGGAGTAAGAGTATCAGTACTATCATCACTATCTACTTCTTGCTCGTGGCTGTTGTAAGAGATAACTAAGGGTACGTAGATACTATCAATGCAAGAGAAGGAAAACTCGAGATACAACCCCATACCAACCAGCGTTTTGACCAATATTTCATCTATTGTGAAGGAGATTCGAATCCAGCAGTAGAAAAATATGAGCTAAAATGATTAAAAACGAAATAAAATAGAAGCACTTTACTGTGTTGTATTGTTTTGCTAACATTAAAAAAGGTGACCCAACACCAAGATCCCAACTTATTATGAAGTGACCAGTCCCCACTGCGCTTCGGTTCTAGCCACTTTAGTGCCGCATTTTAAGACTGCAATGTCTCGTGGATGGACCGAGGACTAGTCCGCCACCCCCAAAGGGGACTGACCGCGTGAGGGCTCCGACAGCACTGCCTTGTAACGGGGCCGTTGAAGGGATCGAAAAGGTAACTCGCCGGGCCGGCCATGGATGTGAACGGATCGGTACCGGTGGTCAGCCCAATGGCGATGAGGAGAGTATCGTAGATTGTGGAACTGACCGCCGCTCATCTGTCATCCCAATAGATTGGGTGGGGTGTTCAGTCCAAATAGCCTTTTCAAATAAAAAAAAATGGTTGTCCGTAAAGTCGATTAGACATAAGAAATCATTGAATAAAAATTGCTAACTTTTATAAATTGAATTGAATTATCACTGAATTATCATCAATTTATATAATACAAAGGAGTTCATTAAAAAGTATTTTTTTTTCGATAACATTTATTTGCACTCGTTAATTGAAATATTTTTTTACTTAAATTAGAGATAGATGTGTCACAAGCCGAACGCTTAGACCGATCGTGTCTCTCTATCGCTTGTTCCACTCTCTCGCTTGCACGTTCAGCTCAGGCGGAACATGACAATGATTTTTTAGGGTTTCGTACCCAAAGGGTAAAAACGGGACCCTATTACTGAGAGCTAGACAGTTGAAATTTTCACAGATGATATATTTCTATTGGCGCTATAACAACAAATACTAAAAATAAAATAAATATTTAAGGGGGGCTCTCATATAACAAACTTAATTTTTTTGCTCAATATCGATAATGGCAATAGGGAGGCACTTGTTTACCTAGTCAATGGTACGGAACCCTTCGTGCGCGAGTCCGACTCCCACTTGGCCGATTTTATTTTTTATTGTCAACAGCGGCAAACGAGCAAACAGTACACTTGATGGTAAGTGATTCTGCCCCACATGGACCTTTGCAATACCAGGGGCAGATCCAGGCCATTTCCCACCGTAGAGTAATTACTCTTCTTAAACCTCGTTTAAAGAAGGATATGTCATAGCGCTTAGGAAACACAGCAGCAGGTAGTTCATTCCAAAGCTTGCACGTACGTGGGAGAAATGATCGCTGGAAACCGAGTCACGCTTTTTCGTGCGTTCCGTCGGCGTTCATCGATTTATGAGACGTTTTCACGTCAAAAAAAAAGAAAACGTGTTATATAAAAGCCAGAAACATGGCAGCGTCAATGAAAATACGCGCAAGGAATCAAATCGCTATTATTTACATAACACGGCAGGTATGTTGTAAAACAATTTACACGTATACGTGCGAAGTGGTGAAGCCCGTGAAAAGTAATACCTATGTATGTACGGCATCGACCATCTAACTTTAGCTCTACCGTTTTATTTACAACGGGTGTGCGCTCTCTTATATTATACGCACGAGTATACTCTATGCATACAATATACATATTATTACATTCATGCATTCAATATCTTATTATTTAGCTTATATATATTCTTTATTCTTCCGTATGGTGACGGAGTAAGAATACAATTCACCACTATAATATAATTTAGAATACAATTCTTACCTGTGGGTGATTGTACGAGACGACTAAGGAATATAAAACGCATATAACATCTATGTGAGAGAAGGAAAACTCGAAATAAAACCCTATACCAACACGTCTGATCAGCGTGGTATAGTAGGTCAATTACCCTTCCATTATAGAGGAGGCCCGAGCCCAACAGTGGGACGTATGTGGGCTGCGATGATAACGATGATGATTGATACAGGTGTCGTTTTTATAGCAGTACAGTAGGTCAATATCCCTCCTATTGTGTAGGAGGCTCGCTCTAAGCAGCGGGATATATATATATATGTCAGCTAAGCTCTGACGATGATAATGATGACTGTTGCAAGTTGACTGAACAGATGAAGTAGTGTTATTTCGCGCGAAATGTCGTTCAATATCCACGCCAAACATTTGTTTTATATAGTATATACATATGATTCTATAGAGTTAGAGACTAATTTGTATCCGTTAATTCCATATTTGTAAAGTCTCCTAATCATCCATCCATCAGCCCATACATGTTCAATGTTGGACATTGGCTTCCCCACGAGAATGCCACTTACAACGGTCCTGTCCTACTTGCATTGAAATGTACCCTGCGTCTTTCAAGATGTCGTCAGTCCACCTAGTAAGGGGTCGTCCTACACTGCGTCGTCCGGTTCGTGGTGGCCACTCGACAACCTTTCTGTCCCAACGGCTGTCGGTTCGACGAGGAATGTGGCTAGCTGACTATGTCGTGTACATCCATTCTTCTACTAATTGCCGTATTCCAGATTTTATCATTTATAGAAACACAGAGCATAGCCGGCTCTATAGTACGTGAAGTCTTCTACGATACAGTAATTTCATCTTTAACGCAAATCCTTGTCTTTCACTAGCAGCGTATAGGTTGTGTCAATTTAGATTTCTCCAACTAAATTTCTATCAAACTATTATTATTCAGTTTAAAACTGGAATACTTCATATAATGACTTATTATCGATATAATTGGCGTTATTATCACCTTCATATTTGTCGCATTGCAAATGAAACATCATGGTAATAATAAGACTGACCTTATGAGCATAGAATCGATGACAATACACGAGGCAAGGTTAAAGTTTTGTGGCTTCTGTGAACAATCAACATTTCCATTGATGTAGACACAAGATAGATTAACGGATTAGAGAGTGTACGACACCTTCGTGTGTCATATACCGTGACCTTACTGTTACTGAGACATACTGTTTAATTGATTTATACATACATCGATAAGTAAGCAGTAACGAGGATAAGGAAATGCGATAACTATTAAATACCTGGTTTAGTAATAAAAAAATAAAAAAAAATAAAAAAGAAATAATCTAAATTAAACATTTTAGTGAACCATATAGAGTGTACACATTTTTATCAAATTCTGTTTAAAGAGTGAGATAAAAACTGAGATCTTCAGATATGTCGAAACGTTCTATGGACAGTTATATAAATCATCTCAAAACAATAAACCAAAAGACAACAAGTTTGTCGGCTTGGTCCAAGCTCCTAGATCAAATCTAAATCGGTACTATATTGAAAAAATCTCGTGTTTGCTTTTTAAATAATTTAAAAACAAAAAGACACCAGGAGATAATGTTTATGTTACCATTGAACTCCTAAGTGTAAGTCAAGTTAACTAAAGGCAAGCCAGTATTAAAACCCCTACAGAAGCTGTTTAATTCTGTCATCCTCTAGGGCGATGATTCAGAGTTGTTGACCAGGAGTGTGGTAGTATTATTTTTCAAGAAGGGTGATAAAACGCTCTTAAGACATTGCAGACCCATTCTACTCTTGCGCCACGCTACAGGTTGTTTTCGAGAGTCATTACAAATCGACTCACGTGACGACTCTGAGCCACCTGAATAAGCCGGTTTCCGAAAACGTTATAGTACCATAAACCACATCAACATGTGCCGGCAGATTATATAGAAAACTGAAGTATACAATCGATCTCTGTGTATAGCGTTTATGGACTATCGGAAAGCCTTCGACTCTGTCAAAATTTGGGCAGTACTGTAATCTCTTCAACGGTGCCAAATCAACTATTGTTATATCATAGTATTGAAGTGTTAATGATCCAATTTCGAAAATGAATTTAGCTGACGCATCCGACTGGGTTGGAAGCGTGCAGAAAATGTACCACAATATCTAAAATGACAGTGTGTAACTTACGGCATGGAAACGTGGCACCTAAATGTTGGCCTCATAACCAAGGCCGAAATCGCTCAGCGGGCGATAGCATGGGCTATGCTCGCGCTTTTTCTGCGAGATAAGATACGAAATACGGGAATATAGAAAATGAGAGGAGAATAGCAAGTGTCACCGACAGAGCACGAAGAATCAATACGCTGAAGTGGCCATGGCCATATTGAACGACGAACCGATAACTGCTGGAGAATAAAGGTTGTCAAGTGGCAACAATGTATCGGACGATGCAGTGTAGGACACTCTTGCATCAGGTAGACAGACAACCTGGTGAAGGTTGCCGAGAGTCGTTAGATCGATCTTTCATGTTTTCTACCAAAATATAAGGGAGGCTTACGTTCAGTAGTAGACAGCAGAGAACAGAATGAAATAAAAAAAAAACGTGTGGCTCTCGGGGACTACCGTGGTAAACATCAAGCATAGCATTTTTTATGAACTTATGCAATTATAATTATTTATTTATTTATGCAGTATTTTTTTCTTTGATCTTAATTTAAGTGTTTCTTTGATATTAATTCAAGTTACACTTTTTGAGCGTGGTGACCGAAAAGAAAACAAATGTACTATATGTATAATAATTAAGACGGTTTGGATTACCACTGTCGTCCGCTGAATATCGATTGGACCGTTAGAAAACGCGCCAAAACCCTTTTTAACGTAAGCTACACAAAGTGGTGGCATGTGTGCGCACCGAGACAGACGAACGCAGAATGTCGACGTCTCGACGACCGTACGCTTGGCCGAGCTGCCGCCACCCGCGCACCATGTAGCTCGTACCATGTAGCTAGCTACATGGTAGGGGGGTCTGAGGTTTTATTTTCGTTACGGCATTTCTTGATTCGGTTGCCGCGCTAAGTCTGCGATAAAAAATAATGCAATAGCTTAAAATTTCGCATATGGTTCGAAATATCTAAATATTTTGTCAAAGAAACACAATTTATCAAAAAAGCAAAAACAGTAAGTCAATCGATGATCGCGATATAAGTAGTATATATGATTGAACACGCAATATGTAACAAAACTAATATACTCAATATCTCTACTGACATGATGTCGGCTTCTGATCGAGTTACTGCTAAAACTTTCTCCTCGCCCCTTTCTGAATTCAACTGAACAAATTAGGTAACTATGAAACTGGGACGACTATATAAAGAGTTTAATACTTGAATATAGTGAGATAGTGAGCATTATTAGCTATAATAGCTATAATATTGCTTGAAGGTGTCGTAAAAGCTGACTGAGAGCTCTATATAAAACTATACCAATGCTACCTAGTGCGGTGTGGCATTGGGTTATAAGTGTGTTAGAGTTACTATTAGCCAGTGTAGCGAGGAGTAAAGAATGACGTATTTCACCACCCTTTACTGCCCGTGGGCAAACGCGGCCAAGGAATCTCCAGAATAGACAGCAGCACTCTACTGTGAGAAAAGGAAAACTCGAATTAAAGTTATTTTCGATCCCATCTATCCAGCGTGTTTTAGTAGGTCATTTTTCTCCCTTATTGTGAAGGAAGTTCGAACCCAGCAGTGGGATCTATATAGGTTAAATAGAAGGAAGAAGGAAAACCTAAAAGCTAAAAATTAATTGCAACGCAGGGTCGACTTTTAAAATGGCCACTTCTATTCTTTATACAAAAAAAAACATTAAACCAATGTACCATTTGGCCAGTGCCTTTAAGTAGATACTTAAAACCCCCATTCACAAAATTGTAACCATAAAAAGGAAATAGATACGCAATGTCGTAAATACAAAATGACGTATCACAGACAAGATATAAAATAAACCGAATGCGGCTTAATAGCCTCGTACCACAAGTGCAAATCATTGAATATATGAATAACGAACAACATAAATGGGTAACATTATACACTCATTTGCAAAAAAAACGGGCACCTAAGCAATGAACCATTTCAAATGTTAATATTTCTTTGTTTGATAATTATAGGTAGTTTTATCCACACAATTTGCTAAATTAATAAGAAAATAATCGTTTTCATCAGTATTTCATAAAATTTAGATACAATTTATGGGAAATAATGCTAAACCTCGCTAGTAGTGTATATTCGCTAGTAGTGCATATGCTCATGAAGTAAAAATAAAAAAGTTTTTTTGTTTGTTTTTCTTTAATAAAGTAAAAGCAGATAAATGTTTAGTATCGAGTGTGATCCCCTCTAGCTAAAATCACAGCTTGAATTCATCTGGGCATGCTAGCGAGTATATCCCGGATACTTGCTTGCGGAATACGTTCCCACTCCGCAGTAATCACATTCTTCAGCTCTCTGATGGTCTGCGGAGCCGGGTGTACTGATCTCACACGCCGTTTCAGAACGTCCCAGACATGCTCTATGGGATTGAGGTCGGGACTTCGAGCTGGCCAATCCAAACGACGAATGCCGACCTCTTGCACATACGCATTAACATCGCGGGATCGGTGGGCGCGAGCATTGTCGTCCATAAAAATCGAGTCTTCACCTAGAGCGGCCAATGCGGGTTGTGCATGAGAAATTAGAACTTCCGTTATGTATCGATGCCCAGTCAGTGAGCCGTTTTCAATGAAGACTAACTCTGTACGATCCATTGAATTTATTCCTGCCCAAAACATAACAGAGCCCCCACCATAAGGTGTGATTTCTTCGAAACATGCCTCTGCAAAGCGTTCTCCTTGTCTTCTTAGCACTCGCCGACGTCGATCTTCACCGAACAGAGATATCCTGGCTTCATCAGAGAACAAAACCCTATTCCAATCGTCTTGAGTCCATGATTCACAATTTCTAGCGAACCTAAGCCTGTGAACTCTGTGCTCACGGAGTAATTTGGGGCCGCGGGCCGGGCGGTGACTGCGTATATTGGCAGCGAGAAGCCTCCTCCTGACCGTCCATAGACTAATATGCACATTTCTTACTTCTTGGAGGTTGTTCTTAAGATCCACATACGAAGATTTGCGATTTCTCAATGCGCGACTCACAAGAAAACGATCATCCCGTGGTTGGGTACATGGTTTTCTTCCAGAACCAGGCCTTCTCTCGACGGAACCAGTCTCCTGATATCGCTGCCAGGTCCTTTGGACTGTCGAGCGACTAACATTTAGCCTCCTAGCCACGAAACATTGGCTGCAACCCTCTTCAAGCAGCGCGATAATTTTGGTAGCTTTTACCACTTTATCTACCATTTTTGATACAGCCAAACAGCATTAAATAAAGCTTTGACAGTCAAGGATATGAAATTAATCGATAAAAATTGAATAAAAGTTATGAAAGTCGATGTTAACTTCTGGAACTTCGCGCCAAAAATGTAGGATAAAAAGGGGTTTTCTGTAAAAATGAACATCAAATGAAAAATTGAATTTAGAACGTACTTTTTTAAATACCACAGCATTTTTAAAACCGGCCAGTAACGTGTACAAACGATTGAAACCTTTTTGGTATTGTATCTTTTTAAATATGAATGAAAATCAAAACCGCCCGTTTTTTTTGCAAATGAGTTTATATAGAGTATTTGAAATATGAATATATTTATATTACTCTATGATTAATGATGAATAGTTAATAATGTAGAACGTGAATCAGAAAAACGTAAATAGAGTTTAGTGGTTAGCTTGTTTAGCGCATGCGCGGGACATTACCGTACGGGGTGAAGAGGCAACAGAACGGGGAGGAAGGAAGGGGATAATAAAATAAGGAGAGGCCGCCCCCCACTCCCTCTTACGTCTGGGCGCACCCACACTAACTCACTGAACCAGGATGTACAAGACTAGCTAATCATGGATCTTGTAATTTTAACATTTTAGCTACGGTCTTGCTTACTTAAGTCCGACGTGAATATTTTCTTTTTTATGAAAATGTGATTATTTACAGAGGCAAAGTAAAAGGCGCATTGCGTAAAATCAGTTGTCTTGTCACGCGAACATTTTGCGCAACAAATATATTTATATTTTCATAATTCATTCTAGCTTATTTCATACGAATTATATTTTTCAACGTCTGCCTTATTTTTCAAGAAGATAATTTATGTTTACTTATTTTCGTTCCGTGTGGTGACGGAGTAAGATTACAATTCACCACACCCTATCTTGCCCGTGGATGTCGTAAAAGACGACTATGGGATATAATATGCACATAATATCTGTGCAAGAGAAGGAAAACTCTAAACGAAACCCTATACCAACATGTCTGACCAGCATGGTATAGTAGGTCAAAATTCCCTTCCATTGTAGAGGAGGCCCGTGCCCAACAGTGGGATGTATGTGGGCTGCCATGATGATGACTTCTTTTCTGTTTTACAACATTGTAACTAGTGTTTACTGATGGGGTAAATATACAATGGCCACTATTCTTGCCTTAAACATAAGTAATCTTTAAAAGTAGACTAAAGATCCAAGCAGATAACATAATTGCAAAGGAAGGACATGCGAAATAAAACCGTGGTATAATAGGTCAATTTTCTTCCCAATGTGGACGAGGCTAGAAACCAGCAGTACGTGTATGAGTTAAGATGATGATGAATTTGCCAGTAGAGGCTGTTCTGATGATACGTCAATAGTCCCCTACTAGGTGAACTGGCGACATCTTACAAGTCGCAGGGAGTCGTTGGATGCAAGTGGCACAGGACCGTTCCGAGTGGCATTCTCGTGGGGAGACCTATGCCTAGCATTGGACGGCTGATGGAATGGAAAAAACATATCTTCCTTATTTATTTAGGGGTCGTCCTACGATTATATAATTAACAAACATAAATTATAACCAGAATCGACGTTACCTTTTTCGGTTCAAACAGATCTTTGATGGTAATGGAACTCCGATACTCGACAAAACATTTGGCACATTGATCGCTAAGTTACAAACAAACAAGCACATTATAAATTACTTTTTTTATCAAGTCGTACGAATTCCTGAGATAAGCTTATATCTCTTCAAGTTTCCACCAATAATGTAATTATTAAATTGGTCATGCGTCGCTTCGGAAACATCACATATTTAATTGCATTCATTTACAGAAGTTTCGGTCCATCATCACAAATCTATTACCAGTTCATGGAGTACTTTATGACAATAAGGGTTGAAATTATTATACAGTAATTAGACAGATGTTATAAAGTTATCTTACATTAATTCACTGTTATTTAGTCTAATGATGTTTATAATGCATCTCATCTCAGTCCATACACGTCCCACTGCTGGGCTCGGGCCTCTTCTACTATGGGAGGGATATTAACCTACTATACCACACTGGTCAGGCGTGTTGGTATGGAGTTTTATTTCAAGTGTTCCTTCTCTTGCTTATGTTATCTACTTAATAAATCTCTTAGTCTTTTATGACATCCACGAGCAAGATGTGAAGAGGGAGTGGTGAATTGTATTCTTACACCGTTACCTCACAGATTTTTCAATTTAACGATGAAAATAAAAATTTTAATTATAAGATTTTATTCAAATAACCAGTCAATTTACCCACATATATCACACTTTAACAAGATACCTAATAAAGTTTATAAAAGATGCATTTTGTTAAACCTTACCTACTTCATGCAATTTGCGTGCAGTTATTACGTTACAGTTACACAATAAATCCTCTAATAATGGCGTCGAGTATTCTAATTCTTTAAACAATATAATAATAATTGTTGTCACATCTTAGTCGTACGAGGAAACGTACGCCTTAAAATTCTGATAAGGGACTCACCAAGAGACTTCTTTGTTGTGATGACTAATTTACTGCGATCGCCAATCCGCCTACCAAGCATCACAGACACTATCCCCTTATTTACAAGGGAGACCTACTTCTAGCAGTGGCTGGTGTTAGCTGAACAATGATGATTATACATTTTATCATTCTTTATACTAGTTCATCATTTCAGCACTCATGAAATCGTATCTTGAAATACTGAAAGGTAAACGAATAGGAATAGTATTAACAATACTAAAATATTTTTCAGTATTCAGAATGCCAACTCCGAAATGTTCCTTTTCATTTGCTCGCAGAAGCCCGATATTTTCACACCCTAATACCTACAATAATGTGTGCAAACACTGTGCCCTCCTTAACTGTAGTGTAACTGCATGTAAAAAACTGGTTAAAAACTGGTTACTTACCCAATCTTACAAGGCGACAGAAAATCTTATAAAACACAAATCGCCCTACTTACGAATATGTTTAAAACAATAATGCCACTTGAATCAGTAAATACACACACACACATGCACGCACGCACGCACGCATGCACGCACGCACGCGCGCACGCACGCACGCATGCACGCACGCACGCACGCACGCACGCACGCACGCACGCACGCTCGCACGCACGCACGCACGCACGCACGCTCGCACGCACGCATACACGCACGCACACACGCACGCATGCACACATATACGGACACACTTTGCACTTATAGTTTTAATATATTTCACTACCTGCATGTCAGAATATCCACATTGGCTGATATTAAAATCTAGTTATATGTAACTGTATAATACCTTCTCCAATGTTATTAAACGAGAAATGTTAAAATGTCTTACACACAATCAACTTGTGCTCTGAATCCCAAGATACAGGCCCCGTAGCCTAGTTTGGGAGTCCTTGTCTATGTAAGCTTTATGTAAAGACTTTAATGGTAATAAACATTGTTATTATTATTATGTATCTCCGTTTCACGGGCTCTTCCTAGGGAAGATACTCGGTCCTTTGAAAGGCTTACATGGGGATATGGATCCAACACGCAGAGGCCTTTAGAGAAATTACAAAAAAAAAATATATTTTAAAATCTAATGATTTCTGATGTTTACTCGAGTATTACACATTGTAAATAAAACTATTGTTAACGATTTAATCGCGTTTGTATTTGATTTTTGATTGCCCGACGTTTCGAACACTTTGCAGCGTTCATGATCACGGGCGGATGTCAAAAATCAAATACAAACGTGACAAAACCGTAAAGTTTTATTTACAACTAGCAATCCGCCCTCGCTTCGCTTCGGTTTTAGTCGCTTTACCCGCGTAGTTCCCATTCTCGTGGGAATACCGGGATAACATATAGCCTATGTTACTCCCTGATATTATAGCTTTCCATTGGTGGAAAAATTTTGAAATCGGCCCATTCGTTTTGAAGATTACCCGGAATAGACAGACAGACAAAAAAATATAAAGTGATTTTTAGGCATGTGTATAGTGTAAATAACCGTGTGAGTATGAAAAAAGCCTATTATTATGACATTACAAACAGACACTCCAATTTTATTTATTGGTATAGATATTCTAAAATTTGTGATAAAATTTTTGGTTTATTATTTTATTAAATTTTAATTTCAAACGCTAAAAACCGTCGACGTGATAGGAATCACTTAGAAATAAGTGGTAATATGCTCTTAGTTAAGAACGTAGATTGACTACAGTTTTTAAGTTACACCTAACACACCGAAATAAGATAGATGGATGTTATTTGGCAGTATGATTTAATAGATTCTGGTAATAAACCTTTTTTTAAGAAATTCTATCACTTTATTGAAGTAATTATGCATCTATAAGTCAAATCCTTCTTCCGTGTGGTGATAGAATAAGAATACAATGCACACAATATCTTGCCCGTGGATGTCGTAAAAGACGACTAAGGGATATATGCAGATCGCATCTATGCAAGAGCAGGAATACTCGAAATAACACGCTATACCAAACCGCCCGACTAATTTGGTATAATAGGTCAATTTTCCTCGCATTGTGGAGAAGGTTCGAGCCTCGAGTGAAATGTATATAAACCTCTACACTTAGAATAATAACGTATAGAAGGATAGTTTCAATACTTCGAAAGTTCGAAACATAAATCTAAAAATACTAATGGCGCGCAGACGATTACACACGTACACACGCACACCACTATACAAATTTTGAAATCAAATTTTGTTTTTATTAACATAAATCGTCGAAATACTTTTAAAAGTAATGTTAAAAACCTTTTTAAGTTTTTCAAATGGTGTCACCATTTGAATGCACAAACCGTCATAATTACCTATTTATTTTTTAAGAGTTGCGTACGTACGTACAGTACAATGACTTGTACATTACGGAACGGTTCCGGCGTAAGCTCCATTAGGCTTCAATTGAAATGCTTCACTTTTTGTGCGCGAACTTACCTTCTATACGTTATTATTCTAAGCCTCTACATTACAAAAAATATGATCAATTTCTTTTTGTCAAAATATTAAATAAATATCTAGTTGACTTAGCTTTTCTCGGTATAATTTTTTTTTCGTAAATTGTTTTTTTTTGACGAACTTATTTAGATATATATTAATAAAAAATAAAAGTGATGAAATAATGAAAAAAAAATCAGAAATTACAAAAACAAAATTATAATAACACCGAGGTTCGATCTCACACTGTTTGAATGCGACTGGACAACTTCCCAACTGAGTTATTGTCACTCTTGACAGCGACGGCGAAATTTTAATTCCTATTCAGAGAATTTCAATAACATTATATGCTATTCTATTGATTAGCTAAAAACACCAACAAAATAACATTTTTTATAAATAAAACCTAGCTAGATTGATTTTTTGGCCCCGAAACCTCTAGTATGCCAAATTACATCAAAATCGTTGGAGCCGTGAATTGCTCGTTTAAAGATATAAGATTTGCTACCTGGTACTGAAACCTGGAACCACAAAGGAACTGGTACCACAGAGGGAACAATCTATCTATCGTCACGTATTTGTAATAGAATCGCAGACGGTGATATTGTTAATATTCTCAATCTAGATAGAAATACACATTAAGTTTGCTGTGACTTATCGCCATCTCAGATATTATGAAGATAACAAAATTAAACCTGTAGTTACTTAGCTCATTGTAAAATATATAACGTAGAATTTTACTAAAAGCTTTTGGATATTACCTTCGTAACTGGCTAAAATAATGGTAAACTTTGTATAACCTGCCTTTGTATATTTAATTCATGAAAATGGTTTTAGCTTTTGAATAAAGAACCATTTTAAGATTTCTCTTTAGTTAGAAATTGGAATTACCATCAGTAAATGAGTAAAATTATTGTTAATTCTAGTGAATTTCTAGCAGTAGCAATATTTTAGTGTTTTATTACTTAGTACACGCTGTTTTCTAGCTTTTAAAATATATCACGACTCATAGTTCCTCATGTCATACTTTATTCATCATCATTTCAGCTCGTATATGTCTAACAGTTGGGCTCGAGCCTCCTCCACAATGGGAGGGCAATAGCCTTACTGCTGCTGCTCAGATAGGTCGGTATAGGATTTTATTGCGAGATTTCCTTCTCTTGTATTGATGTTATATGCATATTATATCCCTTAGTGTGTTTTACGACACCCATGTCCAAGTAGGGGGTGGTGATTTGTATTCTTACTCCGTCACCACACTAAAAACTTATTATTTATTATAAAAATAAAATACATGCAATAAATGGAATATGGTGGTGAAACTGTCGATCATAACAGTAGTTTCTAATATTTAAGTAAACACGGCGCATCACAAGTCAACAGCAAATTGTTAATCTATACCAATAAATAAAATTGGAGTGTCTGTTTGTAATGTCAAAATAATAGGCTTTTTTCATGCTCACACGGTTATTTGCACGACACCTATGCCTAAAATAAAGATTAAAAAAAATTTGTCTGTCTGTTTGTTTCGGGTAATCTTCAAAACGGCTGGACCGATTTCAAAAATTCTTTCACCAATGGAGAGCTATAATATCAGGGCGTAAACTAGGCTATACTTTATCCCGGTATTCTCACGGGAACGGAAACTACGCGGGTAAAATGACTAAAACCGAAGCGAAGCGAGGGCGGGTTGCTAGTTATAAGTAAAGTTGAAAATTTTGAATAACCCCCGACACAGACTAAAATAATAAAAAAGTATTATGTTCTCTTCAACAGGAATTATCAATTTATTATCATTTAACTATTATACTGACACACGTGAAGCACTTAATCGTGTAATCATACGATATTACAACATTTTAGTGCTGATACTCTTACACTGCTGGACCGATATTAACCAAACATAGCTAACAGCCACCGTAAGGAAACTGCCTTTCAAATAAAACATTTATGAGCTGAAATGATGATGAATAATCTAAAAAAAAGTGGGATCAGCAGTCTAAGCCTGTGTACACTGATCCATATAGAGCCGAGCGGTCCCGACCGTGTCACTCGAGCGTTTCACTATGACGTAGCAGCGTGGAATCACTCTAACATAACTAAAGAAGATTCACTTCAAAAACCTAAAGTAAATATTGCTTTATTGAGACGAAATACGTCAAGACTAATACTATGTCAGAAAGTCAGTGACAGATATTAAAAAGTGAAATTGTCCGACCAAAAAAACAATTTGAAGGTCTCTCATTTCGCTTTGTGGACGTTCAATTTATTTAACATTGTTACGTGTTGAAAGGAAACATTAATTACAAATGTTCGTAGAACTCCTTTATCTGAAAACTCTTGCTGCGGAACTTTCCGCTCATAATTTCGTTCCATTGTTCTGAACAGTTTTGGTGGTCCGCTGTTTGTTCACAACACATCTACTACCTAGATTTAAACTATAGATCATTAATTTTGTAATAATTTATTGGAGACAACTTTTGAGTAAAAAATACATAATTATCTTATAGTTTACGCGATATTATAGTAATTTATTACAGCATCCCCGTGGTGACGGAGTAAGAATACAATACACTTCCCCCTTTTTTACCTGTGGATGTCGTAAAAAATGTATAAGGGACTATAATCATCTCTTCACCCACGTAACTCCCATTGTTGGGCGAGCCCAATGGGCCTTTTCCATAATGGGAGGGAAGTGGACTTACTATACCAAGCTGATCAGACGTATTAGATGCATGTTATGTCTCTATATCATCTTATACGACACCCACGAGCAAGAAAGAGGGTGGTGAATTTTTTATCCAATTTTGATTAATAATCAACCGCATTTTTTCAGATATTTTTAGAGCGTGGAGTTCTTCAGAATATAAAAACAAGTGTTTGATATCTGTAATATTATAAATACTATAGACGATCTCCTTTTCGTCTTACATTTAATCATAAATTATATTATATAATATACTGTATCGCCGGACTAATTATATTACCTGTACTTGGATTCATTCAAATCATCATCATCATTTTGCTCTTATCCGAATTACTTGGGGTCGACGCAATATGTCATCTGTTTTGACATATTGCAAAAAGTTTCGGCAATGACTTTTATGACCGGCCGCCTGCCTGACGTCAACCCTCCTTGGGAATGTAATCGTTGACCCAAATGGTATCAGATGGAGTTGGTCCGGGTCAATCTAGGGCTCTTAGTCGTCTTTTACGACACCCACGAGCAAAGCAAGGGTTGGTAGTATTCGAAGCCGCTACCACACAGCACATATTATAATTCAAATATTATAACAAAAACAAGACAATTATTTTTAATGGCACAGTAAAACATCTCACATAAAGTTGAGAATGTGAACGAAAAATTGACTACTACAAGTAGTACTTTAATTTGTACCACTGAAGTCAAGGAACTCTGCACCGGTGGTCGACCCAACGACGAAGGCGACGTGCTATACGGGTGGGTTAAGAGTGTGCGTGCTTACGCCCCTTTGTCGCCCCGGACGGAGTGGTGCGAGGAATGCGCCGACCATAGCCTTTCCCCTAAAAAAAGACTTTAATTTGTAAAGCAGGGATAGATTTCTGATAGATACGGTCCAAGTATATCCGTGTGGTGACAGTGTAAGAATACAATTTACCATCCTCTCTCGTTCCCACAGATGTCGTAAAAGTCGACTAGAGGATGTAATGTGCTGATAACATCAATGCAAGAGAAAGAAAACTCGAAATACCCTATGCCAACACGTCTGACCAGCGTGGTATAGTAGGTCAAATTGCCTCTCATAAAGGAGCAAGTCTATGCCC
Organism: Lymantria dispar; assembly: GCA_032191425.1. Classification (NCBI taxonomy): domain Eukaryota; kingdom Metazoa; phylum Arthropoda; class Insecta; order Lepidoptera; family Erebidae; genus Lymantria; species Lymantria dispar. Next base: position 33,625,397 of record CM063453.1, read on the forward strand.
AACAGTACGACATACATAGGCTGCGATGACGATAATGATAGTTCAAGTCTTTTCTGTTCAAATCTTTTTCGTTTCACGAATAAGTTTCATAAAATGAACTATTTTTTTTTTGTGGGTGGGCTGCGGTCGGCGCGCCTCCGCACCACTCCGTCCGGGGCGACAGAGGGGCTTAAGCACGCAACTCCCGCAACCCACCCGAAAACCACGTCGCCTTCGTCGTTGGGCCGACCACCGGAGCTGGGTTACTTGACATCAGTGGTCGGCCCGACGGAATACCGCCTATTGGGGTACCCTCCCATCGACCGACGTCCCCCCCTCGGGGAGGACGTCGGTCTTTCCTCACGCGGTCGGCCTCTCGGCAGGTGACGGACTAATCCCCGGTCACGTCACCCGCAGCCTCGGCTAGGTTTAAAATGAACTACGGCACTTTTATTATTATTTTATTATCCAACGTTTTGAGACTATAAGAAAATTAATGACATTGCTAAATCCCCTAGAGAGTGAATAAAACTGATATGACGTCGGTAAACACTGAGGCAGTAAGGAAATAGAATAAAAAGCCTCCTGCTCATTTAGTTGCGGAAGTAAGTTCGCGAGCTTGTTCCCCGGCGGAAGCGGTTCGTGTATTAAAGTGTAAAACTCGACTTAAGCCGCCGTTCCGAATAAATAAACTCGCTTCTAAGAGATTATTTTTTTTAACTTTACGTAATATTTTTTTAAGATTAAAGCATTGCAGTATTTATGTTAAGGTTTTATTTTCAATAGACTTGAACCATACAGTTCAATGTCTCGTGTGGCGACGGGGTGAGACTATTGTAGTGGCCACCCATTACGGGCAACCGTAGGAGTCGTAAAGAATCCATCAGGAATCACCTACCAAGACTGACGATTATGGCATTAACCCCTCCCCCATTAATCTGGAGAAGAAAGATTCTCGAGCGGCAACAATCTGGGGAAGAAAGGTTCTTGAGCGGCAACAATCTGGGGAAGAAAGGTTCTCGAGTGACAACTTTTTATTATTTTTTTATTGCTAACGGTGGCAAACTAGCAAACAGTACCAGACACAGTTACCTGATTGTAAGTGTTGCTGCCGCTCGTGATCCTTTGCAAGGCCGCTGCCTACCGCGAAGAAAGTGAAGGGAGTGTGAAGGCGTGCAATGAGGCTTGGTGATACCAAAGGCAACACTAAAACCCACCACCCGCAAACACCCTCAGAAAGTTGAGCTGCCAGCTCTCTCACTCACTGATCCAAGTGCAGTAACAAATTGCTACTACTCGGACGTCGATTTTCTGCTCAGTGTGGTACTACCCCCGGACGGACCAGCCCGCGGCTGTAGACAGACAACTGTCGACAGTGTGGTCCTACCACGATGAAAAGTAACGATGCAACTACGTATCGAACGACACCGTGTAGGAAGAACTATGTGGAGCGACGAACTGATGAAAGTGGCTGTGTGGCGTTGGATGCAGGCGGTACAGGATCGCACTTTGCGGCGAAACATAAAGGATGCCTACGTCCAGCAGTGGACGGCAATGGACTGAATGATGATGTATTACGCAATGACCTCTGTATCTTATGGCCAATAAATTAACGCTAAAAATAAAACTATTTTTACGAATTTTATCGTGTTTGTATTTGATATATAATTGCCCGATATTTCGAACACTTTACAGTATTCATGGTCACGGACGACTAAGATATCTCACGTTCAATAAATAAGTCATCGTTACTATAGAGATTTATATGTACCCGCAATAAAATTAGTTATTAAGTATGAACCAGTTTCATACAAATTTATTGCCAGTACAAATAATTCTATATAAAAAAAAACTGTATTATTTTTGGTCGGTAATGCCTACTACCACCACCTCAGCCTACATAAGTCCCACTGTTGGGCTCGGGCCTCCTCCACAATGGGAGAGAAGTAAACTTATTGTACCGCGCTGGTCAGACATGTTGGTATAGAGTTTTATGTCAGTTTTCCTTCTATTACATAAATATTATATGCATATCATATTCCTTAGTCGTCTTATACCACACCCACGGGCAAGAGAGGGTGGTCAATTGTATTCTTACTCCGTCACCACACGGAGAATTAAGAATTGCGAAAAAAATCGGGAAGGAAATTGACCTTCCCGTACTATACCATGCTGGTCAGATGTGCCGGTATAGGATTTTGTTTCAAATTTTCCTTCTCTTACATAGATATTACCTAGATATCCGTTAGTCGTCTTTTAAGGTAGGTACATACGGACAGGAAAGGGAATGGACAATTCTATTCTTAGTCCGTCACCACACGCAAATCAATAGTAAACGGTAATAAGCCAATAGCAATAGTAGAAAGTTATTCAGAATAGTGCTGCTGCCTGCTCTCTCACGAGGTATACCTGACTCTCACAGAGAATCAAAAGATGGTAATACATTTTATTCTTTCCACCACACGGGAAATAAATGCTCATGCATTCCTAGTTAATTAAAGTACTGCACCCGTAAGGGTAACAAGCAGGACTGGTTACGGACGTCAATAATCTCGCTACCAAGATCGGCCCTACGACGAAGGAGAGGGACTACGGTGGCTTATGGGACCATGTAGCGTCTTTTCGTCATTCTTTGTAAATAAAACTACGGATTTTATCGCGTTTGTATTTGATTTTCGGTTTCTAACACTTTACAGGATTCATAGTCACGAGCGGACTAAGATATCTGACGTCCAAATAAGTCATCCTTATTACAGATATTTATAATTATCTACCAGCATTTTTTTTTTGGGTGGGTTACGGTCGGTGCGCTCCTCGCTCCACTTCGTCCGGGGCGACAGAGGTTGTAAACACGCACACCCGTAACTCACCCGCGACTCACGTCGCCTTCGTCGTTGGACCGACCACCGGAGCAGGGTGACTTCGTCAGTGGTCGGGTTATCTACCCGCTACAGAAATTAGTTATTAAATGTTGAATCATATTTTTGATTTAAATTTATTGGTTAATTCTTGTTTCGTAACTCGCTTCCAAACTTATATATAACTGTTCAGTATAGCACAATCTCTGTAAGTCAAAGAGTAATTGCGTTGATTCCAAAAGCAAAATAAACTGTCTACAAGCCGCAAGGAATTTAATCAGAAGTTGATTGCACAAGTTGAAATTGTAATAATTAAGTTTTCAACCGTGTCGAGGGGACGGTTTAGTGAGCGGGTAGCGACAGCTTAATATAACTTGATTTACAACACTGAAACTATTAAATGTATATTTTGTCCTTTATTAGTCTGTTCTCCTGTTAGTCTTTTCAGCTCATATGCCCACTTTTAGGCCAAAGCCTAAGCGCCACAATAGGAGGGAAATTTACCTGCAATAACTTCACTGGTCAGACGTGTTGGTATAGGATTTTATTTCAATTTCTCCTCTTGTATAGATGTTATACGCATATTTGAGGCGTTATGACATCCACGGGCAAGAGAGGGGGCGTGTGATTTGTATTCCTTCTCTGGTACTGCACGGCAATCCCCTTTTAATAAAAAAAAACTTGTACGGTGTAACCGTATACGCGATCAATAATATTCCAATATATAAATGCATATTCGTTTACTTCATAATCATTAGTTTAACGTCTCAAACGTACAGTTAAGACTACTGTCCTTTTATTACCATTTAAATATCGATATCTATCCTAACTAAAGGTTGTACATGTACAACTCTTACATATTGATGGTCCTTCGAGCTTTTGAACAGTGACTATCAGTTTTCGAGCAGAAATCCGTGTATAATAAACTCTGAAACTCGACAATCTTTATAGTCTTTCGGACAGTGAAAAATACCGAATGACTAGCAAAATAGAATTGTGCAGTACAATTAGCAAGAAAGAAGCAACATCCACGACATATCAAGCAAGAATAATATGAATAAATTGCCAACAAAAAGGTATTATAAATATATAATGTAGTATAACTTTAAGTAAATATAATCATTTATAAAATGTGGAGAAATTTCAGTATAGTACCCAGCGGGCTAATATATATATATATATATATATATATATATATATTCACGCCTTTTTCCCATAGGGGTAGGCAGAGTCCACTGCCCTCCACCTGCTACGATCTTTGACATATTCAGCGTAGCAGAGCGGTTCTCTGTGGGCCACTTTTCGCCCCCGACGGAAACGAGACGTGACGTGTCGCGAACCACATCGCCGCCATTCGTACAGTTTTTTTTTTTTAATTTTTGAAACTCATTGCGTTTCCGCGAGAAATACATACACATATAATTAACGGACACAAATTACATCCAGACTCAGAACAACAATTTGTGGATCGCACAAAGTGTTGTCCTGCGTGGGATTCGAACCCCCGACACTGGCGCTGTAGGTCACTAGCATTAACCACTACGCCATCTGTGCAGTCAATGTGGAGAAATTTCAGTATAGTACCCAGCGGGCTAATAATTTTTTTAATGTACTTCTTTTATATAAAATTGTGTACCACGTTAAGCAAATATTTGCTTTAGTTTGATGCTCATTCCGTGTAATAACGGAATAAGTATACAATTTACCACTCACTATCTTGCTCGTGGATGTTGTAAAATCGACTAAGGGATATCCCTTAGGTTATATGCTTACTATATAGTAAGCATATAACCTCTATGCGAGAGAAGGAAACTCGAAACAAAACCTATACCAATATGTCTGACCAGCATGGTGTAGTAAGATCAAGTTCCCTCCTATTGTGGTGGAGGCTCGAGCCCAACATGTGACGTATATGGGCTGCTCACTCCACAACTCAGCTTGTTAATCCAAAAAATATTGCTGTATTTTTTTAATAAATAAACTACTTTTACACATTTGTATTTGATTTTTGATTGTTCAACATTTTGAACACTTTACAGCGTTCATGGTCTTAGGCGGACTAAGACTCACATCCAACAAGTCATCGTTATTACAGTGATTTATATCTACCCGCTACAGAATTACTAGATATTAAATTTTGACTCACATTTTGACATAAATTGATTGCCAGTACAAAAAAAAATCAAATACTAACTACTCTAAACTACTACTCTAAACTATTTACTTTCTATTTTATCGCGTAAACATCAAAAATCATGATGCTTTTTTTTTAAAATATTCAAATGCCTAAATTTTGTTTGAATTAGATTTCACAAGCAATGCTCGATCACGATTTAGCGACTAGAGTATCCATCACGGATTTAACCTAAAATCACAATAAAATGTTAGACTCGACTTCCAATTCGCCTTAACTTTCCCCACGGGTTAAATCCAGTGACATAGAATATATGTATTCTTCGAGTGTATGATACTAAACTTGAACAAGTCGATATACATATGTACATATACAACTACAGGAAGAATACTGTCGATAACGTAGCTATACCAATAGTTGATATAGTAATGCACAGCGAATCTACACCTGGGCTCGTATAATGTTAACAAAATATTTTTAAATTCCTAAAATTTGAGGACCAGTAGTAGACTAAAAGGCATACATGTTAGTGTCTATGGTAATAAATATATATTCATCACTGGCAATGATGGGTTGTTGTCAGGCATATGCATGTGAGGCAGCATAATTTTAGATAATGATTTATAGTGGTAGGACTACCCTGTTGATAATTGTCTATCTACAGCCGTGGCACACTCTCGCAGAAAATCTACGTCCGAGTAGTAGCAATTTGTTACTGCGCTGTGTTCGGTGAGCGAGAGAGACGGAAGCACAACTTTGTGAGGGTGTTTTCTTGTGGTGGGTTTTAGTGATGCCTTTAGTATCACTGAACCTCATTGCATGCATTCGCACTCCCTTCACTTTCTTCGCGGAAGGCAGCGGCCTTGTAAATGTTGTCATATATAGAAGAGAATCTGTGGTGTGTATAAGAATTATGGATACAATTAATATGGCATTGGAATTGTCTGGCAGACTGCATCGGGCTATTAGTTCAAGGACCTCTTGTGGAAATGTTCATTACCCCTAGGGAAATGTCATCTGTGAGAGGAGAGTACACAGAGTACACTAATAAAAATGCTAAGTACATTGCACTGTATATTAATGGCAAAGATATTATATAACATCACCCCTATCGAGATGGTGCCCAGGTTACAATTACGATAGCTTACTACTACTTATCTAGTAATACCTACAAGTCTATAAGTTGTCGGTTGCACATTACAAATTACACGTGGTCACAACCACCACATTCACACGTTAGTTCACTGAGCGAGAGAAAGTTCACTGCACGTAGTGCGTTTACACTAATTACTAGCGAAGAACAAACAAGACGTCGACAAGGACTGCATCCCATGAGAAGCACGTCCCGACGCGTACTAGACCTGGACGTCCGCGGGAAAATGCGCGCCTTCAGGACGGCGTGTCGTTACCGCTTGGCGACTAGATGATGCGATCTCCAGCATCCTTTCTTCGTCGTTGAATATGCAGATAAGCACACAGTCTCTACCGGACTGGTAATCCGTCATGCATCTTTAAGCATGTAAGCGGAAGAGTGTTGCACCATGCTGGAGTGATAGCCAGCACAGCTGATGCAGCAAAGCTGACCCATGACGTGGCATGTGGCCAAAAGAATAAATATTCGACAGACTCACCGGTCATGAAGTCATTTTGAACAGGTTGCTAGTGTAATACGAAAAAAGGCGGCGTACCAGCGCGTTGCAAGCGGCGCCATTACGGGAACAAGAATAAAAGTAAGACACAAGCCCCGCACGCTCGGCGCGCGGGCTCCCACGTAGTCTTACATGGCGCGTCCGACTTCGCGCGATGACGGGATCCAAGAGAGAGGGACCTTTTACGACGCAACGCTTCGTGTTATGTCGCATCAAAGATGGCGTCATCCTCCTTCAAAAAGAAAGTTTCTATTGGCTAGCTAGCCAAGCATAGACCAAAACCGATCCATAAACCAATGTTATTGTGAATTACACTTGGCGATGGAATTCTGTATTTTATAAAATAATAAGATGATATGACATTCTGTGCTTTCCAATCCATCTTCTACATATAAGTATCTATACGAATTCTAATTGATTTGAATAATTGATTCATGTTATAGCGGATGCCATCTAGTAGCGTGAATGTGCAACTTATATTAAATATAACCGGTTTTATCAAATGACCTAGTGCCATCTATCGGCTCACTGTGGAATCCTAATAAATCTATTATATTAGACGGCTTTTTGAATGAATGTATGATAATAACATGCAGTGATATATTATATCACTATAAGGTCCATGTGCGGCAGCCACAATTACTACAAGTGTACTATTTGCTCGGACGTCGTTTGCTATGAAAATAAAAAAAATGATGTAATAAAATGATAGAAGATTCTGAAACGCTACCATTTTAGAAGCCCTAGAAAGATTAAAATTATGGCATACTTCGTAGTGCTCAGAGTTATAAATATTGACTATTTTGTCTTCTCTGAGCAGTCATACATCAATACGCTAAGAGCATCTAATCCGATCTTTGTTTAATTATCACTCTATTAATCTACCACTCAACTATCGTTGCTGTATACTAAAGAATAATTATCATTACACTACTATTAAAACGATTGAATAATTGATAATAATTAAGAATATCAATTATTACATATAAATTGAATATAGTAAACACAGCGAAATAGCAGTGAAGAACAGCTGATTGCATCCTTCCCGTTCGGGTACACTCGGCAGTCCCGAGTTCACACGATCGAGCCTTTCACCTCAGAGCGTGACGGACCAGGCTCACTAACAGCTTACGAAAGAATCTGTATGCGGTGTAAGAATTTTTTACTTCAAAAACCTTATAAACACAAATCTGTATAACTTTTTAACGAACAGCGAAAAGAAAAAGTATATAATAACAAAAGCTAAAGGCACGTTCTATATTAATGGTTCCGAGAAGTGTCTAGCGTGACAATCATGAACGTGTTGTCTACGCCACGCGTGCTACTTACTAGGTACACAATAGGATTTTACGTTTGTGACTAATATATAATACAAGATGGCGGATCGTGACGCCACACACGTATATTGTCAACATAAAAATATGATACAACTAGTATAATGTTGTCCGTATTATAACAGAATAACGGAATAACAGTTTACCACCAGATTTCTTACCTGTATCGAAGAGTTTACTAAGGGATATAATATGCAGATAACATCTATGCAAGAGAAGTAAAACTTGAAATAAAACCCCTTACCAACCCGTCTGACTAGGGCGGTATAATAGGTCATTTTCCCTTCCATTGTGGAGCTTGAGCCCAGCAGTGGGACATATTAGCTGAGATAATGAAGAGAGTTGTCGGTGTGGTGACGGAGTAAGAATACAATTCACCACTCCTTATCCTAAGCGTGGATGTCGTAAAAGACGGCTAAGGGATATCATATGCATATAACATCTATGCAAGAGAAGGAAAACTCGAAATAAAACCCTATACCAACCTGTCTGTCTAGTAGGGTATAGTAAGGTCAATTTCTCTCCTATTCTGGAGGAAGCTCAAGCCCAGCAGTGGGACGTATATAAGCTGAAATGATTGTATGAAAGGCATGAAGAGAGTGTAGTGGAGCATTATACGTCTAATCATAGACCTTGCTATTCCTTTAGATAGCATATCAATTAACTGTATGAAATTTGACTGAAACTTGACAGATGGCGTAGTGGTTTAAATACCGACCCACTCGTGCCAGTGTCGTGAGCTCGAATCCCACGCAAGACAACATTTTGTGCAATCCTCAAATTGTTGTTCTGAGTCTGGATGTAATTTGTGTCCGTTAATTATATATTTATAAAGTCTGCCGCAACACAAGAATTATTTCCTTAGTGTATTGCTTCGTGCAGGTTATTGTCTATAAAGAAAAGCAAAACAAAAATAACAATAATATGTAAGCAGATAAGTGAGAGAAGTAATAATCAAAATAAAACTTACGGCCACGTCATATAACCATCCTGGTATACTAAACTAATAGCCATCATCTGAAGAATGCCCGTGACTAACAGTATTTTATTTTTTGGGGTGTTCTTTAGTCAGCTCACCCGCCGCCCGGCTCCTTCCGGGGCGACAGAGGAGCGGTGCGCGGCCCCATAACCCACCCGTAGCAGGTCGCCTTCGTCGTTGGGCCGACCACCGCTATCGATTTCCTTATCCTCCATGGTCGGCCCGAGTGACTAAAAGTGTCGACGTGAATGGACCTAGAAAGAAAGAGGGAGAGTTTCATCATCATCATCATCATCGCAGCCTACATACTGCCCACTGTTGGGCTCGGGCCTCCTCCACAATAGGAGAGAATTTGACCTACTATACCATGCTGATCAGACAGGTCGGCATAGGGTTTCATTTCGACGTTTCCTTCTCTTGCACAGATGCTATATGCATATTATATCCCATAGTAGTCTTTTACGACATCCACGCGCAAGATAAGGAGTGGTGAATTGTATTCTTACTTGCCAGATTGTAAAAAGTTTTGAATCTTGAACTGAGTATTATTTTCAATTCAACCGGTAACCGAGTCAAAATGTGGAAAAAAATGGATACACTAGAAAATAGAAGAAAATATTTGCATCTAATGTTTCTATACAAACTAGTTCGTAGCAAAATATCATGTCCACAATTGCTGGCAAAGCTGAATTTTAGAGTGTCGTATAATAAAATACGAGCGTATACGCATCGTATACGCAAAATAATACGAGCATTTAACTTTTTGTGACATGATTCTAATTTCTAGGATTCTAATCTAAAGGAGTGGTAGGACCACACTGTCGACAGTTATCTGTCTACAGCCGCGGGCCGGTCCGTCCGGGGCAGTACCATGCTCTCGCAGAAAATCGACGTCTGAGTAGTAGCAATTTGTTACTGCGCTTCGTTCGGTGAGCGAGAGAGCCGGAAGCCCAACTTTCTGAGGGTGATTGCGTGTGGAGGGTTTTGGTGGTGCCCTTGGTATCACCGAGCCTCAATGCACGCATTCACACTCCCTTCGCTTTCTTCGCGGTAGGCAACGGCCTTGTAAAGGTCCATGAGCGGCAGCAACACTTACCATCAGGTGTACTGTTTGCTTGTTTGCCACCGTATGCAATAAAAAAAAAAAAAAAAAAATTTCTTACGCAAAATATGAATACTTTAATTTCCCTTAATATACTGTAATATACTATCTATAGGTTTATTAACCTGTGCATGTGGTGTTTGCTTATAATTGAGTGTAACTTTTTCTCTAAATGTATGTACTGGTTTTTAAGTCGTTGTATTACTGTCACATTTGTTAGCAAACCAAATAAATAAATAAATAAAAAAGGTTTTAATGTGTTTTTATCATGATATGTATGCACACCGTAATAATCACACCGTAATATAACGTAGAGCATTCACAATAGCCCAATAGTACAAAATACTAATTAATAAATAGCATTTTAATAAGAGTGACATTTGCATAAAACTTATAGTTATTATATCACTTAATGAATTATAAAAGTAATATAGTTTCGCATTAAATTATACACATTTTTTTAACACACACGAACATGTCGGACGACTCAACTAATTACATCACGCGACACCGATACAATATTCTAAAGAATTGCGTATCGGTGTCGGTTCATTATCGTATGAGCTAATGAGTTTCAGGATAAAAATATACTCGTACTAGCTGACCCAACAGACGTTCTGTTCAAATAAAATAAAAAGAATTCTCCTTGAAATCGACAGCAGCGACACCTACTGTGTCCAATTGTGAATCTGAACCATTCTGGAATCCTCTTGAACACACAGAAAAAATTTCATCAACATCGGTCCAGCCGTTTAGAAGGAATTCAGTGACATACACACGTACACTAGAAATTTATATATAAGACTAGCTGACTCAACAGACGATGTTCTGTTTTAGTTATGCTTTGAGGCTAAATACGTCGGTTGAGGAGAGGGTACTCCTCAGAGGGTATTCCGTCGGGCCGACCACTGACGACAAGTCACCCTGTTCCGGTGGTCGGCCTAATGACGAAGGCGACGCGTCACGGATGTGTGACGGTGTGCGTGCTTACGTTCCTCTGTCTCTGGAGCGAAGAGTGCGCCGACCGTAACCCACTCCAAAAAAAGAGGGTAAATAAATGCGTCTGATGCCGCCCTAGCAGAGGCCATGGATAACCGGACCGGGGATTTTAGTCCGTTCGCCGCGGAGAGGTTGGCCCCGCGACGACGACCGACGTCCCGGGAAGGGGACGTTGACGGGAGAGGGTACCTCCTCAGGGTATTTCGTCGGGCCGACCACTGAAGACAACTCTGCGCCGGTAGTCAGCCCAACGACGAAGGCGACGGCTATCTGATGGGTTACGGGGTCGCATGCCGCTCCTTTGTCGCCCCGGACGGAGCAAGGCGGCGGGTACAATGAAAGTAGCCCACACCAAAAATACAAAAGAGGGTAAATAAATAATAAATAAATGTTTCTTATACATACTCTTCAAAAGTGCTATGTTTGAAAAAAATATTCAATATTGGCACATATATTTTAACATAAGGGATGTTGTTCGGAGTGGATACCGATGGTCAGCCCAAATGGTGATGGGATGGTAATACAGCAGATTATGAAGTTCCAAGCTGCTCTTACGTGGCCTCGGGTGGTTCAGGTGAGTGTATCCAAACCTGTGAATCTGGCAAAAATTTAATAAAAATTAAAGGCACTTTTTACTACCGGTCCTAACATATATTTTCACTAGCTGACCTATCAGACGTTGTTCTGTTCAAATAAAATAAAAGGACTTCTCCTTGAAATCGAGAGCAGCACCATCTTCCGGGTCCATTTGTGAAATTCATCAATATCGCTCCAGCCGTTTAGGAGTTCAGTGACATACACAGGTACACAAGAAATATATATGTATATAAAGATATATAAAGACTCGCAACCCGCTCTCGCTTCGCTTCGGGTTCAATCGCTTTACCCACGTAACGCCCGTTCCCGTGGGCATACCGGGATAAAATAGCCTATGTTACTCCCTGATATTATAATAAGCTATTAGCCTGATATTATAATAAGCTTTCACCAATGCAAAGCTATAGCCTTTGCATTGGTGAAAGTGTTCGGTGATTTAAACGTGAAAGCATAACAAACAAACAAACTTACTTTCGCATTTATAATATTAGTAAGGATATGCATTACAAACAGGTAATTCAATTATAGTTATTTGTATAGATGGCACTTTGGTATTAATATTCTTTATTTAGAACATGTATATCCTTATGTCAATGTTAAAACAATGATATATTGTCAGCATAACATTCACAACTCATCTTTACCACTCCCACACACGACTAGATGGTACTTGTATTTAGTATTACCGTCTCGGGAATAGAAATTGCATAGAACGCCACTGCTGACCATTTTTCTGATGATCCTTCAACCAGATTTAAAATCTGAAATAAATTGTTCAGTGCATTTTTAATTTGACATCACAGAGGCCTTTAACCATGTTTATATAATCGCCATTCAAGTTAAATCCCATAACTATAAACAAAACTAACTTTTATTATTGCCCTCAAACGTAATCACTGTATTAACAATTCATTCTCTAGTTAATAAAAAGGGATTGGTCATTGTCGTGGTTCACTAATGTAGCGAGTACCTCAGGGAGCACAACTGGGACACGAACTAAAAAACTTTACCTGCGCACACTTACTCGTCGACACGTACATTGCTGTAGGTATGTCTATACTACTATTATACGATTAAATAGTTTGTTTGAATGCCCTAATCTCTAATAACTCAAATTGGATTCTAAAATGTCTTATTTTCTAAGATAGCCTATTTATTAACACGTGCTTTATATTTAATGCATTGCCTACTCGGCGATAACGTTCGTGCAATACATTGAATACAATCATATTTGTTTTTCTGAGTTGGACGTTAGAACTCGAAAAAATATTTTTGGTGAGTGTATAGCCTAGGATCTAAGGTAATTAAAGCACTAAAGTGTCGCGATTAATATTTTTATAAGGTTAAACATTGAAAACCATATGTTGAAACAGAGATTTGCTTTTACCAACCTCAAAGAACTCCATTGAAACGAGATATACAAAATGGTTTGTACACATCATACATTCTGTAATTACTTGTGGTATTTTCTTTCTTGTGTCAGAAACCGTAGAGCCACTTTAAGTTTTTTGTAGCAACCAACACAACGTTTTTGATGACTCTTCCCATTATTTCTTCTGGATAAACGAGTAATCTTGTAGTTGTTATCGGGACGATTTATAGGATTACTGGGTCCTGGCAATTCATTACCAGTAGCTATGACATTTATCAGATTTAAATGTAAGGCACTGAAAATAAGCAATGACTTCACGGCAATATATATAATCCAGACGTATCATGGCATGTAATAAATTTGGCTAGTACAGCCAACGTGTTAAGAAGAGTTTTTGAGTTAATAAACAAAACGGCAAATAGGAGCGGAACATTGTCTATAAACTTTAGCCAATCGGCAATCGAAACTGCTGACACAGCTAGTCATTATATCAATACGTTGTGAATAAAATGATGCTGTTATAATCCATAGGGAGTTTTGTTTATCATCATCTTTCGGCCTGTTAGATGTAAGCTTCCTTCAAATGTGATGACACACTATCGTATCGTGGTATACCACAAAAATAAAGGAATAATGTAATAGCCACGCTCGTCGTCTGTCAAAATTCTAAGGTTAAGGCCTATTAAAAATTACTTTGGATGGTTCTCGAAAATTAAAGTAAAATTTAGAAAGAAAAACTAACATAACGCAACTAATTATTAATTTATTTATAGTACACTAGCTTACACGGGTTGATATAATGTTATATTGCCATTATGTTTATGTTTTAATATAAATATTTTTATGTTATACACATCATTTACTACATCCTCGGGTAAAGAAGAGAGTGAATTGCATTCTTACACCGTCACCACACAGAAAGATGCAGGCATATTACATAGGTATATTACATAAATATACCTTTTGTTTTCAATTTAGAAAAGTGCTAAATTCTTTATGAATATTATCAAAGCATTATTGACAAACGAAGCCACAGCGGCTGCAAAACCAGCATAATGTTTTAAATAAAACTATTCTCACGCATTTTATCACGTTATTTTTAATTTTACGATGTTACGAACTCTTTTCAGTGTTCATGATCATTGAAAGTTCTCCCGTAAATGATTATATTCAAAATGTATAACACTCCTTTTCCGTGTGGTGACGGAATAAGAATACAATTCACCACTCTCTATCTTGCACGTAGATGTCGTAAAAGACGACCAAAGGATATAATACACATATAACATCAATGCAAGAGAAGAAAAGCTCGAAATAAAACCCTATGCCAACCTGTCTGACCAGCATGGTATAGTAAGATCAATTTCCCTCCTATTGTGTAGGAGGCTCGAGCCCAACAGTGATACGTATATGAGCTGAAATGATGATGATGAAATGATGATATGTGTACCGCCTACGTCTACCCGTGACCATGAAGCTGTAGTGTTCAAAACGTCGGGCAATCAACAATCAAATACAAACCCGATAAAATCCGTAAATTAGTCTTATTTACTATATGTAATACTCGCGTAAACATCAGATATCATGATGATATAGTTAATTGCTAATGACACAATTAAGTAAAATTGAGGGGAATGTTGAAAATGAATAACTATCTCCAGGAATTATATAACCCGAGTGGACATGTCCGTCTGACTAGCGTGATATAATTTCACTCCTGTTATGGAGGAGGTTCGAGTCCAACAGTGGGACCTAGATGACCTGAAAAAATTTACAGGCTGCTTTCGAGATCTGTGTGGTAACGGAGTGAGAATACAAGTAACCACGACGATAACCATAGGCAAGAGACAGGATGGTTCACTGTATTCTTACTTCGTAACCACATACCATACCAATGAACAATGTGATAATGTGATTATGTAAAATATTTATCCAATTTAAGTCCTTTCAAAGCACTGTTATATATCAAAAAAGAACTATATTAAACCTCATATATAATATAACAAACATAAGTGGATGATATATTTTCACAAGTATTCGGAGCGAACGCTCTAACCGACAACCCTACGCGTAGCGCTTGCAAAACGTAAGCGTCAAAATATTCCCTTCATATTTTTCTTTCGCATCAAAATGGATTCCACTTTAGTGAGTCATTTATAATGCAAATAAAACGTTGGTCGCTTCGCAGCGCCCTCACAATGTGCCACATATATCATATATTAAATATAAAAATTTAAACAATTATCTTTGTATACAGAAATTATTATTTTTGTTATAGTATAAGATCCCGCTATAAAATGACCTTCACCGAAATGTTTATTTGATGAAACTTATTTTTTATCTAATTTAATATGTCAATAAATATATTGCATATGGGTTGCCTAACAAATTTTAGTCCAGAGTATGATTAATTAATATTAAAAAAAAATTTTTTTTGGACATTGCACCGGTTTGATTATTAGACAAATTCTATACCAATCGAAAGTATGAAGTCCATAGAATATGCAAACGTTAGATTGCCTATTCTTTTCCGGTCACAACTCTCGGGTAGCCAGGTATAAACAGATAAATCGATTTGCACCGGTCTGATCGACGTTTGCATATTCTATGGGCTTCATACTTTCGCTTAATATAAAATTTGTCTAATAATCAAACCGGTGCAATGTATAAAAAAAAATATTATTAATTAATCATATTCTGGACTAAAATTTGTTAGACAACCCATATGCAATATATTTTTTGACATATTAAATAAAATAAAAAATAAGTTTCATGAAACAAACATCTCGGTGAAGGTTGATGTATAGCGGGATCTTAGACCATTATTGATATGTAATATCTTTCCTCGTGCTTGATTACAATCTATGGGTGTAGTTTCCTGAAAAGGGACGGAAGTGTTTAACAGGAATCTGTGAAAACCCGTGCTATTTTATTTGATGAATGGTCCACATGGCGTATATCATATAAGACGAATTAAGAATACGATTCACCACCTTGCCATTAGGTATTTTATATGCATATAAAATCTGTGCAAGAGAAGGAAAACTTGAAATAAAAGCTTATACCAAACGGTCTGTTCAGCATAGTATTACTATACTTTGAGCATTTGACCTACCGGTCAAATGCTCTCCTACCTTTTTATTGAGTGGGCGTCTCACCCCTCCTATCTGCAGCGTCGTTTATAGAACAAGTATCCATACAGTTCCCACGAGTATGGGAGAAAAAAGAGGTCGACCCGGGCAGAGATCCCGATACCCGGGCAAGCGTACATTTGTATCCCAACACAGGGGGTCCGTTTATTACCTTTTACCACCACAGGGAACGGAGAGCCTAGTTCCCACATTACAGCCCGGCCAAGCTACTGTAAAACTGGCCCAAAGGAGAGGGATGCCTCGTCGGACAGCAGCTCAGCTGCTAGTCTGGCAATTGAGGCTCCAAGGTCAGCCGAGGGCCCGGCGAAAACAGTGGCCCGTAAAAAGAAGAGAGGAGGGAAGCCCACCCCTGCAACGGAGCGCGCCAGACGGCGCGCCGCGAAGCAGCAAAGGGCGGCAAAGAAGGCTGACGAGGGCGGCAGTACTGCCGCAGAGCCGTCGGACGTTGAGAGCGGCAGCACATCGGCTGCAGAGACCGTCGCTGGATCATCCCAGTCTCCAGCGTCGGCCTTGACGGCGGCCCTAGCTGCCAGGGAGGAGGACCTCCCCTCGCAGGTACGCAAGCGCCCCCTTAGCGAGGGTGGCAGCTCGGAGTCTGCCTCCGAGGGGAGAGGCATCATCATGCCTCCTCCCAAAGTTCCGGCCTCTCGCAGGGGACGAGGGGGTGCAGCAGTGGCGGCAAGGTCGGCGACGCCATCGCCGGCCGGCGCAGTACGGGGGACTGAGGCCCAAAAGCGGGCAAATGAGGCGGCTGCCGCGAGGATGATGAGGGTGTTGTCAGACATCCCTCCCACCGACACGGCGGCTGCTGAGCCCGCTATAGGTGGCGACCCCCGAGCTGCCAATGTGGCCACCCTGCAGGCCGAAAACACGCGCCTTAGTGGTGAGGTCTCAGGCCTGCAGGAGAAAAACAAGGCGCTTCGAAAAGAGCTGTCGGCGGTGCAGAAAGCGAACCGCGAGTTGGCCAAACAAATGGCCGACTTGCGGAGCCAGGTCGCGCAGCTGGCGAAGACCGCGCCGCCGACAAGCGCCGGCCCTGCCGCCGCACCCGCCGTTCCGGTTGCATCAACTCACACTGCGGTGAGTCGCCAGAGGGCCCAGCCGGCTGAAGCGGTCCCGCTGCCCGCAGTGGATGGCGTGCCGGACCAGACCATGCGCGCCGTAGTGGAGGTCGTCGGCAAAATGCTCGACGCGCGCATGGCGGCTCTGGAGGAGAGACTGTCTCTGCCTCCGGAGCCCCGTCTCCGGCCGCCGCTTGCTGCGGACAGGCCGAAGGCCGTGGCGTCAGCCCCTGCCGCGCTACCCTGCCAGGGCGGGCGCGTAGGGAGCTACGCTGCGGCCATTGCTGGACCAAAGCCGAAGGGGCCCGCCGCCAAGAAGAAGGTGGCACCGGCTCCTGCCAAGACCGGACCTAAGCCGCCGGCGGCAGCTGCACCGTCGGCGGCGGCCAATGCAGCCGCGACCGCGACTGCTGCGCCTAGCCACCCCGCTACGCCCGAAGAGGGCTGGCAGACGGCTGAGCGCAGCCGGAAGAGTCGCGGTCAGAAGAGGAGAGCGGAGGCCAAAAGCGCCGCCAAAGCCTCCGCTCCCAAGGCAGGAGCCGGTAACAAGAGGTCGCGCAGGAGGCTCCGGCCGCCAAAGTCAGCCGCGGTGGTGATCACCGTGCTGCCTGAGGCGGCCGAAAACGGCCTCAGCTATGAGGCCGTCTTACGTCGCGCCCGGCGGGAGCTTGACGTCTCCGATTTAGGAGGCGTCGAAGCCAGGACCCGCAAGGCCCGGACAGGGGCTCGGATTTTAGAGTTCCCTGGGGCCGAGGGCGCCAAGACGGCCGATAGCATGGCCGCGAAGCTGAGGGGTTTGTTTGCTGCGGAGGATGGCGTCAAGATCGCCAGACCCGTCAAGTGTGCGGAACTGCGGGTCACAGGTCTGGACGACTCCGTGACGGTGGATGACATCCGGGAGGCCATCGTCTCGAAAACCGGATGTCCCGTGGACACCGTCCGAATTGGCGCTATCCGCCCTGGTCCGGGCGGCGTCGGTGCTGCCTGGGTGCAGTGCCCGGTGGAGTCGGCCAAGCAATTGGCCGGCTCAGGCAGGCTCCTCGTGGGCTGGAGCTCGGCGCGGGTGACCGTGCTGGAGTCCCGGCCTGCGAGGTGCTACAAGTGCATGGCGGTCGGACACACTCGGCCGACATGCACTAACTGCTTTGACTGCAGCGATCTTTGTTTCCGCTGCGGTCAACCCGGGCATAAGGCGGCATCGTGCGCCGCCACTCCCCACTGCCCCGCGTGTGCGGCGGGCAATAGGCCCACCAAGCACCGCATGGGGGGCAAGGAGTGCAAACCCCCGGCTTAGGCCCCAAAGGGGCGGAGCGGCCCGACGACCCCGGCCGCTGCCGCCACTAGCGCGACCCGATCGCCCGCCAGTGTGGAGGAGGTAATGGATACGGCCCACTAATGGCGGCCGAATCTTATCACCTCCTGAAGGCCAACCTCAACCACGCCGCCGAGGCACAGGACGTTTTCCTGCAAGCCATGGCGGAGTGGTTGATCGGTGCAGCCGTAGCTGCGGAGCCGTACGTGGTGCCTGACCGGCCCAATTGGCTGGGCAGCAGTGACGGCTCTGTGGCAATCGTCGCCTCCACGTCGTGGCATTCCCCGCCTTTGTTGCTCAAGGACAGGGGCGACGGGTATGTCGCGGCGGAATGGGGAGAGGTTACGCTATTTAGTGTTTACTTCTCCCCGAACAGGAGCGCGACGGATTTCGGGGCCTTCCTCACCATCCTGGGGGCCTCGATACGGCGACTGGCACCGCGCCAAGTCTTCGTTCTGGGGGACTACAACGCCAAGTCCGCGACGTGGGGGTCCTCCAGGACGAATGACCGCGGGCGGGCGGTCGAAGAGTGGGCGGCGGCACTGGGCCTTTGTTTGCTGAACAGGGGCTCGGTGCAAACGTGCGTGCGGCAGCAGGGCGGGTCGATAGTGGACTTGTCGTTCGCTAGCCCTAATGTCGCAGCACGTGTGAGGAGCTGGTGCGTCCAGGAGGAGGTTGAGACCCTATCCGACCACCGATACATCCGGATAGAGGTCTCCCGGACCCTCCTGCAGCCCAGCAGGGGTCACACGGCGGATGGAGCTCCCGCGTTTCCGCGGTGGGCTGTGGGTCGATTGGATCAGGACCTGTTGGCGGAGGCAGCCATCGTTCAGTCGTGGCTGTCCTCACCGCCCCAGTCGGACGGGGTGGATGCCGAGGCTGGCCGCATCCGCTGTGCGTTAACGCAGATCTGCGATGCGGCCATGCCCCGTGTGCGGCGTCTGCCCCCAAAAAGTGCGGTGCCCTGGTGGTCCCGAGAATTGGCGGACCTTCGGGCTGCGTGCATACGTGCCCGGAGGGCCTACACCCGCAGCCGAGCGCGTCACCGCGACGCTGAGCGGGAGGGCCAGCTGTACGAGGCTTACCGCAGTGCGCGGTCTGCCTTCAGGCTGGCCGTCCGTACCGCCAAGGACGATAGTCGGCGGGAGATGCTGGACAGTCTCGAGCGTGACCCCTGGGGTCGCCCCTACCTCGCGGCGCTGAACAAGCTCCGCGGGCGGGGCCCCCCCCTCACCGAATCTCTCCAGCCCAGCCTCCTCACCAGAGTTGTCGAGGACCCCTTTCCACGGCGGGCGGAGCACACGCCCCCGGTCATGGCTTCGCCGGACAGCGACCGGGAGGCCGACGATGAAAGTGTTCCGCCCATCACGGAGCCGGAAATGGAGGCGGCGATGGCGCGTATGCGTGTGAAATCCACCGCCCCCGGGCCCGATGGTATTCCGAACCGTGTGCTGGCCCTGGTCCTCGAGTACCTGGGATCACGCCTCAGGGGACTGTTCGACGCCTGTTTGACGTCCGGGCAGTTCCCTGGGTGCTGGAAAGAGGGGAGGCTGGTTCTCCTGCCGAAGCCGGGACGGTCTCCCGAGTCGGCCTCGGCTTACAGGCCCATCGTGCTGCTCGATGATGCGGGCAAGCTGCTGGAGAGGGTGTTGGCTGCCCGCATCGAGCGGCACTTCGTGAGGGTCGGGCCCGATCTGTCGGACGCCCAGTTTGGTTTTCGGAGAGGGCGTTCAACGATCGCGGCCCTACTACGCCTGAAGGCCGTGGTAGCGGAGGCCGTCACCGGCGGAGGAGTCCTGTTGGCGGTGTCCCTGGACATTGCCAACGCCTTCAACAGTCTGCCATTCAGCTGCATCAGGGAGGGGCTGAGGTATCACGGGGTGCCCGTGTACCTCAGGCGGCTGGTGGCAGACTACTTGGAGGGGCGCAGCGTCCTCTACGTTGACCGAGTAGGGGACGTTGTACGAACGCCCATGACGTGCGGTGTCCCGCAGGGGTCGGTTCTGGGTCCGACCCTGTGGAACATCGGCTACGACTGGGCGTTGAGAGGAAGCCTCCCACCCGGGCTGGGCGTAATTTGCTACGCCGACGATACACTCGTCACAGCCCGGGGTGGGACGCTAGAGGAGGCGGCACGCCTGGCAACTCTCGGCACCGAGGAGATTGTCAGGCGGATCGAAGCGCTGGGGTTGAGGGTAGCCCTGGAAAAGACGGAGGCCCTTTTGTTTCATGGCCTCCGTACCGCCGGGCCTCCCGCCGGCGCTTCGATCACCGTGAAGTCGGTCACCATCAGCATCCAGGTCCACATGAAGTACTTGGGCCTGGTGCTCGACGGGCATTTTTGGTTCCGGGAGCATCTCCATCGACTAGTTCCCCGGCTTGTCGGCGCGGCGTCCGCCCTTTCACGGTTGATGCCGAATGTGGGCGGACCCAGTGCTACGTGCCGACAGCTGTACGTGGGAGTGATCCGGTCGATGGCCCTGTATGGCGCACCGGTGTGGGCGGGGTCCCTGACCGTCCGTCTTAGGGCCCTCCTGTGGCGACCACAGAGGGTCATGGCGATCAGGGCCATACGGGGTTACCGCACGGTGGCGACAGAGGCAGCGTGCCTCCTGGCCGGAACTCCCCCGTGGGACCTGGAGGCGGAGATGCTCGCCGATATTTATCGGCGGGTGTCGGAGACGCGCGACCGCGGCGGCATGGTCTCCATCAAAGAGATCACCGCCTGGCGGGTCGACGCCCGCCAAGAAGTCATTGCCCGCTGGGCAGTCCGGCTGGAGAGTCCTCGGTACGGTGTCAGGACCGTCGAGGCCCTCCGGCCGGGGCTGATGGAGTGGTTGGAGCGGACGCACGGGGTGCTTTCCTTCCGACTGGTGCAGGTGCTGACGGGGCACGGTTGCTTCGGGAAGTACCTGCACAAGATTGTCAGGAGGGAGAGCACACCGTCCTGCCACCACTGCAGTTGCGACGAGGACACGGCGCAGCACACGCTCGAGGAGTGTGCTGCATGGGAGGGGGATCGCCGTGAACTCGTCGCAATTATCGGTGCTGACCTGGCGCTGCCGACCATCGCCAGGGAGATGCTCGACAGCGTCAGGAACTGGGACGCGGTCGCCGCCTTCTGTGAGGCCGTAATCTCACGGAAGGAGGCGGCGGATCGTGTGCGAGTAGAGCTCCTATTCGGCGACACGTTCCGCCGCCGGCGACTCGGGCGGCGCAGGCGCGAGTATCTGCGCCTAATGCCGCCCTAGCCGAGGCCGCGGGTGATTGGACCGGGGAATTGTCCGTCACCCGCAGAGAGGCTGACCGCGCGACGGCGACCGACGTCCCAAGACGTCGAGAGGTGAGGTTACCCGAAAGGGTATTCCGTCAGGCCGACCACTGACGACAAGTCACATCTGCTCCGGTGGTCGGCCCAACAACGAGGTGACGTGGGTACGGGTGGGTTATGGGCCCGCGCGCCGTCCTTTCATCGCCCCGGACGGAATGGACCGCGCGTGCGCTTACCATAGCCCACCCATAAAAAAAAAAAAAAAAAAAAAAAAAAAACTTTTTATTGAGTGGCTTATTGTCTACACCCAGTCCCTATCTTACCCGTGGATGTTGTAAGAGACGACTAAGGTATATGATAGGCATATAATATCTATGCAAGAGAAGGAAAACTCGAAATAAAACCCTATACCAACCGGCCTGACTAGCATGGTATGGTAAGGTCAATTTCCCTCATTGTACCGGAGGCTCGAGCCTAGCAGTGAAACGTATATGAGCCGTGATGATGATGATGATTGTCTGCGCACCCGCTGCCCGCTCTGACTGGGTTGAAGAAAGGGTGGCGTGCGACCCCATAACCCACCGTATTCCCTCTCCTTCGTCATTGGGCCGACTACCGGTACCAAGTTCTTTGTCCTCCGTACTCAGCCCGGCGGGATACCCTACTCTAGTATGAAGGAGGCTCGAGCCCAGCAGTAGTACGTACATCAACTGAGATGTATAAGAAATGAGTCGATCTCTGATAAATGTACAAATAATTATACCAATATTTCAATGTGTAATTTTTAAATTTTAGATTAACTTCCATTGTTTCTCAATTGATATTTAAAATTGTTGAAAAATACATGTCAATAATAATATTTATTATTGCATAATAAGTGAATATGGAGGTGGCCCGAGCCCGTGCAAGAGTATTACAAGACGAAAATTAATGTAACTTATTAACAAGGTATCAATGTCAGATATTGCACTTAATAAGGCCGCGTGTCCACGGTAAGAAAAATCGCCAGGTCTATGCAAGAATTCGTGTCGTTTCTACTCTCGACTAGTGTACACTGCGTCGGCGTTGCACAACACAAAAATCTTGTCTGCGCCAGACACGACGCGATCTGTAGGGGGCGGGGGGCGGTGTGTACAGTGCACATAATTTTTATACGAAAATAAAGGACGAACTTTGCCTCATACTGTCGCAGTTCAAAGTAGAAGTTAGCAAACTCATGTTTTTGACGTAATATAGGAATCAACCAGTATTTTCTCTTGGAGTTAGTTTTCTTTTTAATTTTTCTATACATATTTTTTTATATTAATAGGTGGGCTACGGTCAGCGCACCCGTCACCCGGCTCCGTCCGGGACGACAGAGGGGCGGCGCGCGGTAACCCACCCTATGGCACGTCTCCTTCGTCGTTGGGCTAACCACCGGTCCAGAGCTCCTTAAGTTCAGTGGTCGGCCCGACGGCATACCCCGAGGGAGTACCCTCTCCCATCGATGTCCCCTTCCCGGAACGCCGATCGCCGTCGCGAGGCTTGTTAGTTAACATTATTTCCCACTTCCAACTATGACTGCACGAAAGTTTTCGTATCGTGTACTTACTAGATTTTTTCCTTCGTGCACAGACACGACAAAATTGATGACGATTGTCGAACGACATAATTGAGACATTGTAGGGTGTACATCGTGTCGTGTAATTGTGGTAAATAATGTTAACTAACAAGTAAAATGTCTATTATATGTATAGAAAAATTGAAAGAAAACTAAATCCAAGAGAAAATACTGGTTGCATCCTATGTTAAGTCAAAAACATGAGTTTGCTAGCTTCTACTTTGAACTGCGACAGTATGAGGCAAAGATCGTCCTTTATTTTCGTATGAAAATCATGTGTACAATACACACCGCCCCCGCCCCCTACAGATCGCGTCGTGTCTGGCGCAAGCAAGATTTTTGTCTTGTTTAGCGCCGACGCAGTGTACACTAGTCGAGTGCAGAAACGACACGAATTCTTGCATAGACCCGGCGGTTTTTCTTGCCTTTTTTTTTTGTGGGATTTTTCTTGCCTTGAACGCGCGGCCTAAACCTCATTTAAAATAAAACTTGTTTAAATACGATTGAGGAGTATTTATTTTTCTTATTTTTTTTTTTTGGTTCTGATTCACCGTAAAAGCAATATCGCCAAGTAAAAGGCCTCGAAGAAGTTCAGAATTTTCTACAACATCCCTTAGTAAATTAAATCCTCTAAATCTTGATAACTAAGGAGTAATTGAATGCTTTAGAATAGAAACATGTTATCCTAGCAGCGAAGTACTTACTGTCGCGAGACACTCGTGGCGATTTACCTAAATATTTTTTAATATATTTTATATTCTTTTATAATAAAATTTACATTATATATTTAGCTGAATTCATATTACAGTCATATAGGGAATGCAATAAATTAATGTGCAGGGCGTGAATACCCTTCGCCAGCCGCCTATCTCCACTGCTTACTTGGCAAGTGATCCTCTGTCGACGGCGTCGCTGCCAAATCGCAAGAGTTGGCACCAGCGGCTTCGGTGCCAAGTGCCAGCCCACCAAATATTCTTAAAGAATACAGCCACACATATATTTTTAAAATATATGGCATTTTTTTATTACATAATTCAATACCAGAGCACATAGCAGGTTATACAAATTGATGTAGCGAATAGAATAAACATATTTATGAACCAACATAACTATATTACCAGAGACTTTTCCGTGGAAATATGTAACTAAGATGTGATAAAACAACTATAAGAATCATTCATTATACCGCATAGAAAACATTTCGCTTTTTGATAATAAACAAAGCGCCTCAGAAAATTAAACAGCATTAACCAAACGGGAGTTAGTGGTAGGAACACATGAAATATAAAGTAAAAGTATAGATTCGTTAATAAATTAGAAATATGTAAACTTTTCAATTTCGTTTTTTTGTGTGAATCTAATTGAAATATATAAAGGGATACTCAATCTACAACATGTTTCTACTTTGTTGAATACGCATTATAATAAAACAATGATTACGTTCGCATAAGCAAGACAAACTTCACCTTAATGTAATCATGTTAACTAATCGGATCTAATAAAAAATCGTCCGTTTTTTTAATTAAATTATTCGTTTTTATCTGACTGATCCGAGTTAGATCTCAGGTGTCCAGTCCGAACGATTACTATCTCTTTACAACTGTTTCGTGTATTAAAGATTAGTGAATTACAGTGACTCAAATATCGCATTTTCCCGATTTACTAATATGAATTCAAATTCAAATTCAAATCATTTATTATGCATAGACCCCGAGATGGCACTTACATATTGTCAATTTTACAAATAAAAAAAAAATTAAATTAAATTATCCAATAAAAATAAACTACCACCGGATCGGAACGCGACCGCTACTGAGAAGATCCGGCAAGAAACTCAGCGGGCTTGTCTATTATTTTAATTTTTTTTTTCTTCTTACTAGATATAAATTTATGTACATGTTTTGTAAGACCTAGCTCCAGTGTGATGCCCTTCGAACTGCAAGATACTTAATATAATTCAAATGATTATGGCTGGACCAGATCCCACAAGCGGCACCCGATCACGAGTTAACTACTAGAGCAGCCATCACTCCCCTCAACCACTATGAAGGGAAGGGAGAGACCCGCTCCACGCAGTTACCACAAGTAGATCCTTCAGTGAGCATGACCAAGACCATTGACCAAGACCAAGTTACAAACATGTTTGTCACAAACAACGAAAATGCAAAATTTCGTTAGGCAAAACACGCTACGCTTTACAATATTAGAGTTATTAAAAAAGAGTTTATTTAAAATAACAAGGAGATTGCATAATGAGGAGCTGCTCACAACCAATCTGTATTATCATCTACATAATCCGAGATTTTATAATAAGCTTTCTTACAAAGTCTATTCTTGATAGCTTTTTTAAACTTTTTTGTTGGCGTGTCTCGGATATCTTTAGGTAATTCAATTCAATTCAATTCAAATACTTTATTATGCATAAACCCCGCGGGGGCACTTACATATGGTCACTTTTTTACATTTTACCTTACACTACTACCGGATCGGAACGCGACCGCACTGAGAAGATCCGGCAAGAAACTCAGTGGGCTTGTCTTCTTTTTTATACATTTACTATTTTTTTTAATAAGATAATATACAACAACATGTCTATTAATAGCTCCAGTGTGATGCCTTTCGAACCATCATACAATACAGTTATTAAATATAACGAAAAAGTACCATGGCTGGACCAGATCCCGCAAGCGGCACCCGATCACGAGTTAACCACTAGAGCAGCCATCACTCCCCTCAACCACAATGGAGGGAAGGGAGTGACCCGCTCCTCGTAGCTACCGCAAGCAGACCCTTCAGTGAGCATGACCAATACCATGGGCCACAAACATAAAACACAGATTAAATAACAAATTCGTTTGGCAAAACACGCTACGCTTTACAATTATATTAACAGCAACAGAATAAACATGTATGTAACACCTTTTGAAATAACGAGAAAATGCCCGAATGAGGAGCTGCTCATAACCAGTCTGTATTATCATCAAGATAATCCGAGATTTTATAATAACCTTTTCTACAAAATCTACTCTTGATTGCTTTTTTAAACTTATTAACTGGCATATCTCGAATATTAATAGGTAATTTGTTGTAGAAGCGTATACATTGCCCCATGAAGGATCTGTTAACTCGTTGAAGACGAGTACTGTGTACAACTAATTTATCCTTATTCCGAGTATTTACATGATGAATGTCACTATATTTTTCAAAGTTACCGATATTTTTCTTTACATAAAATACATTTTCGTATATATATTGAGATATAACAGTCAGAATATTTATCTCTTTAAATTTCTCTCTTAGTGACACTCTTGGGCCTAAATTATATATCGCGCGGACCGCCCTTTTTTGTAGAATAAAAATTCTATTCAATTCCGCGGAGCAGCCCCAAAGTAATATGCCGTATGACATGAGACTATGAAAGTATGCGAAATAAACTATTCTGGCTGTTTCAACATCGGTTAACGCGCGAATTTTTTTTACCGCATAAGCCGCTGAGCTGAGCCTATTTGACAGTTTCTCAATATGAGGCCCCCATTGGAGTCTATTATCTATAGTGATGCCTAAAAAGGTGGTTGATTCCACAAGGTCCAGAGCCACCCCATTCATTTGAACATTGGTTTCCACTTGTCTCACATTGGGAGTAGTAAATTTAATACATTTAGTTTTTGTCTCATTTAGAACTAAATTATTAGAATGAAACCAATGAACAACGTTAGACAGTGCATTGTTCACATCGTCATAGTTGAGCATTTGTCGCTTAATCTTAAACAGTAAAGAGGTATCATCTGCGAACAACACAATGTTTTGATTTTCCCCTACATAATAGGGTAAGTCATTGATATATACAAGGAACAGAAATGGCCCCAGTATTGACCCTTGCGGAACGCCCATTTTGATAACAGAACCAGATGATCGTGCACCGTTAACATCGACTCTCTGAATTCTGTTGCTTAGGTACGAAATTATAAGTTCCAGAGCGTTTTTCCTGATCCCATAGTGGTGTAATTTCTTGATGAGAGTTTCGTGGCTTACGCAATCAAATGCCTTAGATAAATCGCAAAAGATGCCCAAAGCTTCGTGCGATTCCTCCCAGGCTGAGAAAATGTTTTTTAATAATTCTACACCCGCATCAATAGTAGAGCAATTCTTAGTAAAACCAAATTGATTTTTATGAAAAATACCATGGTTGTTAAAATAATTCAACATCTGAACAAGTATAATTTTCTCAAATACTTTACTAAGTATAGGTAGTATGGATATCGGTCGAAAATTATTAACATCTGACATACTACCCGATTTAAACAAAGGAATTACTCTACTCATTTTCATGAGCTCAGGAAACACACCTCGAGCAACACAACCATTAAACACAGAAGTCAAATGGGGGGCAATAATATTAATTATATAATTAACTGTCTTTACTGATAAACCCCACAGATCAACTGTTTTTTTAATATTAAGGGATTTAAACGAGCGTAAAATATCTTTCACAGTGACATCTGAAAATTCAAAGGTTGTGTCGCATTTTACAATACATTGCTTAAGGAGCGATTCAGCTATAATAGGAGATGACACTAATGATTTTGTAATCAGTACAGGCACATTTGTGAAATGGGTTTCAAATTCAGCCGCCACTTCTTTATCTACTTTCACATTCTTATCACCTATCTTTAAACTAAAGTCTTTCTTGCGTGCAGTATTCCTACCAGTTTCACTATTTATCACATTCCAAGTCATTTTAATTATATCACCTGATTTTTTAATTTTATTTCTCAGATAAATAGATTTTGCACAGGAACAGGCACGTTTAAATATTTTGGAATAGTTCTTTACATATTCCAAAAATACTGGATAATGGTTATAAGATTTTTCATGATAAAGATCATATAACCTTTTTCTGCTTTTGTAAATACCAGGAGTAGCCCATTCACTAAAACCAGCAGGAACCCCAAAAGTCAATATTTTGGGTTTGAATATTTTATTAAATTCAGTATTGATTATGTGAGATAGAGATGTATATAACTCATCTGGGTTGTCATGAATAGGCAACAGCGGCACTCTCATACTCAGGTTGTCTCTAAAGTTTTCTAAACGGCTGACATTCATAGGAATAAAGGTAACACTTTCTTGTTGAATCCTATTAGTTCGAGGCAGTACAACAAGTTGTCCACAGTGATCTGAATCCAGTGTGTTTAAGATGTATTTACTAATTGGCTTAGCATTTATAAAGACATTATCTATACAAGTTGCACTCCCAGCAGTTATCCTAGTAGGTTCCAAGAAAGCATTATACAAATTATAAGATTTCATCAAAGTTATAAATTTTTGTGTAATATTATTTTTTTCCAATAAGTTTATATTAAAATCACCACAGATCACAAGAGTTTTATTACTGGCAGAGATTTTGAACACAATATCCTCCAACTGTCTCTCAAAATCATCATATGGTGAACATGGAGGTTTGTATACGCACACAACTATGAACTGCTCAGACTCAATACAGGCAATTTCAATAACACGTTCAATAGAGAGCCTCACAATATCATTTCTTTCCTTAAATTTCATCATTTTGTTTAAAATTATTAACGAGCCACCTCGTATCATACTGACTCTATTGAACGAGCTAACAACCTGGTGATTAGGAAAATTGAACAATAATTGATTATCTTTGAGCCAGTGTTCAGTAACGCAGAGGATATCTACCTGGTAATCATTCAAAAATAATTCAATTTCCAAATCTTTACCTAACATTCCCTGAATATTCTGATGTACCAGGTTGATTGATTTATAATTATTCTTAACACTTGAAATACTTAGGCAAGAGGAATTCTCTGTTGTCTTAATATCTAATTTAAATTAGTTTGTGAATTAATGTCACTATTTACATTAGTGTAAATGTCATTATTTAAATGAATAATGTCAATACATTGCCCAAAAGAGGCAACTTTGTTAGCCAAGTTCTTGGCTGATGTAAAAAAAAAATAAGATAGCGAATCAGCTAATAGTTTTTTATAATATCTAGCAAGATTAGAACTATCTTTTGTCAAAAAAGTTTTTTTCTTAACATAATTGTTAATGTCATCTATTGTAGAAACGTATACATTGCCCCATGAATGATTTGCTAAGTTGAAGGATCCTAATATAGTGTTAGTGTATGGAATGGTTCGTAGAGAGCAAATAGAACCGTTACATTTGTATTTCTACCTTGGTAGATGTGTAGGTTCAGTGTTGCAGTATGAAAAATGTGCAAAATCTTATGTATTAACATTAATTTTTGTTTTCCATACCCCTATTATCTAGATTATTACGGTTATTAATATTGGATACTTACCTCAACGGCAACTTTCTCGAAAAGGTTCATCATCATCGTCATTGTAGCCCACATACATTCCACTATTGGGTTCGGGCCTTCTACACAATGGGAGGGAATTTGACTTACTATATCATATGGTCAGACATGTTGGTATAGGGTTTCATTTCGAGTTTTCTTTCTCTTGCACAGATCTTATGTGCATATTATATCCCTTAGTCGTCTATTATGACATCCACGGGCAAGATAAGGAGTGGTGAATTGTATTCTTACTCCGTCACCACACGGAAATAATCTCGAAAAGGTTAGTTTATATTCTTTTTTTTTTTTGTTAAAAATAGTTAGATATCTAATTCAATAATACTTAATGACTATACGGAGGTTAAATACAAGAGTTTATTTTAAACCAAAACTATGGCACGGACTACAGGAGTCGGCACGCATGGATGTAGGCATACATACATAATCCTGTCGACGCGACTGTTAAACTACAACATACTCGAATAGCTGTTGCATAGCTTGAGACATACTGTATATTTGCTTTAAAATGAATAATGTATTTGCCTAACATAAGGTAAATAATGTAATGTAAATAATGTTATAATATAGTCACATTAAAACGCGCACCACGTATTCCGTGTAGTGATCGACACAGCAAGAATACAATACACACTCTCTAGGGTGTCGTAAGAGACGACTAAGGGATATCTTGTGCATATAACAACAATGTAAGAGAAAGAAAACTTGAAATAAAACCCTATACCAACTCGTCTGACCGGTGTGGCGCACTAGGTCAGTTTCCCCAGAGGTATAATAGCTTAATTTTCCAATAATTTTCCAGGAAGGCTCAAGCTTAATGGGATGTATATGAGCTATGATGAATGAATGTAATGAATGAAAACGCGCACTTTTTTATATATATTGCAAAATGTGATATTATATAATACTAGCAACACGCCCTCGCTTCGCTTCGGTTTCAGTCGTCTTTCCTGAATAGGTCCCGTTCCCGTGGAAATACTGGGATAAAATATAGCCTAGTTTACGCCCTGATATTATAGCTTTCCATTGGTGAAAGAATTTTTGAAATCGATTCAGCCGTTTTGAAGATTACCGGGAACAAACAGACAGACAGACAAAAAAAAATATAAAGTATATTTTAGGCATATATATAGTGCAAATAACCGTGTTAGCATGAAAAAAGCCTATTATTCTAACATTACAAACAGACACTCTAATTTGATTTATTGGTATAGATGTATGAAATAAAAATATTTTTGTATTTATTTAACCTAAATATAGTTAGTAATAAGTAGGTAATGTTCACACATTCCCAAGGGCAGCTCTCTCAAGGTCAAGCTGTACGGATGTGAGGCGCAATTTCCGTCCATCAGCTATTCGCGTAATTGCCTACGCCGTAGCCGAGCGGTCCGCTACGAGTTCACATATGAAATACCACAGCGAGGAGGCACGCCCAACAACACTTCCATTAATCCCTTATGTTCACTGAACCAACTATAAATCTAAAAGTTAATTCATTAAGGGTGTAGATTGTTGGCCTGAGTTCTCGATTTCGAGCGACCGCAGCGCCAAAGTTTAATGTAACATCCGACGGGGCGGATGAATGACCTAGAGAGCGCGATTTTCAAAATGTTTTGCAACAAACGTTCCACGTTGAGAAATTGTTATTGAACTTGAATATTTACAGCATAACAATAACGTTGAATTTTTGGAAACTAGCTGTTGATTCTTTTTAATAGATTAATAAGAGTAGTTGAGACACAATTTTTATGTTTTTCTATCATTACATTACATAGTATAAAACAAAGTCGCTATCCGCCGTCTGTCTGTCCCTATGTATGCTTAGATCTTTAAAACTACGCAACGGATTTTGATGGAGTTTTTTTTAATAAATAGAATGATTCTTAAGGAAGGTTTATATGTATAATACATGCATAATATAGTAGAGAAACGCTGATTAATTTAGAGGTTTCTAATGTGATGTCGTAAATAAGCACGTTTTTGCGCTTATATTGCAAACGTTGGCTGAACCCTACGAGATAGACCAAAATAATGTACTACAGTATTATCCATCTTAAAAAATTCAACAAAAAAGTCCACGATGGCATATGTCTATCTCTTAGGGATAACCCACCATAACCATTTTTTATCCTCTACTAAAAAATGATTATTTACTAAGTGATTTTATACAATACAGCATTAATCCTTATCCAATTAAGTACCTTAAATAAATTGTGCATTTATTATAGATCAATATGCTTTTTATAGTATGTAATGTGAAGTGAATATTGCCGAAGATAGCGAAGATAGCGAGGGCGGGTTACTAGTTTATAATATAATATACAATCAAGAGTAGGTCCGGACTGACATTTTTGTATTCTACTTACCTAAAATTCCAACTATTTATTTATTTGTAATTTCACTACCAAAGTTTATTCTAATTCGTAAAGTATTCATTCAATAAAATAATTGCAAATTCAGTAGGAAGTGTGTTTATCTCTACGCAAGGAAATGTGCCTATTGCGTAAACTCAAATACTTACTTTTTGTTTACGATCACCTCGTCGATATCTAAAAAAAAATCCTAGGGTTTTAAAAAAAATGTCAATAAATGAAATACAAGTATAAAAATGATTTATTTACTACACAATAACAAATATGAGTCGCCATTACTCGCTATCCTAAAAGCGTGCTAGGGTTGTACAAAAATTAGTAAATAATTCATTTATTTACTAATTTTAACAGAAGTTTGTAAATTATTAATATACTAATTAAAAGTATGTAATTAAACAATAACGAAATATGAGTTCAAAATTCTAATGGTTTTTCATTCGATTACGGATCAAGTTCTGATTTCTGCTAATTTGATGATAAAATCAATGGCTATCACAAAACCTATCAGAATGAAAACGTTACCAGCTGCCCGATTCACGTAAGTAATAAAAACCGTAGCGCAGTGACGTCACTTCGTTTTGTGCAAATTTAGCCCTTTTAACCGACTTAAAAAAAGGAGAATTCTCAATTCGCTGTATTTTTGAACCAATTTTTATGATTCTTTACACCAGGTAACTCAGAAATTGTATAGTAATTGAGCTATTGGAAGATTTATGACAATCCAAGACTAGATAAGTAAGTGCGTTTAAAACAGAAAACCAAAAGGCGATTTCTAAATTCCTACGTTAAAACGACTTTTGGACTGGCGTGTTTACGTGAATCGACTGGCTGGGTAGTTAAGTTACCTGTATCTTTCAAAATCATTAGGCGTTCTTCCCTTTCATAACATGTAAAGCTCTTTCTTTCCTCTCTTTCATAGCCTCTATGATACTGGGCGCGTCACGAATGGGCATGCTTCGTGACTGCCGAGGATCAACTAATTCTGGAAGTAGGCAATCGTAATAAAACCTAACTAATTTCATCTCCATTTTCTCCTCCCAAAATATGTCGTCCTTTTCTATAATATAAACTTTCATAGGTACAGTAGCACCAAACCAGATGCCAAGCATGCAAACGTTTCTTTTAGTAATATGTACCTGTCCCTGAATTTGGAAATACCAGTTATGATTTTTATTTATGACATAACCCTTGGAAGCCTTGTCCTTAACCCAAAAGGTATGTTTGGCCATTGCTTCATCAAGAGTCATGCCAGCTAAAGAATGTGGGCACTTAATTTCAATTAAACCGTTTGCATAAATGCCATCTGGTGTAGTACCAAGAAATTCATATTGATCGTCGACGAACAAACCGCAACCTTGTATACTAATATTCTCTTGAATTTCTAACTGTTTAATTGCGGTTTCTTCGTTTTCGATACCGTACCGTACAGCAGGCAAACTGGAGATATTACTACCATAAACGATTTTACGAACAAGAACAGCACAACTTGTGCTCTCTCGTTTTTTACAAACTTCCCCGAACGATGATGAGGTTAGTAATTTTCTCCTTGTACTCATCCACTCAGAACTACTTCTTTGCAAATGGGTCGACCTTTCAAGCTCCTCTCTTTCAGCACAAGACAACTTTAAATCGGCTAAAAAAGATGACTTGGCTTTCTCATATAATTCTGGACTCAGATCAGGTTTTTCGCAGTTTGGTCCATAGTGAGCGTCTTTCGATATAGCGCTGTGGCTCTTTTTCAATCTTAATTTAGGTTTAGCAATTAAACGGATTCTACGATTACAATTTTCCACTTTCGCGATCAAAGGATTAGGACTAGATTTAAATATTACTTCATGAGTTTTACTATGAATCGATCCTGTATTAAAAGACACAACAGCAGCTGCGCATCGGCCCGCATAAGAACCATGGGAAGAATAATTTACACGCTTACCCCCTACTAATTTGGCAATCACTGCGTTAAAACTTTCAACTATATTACTTGTACAATTATGAATTAAACTTCTAGAATGATATGACAGTCTTTTACTTAAAATGTGTACCGCGTCCATTAATCCGCATCCAACAATTGCTGGAAGCAACCCAACAGGTTCTATTCGACGAGTATCAGGTCTACAGAAATACTCTTTGCAATATTGGTGATTACCAAATACGTGTTGTGGACCATTTAGGATATCTTCACTAAGATTTTTTATTTTTTCTTCGAGTGACTGATTTTGATCGCCCCAATATTTAATAGCGCATTTTACACCCGTTCTTAAACGCAAATACCTTTCTTTTAGGAATTTCCGCAATTCGCAAGGATACTTAGTGTCTTTCGACAGTTTCTCCAAGCTATTGCAGTAGTTTCGTAAAAGATGATTTTTGCATTCAATTTTCTCTACTGTTAAATTACCGTACGGTCGCGAATCTAATATTTTTTTATAAGTACTGGAATCGCCGTCTGCTACAAATTTATTATAAATTACACCGTGATCAACAATGGAACGTTTAAACCCCTCAACTATTATGGTCGATTCCATACCGGTAGATGATCCCGAATAATTCTTGAAACAACGGTGTTCCGAGGGCTGACTGTCGTTCTTTGCGGCTCGTGCACAAACTACGCAGTATTTATTTTTAACTCCAAAAAACAATACTTTATTAGTTTTAATGCCAATTATCGCAGCTGCGCCGGACAAGGCGGAAAAATTCTTACCATAAGATCTCTTGCTCCAACAACCGTCAACAGCAACAGATATTAATGGTGTACCATTTTTATCACCACTACCTATAGACACTGCGTACTCCGCTTCTTCCTTGACAGCTTCTGCCATGGAATGTGCTGCTGTCTTTTCCCACCAATCGCATGCTGCTGTCTTTTCCCACCAATCGCAAACCGTATTATTAATTTCATTGTATAATGAAGGTGACATGATTGGTAGGGCTACTGCGGCAGTTAATGTTTTTAACTGATAGTAGCTCCCACCAGATGATATGATACCAGATACAATTTGATGATTCACTTCCATTCTATCTTCTTTCTTTTCAATCAAACACACAGTAAATTTCATACTACACATACTACATTTCATGATGAGTTTTGAGTCCAGACCAACTTTTACTTCACCTATTATACTGAGGTAACTTAACTTACAATCCATTGGACCGTGGTCCCCTATGGCCTGAAGAGCTTTAAAAAAAAAAGAAACGTCTACAACTCTACGCCCAACTTCCATTTCATCCACCTTTCCCTCTTGGTCGTTTTCAATAACTAGTTCCTGTAAAGAAAGATAATGGCTTGATTTTTTTTATAAAAAATAATTAAAAATTTAAAAAAATGCAAAAGAATTTAATACAATATTAGGTTCCTGATGAATAGAAATTATAATTTCTTTACGCATTAGGTATTGTTTTTTTATGACGTCACCTATTTGAACGTAAATTTTCTTTTGAGAAAGTAATTGAGAAGTATTTCGGTACTAAGGTGTTTGTCTCTCGATGAAAATAATAAATATTGCAAGAAAAAATCTATAGGTAGGTATTGAGATTTTGTCTTCGCCCATCACTAACTAAGTAGTTTGTTTATTTATGTAACAAGTCTACAAGAATTACGTATAACAACTTATCTCTATACAGCGCGTAGCATTGTTGCTCAGTCTCGGCCCCAAGGTTTTCTTTATTTTCAATACTGGAAATATTATTCATCAATATTATCCACTTTTTATTTATTTTGTACAACCCTAAGCCAGACGCTAGGCGCCTCGCGTCTGTTTGGTGGTATAGGTATGTCGACCAAGTTGCGCTGTCGCCTACCTACTTTCACATTTTGATATTTAGACAATACTAGCCGACCCGGCGAACTCCGTATCGCCTTTTTTTTTTTTTAAAATCCTATTATTTTGATATTACATACAGATACTTCAATTTTATTTATCAATATAGATATAGATAATACAAACCAATATTTACATGTTATTGTAGGTATATGTCTGAATCGGGCGATCTAAATCATATGACATATTGTATTAGCTTTGTAATGTACCCTGTTCAAATGCGATAATAAATAAGTAGGGAGAAACTTACATTTTATTCCGAGATCTTTTGGCTTTCATATTTTTATAATGCGTACAAAACTTTCTTTTCCCTGGCATGACACTCAAATTCAATCAGTCCTGCGAAAAAAATAGCCTATGTTACTCAGTGATAATGTAGCTTTCGAATGATAAAAGAATTATTAAAATCGGTCCAGTACTTTTTGAGTTTATTCGTTACATACAAAAATCCAAATCTTTCCTCTTTATAATACCTACTAGCTTTTGCCCGCGGCTTCGCCCGCGTAAAAATTTACTTGCATATTGAACTATTATCGCAAAGAATATTATCGACATAAAAAGTATTACATTTCTTAATTTAAGAAATACTCTATCTACGTGTCAATTTTCATCCAAATCTGCCCAACAGTTTAAGCGTGATTGAGTAACAAACATCCAAATATCTTCACAAACTTTCACATTTGAATATTACTTCCAGCCTTGTAGTTCAGATTGCCGTGCAAATACGATGGTATTGTGGCCTTTCCTTAGTCTCTGATAACGTACTTTTCCATTGGTGAAAAAAAATTATATCAATCAAACACCCGCAGTTTCATTCACGAAGACCCCATTCCCATGCCAATACCGAGATAAAAAATGCCTATGTAACTTGCTGATATTATAAATTTACATGGGTAAAAAAAAAATATATAAATCCCAGAAATATCAGAGATATAAATTGCCTATGCTGCTCGCTGACAACATAGGTAGCTTTCCATTGGAGTAAGAATTTTAAAAATTGGTCAACATCCCCCGGTATAGTTGTCGTTCCTGGGCAAATACCGGGATGAAAATAGCCTTTATATGGTATTCACTGATAATATAGCTTTTCATTAGTGAATTATTTTTTTAAACCATTATATTCCCGTGATTTCACCAGCATTGTACCTGATCTCGTAGGAATATCGGGATAAAAATAGCTTAAATATGTTACTCGCTTAAAAATAGCTTTCCATTAGTGAAATAATTTTAAAATCGACTTAATTCATCCACACCGGGATAATATATAGCCTGAGATAAAATAGTCTAAGTTATTCCTTATGTACGACTGGTAGACCTGATGGTAAAATATAATCAATATCGGTCCAGCCATTTTGAAGATTACCTGTAACGAATAGACAGACAGACAAAAAAAATTTGGACCGTATTGTGTGAGCATAAATAAAACCTATTATTTTGATAGACAAACAGACGCTTCAAATTTATTTATTTGTAGAGATAGAAAATTGTAATAATATTTTGATTGTAACTTACTGTCTGGTAGCTGCTAGAAATATTACCACGTTTTCATTGTTCGTGGGTGTCGCAAAATACTACTAAGACAAAGATTTACATCGACCTGGACCAATTGGTGATGCCGTCTGGCCAACAATGTCGGCCAGGTCATAAAATATTGCTAGAACCTTTGCAATATATCTACGATGGCAGTAGTAGGTACCCTACCTACATATCGCGTCGATCCAAAGTAATTAGGATAAGAGCAAGATAGTGATGATATATCATTGGCTGGGTGTCTTCGACTATATGCGTTTTATCCTTTTGGGGCAGCCCAAAATTGTTTCTTAGTGCGTGCTTACCCCAAATAACCGAAATCGGTATACAAAATTTCACATTCTTAGGCCCGGTATCTTTGGCTATACGCTTTCACCCTCTTAGGGGTTGAATTGCCAAAAATTCTTTGTTAGAGCTCGCTTATCCTTGCCAAAATTTTTTTCATAGTGCTTGGTAAGTGAGCACTAAGAAAATCTGGGGGTAATCCAAGAAAGCCAACCGTGTACTAAAATGATCCTTCCTAGGCTCAGTGATTTCGGTTAAACGCTTTTCACCCCCTTAGGGCTAAAATTGCAAAAATCTCTCTTCCCCCAAGAAAGGCAACTTTATACAAAATTCCATGTTTCTAGGCCTAATGATTTCGGCTATATATTTTGCACCCCTTTAGGAGTTGATTTTAATAAAATAATTTCTTAGAGCTCACTTAAAACAAAGGAAAGAGAATTGCATAGAAAGTTTTACGTTCCTAGCTCCAAGAGTTTCGTCTATACGCTTTTCACTCACTTAAGGGGGTGATTTTCCAAAAATCCTTTGCTAGTGCTCGTATACCCCAAGAAATAAGACGACGTAAAAAGAAAATACTTTCCCCTATTTCAACCCCTTATACCTATTTTTTCGCAATAAAAAGTAGCCTTATATACTTTCTCAAGCTTTAGTTCATCTCTGTACCAAATTTCATCAAAATCGGTTAAGTGGTTTCGACGTGAAAGACTATATGCTTTTCAATCCCCTTTTTTTTGGGGTGAACTGCGGTCAGCGCGTTCCTCGCACCACTCCGTCCGGGGCGATAGAGGGGCGTAAGCACGCAACACCCGCAACCCACCCGAACACCACGTCGCCTTCGTCGTTGGACCAACCACCGGAGCAGGGTTACTTGTGCTTTTCAACCCCTTAAGGAGGTGAATTACCAAAAATCCTTTGCTAGTACTCGTGCACCCCAAGAAATACGATGGTGTAAAAAAAGTACGTTTCTAGGCCCAGTGGTTTCGGCTGTATGGGTTTTGATATTTTAGGGGTTGAATTTCATCCCTATGTAAGTGAAACTACCAAAACACTAGAACGAATATTTATTTATTTATTATCAGGTGCCTTCATACAAAGATTCACGGTTCTATCATCGAAAATGACGAATTTCCATACAAAATATCATCCCCTATTTCAACCCCTTATACCCATTTTTCCCAATAAAAAGTAGCCTATATCCTTTCTCAAGCTTCAGTCCATCTCTGTATCAAATTTCATCAAAATCGGCTTAGACGTGAGAGGTTATATGCTTTTCACCCCCTTAAGGAGGTGAATTTCCAAAAATCCTTTGCTAGTGCTCGTGCACCCCAAGAAATACGATGGTGTAAAAAAAAATACGTTTCCATGCCCAGTGGTTTCGGCTGTATGCTTTTTAGTATTTTAGGGGTTGAATTTCATCCCCATGTAAATGGAATTTCCAAAACGCTTGAGCGAATAATTATTTATTTATTATTAGGTGCCTCAATACAAAGATTCGTGGTTCGATCATCGAAAATGACGAATTTCCATACAAAATGTCATCCCCTATTTCAACCCCTTATACCCATTTTTTTGCGATAAAAAGTAGCCTATATCCTTTCTCAAGCTTTAGTCCATCTTTGTACCAAATTTCATCAAAATCGGTTTCGATATGAAAGGCTATATGCTTTTCAACCCCTTAAAGGGGTGAATTTCCATAAATCCTTTGCTAGTACTCGTGCACCCCAAGAAATACGATGGTGTAAAAAAAAATACGTTTCTAGGCATAGTGGTTTCGGCTGTATGCTTTTTGGTATTTTAGGGGTTGAATTTCATCCCCATGTAAATGAAACTACCAAAACGCTAGAACGAATATTTATTTATTTATTGTCAGGTGCCTTAATACAAAGATTCGTGGTTCTATCATCGAACATGACGAATTTCCATACAAAATGTCATCCCCTATTTCAACCCCTTATACCCATTTTTTCGCGATAAAAAGTAGCCCATGTCCTTTCTCAAGCTTTAGTCCATCTCTGTACCAAATTTCATCAAAATCGGTTTCGACGTGAAAGGCTATTTGCTTTTCAACCCCTTAAAGGGGTGAATTTCCAAAAATCCTTTGCTAGTACTCGTACACCCCAAGAAATACGATGGTGTAAAAAAAATACGTTTCTATGCCCAGTGGTTTCGGCTGTATGCTTTTGGTATTTTAGGGGTTGAATTTCATCCCCATGTAAGTGAAACTACCAAAACGCTAGAACGAATATTTATTTATTATCAGGTGCCTTAATACAAAGATTCACGGTTCTATCATCAAAAATGACGAATTTCCATACAAAATATCATCCCCTATTTCAACCCTTTATACCCATTTTTCCGCGATAAAAAGTAGCCTATGTCCTTTCTCAAGCTTTAGTCCATCTCTGTACCAAATTTCATCAAAATCGGTTTAGACGTGAAAGACTATATGTTTTTCACCCCCTTAAGGGGGTGAATTTCCAAAAATCCTTTGCTAGTGCTCGTGTACCCCAAGAAATACGATGGTGTAAAAAAAAAATACGTTTCTAGGCCCAGTGGTTTCGGCTGTATGCTTTTTGATATTTTAGGGGTTGAATTTCATCCCCATGTAAATGAAATTTCCAAAACGCTTGAACAAATATTTATTTATTTATTGTCAGGTGCCTTAATACAAAGATTCGTGGTTCTATCATCGAAAATGACGAATTTCCATACAAAATGTCATCCCCTATTTCAACCCCTTATACCCATTTTTTCGCGATAAAAAGTAGCCTATGTCCTTTCTCAAGCTTTAGTCCATCTCTGTACCAAATTTCATCAAAATCGGTCCAGTGGTTTAGACGTGAAAGCGTAGCAGACAGACAGACAGACAGACAGACAGACAGACAGACAGACAGAGTTACTTTCGCATTTATAATATTAGTAAGGATTAGTGTAGATATTGTATTTTTTACGATTTATATCTAGTTCCATCATGGTTTTCTTTCAGACATTCATTATATCGATACTTTCTAATAACTGAAAATAAATTAATTATAAAAATGTTATACTTACAATTTTTTACAAAAAACACAAATTCACAATACGTAATTCTGCTGTCTGCAGCCGACAAGCGTGGTGTCGCGTTCACTTACAGAAAGGAACTGCCGCTTTTGACCACCGAGATTGCACGAATGAAACGAACGTTTTACCCATACATTTTTGTATGAAAAATTTACCTTAATATATATCTAGATTTTAGGGCTTTAAAAGAGGAAGTCTTTGTTTGTAAAGGTATAAAAAGAAGTATACAGCTATACTTATTGGTTTCTTCAGTGTTCAAAAAGTGTTTCTTTTTATCAATTTGTGTTGATTTATGGGGTTAAATCTGAAAAATACGAAGTCATGTTTTTGCATTTTTACTCAATTTTGTGCGTTTGTTGACGTTTATTATATAACAACTATTAGGTTTAAGAGTTTAATATAAGCATGAACATACTTATTGGTCTTTGATTGTAATATATACAAATTATCATTGATATCAATCATATGTAAATAGGTTAAATTTGAAAAATCGTAACACTCTTTTCGGTGATTTTCACGATCTACACCCTTAAGACCGATCCCTGTGTTCGGTTCACGTAGAGGACGCTGCGCCCCTCCAAATAGTTTGCCACTAGCTATCTCAGGTATAGAGGCAGCCCGTGATACCGGCGCGCTGCCCTGATGCTGCTGAAGGGCAAACTGTTAAATGCGTTGGCGATATAAAAATACACCGCCAACAGCACCCTTCTGGCGTTGACTACCTCTGTAACCTTGGCTCTTAGGCGCAGCAAGGGCGTGAGCACTGAACACTCCTCCCAAAAACTGAATTAAGCGTCCGACAAATCGGGACGGACCTTGTGTAGGTGTTGGCTGATGCGGGCCGTCAGGATTCTCTCCGACAGCTTTTTCGTATCGTCCAGCAGTACGACGGGCTTGTAGGCCGCAGGCAAGACAAGGGGCCGTCCCGGCTTCGGCGAGATCACTTCAGTCGCGATCACTGTCTGGTAAAACCATGACCAGGGGCATGTGTTCTGTCCGCAGTAGGAATAGATCCTTGACCACCCTGGTAAGGAGACCGAGAGAGGAGGCTGTAGAGTCTTGGTGTTTCTGCGTGCGAAGTTTACCCAGTGCCCACACGATATGGGCGACTTCAGGGTGCAGGGGCATTTCCTGCCGACTCAACAACGCAGTGCGGTTAGTCTAGTACAGCTGGCCCTCCCGTTGGGCATCGCGGTGGCTCGCCCGTAAGACAATACCCTCCACCAACGAGATAATCCTGTATCGCGGTGAAATTTGTAAACATACAATTAACGGACACAAATTACATTCTGATTGGGCAAAACAATTTGTGAATTGCACAAAGTATTCTATAAAAAAAGTAAAGTATCCTGCATTACGATCGAATCCATGGCACTGGCACGGTAGGTCGCTATCTTAACCACTGTGCTATTGGTGCATTCAATAAAAAAATAGAATAAAGAGGGCATTCCTTGTAATCTATTGCGGTGCCGGGTACTAAAGCATTGTTTCAGAATGGTTTCTAAAACCATTTTTGTATTACTGCCTTTGAATGAAACCAGTTTGATCGTTTGGATGTTTTGGGATCAACGTAGAAACATTTTTTTGTGTTTTATATATCATCATCTCAGCTTACATAAGTCGCCCTGCTGGGTTCGGGCTTCCTCTGGAGGGAAATTGACCTACTACACCGCTCAGGTCAGACGTGCTGTCATAGGGCTCTATGTCGAATCGAGAGTCGCGTTTTACAGCTAAAAAACTGCCTACCGTAAAGAAAGTGCTCTTTTTAAACCTCGTTTAAAGAAGAATATGTCATAGCTGTGGCGAAACAGCAGGTAGTTCATGACCAACCCTGGAGTTATGTCCCGCCTGGGGGCCTCAGCGCCACGAACTGTCGGCGGTGATAGGAATAGACCTGTCGTTGTTGACCATCACATCAAAGATACTCAACAGTGACAAGTACGGGTCGTCAATGGCCTCTTTCTGCGAGAAGGTCATCTCTAGAAAGGAGGCCGTGGAGCAGGAACGCGAGGCACTTGCCTCCGCTAAATCGCCTCGCAGGCGGCGACCAGGGATGGGGAGGCGCCGATATGCGCATCACCTCCCACCGCCTTGACAGACGACAGGACGTGGCCAGACGGCCTTGCGTAGGGGTGTCGGGGATCGAATGTCAACAAACAATCTCTCCGAGGTTCCGTAAAAGCGCAGCAGGGACCGCGACAAAAAAAAAGGTAGTTCATGCCTAGACCCTGCGCGTACGTGAGAGAAATGATCGCTGGCAAGTGTGTCCTTACCATAGCCTACTTAAACAAATA
This sequence comes from Lymantria dispar, assembly GCA_032191425.1. NCBI lineage: Eukaryota > Metazoa > Arthropoda > Insecta > Lepidoptera > Erebidae > Lymantria > Lymantria dispar. The sequence goes on from CM063453.1 coordinate 33,668,501, forward strand.
TTACACTCTTTGTTAATTGAACACGTAGACACAAGAAAGAACTAACTAATTATATTTTAATGTAAATAAATTTCAGAATGTAATTACTCGTATACAAGGTGTTTTACGCCACACGGCTACGCGCTATGGTGTTAACATTTTATCTGTTTGTACTTTGTTATACAAATAAATAATTAGGTTTTCTATTGACAAGGAGGTCACAAATAATAGACCGCGTGACTATCATACCAATATGTAGCCTTCAGGGATATCACATCACGTAGATAATAATTATATATTGGCAAAATATTCACGATTGCCTCCTTGCAGTGGTTATCAACCATGAGAACGCTAATTCATGTGTGTGTTCAAAGTATCTGCTTTTCTCGTTGAGATTTCCTCATTAAAAAGTTTTTGAATATATGCCCGAATACCTGTAATTTGTTCCTGGTCTCTACTACATGGGTCTTAGCAATTGTTATGGGGATATGTTTTCGTTAATTACGTTTGTAAGGTCTCACCGCTATATAAGGATTGTTGCCTTAGTGCAGTATGATCGGATTGAGAGCCCTCAGCGCGCAACAGTCAGGGTAAAGTTGTCACAGCCATCTGCGGCTAACAGCAATAGATACAAAAAAGTCCATGATAATGTTGAAAAGAAAAGCAATCACTATAACTGGCGATAGAAGTGAAAACTTAAATCTGTTTTAGATATTGAAATTGTTTTAATTCAAAATAAAATTTGTGAATTAAAATCTTATACATTTATCCAATTTTGATATATATCGGCACAGATATAGTGACATAATGACATTGATGTAGCAGATACAGTGTTAGTGTTAACATGTCACGTGACGCATGTCGGTGACGACTTACATGCATTTACTCCGCATACAAACCTGCCTATAGAAGTTTTCACTTAACAAAAAAATAGGAAGGTGTAATATTTCAGCGATGCAAGTGTACTTTTTTGAAGTTCTTCAGGCACGCTGTGTACCTCATTTTGTAGATAATGAATGAGACTATTGTGTGTTGTGATGGAGCATGAATACAATACCCTACCTTGCTATGGGTGTTGTAAAACAAGACTAAGGGACATAATATGTGACGTGACCGGGGATTAGTCCGTCACCCGCCGAGAGACCGACCGCGTGAGGAAAGACCGACGTCCTCCCCGAGGGGGGGACGTCGGTCGATGGGAGGGTACCCCAATAAAAAAGGGGTATTCCGTCGGGCCGACCATTGACGACAAGTTAACGCTGCTCCAGTGGTCGGCCCAACGACGAAGGCGACGTGGTTTTCGGGTGGGTCGCGGGAGTTGCGTGCTTAAGCCCTTCTGTCGCCCCGGACGGAGTGGTGCGGAGGCGCGCCGACCGCGGCCCACCCACAAAAAAAAAAAAAAACGGGACATAATATGCATATAACATCTATGTAAGAAAAACAAAAAATCGAACAAATACTATGCTAACACGTCTGACTAGCGTGGAATTTCTCTCCCATAACGGAAGAGGCCCGAGCCCAACAGTGGGACGTATATGGATTGAGATAATAATAATGACTATAACTATTTATTGTGACAGAGTAAAATAAAAATACAATTCGTTACTCATTGGATCTCCAGAATACGACTAACGGATATAATATCTATTCAAGCGCCGGAATCAAACTCACAATGCTTCGTGTGGTTAGTATCTTAACCACTGCGCTATCTGTGCGGTCATGTTAAACGGTTTTCGTGCAGGGTGTACTTAAAGAAAGCGAAGGAAATCTTGAAATAAAAGCCTATTATAATTCATCTGATCAGCGTAGTGTAGTAAAATGATTTCCCTTCAATTATAGGAGAGGCTCAAGCCCAACAGTGGGACATATATGAGCTGAGATGACGAGATTACGATATACCTATAGATAAGAGTATGACTTATAATTGTCGCGTCACAATAGGCGTGGCGCTGCGTGCGCTGGCCCATCTCGGTTGTGCGCTTGAGTGGAGCGACCTTAACCCACTATCGGCTTTCTAATTCATCAGAAACATTGTGACCGTGTACTCCACAGTTCGTATCAGACGTGAATACAATAACCATGGCTGGTGACGGGTCTGGAGATGTAAATGCGGATAATGTAATACAGCAGCTTGGACAGGCGGGCCGGTATCACCTTCGAGTGTATGCTCTGGCGGCTGTGGTCTGCATACAAGTCGGTCTACTGCACATCACCTACATTTTTCTCGCAGCAGACGTGCCTTACCGGTGAGTTGAATTTATATATAGCTTTTAATTTTTTTTCTATGTGAGCGTTGGCAAACGAGCAGGCAGTACACCTGATGGTAAGTATTGCTGCCGCTCATGGACCTTTGCTAGGTCGCTGCCTACCGCGAAGAAAGTGAAGGGAGTGAATGCGCGCAATAAGGTTCGGTGAAACTAAAGGCATCACCAAAACCACACGCAAACACCCTTAAATAGAAAGTTGTGCTGCCGGCACTCTCGCTCACCGAACGAAGCGCAGTAACAAATTGCTACTACTCAGACGTAGATTTTCTGTCCAGGGTGGTACTACTCCGGACGGCCCGGCCTGCGACTGTAGATAAACAACCGTCAACGGTGTGCTCCTCAATAATAATAGTTGAAGATAATTTTACAAACCAAAACCTTTTAGTAAAGCAAAGTAAGCCGCCTATAAAAATAAATATTAACATTAAGTACCCTGAGTTTTCTTGCCGGATCTTTCTCAGTGTGGCCGCGTTCCGATCCGGTGGTAGTATACTAGATTTGTTAGGTTTTTGAAATTAATAAATTGCCATAATAATTGCTACAAATTTAATAATTAATAACCATAAACAATATAATTTTTGTCATATAGCATCATTTTCTTCTTATACTGGCAAAGTACTAAAATGTGGGTCAAAATTTAATAACTAAATTTCTGTATTGGGTAGATAATTATAAATGTCTGTAATAACGAAGACTTGTTGGACGTGAGACATCTTAGTCCGCCCGTGACCATTAATGCTGCAAAGTGTTCGAAATGTCGGGTAATCAAAAATCAAATACAAATGCGATAAAATCCGTAAAGTAGTTTTATTTAAAATATATAGATATCGTATTATTTTCTATATCTGTCTGTCTATACAGAGTGTATCAGGTTATGGGATAACTGTTCGATGTATGTCTGTATGTTGTAGTTTAACGGTCATAGATCGTAATTAGAATGTACATTACACCAAAAACAATATAACATAAAAATTATAGTGATTTCAAAAAAATGTGTCTAAGAGTCTATGCCTTAAATGTTACGTATTATGTAGGCATGTACAGACAGAATACATGTAGGCATGTAAAGCTTCGACATTATAATTTCATTCATTTATATCTAGAAATGCGCAAACGCTGACGTCTGAGTAGTAGCAATTTGTTACTGCGCTTCGTTCGGTGAGCGAGAGAGCCGGAAGCCCAACTTTCTGAGGGTGATTGCGTGTGGAGGGTTTTGGTGGTGCCCTTGGTATCACCGAGCCTCAATGCACGCATTCACACTCCCTTCGCGGTAGGCAACGGCCTTGTAAAGGTCCATGAGCGGCAGCAACACTTACCATCAGGTGTACTGTTTGCTCGTTTGCCACCGTTTGCATAAAAAAAAAAAAAAAAAAAAACGCTTCAATGAGCGTAGGTAACAACGGCGAGCCGTCAACGGTCATCGGCCGATCAGCTGTTTTAAAGCGAAGTTTGTCTTGCTTGTGCGAACGTAATCATTGATTTATTCAATTTCTAATGAACATTTAACAAAGTATGAATATGTTGAGTATTAAGTATCATTGACTTTATACATTTCAATCGGATTTACACGAAAAAGTGATGACAAAATTGAAAACTTTACATGTCTCTAATTTCTTAACGAATCTATATTTTTCGTTTAAAGTTTTTTACATTGGTTTCTACCGCCATTGCCTAGCTCCCTTTTGACCAGTTGCCCCATAACCTGATACACCCTGTATATAAAACATCTATCTACATTTAAAATAGTAATGTGTTAGGGTTTAAAAATTTTATGTTATTTTATTTAATATTTTTACTGATCTACTTAATAATTTAGTTCATATTTTGATTAACAATAATTTAGTCAGTTGAGAGTTTAAATGTCTACCCCTCTAACGTGGCGGCGGTTGAGAGTCTACATGTTCTCGTTGGTCGGCCGCCAAGCGTGAGTTGCTCGAGTGCAGTGGAAGAGCGAAGTTGTATTATATAGTGGTGATCAGTTTAATATTAAGTGAAGTGTTTAGTTAAAACAGTAAAGTGTCTAGCTATTCAGTGAAGTGTAGTATTCAGTGAGTGTTTATTGGTAACAGAGTTTAGTGTCCAGTAGTAAATAGTTTAAAGTTCAGTAATAAATATTGTATACCTATAATGAAGTGATTTATTGAATGAACAACCTGAGCGGTCCTACAATTGGATATTTGTCATGATTTCCCTAATATTAGGGGTTAAGGTATGAAATTGTCGTTTCGTACTGATAAATTAAAACCATTTATTCATTTGTATAATGTAACTTATTTTTTTTGTTCATATAACAGATTTCTTTAATCAAAGTGGGTATTTACCCTCATTATCTATATATTTCTACTATTTATAGGAAGATCATTTAAACCTTTGCGATAGAACTCTAGGGTCCTGGACTCCACAAACTGTGGGAAGGTGTTTTATACTGATGACGTATAATTTTTAACTGCAGGTATTGTGGTATTAAAACAGTTTCTCAAATAATATGAGGTCTTGCGCTATCATGGAGCAATAAATGTGAAGATTGATTGACAAATCAGGGTTGTTTTACTGCGAGTTTCACCATCATTGTTCAGAGTTCTGCACAGTAGACATCTGCGTTTATTGCTTGACCAGATCTGAGGAAGCTGTAGTGAATTACACACCATGAAGTGACCACCAAACAGTTACCATCACCTTTCTATGGGTAAGTTTCGCTTTAGGACATTGATGTGGCATTTGACCTGGGGTCAGCCATTGCGTTGATCGCTTTCCACTACGAAAGCGGTTAAAACCAAAACGCACGGTGCGTTCGGTAGCTGTATCCTCTCCAAACACAGCATTGACATTACGAGCCATTTCTGCTGCGTTAGTCCCATGTCAGAACTCGTATTCGAAAATTATTCTGTTTCTCGCCGTATCCATGTATGTTCAATTCAAAAGCTAAATATAAAAACAATTGAACGTCGAACGATTAAATGTCATACATTTTATGTAGAATGTTATAGTTTTCGTTTAAAAACAATTTCACTTTGATATCTGACACCATGCAGGTTTAATTTGAATTCAAAGTGGTGTTAATACGTTAAAACTGCAATTTCACATTCAAACCCCTCTATTACAATGGATCACCTTGTATTTTATTTAAAACAAGCGATCCGTCTTTTTTGGGTTTGGATTTTAAACATCGTATTACTTTGTAATAAAACTATTTTACAGATTTTATCACGTTTGTATTTAATTGCCCGACGTTTCGAACACTTTACAGCGTTCATGCTCACGGGCGGATTGGTCGCCCTAAAATTAATAAAACAGTTTTATTTACAAAAATGCTTCAAATTTTTTTTTTCCTTTTGAGAGCTTCCGCTAACAAATAAATGGTTAGGTTTCGAAAAAATCATGTGTGACAGAATTGTATTATTTAAAAATATTTTCACCTTCTACGTAAACAAAGTCGCGGGTTAAAGTTAGCATTAGCCCAAAGCAACTGTTCCATGCGGACGAAGTCACGGGCATAAGCTAGTAAGCAATAAGTGTGGTCCTGTTACCACCCATAGCTGTATCTTATCATCTGAGTCCATTTACATTACACTGTTGGCCTCGGGCCTTCTCCACTTTGAGAGAGAATTTAATTTGCATACCACGCTGATCGGTTGGCATTTTTTTTTCTTTTTTTTTGATGTTAAACATCTATAGGCGAGGGTGACCGTGATCGTCGCGTGGCGTTTGACGCCACGCCTCGCGGTCCCCTAATAATTATATATTAAATAAATATTTGGATGCATATACCTACATTTTTGTAAAGAAACCATGGTGCAATTTAAAATTTTGTACAACGCCATCTAGTGAACTCAAAGTAAATTGTTACTTATAATGTATATTATTGAAAATAAATGTTTATTGAATAAAAATCATCATTTTTTGGAAAAAAATCGCGATATTTTATTAATACTTTATGCCTTAGTTTTTTCGTATTAGTTCCTGTCGTAATCTAATGTTCTTTTATGCATACATACTTGTTTTATAAATTAATGTAAAATTCTCTAACTTAGTTAATATAAATATACCAGTAGGTATGGTATTTAGTTTACTTTCAGCTACGAAAACTGGAGAACCGTTTTTTATAGGCTTTTATTAGTTTCAGGTGTATATATATTTATTTCTTTGTATATTACCGACTTCATAGGAATTGGATTTTGACTCACTTTAAACAGTCAAATTTCATTTAAAATTTGAAAATTTAAGGAGGACCAATGACGTTAAAATTATTTAGATAGCTTGTCTTATTATCATTACAGGATTAAAAATTTCTTTATTAAATATATTGAAGCTGAGAGTTGGTCGTTAGCTCGATAAATGCCGCTATTTCTGTTTCCTAAATCACACTCTTCGTGCGAAAAGAATGTCTGAACGGATGAAAGCATTTCATTTTTTATAGGCTTTTATTAGTTTCAGCTGTGTATTTATTTGTTTGTATGTCACCAACTCCTTAAGAATTGGATTTTGACTCACTTTAAACAGCTTGTCTTATTATCATTACAGGATTAGAGAGTTCTTTATAAAATATATTGTAGCTTAGAGTTGGTCGTTTGCTCGATAGATGCCGCTATTTCTGGTTTATAAATCGCAAATTATTTCAAGCGTATGAGTCGTAAAGTCAATTTTAAAATGGATAATTTATTCGATACGATACCTACCAAAAAGTACTTATTGACTAAAATATCGAATACAAAAGCATCGGTATCGAAAGAAAAGTACTCGATACCTGAAGATAAAGTAAATAAAAGTACTCGATACTTTAAACAGTACGTTACTTATCGTTCGATACAATTCACGAGTTCAGTATCGATACTTTATATTCGATACCGTGTCTCTACTTGTACAAAATAGTTTCGATGTTTCACAACTGTCAGGCGTCCTGAGCGACGGCTCACTTTTTTTTTATGGGTGGGCTATGGTAAGCGTACGCGCGGTCCTGTCCGTCCGGGGCGATGAAAGGACGGCACGCGGGCCCATAACCCACCCGTACCCACGTCACCTCGTTGTTGGGCCGACCACCGGAGCAGATGTGACTTGTCATCAGTGGTCGGCCCGACGGAATACCCTTTCGGGTAACCTCACCTCTCGATGTACTGGGACGTCGGTCGCCATCGCGCGGTCAGCCTCTCCGCGGGTGACGGACAATTCCCCGGTCCGATTACCCGCTGCCTCGGCTAGGGTGGCATTAGGCGCAGATACTCGCGCCTGCGCCGCCCGAGTCTTCGGCGGCGGAACGTGTCGCCGAATAGGAGCTCTACTCGCACACGATCCGCCGCCTCCTTCCGTGAGATAACGGCCTCACAGAAGGCGGCGACCGCGTCCCAGTTCCTGACGCTGTCGAGCATCTCCCTGGCGATGGTCGGCAGCGCCAGGTCGGCACCGATAATCGCGACGAGTTCACGGCGCTCCCCCTCCCACGCAGCACACTCCTCGAGCGTGTGCTGCGCCGTGTCCTCGTCGCAACTGCAGTGGTGGCAGGATGGTCTGATCGGTTGGCATAGGATTTCATTTCGAGTTTGCCTTCTCATGCAGCGATGTTATCTGCATAATATATCGGCAAGAAAAAAAAATGTTTAGCTACTGTCTTCAAATTAAGCACAAATACTCTTCCATAAAAATAAATAAACACATGTTTCAGCGTTTCTCCATTTTCATCCTCTAAGAGTGAAGAATAGGTAGAAAGATGTTAGTTTACTGACTCATAACGGAGCCGAAACTATCGAAGTCAGAAACATGAAATTTTGACAGTAGTTTCTTTTCGTGGCGTAGAAATCCACTAAAAATAAATTTGAAATTCAACCCCTCTTTTTTTTTTGTGGGTGGGCTGCGGTCGGCGCGCCTCCGCACTACTCCGTCCGGGGCGACAGAGGGGCTTAAGCACGCAACTCCCGCAACCCACCCAAAAACCATGTCGCCTTCGTCGTTAGGCCGACCACCGGAGCAGGGTTACTTGACATCAGTGGGCGGCCCGACGGAATACCCCCTATTGGGGTACCCTCCCATCGACCGACGTCCTCCCCGATGGGGGGCCGGTGCTGATGCAGTGGTTGGAGAGGCAGCACGGGACGCTCTCCTTCAGACTGGTGCAGGTTTTGACGGGGCATGGATGCTTCGCCAAATACCTGCACAAGGTCGTTAGGAGGGAGAGTACACCGTCCTGCCACCACTGCGATTGCGACGAGGACACGGCGCGCCATACGCTCGAGGCCTGCGGGGTTTGAGTATTGCAGCGCTGTGAATTCGTCGCAATCATCGGTACGGACCTGACGCTGCCGGCTATCGCTAGGGCGATGGTCGACAGCGTCGGGAATTAGGACGCGGTCGCAGCCTTCTGCGAGACAGTGATCTCGCGGAAGGAGGCGGCGGATCGCCTGCGCGAGGAGCGCAGCCTCGATGAGGAGATCCGCCGCCGGCGACTGGGGCGGCGTAGGCGCAACTATCTGCGCCTCATGCCGCCCTAGCCGAGGCCGCGGGTGACGTGACCGGGGATTAGTCCGTCACCCGCTGAGAGGCCGACCGCGTGAGGAAAGACCGACGTCCTCCCCGAGGGGAGGACGTCGGTCGATGGGAGGGTACCCCAATAGTAGGGGTATTCCGTCGGGCCGACCACTGACGACAAGTTAACGCTGCTCCGGTGGTTGGCCCAACGACGTAGGCGACGTGGTTTTTGGGTGGGTCGCGGGAGTTGCGTGCTTAAGCCTCCCTGTCGCCCCGGACGGAGCGGTGCGGAGGCGCACCGTCCGCGACCCAACCACAAAAAAAAAAAAAATGTCTCTAATTCATTAACGAATCGATATTTTTCCTTCAAATTTTTTTATGGGTTCCTACCACCATTGCCTACTTCCCGTTTGACCAGTTGCCCCATAACCTGATACAGCCTGTATATAGACTAGTTGTCGCCGTGTGGTTGAAATTCGGACATAATTCACCATAATTAATTTTTCTGCTATAGAATTTTCATTCATTTTATTTATGTATAATTGTAACTTGAGCAAGCTGTATTTCACTAATAACTAATATATAAGCACAAATCTCTATTAGACATTGTCATCATAATTATGATTCGTTGACATTCAGTTCGACCAGAGATTTTAACCGTAAACAAAAATGTATAGGAATGTCAAAATGTCACGTAGCGCTTTATATTTTATTCATTATTGTGTGTAGTGTTTTGAAGTGTTATATTGGATAATTTTGCTGATATTTTATGCAGATAAAATTCTGAAATGTAGTGAATATGATATAATAGTGAATTACGTGCATTTTGACATTCTGCCAAAATACCCAGAGAAGGCATGACTTGGATATCAGCACCAAATCATGCTGTCGACTGACTGGAAGACTAAGACTAAAGACGTGAATAATCAATATAATAACTCGACACTGGCACCAATAGCTCATATTATTGTAGCTCATTGCCATTAAATATGAAGAAGAAGAAGAAAAGTGTATAAGCGTTGCTACGCAACACACTCACCCAAACGTGTGTGTGTGTGTAGCGACTGCGTTGTAGTGTGCGTAATGCATTTTTTAATGAATTTAATGTATTTCTAATCCATTATTGTATGAAATTTCAGTTTTAGGCAGTTCTCCTCATTATATACTTTAACTGTGACAAATTTCATACTTGTCCATTCACGTAATTTTCCTAAAAAGGGGGGTTTTTTTTTGTGGGTGGGCTGCGGTCGGCGCGCCTCCGCACCACTCCGTCCGGGACGACAGAGGGGCTTAAGCAGAAGAGTTAACTTAAGAGTTAACTTGTCGTCAGTGGTCGGCCCGACGCAATTCCCCCTACTTGGGGTACCCTCCCATCGACCGACGTCCCCCCCTCGGGGAGGACGTCGGTCCTTCCTCACTCGGTCGGCCTCTCGGCGGGTGACGGGCTAATCCCCGGTTACATCACCCGCGGCCGGCTAGGGCGGCATGAGGCGCAGGTAGTTGCGCCTGCGCCGCCCCATCCTAAAAAGGGGTACAAAGTTTTTGCTTCACGTATTTATATATAGATACGTCTCCGTGTTGTGACTGAATAAGAACACAATTCACCATCCTCTGTCCGCGGATACCGTAAAAGATGACGAAGCTTCTAAATATGTATATAACATCTATGCAAGAGAAAGAAAACTCGAAATAAAACCCTATAGCAACACGTCTGACCAGTGGTATAGTCTGAGCGTGGTATAGTAGGCCAATTTCCCTCCTATAGTCGAAGATATCCCTTAATCCTCTTTTATGACAGACGCGTAAGAGAGGGGGTGATGAAGTCTTACCACCATCCGGAGAGGTATTTAATATAAAAAAAAAACTTTGGATTTAAGTACGTTATTAATTTTAATAAACCAAATATTTACATATTTTTCACATTACATGTCGTAAAAGACGACTAAGGGATATAATATTTATGCATGAGATGAAAAATTTGAAACGAAAACTTATACCAACATGTTTGACCAGCATGACATAGTAGCTAGTAAAAAAAATTAAAAAAAAACAGTGAAAAAAATTAAAAAAATTGTATAGTAGGTCAGTTTCTCTCTTATTCTGGAGGAGCATGGAGCCCAGCAGTGGGCATGTATATCAGCCGAGATGAATTGTAAATTTATGCTTACGACATATTAGTCCGCTGTAAACGCAATAGTCATTACTGCATGTTAGTGATTACCGTGTCATGACCAAGCGTCGCGCACGTCTCGATACTAAACATTAGTGAAGAATGCTGGCGCGCGAGCAACACGCGTACAATCATATTTAAATTTGTGAATAACTATCGTTCGTGTATTAATTATCGTTTAGAATTGATCATGTATTAATTGTTGTTTAGAATTGTTCGTGTATTAATTCTTTAAAATCGTTCGTGTATTAATCCCTTAGACTCGTTCGTGTATTATTTTTTAATATGTCCAACTCTGAAAGTGACGAAAATAAAGTGATAGAGGCGGGTGTTGACGTTGAACTGTTGATGAGTGAACTTGGTCAGGGTCGGCGCTTCCATGTGTTCAGCTACTGCATGCTGTCCATCAGCGTGTTAGTGGCGTCACTCTACGGGATGAACTACGTGTTCCTCGCCGCGGACGTACCTTACAGGTCATATGATATTTATTTTACCTGTTAATCTGTTAGTAACTTGTGATTGGATGCCGCTTGCGGGAACTGGTCCAGCCATAGTTGCATTATATTTGTGAATTGTATTATATTACTAGCAGCCCACCCTCGCTTCGCTTCGGTTTTAGTCGTTTATACATAGGTCCCGTGGGAATACTAGTGTTTGTTTGTTCCCTGATATTATAGCTTTCCATTGGTGAAAAAATTTTTGAAATCGGTTCGGTGGTTTAAGCGTAAAAGCGTAACAAACAAACAAACGAACAGGCAAAAAACTTATATTCGCATTTATAATATTAGTAAGGATGGTACGAAAGGCATCAGAATGTAGAATCTTCTCAGTTTTTTTTTATTTTTTTTTTGTGGGTGGGCTGCGGTTGGCGCGCCTCCGCACCACTCCGTCCGGGGCGACAGAGGGGCTTAAACACGCAACTCCCGCAACCCACCCGAAAACCACGTTGCCTTCGTCATTGGGCCGACCACTGGAGCAGGGTTACTTGACATCAGTGGTCTGCCCGACGGAATACCCCCTATTGGGGTACCCTCCCATCGACCGACGTCTCCCCCTCGGGGTGGACGTCGGTCTTTCCTCACGCGGTCGACCTCTCGGCGGGTGACGGACTAATCCCCGGTCACGTCACTCGCGGCCTCGGCTAGGGCGGCATGAGGCGCAGGTAGTTGCGCCTACGCCGCCCCAGTCGCCGGCGGCGGATCTCCTCATCGAGGCTGCGCTCCTCGCGCAGGCGATCCGCCGCCTCAGAATCTTCTCAGTGCGATTGCGTTCTGATCCGGTGGTGATTTAAGGTACAATTTTTTTTTGAGCGGGCTATGGTCTGCGCACCCGCTGTCCGCTTCGGCCGGGGCGACGAAGGGGCAGCGCACGACCCCATAACCTATCTCTTTTCTTTCGCCAATGGGCCGACCACCTGTACCGAGTCCCGGTCGAGCCCAGCAGTGGGGTATATGTGAACTGAAACGATGATGGCCTGTATCAATTCCTGGGTTTTATTTAACCCCAGTTAAATAAGAAACTGGGAACTTTTCGTGTGGTGACGGAGTAAGAATACTATTCACCACTCCCTATCTTGCCCGTGGATGTCGTAAAAGACGACTATGGGATATAATATGTACATAACATATGTGCAAGAGAAGAAAAACCCGAAATAAAACCCTATATCAACATGTCTGACTAGCATGGTACAGGAGGTAAAATTCCCTCCCATTGTGGAGGAGGCCCGAGCCCAACAGTGGGACGTATGTGGGCTGCGACGATGATGATGATGAAATAAGAAATCTCGTATAACTTATAAAAGATCCTGTATGGTGTCTATAAATGGTCCGCGCTGGCCAATGATGTCAAGTAATCGGTACCAGTGGTCGGCCCAATGACGATGGGGGAGGGAATATCGTAGGTTGTATGGCCGCACCCGCCGGAAGATTCGGTGGGGTGTGTACAACAAATAGCCTACCACGAATATTTGTGAATATGTGAGTGTGTTTGTTGCTTTTTCACGCAAAAACTACTGAATATATTTTGATGAAATTTCACAATAATATAGCTTGCATATCAGAATAACACATAGGTTATAATTAATCCCGATATTCCCACGGGAAGGGGAACTATGTGGGTAAAATCACAGGTTGCTAGTACTATATAAAGAATATTTTTTTATACAAATAGCAGTATTTACACGAGTTAACTGTATGTTTTGATTTAGTGAAACGAAACGTGACGATAACTAACATTGAGATGGCGTGTAATCTTGAATGGCATATAACATATATATTATTGAATTAGATGTTATGTCTTCGTCTTGAATAATTACATACTATCACCATTGGCCTTGAAGGTCCTCAAAAATAGAAGGGAAAATCATCTACTTTTTTTTTTTGGAGGTGGGTTACGGTCGACGCACTCCTCGCCCTGCTCCGTCCGGGGCGACAGAGGGGCGTAAGCATGCACACCAGTAACCCACCCGTATAGCACGTCGCCTTCGTCGTTGGGCCGACCACCGGTGCAGAGTTCCTTGTTTTCCCGACGGAATACCATGAGGGAGTACCCTCACCCGACGATGTCCCCTACTGGGACGCTGATCGCCGTCGCGAGGCTAACCTCTCCGCGGGTGCCCGCACTAAATCCTCAGTCCCGTCACCCGCAGCATCTGCTAATTGACCTACTAAACCAGTGGTGGGCCAAATTTTTAATGGCGGGCCACAAAGCTTAAGAAATTCTAGAGGAGGATCAGAATTATAGAAAAATGCATTTTATATTAAAGCTTTTTAATAAACAAAATACCTTTTACTTTTACGCCTTGATAGGCGTGTGAGACATATGGAATTGTTTTTGATTTTTCATAATATTTTCAAAAGCAGGTTCCATCTGTGACAAACCAACTTTCAGCAGTGCGAAAAGGTGTTCATCAGTCACTCAATAGAAGTAAATATTCTGACTGTTATATCCCAATATATATACGAAAATGTTTTATATGTAAAAAAAAATATAGGTAAATTTGAAAAATATAGTGACATTCATCATGTAAATACCAGGAATAAGCACAAATTAGTTGTACATAGTACTCGTCTTCAGCGAGTTAACAGGTCTTTCATGGGGCAAAGTATACGCTTTTACAACAAATTACCGAATAATATCCGAGATATGCCAGTGAATAAGTTCAAAAAAGCAATCAAGAGTAGATTTTATCTAAAAGGTTATTATAAAATCTCAGATTATCTTGGTGATAACTCGGACTGGCAATGAGCAGCTCCTCATACAGGAATTCCCTCATTATTACAATGAATTACGCACATGTTTATTATTATTATTATTTTATTGTTGCTACTATAATTGTAAAGTGTAGCGTGTTTTGCCAAACGATTTTTTTATTAGATCTGTGTTTTATGTTTGTGGCAAATGGTATTGGTCATGCTCACTGAAGGGTCTGCTAGCGGTAGCTATGAGGAGCGGGTCACTCCCTTCCCTCCATTATGGTTGAGGGGAGTGATGGCTGCTCTAGTAGTTAACTCGTGATCGGGTGCCGCTTGCGGGATCTGAACCATAATTTTTTTTTATTACCTTTGTGATTATTATTATATTTGTGAACTATATTATATAATATTTCGAATGGCATTACACTGGAACTATTAATAAGCATGTTTTAAGATGTAATTTTATTTAAAAGAAATTTAAAAAAAATAAATAAAAAATAGACAATCCCGCTGAGTTTCTTGCCGGATCTTCTCAGTGCGGTCGCGTTCCGATCCGGCGGTAATTATAACTTTAAGAAAATTGTAAAAAAAATGACAATATGTAAGTGCCCCCGCGGGGTTAAATACATAATAAATGATTTGAATTTGAATCGGTTTCTGATTGAGTTTTTCTGTTCTCGCCCCCGCCACCTGCGCCTCACATTTCACCATGCTTTGCGCCCCGTATTTCGCAACACATGAACTACGCGGCTAGTTTAGCTTCATCGATAGGTGCAGAGAATGGAATTTGCCAATAAATAAACTAATACCTGTGACAGACTGCCGAGATAATTATAATTATGGCATATTAATTATGTGATAATGAAAGAAGAAAAACATCCCTGACGAATTGGCTTTCAATAAAAATTCGAAGATTTTTAATTATAAACAAAAGATTTTATTATTCGCGCCAAAATGCTAACTAGAATATTTAGGATGGATGGACTCTCGGCGGGCCGGATTAAATACTTTCGCGGGCCGGAGTTGGCCCGCGGGCCGTACTTTGCCCATCACTGTACTAAACCATGTTTATAGACGGATTGATTATCATCATCATCATCACCTATTTCCTGAATGCACAGGTGGTGTAGTGGTTAAGATACCGATCTACAGTGCTAGTGTCTCGGGTTCGAATCCCACACAGAACAACTGAGTCTGGATGTAATTTGTATCCGTTAATTATATGTTTGTAAAGTCCCCTGCAATACAAGGATTATTGCCTTATTAATGCAGGGCTTGACTTAAAAAAAATAAAATCTTACCCAATTAATTGTGATCCACTCAATATTTATTCTTCTTTCATAGTACATAATGCAGAAGTTCATTCGTCATCATCATCTCAGGCCATATATGTTCGATTGTTGGGCTTGGACTTGGTTTTTAGGCATAGGTATCAAAGTGTGGATGGATCGTGTATTTTGACATTACAAACAGACACTTTAATTTTATTTATTGGTATATAATAATGGTGGAATATATAATATACCTTCTCTTGTATAGATGTTATAATCCTTATTCCTCTTTTACGGCAGTCATGGTTAAAAAACTATGATTTCTTACTGCGTCACCGTACGGAAAAATACTTACATTATTTTCAAATGCACAGCATTTCCGTCCACCTTAGCATATTGATGTGTTAAGTCTACTTTGATGGTCGAGGTTCTAAGGTCGAAGAGAAAATCTTGTTTTATAGTAGTGGATGTTGGATGGACTTTTTTTTTTGGGGTGGGCCATGCTCAGCTCGCTCGCCGCCCAGCTCCGTCCGGGGCGACAGCGGGGCCCCGCGCGGCCCCAATGACGGTATGATGGTATGATGTGCTCCCCTCACCACGCCCCCCCTCGGGGACGTCCGTAACCGTCACGCAGTTGGCCTCTCGGTGGGTGACGGACTAAATCCCCGGATCAGTCACTCGCGGCCTCGGCTAGGGTATCAGGCGTAGGTAGTCGCACCTGCGCAGCCCGAGTCGGCGGGGGCGGACCGCGTCAGAGGCGTTCCTCCCGCGCGCGTTCCGCTGTTTCCTTCCGCAAGACGACTGCCTCGCAGAATAATGAATCGTCTGGACATAACCCGTCCAAACCGTTCAAGGTGACGGAGGGCCGGTGTACCGTCTCATAACCTAAGAACTACCTCCCCATTGCCATACTTGTCAGATAGATTATTCCTACAGATACCATCTCTCTGGCCACAAACAACAGTATTGCCGGAGCGTCGTTCTTGAACGGTTGACCTGATGGAATAAATTCCAGTTCGATATTCAAATCCTCGCGAAGGGAAATCCTTATTCGGGTACTTTGAACGAACATAAATGAAGTTTATAAGGTATGCCTGCTTATTCCGTGTGGCGAAGGAGTAAGAAAACAATTTATCACCCCTTATCTTGTTCGTGGGTGTCGTAAAAGACAACTAAGGGATTATAATATGCAGATAACATCCACCAACCCGTCTGACCAGCGTGGTAGAAGGTTCGAGCTCAGCAATGGGACGTATATGAGCATCGAACCCGTATTTCAACCGTTTCACCATTTGTGCTATGGAATGTCGGTTACCTATGTGATAACCTCACCATCAGTGTATTTGAGGTGGTGACGACATTTTCAATATGTCGACATTATTATCATATAATTAAACCTAATATTAAATAGACTATACCATTGTGAAGTTGATATAACCTCATCTACTTTATACAGTACTAACAACCCGTCCTCGCTTCGCTTCGGTTTCAGTCGCTTTACCCGCATTCTTCCTGTCCCCGTGGGGATACCGAAATAAAAAATAGCCTAATTTCTTATATAGACAGATGTTAGTAAAATATTATCAAAACCGTTTTGAAGACTCCAAACAAACAGACAGACAAAAAAAAAAATAGCGTGAGTACTAAGTAGGGATGTGAAAAATTAATCGATTTTTCTAAAATTTGATTATTTTTTTGTAATAATCGATTTTTAAAATCGATTATGAAAATGAGAAAAATCGGTTATTAATCGATTTTTTACTATTCGAAATTATTCATGGCCAGATTTCCTAAAAAAAAAAAAAGGACATTGGGATTGTTTCAGGTGTTTTCATACTATATTACAAAATAAAGCTCCCATTTCCTAAAAAAGGTCATCAGAATAGTTTTCATACTATATTAGATCACAATCCTGTTGGCAGAAAAAAATCGATTATTTTAAAATCGATTATTTAAAAAAAATCTATTATTTTCCCTCCAGGTCACAATCCTAGTACTAAGTACGCATGTCAGTAGTGAAACTTCTTTGGTTCCATGTGTTTTTTATCAGTATTAAAAAAAAAAAAAGAATCTCTCGATCTTTCCCACTCGCTTGCTCCCTACTCTCGCCCATGGCTGTGCTTTGTGCTATGTTTGCCTTTTCTCACTCTCTCTCAATCGGTCTCAATCGCTCTCTCCCTCTTCTTCGACAAAAACGCTGTACATCTTCGTGACGCTAAATTGCGTTTCATCCGTAAAAAGTTTACCCTCATGCGCGCAAATAAGTTTCACTTCAAAAATTAAACTGGTTTCTAGGCATAGGTGTCGTGCGAATAATCGTGATGAAAAGAGCCCAGTACTTTGACATTACAAACAGACACTCCAATTTTATTTATTACCATATATGACATTGACAAAGAATTATTATTCTACCGGTTATGGTCGCATTCCGTCTATTCCGTAATCTGAGGGTGTTTCTGTGTGGTGTGTTTTGGTGATGCCTTTAGTACCATCGAACCTCACTGCACGCATTCACACTCCCTTCACTTTCTTCACGGTAGTCAGCGGCCTTGTAAAGGTCCATGAGCGGCAGCAACACTTACCATCAGGTGCACTGTTTGCTCATTTGCCACCGTTTGCAATGAAAAAAGTCATTAGGAAGTCAGTCTTCTTTTTTGTCTTGGCAATCAGCTACAAATACGAGCCATTTCTGCCAGTGTCGAGTTATAATTATCTTTTCAAGTTCTCAGTTTCTTCATGTCAGTAATGGTCTGTCAGTAAGTCAAAGTGTCGCCCTCAACAGTGTAATGGCCACTGTTAAGGGTATCTTCTGAGAATTTTGGTGGAAACAAAAAGGTATGTATAGCAATTTTATATCATATTCACTACACCTCAGCAGTTTTGCCACTATATATTACATAAAATGCCATCAAAATTATTTAATATAACACGTTAAAATACTAAGATATTGAATATAGTACAAGAACACCACATGACACTTCAGATTCCCGCCAAAAACTCCAGGAAGTCAGTCGCTCTGTATGTATACATAGAGTGACGTGGTTCGCAGTAATAGGCAGTATTAACTTTCATAGTTTATTGAACGTGGCAACGGAATCGGTTCTTTGGATTCACTGACCAGGAAGGTCAGTGAATGGAAGGGAAGACTTTCGGTCACCTCTTCTTTGACTTAAACTTTATTATTGTGTCACGTAAAGACTCGAGTCTTTCCGGTTAATGGTTGTAAAATTATTTTTGTTATTGTGTTCAGCATAAATAAAATTTATACTATATAATAGTCGGTTTAATTATTACCTACGTTTTATATTTTTCTTCATGTGTTTATTTGTTCCTTTTATGTATGTATTAAAAACGTTTACAATGTTGACTCGCACAGTTGGCATCCGTGACGTCATTAAGGGTGTAGATTGTTGGCCTGAGTTCTCGATTTCGAGCGACCGCAGCGCCAAAGTTTAATGTAACATCCGACGGGGCGGATGAATGACCTAGAGAGCGCGATTTTCAAAATGTTTTGCAACAAACGTTCCACGTTGAGAAATTGTTATTGAACTTGAATATTTACAGCATAACAATAACGTTGAATTTTTGGAAACTAGCTGTTGATTCTTTTTAATAGATTAATAAGAGTAGTTGAGACACAATTTTTATGTTTTTCTATCATTACATTACATAGTATAAAACAAAGTCGCTATCCGCCGTCTGTCTGTCCCTATGTATGCTTAGATCTTTAAAACTACGCAACGGATTTTGATGGAGTTTTTTTTAATAAATAGAATGATTCTTAAGGAAGGTTTATATGTATAATACATGCATAATATAGTAGAGAAACGCTGATTAATTTAGAGGTTTCTAATGTGATGTCGTAAATAAGCACGTTTTTGCGCTTATATTGCAAACGTTGGCTGAACCCTACGAGATAGACCAAAATAATGTACTACAGTATTATCCATCTTAAAAAGTTCAACAAAAAAGTCCACGATGGCATATGTCTATCTCTTAGGGATAACCCACCATAACCATTTTTTATCCTCTACTAAAAAATGATTATTTACTAAGTGATTTTATACAATACAGCATTAATCCTTATCCAATTAAGTACCTTAAATAAATTGTGCATTTATTATAGATCAATATGCTTTTTATAGTATGTAATGTGAAGTGAATATTGCCGAAGATAGCGAAGATAGCGAGGGCGGGTTACTAGTTTATAATATAATATACAATCAAGAGTAGGTCCGGACTGACATTTTTGTATTCTACTTACCTAAAATTCCAACTATTTATTTATTTGTAATTTCACTACCAAAGTTTATTCTAATTCGTAAAGTATTCATTCAATAAAATAATTGCAAATTCAGTAGGAAGTGTGTTTATCTCTACGCAAGGAAATGTGCCTATTGCGTAAACTCAAATACTTACTTTTTGTTTACGATCACCTCGTCGATATCTAAAAAAAAATCCTAGGGTTTTAAAAAAAATGTCAATAAATGAAATACAAGTATAAAAATGATTTATTTACTACACAATAACAAATATGAGTCGCCATTACTCGCTATCCTAAAAGCGTGCTAGGGTTGTACAAAAATTAGTAAATAATTCATTTATTTACTAATTTTAACAGAAGTTTGTAAATTATTAATATACTAATTAAAAGTATGTAATTAAACAATAACGAAATATGAGTTCAAAATTCTAATGGTTTTTCATTCGATTACGGATCAAGTTCTGATTTCTGCTAATTTGATGATAAAATCAATGGCTATCACAAAACCTATCAGAATGAAAACGTTACCAGCTGCCCGATTCACGTAAGTAATAAAAACCGTAGCGCAGTGACGTCACTTCGTTTTGTGCAAATTTAGCCCTTTTAACCGACTTAAAAAAAGGAGAATTCTCAATTCGCTGTATTTTTGAACCAATTTTTATGATTCTTTACACCAGGTAACTCAGAAATTGTATAGTAATTGAGCTATTGGAAGATTTATGACAATCCAAGACTAGATAAGTAAGTGCGTTTAAAACAGAAAACCAAAAGGCGATTTCTAAATTCCTACGTTAAAACGACTTTTGGACTGGCGTGTTTACGTGAATCGACTGGCTGGGTAGTTAAGTTACCTGTATCTTTCAAAATCATTAGGCGTTCTTCCCTTTCATAACATGTAAAGCTCTTTCTTTCCTCTCTTTCATAGCCTCTATGATACTGGGCGCGTCACGAATGGGCATGCTTCGTGACTGCCGAGGATCAACTAATTCTGGAAGTAGGCAATCGTAATAAAACCTAACTAATTTCATCTCCATTTTCTCCTCCCAAAATATGTCGTCCTTTTCTATAATATAAACTTTCATAGGTACAGTAGCACCAAACCAGATGCCAAGCATGCAAACGTTTCTTTTAGTAATATGTACCTGTCCCTGAATTTGGAAATACCAGTTATGATTTTTATTTATGACATAACCCTTGGAAGCCTTGTCCTTAACCCAAAAGGTATGTTTGGCCATTGCTTCATCAAGAGTCATGCCAGCTAAAGAATGTGGGCACTTAATTTCAATTAAACCGTTTGCATAAATGCCATCTGGTGTAGTACCAAGAAATTCATATTGATCGTCGACGAACAAACCGCAACCTTGTATACTAATATTCTCTTGAATTTCTAACTGTTTAATTGCGGTTTCTTCGTTTTCGATACCGTACCGTACAGCAGGCAAACTGGAGATATTACTACCATAAACGATTTTACGAACAAGAACAGCACAACTTGTGCTCTCTCGTTTTTTACAAACTTCCCCGAACGATGATGAGGTTAGTAATTTTCTCCTTGTACTCATCCACTCAGAACTACTTCTTTGCAAATGGGTCGACCTTTCAAGCTCCTCTCTTTCAGCACAAGACAACTTTAAATCGGCTAAAAAAGATGACTTGGCTTTCTCATATAATTCTGGACTCAGATCAGGTTTTTCGCAGTTTGGTCCATAGTGAGCGTCTTTCGATATAGCGCTGTGGCTCTTTTTCAATCTTAATTTAGGTTTAGCAATTAAACGGATTCTACGATTACAATTTTCCACTTTCGCGATCAAAGGATTAGGACTAGATTTAAATATTACTTCATGAGTTTTACTATGAATCGATCCTGTATTAAAAGACACAACAGCAGCTGCGCATCGGCCCGCATAAGAACCACGGGAAGAATAATTTACACGCTTACCCCCTACTAATTTGGCAATCACTGCGTTAAAACTTTCAACTATATTACTTGTACAATTATGAATTAAACTTCTAGAATGATATGACAGTCTTTTACTTAAAATGTGTACCGCGTCCATTAATCCGCATCCAACAATTGCTGGAAGCAACCCAACAGGTTCTATTCGACGAGTATCAGGTCTACAGAAATACTCTTTGCAATATTGGTGATTACCAAATACGTGTTGTGGACCATTTAGGATATCTTCACTAAGATTTTTTATTTTTTCTTCGAGTGACTGATTTTGATCGCCCCAATATTTAATAGCGCATTTTACACCCGTTCTTAAACGCAAATACCTTTCTTTTAGGAATTTCCGCAATTCGCAAGGATACTTAGTGTCTTTCGACAGTTTCTCCAAGCTATTGCAGTAGTTTCGTAAAAGATGATTTTTGCATTCAATTTTCTCTACTGTTAAATTACCGTACGGTCGCGAATCTAATATTTTTTTATAAGTACTGGAATCGCCGTCTGCTACAAATTTATTATAAATTACACCGTGATCAACAATGGAACGTTTAAACCCCTCAACTATTATGGTCGATTCCATACCGGTAGATGATCCCGAATAATTCTTGAAACAACGGTGTTCCGAGGGCTGACTGTCGTTCTTTGCGGCTCGTGCACAAACTACGCAGTATTTATTTTTAACTCCAAAAAACAATACTTTATTAGTTTTAATGCCAATTATCGCAGCTGCGCCGGACAAGGCGGAAAAATTCTTACCATAAGATCTCTTGCTCCAACAACCGTCAACAGCAACAGATATTAATGGTGTACCATTTTTATCACCACTACCTATAGACACTGCGTACTCCGCTTCTTCCTTGACAGCTTCTGCCATGGAATGTGCTGCTGTCTTTTCCCACCAATCGCATGCTGCTGTCTTTTCCCACCAATCGCAAACCGTATTATTAATTTCATTGTATAATGAAGGTGACATGATTGGTAGGGCTACTGCGGCAGTTAATGTTTTTAACTGATAGTAGCTCCCACCAGATGATATGATACCAGATACAATTTGATGATTCACTTCCATTCTATCTTCTTTCTTTTCAATCAAACACACAGTAAATTTCATACTACACATACTACATTTCATGATGAGTTTTGAGTCCAGACCAACTTTTACTTCACCTATTATACTGAGGTAACTTAACTTACAATCCATTGGACCGTGGTCCCCTATGGCCTGAAGAGCTTTAAAAAAAAAAGAAACGTCTACAACTCTACGCCCAACTTCCATTTCATCCACCTTTCCCTCTTGGTCGTTTTCAATAACTAGTTCCTGTAAAGAAAGATAATGGCTTGATTTTTTTTATAAAAAATAATTAAAAATTTAAAAAAATGCAAAAGAATTTAATACAATATTAGGTTCCTGATGAATAGAAATTATAATTTCTTTACGCATTAGGTATTGTTTTTTTATGACGTCACCTATTTGAACGTAAATTTTCTTTTGAGAAAGTAATTGAGAAGTATTTCGGTACTAAGGTGTTTGTCTCTCGATGAAAATAATAAATATTGCAAGAAAAAATCTATAGGTAGGTATTGAGATTTTGTCTTCGCCCATCACTAACTAAGTAGTTTGTTTATTTATGTAACAAGTCTACAAGAATTACGTATAACAACTTATCTCTATACAGCGCGTAGCATTGTTGCTCAGTCTCGGCCCCAAGGTTTTCTTTATTTTCAATACTGGAAATATTATTCATCAATATTATCCACTTTTTATTTATTTTGTACAACCCTAAGCCAGACGCTAGGCGCCTCGCGTCTGTTTGGTGGTATAGGTATGTCGACCAAGTTGCGCTGTCGCCTACCTACTTTCACATTTTGATATTTAGACAATACTAGCCGACCCGGCGAACTCCGTATCGCCTTTTTTTTTTTTTAAAATCCTATTATTTTGATATTACATACAGATACTTCAATTTTATTTATCAATATAGATATAGATAATACAAACCAATATTTACATGTTATTGTAGGTATATGTCTGAATCGGGCGATCTAAATCATATGACATATTGTATTAGCTTTGTAATGTACCCTGTTCAAATGCGATAATAAATAAGTAGGGAGAAACTTACATTTTATTCCGAGATCTTTTGGCTTTCATATTTTTATAATGCGTACAAAACTTTCTTTTCCCTGGCATGACACTCAAATTCAATCAGTCCTGCGAAAAAAATAGCCTATGTTACTCAGTGATAATGTAGCTTTCGAATGATAAAAGAATTATTAAAATCGGTCCAGTACTTTTTGAGTTTATTCGTTACATACAAAAATCCAAATCTTTCCTCTTTATAATACCTACTAGCTTTTGCCCGCGGCTTCGCCCGCGTAAAAATTTACTTGCATATTGAACTATTATCGCAAAGAATATTATCGACATAAAAAGTATTACATTTCTTAATTTAAGAAATACTCTATCTACGTGTCAATTTTCATCCAAATCTGCCCAACAGTTTAAGCGTGATTGAGTAACAAACATCCAAATATCTTCACAAACTTTCACATTTGAATATTACTTCCAGCCTTGTAGTTCAGATTGCCGTGCAAATACGATGGTATTGTGGCCTTTCCTTAGTCTCTGATAACGTACTTTTCCATTGGTGAAAAAAAATTATATCAATCAAACACCCGCAGTTTCATTCACGAAGACCCCATTCCCATGCCAATACCGAGATAAAAAATGCCTATGTAACTTGCTGATATTATAAATTTACATGGGTAAAAAAAAAATATATAAATCCCAGAAATATCAGAGATATAAATTGCCTATGCTGCTCGCTGACAACATAGGTAGCTTTCCATTGGAGTAAGAATTTTAAAAATTGGTCAACATCCCCCGGTATAGTTGTCGTTCCTGGGCAAATACCGGGATGAAAATAGCCTTTATATGGTATTCACTGATAATATAGCTTTTCATTAGTGAATTATTTTTTTAAACCATTATATTCCCGTGATTTCACCAGTATTGTACCTGATCTCGTAGGAATATCGGGATAAAAATAGCTTAAATATGTTACTCGCTTAAAAATAGCTTTCCATTAGTGAAATAATTTTAAAATCGACTTAATTCATCCACACCGGGATAATATATAGCCTGAGATAAAATAGTCTAAGTTATTCCTTATGTACGACTGGTAGACCTGATGGTAAAATATAATCAATATCGGTCCAGCCATTTTGAAGATTACCTGTAACGAATAGACAGACAGACAAAAAAAATTTGGACCGTATTGTGTGAGCATAAATAAAACCTATTATTTTGATAGACAAACAGACGCTTCAAATTTATTTATTTGTAGAGATAGAAAATTGTAATAATATTTTGATTGTAACTTACTGTCTGGTAGCTGCTAGAAATATTACCACGTTTTCATTGTTCGTGGGTGTCGCAAAATACTACTAAGACAAAGATTTACATCGACCTGGACCAATTGGTGATGCCGTCTGGCCAACAATGTCGGCCAGGTCATAAAATATTGCTAGAACCTTTGCAATATATCTACGATGGCAGTAGTAGGTACCCTACCTACATATCGCGTCGATCCAAAGTAATTAGGATAAGAGCAAGATAGTGATGATATATCATTGGCTGGGTGTCTTCGACTATATGCGTTTTATCCTTTTGGGGCAGCCCAAAATTGTTTCTTAGTGCGTGCTTACCCCAAATAACCGAAATCGGTATACAAAATTTCACATTCTTAGGCCCGGTATCTTTGGCTATACGCTTTCACCCTCTTAGGGGTTGAATTGCCAAAAATTCTTTGTTAGAGCTCGCTTATCCTTGCCAAAATTTTTTTCATAGTGCTTGGTAAGTGAGCACTAAGAAAATCTGGGGGTAATCCAAGAAAGCCAACCGTGTACTAAAATGATCCTTCCTAGGCTCAGTGATTTCGGTTAAACGCTTTTCACCCCCTTAGGGCTAAAATTGCAAAAATCTCTCTTCCCCCAAGAAAGGCAACTTTATACAAAATTCCATGTTTCTAGGCCTAATGATTTCGGCTATATATTTTGCACCCCTTTAGGAGTTGATTTTAATAAAATAATTTCTTAGAGCTCACTTAAAACAAAGGAAAGAGAATTGCATAGAAAGTTTTACGTTCCTAGCTCCAAGAGTTTCGTCTATACGCTTTTCACTCACTTAAGGGGGTGATTTTCCAAAAATCCTTTGCTAGTGCTCGTATACCCCAAGAAATACGATGGTGTAAAAAAAGTACGTTTCTAGGCCCAGTGGTTTCGGCTGTATGGGTTTTGATATTTTAGGGGTTGAATTTCATCCCTATGTAAGTGAAACTACCAAAACACTAGAACGAATATTTATTTATTTATTATCAGGTGCCTTCATACAAAGATTCACGGTTCTATCATCGAAAATGACGAATTTCCATACAAAATATCATCCCCTATTTCAACCCCTTATACCCATTTTTCCCAATAAAAAGTAGCCTATATCCTTTCTCAAGCTTCAGTCCATCTCTGTATCAAATTTCATCAAAATCGGCTTAGACGTGAGAGGTTATATGCTTTTCACCCCCTTAAGGAGGTGAATTTCCAAAAATCCTTTGCTAGTGCTCGTGCACCCCAAGAAATACGATGGTGTAAAAAAAAATACGTTTCCATGCCCAGTGGTTTCGGCTGTATGCTTTTTAGTATTTTAGGGGTTGAATTTCATCCCCATGTAAATGGAATTTCCAAAACGCTTGAGCGAATAATTATTTATTTATTATTAGGTGCCTCAATACAAAGATTCGTGGTTCGATCATCGAAAATGACGAATTTCCATACAAAATGTCATCCCCTATTTCAACCCCTTATACCCATTTTTTTGCGATAAAAAGTAGCCTATATCCTTTCTCAAGCTTTAGTCCATCTTTGTACCAAATTTCATCAAAATCGGTTTCGATATGAAAGGCTATATGCTTTTCAACCCCTTAAAGGGGTGAATTTCCATAAATCCTTTGCTAGTACTCGTGCACCCCAAGAAATACGATGGTGTAAAAAAAAATACGTTTCTAGGCATAGTGGTTTCGGCTGTATGCTTTTTGGTATTTTAGGGGTTGAATTTCATCCCCATGTAAATGAAACTACCAAAACGCTAGAACGAATATTTATTTATTTATTGTCAGGTGCCTTAATACAAAGATTCGTGGTTCTATCATCGAACATGACGAATTTCCATACAAAATGTCATCCCCTATTTCAACCCCTTATACCCATTTTTTCGCGATAAAAAGTAGCCCATGTCCTTTCTCAAGCTTTAGTCCATCTCTGTACCAAATTTCATCAAAATCGGTTTCGACGTGAAAGGCTATTTGCTTTTCAACCCCTTAAAGGGGTGAATTTCCAAAAATCCTTTGCTAGTACTCGTACACCCCAAGAAATACGATGGTGTAAAAAAAATACGTTTCTATGCCCAGTGGTTTCGGCTGTATGCTTTTGGTATTTTAGGGGTTGAATTTCATCCCCATGTAAGTGAAACTACCAAAACGCTAGAACGAATATTTATTTATTATCAGGTGCCTTAATACAAAGATTCACGGTTCTATCATCAAAAATGACGAATTTCCATACAAAATATCATCCCCTATTTCAACCCTTTATACCCATTTTTCCGCGATAAAAAGTAGCCTATGTCCTTTCTCAAGCTTTAGTCCATCTCTGTACCAAATTTCATCAAAATCGGTTTAGACGTGAAAGACTATATGTTTTTCACCCCCTTAAGGGGGTGAATTTCCAAAAATCCTTTGCTAGTGCTCGTGTACCCCAAGAAATACGATGGTGTAAAAAAAAAATACGTTTCTAGGCCCAGTGGTTTCGGCTGTATGCTTTTTGATATTTTAGGGGTTGAATTTCATCCCCATGTAAATGAAATTTCCAAAACGCTTGAACAAATATTTATTTATTTATTGTCAGGTGCCTTAATACAAAGATTCGTGGTTCTATCATCGAAAATGACGAATTTCCATACAAAATGTCATCCCCTATTTCAACCCCTTATACCCATTTTTTCGCGATAAAAAGTAGCCTATGTCCTTTCTCAAGCTTTAGTCCATCTCTGTACCAAATTTCATCAAAATCGGTCCAGTGGTTTAGACGTGAAAGCGTAGCAGACAGACAGACAGACAGACAGACAGACAGACAGACAGACAGAGTTACTTTCGCATTTATAATATTAGTAAGGATTAGTGTAGATATTGTATTTTTTACGATTTATATCTAGTTCCATCATGGTTTTCTTTCAGACATTCATTATATCGATACTTTCTAATAACTGAAAATAAATTAATTATAAAAATGTTATACTTACAATTTTTTACAAAAAACACAAATTCACAATACGTAATTCTGCTGTCTGCAGCCGACAAGCGTGGTGTCGCGTTCACTTACAGAAAGGAACTGCCGCTTTTGACCACCGAGATTGCACGAATGAAACGAACGTTTTACCCATACATTTTTGTATGAAAAATTTACCTTAATATATATCTAGATTTTAGGGCTTTAAAAGAGGAAGTCTTTGTTTGTAAAGGTATAAAAAGAAGTATACAGCTATACTTATTGGTTTCTTCAGTGTTCAAAAAGTGTTTCTTTTTATCAATTTGTGTTGATTTATGGGGTTAAATCTGAAAAATACGAAGTCATGTTTTTGCATTTTTACTCAATTTTGTGCGTTTGTTGACGTTTATTATATAACAACTATTAGGTTTAAGAGTTTAATATAAGCATGAACATACTTATTGGTCTTTGATTGTAATATATACAAATTATCATTGATATCAATCATATGTAAATAGGTTAAATTTGAAAAATCGTAACACTCTTTTCGGTGATTTTCACGATCTACACCCTTAACAGTGTCTACAGTATTGAGTGTGTTTTGTAGATAACAAGAATACCACAAAGAAACAGTTTAAGTGTTTTTTATGAAGACATATTGTAATCTAATATAATAATACATTTAAAAGTAAGTTTGTTTGTTTTAACCAACTTCAAAAAAGGAGGAAGTTTCTCAATTCAACCGTATATGTGCTTTTTTATGTTTGTTCGTGGATAACTTCGTCGTTTATGAACAGATTATGAAGGGTATACTTCCCAAATGGTCCTATGAAAATTTTATCGAAATCGAACAAGCGATTTTTGAAAAATCAACATAATTCTAAAAGAATATCTAAATTGTCTACATTATTGAAGGCGGTTTCTTTTTTGCAAAAAAATAATTCTGTTACACTTTCACGCTTACACCACTAAACCGATTTTAAAAATTCTTTCACCAACAGAGCGCTATATAGGCTATTTTTCTGGGTATTCTCATGGGAATGGCAACTACTTGGGTGAAATCGGGAGAAATATGATCAATTTATAAAAAAAAGTAACATATGTTATGAACGAAAAGTAACATATAAAAAAAGATAATATTAAATTTTATCTCCGTATTCCAACGGGAAAGGGCACAATCATGTATGGAATTTGTGTCCGTTAATTATATGTTTGCCAAGTCCAATCAACACAAGGATTATTTCCTTAAGCAAGTGGTGTTGCTTTAAAAAAAAACATCATCATCATTCAGCCTTTGGCCATCCACTGCTGGACGCAAGATTTCATCATGCTCCTCCTCCATTATCCATCTAACAACTTCTAGCAATTTTCGCTAAGACCTCGGTAGTATTATATAAAAAAAAAAACATTTTATTTTCAGCTCACATACGTCCCACTGTTGCTCGAGCCTCCTCCAAAATAATTGACTTTACTCTACCATCCTGGTCAGACAGGTTGGTACAGGGTTCTATTTCTAGTTTTCCTTCTCTTGCATAGATGTTATATGCATACTATATCCCTTAGACGTCTTTACGACATCCACGGGCAAAATAGGGAATGGTGATTTATATTTTTACTCCGTCACCACACGGAAAGTCGTCGATTACACACCTTGAAAAAATACAATCCATGTTCTCCAAACCGGTTTCCTTAGAAGGGTAATAATACGAAGAGAGAAAACCATCAAAACATTAAATTGTGACACATTAAGTGTTGTACGGCGGTGGCTGCGAATACTATTAAAACCACTTTAATACTAAATTATTACCAAAAATGTAGAAAAATCAAAACCACCCGTTTTTTTTTTTTTCAAAGGACTGTATATGTAGTCGACCTCAAATAATTGAGATACGAGCAGAGTGATAATGAGTTGGCACCGCGATAGATTACAAGGAATGGTATGCTATATGGTGTAATAATGGTGACTTTGTTTACATTTTAACAAAACAATGTCTATCGGGTGAACTAGTTTATACATATAACAAAAATTGTAGCAAACCGATGTATTTACGTGTTGTATATTGAAAATAAAATAATATATACGGTCTTAATTAGAACAACGACAGCCAAAACAAGAAATTTGTCTATATAAGTCCGTCTATTCCGCAAAAACTATGAAAGTTCACATCAATGTATTGCTAACGGTTTAACTTCAAACATGATATTATCTGTGATAAAAAAGATAACTTATTGTTATCTCAAAATACTAAGTATTAGTAATTTTACTTTACAATTCCTTGGCCATGTGGTGACGGTTTAAGACTATAATCACGCTTCGTGCTATAGACACGTTATTAATAATAATTTATAGTAATTTTAGTGAAAAACAAAAACGTAATGTAAAGCACTTTTATATTTTATTCACGCCGAACTCTACCGGCGGATGTTGAAGACGCGGGTCGGGAGCGGCTCAGACTCGCTCAGCGAGATGGCCGCTTGGCGGGACAACGCTGGCCGCGATAGTATTGTCCGTTGGGCAGTCCAGTTGGAGGCCTCGGTACAGTGTTCGGAACGTCAAGGCCTTCCTTTTTTTTCGACTGGTGCAGGTATTGACGGGGCACGGTTGCTTCGCCAAGTACCTGCACACGGTCGTGGGGAGGGAGAGCACACGGTCGTGAGGAGGGAGAGCACACCATCCTACTACCACTGCGATTGCGACGAGGACACGGTGCAGCATACGCTCGAAGTGTGTGCCGCGTGGGCTGAGCAGCCCCGTGAACTCGTTGCAATCATCGGTGCCGACCTGACCATCGCTAGGGAGATCGACAGTCAAGAACTGGGATGCGGTCGCCGCCTTCGGTGAGGCAGTCATCTCACAGAAGGAGGCGGCGGAGCGTGCGCGAGAGGAACTCTTCTATGGCGCGAGAGGAGCTCCTCTCAGGCGGCGCAGGTGCGAGTGGCGCCTGATGTGGTCTAGCCGAGGCGCGGGTGACTGGACCGGGAAATAGTCTGGCATGAGCGCAGAGGCCACGCGTGGGCGACCGACGCCCCGGGAGGGGCGTTAGGAAAGAAGGGTACCCGAAAAGATATCCCGCCGGGCTGGCCACGGATGACAAGGGACTCGGTACCGGTGGTCGGCCCCATGGCGAAGGAAAGGGAAGACGATGGGTCATGAAGCCACGCACCGACATTTCGTCACCTCAGACGGAACGGACAGCGTGTGCGCAGACCATAACCAAAAAACCATTTATATTCACTGCGCCACAGCACTTCCTCCGCATAACATTACATAAAAAGCGATCAGAATATTTAATATAACACGTTAAAACGCTAAAATATTGAATATGATGCTAGATCACCGCACGACGCTTTCACATTGCCGCTAAAATATTGAATATGATGCTAGATCACCGCACGACGCTTTCACATTGCCGCTAAAATATTGAATATGATGCTAGATCACCGCACGACGCTTTCACATTGCCGCTAAAATATTGAATATGATGCTAGATCACCGCACGACGCTTTCACATTGCCGCTAAAATATTGAATATGATGCTAGATCACCGCACGACGCTTTCACATTGCCGCTAAAATATTGAATATGATGCTAGATCACCGCACGACGCTTTCACATTGCCGCTAAAATATTGAATATGATGCTAGATCACCGCACGACGCTTTCACATTGCCGCTAAAATATTGAATATGATGCTAGATCACCGCACGACGCTTTCACATTGCCGCTAAAATATTGAATATGATGCTAGATCACCGCACGACGCTTTCACATTGCCGCTAAAATATTGAATATGATGCTAGATCACCGCACGACGCTTTCACATTGCCGCTAAAATATTGAATATGATGCTAGATCACCGCACGACGCTTTCACATTGCCGCTAAAATATTGAATATGATGCTAGATCACCGCACGACGCTTTCACATTGCCGCTAAAATATTGAATATGATGCTAGATCACCGCACGACGCTTTCACATTGCCGCTAAAATATTGAATATGATGCTAGATCACCGCACGACGCTTTCACATTGCCGCTAAAATATTGAATATGATGCTAGATCACCGCACGACGCTTTCACATTGCCGCTAAAATATTGAATATGATGCTAGATCACCGCACGACGCTTTCACATTGCCGCTAAAATATTGAATATGATGCTAGATCACCGCACGACGCTTTCACATTGCCGCTAAAATATTGAATATGATGCTAGATCACCGCACGACGCTTTCACATTGCCGCTAAAATATTGAATATGATGCTAGATCACCGCACGACGCTTTCACATTGCCGCTAAAATATTGAATATGATGCTAGATCACCGCACGACGCTTTCACATTGCCGCTAAAATATTGAATATGATGCTAGATCACCGCACGACGCTTTCACATTGCCGCTAAAATATTGAATATGATGCTAGATCACCGCACGACGCTTTCACATTGCCGCTAAAATATTGAATATGATGCTAGATCACCGCACGACGCTTTCACATTGCCGCTAAAATATTGAATATGATGCTAGATCACCGCACGACGCTTTCACATTGCCGCTAAAATATTGAATATGATGCTAGATCACCGCACGACGCTTTCACATTGCCGCTAAAATATTGAATATGATGCTAGATCACCGCACGACGCTTTCACATTGCCGCTAAAATATTGAATATGATGCTAGATCACCGCACGACGCTTTCACATTGCCGCTAAAATATTGAATATGATGCTAGATCACCGCACGACGCTTTCACATTGCCGCTAAAATATTGAATATGATGCTAGATCACCGCACGACGCTTTCACATTGCCGCTAAAATATTGAATATGATGCTAGATCACCGCACGACGCTTTCACATTGCCGCTAAAATATTGAATATGATGCTAGATCACCGCACGACGCTTTCACATTGCCGCTAAAATATTGAATATGATGCTAGATCACCGCACGACGCTTTCACATTGCCGCTAAAATATTGAATATGATGCTAGATCACCGCACGACGCTTTCACATTGCCGCTAAAATATTGAATATGATGCTAGATCACTGCACGACGCTTTCACATTGCCGCTAAAATATTGAATATGATGCTAGATCACCGCACGACGCTTTCACATTGCCGCTAAAATATTGAATATGATGCTAGATCACCGCACGACGCTTTCACATTGCCGCTAAAATATTGAATATGATGCTAGATCACCGCACGACGCTTTCACATTGCCGCTAAAATATTGAATATGATGCTAGATCACCGCACGACGCTTTCACATTGCCGCTAAAATATTGAATATGATGCTAGATCACCGCACGACGCTTTCACATTGCCGCTAAAATATTGAATATGATGCTAGATCACCGCACGACGCTTTCACATTGCCGCTAAAATATTGAATATGATGCTAGATCACCGCACGACGCTTTCACATTGCCGCTAAAATATTGAATATGATGCTAGATCACCGCACGACGCTTTCACATTGCCGCTAAAATATTGAATATGATGCTAGATCACCGCACGACGCTTTCACATTGCCGCTAAAATATTGAATATGATGCTAGATCACCGCACGACGCTTTCACATTGCCGCTAAAATATTGAATATGATGCTAGATCACCGCACGACGCTTTCACATTGCCGCTAAAATATTGAATATGATGCTAGATCACCGCACGACGCTTTCACATTGCCGCTAAAATATTGAATATGATGCTAGATCACCGCACGACGCTTTCACATTGCCGCTAAAATATTGAATATGATGCTAGATCACCGCACGACGCTTTCACATTGCCGCTAAAATTCAGTTCAAATTTAACATATACGCGACCACAGAGAAATAATTCTACGTAACACAACCACAGCGCCAGAAAATTGATATTACTTATAAATTACTCGTTGCTTGTAAATAATTGTTGTGAAATATCCTTTCGTAATATAAAATCTTGTTTGTTAACGTTGAATTCAAAATGTTCGTCAATATTAACAATATATTTGTAAAGCATAACGTAGAAGCTGCTAAGTTTACAAAGAGTTTATTGTAAAGAAACTCTTGCGAAATGGCGTTTCGCGTGGGTTTCTTTTGTGTAACTTTTGTCAACATCTTTGAGAAAGATTGGCCTTAGAGATAAAGTTACAAGGCCCCCATTCATAATACCGCTACCAATATTTATTATATAGGTCATCTTTTGTTGGAGTTTCAGCAAATTTTATTGGGAGCCATTGAATAGAAATTTGTATTGCAGGTATCTCGTAAATTATAATTGTAAATTATCTGACATAAAACGGTAAAGGAAAATACAATTTTACTTAATATCTTAGTTCTTTTTTAAGAAAACATCTTACAATAAGGAAATAATCGCCCTTTTTTTGGGTTGGTTCTCGCACCACTACGTCCGGGGCGGCAGAGGGGTGTAAGCAAGCACACCCACAACCCACCTACGATGCACGTCGCCTTCGTCATTGAGCCGACCACCGGAGCAGGGTGACTTGACGTCAGTGGCCGGCCCGACGGAATACCCCCTATTTGGGGTACCCGCCCATCGAACGACGGCGCCCCCTCGGGGAGGACGTCGGTCGATGGAGTCGAGTCGCTGTCTTTCCTCACGCGGTCGGCCTCTCGGCGGGTAACGGACTAATTCCCCGGTCACGTCACCCGCGACCTCGGCTAGGGAAACAATCGACCTTGGCGGGAACGTGAAAACGTTATGTGATAATCTTGTATTATATTCAATATCTTACTGTTTTAACCTATTCTCCTTACTAATAATATAAATGCGAAAGTATGTTTGTTCGTTTGTTACGCTTTCACGCTTAAACCACGGAACCGATTTCAAAAATTCTTTCACCTGGAAAGCTATAATATCAGGCAGTAACATAGGCTATATTTTATCCCGGTATTCCCACGGGAACGATGCGGCTCAGACGAGTGAAACCGAAGCGTAGCGAGGACGGGTTGCTAGTACCTAATAAAAGAAGAGTCTGACTTATCTACCGTAATCCTCTCTGCGTGATCAGCGGTTTACGGGTACCAATTACGCATTAGCATACCTATCTCCGTAGATATCCAGACAACAAATCAGCGGTATGTCACGTGGTCAGCCATACGTATGGCGAAATAGTCCAGTGTTATAGCCAGATAACATTACTTCAGAAGAAGAAATCCTCGTAATGGAACCTTAAACCATCCTACCTGACCGGTGTGGCATAGTGATTGGTTCCCCCTTCCGTTATGTAAAACGCCCGTATCCAATGACATGTATATGGGCTCAACAATATCACACATTGCATCTTCCTTTTCACCGAGTATGACGTAGACAATTTTAAAGTAACTGTACAGACCTCATGTGCTGTAACTGCCCAAGTTTAATGATGTGTGGCGACTTCAAATACTACCAATACTTACGGTCGTAATTGTAGTAACATACTGATACGTAATGATTTCTGATGTTTACGCGAGTATTACACATCTATACCAATAAATAAAATTGGAGTGTCTGTTTGTAATGTCAAAATAATAGGCTTTTTTTCATGCTCACACGGTTATTTGCACGGCACCTATGCCTAAAATAGCAATTAAAAAATTTTTGTCTGTCTGTCTGTCTGTCTGTTTGTTCCGGGTAATCTTCAAAACGGCTGGACCGATTTCAAAAATTCTTTCACCAATGGAAAGCTATAATATCAGGGCGTAAACTAGGCTATATTTTATCTCGGTATTCCCACGGGAACGGGAACTACGCGGGTAAAACGACTATAACCTATAACCGAAGCGAAGCGAGGGCGGGTTGCTAGTTTTAAATAAAACTTCATATAGAATCATTTTCTTCTTACACTGGCAATAAATTTGTATCAAAATGTGGGTCAATATTTAATAATTAATTTCTGTATCGGGTAGATAATTATAAATTTTCTGCAATAACGATGACTTGTTGGACGTGAAACATCTTAGTCCAACCGTGACCATGAACACTGCAAAGTGTTCGAAACGTCGGGCAATCAAAAATCAAATACAAACGCGATAAAATCCGTAGTTTTATTTAAAATACTACTACGTACTTTACATAGACCTGGACTAACCCCACCTGATGTCGTTTGGTCAACAATCACATTCACTGAGATTAACGTAAGCGGATAGGAGCAGAATGATAAGAATAAAGCCTATTTAGTGATGGATTAAAAGAAACAATGTGTCACTGCCACCTTATTTTGCGTTGGTATCACATAAACTGATAGAGGGATCACCATTTATAAAACCAGCTGCGATTATGGCGTTAATCCTCACTAGGAAAGGTGATAAACCTATGTCAGATAATGTATGCCGATGAACGAACCCCTGGTTACAGGTGTATATGTGTTTTTCATTACCGATGGTGGCAAACGAGCAACCCATAGACCTGATGGTATGTGATATTGGCACACATGGACCTTTACAATACCAAGGACACAACTAGGCCGTTGCCTACGGTGTATAAAATGCTCTTCTTAAACCTCGTTTAAAAGACATGTCATAGCGCTCAGGAAACACAGCAGCAGGTAGTTCATTGTATTCATTATAATAGGTAGAACCGCTCCAAGAACACCGTTGTACACCGGAAACGATAGAATTATTAATCTTTATTTAAAATAATAGTAACCAATATGACAATATTCTACCAAATAAATTATTTTGATTTGATTTAAAAGAGAGAGAAGAAAATCAGAAGAACTCTCAAAATTAATACCTCAATCACAAGGTTAACTTATAAAACAGCCATCGCTCAAACACGTTGGAAGAAAAGGAATAACTCATAAAATTATTAAATGATATTTCAAATTTTACGTTGTTTGAGCAAATTTAAAAACGTACCACGCCATATTTGTTTTATTCGAAAACACGAGTACGTACGCTTTGCTTGTATAAGTAAAGTCTAATATTTGTTCAGCTGAAATCGTTACTCTGACCTATTTAGTTATCTATGTAATCTATTCTACCAACAGGCTTAATATGTATATACATATCCGAATATCCTCCACAATGGGAGGAAAATTTAATAATTTAACTACAATGGCCTGTTCATATAATATTTGGAGTTTCTTTTCTTATAACAATGTTAATATTCATTAAACGTTTCTTAGTACTCTCATGGGAATAGAAGTTTAGAATTGAGATAGCTATTTATATAAAAAATTATATTTTTGACTGCGAAGTTCTTATACAGTCGCTAACTTTTAATTACTCGCGGGAGTCATAAAAATTGGTTAATGGACTTACCGGAGAATTGGCATCGGCTCTCTATACGGCAACGTATAACACTTATTCCCCAAACCGCCTTTTTTTGAGAGGGGGTGGGCTATGGTTAGCGTTGCCAGGCGTCCGGATAAAGCCGGACATAGGTGGACTTTTTAATTGCGTGTCCGGCCAAAGTAATCGGTGACCGGCTTGTCCGGCTTTTATTAGGCTTTTTACATTTCGCAAATGAGCGTGGCCGAGCGCAGACAAATCGACTATTGTCATAATAATCCCACCAAAAACATAAATGTATAAAAGGAGAGCCAAGTTCAATACAATAATTATGCTTGGCTGTGGGCTTCGCCGCAAAAAGAATGAAGATCTAAATGAGTGCCAAGTTCTATGCAAAATGCAAATATGTATTTATAGGAACAAAATAACATTATGAACAAGTATTAAACTCTATTTCTTTGCTTTATTGGATACCTATAACAATTGCTGTTATTTAACAAAAATGTGAGATCTTAAAGTAGGTTAGGTTTGACTTGGCCAGTTTTTTATCAGAATTAAAATATATATATATATATATATCCATACTAATATCATAAATGCGAAAGTAAGGATGTTTGTTTGTTTGTTTGTTTGTTACGCTTTCACGCTTAAACCACCGAACCGATTGCAAAAATTCTTTCACCAATGGAAAGCTATAATATCAGGGAGTAACATAGGCTATATTTTATCCCGGTATTCCCACAGGAACGGGAACTACGCGGGTTTAAGCGACTGAAACCGAAGCGAAGTGAGGGCGGGTTGCTAGTGTTGAATAACTTTATAAAATGACTGATGTAATGAAAACTGGCCAAGTCAAATCTAACCTACTTCAAGATCTCACATTTTTTCGAAATCACTATAACTTTTATGTTATATTGTTTTTTGTGTAATATACATTCTAATTATGATCTATGACCGGTAAACTACAACATACTCGAACAGTTGCTCCATAACCTGATACATCCTGTATATATATTTTCAGGATCTCGGCAACGACTCCAACGATTTTGGCATACGGATTTCGGAGCAAAAAAATCGATCTAACTAGGTTTTATTTATAGAAAATGTTGTTTTGTCGGTGTTTTCAGCTAATTAATACAAATTCCTATTCAGAGGAAGGAGGGAATGTCAACTTCATCACTGACACTTCATCATTTTATTTTTTATTAATAAAAAATTGACCAAAATATCCATACTAATATTATAAATGCGAAAGTAAGGATGTTTGTTTGTTTGTTTGTTTGTTTGTAACGCTTTCACGCTTAAACCACCGAACCGATTGCAAAAATTCTTTCACCAATGGAAAGCTATAATATCAGGGAGTAACATAGGCTATATTTTATCCCGGTATTCCCACAGGAACGAGAACTCCATGGGTTTAAGCGACTGAAACCGAAGCGAAGCGAGGGCGGGTTGCTAGTATTACATATATTTTTTATAAATATATAAAAAATATATATAATATACGGTCAACCAGATATTAATACTGAAACACAAAATCCTCAATCATGTAGGGTGTCCGGCCTTTCTACCCAAATGTCCGGCCACATTAGCTGGTCTTCCGGCTATTAGGTTTGACGATCTGGCAGCCCTAGTTGTGGTCAACGCACACGCTGTTCAGCTCCGTCCGGGGTAACGAAGGGGCGGCGCGCGGCATCACAATCCACCGTCTCCTTCTTCGCTGTTGGTACGCCCACCGGTACCGAGTTCCTTGATCTCCGTGGCCGGCTCGACGGATTTGCTATACCGCCTACCAATGTGTGTAGATTACAGCACTATCCTCACATTTATGGGGTAAGCCTACATCTAAAAGGGGATGATAAAAAGCTGAATGATGATGAATCTGTATAAAAGACAATATTTATTAAAAGATAGATCTACTAGTACATTATATTACTTAGAGATGTTTTAGATTTGAAGTGCCGCTCCTGGATACAGACATTAAAGTTTTAGGTTTCGATTCATCCATCCCTCCATCAACCTATAAACGTCCATTGTTGGACATAGGCCTCCTTACGAAAATATTACTCGGCACGGTCGTACGCCACTTGCATCCAAAAGTTCCCTGCGCCTTTGAGGAGGTCGTCAATCCATCTAGTAGAGGGTCGTCCTACACTACGTCGTCCGATTCGCGGTCGCCACTCGAGAACTACTCTTCCCCAACGGCTGTCGGTTCGACGAGCTATGTGGCCTGCCCATTGCTGTTTTAATGTGCTAATTTTGCGGACTATGTCGATTACACGCGATCTGATGCGGTTGCCCGTATTCCGGATTTTATCACGTAGAAAAATAACAAGTATAGCCCTCTCCACAGCACGTCGAGGGACTTTGAGCCTTTTTATGGCCGACATTTAGAGGGCACGTTTCAGTGTCGTATGTCATCGCTGGTAACACACCCTAGTTATACATAAACCTATCTCTAATATTCCGAAGTGCCGGCAAACAAAGGTTTCGATCACGGTTATGATATTATTTCAAATTAACGGTTTCAGACAAGTTTCAATTACGGAATATGCGTAATTTTAGATAATTGTAAAAGAAATTTCCGGCTAGCGTTTAGGATGTTCACTTCGGCTGGTTAAAATAAAACCTGTCGTAACATCGTCGTAACGTCGTATACAGACATCGAATCTGTCGAAATAATTCGAAATTTTTATACAAATTTTAGTTACGCGTCTTATAAGTTTTCATTTCGGATATTCGATAGTTTGAATAAACTAGCAATTAGTATCAGATTTTACAAAACATTGATTTATCAAGCAACCTAACGAAGGTCAATATTGTACATAGATTTCCTTGATGCAAGATAACCTGATAATAATCCCGCTGAATGGGCAGTTGATCTTATACGTTTTCCCAGAACAACTCTGCCCATTCATTAGCTGATTTTTTGGTCTGGTTTCACGACTCTTACAGTAAAGCGTTGTATATATTATTCTTAACACAATACCACATACGATAATCGTCCTTATATCGCTTCATACACATTCCACTGCAGAGTTTTAGCATCCTCAACTATGAAAAAGAAACTAATCCTTCACATCATGCTGATCGGATGGGTTGGTATATGGTTTAATTCTGACTTTTCTGTCTTGCATAGATGTTATCTGATATCATATCCCTTACTTAAATATCCGCTTTTACGACACCCACACGCAAGAAAAAGGATGATGAATGATAGTCCATCACCATAAGGAAAATCACACAATAATATTCGATTGAAAATAATACAATCACAATATTTTCATTCATCTCAGCCAATTTTTTTTTTGATGGGTTATGGTCAAGTCTCCCGCCTTCCGACTACGTCTGAGGCGACGAAGGGGTGGCGCACGGCTCCATAATTCATCGTAGCTCCTCTAGTTCGTTGTTGGGTCGACTACCGGTACCGAGTTCCTTGTCCTCTGTGATCGGCCCAACGGAATACCCTACAGGGTACCCTCTCGTTCCGACGTCCAGGACGTCAGTCGCCGTCGCGTGGTCAGCCTTTCTGCGGATGACGGACTAATCCCCGCTCCAGTTACCCGCGATCTCAGCCAATATAAGATTCACTGTTAAGTTTAAGCTTCCTCTACAACGGGAGTGGAATTGACTTACTATTCCATGCTGGTCACGCCACGCACATGTTAGATAGGGTTTTATTTCGGGTTTTTCTTCTCTTGCATCGATGTTGCCTGCATACATATATACGTTAATCGTCTTTTACGATGCTCAAGGGCAT
This sequence comes from Lymantria dispar, assembly GCA_032191425.1. Classification (NCBI taxonomy): domain Eukaryota; kingdom Metazoa; phylum Arthropoda; class Insecta; order Lepidoptera; family Erebidae; genus Lymantria; species Lymantria dispar. The sequence continues at coordinate 33,709,357 of CM063453.1, forward strand.
GAGAGGGAGCTGGTTAATTGTATACTTACTCCGTCACCACAAGGAATGTGTGTACTATATACACTAGGTATAAGTAGGTAGGTATAAGTCACTACCCTCTCTCTTGCCTGAGGGTGTCGTAAAAAACGACGGAGGGATGTTATACATACAGTATTTATGCAAGAGAAGCAGGCAAGGAAAACTTTAAATAAAATCCTGTACCAACCCATCTGACCTGTGTGGGATAGTAAGTCAATTGGCCTCCAGTAGTGGAGTAGGCTCGAACCCAGCTGTGATGATGAAGATGAATTACAATATAACTAAATTGTAATATGTCGCATTCGCCATACCTTTGGTAACTGAATGTTCAAGTACTTGTGTCCTGATTTAAGTATTTGTAAGTAATAGGCGTGGAAGGCAAAAGGAATACTTTATTATTCTACTTTGATAAGTTTCATGTGATTAAATTCAATTTATATGATAGTTATTCGTAAAGGAGAAGTTTTAATGTTGACAAATTGTTTTATATCTCATGTTGAAAAACTCGTGTAGGATTTTAATGTTATATTTTCTACGTTAGCTTCAATTTAAAAGAGTTCCTTTAATTATATATGTTTAAGATCGTTTAAGTTTCCTCTGTGTGGTGACGCGTGATGTTATAACAATATTACTCATTGCTATTGCTTACATGTTTGTGGCAGTTATAACAATCGTCTAAGAGTCTCACCAGGAGGGTAGACAGCAGCTCTATGATGGGCAACATATAATAACCTCAACCCGACTGCCGATGTGGTAATTAGAACAGTGCCTCGTTTTTGTAGTAAATTATTAAAAGAAAAAGAGAAAACAAAATACTTTAATAAATAATATTATTTCTGAATAGCTATAGCTGAGAGCGTAAGTGTTACCTTTTTTTTTGGGTGAGCTATGGCTATGAGCTATATAGAGCATATACCCTGAGGTATACCTTTCGATAACACGAAGTATTCAAATCGAAACTGATCTATAAAAACGAACAATAAAAAATCAATAAATAAATAAGTAGTGTAGTGACAGAGTAAAAATACAATTTCTTCAATCATACAATTCCCGTGGTGATAGTAAAAGACGAAAGAGAAACCCACTAACTAACCCAAGCCGATAACATCATTGCAAGGTGAGGAAAACATGAAATAGAATTAGACTACTCCGCCATCTGTGTAGACAAAAAGTTTTATTTATCACTAGCAACCCTCGCCCTCGCTTCGCTTCGGTTTTAGTCGTTTTACCCGCGTAGTTCCCGTTCCCGTGGGAATACCGGGATAAAATATAGCTCAGTTTACGCGCTGATATTATAGCTTTCCATTGGTGAAAGAATTTTTGAAATCGGTCCAGCCGTTTTGAAGATTACCCGAAACAAACAGACAGACAGACAAAAAATTTTTAATCTGTATTTTAAGCATAGGTGTCGTGCAAATAACCGTGTGAGTAAGAGAAAAGCCTATTATTTTGACATTACAAAGAGACACTCCAATTTTATTTATTGGTATAGATTAGTTTCTCGACGACAACATATCCTTACTTTAAATAGATTTCTTTCAGCTGTCACATCTACAGACATTACTGACATACCCATTCTCTCATTCACATAACCTATCTCTTTTTGTATCTCCCATAATTCTTACATATATCCACAATCATATAACCCTCCTTGTCGTACGCCGTTCACCCCTCCCTATCCCATGCCCATACAATGGCAATCATGGCGCTACTAATCTTCCCAATGACTATAGCCACTTTCAGCTATTCCACTAATCTAATATTTACTTTATTGTAATATCAAATTAGTCTTAAATTAACTCTGAAACTTTATTTGGTATTTATGTTGTTCTGTATATTGCTTGAATAAAACGTAAGCTTTTATTCGTAGCGCGATGCGAATTTACATAAGAGAGACACACTTTCAGATAACTTGAAAAGGTACGAGGAGGAATAATACCAATGTAGTTTATAACATCCGTATGGTGACGAAGTAAGAACAATTCTAGCCACCTCATGGGTCATGAGTTGTCAGGAGCAGGAGCATTCTATAATGTGTAGCAAAGTTGTTTACTATCCCACGTGGAACAAATGGTTTCGAATAGTTTAACTTATGAGTTTCTCTTGTAATAATTTTGTGTTTATTGAAGTAAAACTTCTTTAGAATCGTTGTGATTTCAAACTCGATGAAACGAAAAAGCGAGTTCATAGAGACATAAACGCGTAAATGTATAGGATTCAGCCGGCGAAAGAATGAGATAAAGGATAAAGGATTTCGGATGAAGCATAAATGAATTTCACTCCTGATATGCGTACTTTGTACACACACTTTTTTTATTTGACGACGCTCATAAAATGAGTGTATTATATCTCTTTCTGAATAACACCACTTTAAAACTGTACCTGCTCTTTCATGGGGAGTGCTGTGAGGAACTATTTGAGTTGGTACCTTCGTCACCGTTTTACTAACCTACCACTTAACACCATAGCAGAATTCATCCATTGTAGATAAAGCTACTTTACGGATTTAATCGCGTTTGTATTTGATTTTTAATTGCCCGACGTTTCAAACACTTTACACCGTTTATGGTCACGAGCGGAGTAAGATGTTTTACGTCATCGTTATTACAGAGATGATCAGGATTAATCCATTTCACCTAAAAACGTGGTCTTCGATTGTATGTTTCCAGCGATCATATTTTTTTTTAGCCATGTAAAAGCAGGCTCTGGAATGAACTACCTGCTGCTGTTTTTACCGAACATGTTCTTCTTTAAACGAGGTTTAAGAAGAACACTTTCTTCATGGTAGGCGCGGCCTGGCTGTGCCACTGGTATTGCAAAGGTCCATGTGCGGCAATATTACTTATCATCACGTCTACAAACGAAATTATATTAGAAACTAGCAGTGCCTGCGGTTTCACCCGCAGTTCCTCTTCCCATGGGAATATCGGGATAAATTATAGCCTATGAGTTATTCTGATATGTAAGCTATATTATTGTGAAGTTTAATCAAAATTCATTCAGTAGTTTTTGCGTGAAAGAGCAACAAACATCTTCACATCCTCACATACTCACATCCTCACATACAAACTGTCGCGTTTATAATATTAGTAAGATAGAATAGGATAGTAGGATACAGTAATGTAAAATTCAGTGAAAATATTCATTCAATTCGAATGAAATTTTGAATTTAATCCATTTATAGAACGAAATAAGATGAAAAATTCTATCAAAATTCATTTTATTCCCTTTAAAAGGATATAATAGTTTCATATAACGTGGTCGCTCTCTAGGGACTAAAACGAAATTCGCGCCACGTCTACTGAAAATGTGTCAACATTCCTATTAGTTTTTATACTAGTTTTTGTTAGTCAACATAGCTGTACATTTTTTATTGCCTATGGTTTACTAATATTATAAATGCAAAAGTATGTTTGTTTATTTGTTTGTTTGTTACGCTTTCACGCTTAAACCACCAAACCGATTTCAAAAATTCTGTCTTCAATAGAAAGCTATAATATCAGGGAGTAACATAGGCTGTATTTTATCCCGGTATTCCCACGGGAACAGGAACTAAACCGGTAAAGCGACTGTAACGGAAGCGAAGCGAGGGCCGGTTGCTAGTATATTATAATTTAAAGAGGAAAAAAAATATTTTTGTGTGTGTGTATGTTTGTAATGAATAAACTTAAAAACTACTGTGCCAATTTCTAAAATTCATTCACCATTGGAAAGCTACATTATCCCTGAGTAACATAGGCTATATCTTATTCCGGTGACCTATGGGAACGGGAACTACGCGGGTAAGGCGACTGTAACTGAAGCAAAGCGAGGGCGGGTTGCTAGTGGTTAATAGACGAGTAAACAGTCCTTCTCATAGTAACCAGAATTACCATTTCACCATCTTGGCTCATACGCGTACCACTGCTGGCTACTCTGTCACCACTCAGATAAATTACTACGTCAAAATCGTCATGAACAATACTAAGGGCACAGCCAGCTCGCCGATTACTGTAAGATATAGTTGGGGTGTTCGCCTCTCTCGGTCACCAAATCAAGAGTACAAGCAAATTGCTATTACTCAAATCCACTCCTTTTGTATAAAAATATAATTCACCACTCCCTATCTTACCCGTGGGTGTCATAAAAGACGGCTAAAAGATATAATATGCATAAAACATCTATGCGAGAAATGGAAAACTCGAATTAAAACCGTATGCCAACCTGTCTGACCAGCATGGTATAGTAGGTCCATTTCCCTCTTATTGTGTAGGAGGCTCAAACCTAGCAGTGGGACGTAAACGAGCCGAAATGAATGATGAGATACTATACTTGAGTAAAGTATTGCATTTCTGTGAAAGTATTACATTACCCTGGACGAGCTGACTCGTTTATTACTCCAGATAAATAACTGTCAGTCCCTTGCTCTATAACTTTTGGATTTGTAAACTAAGAGTATAAGCAATGTACGTTTAATCTATAGTCATCATAGTCAACACATACGCCCCACTGTTGGGCTAGGGCCTCCTCCACAGTGAGAGGGAATTTAACCTATACCATGATGGTCAGGCATGTTAGTATAGGTTTTCATTTCAAGTTTTCCTTCTCTTACACAGATGCTATGTGTATATTATATCACTTAGTCGTCTTTTACGACATCCACGGGTAAGATTGGGATTGGTGAATTGTATTTTTACTCCGTCACCACACGGAAAAGATCCATAGTAGGTCTGGGTTAATTATTGTAGTTCGGCTTTGAGACTAGACGTAAATTACATATATTTTGTTATGAAGATATACATCGTTTCCGAAATACGATAAAGATGACTTTATTATAACTTCTCCGTCTCATCAGCCCATATATATCTCACTATTGGGTACGACCTTCCTCTAGAGGAAACGTACGTGAAGAGGGAGAACATACCGTCCTCCCACCACTGCGATTGCGACGAGGATACGGCGCAGCACACGCTCGAGGTGTGTGCTGAGTGGGCTGAGCAGCATCGTGAACTCTTGGCAATTATCGGTGCCGACCTGATGCTGCCGACCATCGCTATAGAGATGCTCGGCAGTGACAGGAACTGGGACGCGATCGCCGCCTTCTGAGTGACGCCTCCATGACGACGCGGTCCGCCGCCGGCGACTCGGACGGCGCAGGCGCGAGTACCTGCGCCTAATGCCGCCCTAGCCGCGGGTGACCAGACCGAGGAATTTAGTCCGTCACCCGCAGAGAGACTCACCGTGCGACGACGACCGACGTCCCGGGAAAGGGACATCGAAAGGAGAGGGTACCCCTCAAGGTATTCCTTCGTGCTGACCACGGCGAACAAGGAACTCGGTACCGGTGGTCAGTCCAACGACGAAGGCGACGTGCTACGGGGCCGTACCCATAACCCATATGGGGCCGCGCGCCGCCTCTCTGTCGCCCCCGACGGGGCTGGACGGCGTTTGCGCTGATCATAGCCCAGTCCAAAAATAAATATGAAACACAAACAAAAACATAGGGATTTATTTATACATGTTAATTTGGTTTCAGATTATCGACTCACTTGTATAACAACATTGCAAATAGAAACCATTTAATAGTTTCTATATGCATCGGTCTATCATTTCTCACTAGTCTAAGGCTACGCTTACAATTCGATTTGGCGTTCGTAACAAGTTTCTAGTTATAAGTTCCCGAGGGAAGGGTTGTTGGCTACTCAGCTGGTACTCTTATATAGTAAATTTTACCATCCCGAAAGCAATATATGGAATTCCATACGAAGAGTTGAATATTTGATATCCAAAGCTTTGTAAGTTAATATAAATAAATAAAAAATTATGCAAAGTTTTTGTTGTATATTGGCACGTAAAAGTGAGTTTGTAAATGTAACTGAATTGTTAATAATATGCTAAGGGTAAAAGGGTCGGCGAGCGCTCTCACTAATGTCTTAACTCACTCTTACAGTACGTATACAGGTATAATTCGTTTACCTGCAATTGAAAGTAATGTGTTTATATTAAAAAAAGCTACTAAAATATTTATTAAATATATAGAAAAGAAGCGATTATTTTGTAAACGATTAATCTTAGCATTTGATTTACGTAACAGTATTGTTTACAAAACCATTTCATCCATCTATTATGTCGTAGAGGTCCATTATTGGACATAGTTAAGTCTCCCCACGAGAATGTCACTCAAAAAGGTACCGTGCCACTTGCATCCAACGGCTCCTTGGAACTTTCCAGCAGGGCTGCCAGATCGTATAATTGGATACAAAATTCGTATAATTTGGTTATATCATGTATCCTGTTCGTACAGCAGATTGTTTGTATAATTAGATACAAAAATAAGAATTAAAATGTAAAGTTTTGGGGAAATAAAAACAATAATAATTATTAATCATTAGGGACAAGCATTTTTTAAATTTGCTCAGATCAGAAGCAGCTAATAACAAGAAAATTAATTCATTTAGTTTATTTTTTCTTATTTATAAGTAAAAGTAACGAAAAGTTAATAATTTTATTTGTTAACTATTTATTAAGAGTTTTGTTGGTTCTGTATAATAAGCTTTGATTTTGTATAATTACAGAGACTCGGCAGTATAAAATAAATTTCTCTGCTGTCAGCACTGCTTTCCAGACGTTGTCAGTCTATAGCTGTGTCTGCAGATGCGTCTACAGCTGCGTCTACAGCTGCCTCTACAGCTGCGTCTACAGCTGCGTCTACAGCTGCGTCTACAGCTGCGTCTACAGCTGCGTCTACAGCTGCGTCTACAGCTGCGTCTACAGCTGCGTCTACAGCTGCGTCTACAGCTGCGTCTACAGCTGCGTCTACAGCTGCGTCTACAGCTGCGTCTACAGCTGCGTCTACAGCTGCGTCTACAGCCGCGTCTACAGCCGCGTCTATAGCCGCGTCTATAGCTGCGTCTATAGCTGCGTCTACAGCTGCGTCTACAGCTGCGTCTACAGCCGCGTCTATAGCCGCGTCTATAGCCGCGTCTATAGCTGCGTCTATAGCTGCGTCTACAGCTGCGTCTACAGCTGCGTCTACAGCTGCGTCTACAGCTGCGTCTACAGCTGCGTCTACAGCTGCGTCTACAGCTACGTCTACAGCTGCGTCTACAGCTGCGTCTACAGCTGCGTCTACAGCTGCGTCTACAGCCCAATCTATAGCCGCGTCTATAGCTGCGTCTATAGCTGCGTCTACAGCTGCGTCTACAGCTGCGTCTACAGCCGCGTCTACAGCCGCGTCTACAGCCGCATCTACAGCCGCGTCTACAGCCGCGTCTATAGCCGCGTCTATAGCCGCGTCTATAGCTGCGTCTATAGCCGCGTCTACAGCTGCGTCTACAGCCGCGTCTATAGCCGCGTCTATAGCCGCGTCTACAGCTGCGTCTACAGCTGCGTCTACAGCTGCGTCTACAGCTGCGTCTACAGCTGCGTCTACAGCTGCGTCTACAGCTGCGTCTACAGCTGCGTCTACAGCTGCGTCTACAGCTGCGTCTACAGCTGCGTCTACAGCCGCGTCTATAGCTGCGTCTATAGCTGCGTCTATAGCTGCGTCTACAGCTGCGTCTATAGCTGCGTCTATAGCCGCGTCTATAGCTGCGTCTATAGCTGCGTCTATAGCTGCGTCTACAGCTGCGTCTATAGCTGCGTCATTCGATGTATGGTCGCCACTCGAGAACATTTCTTCCCTAATGATTGTCAGATCCATGAGCGTTGTTGTTATTTCAACGTGCTAATTATTTGAGTTGTGTCAGTTACACCTGTTCTATGGATTTCCGTATTCGGCAGTTTGCCATATACAAAAATACCGAATATAGCCTTTTCCTTAGCTCGTTGAGCAACTTTGAGGGGCCTTATGAGACCGACATTTAAAGGTCACCTTTCAGTTCCGCGTGATGACGGAGTAAAATTACAATTCACCGCCCCCCTCTCTTACCCGTGGGTGTCGTAAGAGGTAGTCTCTAAGGGATATCTTGTGCATAATTATAACAACAATGCAAGAGATGGAAAGCTCGAAATAAAATCCTATAGCACAGCCCACTAGACCAACATGGTATACCTAGTAGGTCAATTTCGGCTCGAGCCCAGTAGTGGGACGTAGGTATATGAGTTGTGATGATGATGTTTCAGTGCTGTCATCGCTGGTTAGTTTTTTACGATAATTTCTAATCGTGTTCTCGCACTGTTTAATGATTAACCTAGATAATATACTACGAGTATGTATTAGTAATTGAATTTTATCATCAACATTGAGATGCTCACGCAAGTCCTGCTATTGGGCTCACGCCTCCAAGCCTCCTTCACAATAAGAGAAAATATGAATACCATAGCCATGTTAGTCAGACGTATTGGTTTTATTTCGACTTTTCCTTTTCGGTCTGGTGAATTGTATTCTTCTAACGGAATTATATTTGACATGTAATAAGGATGATGATGTAATAAGGATAAGGTGATGACAAATCTACACAAAAAGATGTTTTATTAAATGATTCAATGATCACCACACGGAGATTATTAATAATATCGCAACTATAATTTTTGGGTTGCATCATATAGAATTAAGATAACGCTTACGGCACTGAAACGTGCTCACTAAATATAGTCTCATAAAAAAGCTCAAAGTCGCTCAGCGTGCTATGGAGAGGGCTATGCTCGGTATTTCTCTACGTAATAAAATTCGGCACACGGAAATCCGTAGAAGAACGGGTGTAACCGACATAGCCCGTAAAATTAACACGTTGAAATGGCAATGGGCAGGCTACTCGTCGAACCCACAACCGTTGGGGAAGGAAGGTTCTTGAGTGGCGACTACGAATCGGACGACGCAGCGTAGGACGACCCCCCCCACCTAGGTGGACTGACGACATTCTCAGAGTCGCAGGGAACCGTTGGATTCAAGTGGCACAGGACCGTTCCGAGTGGCATTCTCGTGGGGAGGCCTATGTCCAGCAGTGGACGTCTGTAGGCTAATGGATGGATCATATAGAAAAACATAAAAGATGATAGTCATAGGATATATATATATCTTAATGTCCCTTAAGGAAGACGATTTTATTAAAGCTACGAAAATTATTCGCAACCGAAAATTACAAAACGGGCGTAAATGGGTCGGTATCGAACTCGATCCCGAAGTGCGTGTTCATTTGCTAAACACCAAGGAAAAAATATTTATAGACTGGGCCAGCTGCCGCTTCTACGATGATTTGGAAGTAGTACGCTGCTCAAACTGTCAGGTACACGGACATGTCGCGAAATATTGTACGGAAAAAACACCTACGTGTGGTCACTGCACAGAAGGACATATTACGAAGTCCTGCCCAAATAAGGACAATCAAGATTTTAAACCTAAATGTGCGTCTTGTAAACGTTTTAAAAAACCGTATGATCATCCTTGTGGCGCGTCAGATTGCCCCACTTACAAACTGAAGCTAGAACAACTGGTGCTCAATACTAACTATTAGAAATGGATAGTTTGAATATTGGGCAATTAAACCTCCATAATGATAGGGTTGCGACTTCAGAGTTAGATCGTATAGTTACGGAATATAATCTAGATATCGTGCTTGTACAAGAACAATACCAGAGTAGTCGCTTACGTAATAGGGTTGTACAATTGAACAACAAAGCACGAGCCGGCATTTATGTTGCAAGTTCCAAATTTACAGTGACGTCACTACAAAATCTCATGACGTCACACTGTGCTGTCGCAGAGGTCACATCCCCATCCTGTAGGGTATACATTGTGAGCTGTTATTTTCAATATTCAGACCCCGTTAGTCCACACTTACACCATCTTCGTCATGTCTTGCGGTCTCTTACGGGCCGTAAAACAATTATAGGAGCTGACGTGAATGCGTCATCTACTCTCTGGTATGGCAAATTTAGATACACCGATACGGACCGACGGTGTGCTATAGAAGATTTCATCGCTGAGATGAATCTGTCCATCCACAATACACCCGATGCACCACCAACTTTTTGCAGCCCTTTGGGCGAATCTTCTATTGACGTCACGCTTTCAAGTGCAGACGTCCGTTTGAATAGGTGGCGCGTTCTTCCGGACGCGTCATGTAGTGATCATCGCCTGATCGTGTATGAATTTGGATCGAGACTGTTGCAGGCTCCTCCCAGACAAAGTTATAATTTTAGATACAAATCTAAAGGCGCAAACTGGGAATTTTTCAGTTCTCTCTTTTCTTCGTGTGCCAGGGATTTCACTCGTAGACAATTAACCGCAGAAGAAGGCGCTGAACTAATGTCACATTCTCTTATATACTGTGCTGATGTAGCCCTAGGCCGAACATCCCTGCCTAATACTAAGAGATGTGACTGGTGGAACAATCACCTAGTGGAACTCCGCAAACGCTTTCGAAGGGCGCGCAGGAAGCATAATAAACTTAAAAAGTCACCTAACGTAGGAAGGGCCTTTGATGAATCTCTATCTGTACTGAAAGCTGCCAGGTCTCGCTACCGGATTGCAGTAGAAAAATCGAAAGACGCTTTGTTAAATAAGATTGTGGAAAGATTAGAAAGTGAAGGTCCATGGTCTCCACTATATCACGAGTTTAAAGCGAATCGATCACTCGACTTAGCGTACATACAAAACATTAAAGTGAACGGTAAACACACTACAGGTATTGAGGAGACCACGGAAGTTTTATTAAATACGTTAATCCCAGACGATGACATCTCAGTCGACAGCGAACATCATAAACAAATACGTGCATGGGCCGCCGAGCCACCTCTCTCGCCTATGTCTGACCTTCCATCTCTTGCCGAGTTTATGAATACCGTTAGAACTCTTCCCCTCAACAAGGCTGCTGGCGAAGATAAAATATCAAATAAAATGATCAAAGAAGCTAGTCGAGCATCGGGCGACTCAATGTTAATAATTTTTAATCGTTGCATAACTGAAGGCATTTTTCCTCGTATATGGCGGCGCGGTTATATACGTATAATTCCTAAAGGCGGTGATAAGCCACCAGACGACCCGAAGTCATATCGACCAATCACCTTACTGCCTTCATTAGGCAAGCTCTTAGAACGTCTCATTGTTCCTCGTTTATTGCCGGGTGGACCAACGTTCAATCATAAACAATTCGGCTTCACTCACGGCAAATCAACTATCGACGCGGCCGTTGCGGTAAGACGTGTCATTAGCGCATCCGTTTTTAAATACGTACTGGGTGTCTTCCTGGATATCTCAGGTGCTTTCGATAACGCCTGGTGGCCAATGCTACTTCTTAAATTAAAGGCTCGTGGTTGCTATAGAAATATCTACCAAATCATACAGTCGTACTTTTTAAATGGCTCGACTAAATTGAAACTTGGTCACCATGCTGTGTCGAAACCACTGACGATGGGCTGCCCTCAAGGTTCGGTATTAAGTCCATATCTATGGAATTTAGGTTTTGACGATTTTCTCGAGTTACCTCTACCGAAAAATTGTCTACTGATCGGCTATGCAGACGACGGACTTTTACTTATACAATCGAACACAAGGGATGGTTTAGAGAAATTAGCGGAAACATGCCTCAATGATATATTCGATTGGGGTACACGAAACCGGCTTGCCTTCGCACCACAAAAAACATATCATCTTTTATTAAAAGGACATTTACAATCAGCGCCGCGTATAAAATTCAATAATATGACTGTCAAAAAGAAAGAATCAGTTTGCTATCTCGGCCTAGTCTTAGAAAAAAATTTTTCATTTATTAAACATATTAAAACTGTAGGCGAAAAAGCGAAACGGAATTTCTACGCGCTTACTAGAATATCCACATCTACTTGGGGCCTTCGTTTTAATACACTTAAAACCATATACATGGCCACATATTTGGGGTGTATTTGTTACGCTGCACCTGTATGGGCCGATAGGGCCACCATAGGGGCGGCTCGCCTTAAATTACTACAGAGCCAACGATTGGCCCTAATATTCTTATGTAAAGCCTATAGAACGGTTAGTACCGAGGCCTTACCAGTACTCGCGGGTGTACTTCCGGTTGATTTGGAGATTCAGAGACGAGCGTCAATGTATTACACCACAAAGGAAACTATGAATACAGATTTCCTTCTACCGCGCGACCGAAATAAAATTGCTAGATTGTTTGCACCACAATCCATTGTTTATGAGGAACTTTTAACTGAATGGCAAGAAAGATGGGATTCATCATCGAAAGGTCGTCATCTTTATCTATTTTTTCCATGCATCCGGGAGCGCCTGGAGAAGGTGTGGTTGGAGGTTGACCACTTCGTGGCCCAATTTTTAACTGGCCATGGCAACTTTAAAAGTAAATTATTTTCTTTTAAACTCGTACCATCACCATTATGTCAATGTTCCACATCTGACCACGAGTATGAACAATCAGCACATCACATTCTCTGGGAGTGCGATCTCTGGCGAAACGAGCGTAACCTTATGTTAAACAGTTTGCAAGTCACCTGTGGGGTAGTATACTATACGGACCTTGTAGCAACTCGAGAAAATTTCCGTGCGTTCATGCGTTTCTGCCATACCTACTGTAGCAATCAATCTTAACGCTCACATATAGGCCCCGTTAAGCTCTTCCGTATCCGTGGTGCCGTACTGCTGCGCTATCGTAGCTGTACTCCTGTTTACTTATTGGCTGACTAGTCATTTTGTTTTCCTGTCTCCCGCTTTGCCTGGGAGGGAAGTGGAATCTCTCTTTCCAACTCCTCCTCTTTAATCTTTTCTAATTAAATTTGTTGCGGGTCCCAAGACAATTAAAATCATATCCCGGGACTGCCTGAGGGTCAAACCTCGGTGTCATTTATGGAGACCATTGTGGATCCTGGCTTACAGGAGTTACAATGGTGGGAATGTGTGGTGGGATTAGTCCCAATAAAAAAAAAAAAAAAAAATATATCTTAATATATATAAATTACGTGTCACGTTGTTTGTCCGCGATGGACTCCTGAACTACTTAACCGATTTTAATCAAATTTGCACAACGTGTGCACTGTGCAGTTGTTTAATCCAACTTGAAAGATAGCATAGCTTACGTCTTCTTAATTTATAGTCGCAATATTATTTTATTGCAAATTATTTGGGGGGCGCGGCCGGAGCACCTCCTCGTGGTGCTCCCTGGTAACGTCCATTTGGACGTCATGCGGCCATTTGGACGGCCAAGATTCCGGCAGGGGGGGGTCTCCGCGTGCGGCTCTGGTGGCAGAGCGCACGGCGGATCTGACCCGGGGCCAATGGGGCGGATGTGCCTCATGGCACTCCGTCGCCAGGGACGGTTGCGTCACGGCCCGGGGGCGTGACGGGTCGGTCGCTCGCGAGCGGCCAGACCCGGAAGGCCCAAACCGTAATCCTGAGCAGGGGGGGTCAGGACCGGGGGTCTTCGGACCGCGGGGAAGAAAACCCCTATAAAAAATTACCCCTAATCCTAAGTTTGGCCACTCGGCGAGGGGATGAATGGTTGGTGGGTTAAAAAGCGCGCGAGCGTCCAGCCGTTAGAGTGGTAGTCAAGGCAAGACTTAAAAACGTCCAACAATATGGCAGAGGTTCCAAACGACGTACCTACTCCAGAGGGTCCCGGCCACGCCGGGGAATCCCTCACTGTGCTGGTTTCTGAGCGCGAGAGGCGCACAGTCACCAGCACAGTCAGTCCCCAGTCGTATGGGAGGGGGACAACATCTGCTATTTCTGCCGAGAGCCCGGCACAAGATCAGGAGGCTCACCGGGGGGAGGGGATTGAAGTGAAGGAGAAGGAAGAGATTGAGAAGAAGAAGAAGGGGAAGAAGAAGAAGCAGAAGCGTACCGCCCAGGCGCGAGCCCGCATCGAGACCGCAAGGTGGAAGGCGTGGCGGGAGCGGCAGAAGGCGGCCGGTATGGCTACGTGCGACGAGGGTGGCAGCACTGCTGCTGCAGGGCCGTCGCGGAGCGGGGGTGGCGTTGCTGCCCAACCATCGGAGACTGAGTCGACCACAGAGCTGTCGCTAGACGAGAGCGTCAGCGTCGACTGCAGCAGCGGACCCGAGGACGAGGGCGGCATTGCCGCAGAGCCGTCGCAGGATGAGGGCGGCAATGCCGCAGGGCCATCCGAAGGTCTGGAGTCGGACACGGCCTCAGAGATGGTCCTAACGGACGTGGGCGGAAGTGCCGCAGAGCCGTCTGCCGATGACGGCGCTGAATGGACGCAGGTCGGCCGGAGTAGGGACGAGGGCGGTGGATGCGCCGCAGGTCCGTCCAGTAGGAGTAGGGGGACGATAGGTAGGCCGTCATTTGAGGGTAGGCCGTCGTCGAGTAGGGAGAAGAGGAAGGCTGCCGAGGAGGAGACCATCGCCACCACGGTAGGTACGAAGGAGAGGGAGGAGGCCCTCCCCCCGAGCGTCCGGAAGCGCCCCCTCAAGGGGTGCAGCTCGAACACCGACTCGGAGGGGAGCACCATCATGCCTCCTCCCAAAGTCCCGACCATGCCCCGTGGGCGCAGAGGTCGTGGATCGGCGAGGCCGGGGACACCGGGTCCGGCCGGCCACGGTGGCGACGTGGCGGCCCTCCAGGCCGCGAACGCCCGCCTTAGTAAGGAGGTCTCCGGCTTGCGGGAACGCAACCGCAAGCTGGAGACGGAGCTATCGGCGGTGCGACGGGAGAACCGCGGGTTGGCCAAGGAGATGGCCGACCTGCGGGCCCAGTTCGCGCGCCTGGCGCCGGCCGCGCCGCCTGTGCCAGCCTCGTCACCGAAACGGGCTGCGCCGGGGAGGGCGGGCCCGTCGTCTGCGCCCGTGGCGCCGGCTGCGCCCGTCGCGGCTGCTGTGCCGGCTACACCCGTCGCGGCTTCGGCGCTTCCTCCCCTCGTCGTGGTCCCCCCGCCGGCTCGTGGCCGCGGGAGGCCTCGGAAGGGGGAGGAGCCGCCGCCCGACGAGGTGCACGGCGTGTCGGAGTCGGCGGTACGCGTGATCCTAGCCCGAGTAGGGGTGATGGTGGATGCGCGTATCGCCGCCGTAGCGGCCAGGCTCCCGCCTGAGCCGCCCCTCCGACCGCCGCTCGCCGCGGACAAGGCGAGGCGGCCGCAAGCGTCAGCTCCCACCCCGCTGCCCTGTCAGGGTGGCCGCGTGGTGAGCTACGCTGCGGCCGCGGCCGGGCCCAAGGGGGCCAAGAAGGCCGGCAAGGTGCCGGCTCCCGCCAAGGCCGGGCCGCGGCCGGCGCCAGCGGCTGCACCGCAGGCGCCGGCCAGCGCACCCGCGACCGCTCCTGCTGCGCTCAGCGCTGCTGCCAGGCTCGAACAGGGCTGGCAGGTGGCTGAGCGGAGCAGGAAGGCACGCGGCCAGAAGCGGAGAGCGGCGGCCAAGAGTGCCGCCGTGGCCGCCGCTCCCCAGGCGGGAGCCGGCAGAAAGGGGAAGAAAAGGTCGCGCAGGGGCCTCAAGTCGCCGAAGACGGCCGCGGTGGTCATCACCGTGCTGCCTGAGGCGGCTGAGAGGGGCCTCAACTATGAGGCCGTCCTAAAACGCGCCCGGCGGGAGCTGGACGTCTCCGGTATCGGGGGCGTCGAGGCGAGGACCCGCAAGGCCCGGACAGGGGCTCGAATACTCGAGTTCCCTGGGGCCGAGGGCGCGAAGACGGCCGATAGTTTGGCCACGATGTTGAGGGGGCTGTTCGGGCCGGAGGATGGTGTCCGAGTCGCCAGGCCTGTCAAGTGCGCAGAGATGCGCCTGACGGGCTTGGACGATTCCGTGACGGTGGAGGACGTCCGGGAGGCCATTATGGCGCGTACCGGATGTGCCTCGGACACCGTCCGGATTGGCACCATCCGCACTGGTCCGGGCGGCGTCGGTGCTGCCTGGGTGCAGTGTCCGGTGGAGTCGGTCAAGCAATTGGCCGACTCAGGCAGGCTCCTCGTGGGCTGGAGCTCGGCGCGGGTAACCGTGCTAGAGCCCCGGCCCGCGAGGTGTTACAAATGCATGGCGGTCGGGCATACCCGACCGACATGCAAAAACTGCTTTGACTGCAGCGGGCTATGTTTCCGTTGCGGTCAGACCGGACACCAGGCGGCATCGTGCTCTGCGGTGCCCCACTGCCCCGCGTGTGCGGCAGGCAATAGGCCTGCCAAACACCGCATGGGCTCTGGGGACTGCAGACCCCCGGCATCGGCCCCGAAGGGGCGGGACGGCCCATCGACCGGGCCAGTCCCCGCTCCGAGCGCGGCCCGATCGCCCGTCAGCGCGGAGGAGGTGACGATGGATACGGACCGTTAATGGACCCCGTATCCATTCGTCTCCTCCAGGCCAACCTCAACCACACCGCCGGTGCGCAGGACGTGTTCCTGCAAGCCATGGCGGAGTGGTTGATAGGAGTAGCCGTAGCCGCGGAGCCGTACGTGGTGCCCGACCGGCCTAACTGGTTGGGTAGCACCGATGGCACCGTGGCAATCGTCGCCTCCACGTCGTGGCCTTCGTCGCCTCTGACCCTTAGGGACAGGGGCGTCGGATACGTCGCGGCGGACTGGGGGGAGATTACGCTCCTCGGAGTCTATCTCTCCCCTAACTGGAGTGTGACCGATTTCGAGGCCTCCCTCACCATCATGGAGGCCTCGTTACGGCGAATGGCATCGCGCCAGGTCTTCGTCTTGGGGGACTTCAACGCCAAGTCCGTGGCGTGGGGGTCTCCCCGGACGAACGACCGAGGACGGGCGATCGAGGAGTGGGCGGCGGCACTGGGCCTCTGTTTGCTGAACAGGGGCTCGGTGCATACGTGCGTGCGACAACGGGGCGGGTCGATAGTGGACCTTTCGTTCGCTAGCCCCGAGGTCGCCGCACGCGTGGGGAGCTGGCGCGTCGTGGAGGAGGTGGAGACCTTGTCGGACCACCGGTATATCCGGATGGAGGTCTCCCCGGTAATCCCGACGCCCAGCAGGGGTCACGGGGCGGATGGACGTCCTGCGTTCCCGCGATGGGCTGTGGGTCGCTTAGACCGGGACCAGCTGGCGGAGACAGCCATCGTTTACTCGTGGCTGTCCTCTGCCAACCAGTCGGACGGGGTGGACGCCGAGGCTGGCCGCATCCGCAGTGCGTTGACGCAGATCTGCGATGCGGCCATGCCCCGGGTACGGCGTCCGCCCCCGAGGAGGGCGGTCCACTGGTGGTCCCGAGAGCTGGCGGATCTCCGGGCCGCGTGCATTCGCGCCCGGAGGGCCTACACCCGCAGCCGGCGGCGGCAACGCGACGCGGAGCGGGAGGCCTTGCTGTATGAGGGCTACCGCAATGCGCGGTCGGCCTTCAGGCTGGCCGTCCGCTCCGCCAAGGACGTCAGTCGGCAGGAGATGCTGGACGGTCTCGATCGTGACCCCTGGGGACGCCCCTATCGCGCGGTGCTGAATAAGCTCCGCGCGCGGGGCCTTCCCCTCACCGAGACTCTCCAGCCCAGCCTTCTCACCCGGGTCGTCGAGGACCTGTTCCCGCGGCGGGCGGAACACACGCCCCCGGTCATGGCTCCGCCAGACACTGACCGGGAGGCCGACGACGACAGTGTTCCGCCCATCACGGAACCCGAGATGGGAGTGGCGGTGGCGCGCATGTGCGCAAAGTCCACCGCCCCCGGGCCCGACGGTGTTCCAAACCGCGTGTTGGGCCTGGTCCTCGACCACCTGGGTCCCCGCCTCAGGGAGCTGTTCGACGCGTGTTTAGCGTCCGGACGGTTCCCTGGGTGCTGGAAGGAGGGAAGGCTGGTGCTCCTGCCGAAGCCGGGACGGTCTCCGGGGTCGCCTTCGGCCTACAGGCCTATCGTGCTGCTCGATGACACGGGCAAGCTACTGGAGAGGGTGGTAGCTGCCCGCATCGAGCGGCACCTCGTCGGCACGGGGCCCGATCTGTCGGACGCCCAGTTTGGGTTTAGGAGGGGTCGTTCGACGATCGCGGCTCTGTTGCGCCTGAGGGCCGTGGCGACTGAGGCCGTCACCGGTGGGGGAGTGCTGTTGGCGGTGTCCCTAGACATCGCCAACGCATTCAATAGTCTGCCATTCAGCTGCATCAGGGAGGCGCTCCGGTATCACGGAGTGCCAGCTTACCTGAGGCGGCTAGTGGCAGACTATTTGGTGGGGCGCAGCGTCCTCTGTACCAACCGAGCAGGGGACGTTGTGCGAACGCCCATGACGTGCGGTGTCCCACAGGGGTCGGTCCTCGGACCCACCCTGTGGAACATCGGCTACGACTGGGCGTTGCGGGGGAGCCTCCCGCCCGGGCTGGGCGTGATTTGTTACGCCGACGACACGCTCGTCACAGCCCGCGGTGGGACGCTAGAAGAGGCGGTAAGCCTGGCGACCTATGGCACCGAAGAGGTCGTCAGGCGGATCGAGGCGCTGGGGTTGAGGGTCGCCCTGGACAAGACGGAGGCCCTCTTGTTCCATGGGCGCCTTATGAGCCCTCCCATCGGCGTCTCGATCACCGTCCGATCGGTTGACATCAGCATCCGGGCCCATATGAGGTACTTGGGCCTGGTGCTCGACGGGCAATGGTGGTTCCGGGGGCATTTCCGCAGGCTCGCTCCGCGGCTCGTCGGCGCGGCGTCCGCCCTATCGTGGCTAATGCCGAACGTGGGCGGACCGAGCGCTACGTGCCGACGGCTGTACACGGGGGTCATCCGGTCGATGGACCTGTACGGCGCACCGGTGTGGGCGGGGTCCTTGACCGTCCGACTTAGGGCCCTTCTGTGGCGACCACAGAGGGTCATGGCGGTCAGGGCCATCCGCGGATACCGCACGGTTGCGACGGAGGCAGCGTGCCTATTGGCCGGGACTCCCCCGTGGGACCTGGAGGCGGAAATGCTCGCCGAGTTGTATCGGCGGGTGTCGGGGGTGCGCGGGGAGGGCGGTGTGATCTCGTTAAGGGATCTCACCGCCTGGCGCGTCGACGCCCGCCGAGACGTCATTGCCCGTTGGGCAGTCCGGCTGGAGAGGCCTCGGTTCGGGGTGCGAACCGTGGAGGCCTTCCGGCCGGTGCTGATGCAGTGGTTGGAGAGGCGGCACGGGGTGCTCTCCTTCCGACTAGTGCAGGTGTTGACGGGGCACGGGAGCTTCGCCAAATACCTGCACAGGGTCGTGAGGAGGGAGAGTACACCGTCCTGCCACCACTGCGATTGCGACGAGGACACGGCGCGCCACACGCTCGAGGCCTGCGCGGCTTGGGCAGTGCAGCGCCGTGAACTCGTCGCAATCATCGGTGCCGACCTGACGCTGCCGGCCATCGCTAGGGCGATGGTCGACAGCGTTAGGAACTGGGACGCGGTCGCAGCCTTCTGCGAGACAGTGATCTCGCAGAAGGAGGCGGCGGATCGTCTGCGCGTGGAGCGCAGCCTCGATGAGGAGATCCGCCGCCGGCGACTGGGGCGGCGCAGGCGCAACTATTTGCGCCTCATGCCGCCCTAGCCGAGGCCGCGGGTGACGTGACCGGGGATTAGTCCGTCACCCGCCGAGAGGCCGACCGCGTGAGGAAAGACCGACGTCCTCCCCGAGGGGGGGACGTCGGTCGATGGGAGGGTACCCCGCGTAGGGGTATTCCGTCGGGCCGACCACTGACGACAAGTAAACCTGCTCCGGTGGTCGGCCCAATGACGAAGGCGAGGTGGTTTTCGGGTGGGTTGCGGGAGTTGCGTGCTTAAGCCCCTCTGTCGCCCCGGACGGAGTGGTGCGGAGGCGCGCCGACCGCGACCCACCCAAAAAAAAAAAAAAAAAAAAAAAAAAAAAAAAAAAAAAATTGCAAATTATTTGTCTATTATTTGACATTCACTATTATCTGTTAACTCCAAACGATTTTAACAGATGGCGATATCTGTTGACTGGATTGAGTAATTAATTAATAGATGGTGCTGCTATGTCAAACCTACAAAATGGCTTATACGATTTTAACTTGTTTTTTACATAAATTCCATTTGTAAAAAATATGACGACCTCCATGACAGATGTTCTCCTACAGTTCCATTTAAATAGTTTAATAAAATGTACCTAATATAACAAAAACATTAGCCACAGCAATGCGTGGCCGGGTCTGCTATATATATATATATATATATAACAAAAACTATTTGCTAGCTGTAGTAATATCAAATAATAGTTATATCGAGAATGTTCTACGTACGACTTGGAATTTCAATATAAGCACGCAATACCTCACATGCATTGAACTATATCACAACTATCACAATACTATTGTTTGAATCATATATCTATAGCAATAAGGTTCAATATACGCGGACATATTGCATGTTTATTCATTATATGCTGAATCTCATATAACAGCAATACTGATGGGTGTGAATATGCTATTAAAAAAAATCGAAGGAAAAATAAAGAAGCCGTCTGGTGACGGAGTAAGAATACAATTCACCCATACATGCCCCTGAGTGTCATATAAGATGAGTAAGGGACCATAATATACATATAACATCTATGTAAGAGAAGGAAAACTCGCAATAAAACCCTATATCAACACGTCTCACCAGCGTGGTATAACAATAAGTCAATATCCCTCCTATTATGAAGAAGGCTCGAGCCCAGCAGTGGAACGTTTATGAGCTGTGATGATGATGATGACGATGATGAAAGAAAAACATTCTGTTCTCGTTAAATTTAATGAAAACCAAAAACATAACAAAAAAAAAGAATTTGTTACATAAAATAATCTAATTTTAACGAGGAACAATAAAGTCTATTGGTTCAGTTCGTGCTACTTCTCAATAAACAGCACTGGTATTCTACCAATACCTGGTATATACATGTTCAAAATAATTACCTAAAACTTAAATCAAAAATTAAATGTAGGCCTCATAATAAGGCTCAAAGTCGCTCAGCGTGCTATGGAGCGGGCTATGCTCGGGATTTCTCTGCGAGATAGAATCCGAAATACGGACATCCGCAGAAGAACGGGTGTAACCGACATAGCACGAAGAATTAACACGCTGAAGTGGCAATGGGCAGGCCAGATCGCTCGAAGAACTGACAACCGCTGCGGAAGAAAGGTTCTCGAGTGGCGACCACGTATCGGGCGACGCAGTGTAGGACGCCCCCCCACTAGGTGGACCGACAACCTGGTGAAAATTGCTGGGCGTCGCTGGATGCAGGCGGTACAGGACCGTACTTTGTGGCGTAACATGAGGGAGGCCTACGTCCAGCAGTGGACGACGATAGACTGAAATGATCCTGATGATCAAAAATTAACTTATATCGCGTTATATTTCCATCAAACGATGATATTTACACCATCAATATCTATCATCGTGGTCATCATTCAACTCTTCACCGTCCACTGCGAAGCATATACCTCAATCATATAATCTCTCAAATGAAATCGGCCAAGTGCGAGTCGGACTCGCGCACGAAGGGTTCCGTGCCATTGAGCAAAAAAGGCAAAAAAAATCGCGCTTGTTATATGGGAGCCCGCCTTTTATATTTATTTTATTTTTAATATTTGTTGTTATAGCGGCAACAGAAATGCAAAATTTGTAAAAATTTCAACTGTCTAGCTGTCGCGGTTATTGAGATGTAGCCTGGTGACAGACAGACGGACGGACAGACAGCGAAGTTTTAGTAATAGGGTCCTAAACCCTTTCTGTACGGAACCCTAAAAACACGCTTTCTTTATAAACTGCTTCGTTAGTCTTTGAATCGCATAGAACGCTGACATTTCGAAATTATAGCTTGCCACATATGGTATATTGTTGGCTTTGTTTCAAATTCTTAAAATTTTAGAAATCTATTAAAGTACTAGCAACCCGCCCTCGCTTCGCTTCGGTTTCAGTCGCCTTACCCGCGTAGTTCCCGTTCCCGTGGGAATACCGGGATAAAATATAGCCTATGTTACTTCCTGATATTATAGCTTTCCATTGGTGAAAGAATTTTTGAAATCGGTTCGATGGTTTAAGCGTGAAAGCGTTACAAACAAACAAACAAACAAACATCCTTACTTTCGCATTTATAATATTAGTATGGATTCCGAATATATGTGAAGGCGATACCTTGAGCTATGTAAATAAATAAAATAAAAAATGTCTATTTGTAATATCAAAATATTGGACTTGTTTTTCATGCTGATACGATTATTTGCGCAATGCAGGCCTAAACACCGGTTTGAAAATTTGTGGTCTGTCTGTCTGTTTTGGGTAATTTTCAAAACGGCTCTACCAATCTTTATAATATTTTACTATTAAGTGCTGTATATATAAGGAGTAAATTAGGCTATATTTTATCCCGATATTCCCACGGGAACGGGAACTATGCGGGTAAGGCGACTGAAACCGAAGCGAAGTGGGAACGGGTTGCTAGTATTATATATAATCTGTATATCCCGTTTATCAGTAACATGAAGAAATATCGCTTTAAGCTCTCCTGGTAGCTTTTCATCATCCAGTGCTGAACGTACCTGTGATAGACATACCTACGTATCAGCTCCTAGTAGTAGGTATCTCACGACGTACAAACGGAATTATCTGTTAATATTTTGCAACATGTATCCTCTAAAGATGATAATGGAAATCAAAATATCATCATGTTCATCTCGGCCTGTATACGTCCCACTGCTGGGCTCGAGCCTCCTACATAATAGGAGGGAAATGGACCTACTATACCAAGCTGGTCAGACATGTTATGTCATATAACCCTTAATCGTCTTTTACATACATGTGTAAGATAAGAGTGTTGATTTGTATTCTTACTCCGTGTCCACACCGCAAATAATTTTTCAAGTTTTTATAAGTGACTTAGAAGGTGAAATGCTCATTCTCAAAAATTTAGCGTCGGTCCCGAGTCCTCTCCAAAGTAGGAGGGGAGGGACTTTGATTTTACTATATCATGCTGGTCAGTCATGTTGGTACCTATAGGAGTTAATTTCGAGTTCCTCTCTTGCACAGATGTTATGTGCGTATTATATCCCTCAGTCGTTTTATACTACATCCACGAGCAAGATAGGGAGTAGTGAATTGTATTCTTACTCCATCACCACACAGAAATTAATTTTCAAAATTTAATAAATAACCTAGAATATCAAATTTTCCGTGTGATGACGGAGTAAGAATACAATTCACCACTCCCTCTGTTGCCCGTGGATGTCATAAAAGACGGCTAAGGGATATAATGCGCATACACCATCTATACAAGAGAAGGAAATCTCGAAATAAAACCCTATACCAACCTGTCTGACCAGCATGATATAGTAAGTCAATTTCCCTTCTAACGTGGAGGAGGCTCGAGCCCAGCAATGGGTCGTAAATGAGCTGAAGTGCTAATTCTCAGTGATTTAGCTTTCCTATATTACTTTATACAAATTCACAAATATTATTTTATCCTAAATTAATGTAGCCCTCAACATTCAGTACGTGCATGCGGTCCTGCGGTCTCACCACAAAGCTATTTGTGCAAATTAGTCATCAAGGACCTTCAAAAGTTTGATCATTAAAACGTACATTAACGAGTGCACGTGTACTTAATATTATCCTTTCATTAAAGTTAAACAAACTTATTTCAGAACGAAGTTGGATAATTTGTGGCTTGCTCATAGGGTGTATCTGCGACATAAGTAAAAATAATTATTATCATGAGATGCATATGTTTTAATCTTTATTATTAATCGAACTTTTATAAACAATATCTTTTAATCTTGATTTAACAATAATATAGGTCATAGGCCAATATTTTTCGCCTCATGCCGCCCTAGCCGAGGCCGCGGGTGACGTGACCGGGGATTAGTCCGTCACCCGCCGAGAGGCCGACCGCGTGAGGAAAGACCGACGTCCTCCCCGAGGGGGGGACGTCGGTCGATGGGAGGGTACCCCAATTAGGGGTATTCCGTCGGGCCGACCACTGACGACAAGTTAACGCTGCTCCAGTGGTCGGCCCAACGACAAAGGCGACGTGGTTTTTGGGTGGGTCGCGGGAGTTGCGTGCTTAAGCCCCTCTGTCGCCCCGGACGGAGTGGTGCGGAGGCGCGCCATTCTTCGTGTAGATGTTGCTACACGAAGAATATCGTAACATCGATGGTAACGGAATTGATCATCGATGTTAACTCGCGGCCTCACACACACTACCAAGAAATATATTTCTGTTTTCTATAAGGATGAATAATACTAATGAGTAATCGTCGATTTCCTAAAAAAAAAGCTCATCACAATTCTGCCTGGAGAAAAATACTCACTACTACCGGGATTCACCCCTATATTATACAACTCAGATTCCCTAAAAAAAAGCTCATTACAATTTTATTTCTTCATCAATTATTAATGCTAAAACCGAACATCAATGTTGGGCTTTCGATTATGACATCGATGTTTTTCTAATATCGATTATCCATAGCAAAAATCGAACATCGATGTTGCTATACGAAGTTGTTGGAACATGTTTTGGA
The DNA here is from genome assembly GCA_032191425.1 of Lymantria dispar. Lineage (NCBI taxonomy): Eukaryota > Metazoa > Arthropoda > Insecta > Lepidoptera > Erebidae > Lymantria > Lymantria dispar. The sequence goes on from CM063453.1 coordinate 33,733,702, forward strand.
TAAATATCAATCATCGATGTTGGGCTTTCGATTATGACATCGATGTCAACATTAATGTTTTTCTAATATTGATCATCCCTAGTCTGACCATAGACGACCTGACCATATCTGACCATAACAGCCAAGCATCATCGATATGGTATATCCCCCTTCGCATTTCGACCTATATCCAACGCTAAAAGACTAATGAATTGAAAGAAATTTACAAGAAAAATGGTCTGTTAACGGCAGTTGCGACCATGAATTTTCCAGACAGAAACTAAAGCGATTATAACTTTACTAGCTGTCTACGCAGCCTCGCTTATTTATCTACTAGCATTTTTTTATTTTATTTTGACAAACAACTATTATATTTTTATTTTTTGTAAGTATATTTCTAAGCGAATACCTATCTAAGTGATGGTTTAATATAAATTCGTTATTGCGACGGTTGTTATGATAACAATCTTTATGTAATAACCCAAAAACTATGTCTTATTGTTCATATACCCCGTTTTGTTCATATTTATATTCAAAAGCTCTGTTTAGGGTCGCGTACCCAAAAGGTAAAAACGGGACCCTATTACTAAGACTTCGCTGTCTGTCCGTCTGTCTGTCACCAGGCTGTATCTCAAGAACCCCGATAGCTAAACAGTTAATTTTTTTACAATTTATGTATTTCTGTTGCTTCTATAACAACAAATACTAAAAACAAAATAAAATAAATATTTAAGGGGGGTTCCCATACAACAAACGCAATTTTTATAGATAATGGTACGGAACCGTACGTGCGCGACTCCGACTCGCACTTAGCCGGTTTTTTCTTGTTCATGCTTACACTATAAACACTATCTCCCAGCCGATGACAGGCGGGGGAGTGTATGTGGAACTCATGGGTCACATAAGCCACTGAAATACCTCTGCGGCCTCCTTCCTTGTCATGACAGCCTCACAAAAGTAGGCCATCGATGACATTCATTGCATCCTGGAGCCTTTTCTCTTCAAATGTTTTGCAGGTACTTATCGAAGACGCCATGTTCACAGCTCTGTTTCTATGCGTGTCAATATACAATTTGATTTAGTGAATCAATGTAATCACAAACGTATTTGTTTTTGTTTTATCTCTTCTTTATATATTAGGTCTTTACCTATGAAATTGCCGTTATGTATGAAAAAAATTAAACGATTTTTTTTCATGTATTTTTTATTTGTATTAATCGAAGTAATCACCCATGCAATCAATGCATCTTTGCCAACGCAGCGGCAATTTATTGATGCCCTTCTTAAAGAAATCAGCTGGACGGGAGGCAACAAATTCTTCAAAGGCATTTTGTACTGCCTCTCGGGTATTGAATTTCTTGCCCGCTAAAAAGTTATCCAAATTCTGGAAAAAGAAGTAGTCTGTAGGCGCAAGGTCTGGTGAGTATGGCGGATGACGGAGAGCTTCCAACCCCAGTTCTTGTAACTTGGAGACCGTCTGCTGTGCAGTATGAAGTCGCGCATTGTCGTGCAGGAGCAGCGGAGACGAGCGATTGACCAATGCTGGTTGGAGATGTGCCAGCTTCTCCATCATTGTGTTCAGTTCTTCACAGTACACATTTGCAGTAATGATCACCCCGTTTGGTAAGAAGCTTGCCAATTTGACGCAAATGGACCAATATTGTTTTGACGCTAACGTCGAAAGCTGCTGCTAATTCAGCCGTAGATTGTGTATCATTGGATTCCACAATCGCCTTTAATTCGTCATTGTCGACCAAAGTCTTCGGACGACCGCGAGGTTCATTTTTCAGGTCGAAATTGCCAGAACGGAAGCGAGCAAACCAATAACAGGCGGTGCGTTGGTTTGTAGTGTTAGCTCCGTAAACGTCGTTGATGTTGCGTGCCGCTTGTGCCGCGTTGCTGCCACGACGATACTCATATTCCATAATTACTCGAATTTTTAACGTATCCATGATGACGAAAAAGATTGAAATGCGGTGAAAACGTAACACTAATCAATAAACAAATGACTACTTTTGGAAAATGAATTCCATGTTTTAAAATAAAATTAATATGAAATTAGAATTCTTAGCCAAACAAAAATTATTTTTATTTGAAATGGCCAGTACTCCAGAACGGTAATTACATAGGTAAAGACCTATTATACACTAGCTGACCCAACAGACGTTATTCTGTTCAAATAAAATAAAAGGAATTCTCCTTGAAATCTATCACAGCGCCACCTACCGGTTCCAATTGTAAATCTAAACCTCGAACCCCCTTCAACACACAAAATAAAATTGCATTAACATCGGTCCAGCTGTTTAGGAGGAGTTCAGTGACATACACACATACACGAGAAATCTTTATATATATATATATATATATATATATATATATATATATATATATATATATATATATATATATATATATATATATATATATATATTTAAACGACTGGACCGATGTTGATGGGGGATTCAAGAATGGTTTAGATTCACAATTAGACCCGGTAGGTGGCGCTACTGCCCATTTCAAAGAGAATTCCTTTTATTTGAACAGAATAACTGTTGTTGGATCAGCTAGTATTATAATATAGGTAGGTATATCAGTTTTAAAATATGTACCTTACTTTTCAAATAGGTATATGGTATACAATGAGATTTGATAAATTGGTTTTAGTAATCAAAAAGGCATTCAATGAAAATAAGCGAAAATTTATAGAACACGTCCATATCTTGGCCACCGGTAACAAATTCTTGTGTAATAAATAGCTAGAGATGCCAGTATAACAAATGATCGTTTGATTTATTTGAAAAAATGGGACATTTAGGTTCAAACTGGGATAACTGGATAGAGATAGGAAATGTAACTATCCCATCTAAAGTGGGAAGTATGGTACATTTTTTTCGCTTAGCTTCCGGCCGCCAAATCTGTATCGTGCAATAAGCAACATCATTCCAAAAAAAATTACACCACGCAGTCATGAGGCCTACCGACAGAAGTGAAAACTTAAAACTATGAACAAGAATTATGATTTTTCCTTATTAAAATTAATTGTTTAATCTATACCAATAAATAAAATTGGAGTGTCTGTTTGTAATGTCAAAACAATAGGCTTTTTTCATGCTCACGCGGTTATTTGCACGACACCTATGCCTAAAATAGCAATTAAAAAATATTTGTCTGTCTATCTGTCTGTCTGTCTGTTTGTTCCGAGTAATCTTCAAAACGGCTGGACCGATTTCAAAAATTCTTTCACCAATGGAAAGCTATAATATCAGGGCGTAAACTAGGCTATATTTTATCCCGGTGTTACCACGAGAACGGGAACTACGCGGGTAAAACGACTATAACCTATAACCGAAGCGAAGCGAGGGCGGGTTGCTAGTCTTACATAAAAATTTAAACGTGATCCCTAAATATAGGCGTCATAACAAGGCTCAAAATCACTCAGCGTGCTATGGAGCGGGCTATGCTCAGGATTTTTCTGCGAGATAGAATCCGAAATTCGGAAATCCGCAGAAGAACGGGTGTAACCGACATAGCACGAAGAATTAGCACGCTGAAGTGGCAATGGGCAGGCCACATTGCTCGACGAACCAACAACCGCTGGGGAAGAAAGGTTGAGTGGCGACCACGTATTGGATGACGCAGTGTAGAACGCCCCCCACTAGGTGGACCGACGCCCTGATGAAAGTTGCTGGGGGTCGTTGGATGTAGGCGGCACAGGACTGCACTATGTGGCGTAATATGAGGGATGCCTACGTCCAGCAGTAGACGACGATAGGCTGAAATGATTATGATGATGACATATGTGTATCTGGTACTGACATCTATTGGCACAGATACAGTCTCATATCTGCAAATATAGTGTTAGCGTTGACACGTCATGTGACCATGTCGCTGACGACTTACATGAATTTACTCCCCATACAATCCTACCTATAGAAGTTTTCAGTTCAATAATGTTTATATAATTTTCACAATAAATAAGTTATCTTGCACAACAAGATTTTATAGATTTCAAGTGGTTGTTACTTATATTAGTACCTACATTCAAACAAACTGTACAATACGTACGTATACGTACGTAGGTAATGATGCAAAGTACGCAAGTGTGTTCAATACTAATTACGACTCGTTAAACGCTATAATTGGATTAATAGATTAAAAGTCAATTACTTATTTAACCTGCACAATCAATTTATCGATTTGTAATCATTACTCCGCTGTAGATACTAACTGTTATGAATATTGTCCGTGCGCTTAGAGTAACAACGTATAGAAGGATAGTGTCGGTACTTAAACGATCAAAAACATGAAGCCAAAAATACTACATGCGCGCCCGCGATTACACACGTACACACGCACACCACTATATAAACTATGAAATCAAATTTTGTTTTTATTAACATAAATCATCGAAATACTTTTAAAAGTAATGTTAATACACTTTTATGTTTTTCAAATGTGTTGTGACACCATTTGAATGCACAAACCGTCATAATTATCTATTTATTTTTTAAGAGTTGCGTACGTACGTGCAGTACAGTAACTTGTACATTACGGAACGGTCCGGCGTAAGCTCCATTGGGCTCCAATTTAAATGCTTCTTTTTTTTGTACGCGAACTTACCTTCTATACGTTATTATTCTAAGGTCTGTGTGTTTACGGAGTAAGAATACAATTCACCACTCCCTAACTTGCCCGTGGATATCGTAAAAGATGGCTAAGGGCTACAATACGCATATAACATCTATGCAAGAGGATGAAAACTCGACACAAAACCTTATACCAACCTGTCTTAGAAAACCCGTAGAAAATATATGACATTAGGTATGTGTGACTAAATTGTATTATGAATTTCGTTATGAACAATAAGCCTAAAATACTTTTAACTATAAATGAAGCGTAAAAATTCAATTAGATTACGTTTTGTTACTTTTTAATCAAATATCTACTCAATCCAATGCCAAGGTTAGAGCAGAGTTACAACTATTGACTAACAGATGGCGTGTTACGGGTCTGTCTTTAGCTTCTAACCATTCAATAAATATTACAAAGCTTTTATAAAATTATTATTTCAACATATATCTATGTAATGAAAATAAGTGATTAGTTTCAGAAATCTCTTACATATTTGATTTTGATGATAATTACGTGATGCAAAATGAACAGCCATAAATTCACAATGTCCATAGGACAAATATGTACTAAAAGTGCACTACTCTATGTACATAATTAAGTTATTGAGTTGGTTGAACCTGGAATTGTTGTTGCAGTTTTAAATTGTTTCGGTTGTTTGTCTTTTTTATACATCTGTAATCTTATCTTCTGTAATCTTTATTTTCTTGGAATTGGAATTATAACCACTACTTTATATATTCAATATTTTAGTGCTTTAGTGCGTAATATAAATTAATTTTCAGACAAAAATATACTAGAATGCTGGGAAAGTACTAATGTCTAAGTAATACGAATAAATTGGATATGCATGTTTTAAAATTTTCAAAACTCACAAAAAAATTATTAATCTATAAGTAATATAAAATAAGTAAAATATTGTGATTATTCTACTAAACCATAACTTATATACCAGATAATGACTAACCTATTGTGGGACGTTAGGTGTAATAGAGGTAAAAAGACATATTCACTATACACGGCTCAATACAATTGATATTTTGCAAGTGACCAAGTCGCGTAAGCTAAAATACAAAAAAAAAAAGAACTAATAAAAGTAGCTACTAACGTTTCTATAAATACAAAACTTGGCTTATTAATTGTTTTGCCCTTGATTCGCAGCGTTTAATCAAAGCATAAATGACAATTACATTTTTTCTATCTAGACACCTAATTATATAGCTTTATAAACAATGATCTGTTCCGTAGCCTTTAATGTCAGTAATCATTTTCAATATTACCTATTCGAAAAGCTTAGGACCCTCATATCTAGCCTCATATAGTCTTTGTATAACAGCAATAGGAATATATATATTGAAAGCATTAAAGCCCATTTATTACTGATCGTTTAGTGACATCCATCATTACCCGCCGTTTGTTGAAACGGTCACAATTGACAGCACTGCCTACACAAATGGTAGGTAATGAAAGTAAATTTTATCTCATTCGCTTGTTATTTGTGTTTGTACGTCTGAAATCCTTGAGGAATTCCGAAATTTTCGACTTATTCATTGTGGAAAACGAAAGATCTTATAATGCTATCAAATCCCAAAATATATGTCAGTTAATAAGTGTCCAAATGCAATTGATACATGTTTCTTATTTGCTATATTATAACAGACTGTTGATTGCACATTCCACCGACCTATTAATTAATATATTAAGGGTGCTATTGTAAGGCTTTATAATCAGTATGGAAACTGACCTTAGTTTTAATGGAGCTTTGCAAGTCATTAATATGTATGCATGTCTTATGATTGCGTAAGAGGTGTTTAATGCATTAGTAATTCGACGTGGTTCATTTTTAATATACAAGTGCGTGTTGCACGTATGATATAAACGGCACATTGAGGTGGCGGGAAGCCTGTGCTGGGGCGGGCGCCGTAGCGTTATCTCGTTAGCAGCAGCGTCTGCGGGCGAACACTGCGGCGCGCCCTCGCCCCGACCGCGAAGTAGGGCATCGGGGTGATCGGGAGCAGGCGAGCCGCCGCCGCGGACGCCGCCGCCGGCCGCCACTCGCTACACGGCCGCCGCTAGCGCCCCGCAGTGACGCATTGCAGGTGCGCGACGGCCAATCGGCGCGCGCCGAACGACACTCCACGCCGTCGCACCAGCCCGATATAAAACCGACTATCCTTTGCGGATCAAATTTAATCCTGTGTTGTGCGTCCCGAGACATGGACTTGGACGTTCGAGGGATACGATATTAAAACTGAACGTCTGTAGCGTAGTGTTAAAAACTATTGCGAACGTCGCCAAACGGATATGAAAATACGGCGAATCGAATAGTCGATTCGGAACGATTCGCGACCGAGCTCGAAACGAAACGCGGTCGCGAGTTTCTCGGCGCGACCGCTCGCGCGAGTGAGGGCGGCAGTATCGTTTCAACCGTCGGTCCGTGCGGTCGCTATTGCGGCGTAGTCTGTGATTTTTTAGTGTAGCTCCTGATAATCCAAGTTAATCTACAATGGTGAGTGATATTTCTACTGGAGGATATGAGAAGTGCATTCAGGAAATAATTCTGCTTCGATTCCTGGGTATATTTCTAGGATGTGGTGCATCGGTGTTTAAAAGTGATGACGGCCTCCATTATAGGTATTATTGTGATGGCCGTTTTTTACCGCATTGCGGAATGACAACGAAGTTGACATTAGAATAGTAATACAGAACGGTCAAGCGTACAATAAAGATTCGCGAGTGCATATAAACTTTAAAGTTTTACAGTTGACCGTTATAAATGGTCGAGAAACATCCGGCGCCATAGTTTAGTAGGTGTTACCGGCTAAATGACGTTAGTATGTGTCGAAGCCGGTAGTCTGTGGCGTTCTAATATGTCGTAGAGTCAGTTAGTACAAAGGAAACTAGTGGTATTGTGCGTTGTATCGGTGTCGGAGAGGTTTAGTCGCGCCCTGTTGACAGTGGATCGATCGGCCGGGCGCAACTGTCAAACGCTCGTTGACTCATCGCAATCGCGCTATATTACATACGCAATTTGTTAAACGGGTCGCGTTTCTACCGAGTTAAACAATATTACTATTGTGTGATACGCACTCTCATTTACCGGGCGCCGCCGCTCTTTGCTCGCTTGACTATTTCCTAATCCCGGATCACTTTCTGTCGCTATGGTATGTAACTATCGTGGCACTTGACACAACTGACACTAACATCATTTGGTCGTCATTAATTTTCTCTAAAATGAGGGTTTTTGTTTACGCTCATTGCATTTTAGAAAACGCTAACTCGAGTTCGGGTAGTACCTAATTTCACTGTTAATTTTGTGTCTATGTAAGTGAAGGAATGTTTTTGATTGTTATAATGATAGTATGATTTTGTCAAAATGCCTAGTTTGCTTAAAACCTGGTCTATTTTTTGTCATAAAAATATTAGACTGCAACATAAATAGTAAACTAAAAGCATGTTGTTAGTTAACCACACTGTTATTTATTACCAAGAACTATATGTATGATTTTTCTTAGGTCATCAATTGCCTGCCTTCATGCCAAGGTGGAGTTGACACAGTGTCTTTTGCTTCCATAAATTTCTGTTAGCAGTTGTCTAATCTTAGGTATAAAATAACACTTAAATTCATATATGTGTGGGTATAAAATATCTTCACGGGTTAGATGTTTTCAAAGATATTGTCACATGTAAATGGTTAATTTCATATTCCTTTGTATAGTTTATAAGCCCACTTATAATTGGGATAAATTAATAAGCCCACTAATGTACAAGCAAAATATAAGTCAATAAAATATATTTGCTTGATCAACTCCTAGCAATTGTTATATAAATAAACTTTATCAAACTCTAATCAGATGCATTTATCACTAATTAAAACACAATTAACTCTTCTCTCTCTAACTGAAAAACAATGTTATATATTTTTAAAGATTATGTTGGCTTTCCAATAGTTATTTGTTATCCCAAACATGATAGTGAAATGTTGGTTGTGTTATCTCGTTGAATAGCAACTATGGAGATTGATAAGAGTCGTTATTGGGCTTTATTTTAGCTATAATTATGACTGTTGGTGATATCATCGGGCAAATATGATTAACATAGCTAATATTATTCAATATGTACAATAGCGAAATAATTTCTTTAATAATATACATCTCTTTATAATCAACAAAATAATCCTAATTACCCATAATATTTTAATCGCATGGGTGCAGTCTGTCATTAAATTTTTCTGTTTAGTTATAGAGAATGTATTTGTAATGTAACCTCGTCTCTAAGTTTGTAATGTATGTAAATTATGAACATTAAGCAACTTAAGTCTGGTGAATATGTGTTGGACAACTGTACATTTGATCTTTAACAATCTTTGCCTAGATTTGGTTATAACTACTATTCTCCTGAATGCACTCTCATATGAACTTTTATTTACTTTTTTTGATACAAAATCACATAAATGACAGCATTAGTGGCGATAACTGGCACTATGTTCCTTTGTGGTAAATCTCTAAGCACTTGATACCAACAATGACACCAACCGGTCTTTACCACCAGCAAACATAGCTTACCAAATAATGGCAACATATTCTCCCATGGGGTGGTAACAGACCTTAGACTGCAGACAGTTGAAAGTGCCCATTATATATAGAAATATGTGTATAAGAACAAGAACTTAGTTATCTTGTACAGGGAAGAAAAGAAATAGTCTACATGCAACATGTTTCTAAGTAATGTTTTCACGTGTCGGTATATTTAACATTACAATCACTGTTGAAAGTGTTATCAAGAAGGTACATGTATTTATATATTATGATTGATAAAATGGCAATGCAGTATTTAGTATCTATGGCGTAAAAGACCGCAGTATGACGCGGCGCGGCCGGCGCGCGGTAATTACACATAATCTCCAGTGTAATCTTATCGCGGCCGATAACCAGTGCTGCTCCGTCTACCGACTCTGACTCTTGTGATTTTAGCACTCGTTAGCAATGGGCGTCAACACAGTATGTTCTATTGCCTTATTAAAAAAAAAAAAAAACAGATTATTAAATTTAGAATCTTATAATGAAAAAAGTGATTCAAAAAAATTCTGTTGCTTTTGGTTCAAATGGTAGGTAATTTGATTGTCTGTTCGTTTCAGGCGGATCAACTGACAGAAGAACAGATCGCCGAATTCAAGGAGGCGTTCTCACTGTTCGACAAAGATGGCGACGGCACCATTACAACCAAAGAGTTGGGCACCGTGATGAGATCCTTAGGACAGAACCCCACAGAAGCAGAGCTTCAAGACATGATCAACGAAGTTGATGCAGATGGTGAGTACCTCATATTATTACTGCAAATGGCTCTTCAATTTGAATATATTAAGAGCTTATTAATTCTCTTGGTAAATAAACATTGCTATAAAAACCGAAATTTAAATTTCCTCATTACAAGTTTTCTTGGTTTTGAATGGATAATATCCGTTCTCCATTGTAGAATAATAATTACATGAGGATTCGAATAATACGCAAAGAAGAACTGAATTATTCGACAGCAATCCGTCGCCTGTATTCAAGTAAACTAGCGATACTCGGTCCCACGTGATATGTTAACTTAAAAACAGGAACGAGCATATAGGTATTTGGGTAGTTATTTTTGGAAATAAATTGCTATGGTCCATTTTAATTCCTTGTATTATTAGAATACAATAACAATGGACATGTTACTATATTACAAAATAAGTTAAATTTTACCTACTTTGTGGCAAACCACAGTGCAGCCAATTAAAATTCGAAAAACATGGCACAATAAAAGTTGTTTATTTTCCTCGAATGTACGATAATAACACCTAAAGCTTCTAATTACCAGGGTACTGATTATATAAGTCTTGTTGTTTATGTTAGGTGAATAAAATCTATATTTATATAGCTTGGATAAGTTAGCTATTTTAGCTCGGCAGTTGCGGCCATTCCGCATGAGAATCATAAAAACGCCTTTGGATCACATGAAAAATAGACATCAATAGTCTCCCAGAGGAATTTAAACCCTTGCAATTGCTTTTTATAAAGACAGTTAAAATACTGTCGTATGTTGGAGTAATGCTTGGTATCTCGCTAGTAAATAATCCTTGTTAAACGACATAGCCAGAGGGATTACTGAAAGGACGGTATATTCTGCCTAGATCGTTCGACAGATAGACTACGGTGACAAATGTCAAAAGCTGACGTCGCGTTGAATGGTAATAGTTCAGTCTCTGTAATCTATTGGTCTGTAGGCGTCATCAGATTTGTTAATTTAACTTTATTTTGGGCAGACTGATGTTTAGAGACAGAAAAGATTAATTTTTATTACTATGTCTTAAATTACTAGTTTATAACAAGTCTGGGACATTGTATGCTAGCGTTGATAGTAAAAAATATGCCATAACGTTTATGTTAATAGGCGATGACGTAATTATTATTAAAAACCCTAGTACAAGGTTGTGTGACTAACAACAGATCGTTTGATACAAACGTGTTGAATTGAATATGAATTATGTAAATTAACGTACTCATCGTAACTAGTTTGTTACTGCCACGATAATTATCAATTCAATCTCATAATTGGAGCCGTTGAAGTCCCGGAAGTGTGTACCGTCAGCCCAATTGGCGATAGAGACCTATAATGTCAGGCTATGTCCACCCTCTCGCTCGTGGATGTCGGGAAATACGACGTCGGGGATTTATATGCTGGTGACATCGATGCAAGAGAAGGAAAACTCGTATAAAATTCTGTTCCAACAAATTGACCTGTACGGATTAATGGGTCAATTTTCCTCTCGTTATGGAGGAAGCCCCAACCCAATAGTGGGACTGATACGGGTCGAGATGATGAATTAGGAACGATCCTGTTGCTAACCGGGCACGATTCGAACTTGTTGCGGAGGATTATCTAAGGAAATTCTCAAAAATTTAGATTTACAGAAAATCTCGGCAATATTTTTACTCGGCCGAGTATTTAAAATCTGTTGAGTTACATATTCATGTTTATGGACCAGCGAGGCGATACAATATTTTAGTTTACTACTAGATATTTATATTCTTCTGAAAGATTAGAAGATTTTTATTAAACTGTCTCTGTTCCGGATAATTGGTTAAACATAAATATAATTGCTTATAACTTAATTGTATGCGTTGAACTCGATATAACGTGTCGATTCAATCCGATTTATTTTAAAACCTAATTATTATTTTCCTATGCCTATTTTAAATTCAGTTTTAATATCGGCTTTAAGTAAGCCGACCTCTATCGCGATTGTTATCCAAGTTTGTTGAATCATAGATAATATTTATGAGCACAATAGTGCCTTAACGATATCATATCGATTAGAACTTAAAGGCCACGCCACGTCGCAAAATTATTTAAAACATGATTGTGTGAATTTCAGATAATTACATTTACAATCTATGTCGATTGTAACGTACTTTAATTATGATTACGTTTTGATATACGTATCGGCGACATATTTAATAAGATAAAACAATGATAAAATTTATACATAATCAATGACTTACATTTGAAAAACCTATATTTATGTAATTGTATACCATGAAATAATAATCATGCTTTGGCAGAAATGTAAAACATCCACATCCTTAATATAGATTACATATCATTTAACATTTAATGGATACAGATTACAGTTTTAACAAACTGATAGGTTTTTACCAAACTAATACGTTAAGCAAATACATGTATAAGAAAAAGATAATCTATTTGTAATACAACAGAAATAACGCAAGCTTAAATGTTATTTGTCCAAGTGCGTGGGCAAACCCCACGTATTCGGGACGTAGTACCTTCGCGTAAGTCGTTATTCTAAATATTAGGAATCTGATTACTATCAAAGTATTAAAATACATATTAGTAAATATTGGCATGGGCCATATTCTATTCCCTATCTTGCAATACGGTGTTTGTTTATGGCAGACTAGCTTTTGCCCGCGGCTTAGCCCGCGTAAAAATTTACTTGCATATTGAACTATTATTGCAAAGAACATTATCGGCATAAAAAGTATTACATTTCTTAATTTAAGAAATACTCTATCTACGTGTCAATTTTCATCCAAATCTGCTCAATAGTTTACGCGTGATTGAGTAACAAACATCCAAATATCTTCACAAACTTTCACATTTGAATATTACTTCCAGCCTTTTAGTTAAGATTCCCGTGCAAATACGATGATAAATATGCCTTTCCTTAATCTCTGATAACGTACTTTTCCATTGGTGAAAAAAAATATATCAATCAAACACCCGCAGTTTCATTCACTTAGTAGACCCCATTCCCATGCCAATGCCGAGATAAAAATGCCTATGTTACTCGCTGATATAAATTTACATGGATAGATATATTTTTATCTCTGATAGAAATATCAGAGATAAAAATGCCTATGTTACTCGCTGATATAAATTTACATGGATAGATATATTTTTATCTCTGATAGAAATATCAGAGATAAAAATGCCTATGTTACTCGCTGATATAAATTTACATGGATAGATATATTTTTATCTCTGATAGAAATATCAGAGATAAAAATGCCTATGTTACTCGCTGATATAAATTTACATGGATAGATATATTTTTATCTCTGATAGAAATATCAGAGATAAAAATGCCTATGTTACTCGCTGATATAAATTTACATGGATAGATATATTTTTATCTCTGATAGAAATATCAGAGATAAAAATGCCTATGTTACTCGCTGATATAAATTTACATGGATAGATATATTTTTATCTCTGATAGAAATATCAGAGATAAAAATGCCTATGTTACTCGCTGATATAAATTTACATGGATAGATATATTTTTATCTCTGATAGAAATATCAGAGATAAAAATGCCTATGTTACTCGCTGATATAAATTTACATGGATAGATATATTTTTATCTCTGATAGAAATATCAGAGATAAAAATGCCTATGTTACTCGCTGATATAAATTTACATGGATAGATATATTTTTATCTCTGATAGAAATATCAGAGATAAAAATGCCTATGTTACTCGCTGATATAAATTTACATGGATAGATATATTTTTATCTCTGATAGAAATATCAGAGATAAAAATGCCTATGTTATTCGCTGATATAAATTTACATGGATAGATATATTTTTATCTCTGATAGAAATATCAGAGATAAAAATGCCTATGTTACTCGCTGATATAAATTTACATGGATAGATATATTTTTATCTCTGATAGAAATATCAGAGATAAAAATTGCCTATGTTACTCGCTGACAACATAGGTAGCTTTCCATTGGTGAAAAAATTTTAAAAATTGGTCGACATCCCCTGGTTTAGTTATCGTTCCCGAGAAAATACCGGGATCAAAATAGCCTTTATATTTTATTACTGATAATATAGCTTTTCATTAGTAAATTAATTTTTAAAACCATTAAATTCCCGTGATTTCACCGCCATTGTACCCGGTCCCGTAGGAATATCGGGATAAAAATAGCTTAAATATGTTACTCGCTTAAAAATAGCTTTCCATTAGTGAAATAATTTTAAAATCGACTTAATTCTCAAGGTTGCTCCAGCCATACCGGGATAAAATATAGCCTGGGATAAAATACAGTCTAAGTTATTCCTTATGCCTGATGGTAAAATATAATCAATATCGGTCCAGCCGTTTTGAAGATTACATGTAACCAATAGAAAGACAGACAAAAAAAATTGGACCGTATTGTGTAAGCATAAATAAAACCTATTATTTTGATAGACAAACAGACGCTTCAAATTTATTTATTTGTAGAGATAGAAAATTGGAATAATATCTTGATTGTAACTTATTATCTGGTAGCTGCTAGAAATATAACCACGCTTTCATAGTTCGTGGGTGTCGCAAAATATTACTAAAACAAAGATTTACATCGACCTGGACCAATTGGTGATACCGTCAGGCCAACAATGTCGTCCGCCAGGCAGCCGATCATAAAATGTTGCTAGAACCTTTGCAATATATCTACGATGGCAGAAGAGTACCTACATATCGCGTCGATCCAAAGTAATTAGGATAAGAACAAGATAATGATCATATACCATTGGCTGGGTGTTTTCGACTATATGCGTTTTACTCTTTTGGGGCAGCCCAAAATTTTTTCTTAGTGCATGCTTACCCCGAATAACCGATCGGTATACAAAATTTCACATTCTTAGGCCCGGTATCTTTGGCTATATACTTTCGCCCTCTTAGGGGTTGAATTTCCAAAAATTCTTTGTTAGAGCTCGCTTATCCTTGCCAAAAAATTTTTCATAGTGCTTGGTAAGTGAGCGCTAAGAAAATCTTGGGGTAATCCAAGAAAGCCGACCGTGTACTAAAATGATCCTTCCTAGGCTCAGTGATTTCGGTTAAACGCTTTCCACCCCCTTAGGGCTAAAATTACAAAAAAGCTCTTTTTTAGTGAGCACTTTCCCTAAGAAAGGGAACTTTATACAAAATTTCATGTTTCTAGGCCTAATGATTTCCTTGTTCAAGTTATACTCCATCTCTGTACCAAATTTCATCAAAATCGGTTAAGTGGGTTAGACGTGAAAGGCTATATGCTGTTCACCCCCTTTTGGGGGGTGATTTTCCAATAATCCTTTCCTAGTGCTCGTGTACCCCAAGAAATACGACGATGTAAAAAAAATACGTTTCTAGGCCCAGTGGTTTCGGCTGTATGCTTTTTGGTATTTTAGGGATTGAATTTCATTCCTATGTAAGTGAAACTACCAAAACGCTAGAACGAATATTTATATATTTATTATCAGGTGTCTTATACAAAGATTCATGGTTCTATCATCGAAAATGACGAATTTCCATACAAAATATCATCCCCTATTTCAACCCCTTACACGCATATTTTCGCGATTAAAAATAGCCTATGTCCTTTATCAAGCTTTAGTCAATCTCTGTACCAAATTTCATCAAAATCGGTCCAGTGGTTTAGACGTGAAAGGGTAGCAGACAGAGTTATTTTCGCATTTATAATATTATTAAGGATTACTATAGTGAAGTCTACTATAGCGGAGAACGCGCAGTTGACGTCATGTTACCTGTATTGCTCTCTCTGTCTAATTAGCTCAATATGTATGCGTATATAGATTAATATAGGTATGCAAATATAGTTTTTAGGAAATTACTCTGTATACCAGTCAGGCCTTGGTAGTGTATTACATTGCTCTCAATATAGGCATAGTAATCCGGAATCCGATTCCTGGGCGTCCATGTGCAGGCCGTAGTCATCCCTTGACAAATCTGTCTTAAGTTTGAGGATAAGCTAACAATGGGAGCACTTATGGTGTAGTCAAGAACGGCTATGTCAGCAGCTGCCTTTACTTAGGAAGTTGCTAATATGATGTTAAGGTAGTACTAAAATATTCCATTTATTAACTAATGTTACACATTATACAACAATTACTTGAAGTATGCGTGCTCTACGACCGATACACCACGCGTCCAATCGGCTTGGAATACATCTATAGGTACTAGGGGTGTATGTCCGTACGTCATTTATCATGTATATTCTTCTAATACATTATTCGCTAATCTTAGCTCGACGAATTATTATTGAGATTGGTGGATATTCTATAGAAAGGACTGCCGTTAAGGCTCCATAAGTAAAAGCAATCGTAATGTTCTAGGATTATTATAGCATTTGATGGTGGTTACCTTTTCATATTTTTATTTATATTCGTAATAATTGTGACCGAGTAATGATTGTGCTCTCGGAGAAATATACGCAAACCTGTAAAATTAATTTTATTTATTTTTTATATCAAAATAAAAGCAATAACCATTTAGAGTTGACTATGAGAATTTAGAGACCTCATAGCTTTGAACCCGAGATCTTGTCTTGATATTGTTCTCTCCTTAGTGCAGTTAAGATAATTCGTAATCGATTTTAGTTACCTCTATAAATTATTATATTATATAAGTTTTATTCTTACGTAAGTATTTAATATGTAAAATACTGACCTGACAACTCAATAACACCTAAAAAAGCTAATCTTAATTAGCCGATAGGTAATAATATTGTTCAGAATCCGAGTAACTAAATTTAAAAAATGTTTTTCTTATTCCTATGTAATAAGCAATCTGTTGAATAAATATAATTATAAACTTAGTGTTTAGAATAGAAATGTTTGCCAAACTGATGAAACCATACACGCCGCTATGGAAAAACCAATCGTTACACGTGTACAACAGGAGTTGTAGCTTCAAATTATTTATGATAATGGTGACCTTGTAATAGACGCTTGCAACATATACTTATAAGCCATCCTTACACCTAAATAATGGGAGTTAGCAAAATAGCAAAATAGTAGTGTCCTAAGCCCGTCCCAAATTATGACACCAGGATAAGAGAGCGTTGTATATTTTTTGTAGTCTTCATCATCGCTTTTGCCTTGTATACGATTGGAGTGGCAGATTGACATACTAAAACGCGCTGTTCAGAGAGCTTGGTGATGTTTTACGTTAAGATTCTTCTCTTACATTGATGTTATCAGCTTAGTCGTCCTTGACGATAACCTACGGGGTAGGAGGTTGGTGACAATTGCATTCTTGCTCCGTGACAAGATTGAGAATTTAAAGCTTTATTTATATTTTGCGAATAGTGTACTATTTGAAAATGTTTGTGTGTGTATATTTTATATCCAACAAGATTCCAAGTCGCTTATAACATAAAGGTCTATGTTAATCAGCCTAGCTAGTGCCAAGGAGGGCGCATAGTGATTAGTTTGGAATGGACTAATCCGTTACATTTTAAATAAAATTACAAAATGAACAGAGTGTAAAACCATTATCACTGTTTACGTAGGTGGTGTCGTTTACTCAACAATACTATCAACATTGCCCGATGTATTTGCCGTTATGATTACACACGCCTTATCAGTTACGTCCCGTGATACGATGACCAAAGTGTAATTATATATAGCTCGTTTTGTCCGAATTGTATTTACAATAGGTAATCGACGCGAAACAGTTATTTTGATATTTTGTTATCACCTAAAACTCGGCACTGTAATTATTACATACTAGCAATCCGCCCTCGCTTCGCTTCGGTTATAGTCGTTTTACCCGCGTAGTTCCCGTTCCCGTGGGAATACCGGGATAAAATATAACCTAGTTTACGCCCTGATATTATAGCTTTCCATTGGTGAAAGAATTTTTGAAAACGGTCCAGCCGTTTTGAAGATTACCCGGAACAAACAGACAGACAGACAAACATTTTTTAATTTCTATTTTAGGCATAGGTGTCGTGCAAATAACCGCGTGAGCATGAAAAAAGCCTATTATTTTGACATTACAAACAGACACTCCAATTTTATTTATTGGTATAAATGTATTAAGACCAAAAGATAATCCCTTATAGATCCGAACCTTGAAATTGCATTGCAGCCCACATACGTCCCACTGTTGGGATCGGGCCCCCTCCACAATAGGAGGGAATTTGACCTACTATACCATGCTGGTCAGACATGTTGGTGCAGGGTTTCATTTCGAGTTTTCCTTCTCTTGCATAAATGTTATATACATATTATATCCCTTAGTCGTCTTTTACGACATCCGCGGGCAAGATAGGGGGTGGTGAATTGTATTCTTACTCCGTCACCACACAGTTAAATGTTAATTGAAATTATAGTTTCTATATTTTTAAAATTTGGAAGTCCTTGATTATTATTGCATTTAAATACCTAACAACAAGCAAACCACCTGACGGTAAGCGATAATTGCCACTCATATACTTCAGCGATTCTATAGTCGTAGCTTAATCGCTACCCCCATAGCAGAGAATCTAATATAAGGATGACGAACAGCGAGGAGGTGGGTATTTCGGTCTCTCGCTCACCGAACAAAGTGGAATGGAAAATTGGTAATAGAATAGCGATTTTCTGCTCGAATGTGGTATCTTGAATAAGCTAACAATCTTACAGCTGTAGTCTGGAAACTCGTCAGCGCGACTACTGAAGTCTGTTTATCCTTTATAAATACACAATAAAAATATTCGGAATATTAGAACAAATAAACACATTTAGCAATGTTAACATTAAAATGACTAAACAAATAAAAGTAGGTGGAAAGTTTTTTTTTTTTGTAACAGCCTTGTGTGATTAAGATATAAACACATCACGTATATTTATATTTACGTACAGATTAGAAAAAAATATATTATAATTGTTGATGATAACATCTGACACATACTATCGCCGAATTCTATGTCATGTGATTTTGGGTATTATGTACGTATATACATATTTACTATTGCAGTCCCGACTTTTTAATTAAATATTTGAGATTGGAAGATTACGAGGAAAGGACAATGTAGTCGTATCTTTATGAATCAAATTGGTGACTCGTAGTAAAATGTCATCTACTTATTCCATCAATTCTTTCCACAAGGGGATATAAAGCTTCGCTTAATAGATCTGAATGTTATTGAAATTCCTAGGAGATCGTCGCTATCCCTTCTTCCGGTTGTAAAAACTGGGTTTTACGATTCCCGCTAGAAAGTTAGGGGTAGTGACATATTTTTATTTTTATCCAGTTTCAAGCGTGTTCTTAACCTCGAGACACAACATGGTCGACTAACACGCTTTATGCTATTTTTATCTAAACCAAAATAGAATTCGATAAAAATTCCTTGCATCGCGTCTTTGAGACAATTTAAAAAGGACTAGCTAGTAGTTACCAGTTGAATGCTCCCATTTCGGGTGGTTGAACACAATGGCATGTGACGTCATCACCGTTCGGTAACAGGCCGTTACACTCTTTGAAAATGGCCACCATCTTGTGAAAGTTGCATCGCAACAAACATTACTGAACGAAGTATTTTTGTAACGTGGCCGACTGAAAATAAACCGTTAATCGTAATTAAAATTCTCTTTTCAAAATTTATCTGAGCAATTAAAAGCGTTTAACGCATTAGACCGTTTCAGCGGGAATTATCTTAGGCGGAAATAAATAGGTATACATTTTCCGTGTAGTGACTGAGTAAGAATACAATTCACCATTTTAGGAGATGGCTGCTGTGTCTATATTGGTGTTTCCTTGGTTGGTTCTTACGAATAGGAGCTGTATACACACTACTCTTAACCAAAACCACATGGTTGTCGTAGAATAGTAAATAAAATATTTTGAATCATTTAAATACCTTTTTAACGTCATTCAAAACTTTTTTGTTTAAAAAAATATTAAGCGGTGTTTACCACTTAACATCGGTCGTAACAAGCAACTCTTCAATGAAAAGCATCCTTGAAATCATTCAGTAAGCAGATCTAAGTTGTGTATAAGACAATATAAGTAGTTTTACCGGTTCCTATTTCACAGACTGAACGGACGTTTGCATCACAAAGGCGGGTGTACCAATTAGCACTACAATTGCGCTTTATACTTGTAACACAATACAATATTACACTGGGAATATAGGGCTGGCGAAATAATATTTGCCTTAGTTAAAATAGGGTTGGCGGATTTATGTTTCCGTTAGTCTACATAGGGTTGGCAAAACAATATTTTATATTGCTTTAGTTGGAATAGGTCCGGAGAAATAATATTTTTTGATTTAGTTATGACAGGGTTGGTGAAATAATATTCTTATTTGACAATTGGCATAGGGTTGGCAAAATGAGAATTATTTTTGTAAATAGCTTGCTATGGACTTAGCGTTTGAGTAGACTAATATTATAAATGCAATATCAGCTTGTTTGTTGGCTTTAAAGCCTAAACCACTAAACTGTTTTTTAATATTCTTACGCCAATGGAAAGCTTACGTTTTCCTGATATAGGCTACATTTTAGGTATCCCCGTATTCTCACGGTAGCGGGAACTACGTGGGCGAAAGTGGGTAGGTTTTTAGTGGGCAAATAATGATTTTATTCAAACAATTTTTATAAGTTAACATTGTTCTTTCTGTTGGGCTGGCTAATGTCCTCTCACATTAGGAATGAGTAGTGTCAATATATTATCGATTACCTTGATAATGACCGAGCGTATAAAGATATATTATCGAAAAAAAAATAGCACTTTGACAGTCACGGAGACGTTATCGTCTTGATAAATTTATAGATATGTAACGAATTAATTATTTCGTTTGTGTAAAAAAACATGAGCGTGTACCGTCATAAATTATTTAGACTAGGTAACAGAAGTTTACCGCTTGGTAACTGACTAACTAAGAATATAATTTACCACCAAAAATGATTAAGCGATATTTGCTGATCACATTATTGCAAACGACCAACCTCGATTAATATCCTTTAAACTGTAGAAGACTAGTGGGCTGAAGAAGAATAATAAACAACACCCTAATGTTAGCGATGTTTTATTCATCATCAGCTCATATACGTCCCACTGTTGGGCTCGAGCCTCCTCCACAATAAGAGGGAAGTTGACTTTACTATACCATGCTGGTCAGACAGGTTGGTATAGACTTTTATTTCGAGTATTCCCCTTTTGCATAGATATTATATGCGTATTATATACCTCGGTCATCTTTTACGACATCCACAAGCAAGATAGGGAGCGGTGAATTGTATTCTTTCTCCGTAACCACGCGGAATAAAATAGTCTACTTTAACATCTAAATATCGTTTTGACATAGTCTGTCAACAATTGTCACTGGTTAATTAATAATAACTCATTGGTGTGTCCAATCTACCAACTATATGATATGAAAGTAATTGATGTCGGATAGATTGAGGTGTGGAAAGTGAAAGGCACCTTTCACCACATTAAAATTAGTTGTCTAGTCTAATATCACTGACTAGAACATTATCTATAAGTGTTATCGTTACGAATAATATGTACAAGCTAGTCAAAAATAACCTAGTTATTTTTTTTTCGTCTTAGCAGTCGCGTTCTGAGGGTTCGCTGTAGTAGGATTCTGTTATTTAGTAGATCGGTAAAATTTTTGCCTCCCCTTCAGCTTATCATCATTTCACCTCATCCGCTGCTGGGCTCGAGCCTCCCTTTATAGAAGTCTAAATGACCTGATATTATGGTCAGACAGTTTGGTACAAGATTCTATCTTGTTTTTTTAACCTTGCATAGATGTTATCTGCCTATTATATCCCTAGTCGTATTTTTATTGAGATGAGGTAATTGACAATGCTTTTAATAAGGACGATCTCAAACTAGGCAGTGACTTCTTGTCTCGAGATTATAAAGTCCGGTGACTTTCATCATTCCGGCTCATATACGTCTCAAGTAAGGCTCGTAATACCCCGTTGTTCAGACGGGTTGCTATAGGGTTTTATTTCGAATTTTCCTTCGCTTATTTAGCCGTTATATATTATATCCCTTAGTCGTCTTTTACGACATCCACGTGCAAGAGTGAGTGGTGTATTGTATTCCAATTCCGTCACCATACACATAGACGAAGCCCAATTATTTATTGATGGCGCAAGAACAATGATTTGCACTAGAATCGCGCACCCATCACACTTACGTCCTCATTTAAACCCCTTCGCCATACGCATGAGCATCAAATTAAATTTGTATAAATTGTGAAGTTTTGTAATAATGTATGTATGAATTTGACTCCTATTTTTTTTTAATAAAAAGTTATGGAATATTTTTTATCTATGATATCCAACTCCCTTGTCTCTGATTCACAATAGCGCTGACATCCGCCGGACGCCGTGGCTGCAATTTTTATTTGCTGATACGGTCAACGAAATATCATTTTATAAAAGTGTACACCATCGTTACTAATGACGCAAGTCATCCATTTATAAATACCAACTAACAATACAATATTATCACATCCGCAACTAATGGTAGGCAGCGAATTAATATAATTGTCATACCGCAAACGGGAAACTAACGATAAATATGTTTGCTTTCCTGTTTATATACATACTAACTGACGCAACAGACGTTCTGTTCCAATAAAAGCCACATACCGGTTCCAGTTGCGAATCGAAAACTTTCGAATCCCCTTGAACACACAAAAAATTTCGACTACAACGGTTCAGCCCTTTAGGAGGAGTTCAGCGATATACACACGTACATAAGAAATATAAATATATAAAGATATAATACATATTGTAACCGTCCGCATTCAGATACTACATTAAACTATTATCCTCCAGGGGGTTTTGAAGCCCGGGCTGGCGGCGGACGACAAGGAACTCGGTACCGGTGGTCGGGCCAATAGCGAAGGGGAGGAAATATGAAGGATTATGGGTTCGCCCTCCGGCTTTTCATTACCCCGAGCGGAACGGACGGCGTTTGGCTGACTATAGCCCACGCAAAAGAGACCTGGAGGAGTCTCATCCACCGCTGTGGTGACCGGTTGTAATACAATATTTCACAACTACTGACATTCCCGTGGGTGTCGTAAAAATCGACTAAAGGATTGCCAGAAGAAGTATTCTCGTGGTAAACTAAAGACCGCATTCGCCAACCCGCTATTTTATACATACGTTTCTTATAGGAGCTGTTAATGTACAGCTTTTCTACTACTACTACTACTACTATACTATATCCCTCAGTCATCTTTTGCAATACTTACAGTCAAGATAGGTTGTGGTGAATTGTATTCTTACTCCAAGTGTGTGAATACCACACCACATTTACTGTATACTAGCAACCCGCCCTCGCTTCGCTTCGGTTATAGGTTATAGTCGTTTTACCCGCGTAGTTCCCGTTCCCGTGGGAATACCGGGATAAAATATAGCCTAGTTTACGCCCTGATATTATAGCTTTCCATTGGTGAAAGAATTTTTGAAATCGGTCCAGCCGTTTTGAAGATTACCCGGAACAAACAGACAGACAGACAAAACATTTTTAATTGCTATTTTAGGCATAGGTGTCGTGCAAATAACCGTGTGAGCATGAAAAAAGCCTATTATTTTGACATTACAAACAGACACTCCAATTTTATTTATTGGTATAGATTTGTATTATTCAAATATTATTTATATTTTTTATGTACAATTGCACCACCTATGCATTTCCTGAATTTGTAATCAAGACATAAGTTGATGACATCTATGTATGAGAAGGAAAGGATTAAAACCTTATAACAACCCATCCGACATCCATGAGCCAGTACTTCCATGTGGTGATGGAGTAAGAATACAATTTACCACTCCCTACCCATGGTTGACATAAAAGATAACTAAGAAATATAATACGTATATTATTAGGGAGTTTAAAAAAAAATTTTTTTTTTTTCACTCGGAACCAGGCTCATAAGTTTCTTTTAGATGCAAAAATAGGCCTCTGAAAATATGGCCTCTTAATATTAATGTTAAGTATGTCCGCATCACACTTTTCGGTTTTTTGTAAGAATTACATAGGAAAATTTTTATTTTTTATTCAGATTTTTGTAACTAATGAACCATACATTGCTCTCACATTTAACGATTTTAGACGCCATATTTTTATAGACTGGTACTATAAATAAGTAGTTTGTTTATGGAGTCACGTTGTCGCATACTTAGGTGGATTATGATCTAACGTCACGCAGACGAGACTGTTTTTTTTTTGTAAGAAATCTGATTTGAACGTTGGAAAATAACGTATATGTCAAGGTCGGGTAAATGTTGCTAGTAACTTTTGATTTATTAATTAATAGTCTATTTTATCCAATAAGTCGTATATGTTTTATCAAAGTAGCACTTGATCTTCTATGTTTAAATTAAATTTTCTTCAGGCTGACTATAGTCTGGCCTCGTACGGATCAGATTGCTAGCTATTGACTCTTGACTTCGAAGGCATATTTATACCCTACCTCGCGTATAATATTTATATATTGTTTGGATATAGTATAACTTATTAGACCACGTACCCGATTTTATAATGATCACTAATACGAAGTGACATCACACAGGAGTGCTATGAGGATTACATCTCATTGTATAGTGACTAACTAACAATGTCCCATCTATAGGTGACGTAAAAAACAACTAAATGTACAAGAAAAGAGAAATTCGAAATCAAACCAACACGCCTGACTGAGGGTGATTATGGTAAATCAATTTGCCTCTTATTGCTGAGGAAGTTTTCGCTTAGTAGTGATGGACAACATTTCATCCAGGATAATAAATTGTACTGAGAAACCACGTATGCGCATAGACAAGAACAAAATCTGTCATTTATTTATAGAGAGAGAGAGAGAGAGTCGATGGCATATCTGTACGGCAGCAACTTTATATTCCATGTTCTGACGCTGTTTTATATATTGGTTCCAAAAAACCCACCATTCTCATCACTAGTGTGTTAGAAGTATTTTAGTCGGACAAGATTAACTTAGTAATAAAAACAAAACATATATCAGCCAACTGAATTGAAATATATAAACATGGCGGTGTAGTGTAGAGGCGTATCGATAAATTATGAAAATAAACATTTCACTGTTAATATAACTATCACAAGAGAACAACCGCGGCGGCCGTGCCGTGTACACGAAACATAATTAACTATTTAGTAGTGCTATTATTGAAACATATATAATTTTATATAATAAAAATAACTCAATTGATGAGTGCGATCAGTTACTTGACAGATCCTTTCAGTTTGCTACAATATTAGATTAATAATATACACAGACACGCACGCACGCACTAAACGACAAATACACAGGGATGACTGAAAATCAGCGCTGTATTTGGCAACAAAAACAACATAGTTGAAACAATTTCTTTTGCCTTCTAGTTTCAAATCTTCTTTTATTTTTGAATAAGGCAAAACATTATTATTATTATAATATAATTTAAAATATATATATATATATATATATATATATATAATTGATAAATATGTAAGTGTTCTATGCATAATACATTTTTTGATTTATGCTATTCTCGTCTTAAATATCAATATTTCAACAGAGATAATATTTTTCGTGGCTCATAGTTATTTTTATTGCCCTTGATGACAAATGAGCATAAGAAGCCACCTCTGTAAGTGATAACTGTCGTTCATGAAACTCTACAATAACAGGGATACAGCCAGGCGACTACTGTAAGGGGTTTGTGGCTTCGACGCTCTTGCTCACAGAACTATGTGTATCAAATTGCTATTGTTGAAGAAGACGGGCAATAGGCATGATGACAGTAACCAAAAATCATTAAAATAATGTGTTTATCTACTGTAACACAAAGAATATATTTTAAAATAAATATTTATTTTCTTTTATAAGATGAGATTATTAATTTATTTAATAAAATAAAACTACAAAATACACGAGTCCGCCATGCTCAGCTAAACACCAATCAAATTGAATTACGTCACTCCTATGTACATCTGTCATTATCATCACAAATTTTGTACGAAACTACGATCTTTACACTTATTAATTGTTTTAACTTGCATTTAAAGAGTATTTCGTGATTTTTATCAATCTCTTGCTTACTAAAAATGTAAGTCATGGAAGAAGGATTCACCAAGGCAAACAGCTCTAATTTGCCTAGAGTTGATTTGTTAATGCTGGGAGAGTACATAGCATCAAACAAAGACTTCTGTTCAGCAGAATTTAGAAGCATCAAAACTACGATGTAAGTAAAAAATTTTATTAATAATCTTCTAACACCAATAATTTAAAATCTATTTACAAATAATACCGCTTGAGATGTTAGAGGTTATGTTATTTAAATAATGCTTTTGTAAACGTATTAAACTGCAGTTAAATAAAGTCACACATCAATTACTTTATATCGTATATTTTATACGATATAAAGTAATTACTTTCGTCAAAATGATCTTCACAAAAATAAATAGTCTCATATTTATTTTTTTATATTTTATTTTTTTATATTAAGCCACTTATATCTTATTGTTTTATTGTGTGGCACATAAACAAACTGTTTGTTAGGGGTTTTTATTGATGTATTAACACATTGAGGATCCGCACACCACTTATAGACTTTCGAATTCATGTCTAAATAAAATATATTAGATTTTTTGCTTTAACTCCCTTACGTTTACAACTCAAGTGAATAGACATGACGTCACAAGCAGACGCCATGACACTAGGCACCGTTTTGGCGCTAATTTAAATGCATTTAATTAAAATAGCATTTATTTCTAAACAAACCGTACTTATTGCAAAAATAATAAATTTTTTGATAATAGTAGTTATTTAAGAATATTATAAAACAGTTTTTCAAAATTAGTCATCATGCCTATTGTCAGCAACGTCCTCTTACGATTAATGTTTTAGCGTCTATACTGTAATAATTTTTCATCCATCCGCCAATATGTCCACTGTCAATAGTGAACCTGAAGTCCAAATCTGGCATCATCAAGCCACGTCTGACAGGCATTTTTCCAATCAAGTTTCTCAGGCGAATACAGCTCGGGCAGAGAATAATTTACGTGTATATGTAATTACGGATCGCGCACGTGGTACATTCTCCCACCTTCGTATCTTCTAACATCTGTCGAATACGAATTTCGTGTATGTGCAAACCAATAAATGTGTTTAAAACACTTAAATCAGAATATAACGGAACTGGTGCCAATATAATTTTCAATACCAATAACAGATTTGAATACGATAAATTTTACAGTTACTATATGTAGTTGAACGGCAAATAACACAGTTGTAGTAACTTTTACGACTCGTAGTGATAATAATAAAATTAGTGAAATAGTTTCTCATCACAGGGAAGTAAGATTCTTTCGTGGGAATCATCAGTCAAAACTTTCATTGGGAATTTAGAACAGCAATTATGATTACCAACCCGCGTGCAAATCGTTATAACTATGGCATTATAACCCTCACCTAGCAGGTAGGCCTATGTTGAACAGAGTGGACTTAGTCTTTTTTTGGTGAGCTATAGTCAGCGCACATGCTGTCCGTGGTGGAGGGCAGCCCCATAACCCACCCTATTACCTCCTCTTCGCCAATGGGTCGATCACCCACCACAGAGTTCCTTGTCGTCCGTAGCCAGCCCGGAGGGATACACTTTCGGATACTCCTTCCTCCCCATCGCGCCTCCCGGGAGCTAGGTCGTCTGTGAGTGGATTTCAGTCTGATGATGACTTCGTATATCTGTGATTCTTAGATTAGATAACTGTGATTTTTACAATTCAAAATTTTTAAAAATTAAAAATGCTTTAAAAAATTTTTTCTGGGTACTAAGGGTCTCCGATTATGTTCAGAATTAAGCCTCTAACGTAGTTCTACTACAACTTTAACGGGCAAGAAATTAGAACGAAAATTCGAAATTCTAACGCCACGGTACTGACATCTAAATGAAATATTCAAAGTACTTGCCTAAATCTGTCAAAAATCTTAAACTAATAAAACAAATGATAAATTATAAGACTTTAATAATTATTCAGAGATATTTTTGGTATTTTCTTTCTTTATTTTAACAATCTTGGCAATTTATTTCTATTAGAATTAGAGTAACAATTTTTATAGTAGTCTTAGAATAAAATCAAGTTTAACATGAGTCCGGAGTACTGGGGCCATTTTTCATAATACTAGAACATTTTTAAATGATAATAAATTAAAATATTAAGAAAATATGAATTTATATCTAATTTATTATTTTTACCACGGTACTGACATTTAAATGTTTAATTAACCTAAACTAATTACTTACACATAACTAAAATAATTTTCCAAATAATTTTGATTTCACACGAGAAATTAAATAAATATTTAGTATAATTAACCCAAACATTGTATTAATATGCGTAAACTTCAATACCATGGTACTGACATGTAATTTTATGACTTACCTTTTTAAAAATAAAACAAATTATTTCTGTCATAACATTGGGACTAAAAAATAAATACACAGCTGTGAATAGTACACAAATAGTGCTTCTTTAAAATGCCACCAGAGCGAGCGAACGAAACTTAAGGGGACCCGGTGGTCTAGAATTTTCGAAAAATCTTTTTTTTTTTTTTACATATTTCGAAAGTATAGTATTTCAAAAATACACTGTTAAAATTTGGTGACAAAATTCCGAGTATTTCTATATTTAAAACCCATTACAATGTCAGGTAGACGATCGGTGAGTTGGGCTCCATTGTTCGCTAATTGCAGCTGCTCGTTTTTTTTTTTTTTTTTTTTTTTTTTTTTTTTTTTTTTTTTTTTTTTTTTTTTTTTTTTTTTTTTTTTTTGTGTGTGTACAGCTGTTGGCCGCAGATGGCCTTGACAGCTTGACGCGGACTATGGGTGAGCGCTGAGGGCTCTCAACCCGGATGCAGCTGCTCGGGTCCGTATACCTGACTTATACTATTGTATGAATTTAACGGGAAATATTTTAGTTTTAAGAGTTGTTCAGTTAGTTTAACGTGTTCCTCAGCGACAGCAACATCGAGTGTAATAATATTACAGAAATAATTTTATAATAACATCAATAATTTCATAGTGATATCGAGTGAAATAATTTTATAAAACCAATGGATCATAAGCAGGGCCAAACTAGTAGCAGAAGACCTGGACAAAAAGCCAAAAAAAGATATTTTAAAGGTAATCGTTATACAAGTGAGAATGATACTAATTATACAAGCACTTCAGCTAAAAAAATCAAAACCACTGAGGAATTAGAATATAACATGGATCCAGGCATGAATTATTGTATAATTCAATTCACCACTGTTTTTCTAACATTACAGCAGATAGTTAAGTGTAAGGACTGCAATGGTGATATCGTTTTTAGCAAAAATTCGCAACGTGGTTTAGGGTTCAAGCTTTCTGTCCAATGTCAGTGCAAAGAAAGCTTAATTCCATCTTCGCCGTTCATCGATAAGGCATTTGAGATCAATCGCAGGCTTGTTTTTGCTATGAGGATGCTCGGAGTTGGTTTCCAAGGAATTAACAATTTTTGCGGATTGATGGATTTAGGACACGGCCTCTGTAACAGTACTTATTATAGTATAGTAAATAACATAAAAATTGCTGCAGAAGCCGTTACCAAAATTGTTTTCGAAAAAGCCGTCTCTGAAGAAATAAAAATGAATGAAGAGCAAGGACATCCAGCTAATGAACTTTCTATATCTGGCGATGGTTCATGGGCAAAACGTGGTTTTTCTTCTCTTCTCGGATTAGTATCAATCATTGGAAAGTATTCAAATAAAATTCTGGATGTTGTAGTTAAAAGCAAGATTTGTCAAGGATGTTCGAATTGGGTCGGAAAAAAAAACACTGATGAATATGCGCTGTGGTATGAGGATCATAAAGATGATTGCGATGCTAATCATGAGGGAAGTTCAGGAAAAATGGAGGTCGACGGTATAGTAGAAATATTTCAAAGATCGGAGGAATTGTATGGCGTCAAGTATGCTAATTACATTGGAGACGGCGACACCAAGACGTATAAATCTTTATTGGAAATAAAGCCCTACGGTGATGACTTTACTGTTCAAAAGAAAGAGTGTGTCTTACATGTTAAAAAACGTTTGTATAAACGTGGACTCGAAGCTAAAAAAAAATATGAACAATTGAAAAAAGCGAAATTACAAATGTCGAAAGCAGCTAGTAAAGATGAGAACGCTGGTGAAGATGCAAAACCCAAGAAAACTAAAAAAAAATCTGTCGGTAAAGATGCTGTCAAAACTAAAAAATTAACAAATAAATTATTACAGGAACTTTCTATATTTTACGGTTTAGCAATTCGTCGGCACCCTGATTCTCTTGAAGATATGAAGAAAGAAGTTTTAGCGGGGTATTATCACAATATTTCAACAAACGAAAATCCGCAACACTCCTATTGTCCAATAGGTCCTGAATCTTGGTGTAAATGGCGTAAAAGTGAAGCTGCGGGTACCTTGGACAGCTATGAGCATTCCCCTGCTCTGGATGATGATGCTCAAGCTATTTTAAAGCCAGTTTACGAGAGCTTAACGGATGAAAGCCTGTTAGAAAGATGTCTCGGAAATAACACTCAAAATAACAATGAAAGCTTCAACTCTTGCGTCTGGCAACTTGTACCGAAGCATCAATTTTCTGGAAAAAAAATTGTGGACATCGCTGCATGTTGTGCTGCTTGTACATTTAACGAAGGTTTTAAAGCTATTTTAAAGATGATGAACGTAATGGGTATTAAAATCGGCCCATACGCCGATCAACTAGCCCGAGATCGTGATGAGCGAAGAATCTATAAGGCTGATCGTCAAAGCACAAGTGACTCCAAAGAGGCAAGAACTGCTCGTAAAAAATCCAAGAGTCAAGAAAATGAAGACTATGAGAGAACAGAGGGAATCCTTTATGGTGCTGGGATCGCCGATTAATCGTGAGTGCATATTTCAATACCATTTCTTGAGAATATAGTTACTTAAAACTTTAAACGCGTTTATCTCGAAACTACTTTTTTTGGTCTACTGAAGCTAAAAAAAAAAAAACGGTTCGACCGATTCGTCTGAAATTTTAACAGGTCATTCTAAATAGTACTGGCTCTCGCCGGGCCTAGAAGAAATATTTTCTGTTGAGTATTTCTATTTTTTTTATTAAAAAAACATTGCGAAAAAAGAGTCTTTTTCAGACTCGTACTTTCAATTACGCGCCATTTTGTCAATTTTTTTTTATTTTTTTTTATTCTAGTCCCCGCCATAACTATACTTATACTAATTAAAAATCCGTCTTATTTTTTAATTTCAGATCAAAGGGAGAGATAAAACCTCCTTCAGCAGCCAGGTCCTTTTTTTTTGAGAGGGGAACTTCAGCGCCACTTTTGGAATTTAAAAAAAAAAAATTTTTTGTGTTTACCATCATTTTTGTATTGTTAATAAGTAATAAAATAAGCCTAAAAAAATTTAAAACCCTTAGTCATTTCTGTCATATCAAAAAAAATTTTTAAAAATAGGCTAAATTTTAGGCCGCTAGACCACCGGGTCCCCTTAATAAAAGATGGCGATTAGGCGGCAAATATTTTGAATTTAAAAATTGAATAAAATTCCAGGACATAAATCAATAACTATTATTCCTTTCTACCAATCAATATTGGGGTATGATTGCAGTATAATTTGATGAAATATACAATAGATTTTAGTTAGAAAAGCTCAACTTTAGATTATAAGATGAGGTTTTATAGAAATTTATACATTTACTTTGAAAAACGAAAATCAGACATGCCACGGTACTGACATTTTGGGTATATTTCTGTAAGTTATTCATAGTCCATGAATACCTATGCTTCAATATACAATGTCAGAGGTAAAATACTATTAAATTTATTATATTTATAGTTTTTTGATCGAAAAAATCATGTTGAATAATAATTATAGTACTAGACACGAAAAATCACAGCTATCTGAGAATCACCCATATCTATTAGATGTATAAAATCTATAGAAATGACGAGATATTATTTTGGGCAAGTTTCCATCGCTAATGAATGTCGCGTCTAATGCATTAATTTTAATACTACCCAACATCATCGTAGTACCGGCGATTGTTTACACGTACACGTTGGCTCTTGGCATACGAGTAGGCAACAGTTTTGTTACATATTGCTACCATTATGAGTGGCAATGTCTTACCGTTGAAAACTATTTAAACGCATTTATGTACCACGAGATGGTACTAATATAATTATATTGGCTATGGTGGCTTTCATCATTACTTTTGTCGTTGAATGTTTACGAGTTATACCCTCTGGCAGTGCGATTTATGTGATGATTCAGTAAACTATGTTGTCATCCTATACGAAGACAGGTTAGAATATAATAGCCGATAATCCTTCCTCCCAAATGGGAAAACCAATTAAGATATTTAAGCTGATAATATCACTACTTAAAAATTAAATTGAACAGATAGGGTATCAGTTAAGATATACCAATTCACCGTGATATCTGACTTCAATTCCCACAATATTTGTGTGTGGATACTGTTGTTCTAAGTCCATTTGTAATTTATGTCTGTTCATTATATTTTTTAAGTCGTCTGCAATACAATGATTAGTTCCCTAGTACAATCCTTTAAAGAGAACAATCAGCAGTGTTGATATAGTAGATTAATTTTATTCACAATGTGGGGGAAGCCTAAGCCCAGCAGTGGAGCGCATATGACCTGAGATGCACAATGCTGTCACTATTCCTATTACGAGATTTGCTCTTCATTTGTCGACATAATTCTAAAATGTCATGCATATACAATGAAATAAGAACTTAGTTTTTTCGATTACCGGCTCTGGGTTCGGAGTTAGGAAACTTATCTGAAATTAACAATCAAGCCACTCTAGATACAACAGTCAGTAAATGATATATTTGACTAACTATGGTTTGTGTTTTATACTAGCTGAGAACCTCTTTTCTACGATAGAGATATTTAAAGAATGATGTTCTGTCTCACTTATAAATCCCTAGTAACTTAAACGACCTATATACAGCATAAGTTAATGAAATGCATGGATAGTTTAAGTATTAAGTTAAGGTGATACGATTGAGCTAAAAAGTAGATTTAATGTTTTAATAATTTATTGAGCGGAAAGGTGTCGACGTTTGTTGAAACATTCCGCCAAATTTATTTTAGTATAATGCAAGGTCAGTAAGTCCTTGTACTTGACCGATTGTATGATAATCAATTTAAAAATATACAATGCATTGTAATATGTTAAATTGCAATGTTAATTGTAATTCGCGTATTTTGTCGATTCAGTAGTACAAGTAGTCGTTTGCCAGTCATAACGTCCAGAGGTTGGATCCTCGTTAACTGTTTTGTTCAAATTTTTTAATCATCATCATCTCTGCCTATAGTCGTCCCACTATTGGGCTTGGGCCTCGATATTGACCTATTACTGTGTTGGTCAGACGTGTTGGCATAGGATTTTGTTTCGAAATTTCCTTTTCTTGCATAAATGTTCTATGCATCTCTTAGTCGTCTTTTACGAGACCCACAGGCAAGAGAAGGACTGGTGAATTGTATTGTTACCACACGGAATACAGGCTACTTTTTAATAATCAAGACGAAGCCCGTCATCGCATCAAGAATTAATTACCAACATCCAGAGTTAGCACCTCGCATTTCATCAGCTTCATTTTCATACAAGCCTCCCAATGCCATAATTGACTAGATCCCTTGACCGGTTTTCCGACTTCCATGGGAGAGTAAGGCGTGATAACATATTGTATTCTAAGACTTTACAATTTTAAAATAAAACTAGACACATTAGTCAAACTAGACATGATTTCTTGTTTATGTTGAGAGCTACGCGAATGTGCACCTTGTTCGCTTGACAACGACACGTCATATTAATTTATTTTAGTAGTTACTAACAACAAGAGGTGTTTGCTTACACGGCTCGCTATACATTCGCGGTTTGCTTTCCGTTCGTTTTATATGTTTTCTTTGAATCTAAACTCTCCTAATCGCCGGGATAAAACATTGGCGCCGGCGTGTATTCCGCTCGACCCTATATGCATCATACATGATGTAACCATATTTTTTTACGTCAAAACAGGATATTGGAGTAAATTTTATTTATTATTTTGTATCAGAACGGGCTACTTGTTGAAATAGATAAAAAAAAATACAACTTAAGAAAAGAGAACGAGTGAAAGTCTTGCATGAATAACTTAAATCGTTGTTATCAGTAGCACAATGATTGTTTATGCTTTAATTCTAAAGCGGGACATTTTTGTACGACTCGGGACAACGGTACAGACGACCCGAAAACTATCCGGTCCCGTTCAAAATGGGACGACTGGTTATGCTAATCATACATAGCTAGCTGTATAGCTTATTTCTGTATAACAAGTTTCATCGACCTCAGTCGCTTAGGGAATGCTAAAAGGACTTTTATGTGATTTCGAGTGCATGCATGCATACATTTAGTTACACATAGCTTATAGACAATAATATCCAGATTAGCAATATATCTTGAGCTTGCTTGAATGAATATTAATCAAATTGCCTTTACTATTATTAAATATATACAAATTTCCAGAAAATCCATATCGCAATGTTTCAAAATATCCAGTCAATATTTTATTATATAAAACGTAACTGTCTATTGAGATTAGTATCTTAGAATAACGACAGTTGAAACGGGAAATATATGTAACGGACATTCATTGAATCCTATTTTTAAGTGTTATGATATTTTCTATTAACTACTCTCTAATTTTGAATTTATGAAACAACTATATTTTAGTATCAAAAGTTATTAAATTGCGAATATAGTAATTATTGTCTCTTAACGTTTGTTCATAAAATCCGGGGCTTTTGAATTCAAGCCTGAGGAAATCTATTTTGCGGAAGTCTCAGACATGTGTACTCAATTGATTCTATGATCGTTAAAGCAAATATAATTACAAATGTCTACATAGTTTGAAATATACAATGACAATATTTGTAGTTTTAAAAATAAGGCAAATCCCAGTTGTCTAGTTGGCATGGTGCTCTAAAGTGATGATGTCACGGACGCAGCGATAAGGAGTCGTTCACACGGCAGAGGGAGATAGCCTCGCACCGGATCGCTTCCACAAACAGCGCGCGTGCTATTTGTGGCACAATGTTCACGAACATCAAACTTATACACAGAAAAGTGCACGGCACCATCAACGTACTGCTGCCGTTACATATCTAGTCACGAGCTAACCAACACTTCTTGTAGTTATTGGTTAAGAACACAAAAAAAAAATGTTATCAAAACCCACCCTTTGATTTTTTCAACGACTTCGAAAAAAGGTAAGGTACTCGAATGGCGATTTTTTTATGTGTTACACGTCATGCTGCCAATTACAAGCCTATTTTGCTGGTTTTTTTGTTTATATGATCAAAATCTGACCAGTAATTTTCGAGTTATACTTAATATGCGTTTGGTTCGTCTCGACTACAATGTGTTGAAGTAAGCTTTTGTATTATAGAGTTATAAAAACCGACTAAAGGCATTCCATTGCGCTTAGTCGGTTTTTATAACTGCATAACTGCTAAACCTAACAGAGTGAGATCACCAACTAGGCCATGTATGTAGGCTAATTCCAACACTTTGTGTTTCGTGTCATTGCGGACTAAGAATCCAATTCGCTACCCAGTATCATCCTGTCCGTGGGTATCGTAAAAGACAACTTTAATATGCACATAACATTTATGCAAGAGGAGGAAATCTGGAATTTAAACACTATACCAACCCTTCTGACCAGCGTGACTCAATTTCCCTCCTATCCTAGAGGGGGCTGGAGCGCAGTAGTGGGGCATAGATATATGAACTGGGATGGTGATGATGATTATGCTCAACAGTGGACTTCGCTAGCCTGATAGATGAACGAATCGGCTAGTTCATAATGACATGTTTGTCATTATATGCCGTGAACACTCTGCATCTAGACCCATAATCTCCTCACTTGGTACACATAACTAGTGATTAGATTTAAAGTCTAATGTAATAAAGTCTGTGCCTAACATTAAAAGTATATTCGTGTTAGGTATCGCGCACTGACGAGCATCCAACGGATGTGTAAACTGAAAGTAAACAGGCAATTGATTTTCAAATTGTATATGAATGAGTACACATTTATTACGATTTGTGTTTTATGTAGAGTCGTGATTGCATTCTATACGTTTGATATCATATGATGATTGATTGACGTTGATCTAGTTGATTATTATTTATAGAGACCATATAGAGGTAACAAGAGCATTAACCTTTGGCTCACTTTTTCGTTCGAGTACATGATTCATAAAATATTGTTATGAAGGATTAACGTTTTAGAATGATCCCCGAATATCTACGAATACACAAATATAGAACGCCGCTTAAAACAACCGGTACTTTTAGAAACGCATCTGGTAAGAACTAGCACCAAAAGGTAAGGAAACGGACGTCGTTGCGGCAATTGGTTAAAACCTGCCTGGAAACGATTCCTTTTATCAACTTGACCGCTCAAAAACTCAAAAAGCCACTTTTTTGATCCAATAATGCATAGTTTCTGCCATTGGATCAATGAAGTAATCATTGAAATGTAAAGTTTGAGATTCAGTTAAAGTTGAAATAGTCGGTTTGATCCAATTCAATCTAAAATGAGGATGTTTAGGTGTGGGGGGGGTCTGGGTATGTGTGCTATTGGGGTATGCGCGCCGTGGCGGCGGTGGCGATCAATACCGAGAGTGGGTGGGGTAATTGAACAAGCTTCACGACTCCCTCGCTACGAACGACGCACGGCAAATATGTCGGCGGCTTTACAACCTAATCCATGTTTGCACTCTTTGGAGATTATCGACGGTCATGTTTGCTAAACGGATTTTTTAGACTTACCCCTTTTTTTATCTAGGTCAATCTGGTACAAATGTTTGTACGTTTGATATTTTATGGTGCTATTACATTCGGTACGCAATTATCCTGAATGCGTACGAACAATTAGCGCGATTGTATCGTGTCTATACTAAATGTGACGTCCAATTGATCTTTGACACCATATTAAATGTATCGCTTACATATTGACTATCAATATGTACCTTGTTAATGTTATTACAGTTCGATAAATTATAATCAATTTCATATATACTATATGATCTAACGACATCATCACACCTCTGTTTAACATAAGCGGATGTCTAATTTGACCACATTTATAGGTGTCTGTTTTTTAGACTTGCTACCTTAATATGGTTAAAACTCGAGATCTTCAGGCAAAAAAAAGCATACGCATATTTAGCTTGCTTTTTTTCAGCAATAAACATCATATTACAAAGAGAAACGTGCAAATTCTTAGTTTAGCATTCGCCAGTGCAGCTCTCAACAGTACTAAAAAAACTTAATATTGATTAATGCAACGTATGTCGTAGACAGGTAGTTTGTAACCGGTTCACTTTCAATCAAATCGTGTCTCTCGTTGACTAGCGCTGTTATTAGCAATCGCCGCCCATTAGCGCTACAACTTGACAGTGACATCAACTCACTAGCAAACATCCACCTTTGATGTAGGTACGCTCGTAAAAGATTAAAGTAGTGTGCACAACACGAGCGAGCGCCTGCCTCAGGGTTGCCAGATACACAATATTAATCCCAAGTACATTTTGAGCTATTTGATTTAATGAGAAAATATTTCTACAGCTAGGGTCCAAAAATTGTTGCATTGCGTGTAGTGTCTTCAATTACAATTTTGTTAATGTATATAAATAATTGTTTCTTTTCTAATCTGGTTCTAATTTTGTGTAAAGTCATATTTATTTATTGTAACTAACGTTTTTTTATCGGACTGAACGTGAAGTTGCAAATATTTGATGGTGACCACTCGGTAACATATTTGAATGAAACTTTAGCTCGGTAGATGGTGTTGTATGGTACTGCTGATTCGTGCTGCGGGTTCGTTAAACTATTACGTAAACCGCTATTATGTATAAATTAATTATATTTATTCAGTGAAAGTAAAGGTGCAATTTTAGATTTTTTTTACAAATATTATTCACGAATGCTTAGCAGTTATAAAAAAATATAGGTACTGCTATTTTCAATTATATTTTAAATATATAATTGATACTAAAAACGTCATTTGTACATTCAAGCACTAAAAGCCATACCATCTGTGCGGAAAACCTGTTGCCTTTGAAGAGATATAAAGACCGATTTTTTCGTTATTAATTTGGTTTATTTGACCCACGGGTCTGGCAATAGGGTTACGGTCCTCATAATACACTTTTGAGTGGACCAGTGGCACATTATGTAATCAATTTTCTACCTAAACCGACAGCCCTAGACGGAAATCACAAGAAAAATAGGTTAGGGGCCGGTCAAGCAACTCTCCCATCGAATGCGACGAGAGAGATCTTAACGACTCTTATATAGTATCAGATCTGCGAGCACTTTCTAACGTAACATCGACGTGGGGCGGTGACATTAACTTGCAATAATTGCATATTATATGTAACAACTTCAAACAAAACGATATAACTATAAAACGGCTCCGATGATTTCGATCAAAGTTTCCTTTAAATTACATTGTGACATTAAATCGTCACCACTTTAATATCGAAGTCGAAAAAATCTTGTAAGGGATCGTCAAGCGAGTGGGCATTAGTACTCCTTGATAAATGATCCAATTGCTTCAATCACCAGTCATGGCGATAATAGTATTATAGCCACATTCGAAGAGGATAGATAGGTTTCTTTTCTTCTAAATTTAGTAGCCCTGATATGTGTGCGAGGGTACAGCCTAGACCTTGGGTTAGTGTTCATTAACGTTATAGTTTATGACTAAAAAAATAATTGTATCTAATAGGTTACCCCATTGTATTTTGAGTTAACAGACAATTATTCTATCATAATGGGCTATTCAGTGTTGATGATCTCATTGCTAACGTATATATTTGCCTAGTCGTTTGAAAAGCCTTGATATTAAGATTTTAATCTCTTCAAACAGTCAACCTAAAACATTAAATTTTAATCTTATTTATTTTCTTATTGAATTCGGTAGCAGACAAGCATACAGTCCATTTGATAGTAAATGGTAACAGGCACTTGGGGACTTCTATAATAAGAAGTTTGGACCTCCAGCTTGAAGTTACTTAGAATTCCTCTTTTAAAATAATTTAAATAACTTGTGCGATAGTATGGTACTAATACCGCGTACAGCCGGTTTATAGGCATTATTATACTACGAAGAAGTGTGTCCTACTACTAGAAATAGTTAACTTAATTTCTAATCAATAAAAGTTTCATTATTTCCCCCCTTTCATTAGTTTTCGAATAATGAAGTAGCAAATTACCACAGACACCAACCACTTGGATTATAAGCATGGCTTAAATCGAAAGGGCGTGTAGTGGGTACAATTTATGAGGCTATCCGTCAAGGGTGACCTTTTGTGTCCCATTATTATGTAGTTCGTCGCTTGTCCTCGCTCGTTTACAGGGCAGCCCTCGTTTTCCTCGAGCGTGCGGTTTACGTATTTTTAGTAGTTTTCCCATTAGTATCGCGCTGGTTTATTATAATTTTTTCCTTAATAAATTTACTTACATTTCCCAATCGCCAACTCGTAGGTATGGACTATGAGACATGGATAAACTTGTTGGTAGTTGTAGGCTCGTAGGTTTCGCAATTCAAACATTATAATAATAACATATTTAGAAAATAACTCCTTCCTTTTCACGACTTACAGCTGATTTGGATAAGATTTGATATATACGGCATGTTTCAAAGTAATTTAGCACTTTTAATTAACGCTGATACGAATTGTAAGCATTTGTCTTAAAAGCTTATAAATTTGTGGTTTCTAATAATATATTTATATTAAGTGTATCTAGTTAGTATTTACAGCTTCAAATATAATAAC
Organism: Lymantria dispar; assembly: GCA_032191425.1. Lineage (NCBI taxonomy): Eukaryota > Metazoa > Arthropoda > Insecta > Lepidoptera > Erebidae > Lymantria > Lymantria dispar. The sequence goes on from CM063453.1 coordinate 33,773,509, forward strand.
AAGTAATCAGAGGCTCGAGCGCATCTCTTGAAAGAAAAACAAGGTTGTGTGAATATTACGATTGCTTGGTTGGCCCTTACCGATATCAGGTACCTTACTCACAGTTTGAAAGGTTCGTGATACGAGAATTAGAATCTCGCATTTCAGGATATGTCCGGCATTGCCAATATTGTGATATATATGACTCTACCAAAACCGAATATATACCGTGTTCGCCTACTCTAATTACGTTCGAATTTATATTGGAATTTTGAGGTATTGCACACTTGAAAATTATACTCAAATAAATCGTTTTTCCCTGTGTTAATGGTGTAAGAATATAATTGAACCCCCTTGGTACTCGGAGGCGTCTCAAAAGACGAATAAGGGATGTAATATGTAGATAACTTTAATACAAGAGAAGAAAATGTCGACATAAAATTCTATGCCAACACTTTTGACCAGCTTGGTATGGTAGGACAAATTCCCTCTCATAAAGGAGGAGGCCTGTGCCCAACAGTGTTAAATATGTATATGAGCTGAGATGATGAAGATAAATTGTTTTAATATTGCCCAAATATAATTTTCAGTTTTTATTTCCAATATCGATTGATCGGAACCGGAAAGCAGGCACCACTGATCTACACTAAATAAGAGTTTACATAGGCTTTTTATTTCATAACGTTGTTTTGGATTGCTTAGTCGTTGAATGAACTTGGGTCCTCTAAATTTAAGTGCTTTAGTAAATACTAGTGTCAAATTGCTATACCAAATGCTAGTTAAGGATACTAATGGCCCCTTCAGTATGTGAAGTTAATGGCGCTCCACGCGGGCTTTTCGTCGCCACGGGGTACTGAGTGGGCTAAAGTAGAATTATGCTCGGCGCAAAAAAAAGGAGTCGACCCTGTCCACTCCACAGTGCAAGTACTCCTCCCATCGTTCATATTTTTCACATGCTTGAATAAATTTAACTGCCGATGTTAAAGTGGTATTGACAGTACGAGTGTCTGGTTTGTGTGTCCTGTGATTGCATCGTAAGATATACAACTCGTACAAGTTCGTTGGGTAACTGATGAGCGCACAAATCGTTGCCAATTTCTTTTGGTAACGTCCCATTGATATCGTTGGCTCGTTCACAGCGAAGCTTTGTTTACGAATAGTAATATTTTAATAGTTTACATCGCGATATATTCGTTATTAATATTATTACAATTTTACACTATTCAAGCAAACGCCACAATAGCCTAAATGGTGAATCAGAACAATTTATCCGTTTTTAAACATCAATGTTCTCTGCTATTGGTGTTTAATAAATATTTTCATTACTGTTCATTATGCACAGTTGGGCTTTATTTCGAGCTTTCCTTCGTTTATATAAATCTTATCTGCATATGTCTTAATCGTCCTTCGGTCATCCTTGTCAATCATCTTACTCAAAAACATTTTATTGATATAGATATTATTGTAAAAATGGTTTATATGTATAAATAATTCATTCTCTGGTGGAACCTCTTAACAACAATACAAGGATTATTTCGATTATGGCGCTTGTGTGTATTAATAATTATATGCAATAATTACACTCGCTTAAACATTGGTATATCTATACCAAAAACTTATTTAATATGTATAACAAACGGGAAGCTGTACATTTAGTGTGCATTAATATCGCATTGGGTTCTTTAATATCTAATGTGGCATGACACTAACCGCAATGTTATAAAATTTAATACTTGGAAGTTATTTTGTATATAACCACAAACTTATTGTGGTGTAAGTGATACGATACAGTGATTTGTTTGAATAATTATTAACAACGTTGATTCTTATACATCTATACCAATAAATAAAATTGGAGTGTCTGTTTGTAATGTCAAAATAATAGGCTTTTTTCATGCTCACACGGTATTGCACGACACCTATGGCTAAAATAGCAATTAAAAAATTTTTGTCTGTCTGTCTGTTTGTTCCGGGTAATCTTCAAAACGGCTGGACCGATTTCAAAAATTCTTTCACCAATGGAAAGCTATAATATCAGGGCGTAAACTAGGCTATATTTTATCCCGGTATTCCCACGGGAACGGGAACTACGCGGGTAAAACGACTATAACCTATAACCGAAGCGAAGCGAGGGCGGATTGTTAGTAATAAATATTTGTGAGTTGATTTTGAGTGTGCCGTATTAAAATGTTACGGAAATCTATTTAATGAATCACGCTGGTCGCCCGTCAGTCACCAGATTATATCTTTATAGGCAGAAGTATTTAGTTAAAACTCCACAGTTGGCGTCGTTAGTTATATACGTACGTCCCACTGCTGAGCTCGAGCCTCCTACATAATAGGAGTGAAATTAACCTATTACAACCACGCTGGTGACACAGGTTGGTATAGGATTGTATTTCGAGTTTGCCGTCTCTTGCGTAGATGTTATATGCGCATTATAGTCCCCTGATCGTCTTTTACGACATCCATGGGCATGAAAGGGGGTGGCGAATTGTATTCTTACCACTACATGTACACTACGCGGCACAAAGCGTTTTGTTATAACTAATTTGATAATCATGTTAATAAAAGCACAGATCACCGAGGCCGCTCGCAAACGTTTTGTGATAATAGTATAACAATAGATTTGGACGAGCCGCTGGGGTACATTGTGACTGCGGTTGCAAATAGACGTGGCGGGTTAGTGTACGCGTTATTAAACATTTGATTGCGCCTCCACAGCTGTTCAATAAACAATTTAATACTATAACAGAGAGAACATTAACAATATTATATTGTATTCGTTTAAAACTAATCGCTTAATAATAACATACAGACCCCTAATAAATCTTTCACAAAATCTTAACAGTATGATACTTATTAACAAAAACAAAATATCATTGCGGCTCATACACGTCCCACTGCTGGGCTCGAGGCCCTTCCACAATAAGAAGGAAATTGACATTACTATAACATACTGGCCAGATGTGTTGTAGGGTTTTGGTTCCAATTTTTCTTCTCTGGCATGTTATATGCTTACTATATTCCTTAGTCGTCTTTTACGACACCCACGGGTAAGATCGTCACCACACAGAAGTAAACAAAATTATAGTTTTTTTCTGTTGGCAATTGATGTAAACCCTTCCGGAGGAAATTATTTAAATATATAACACATTGCATATAGTCTAGAAAGTAAGCGAATAAATTGGAAACCTAAACAATTATTTGAACACACTTCCTCGTTTTAATTTTTTTTTATTTGTTAATAGCCATATTCAAGTAACGATATTAGTTTAGAATAACTACGGGGCGCGTGTGTTTTATAATGTAACAGAGTTCATTTTATTATTTGCTGATTAGTAATATTGTAAAAAGTTTAGTGTGAATGACTCCGTACATTATTTCTCTATTGTAATAAATAAATAATATACAAAAAGTAAGACAGGACGATGCTCCGGTTCGCGAGTGACCGCGCGCGCGACTTTGGCTCTAAGCCAACTGTATATGCAAATTCATTTGCGATTTCTCTACAAATTCAGACGAAGTCTAAGTGGATACGTGGTATGTCAACACTGTTTATCGCTACGGCTCGGCGGCGCGCACACACACACTTGAAACAATGTTTAGGAAAAAAACAGCTGTGTACTCCTATGTGCTACTTGTTTATAAATTTTACACGCGCCAGAGATTGTGCGAATGCGATACGAAACTATAATACTTTAACTATACACAACGTATAAGAATACAATTCACCACTCCCTATCTTGTACGTGGATGTCGTTAAACACGACTATGGGATACAATACGCATATAATAGGATATGCAAAGGTAGGAAAAATCGAAATAAAACCCCGTATCAAACTTGTCTGACCAGCTTGGTATAGTAAGGTCAATGTCTCTCCTGTTGTGGAGGAGGGTCGATCGAGCCCAGCAGTAATAAATTAATTATTGATTCTCATTAATTTAGACATGTTACACTTTTTATAAAACACATTTGTGAAACGGAAGAGATTCTAGTAGAAACGAGAATGTGAACGCAGAGTTGATTACTAAACGCAGCTGGTCACAATTGCTTAAATGATAAAGCAATTGAAACGGATTTCCAATAGATTTAGTTTCGAATCCTGCATGTGGTTATTATATTTCTTAGGTTCATAAATGAGTGTTGCCTAATGTCATGACTTCCTTGAAAGGACTTGTAATTTTTTTTAATATTTTTTATCACATAATTACAACAAAATTCGTAACTCATTAATAGGAATTACCTCAAACATATCTACTGAATCCTATTGTGTTTCTACTTGTAATGCCAAAAATTACACTTTTTGTTTTCCTTTCTAGTATGTATAATTAAAAATAGATTAATAGCATTAATTTTAAAGAGAAGATGTATTATTAAAAAATATATCGATGTTGTAAGCATTTTTGTCGATGAACTAGGCATGTTTCGGGGTGGTGTCTAGTTCAACTCGATGATCTAAATCTGTCCGTGATTCATTTAACTAAAGAGCAGTACAATTAGTATCTGTGTGGGTCAGTCATGTGAACTATGTAGGGTGTATTCTCGTTTGTATCAGGTGAGCGATCACTATCGATACGATTGGCACGCTACCAACATTATTGTTGTAGTATTAACAACGTGTAAGCACTTTTTTATAATCACAGTATAATATTTTAATATTGTGTCGCAGGCTTCGGGCGCCGTGATAATACACGATTTGGCACACTCTGTATCCGCATACGTATCGAAATACTGTTTTCTATTCTACTTTTTTTAAAGTCTACAATTTTCCGTTTGATGACTTGTGTAAGAATACAATTCATCCCCACTTTCTTTGCCGTAGTTTTCGTAAAACTTCACGAAGAAAAAGTAAGGAAAATTCGTGATAAAATGTTATGTTTATATGTACTATCCTAGTCTATGTCCTATTTAGGATAATTTCACTCCCATCGTGACTAGTAATGGCGTCTACATTGGGAAGAGTGCGCTAGATTTGCCTTGCGTGAAGATTACTTCTTGAAGTGCACTATTTTACTCGTAGAGAACAAGCAGGACTAAGTGAAGTCATCTCATTAAAAACGTTATATTCGTTTTGTATCATTGCTTCATATTATTAACACCAAATTAGATAATTGATTTGCGATCTTTTGCTCTCGCCAGATATGAGCTTTGTGAATATAATTTATCAAACAACTGTTAGATATTTTGATCTAATATATAATCATATTATTATATATTAACAACTAGTAAACTTTATATAAATAGATATTTTTGTAGCGAGGTTCGAGATCATTATAACACTGCTCATTATGATCAATTATTTTTCATACATGTATACGTATTGTATGGTATATTAATGTAATTTAGTATGTTGTGTGTATGTCCGCTAATTAAAGGGGTGACGACGCATTGAGTCACACGTCCTCGACAAGGGTATGTAAGGCTTCGACTGTATTGAGCACACTAGCAACACAACGACATTATTATATTACATACTAACTATACAAACTTAAAGGCTAGTATGGTGTTCGGGACATATTTACTTACCGGTACAAAAGAAGGAACTTAATGTTTATTTCTATACTACCTCCACTATAGTATGCTGTGTGCCATACTGTATTGTAATAAATATCTGCATTTCAATTGCCTCAAATTTTGATGTTTGCAACAATTACACAATTTACCAAATGAATGTGTTTTATTTAAATTTTTAGTGTCATGTCTTTCAACATAAATACAAAACAACTGTGTAGACGGTACCTATATTTCATCATATAATATTTTGGTCCACCTTAATAGGAGTCATTTGTCGATTTTTTCTTGTTCCGTGTCAAACTGCCTGCATATTTTTGAAAATTGCCTGAAACCACCACGACATTTGGAAGCGTAGATCTGATTAAGTACGGACAAGCGATGCGAAAGTTTTAAATATTAATGTCCAAATGTTTTAGGGGTAAGAGTAGACCAAAGAAAAGATAGACTGAATGAAAAGTATGACATGGATAAAAAGGAACTGAACACAGATATATAGTTTTTAAAGCAGTAACAAATAAATCCTTGTGGGTGAATATACAAACATTCAATTAACGGACACAAATTACATCTAGACTGTACAATCAATCGTAGCTCGCACAAAATATTCGCGGCTCGAATTCACGCCACTAGGCACGTGAGCTGCGCAGTTAGACCAATCCGCCATCTGTTCAGTCTACAGATAGTCTCATAGTCAATTATAATCGGTTAATTGTCGTCGAAGTTACTATAAAAACATAATTATGGCCGGCCCCTTGCTACAAGACAATAGGCGCTGAGTTCACCGTCAGATATAGCCCCGTGATAATTCAATGCACGCGCCGTGACGTGGGTGCCTCCAACGATGTATTTATGGACTATGCACGCCAATTTAAAAGTTGTTAATCGAACTTTCACCAATATTACGGATGTTTATAACATTAGTTTTGTACGTACGCGCCCCGCGTGTGTGCGCCGGCCGCGGTGAGCGCGTTATTGTTAATGATGCACTTTGCACACGTCTAAACGTCTCGACTTGTTATATTTCAACGGCCACCATCGATACAACTCATACGTTCCACTGTTGAGCTCGAGTCTCTTCCATAATTTGAGGAAATGGTCCTACTATATCACGCTGGTCAAACGAGTTGGTATCGGCTTTTATTTCGAATTATATGCTTTAATCTCTTAGTCGTCTTATACGATATCCACGGGCAAGAAAGGGGGGTGTGGAGTTTCCCTGGCAAATGCTGCTACCCATATATTGTCATAATATATCAATCAAGATTTTCAATTGTATAACTTAGACGCGCTATCGTACAACTGCATTAATAAAATCATAGTTCATCATTGATACAATACAGTCCCTTGGAGATTTAAACGTTAGCGGATTGAGTATATATAATATGTATTTATACGATTATTCGCTTGTAGAACTTCACCTGACATAGCTATACTAAACATCTCGTATGAAGAGCTTCAAATTTTGTTCATAGCTTTGCAAGGGCATCCACTGATTTGAACATATATCTACGCAAACCACACGGAATTATTTAAAAGTGCCAACAATATAGTGCGCGTTTGAAGGACACGGAACGTTTTATAATGTAAACGAACTAACTAAATGTACCTAATATATATTGAAAAGTACTAAACGTGATTTATTTATGTAATCACGGTACCCATTCAATTCCTTACACACACACACACACACACACACACAGACACACACACACACACACACACGTGTACAATTTTATGTATCAAAATATTAACACTACACTGCCGCTATTTGGCAACATTAAAATGTGTAATAAAATAGAAACTTATTGTACTTATCTTGTCAATTATTGCCGTTTTTTTTCTCGGGCGGACTACGGTCTAGATGCACGCTGCACGTAAATGACAAACCGGCGGTACGCGTCCCCATAATTCACTGTCATCCTTCCTCTTCGCCATTGGGCGAAATTGTTTGACTAGCATGGTATAGTAAAGTCAATTTTCCTCCTATTATGGAGGAGATTCGAGCCCAGCTGTGAGACGTATATAAGCTATGATGGATCACGTGGAAACGTGCATTATACAGTTTAATTTCTACTTATTTATATTCAAAAATAATTGAATTCTAATATCCAAAAATGAGTTATTCTTCTTCTTTTCAGCTCATATACGTTCCACTGCTGAGCTCGAGCCTCCTACACAATAGGAGGGAGATTAACTATACCATATCATGCTGGTCAAACATGTTGGTATAAGGTTCTGTTTAGAGTTTGCCTTTTCTAGCTCGTTATTATATGCTCATTATATCCCTTAATCGTCTTTTACGACAACCACGTGCAAGATAGAGAGTGGTGATTTGTATTGTTATTGCGTCATCACACGGAAAATGAGTTAACTATTTTTAAAATATGACTTATTTGAATGTCGTCATTATAGTAGTCATTGTTACTGCGAAGATACTACGTAAAATATCGAATAAGATTCTTCTAGTTATCTTTATCAAAGCATATCTTCTTAATTTTAGTATGAAACCTCTGCATCATTAAATGTATCAATGAGAATGGTTGAAATATATAGGTGTGTGTATCTATACAGAAATTAGCATTTGTTAGTTCAATGCGCATTGTTGAGTGATTACCGAATTAGACCTTGAATGTGTTCAGATCTAAATTAGGTTAATTTGATACGGCTTTATATACACACACACAGATACATGCACATTTGACGGTTAATATTGAATATTTAAACAGAAAAAATGACACTGTCTATTTGAAATTTACCTATATACATTATTTCATACAGCCTTTAATAATCGTTTACCATTTTCTTCAGTTTGTTGTTAGTCTGTACGGCATCCAATACCTGTATAAGCCATCTAAGTTTTTAATTTAATACGCACTAACTCCTACCTCTTCCAAAATAAACTTTAGATTGTAGGTAACTCGTAGGGTTGTCACCTGTACTTTATTATAAAGTATTGTACGTTAGTTTGGGTAATTGTACTCGTATGCTTTATGTGAACATTATAGTACGCGATAATACTTTATTTCGCCTGAATTTTGATTTATTTACTATAAAATATGTACATATAAAGTACAAAAATGCTATTTAGTATTAATAATTATTTATTCAATTTTGCTCAAAATAAACTTAAAACGTACGTTATTTGGACATAAAGTACTTTATTCATTCATTTGCCATTACTCTATTGAAACAAAGTAAAAGGTGGCAACCCTATTAACAACTAAAGCAATATAAAAATGACACGTACCATAAATGCTACATGACGATCCTATCGCTTTAGGTATTAACCATTTTTTATTTATTTAAGACCACCTTATTAAATGCTCTTGAATACTCAATCCAATGACCGACAATACCTCAATTGTTGGTCACTGGATTGTTAAGTGTACTCTAGTCATATGAGGGTATCACTGATTGCGTAAAAATGCAAACATTTCAATAAAAAACGACTGTAGGAATTTTTTTTTGTGAACATGACGAATACTTTATGAATTGTATGGATATTTCCTTATGTGGAGCATTCATGAATTAATCATAAGATGAATGCCGTCATGTTCAGATAGACGTCATTAGCTAGTGACTAATACCGTGCTGTTATCTGTTATAATGAGAAATAAATGATGTACGTTAAGTCACATCATATCGCTATAGTTTATAACAATTAACACTTACAGCTAGTGTCCGTGATTAGATATTTTTATTAGATGTGTAGAGTTTGTAGCTTGCCATATATCGCATAAGTAATAAACGAGTCTTCAAAGAGTGGGAAGACAGTGATTTTTGCAACATTACAAATGGTGGTTGTAAATGGTAGGAGCACACTGTTAACAGTTGTCTACAGCCGCCAGCCGGTCTGTCCGGGGTAGTACTACAATCTCACAGAAAATCGACGTCCCATTGTAGCAATCTGTTACTGTGTTTCGTTCGCTGAGTGAGAGAGTCTGCAGCACACCTTTCTGAGGGTGTTTGCGCGTGGTGGGTTTTAGTGATGCCTTTAGTATCACCGAACCTCATTGCACGCTTTCACACTGTCTCCGCCGTAGACAGCGACCTTGCAAAGGTCCATGAATGGCTGTAACACTTAGTACAGGTGTACTGTTTGCTCGTTTGCCACCGTTTGCAATGAAAAAGGAATATTATTATGAAGTCTTACATATGTTTGGGAAGGAAACCATTTAAAATAATGCCCATTAATAGATATACGGACGGACGTTAATTATTAAGTCTGATGAATTGTTATTTCAAATTAACTCCCTACTTTGCATAAAGTGAAACAGATCTCGAGTATGATATTGTTCTGTACGTGTGTACATTTGTTACTATTGTAGAAAGCTCGACGGTTCACGCCCGCGTTGTATTTATAGCGCGCGAACCACCTCTGAAAGGTTGAACCCACAATTAGACTGTCCAAACTTAACTCGCAACTTATTTTAGCAACGCCTCGTACACGTACAGTGCGCTAGTGCTATGCGGAAATTATTTATATTGATACTGTTACGCGTTACGCGATGTAACGTGTGAAGGGCGAGTGTGCAACCACGGCTAAGATTCGACTCGTGGTCAGATATTAGCGATTGGTATTGAACATAACAAAACAATACATTACCTAAATTGTGACAAATGAGAAACAACCAAGTCCATCTCCTGCGAGTGTGGTACTACCGCATACAAACTAGCACTGGCTTTATAGGTGCGAATATAAAATTGTAAGTTGCGTGACCTACTTCTAAGATGCCTAGGATCTATATCTTGCGTGACCTATCTGTTATTAGCTGATTGATCCAATGAAAGTAATACAATTTTTTGAATTGCACTAGAATAGAATGTATTTTTTATGATTATAAATAACGTGCCCTCTCGCTCGATGCGGTTACTGATTATTAACCTAATATAAGAATTGCGTTTGTAACTTTTTACACATAGACATGCAGTTTGTATTCAAAGCATTCAAACAAAATGTTGTTTGATAAAGTGTGTTGTTGCATTGATTTATTCATTGTTACATATTGTTTGACATTGTTACCGAAACAGACATGTCGTAAGTGCTTTTTGCCACTGTTTATAAAAATACACGTTGCCCACGCCGCAAATATATCTTACGGATTCACGAACATCATTCTATTGACTTTGAGACCACATTCTATAGCTAATAATTAGCTATAGACTATTGTCTCACGGCGACGACACTTGTCATTGTTTATTCATAAATATAAACTACATCGAAATTGCGCAAAATATACAAGAAATCAACAACACCTCGTGCTAGAGAATAATAAATCTTTGTGATGCTAGGACAGTTCACCCTGACTCGGAACATTTGCAGTTCGCACAGATCATTCTGCGTGAACATTGCACCCACAAGAGGTCTGTAACTCCCACTCCGCCATTCGTTCTGTCAAGTGTCAACTATACAGGACGGGGCATGGGTGCCTCACCCATAATGGGAAAAGAATTCGACGCACTATATCACATTGACCAAATTTATCGGTTAGGGTCTATTGCAGTAAATTCGTCTACGATCCCTTTTATAAAAGGAAGATTTGATGACGTTGTACATCAAATTGGAACATTTTTAAACGTATTCTGAGATGTTCGATGAAGCTCACAAGAAAAGAATTTGGATAAACAATGTAATATTGTTAGACCATCACAAAGTGTATGCAGTCTACATTGCAATCCCTCACAATAGTGACTAGTTACATTCTCACGCTGTTAAAACATTATTCCCACGTTATCATCACGTGTTATTGATAATACAGAAACTGCGAATGATGAATTGTGTTTACTTGACGCGTTCGTGGAAACGCCAACACTTGATGTTGAGAAAAAAACAAACTAGGACGTTACGACTGCCAACCCCCTCTCCTGACATCGTATACACATAGAGCACAACTAAACACGAATGGCGCTTTATAGCAACATTAATGACTAATTACAATTTATACAACTTTATTCGACACTTTTAACATCGTAATTCTAATGTAATGTTGAAATACTACCATTGATTTGGTTGTTTCAACTATATTTATTTGTACAATTAGCTCTTCGAAACCAATTGTAAATATTATTCTACAAATTTTATGGCTAACACGTTTAATTATATTTATACTGTAGAGTAGAGGAAATATAACCTTCCGTATGGTGATAAAGAATGTATACTGTTCATCATATTGTCCGTGGATGTCACAAAAGATGACTAAGCGATATGATATGCAGATAATATGGAAGTCTTATACCAATACGTCTGATCAGCTCAGTAATAGATCAATTTTCTCTCTTATAAAGAAGCTTCTCATTATAAAGAGGACTCTCTCCCAAGATTGGCCGTATACGGTCTCAGAATATAATAAAAAGTACAATATTGATATACATATTTTTAATTTGAACGTCACTTGATATCTTAGATATCCATGTGTTATTCCATAATGCTACAAGTATGCAAATCTTATGAACTGTAATTAAATTATATTTTTTCAATTTTTCCAGGTAATGGTACGATAGATTTCCCTGAATTCCTCACGATGATGGCCCGTAAAATGAAGGACACGGACAGCGAGGAGGAGATCCGCGAAGCTTTCCGCGTGTTCGATAAAGACGGCAACGGTTTCATATCGGCCGCCGAGCTCCGCCACGTCATGACCAACCTCGGGGAGAAGCTCACCGACGAGGAGGTCGACGAGATGATCCGCGAGGCCGACATTGACGGCGACGGCCAAGTCAATTACGAGGGTGAGTGCCGCCGACCTACGCCTCGATGTTGTACGCCACTCACATCACATAGGAAAACAAGATTTACACGATTACATACACACTATATATAAAACTTATACATACCAATAATAATTTGTAATCGTTAAAACTTGTTCCTTCAATGTCACTAGATGTTGGATCGTTTTTGTGCCGCAATCATAATTGGCAATATATTTTTTCTGTAAAGTTAAACTTGCATTATCACGAGTGTACTGGTGCAACGTTCACTGAATGCGATGATTACCACCCTCGGTATAAGGATATGTACACCACAATACACCCCCAAGCATGAAGCAAACATACTAGTATGTGTTCACACTAACAGTTGGGTTTTTGCTCGTTTTCCAGAAGGTCCAATTTATTTATAAGCTGACTCACTACGAAAGCGTTCCCTCGTAAAATAAAATTTACTCCTGTTTATGTTAGCCTTGATTTATATACGTTAAATTTTATGTACATGTTATATCACGGTAATTTATTGAAACATGTAGTCATGTTGTATTTAGACATGTAGTTACAATTGATACGACGACGCGCCACGTACAACTATTGGCGCGCTCGTATGTATAGTCACACACTCGGTCTGAACACTGATCGCGATAGTTTAGTTACTGGCTTGTTGAGCTTGCTGACCCCCGCTGTGCATGGATCGGTGTGTGTGTGTGTGTGTTTGTACGCACGTAGGGTCCACCGGTCGCAACCGACCCGACCAAACCGCGCTCGCAATACAGAGATTTGCAGTTTTTGGTTCTATCAACTTAAAAGTACGTTTTTATCATTGTAAAATGAGGGTAATCTATTAAATTGTAAAATGAGGGTAATTTTGGATATATTAAAGGTCCGAATCAGTAGCAAATATTTAAAGATTGCAAATTGGAACCAAAAACTGGAAAGCATACCGTGGCCGACGGTTTGTTAGCGCGCACCCAATGGCCGCGGCAAGCAGAGCCGGTCGGTGCGCGCATTTAGCGAGCTAAGCAAGGAGTGTGGTGTAAGCCGTATCACAGACCCCGGTTCTCTCTCTTGCAGACTTCCATGCACTCGCCCAAATCATTTTCGGTCGCGGCGACGGGAGCCGTTAGCGCACGCCCGCCCGCACTTGTGATATTAGTATCGTAACTAACAATAAGAAACTCTACGATAGTGCTGTGATCTCGAAACGATATCCCCTATTAGTGTTTATAGTGATCGATGCCTACGACGACCTACGTCGAGTGCGGTGCAACTATAGGTATACACCCCCAGTGTTAATCTGAATGGTTTGCTGCTCGTTATTAACTGTACCTTACCTTGGATATGTTAGCTGCCTCCCTGCCCGGGCCCTCCTCCCCCCCCCCCCCAATCTCACCCGTCGGGATCTCTCTGTCTCTCACACTTGACTGTCGACTATGGCTGTTTACTCACCACGGGCGGATCGTTTGCAATTTTGTTGTAATCTATATTGACCACGAGCTGACACACAAAATTGCACGCGTTCGTCCGATTCGGGGACACTTTGAATGTTTCCTATGATTGGTGCATGTGTCTAATATTTGTATAGTTATTTTTTTCTTTAGAAATACCACCTGGTGATCAATTTGGGTCGAGTGGATATTGGCCCGATAGCTTTCTCCCTCGCTTGCCGCTTGACCACACACACAAATATATCACACGTTGTTATTGCCGCACCGAGCACACAGCACACACGGATTACACACGTATTTAACAAACGAGCAGCAAACGCGACTGTTACGAACGCGTAGGCTTTTTCTTTATACACCATTATACGGTACACTGGCAACTTTTAATAGACTACCTTCAATCATGAGTGTTTTTTATCTTATATACGTAGGGTGGTATTTCAAATAATCCCCTTGTAGTGGCATGAAAAGGTAAAATGTTTTCGGTTAATATATGTTTATTTAGTGGTTTGTGTTATAGCGGTTAAATTATAATTAGTGCATCTATGTCAATTACTTTGTGTTTAATGTTTGTGGATAACATTTTATCTTAGACATGTTGTGGCAAGGGTCTATGGTGGCCGCGAGTCGAGTGTGCCAAAAGAGCGGTGACGTCACTAACGATGGACTGTTTTCTTTTTCAGAATTCGTCACCATGATGACGTCGAAGTGAGCCGCCGGCTAGTGTGTGTGTAAAAAGCAGAGAATTTAAATATACATTTTGTTTCATGACACACAATATTACCATCGTATTGGACCTGCATTTCTCTAGTGTTTGCGATAAATTAAATATTGTCATCGTTTCAGTTTAATGATGTACTTGTATGGTGTGGACGTGGGGGCGGCGGGCGGCGGTCGGCCAACTGTTGCGCTACAGTTGCGCAACTGTAGCGCAGCCGTCGGCCGACTGTCGCCGCCCCGTCGCCTCCGCCTTCTCTTTTTATTTAGATTTAAAGTATTCCGTTAATTTTACTATGTAAGAAAAATTTTAACTGTAGCGTTACAAAGGGAAAACGAATAGGTGTGCTGTGCATCGCAATGTGATGGTATAAGTGTCGGGTTCGTGTCGGCTCATATTTATATGTTGTGTATATTCCGTGGCGTCAGTATGTGTGCGTGCGTGCCCCGCCCGGGACCCGCCGGGCCGGCTCGCCGGTGTTCGCGTCCGCACCTTTCCGATACATTTTAATGTAAATTTTTTTCAAGTATGAGATATTTATAAAGTACGTGAGGAATAAAAATTTGAAAAATCCCAAAAAAAGTAGTGTACCTCCGGGCGTGTGCGGCCCGACTTCACTCCGTGTACATTATATATTGCTCGTAAATAAATGTTTAAATTGAACTAACTACTCAGAGTAAACGAATAAATTAGATTTATTGGTACTGCATTAATTGTATCTGTAAATGACTTTATAAAATATTATATTTGTATTGTTGATGAAACTAATTCATTATCTAATTGAAATGAAAATACTAAGTACTACCAATCTCCCTAAGCTCCCTCCCTCCCCCGCTCTTGTTTAACTTGCAACATTTGATTCAATCTGTTATTCAATTTTACAAAAGACATACTGAAAATAAATGTTTCTTCATTTTTAGGTCAATAAGCATCGGTGTTTTATTTAATACATAACCCCCCCCCCCCCCCCCCCGCGCACCTAACCTAGGGTAAAAACCTTTATACCCTAATAAATAAACAATATTAGACATAAATTTCGTGTGGTGGCGGAATAAGAATACAATTCACCACACCCTATCTTGCCCGTTGATGTCATAAAAAACTATTTAGGGATATAAGCATATAACATCTGCAATCGAAAGAAAACTAAACAAAACCGTATGCCAACCCGTTTGACCAGTGTGGTATTGTAAGTTGTTCTCTCTAATAGCGGTGGAGGCTCGCGGGCGTGAGAACATGTGCCGACCACACGGCGTGGGGTGAGGGCAGGCAAATGATGAGCGGTAGAGGCTCGAGCCCAGCAGTGGCACTTACATGAGCTGTGGTGATGATAATTAGACGTTTTTACAGACTCCCTTATCTACATTTTAAACCACTCTTGTGGTGACAGTGAGAGAATAAGTCACGAATTGCTTTTTACGTATTTAAATTAATGGATTTAAGCAGAAAACAACGCGTCAAACCACCATAATTGTCCTACCAATGCTGAAGAGGCCTAGGTACAATAATGCAATTGATTGCAATAGCTGCCTGGATTGAATAAGAAATACTAGTCATGTAATGGTTAGACATCATTTAAGATTTGCCTCTCATACGCCTTCTACAAGGTTGCTGTCTCGCTGAAGGGCAGAACTGTTGTGTGGGTGTGGAACGGTACTGGTTCAATTACCTGCGCGTAATACCCGAGAATATTCCATTCCCATCAATGTGGTTAAAGGTTTATACTGCCTGCTCCTCTAGCTAAACTCGTGTCGGAATGGCTTGCGAGACCTGGCCTTGACACAAAGCAAAAGGCGTTACGTTTTGAACAATGGAATATATCTTGGATTAGAAAGGCATAATAGAGATGTACTTCATCATCTAGGCTACACTGCTGCACACGAGCTTTAGACACTGGTCAAACGAGTTGATATAGGGTTTTCTTTATTTTGCATCGATATTATTTGTAATCTTATATTTTTCAACATCAACGTAGAGATAGAATGTGGTGAATTGTAATCTTACTGTCACGACACGGAAATCACAGACAAGTACTACAGTGAATTCATTTACCAAGAATGTTAACAAAACAAAAACAATATTTGTTCACATTTTACTTATTCAGTAAAAAAATAACCTGAATAATAAAACTAATCAAAAATCAACAAGTATATAGTCAATAACAAAACTTCACTAAAGCCATGTTCGGACCAGTTTAGTAATTTAGTGACTAAACTCACGTTACAAAAGTAAATACTACTAGTTTGCAACATGAAAATGCTCGTTATCTATACAAATAAATAAAATTGAAGTGTGTTTGTAATTTCATGAGGTATTTTCACAGTCACACGGTTATTTGTGCGACACTTACGCCTAAAACAGCTAAAAAAAATTTGTATCTGCCTGTTTGAGGTAATCTTCAAAACGGCTGGATTTGTTTTGATATTTTAGTATCAGGTCTATATAAGGGGTAACTTAGACTATAATTTATCCCGGTATTCCCGCGGGAATGGGAACTGTGCTGGCAAGGTGGCTGGAACAAACGAGCGAAGCGAGGTTATCTTATGCTAGTAATAAATAAACTATATAGTTTACGTTAGTTTAGTTTAATTAAACAAGTCTGAATGAACATATGTTCCGACTAGTTTTTTGGAAACTGACCCATGATACAGGCGGTAGATACCTATTCGTCTGCAAACATTAAACAAAAAAGAATTGACTGAATAAAATCTAGCTAAACTGTTTTTGGAAGTTTATGGTCGAGACACCCTAGCTAGTCTAGTGCCCGAATATTCCGAGACGATGGAAAGGCACCGTGCGGTCTGCCTATTGTTATTTTTTGACTGATCATTGGTATCGATTCTGTGACATTGATGACACGCCCGGCGGGTTAGCTTTTTTGTAACATTTGTTGACTCCCCGGCAACGATTGGACCGGGTTGATGCTTTCAAACGATTAGTCTGTTCACTAATTTTTTATGGTTCATACACGTTAAATTAGTAAATTATTCGATACTCGACTAAAATACTAATTTAGTCCGAACAAGGCTTATTAACGGCACTAGCAATTTTAGTGATCTTGTCTTTCTTGGTGGTTTTGTGAGCCTGTGTAGCAGTAGCTATGTCGGACAGCAGCTCCGTGAGGGTCCGACAGGGTCGGCCCGTCATCCGTCGTGGATCGAGGTAGGGTGGAGCGACATAGTGCGCAACTTTACCCACACCCGTAATGTCCATATGCACCCAGTCGCCACATATGAAATTCTGAAAGTATTTAAGGATCATTATCTACTGCACCGATAACGTAGTGTTATGAACTCCACATAAAACGATTTGTGTGTGCCATAAATTATTGTTTTTAGTGTGTCGCGTTAACTGTTTATCAACTCGATTGCCTCAAGATTCGATTTTCCGTATGGTGACGGAGTAAGAATACAATTCACAACACTTGCCCGTGGATGTCGTATAAGACAACCAAACGATATAAAATGCATATAAACAGATGACAGAGAAAAAAATCTGGGAATAAAATCCTATTTTAACTTGTCGGACCAGCGGCATAGTTGGTCATTTTCCCTCCTGTTGTAGAGGAGGCTCGAGCCCAGCAGTGGGATGTATATGAGCTGAGAGATCGCGACACAATGGTGTATTCCTATTGCAGAGTGTGTGACCTTTTAAATAACAATCGAATTGTATTTAATAGGACCAACTCAAGTGTTACGTTGTACTAACGCGTTATTTGAAGTTTCCTAATACGAAAATATCACAGTATCCGAATCCTTTCTGCGCAATCTATGAATTATATAACTTCAGTTGGACTAGCTATATAGTCGAAATAGCGTTTGCCAGCCGGTGCCCAGTCTGCGCGGTCTCTGTTGCCGCAATCCAGCCAGGCGGTTAGGGATAGGATAGGGGGCCCGCACAAACTAGATTTGGCGACCTAAATGTAAACTACATCAGATAGTGGTAGGTCCACACTGTTGACAGTTGTCTGTCTACCGCCGCGGGCCGGTCCGTCCGGGGTAGTACCACACTGAGCAGAAAATCAACGTCCGAGTAGTAGCAATTTGTTACTGCGCTTCGATCGGTGACCAAGATAGCTAATTTTTGAGGGTGTTTGCGTGTGTTGTGTTTTAGTGATGTCTTTAGTATCACCTAACGTCATTGCAGGCATTCGCACTACCGTCACTTTCTTCGCGGTAGACAGTAGCCTTGCAAAGGTCCATGAGCGGCAGCAACAATTACCACCAGCTGTACTGTTTGCTCGTTTGCCACCGTTTGCAATAAAAACAAAAGTTGGTTAAGAAAATTAAAGAAAATTTTAAAATGATTGAATCTGAGCAAACCATTCATGTACTCTGAAATTAGTTTATGCCAAGATCTAACACAATATTACCTTTAGGAAGGCGGCGCCGAGACATGGGGTTGCATGTCCAGAACCTTTGTTACGTAAATCCACAGAAGGATCATCTGAAAATAATATAATATTATCATCACAGCTCATATAGGACGCGCCCAGTGATGAGCTCGAGCCTACTCCTTAACCATTCAAATTAACCTGTGACACCACGCAGGGCAGACGTGTTGGTTTATGGTTTCATATCGAGTTTTCCTTCTGTTCCATAGATGTTATATGCATATTATATCCCATATACGTCTTTTACGACATCCACGGGCAAAATAGGGAGTGATGAATTGTATTCTTAGTTCATCACCACACGTCTGTTTGACGAACAGAGAAAATATAATCTTCCGTGCGGTGATGTGGTATGCCTGCGGGCAAGATAGGGGGCGGCGAAAATGATTCATATGAATGCAATTCATTTTTTAATATTTTTTTTTAGTTACTGCACTACGGTATTAATTTTTGTATTGCAAGGGACTTTACAAAGATATAATTAACGGAGACAAATTACATCCAGACTCGGAACAACAATTTGTAAATCGCACAAAGTGTTGTCTTGCGTGGGATTGTAACCCGTGACACTGGCACGGTAGTTCGGTATCTTAACCAGTACGCCATCTGTACAGTCGAATTACATATTTGCAGCAAATTAAATTCTGTATTATTAATAATTTTATGTTAATAAGCGTCGCGGTAATAAGTTTGACTTGGAGACAAGAATCTGATAACTCATGTAGCTGCGACAATAACTTGAATAGTAGCTGTAGGTACGAATATCTAATAAAATGTGGCTCAAGTCTTATCTGTGATAATCACTTATTCGGCTCATTATTTTATCCAGGGACTATCGATTTATTTTTCCCTGTGGTGACGATAAGAATATAATTCACAGTTTTTTATCTTGCATGTGTATCGTAAAAGTTGAATAAGAGATATACTACGTACGCAAAAAAAGGTTGACGTCAGGCAGGCGGTCGGTTATGTGTGTGTGTGTGTGTGTGTATAAATATATATATATATATATAGTGTATAGTGACAGTTACTATAGTAAAGTAGTATATATATGTATATACAGTATGACTGGTAAAAGATTGTACATATTGAAGGAAACGATAGATAATGGCCGCATGTAACTAATAAAAGTGTAAAAAGAAGATAATATTAATTAACTACATAGTAAACATCAACAATATTAGTGTTACAAGACTTCCAAAAATATTGTCACCCTACTGGCGATACATCGATACCGATATCGAGTAACAGTTTTGTTAGCACTGTTGTCAAGATTTTGGATATTTATTACTAGAATTACTAAAACTAGGTGTAGGAATAATGTCATAAAAAACACCAAAGTTAGTTGCAGATTCATAGCTCTTACCAATCCTGAGATAAAGTGATTTGTTTCTAATCAAAACAATAGGTTTGCCGGCGTACGTTGACCTCTGTCTGCGGCCCGCGACGCAATAAAATAACTACTGGGTCGAGTCGCATAGGTAGCATATTTACCTAAAATGTAACTAGTTCAATGTTACGCGAACTGTTTAGTACCTACAAGTGCTGACGTACGTTGACCTTCCCCATGTGTCCATAACTAAATATTTTTATAAGATAATTAGTTCAAAATTTAAGTACCAATTTTTTTTATATATTCGGTATCAGAATCGATTACTGAATACCCTCCTTCAATATGTACAATCTGTTACCAGTCACCCTGTATATATATATCTTTACTATTGTAACTATCACTAATATAACTTTACTAAATACTTTTAAAACGTAAGAAAAAAGGGAACCGTCGCTCAGGATGCCTGGCAGATGTGAAACATCCAAATTATTTTCTACAAGTATATATGCATAAAAGAATAGATTACAACAGGAATTAATATGGCATAAAGTATTAATAAAATATTACGATGTTTTTTTCCAGAAAACGGATTATTTTTATTCAATAAACATTTATTTTCATTAGTATACACTATGGTTATGTGTTAATAATTTATTTTGAGCTCACTAGATGGCGTTGTATAAAATTCTAAATCATTCACAAATATACTCAGGTTCAGCCTCGCCTATAGACGTTTCACATCAATAACCTATTGAATCGTTTAATTGGTATAAGAGCAGGATGATATTGATGACAGGTGACATAGGTATAAGTGTGTTGGTGATACGTACTAGTGATCTGGTTGTGATAGTACTGCCACAGCGGGAACCGCCAGGGTCTGTCCCCGGAGCGTGCCCCGGCGCGCCGCACCGCCTCCCACGCGCACCTACTGTTACTGAAGCAACCGAAGGCACCACCACCAGTCGCCATCAGAACACCATCTGAACACAACAACAAAACAGTAATCACGTGACTATGTCACAACTTATTTAACAAGCGATGTTCTGAACACGCTTATCTGTGGTTTGATATCCGGGCCTTCAATGTGCGGGCCCGTCACGATACTTGCGTCTACGGGTTGAGAGCCCTCAGAGCTCACCCACCAGTCCGGCTATAGTTGTCACAGCCATCAGATGAGGCTAACAACTAAGTCACACAAAAAAAAATAATAATTGCGCTGTAGTATTTATTTTTGCTTCATGTTTTATTAGCCAATGCTTTTTTTTATTTTTATAATCTAAACTAGCAACCCGCCCCCGCTTCGCTTCGGTTATAGGTTATAGTCGTTTTACCCGCGTAGTTCCCGTTTCCGTGGGAATACCGGGATAAAATATAGCCTAGTTTACGCCCTGATATTATAGCTTTCCATTGGTGAAAGAATTTTGGAAATCGGTCCAGCCGTTTTGAAGATTACCCGGAACAAACAGACAGACAGACAAAAATTTTTTAATTGCTATTTTAGGCATAGGTGTCGTGCAAATAACCGTGTGAGCATGAAAAAAGCCTATTATTTTGACATTACAAACAGACACTCCAATTTTATTTATTGGTATAGATGAATGTGTGAGGTTTACAAAATAAAATATATTCCTTTCATACACACATCGCCTGTGCCGTTATTTATAACCATACTATTATCATATCAGCTAATTTCAAGTGTTATTAATGGGCTAAAGCCTCTTCTGCAATTGGAATAAAATTGATCGACTACTCTGATCGGTTTCACGCCCGTGCCATCCGGGACGAAGGAAAGTTGCCGTGCGGTTCTATATTCTGCCGTATTACTTCCCATCGTCCTGACCAGTAGTTTTTAAATGATCCTCAATAATACATATATGGTATAGTACATTTCGACTACAGTTTTTAAGTCAATTTTATTTGTTAAAATTTAGTATTATCTTCAAGTATAATATATTGTGTGGGCGGGGTCCCTGACCGTCCGACTCAGGGCTCTTCTGTGGCGACCACAGAGGGTCATGGCGGTCAGGGCCATACGCGGATACCGCACGGTGGCGACGGAGGCAGCGTGCCTGTTGGCCGGGACCCCCCCGTGGGACCTGGAGGCGAAGATGCTCGCCGGTTTGTTTCGGCGGGTGTTGGGGGTGCCAACGGAGGGCGGTTTGGTCTCTTTGAGGGAGCTCACCGCCTGGCGCGTCGACGCCGGCGACTGGGGCGGCGTCGCGTAGGCGCGATTACCTGCGCCTCATGCCGCCCTAGCCGAGGTCGCGGGTGACGCAACCGAGGAATTAGTCCGTCACCCGCCGAGAGGCCGACCGCGCGAGGAAAGACCGATGTCCTCCCCGAGGGGGGGACGTCAGTCGATGGGAAGGTACCCCAAATAGGGAGTATTCCGTCAAGCCGACCACTGACGTCAAGTCACCCTGCTCCGGTGGTCGGCCCAACGACGAAGGCGACGTGCATCGCGGGTGGATTGTAGGTGTGCGTGCTTACGCCGCTCTGTCACCCCAGACGGAGTGGTGCGTGGAGTGCGCCGACCGCCACCCACCCCAAAAAAAAAGTATAATATATTAGCTTTTTAATATAAATAAGTATAACATACGTGTGAATGTTGCGACATCTATGACTAGGGAAGGTTTGTACAGCGACTGACCATAGACAAGTGCGTCGGCCATCATCAACCGACCTTCGTAGTCAGTGTGCTCTATCTGAAATTGTTCAATAAATAAAAATATTTCTACGGCTTTTATTGCGTTTCTATATAGTCATTTTCTTTTGGTGCTAGCCATAAATTTGTAAGAAAACGTATTTCAAAATTTAATTACTAATATCTGTATCGGGTAGATAATTATAAATGTCTGTAATAATGATGACTTGTTGGACGTGAGACAACTTAGTCCGCCCGTGAACATGAACGCTGCAAAGTGTTCGAAATGTCAGGCAATCAAAAATCAAATACAAACGTAATTCAATTTAAAAATACCAAAAGTTAAATCGTCTAATAAAGTCTCATTTGCTAAATAAATATTTACCATTATATGTTACTTAGAACTATTGTTACCAATACGCCTGGGTTCAAGTCCCGCACAGGCCATTTTTTTTAGTTGGCAAACATGTTTTATAAATTTAGCGTATAAAATGCTGAATCATAGGTCCAATTTTACAAGTACGTGTAGCATAGAACTACTAAGCGATATAACATCTATGCAAGAGAAGGTAAACTCAAAATAAAATCCTATGAAAAGCCGAACTGGAACGTGGTCGCCGTCTACTGCGAGGCATTAATCTGGCGGATGGAAGTGACGGAGTGATTCAGGGCCGAGATGGACGGATGGACCAAGTTGACACGCTCCGCCGCCAGCGCCTGGGACAGAACAGGCGGGCATACCCGCGCCTGATGCAGCCCTAGAAGCGGCCGCGGGTGATTAATCCAGGGAATAGTCCATCACCCGCAAAAAGCCTGACCGAGTGAGGGCGACGCCCCGGTAGAGGCAGGCAAGTTGGCACCAGAGTAATTCGCCAAATCATATTTAGTACCCATGTGGTTCACCACACAGTACTTTAATACTATCCGACGTCCTCCCCGAGGGGGGGACGTCGGTCGATGGGAGGGTACCCCAAGTAGGGGGTATTCCGTCGGGCCGACCACTGATGACAAGTAACCCTGCTCCGGTGGTCGGCCCAACGACGAAGGCGACGTGGTTTTCGGGTGGGTTGCGTGCTTACGCCCCTCTGTCGCCCCAGACGGAGTGGTGCGAGGAGAGCGCCGACCGCCACCCACCCCAAAAAAAAAAACTTTAATACCATAAATGGATGGAAACCGAATACTAATGCGACTCCTGGTCAATATGTGTATTACACAAGATCGATAGAGAAAGATGATATTCTTCTCTTTCACAAATGTATTTAAGGGAATAACATTTCGTGTCACATTTCCTTCGCCGTGTTTTATACGTGGATAAATAAATAAGTATTACAAGTGCACCTGTATGGAGAGTCCATTGAGCGCCCTGACAACGTCGCCTACTTTCATACACTGACCACTGACCATGTTCTCACAGAGCGGTATTACTACGTTCACATTTATCGGCATCTGACAACAATATTTAAATGATACAATATTTATTTGCAAATATAATTCTTTATTCCTTGTGGCGACACGTCTGACCAGCGTGGTATGGTTGGTACAATTCCCCTCCATTGTGGAGGAAGGCCCAGTGAGACTTATATAGTACATGTTGCGGTGACCGCAAGTTATTCGAATAATATCAGAATGACGAATAAAATTAAAACTACGTATTTATACAAAGAACCAAATAATAAATTAGCACCATCTAGCGTTGAGTGGAATAACTAATCAGGCTATTGGCGCATATATGCGTGTTTATATTAAATACTAGCAACCCGCCCTCGCTTCGGTTTCAGTCACTTAAACCCGCGTAATTCCTGTTCCCGTGGGAATACCGGGATAAAATGTAGCCTATGTTACTCCCTAATATTATAGCTTTCCATTGGTGAAAGAATTTTTGAAATCGGTTCGGTGGTTTAAGCGTGAAAGCGTTACAAACAAACAAACATCCTTACTTTCGCATTTATAATATTAGTATGGATTATGTATGTACTTGTACATGCCTTAAGTAGAGCGAGTGCTTTCACCGTGGCGAGTGCTATCGCCGCGCCCGCCATACTGCCGCGGTTTTCTGTCATAGACGAACATTTCTTCAGGCAGAGACCACCACTGGGCATTCAAAATATTTTTTTAAAATAATACACATATTTGGTTATGAAAAGATAAAAATGAAAACGTCGTAGTTTTTAAGAGGATGGTTTAATCGTGAGGACATTCACCAACCATAATAAGTGTAGAAGTTGAGTAGTCGCAGGTACACCATAAGTACTAATCTACAGTTTCGCCTCTGACCGGTGGACTGCGGCACGAAACAATTCACCTTTCCTCGTAGGAGCGTTTATTATCATATTCTAATTAACAAGTTAAAAAGAACGTGTTATTTGTTGATACTGCGAATTAAAATATGTACGCGTGTTGAATTCGTCATGACATTTAGCAAAACGTGCGAGTTATAAGTACTAAAATAAGGATGTCTACGTTTTTGGAAATAACTCGGCCACTAGAGAATTTAAAGAAAAAGGTTCTAAGAGGAACAGCGACTTCCAAAAAAACATCCTAACACTCGGCACTATAGGACCAATGTTTATAATTTGCCAAGATGGCTGAAAGTACGGCTGAAAACGGAAACTCTAGCTTTAGTAACTTCGAACACTTTCATAAAAATACTATTTAAAGATCAATTTCTGATGTTTACGCGAATATTACACATATTTTAATTCCCAGTACCAAAACAAGTATTTTAACTTGTTGACTAAACTATCCAGCCAAATTCGGTAAAGAATATTTAATAACAAAGCGTTTGCACGTTATTGAGCAACCAAACCGAGGCAGGTACTAACAACCTTTTTTGTTACACTTTGTATGATTTTATCTAACACTCCTTTACAGTTGACTTTACGTGGATTCAGCAGCAGTGAATATCTACTCAATATTGTGGTAACTCATCAATTACGCGAGCAATGCTTCGGCGCCTCCCCGCCCTGCCGACACCCGAGAGCTGACGCTGCAGTTGACCCCGAATTCCACTTATATAGTTTTATATTCAAATCATATATAATATATTCATACTTCGAATAGGTTAGATTAATTAATTTATATAATTTTAAAAAGTTCTCTGCCCAGTTTATTATACTTTCGTCATTTTTTCATCATCATTTCAGCCTATCGCCATCCACTGCTGGACGTAGGCCTCCCTCATGTTACACCACAAACTGCGGTCTTGTGCCGCCTGCATCCAACGATATATATTATACTTTATGACGAGAAAATAAACTAGGTAGTTAAAAAAAAAAAGCACGCTCTTATAGAAAACAGAATTAAACAATGCGATGCAGTAAATAGAAATAGCGGCATCTATCGAGTCACGAATATAAGAGAATCGATAATCCACTTAGGATTAGGAGTAGAGTGGGACACATTTATTTTTATTATGCATTGTCATCGATACTCGATAAGTGCGCAAAGTTTCAAATTAATAATGCATCCAACGTTTAGAATAAAGTAGTAATCACGTTGAAAGCCTCCATTACATACAAGCGAAACTAATATAATAGTGTTATAAAAGGCGCAGGGCCCTTATTGATGCATTACTTTGCAGAGGATGCCTCACGGTGTACTATCAGTCAACTATAAAGTGGTATCGTCCGACACTACAGTGTCAAGGATTCGAATTAGGGATGCAAATATCGAAACTAACAACGATATATCGTTGTTTCAGAACAAATATTGATGTACAATAAACATCGCCCTAAAAACATCTGTATCAAAAAATCTATGTTTTTCGTAAAGATCTATGGCCGTAATTCGTACAAACAGTCCTCTAATTTAAAATACAAGCAATCTTTATTATGTGTATCAATATTATCTAGTGAATAGGTAAGTCTTTATAGCAAGGAAGGTGTAGATTTGAGGTAATAAAATTATAATTAACAGCTACTTTTTAGTGAAGTTATTACAAGCTTATGTTAACTGCAGCAAGTATTTAGAGCCAGAGTAACTAAACTGTCACGAAGGCTCTGCTAAAAGTACCATACATTTTAAATAGATGACAGGCAAAACATTGATGTAAAAACATCGTATAAAATAACATCGATACATCGATGTTTTACAATATTGAACATCGATGACAAACATCGATGCTTTTTTACTAAAACATCGATGTATCGTTTTCATCCCTAGTTCGAATCCCACTCAGAACAACACTATGTGCGATCCACAAGTTGTTGTTCTGAGTGTAGATGTGTCTGTTAGTTACATGTTTATAAAGTCCCATCCGCAATACAAGGATTATTTCCTTAGCAGGGTGTTGTCTTTTAAAAACAAATAAAAGTTTCTTAAGATATACTTTTCCATCGAATAGGAAACAATCGAGTTAAATCGAGGAAAAGGGGTAGTTACTTTTCGGAAACCTGCAAAAGACGTCATGTCGACATGAAACTACCAAGAAATCGCTACCTGCCCTAGTGGCAATTTTTTGGTACTTTTCTCTGAAAAACTCTTAAAAATTCTTTAACTCATGTCCTTTTTAGAGTTTTTCAGAGAAAAGTCCCAAAAATTTCCACAAGGATGCAGGTGGTGGATTAAATTCTTGGTCCTATTAAGCGTTAGAAAGCGTAATTTACCTGTCAAATGTAACTCCTTTAGCGGCAATGAGTACGGGTGGTGCTTCCTCCGTAGTACCTCTGTACGTCAGCTCTAGGAACATGGGCTCGTCGCAGGAGCCTCGCGCCACAGCCAGGAAGGCTTGCATCCGCTGTGCGGTCACCCACTCGCGGTCGTGTGCCTCGACAGACACGCCCAGGGGGCACAACTTGTCTATGGCAGCCTTTATGGAAAATTTTAATCATCAATACACTTAACTTATTACACCACGCTAGTCAGACAAGTCAGTACAGGGTTTTATTTCGAGTTTTCCTTGCATAAATGTTATATACATAATATATCCCTTAGTCGGCTTTTACGACATCCACAAGCAAGATAGGGAGTAATGAATTGTATTCTTAGTTCATTTGCCACACGTCTGTTTGACGGACAAAGAAAATATAACCTTCCGTGTGGTGACGTAGTAAGAGTACAATTTACCACCTTCTCGCCTGCATCTGGATGTCGTAAAAGCCGATTAAGGAATATAATAACATCTACGTAAGAGAAGGAAAACTCGGTATAAACGGTACACCAATACGTCTGACCAGCGTGGTACAATAGGTGTCAATACCTCTTCTATTGTGGGGTAGATACGAGCCCAGCAGTGGGACATATAAGTAGATAATTTGATGTACTTTATAACAAAGTCACATTCATCAATCTAACGATTTCTACTTTTGCACATAGATAGAATCGCCACTCTTTACAGGGGAATTGGCGATCACAATCACCTGTCCTAGGTTCCTAATGATCCCTCAGCCAGTTTCCAGACTCCCATGACCACGTATAGGATTCTCATAGGGTACATTCTCGAATAGATGGAAAAGTATTTAACCTGCGCCACGTCGACGGGTGTCATCCTGTTGGCTGGCATGTCTGACAAGTACCGCGCCCAGTTCTGTGCCTTGCCGCGTATAGAACCTTCCCTCCACAACCTATCGTCTGATTTGCCAAATGGTAGAACTTGGCACGCACTCCTGCGATCGTCTTCAGCTTTGAATACGTCAAACCTGTCAAAAGAATCTCTTTATCATCATCAATAAGTAAAATTGAAAATCTTGAATAGCTTTCGACACAAACAAAAATCGGCCAAGTGCGAGTCGGACTCGCGCACGAAGGGTTCCGTACCATTGAGCAAAAAAGGGGCAAAAAAATCGTGTTTATTGTATTCCCATACAATAAACACGCCCCCTTAAATATTTACTTTATTTTGTTTCTAGTATTTGTTGTTATAGCGGCAACAGCGGTTCTTGAGATGCAGCCTAGTGACAGACAGACGGACGGACGGACAGACAGCGAAGTCTTAGTAATAGGGTCCCGTTTTTACCCTTTGAGTACGGCAAACTAAAAAAGTATTACGTTCTCTTCAACAGGAATTATCAATTGTCATTTAATTATTATACTGGCACGTGTGATAATGGCACTTAATCTTACATGGCACTGGCACTTACTCGAGTAATCATACGAAATTACATCATTTTGGAAGAGAGTTGATACTCTTACACTGCTGGATCGAGAGTACATATTAACCAAACATAACTAGGAACCACCGCTAGGAAACTGGCTTAAAAAATTCGCATCGAAATCAGTCCATCTGTTTGAGAGCTACGATGCCACAAACAAACACACACAGACACATAGACAGACATCGACGTCAAACTTATACCACCCCTATTTTTGCGTCGGGGGTTAAAAACTAACAAGTGTTAAGCCAGGGAGATCTTGATTTAAATCAGTACGCTCCTTATACAGTAACAGGTGATAATGTGATACCTCCAGGCGGCCAGTTCTGCAGCCTCAGCGGCGGCATCAGGCGAGGTGGCCGGGTCCACGTCTATGGTGCCACAACCACGAGCAAGAAGACAACGGACCCCAGCACCGATACACCAACGGACATTCTCCTGTTAATGAAAGTATACTCAACTTGGTTCATATCTTTCCAATTTTAGGCATGTGTTCATCAACGAGTCCTAAATTTTAGATAACACCTAAGTTAATAAAAATTTCCGGCTCTCTCGCTCACCGAACAAAGTGCAGTAACAAATTGCTACTACTCAGAAGGCAACTGCCAACAGTGTGTTGCTAACGAACAAAGTGCAGTAACAAATTGCTACTACTCAGAAGGCAATTGCCAACAGTGTGTTGCTAACGAACAAAGTGCAGTAACAAATTGCTACTACTCAGAAGGCAACTGCCAACAGTGTGTTGCTAACGAACAAAGTGCAGTAACAAATTGCTACTACTCAGAAGGCAACTGCCAACAGTGTGTTGCTAACGAACAAAGTGCAGTAACAAATTGCTACTACTCAGAAGGCAACTGCCAACAGTGTGTTGCTAACGAACAAAGTGCAGTAACAAATTGCTACTACTCAGAAGGCAATTGCCAACAGTGTGTTGCTAACGAACAAAGTGCAGTAACAAATTGCTACTACTCAGAAGGCAACTGCCAACAGTGTGTTGCTAACGAACAAAGTGCAGTAACAAATTGCTACTACTCAGAAGGCAACTGCCAACAGTGTGTTGCTAACGAACAAAGTGCAGTAACAAATTGCTACTACTCAGAAGGCAACTGCCAACAGTGTGTTGCTAACGAACAAAGTGCAGTAACAAATTGCTACTACTCAGAAGGCAACTGCCAACAGTGTGTTGCTAACGAACAAAGTGCAGTAACAAATTGCTACTACTCAGAAGGCAACTGCCAACAGTGTGTTGCTAACGAACAAAGTGCAGTAACAAATTGCTACTACTCAGAAGGCAACTGCCAACAGTGTGTTGCTAACGAACAAAGTGCAGTAACAAATTGCTACTACTCAGAAGGCAACTGCCAACAGTGTGTTGCTAACGAACAAAGTGCAGTAACAAATTGCTACTACTCAGAAGGCAACTGCCAACAGTGTGTTGCTAACGAACAAAGTGCAGTAACAAATTGCTACTACTCAGAAGGCAACTGCCAACAGTGTGTTGCTAACGAACAAAGTGCAGTAACAAATTGCTACTACTCAGAAGGCAACTGCCAAGAGTGTGTTGCTAACGAACAAAGTGCAGTAACAAATTGCTACTACTCAGAAGGCAACTGCCAACAGTGTGTTGCTAACGAACAAAGTGCAGTAACAAATTGCTACTACTCAGAAGGCAACTGCCAACAGTGTGTTGCTAACGAACAAAGTGCAGTAACAAATTGCTACTACTCAGAAGGCAACTGCCAACAGTGTGTTGCTAACGAACAAAGTGCAGTAACAAATTGCTACTACTCAGAAGGCAACTGCCAACAGTGTGTTGCTAACGAACAAAGTGCAGTAACAAATTGCTACTACTCAGAAGGCAACTGCCAACAGTGTGTTGCTAACGAACAAAGTGCAGTAACAAATTGCTACTACTCAGAAGGCAACTGCCAACAGTGTGTTGCTAACGAACAAAGTGCAGTAACAAATTGCTACTACTCAGAAGGCAACTGCCAACAGTGTGTTGCTAACGAACAAAGTGCAGTAACAAATTGCTACTACTCAGAAGGCAACTGCCAACATTGTGTTGCTAACGAACAAAGTGCAGTAACAAATTGCTACTACTCAGAAGGCAACTGCCAACAGTGTGTTGCTAACGAACAAAGTGCAGTAACAAATTGCTACTACTCAGAAGGCAACTGCCAACAGTGTGTTGCTAACGAACAAAGTGCAGTAACAAATTGCTACTACTCAGAAGGCAACTGCCAACAGTGTGTTGCTAACGAACAAAGTGCAGTAACAAATTGCTACTACTCAGAAGGCAACTGCCAACAGTGTGTTGCTAACGAACAAAGTGCAGTAACAAATTGCTACTGCTCAGAAGGCAACTGCCAACAGTGTGTTGCTAACGAACAAAGTGCAGTAACAAATTGCTACTGCTCAGAAGGCAACTGCCAACAGTGTGTTGCTAACGAACAAAGTGCAGTAACAAATTGCTACTGCTCAGAAGGCAACTGCCAACAGTGTGTTGCTAACTACCTAAAGTAAATTACATTAGGTCATCAAGAGCTAGGACATAACCTACGCGGACTTCCTAACCCTACCACCTGGCTGGCTTACGGCAAGCCCCGCAAACTGAGGTGCGCAGACTGCAGCCCGGGTGGCAAACGTCACCTCAGCTATAAGTGGGCCTACTCTTGAAATTAATTCTAATTTCGAATCGGATTCGATTTCAATCTCACCAAACTTATATTTCGTACTCTTGAACAAAATCGAGAATGAATTTTTCGCGTTCGTCGTTGTTATTTTCACCAAATGTACCATGTTTTCTAACTTTAAATTAATAACGTTATCTAACTCGATCACTACAAAGACGCTTTCTTGAAATTGTGTAACATTAACTATTTTAAACTACGTCAAAATCCCGTCGGGAGTAGCAAATATTTGACTTAATCGACGAGAGTCGAATTCATTTAGTTTAGAAACGTTCCACCTAATTTGATTCCAATCGGGCGCTTGTGTCGCTTTCAAGAGTACCAAATTTGCTCAAATTCGACCTGCGATTGGATTTAGGATTGGAATCGAGATTCAAGAGTAGGCACAAAGGTCAGTTTGGCTGCTGTCGTTACTATTGTATTCTTACTCGATCACAACAGACGCAAATTGACACTTTCTAGTCACACAAAAGAAAATCCTTACCCTTGCTTCATCGAGTGACTCCAGTTCGCTATACGCAGAGTCCTTAGGTCCTAGGGATGACAACGCCACAGCGGAGTATTCAGGGACCAAATCTGTCACTACGAACGCCTTGCCTAGTTTTATCTCCTCTGAAAGCCTGAAAAAAGGATAACATCCTTTATAACTACGAAAGCTCTAAAAATATGCATAGTGTTTTCTTCTTAGTATTAATATTAGATACCCTATAGAGAGAGCAGCAACTGTTAGTAATTCATTGTAATAACTATACATATCGTGTAGTATAGAGGAACGAAACTAAGCGGAAACTGATATCCCGGATCAAAATTGGTATCTCAAAAAAGGCTGAGCGAATGGGTACTCCTTTAAAAACCATTGTCATATAAAATAGGTCAATCACACGATTGCACCTTTTTTGATTTTGTAACAGATGAAAAAATCTGTCTGTCCGGTCATCCATGCATTCAATTTTTTAAAGCCAAATATATTTTGATGAATGCACAGTCGTCTCGTGACAGTATCTACTTGATTTCTGGTTATTCCTTTACTAACCATCACTTCCGCTGTAACGCGTTTCCGTTCTAAAGTTTTCTGTTAACTCTTCATCATTATCATCTCAGCCCACAAAAGTCCCACTGTTGGGCTCAGGCTTCTTTCACAATGGGAGTAAAATTGATCTACTAGACCGCGCTGGTCAGACGTTAGTATAAGGTTTTATGTCGTGTTTTCCATCTCTTATGCATGTTATTCGCATATCCTTTAGTCGTCTTTTACGACACCCCCAGGCAAGAGAGGGGGTGGTGAATTGTATATCTTAGTCCGTCACCACACGAATTAACCCGCATGAAGCAGTTTTACTTCGGAAAGTATTTACTTACTGGTTTAAATATTGGCAGAGTTTGCCGTTACTCTTTTGATTGATCTCCTCAGCGGCGCGCGTTAGACAGAATTGTTTTTTGTTTTCATATATACCAAGCACTAACCCTTTCTGCAAAATATTAAGGGTTATAGGTTTAGAATAATAACTCATAGAAGGTAACTCCGCGCACAAAAAATGTCGCATTTAAATTGGAGCCAGGTGTCTCCCTGCGCCGGACTGTTCCGTAGTGTACAAGGTCACTGCGTACGCAAGGCAACTCTATGTATTTTATAGAGGTGTGCACGTGTGTAATCGCTTGCACGCATCTAGTATTTTTGTCTTCACGTTTTTGATCACTTAAGTACCAACACTTCTATACGTTATTATTATAAGATTGTAGGCTTCAAATTTAAATAGGAAACCGCTTATCTCATCATAGATAAAAACGCGAATTTATGAGTAAAAGTTATGGCATGGAGGTTTTTAGATTTCTGCTTTTCTTATAAAGAAAATTATTTGTTTCCAGCATTTAACCTTCCTTTTCGATAGCTCATGGGTGTCGTAGTTGAGAACTTTACAACGACCATAGCCAACTACATCTTGCTGATGCTGTTTGATCAACAACTATATTTTTAAGGGTTATTGTCAGGCAGGCAGCCCGTTTTAAAACTGTTACAAAACTTTTGCAATGTTTATAATGGAAGGGTACAAGTAATTGAGATAGGAGCAGAATGTTGATGATGAGTATGAGAATAGTGAATTACATTCTAACTCCATTATAACAAGGGCAGAATTTATATGTAAATGTTTTCTGAGATTTGTGAGCAGGGCTTGCCAGAATGCATAAGGCATCTAATGCTAGACAATAAAAACTGGAATAAGGTTTTATATTAACATGCCTAGCCTAATGCTATAATTTCATACCTTTCATTGCAGCTCATATGTACATCTCACTTGGGCTCACGCCTTCTCTACGATAGGAGGGAAAATCAAATCATTTATTATGTATAAACCCCGCAGGGGCACTTACATATTGTCATTTTTTTTTACATTTTAACTTAAATTACTACCAGATCGGAACACGACCGCACTGAGAAGATCCTGCAAGAAACCCAAATTGATCTACTAACCACAGATATGATGGTACAGAATTTTATTTCGAGTTTTCCTATCTCTCGCTTAGATGTTATGCATATTATAACCATTAGTCATCTTTTACGACACCCACGGGCAAAGAGAAGGGGTGGTGAATTGTATTATTACTTTGTCACCACACGGCAATTCTTACCTTACTTCCATCTAACTTCTTCTCTTCGCCACTGCCTGCATTAGATGGTCCACATGGCACCACGGAAGTACATAATCTTGTATTAATTTTAACACACTTTAAACTTCTGTAGAATAAAGAGATACACGAAAATAATTTAAAAATACTCATTTTATAAAAGAACTATACTGTGATTTGTTTCATACAAAATATAAGCCAACTAGATGTAGGTATTAAAACTACTTTTTTAAAACTAGAATCCCTAGTATAACCTTAGTCTACCACAACTTTATAAGTTTGATTGCATAGATTGTATACTCCCTTTCCAAATGTGGATATTATCTGACTGGATTTTTGTGTCTTCTGTGATTGTGAAAATAAAATTGAAGTGCCTGTTTGTAATGTCAAAAAATGGGCTTTTTCATGCTGATACAGTTATTTGCATGATACGTATGTCTAAAATCCAGTTTAAAAAATTTAAGGCTGTCTGTTTGTTTGTTTCAGGTAATCTTCAAAACGGCTGGTCAGATTTTGATACAATTTTACTACTACGTAGCTGTCTACATAAGGAGTAACTTAGCTTATATTTTATCCCCGTATTCCTACGGGAACTATGAGGTTAAGGCGACTGAAACTGAAGCGAATCGAGGGTGGGTTGCTAGTTAATTATATGTTCAAATAGTCTTCACTCTACCGAGTTTAATTCTCGAAGCAGGAATTTCTAGTCTGACTGGGGACAAATAGTATACTATTGCAGTATTCACTGGTAGATCCAAAAACAGTACCCACCTGTTTGTCTGTCAACTTCCAATTCCAAAAATAATAATTTTAATGTTTTTTTATAAAATTATTTAATTAGACACATTTGGACATGTAATATAATAAAAGGCTTTATTTTTAATTAGAACTAGCAACCCGCCCTCGCTTCGCTTTTAGTCGTTTTACCCGCATAGTTTCCGTGGGAATACCGGGATAAAATATAGCCTAGTTTACGCGCTGATATTATAGCTTTCCATTGGTGAAAGAATTTTTGAAATCGGTCCAGCCGTTTTGAAGATTACCTGGAACAAACAGACAGACAGACAAAAAATTTTTAATCTGTATTTTAGGGATAGGTGTGGTACAAGTAACCGTGTGAGCATGAGAAAAGTCTATTATTTTGACATTACAAACAGACACTCCAATTTTATTTATTGGTATAGATTATTATAGTTATTGAATTGGGGAAGGTCATGACTACGAAACTCTCTGGGTTGCAAACTGGTTCCGCCCTTAGTAGTATAAGGAATATTCAAATAGTGGTATATACATAAAATGTAACATTACATTGTAAATGTGTTTTAAATCATTAATATCACTGAGCTGTAAGGGCAAGCTCATTATTGTCTCTTCTTCTTATTGAATCAGAAAAACAGTTTAATGGGCCTTTACAATCAACATGTGAGCACTTATTGCATTTGTGTCAACAATGCAGTCAGCAAATTTATCTAAGAAACCAATAAAACAACCCAATCAAAAACTATCTTTTATTACCAATATTAATTTTAAATGATGTTGTCTTTGGTACATGTCTTATAGTAAGAGATACTCTTGTGTCTCTTTTTATTTCAGCACCATTCACATATTTATCTGAACACATGTTTAAATTAACCACAGTATCATCCAATAAATCTTCATTCACTTCCTCAATACAATGTAAATACTTACTAAATAGTTCATCTTGCAATACTAATAAACTCCTTGGTTCTAATAAAAAAGAAAATGCATGTACTGTAGCCACATTGTCTGTATCCGGTTTTAAAAACTTTAAAACTATATGTGAGCCCACAGATATTGTTGTTATAGTTGGATAAAACAATGAACCATCTAAATGTGGCATTATTCCCTGTCCTGGTAGGTATTCATTTACTAAAACATGATTTGGTCTTTTATCATTCATTACATTAAGTCTGTGTATCATTTCCAAATAATTATCGAGCCATGTCGGCATTGACTCCGCTATCATGCCTTTGTTGTGCGGAACGCCGCCCCAATTTTGTAATCTTCTATTTGAAAGTTGTGTCCACTTCGGCTTTGGGGCCGCGTAAATATTCGATAGAATTGTATTTTCTTCATGTTCATTTATAAAACTCGATATGTAATAAGCAGTCAATGGAGCCTGAAAACAATGGAAATTGTTAAATCACCGCGTGATAAGTGTGGTAATAATTATTTATTGTACAAAGTAAGAAATTAAGTGCCGATTTTGTTTGTTTATAACTACAGCTGTCAAAAACAGCTCTTAGTAGGTACTTACATTGAGGACCCTAAAGTCTTTAATATTAAATTCGCGGCAATCCATACCAATATTACTCAAACACTTTTTCGATATTTACTAGTGTTACATGCTTGTATAAAATATATTTACTACATCCAACTTTGGTTGCAAATAAAATCGAATTAGATTAGTTTGATTGCGATTAGTTACTGGTGTTCTTATACAAAATACACTTTATTTTGTAGATTTTAAACAAATTTTAACAAAATAATCAATTTGTACATGCATTGATAGCAATAGAGAATTTTATTTTATTATTTTCCTTTAGTCCACTGATTACCACATTCTTAAATAAGTATACTAAAAAATGCAACTTCTAAATTAAGAATGCTAATAAAAGCAATTTAACGTAATTCTGAACTGTATTATCTATGCTTGTGACAACATTATTAGGCACTGACAATAAAATTCAACAAATTTATTTAGCGTTTTGTTTCATCACTCACTGCAAAGGTACATGCGCATATTTGAGTATATCCATTTGGATTGACCTACATTTATAAATTATTTGTTTTACTCAAAAAACGAATATTTGAAATTAAACATACAAAAAAAAAAAATAATCATGTCTCTTTTCTAAGGTTTACTATAAACGTGTGGATCGTGAA
This sequence comes from Lymantria dispar, assembly GCA_032191425.1. Lineage (NCBI taxonomy): Eukaryota > Metazoa > Arthropoda > Insecta > Lepidoptera > Erebidae > Lymantria > Lymantria dispar. Next base: position 33,810,558 of record CM063453.1, read on the forward strand.
CACAAGCATAAACAAAACATATACAGCTAATCTTTTTTTGACAGAAGCGTACAGAAGATAAAAATGTTATTTGTGAATATTTTTTTGTAAATATTTGTTAAACAAGCAATTGTAGAATGTGATCACAATGGGAGGTTGCATAGGAATAACTAGAAGTGGTAGTGGACCTATAGAGGAGTCTTCCGCCACGGTGTCTCGGCCTAATTCGGGTAGGGTAAGCTATCATCTGTCGCCGTGGAGACGTAGAATGCGTGTTCTCATAACTCTTTGTTGTAGGAGGATTGAGGAAGAATCAGTCTCTCTGTCATGAAACAATCAGATGGAAATCGGACGTACCGTTAACGGAAGGACAATTGCGGAGTAAAAGAGATGAATTTTGGGACACAGCGCCAGCATTTGAAGGGCGAAAGGAGATTTGGGACGCACTGCGGGCAGCAGCGATCGCCGCCGAGGCCATGGATTTTCAATTAGCGCAAGCGATACTCGACGGAGCCAGTGTGTCAGTTCCTAATGGCTACCTCACTGAATGCTATGATGAATGGGGCACCAGATATCAGGTAAACTTATATCATTTGAACCTATTGTTAGTATATGTATTACATTTCTTGGCACTTGGAAAATGTTCACAATAGACTGTAATTAATATAAATGTATAGTTCCTGTGTCATAAATCATAACTATGGGTGATATTAAAATGTATATTTCTGTTTCTTAAAGTTTAAACAATAAAAGTAGTTATAGTATGTTTAAATAGCCTTATAAACACATCTCTTGTGTTCATATACATAATTTGCGTAACAAATTAACCTTTAAAATAAATATATTCATGTATTTAGATTGAATAATTAACAAATATTCAAAAATATATTTTCCTTGTTTGCTATCACTGGTTTTTAATGATGCCATTTGTGTATTTGGTGTGTATGAATTATGATGCATAATATGAATCTTACAAATTGCAAATCGATTTGTATGAATGTCTTGTGTTCTTGTGTCCATTTTTGAATGCATACAATAACTAATAATATTATGACACCATCATTTCAACTTGTATAGATCCAGAGACTACTTCACAATAGGACGCAAAATACTTATTATACATATATTGAAAAGACTATATCTTTCCAATTATTCATAAGTATTATTTTATTTTTCAATAATTAATTTGTGTATATTTATTTTGTTGATTTGACTGTCAAATAGGAAATCAAGTATACCCCATTATTAAATACCAAAAATGATTTTTTTTTGTGTTTATTATAAAGATGTGAAAATATATAAATGGATTTAAATGAAGGAAGGATTTTGCTGTTCTTCTAGTCTGCTCAAATAAGTTACAATAACATTTTATATTATATTAGTTCATGCAGCAAATGTTGTACAACCCTAAAATAAAGTAAAATCAATTATCACCTAACTGTAAATGTAACTGTGAAATTATATGGTCCTAATTTATACTAAAATGTAGATGTAGTACAATCACAAATAAACATAGATTTCTATGTGTGTATAAAAAATATCCTGCTGTTGCAGTGTTTTTTTTTATGTTTCTATACTTATGATACTATGGCAAAAGAATTTATATACTAACTCTCTCAGGACATAAGAAAATGTAACTACCATGGAGACTGGCATATGAAAGTGGTCTTATATTCAATATTTTAGTATTTTAACCTGTTGTAGTAATCATTCTGATGATACTTTAAGTAATACAGAGAGAGTGCTGAAGTGTAGTGAATGTGATATATACATATGTTTTTGTCACTCGTCCAAATTTCCTGATAAAATAATAATTGGTCATTACACTATTACAGTGATTACTTGATTCAATTAAAAAATATGATACTTTAAACGGGGTGACAGATGAAGACTTGACATAAAGCTCTCTGTATGGCCTTGTTGACTTCCTTGGCCTTATAAAAGAAAATACATAAATTCCATACAAAAATAATACAACTAACCAATAAAAATATATGTGAAATTAATGATTAGTTTGTTGATTTAGAATTTAACAATGTTAAGCTTTTTTTTACTTTCTTTTTTTTACTTTTTGTTTTCTCATTTTTAAAAATTATGAGCTTTTCAGAGCAAAAAACGTGATCCTTTAATTTTTTAAAAAATTCGATCGAGTGAAACAAAAAACCGGCAGGCTGGATTAATTTGGTTTTATGTAGGGTTTTGTGGACATATTGAACTGTAAAAGGCACACTTAGCATTAGTGGTTTCCTAAATATTTTCGATCTAGCGCTTGATTTTCCAAAAAAACACCACACCAAAAGTCATTTTTTTGTTGCATTTTCAAATTCATGTGACAAAAAGAAAAAATTTTTTTCGGAAAAGCAATGGCTTGTTGTTAAGGAGAATTCATTCAAGTTCTTGAAACCCACCTTTACCTTTCTGTGCAATCATGGGTTGCTGAGATATTGATGGTTAAAGACAATAAGATCCTTTTCCATTCAAAGTTCGATATCTCAGCGAGAAATGATTGTATCCAACTATAAAAAAAAACAAATTCAAGCTGAATAAACAAGTTAACTGAGAGATATAGTAGTTCAGTTGGAAACATTTTTTTTATGTCCGTAGAACAAAAAAAAAAAAAATTTTGAAAAATTTTTTGTTGCTGGTTTTAAATGTGGAGGTTACAAAATTTTAAAGTTCTAATCCAAAAACTAGATACTTGGAGCTACATTTTCCTTTTTTTTGATTTCCTGTACGATCATTTCTCTCGAAGTTATGGCCTGTTGAAAATTGCCCAAAAATTTGGATTTTTTCTGATCCCTTAATTTTTTCCAGTAGTATATAAAATTATCTTTAACAGTGATCACAATAAATAGAAAATGGGGTAATCTATTTTCTGTTTACAAATTAATTCTGATGTCAAATATTTTTAAAGGTTTATTTGTGCCATTTGTCACGGTATTTAATAGTACTGTATGATAATAGTATAATAATGTATGCCTGAAATAGCTTTGATTGGATTTGCTCCACTGGACAAAATAGAAACATTTTAGAGGCAATTACAAATTACAATTACATTCATCAAAGCATATTTTTGTTCATTCAGTGAGACATATATTCATATACTTGTTGCTCTGTAACCTGGAGTATTTCCATGTATAGTAGAAACTTGATTAACCGGATTAATTGTTGTTGTTAGGCATTTGTTTAATCGAATGTCTGTAAAATCTCCTTTAGTGCATATAGGATGTACATAATTTTATGCGTTTCTTTAAAGACGAATACATATCCCGCGGGGCACACAAAACAGAGCGAAGTAACAATTACTAACTAAAACAATAACGAAACGCATGGGCGATCCCGTGGGACATGCCAATTTAGACACGTAAATGCTTGCTTAAATTCTGTTTGTAGGTACAATATATATAGGTCGAGGTTGGTAGTCCGGATAATCGCGAATCCGTATAAGCAAGGTCCAGATAATCGAGGTGCAACAGTATTACTGTTTTGCAAATTCTGATCTTCATTATTGGGTTTGAGTTATACTAAAGATAATACAAAACTTATCATGTATTAAACTTAGAACATCTAAACTATAGGTGACATCTAGGACAATCTATATAATATACAACATTAATAATTGTGTCATTCAACTTGTTGTTATTAGTGAAAATGGTTATTAATTACATCAGTTTAGTCGTGGTGGGACCACACTGTCGACAGTTATCTATCTACAGCCGTGGGCCGGTCCGTCCGGGGTAGTACCATGCTCTCGCAGAAAATCGACGTCTGAGTAGTAGCAATTTGTTACTGCGCTTCGTGCGGTGAGCTAAAGAGCTGGAAGCCCAACTTTCTGAGGGTGTTTGCGTGTGGAGGATTTAGGTGGTGCCTTTGGTATCACCGAGCCTTAATGCACACATTCACACTCCCTTCACTTTCTTCGCGGTAGGCAGCGGCCTTGTAAAGGTCCATGAGCGGCAGCAACACTTACCATCAGGTGTACTATTTGCTCGTTTGCCACTGCTTGCAATAAAAAATAAAACTCAGTACCGGGATAGCTGCTCATCTTTCAACATTATCATCGTTAGCGCCAACTTCATACATTAACACGTTCGTCATCCCAGACATGCATAATAATATGTATGTATTTGCATATCTTTCGCAATTGTCTTTCTTATGTGGCTTTTGTTGATGAAATTTTCAACATGTTCAAATAAAATTTATTCAATCATTTCTTTTAAAAAAAGAGGCGATATCCTGCACTAAGATAATAATCCTTGTATTGCGGGGCACTTTTGCAAACATAATTAACAGACGTAAATTATATCCAAACTCAGAACCACAATTTGTAGATTGCAAAAGTTATGTCCTGTGTGGGATTGGAACCCACGATAGTGGCATAGTAGGTATCTTAACCACTACGCCATCTGTGTATCATACTCATGTTGATCCATTTTTACAATTTTAACCCCCTCCTGCCATTGGTGACCATTTGTACTTTTATCCAAATTCAGCTTTGACCTAGCATGTTATTTTTTAAGAAGTCCGTCACTCTAAAAAGTCATGTATATGGTATGGTCCCTTGATTGTACATATAAGATAGTAGACTACGCCATTTAAAACATATTGGACCTGATAATACTAGCCGGGTTGATGATCATATTTGTTTTTATAAGACACCTAATCGAGTATTGATCTCATGGTGATCTGTCAGCCCACTTTTGAATTATATTCTTCCTCGGTCATTGTATGAAATTATTTAAAATTCATAAAAATATTTATTCCCTGTAATTATTGGTGTCATGTAGCTGTGTAACTGTAATCGATACTATCGTATATCAGAAATTGAAATATGTAAGTACACAACCGAAAAGTTTTGAAGGATATAGGAACTGGGTCTGCGTCTGCATGAGACAGATTACGACAAGTTTTCTTTCAACCACCTAAAAGACAGTCAAAACGTAAACATCTCCAAAGGGGAATAATACGATAATCACCACAGTTCGAATTTTCCTTTTAATAATTCTTTAAAAATAAAATATCTGTAACCGAAAGTGTCGAACATTGTAGAATAATCAAAAAATTTTTTTTAATGATAACGCTCTGCACTAAAGAAATAATCCTTGTGTTGCGGGGGACTTCATAAACATATAATTAACAGATGCAAATTACATGTAGACAACAACAACAATTTGTGGATCATACAAGGTGTTCTGCGTGGGATTCGAACCAGTGTAGCACGGTAGGTTGGTATCTTAACCACTATGCCATCTGTGCAGAAACCGGTATAATGATATTCTATTATCCGTATCCTTACTGAGGTCCAAAGTTTGATATCTGCCACATCCTAATAATTGTATAGTGGTGATAGATGCTAATGTATTGTTTTGTTTAGGTTCCAATCTACTGTCTGTCACCACCCATCAACATGGTTAAAGAGGCCAGCGGGCGAGACTCACCCGCGGAGTGGTCAGAGCCGGTGGAGGGTGGCGCGGAAGTCTCCCTGAGACTGCGACTGTCAAACACTTGCAAGGATGTGGATCTAGCTACATATTCCAGACATACTATTGCTCAGTGCAAAAATAAATTACATGTGAGTTTTATTTTTAAATCCTACTAATATTATATACGCGAAAGTTTGTATCTATGTGAGGATGTTTGTTGCTCTTTCACGCAAAAAGTACTGAATGGATTTTGATGAAACTTCACATCAATATAGCTTACATATCCATACTAATATTATAAATGCGAAAGTAAGGATGTTTATTTGTTTGTAACGCTTTCACGCTTAAACCACCGAACCGATTTCAAAAATTCTTTCACCAATGGAAAGCTATAATATTAGGGAGTAACATAGGCTATATTTTATCTCGGTATTCCCACAGGAACGGGAACTACGCCGCGGGTAAAGTGACTGAAACCGAAGCGAAGCGAGGGCGGATTGCTAGTAGGCTATAATTTATCCTGATATTCCCGCGGGAAACGGAACTATGCGGATAAAACTGCAGGGCGCTGCTAGTGTTGTATATTTGTAACGTACTAGAAGACAAATGCAGATATTTTGCATTTTTAACAGAGGAATTATTACGTACGTAAGGTCATGTCATAGCGCTCGGGAAACACAGCAGCAAGTAGTTCATTCCAGAGCTGCACGTACGTGGGAGAAATGATCGCTGGAAACGTACAGTTGATGACCATAACGTTTCCAGGTGAAATGGATGAACCCTGCTGCGGTATCAAGTGGTACGTTGGTAATACGGTGACGGTGGTACCAAGTCAAACAGTTCCTCATAACACTTCTCGTAAAAGAGCCGATAGAGTACACAGAGTGACTCAAAGTCTCTCCGGCGCTCCAGCGACTCCAATCCGTCCGTAGCATAGTATCCCCGACAATTTGAATAGCATGCCTTTGCAGGGAGGCAAATGAGTCTAACTGCTATTTGGGCGCGCCTGCCCAGAGATGTGAGCAGTACTCCACATGAGGACGAACTTGTGCTTTGTATAACACAAGACGCTGCCTCGGTGTGATGTACCACCTGGCTCTGTTCAGGACGCCCAGCTTTTTATTTGCCAATTTGGCTTTGTCCTCCAAATTACTCCCAAACTGGACTTTGCTTGATATTTTGACGCCGAGGATCCCAATACTTTCAGCAAATTGGAGAGTTACTCCTTGAAACTGAGGCACCATGACAAACGGTTCCTTCTTTGCAGTGAACGCGCAAACTTGTGTCTTTGTGTGGTTGAACTGGACTAAGCTCCGTTCACCCCATTCTGAGGCCCGCCCCAGAGAGCGCTCGACTTTAGATACAAGTTGAACCCTTCTTTCCTGTATACTCCGAGAGACATTCCGTTGCTCGATGTACCGCTCGTCACCCGTGCTGTCATCCGCATAGCAACGCATATTCTCGATGGAGAGCATGTCGTTGATATGCAGAATAAACAACGTCGGGGAGAAGAGATTATTGGTCATGGTATCGGAGCAGGAGCCATCTACGATGACTTTTATACTCCTACCATCCAACTCCGACAATGATTTTATTAGAAAGGCAGAAATAGCGTAGTGCTTAAGATACCGACCTACTATGCCATGTGTCATGCGGTAGATTTTCACGTAGGACAATTATTGTTGTGTCTCTTTGTGTATATATATATATATATATATCATCATCATCATCTCGGCTGATATACTTCCCACTGTTGGGCTCGAATCTCCTCTACAATAAGAGGGATTTGACCTCACTCTACCACGCTGGTCAGACAGGTTGGTATAGGGTTTTGTTTCAAGTTTTCCTTCTCTTACATAGATGTTATATGTGTATTATATCCCTTAGTAGTCTTTTACGACATCCACGTGCAAAATAGGGAGTGGTAAATTGTATTCTTACTCCGTTACCACACGGCAATTTCCCTCTTTATCGTTGTAGAAAGAGGTGTTTTAGGAAAAAAATATTAAATAAATCGATTAGTATGAATCACCACACGGACATTATACATAACAGTTACGTTACGGACGTGTATACATTTATGTCTAATGCCTTAGCAAAACAATAGTATCTAATGGCGCATCGTGTATTTTATCGAAGTCATTTTTTACATATCCATTAATAATAAATATATTTAGAATGTAAGTATGTATATTGTGTGTGAATCGATTTATTATTGTGTACCCACCCGTTAGTCACAGTCTAAAGATATCACACGCTGTGTGACCTTAACGCGTCAATATCCTCTAGTATTCAATATATGTCACATACTAGTATAGTGAGAAATGAAAGCAGATTACAACAAAACAAAAGGTATTTAGCTATTTCCCTTTATTTTTGTGAAAGCAAATAAGAGCCAAGTATAATATTGATCGTCCCTGACCATCCGTCTGAGGTCCCTTGTGGCGCCCACAGAGGGCCACACGCGCATACCGCACGGTGGCGACGGAGGCAGCGTGCCCCTTGGCCGGCACTCCCCCATGGCACTTGGAGGCGGCGATGCTCGCTGGTTTTTTACCCGAAAGGGTATCCTGTCGGGCTGGCCACGGTTATACTATGTATGGATTTTATCGCATTGCCAGGGGAGCCTACTGTGAACTGACGCTGAAAAGTATTTGAAATCCGGGAAATAAATCAAATCATTTATTCTGCCCTTTAAGGCCACTGACATATTGTTAAATTTAAACATCGTTTGAACAAAATACTATAATCTACCACCGGATCGGAACGCGGCCACAAGCTGAAAAGATCCGGCAAGAAACTCGGCGGACTGTCATTTTTTTCTTTTAATATTTTAATTATATATAATTGTATACTTCGTACAACATTTGGTATTAACGCCAGTGTGATGTCCTTCGAAATAGTTTACATTATTAAATTTTCAAAATTTAGTACGAAAAAACACAAAAGGAATAAATAAAGAAAAGAAAAAAAAAATAGAAAAGAAACAAATATTAGGTCTTTACCTATGAAATTGCCGTTATGTATGAAAAAAATTAAACGATTTTTTTTCATGTATTTTTTATTTGTATTAATCGAAATAAACACCCATGCAATCAATGCATCTTTGCCAACGCAGCGGCAGTTTATTGATGCCCTTCTTAAAGAAATCAGCTGGACGGGAGGCAACAAATTCTTCAAAGGCATTTTGTACTGCCTCTCGGGTATTGAATTTCTTTCCCGCCAAAAAGTTATACAAATTCTGGAAAAAGAAGTAGTCTGTAGGCGCAAGGTCTGGTGAGTATGGCGGATGACGGAGAGCTTCCAACCCCAGTTCTTGCAACTTGGAGACCGTCTGCTGTGCAGTATGAGGTCGCGCATTGTCGTGCAGGAGCAGCGGAGACAAGCGATTGACAAATGCTGGTTGGAGATGTGCCAGCTTCTCCATCATTGTGTTCAGTTCTTCACAGTACACATCTGCAGTAATGCTCACCCCGTTTGGTAAGAAGCTGTGATGAATCACACCGGCGCTAGACCACCAAACAGTGACCTTCACTTTTCTAGGGGTAAGTTTTCGTTTAGGGCATTGTTTAGGTGCTGAACCAGGATCCAACCAACTTGCTGAGCGCTTGAGGTTATCAAACAGAATCCATTTTTCATCGCAAGTAACAATGCGTTTCAAAATTCCTTTATTTGTGTGTCTGTTGAGCAATGCAAGGCATGTCTCGACGCGTACTTCGCGCTGGCGATCATTGAGTTCGTGGGACACCCATTTGTCAAGCTTTCTTACCTTGCCAATTTGACGCAAATGGACCAATATTGTTTTGATGCTAAAGTCGAAAGCTGCTGCTAATTCAGCCGTAGATTGTGTATCATCGGCTTCCACAATCGCCTTTAATTCGTCATTGTCGACCAAAGTCTTCGGACGACCGCGAGGTTCATTTTTCAGGTCGAAATTTCCAGAACGGAAGCGAGCAAACCAATAACAGGCGGTGCGTTGGTTTGTAGTGTTAGCTCCGTAAACATGGTTGATGTTACGTGCCGCGTTGCTGCCACGACGATAGTCATTTTCCATAATTACTCGAATTTTTAACGTATCCATGATGACGAAAACTATTGAAATGCGATAAAAACGTAACACTAATCAATAAACAAATGACTACTTTTGGAAAATGAATTCCATGTTTTAAAATAAAATTAATTTGAAATTAGAATTCTTAGCCAAACAAAAATTATTTTGATTTGAAATGGCCAGTACTGAAGAACGGCATTTACATAGGTAAAGACATATTACAAACGCGATAATATTCGTAAAATAATTTTATCCGAAATTTTCATTTTGGTTACGGTTTCAAGGACGGACTACGGATATCAAGGACTCTATACCAACGGTCGACGCAAGGCGAAGGGTAGGGAATACGGTTGGTTATGCGGTTGCGTGTCGCCCTTTCGCACCACGGACAGCGTGTAAAAAAGTGGACCATAGTCAAAAAGAGGTTGAACATCGATAAGCATTACTTTTTAAATGAACAATCTATACCAATAAATAAAATTGGAGTGTCTGTTTGTAATCTATACCAATAAATAAAATTGAAGTGTCTGTTTGTAATGTCAAAATAATAGGCTTTTTTCATGCTCACACAGTTATTGGCACTATTACACATGCCTATAAATCATTTTATATTTTTTTTGTCTGTCTGTCCGTTTGTTCCGGGTAATCTTCAAAACGGCTGGACCGATTTCAAAAATTCTTTCACCAATGGAAAGCTACAATATCAGCGCGTAAACTAGGCTATATTTTATCCTGGTATTCTCACGGGAACGGGAACTATGGGGATAAGGCGACAAAAACCGAAGGCGGGTTGCTAGTTCTAAATATGCATGTATGGATACTTTGAAGATCTATACAGCGATTAATTGAGCATGGCCCTCGCCTTGAAGTCACCTATTCAGGCAATCATGAATCTGTGATTATAATCTTATAGAAACATTAGCGTAGCCATACCGTTTACTAATGATTGGTCGTAATATTGTATACTCTTTCGAACGAAATGTGTTTGTGAGACCTTGACCTTTTGTAAATGTAAAGTAACTTTGCACTAGGCTGACAAAATACTGGCTGATGTCATGTTAGCGAATACGTACTCAGGGCGTTACGTTTCATCGACAAAGCCAACATTCTAGTTTTTATAATTCTCAATTTGTGTTACTTTTCTAGTCAAACAAAGGCTCTACTATTAAATTCTAAAATAAGCTCCCAAAACCTACCAAAATATGTCTGTTTCAATAACTTTAGTTTCGTATGGGCAAAATTAATCGTTCCATCCCCGAATCTGTTTTTCTTTGTTTTTTGTAGTAGGACCTCGATTAGGCCCGAATTATATTTTTGACATTCGAGGCTATTTAAGAAAACCTATTTGCGAACGAAAAATTGTTACTGTACGTGAGACTAAAACCCACACCTATTGGTAAGACGTAAGAATTAGGCTTGTGTGGGTAAAAGCATATGATAACCTAATTTTGATTTCTATTATCGTCTTGCCAGTAGAGGTTTTAAAACAATCTACTAAAAATGTTTCCACTCTGTGTGAACAGGATTTGCGTTATGTGGGTTTGAGTCCACGTAGGTTATTAATTTTATTTAATCTCTTAGTCGTCTTTTGCGACGTATATGATTTTAAATCTATACCAATAAATAAAATTGCAGTGTCTGTTTGTAATATCAAAATAATAGGCTTTTTTCATGCTCACACGGTTATTTGCACTACACATATGCCTAAACTAGCAACCTGCCCTCGCTTCGCTTCGGTTATAGTCGTTTTACCCGCGTAGTTCCCGTTCCCGTGGGAATACCGGGATAAAATATAGCCTAGTTTACGCCCTGATATTATAGCTTTCCATTGGTGAAAGAATTTTTGAAATCGGTTCAACCGTTTTGAAGATTACCTGGAACAAACAGACAGACAGACAAAAATTTTTTAATTGCTATTTTAGGCATAGGTGTCGTGCAAATAACCGTGTGAGCATGAAAAATCCTATTATTTTGACATTACAAACAGACACACCAATTTTGTTTATTGGTATAGATAGAATACAAATTAAAAAAAAATTGTCTGTCTGTCTGTCTGTTTGTTCCGGGTAATCTTCAAAACGGCTGGACCGATTTCAAAAATTCTTTCACCAATGGAAAGCTATAATATCAGGAAGTAAACTAGGCTATATTTTATCTCGGTATTCCCACGGGAACGTGAACCACGCGGATAAAACGACTAAAAGCGAAGCGAAGCGAGGGCGGGTTGCTAGTGAGTGATATAATTTTAAAACATGTATTACACGTTGTATTTTACACAGAGTCACGTATGCATTGCTGACGTAAGCACCGTGGTGCGAAATATTGCAACAGCTACAACCATATAGGGCAGCCATTTTGTTTAACTAGGGTTGTCAACCATACCTGTACGTGTGGTGACGAATGGAGTATACCACGGTCACCTCACCACTTCCTTTACCGTGATCATTGTAAACGACGACTAAGTAAACATTGGTGCAAGAGAAGGAGAACTCAAATCAAAAACCTATACTAAAATGTCTGATCACCTTCTATGGCAGGTCAATTTCTATCCCGCTGTAGAGGAGACCCGAGACCAGCAGTGGGGCGTATATAGATTGAGATGATGATGATGATGACGATAAAAATTGTCAAAACAAAGTGAAGGAAAATATAAAAAACCGGCTAAGTGCGAGTCGCAGTCGAAGGGTTCCGTACCATTATCTATAAAAATAGGTTAAATTCGAGCAAAAAGAGCAGAATTATCGCATTTGTTGTATGTACGACCCCCCTTAAATATTTATTTTATTTTCAGTATTTGTTATAGCGGCAACAGAAATACGTAATTTGTAAACATTTCAACTGTCTACTTTTCGCGGTTCTTGAGATACAGCCTGGTGACAGACAGACGGACGGAATTTGGTATAGAGAAGTCTAATGGGTTAGTCTAGTGAGCTTAGCTTCATGATTCAAAGACATTAAAAGACTGAAAGCCGCTTAATCGAGTCTTCACTATACTCATTTATCTACAATTTTTATGGTATTACTGCATGTGGGCGACGGATGTCTCGGGGGCGTTAGAGAAGGACGGTACCCGAAAAGGACAGCCCGGTGGGATACCACCAGCCCGGCCACGGACGTCAAGGAACTCTGTACTGGTGGTTAGCCCAATGACGTGGGGAGGGAATACGTTGGGTTATGGGACAGCAGTCCACTTTTGACGGCAAGAACGGTGTGTGTTGACCATAGCCCACCCAAAAAAAGAAGGGTCTAAACAGTTTCAATTCTGAATGTACTCCATCATTTCAGCTCATATACGTCCCACTGTTGGGCTTGAGCCTCCTCCACTATAGGAAGAAAATTGACCCACTATAATCACGCTGGTTAGACGTGTTGGTATAGGGTTTTATTTCGAGTTTGCCCTCTCTTGCATAGATGTTTATATGTATAGTATATCCCTTAGTCGTCTTATACGACACCCGCGGGCAAGAGAGGGGGTGGCCAACTGTATTGTTACTTCGTGTATTCGGTACACGTCACCACACGGATTGGTCTGCGGATAATGTGATAGGTGACAGCCCTACGCTCGCATATAAGTTTGGGCCGCGGTAAGGTTGGCCTCACCTGTTTAATGGCTTCACAAATTGTTTACAACGAATAACCTAGTGACCCACTATTCAATATTATAGTATGAGTCTGCCTCGCTGTCACTAGAACTAGTTGAAATTGCATTAGCTCTACGAGATACACACACGGAGTAAGAATACAATTCACCATCCTCAATCTTGCACTCGGCTGTCGCAAAAGACGACCAAGGGATATAATATGCATACAACATCTATGCAAGAGAAGCAAAACTGGACACAAAACCCTATTCTAACACGGTTGACCAGCATGGTATAGTAGGTCAATTTTCCTCCCATAATAGAGGGGGTCTGAGCCCAACAGTGGGACGTATATGGGATGAGATGATGATGATAAATACCATTTTTCACTAGCCTTTACATTTCTGTTGGAGTTGAAAAGCCGGCTAAGGTATTGACAGGAGAGTGGACGATAGCACTCATAACCTTTAGCACCGATCGCGATTGCCAGCTCGATTACCAGAGCACTGGAAATCTTTCTGCTGGTGTATCTTCAGCCATATTTTACGTCACCCACGTGATTGGACAGTGGCAAATTGTATTCTCAGTCCGTCACCGCATATCTGTTCCATTACAATTTTAAGTTTCTTTTTTCTTTATCTCATCATCGACCTCATCACAACTCATACGTTCCACTATTGACCTTACTATAGCATGCTGGTCAGACAGTTCGGTATAGGGTTTTGTGTCCAGTTTTCCTTTTTAACCGACTTCAAAAAAGGAGGAGGTTCTCAATTAGTAGAAATATTTTTTTTATGTATGTTCACCGATTACTCAAAGACGCCTGGACCGATTTGTAAAATTCTTTTTTTGTTTGATAGGGTATACTTCCCAAGTGGTCCCATAGTCATCAGGTCAGGATCTGATGATGGTATCCTTGAGAAATTGGTGGAATTCTTAAAATTTTATAGGCAATTTTAACTTAATACTTCATAAAGTTTTTTGCTTTTTAGTTTACTGTTTGAGGTCGGGGTTTTTTTTTGTTAAAAATTAGTTATCGTCGTCGTCTCTTACGACATCCACGGGAGAGTTATGGAGTGGGGAATTGTATTCTTACTCCGTCGCCTCACGGACCTCTGCTCTTAAGCTTTCACAATATTTGGGGAATCCCTATGTCGTTGACTTACGTACTACGACGTAATACAGAAAAGATAGGGAGAAAAGAATCCGAAAAACAGAAAGATCCGAAACTCCGAAACTAGATATTTTTTAATGTTCTTGTTGTAAATATTCCAGGCTCAAGAAAACATAGAACCATGGCGCCAGCGATGGTTTTACGGCGGGAAGCTACTCGGCGATCGTCTGCTGATCGAGGAGGCGAAAATCACTCCAGGTTACGTGGTGCAGGTCATTGTGAGCACCGACCCTCACCCCCCGAGCTAGTCGCATCGCTACAAATGCACGCGTCTTTGTGGTATCAGCTCATTTATATATCTTTGTACACTGTAATCCATAATAGAATAATAAATTATATTTATTTGTACAAAGGCGAACTTAACGAAACAAATTTTATTTTATAATTTACGTCAAAAATACGCAATATCATTTTCACTAGTCTAATGTATTATACATCTACACTAGACTTAATCTCTAGCGTAATGTATTATAATTTACACTGGGACTAAATCACTGGTGTGATATATAATAACGTCCACTAGAACTTAATTTCTGGTGTAATGAATATTAATTTACACTGGAAATTAATCTCTAGTCTAACAATTCCTATTACGATATTAATAAATATAAAGCTACATGAAGCTATGCGATAGAATTTACATTAGGGATTAATATCTAGTGTAATGTCGAAGGTATAATTTTTGATTGAAGTTACAGAAACGACAAATTTAGACGAAGGGATTTTTTTTCAATTATCATTCTTTACTTTTAAATATGTATTAAAATATAAAAAAAACTTTTATCATGTAAATATTTGTTAGATGAAACGTATATATATATATATATATATAATAAGTCTGAAAATTAAAAAAAGATACTATTATTATCACGGATATAAACATAAAGCTTTTGATGTCATCAACAATTAGTTTTGTGTCATCACATTAGAATTTCTAGTGACGAAAAGGATAATTCTATCCACAAATTTTCTTCTAGAATATAATCTATGTATTGAAATGTATTTAGTTATATAGAAAACTATGTACAACAGAAGTAATTACTATCAACTAATTGTGATCACATTTTTTTGTAGATTTTCTAATTTCTTTATTGTTCTTTTTTTATGTTATTGTGCAATATTTTCAAACTTTTTTTATTGTTAGACGCTTACCAGTGATTGTATCGTGTGTGTGGTATGTGCTTATCACAAAGACGCGCATTCGATAACTCAAATGATCCATGTTATGAAATTATTTAAAAGTTAATTTTTATGTGTAGTTTTATCGCTTTATATAGAAATATTTGTGTATTAATTGAATGCGTTAAATGTACAATAATTACATATGTAATAAATTCATCATTACAGCGCATATACGTCCCACTGTTGGGCTCGAGCCTCCTTCGTAATGGGAGGAAAATTTACCTACTGTACCACAATGGTCAGACATTTTGGTATAGGGTTCTATTTCCAGTTTTTCTTCTCTTGTATAGATGTTATACGCATACTATATCCATTAGTTGTGTTCTACGACACCCTCAGACAAGAAAGGGCGTGATGATGTTTATTGTAATCTTACTCCGTCACCACTCGGAGATAATAAATTCTATGTTATAAATAACTAAATGATCGGTATGAACACTTTGCACCATTACTGAAAGATTTATTACGTATATAACTGTAACTTGTAGCGATATGGTTATATATTTTTCGTTTATAATACCTACGTTCTTTAAGCTTGCGAGAGAATCAACTGATTATAAAATATATTAATTTGATATTATTTACTTATTTTTGTCGTTAGAGAGAAAAATAACCTTCAAAATGGCGTACCAAACTTAATTGTTTAACAGATAATACCATGTCTCTCAATCTCTTACGTTTAAATTACAGTTAACCGTTAGAGGCAAAACAATAGATTTTAATAACTACATATAATTTCCGGGGTAATTTGCGAAATAAATTCGGAGACAGTATGTAATTTTAGTTTTAATAATTACCAATAGGGAATAGAATATGCATGATTTTATTTTTTTAAACGCTTCTACTAGTTATTACATTACTAGAAATAAATATAACACATCCAAAATATAAATAATTACGCTAAAAAAATTTTTAAAAATTGCTATCATTTATGGGCGATGTAAACGCGACTACTTCAGCGCGCGTATTCTGTGACGTCAGAGTACTCGACACTCGAAGTTGCAAGGGCTGTTGATATTTTTAGAAATATCGTTTTTCGACATATCGATATTTTACAATGTATCAATCGGGATTCGCTATATCGATATTTTTATTATTATTACGATTATTAAATACTAGCAACCCGCCCTCGCTTCGCTTCGTTATCAGTCGCCGCGGCGTAGTGCCCGTTCCTGTGGGAATACCGGGATAAAATATAGCCTATGTTACTCAGTGATAATGTAGCTTTCTAATGAAAAAAGAATTATTAAAATCGGTCCAGTACTTTTTGAGTTTATTTGTTACATACAAAAATACAAATCTTTCCTCTTTATAATATTAGTGTAGATATTATATCTTATTTACCTTGCAGCTTTTATTCCTCCGAGTTTAACAGACATTAAATCTGAATTAAACGCGAAATACGTTGTCAACATATACACGTCTATTTTAGGAAGATTATCTGACTGTACTTTGACGAAACCGGTTTCAGTCATTGTAATAAGACTTTTATTCACAAAGATTAATACTTAAACACAGAAAACTAATAACTTATTATTAAATAACTGGGTAACAATACAAAATAATCACTAGAAACATACAAACAACAGCTTGATATCAGAAGGAGGAGGGCTGTTGATAAAATATCGATATTATTATTTAAAAATATCGTTAATACTGAACTTTTTTTTGGACGATATATCGATAATAAAAAGTAAGTATCGAGGGTCGATATTTATTTGAATAAATTTGGTGTTTTATCTTTTCTTGTAAAGTATTTATTCTACAAAATCACCGTAAACTTAATCTACCGTAGAAGCGCTGGCATGAAACTGATGATCAGTTATCACTTACTCCTAGAATTTGATAAAAAAAAAGCTCGGCACGGCAACCCCACAATGAACGAAGTTAAAGAGTGGTCATGGGCAAAATATCGATATTTTTTTCGTTATATCGAACTCCGATATTGATATATTTAAAAATATCGATATACCTATAGAAAAACTATTTTTTTTTGAAATATTGACAGCCCTAACTAGAAGACTCTGGAGGACTATGATGTCACGTTTTGAATAACCAATGCGGTGCGTTTCAGAAATTTTGCGCGCGAATCTCAAAAAGTCACTTTTGATAATTAAATTTAATTATTAAATAATGATAAAATTAAAAAATATTAGGACCTTGAATAAGTTCTCGCTGTTTTTTTTTACAAATTAAAAATTTTATTTAAAATATAAGGAACAAAAACGTTTTATTGAAAGTATTGCTCATAACTAGAGACCACTTTCTACCATCTTTCTGTCAGTATATGAATTCCGCGTCAGAAAAACATCATATCTTTTGAGGGTATCCAAGAATTGACCCATTTTTTTAGTTTCTTCGTAAGAATAAAAACCCTGGTCAGCTGAGCCATGTGCCGTCGAACAGAATAGGTAAAAATCAGGAGGAGCTATGTCAGGTGAATACAGCGGGTGGGGTAGAACTTCCCATTGAAGCGTTTTCAGGTTGGTTTTCACTGGTTTTGCAACATGAGGCCGGGGGTTGTAATGTAACAAAATCACTCTGTCGTGTCTCTTCTCGTATAGCGGCCCTTTTTCTTTTAGAGCTCGACTCAAACGCATCATATGAAGCCAATAGCTATCCCCCGTGATAGTCTCATTTGGTTTGAGCAGCTCATAATAAATTAAACCCTGCTGATTTGACCAAATCCAGAGACGAAGCTTCGAATCATAGGTGTTTGGATTTGCGCTCGATTTCGATGCATGGCCAGGATTACCCCATGATTTTCTACGCTTTGGATTATCATAGTGTATCCATTTTTCATCGCCAGTCACGATACAGTGCAAAAAGCCTTATCTTTTCTGCCGTTGAAGCAGTAGTTTACACGTTACCAAACGCCGTTCGCTGTCCTTTGGCTTCAATTTATATGGCATCCAATGTCCTTGCTTCTGGATCATTTCTAACATTTTTAAACCTTTTGAAACAGTTGATTCAGCAACTTTTAATGTTTTTCCAAGTTCTGCTAACGTTTGAGATCGGTCTTCATGGAGAAATTCCTCCAATTCTGTCTTCAAATTTTTTTGGTGCGGCGGAACGTTCTTTACCCTCCAGTTCGAAATCATTATTTTTGAAGCGCCGAAACCAATCTCTGCATGTCGTATTCGACAGAGCATTGTCACCATAGGTCTCAACAAGAATTCTATGTACTTTAACTGCAGATTTTTTTTAAATAAAGTAGTGCAATAAAATTCCCCGCAAATATACTTTAGTTGGCATAAAAGTAGACATTTTCAAAAATAATAAAAAAATACTTTGTTTACAATACAGTGAACTATCATACACTGAAATTTTAGGTTAGGTACAGTACTTCCTTGCAAATGCGTCAGATTTCGAAATTTCAAGCACGGAGTACTACTATTGCCATCTTTGATGAAACAGCGAGAACTTATTCAAGGTCCTAATAATTGTATAGGTACGTTTTTTAAGCAATAAAGATTACAAATAAAAATAATTTGTTCATTTTGGAGTTTCGTGCATATTCCCTATTGTTTTATTTGAAAACTCACGTCGTACCGTGATGTTAGGAATATTATCAACTTAAATACTCATAATAAATCAATGATTATTTTTCTTATGTCAGCCGTTGTTTTGACAAATGCGATGGTTATTATAGCCCGTTTACTTAAAATATAAAAACTTTTTTGTAAATTAAATTTTAGGCATTTTATCGCGTTTATATTTGATTTTTGATTGCCGGACGTTTCGAACACTTTACAGCGTTCATGGTGACGAGCGACTAAGTTTTATAATGTGTAATACTCGCGTAAACATCAGAAGTCCTTACACTACTTTGTTGCTATTTATCGCAACATCATCTATTATAGTCTAAAAATTTATCAATAAACAAATAGGCTAGATACAATAAGATTTTTCTAAAACCGACAGGCAGTTCTTGAGATTAGCGCGTTCAAACAAACAAATTTTGTCAGATGTGTGCTCGTAATATATTATAACTAAACGCAAATGACTTACAGTTATCATATTTGCAAGTTTCTATTCTACTTAGTAATGCGAGTATCACGTGATCCCGGGGGAGGGTTAATCTCTAAATATTAATATATTTATATTTGAAATGGAGATGTTAGGATGATGACATCTCTCCGATACTACTCAATATCCTCTGCCTTCTTCTATCTGAATTCCTTTTCTTGTAGTTTTTAAAGGCACCATGTAATAGGCAACTGAATTGATATAGGAACCACAAGAGTAATGGTACTAAAATCATAAACAATATGTTGATGAGGTATGCATCTGTCTGTGCTTTGTCTAGGAGTTCCCTTGATATGAGTTCACTCTTCTTTGACTAGATAATAGCTCGTCGTATCTCTTCATTAAGAGCGATCAATTCATCTTGAGTTTCCTTAATTGCGGAGTTTCTATGAAGTGTTTTGTTAACAAGGTGACTAATATTATTATTATTTATTGGTGATGAAGCTTGTAAATACAAATCAGATAAGTCACGTTTCTCCCTGACACCATTAATCAGTCTTATCTCATTAGTACATACCTTGTTAGGTGACAGTAAGGGAATTTGTTCTAAAATTGAATCTGCCTCACACATTATGTACCCATCTGTGAGACAGGACTCTGGATCCATTAAAAGAGGAACAGGAGGGTGGCTTTTATCACTACTTGGGGGGTATGCCAATAACAAACTCTTCCGAGGCGATGTATAACAGATGTCATCCCTAATAACTTGAGGTTCCCAATAAACATAATTTAATATTTGAAATTTGGAAGTAACTTTAGGAACTTCAACAGTAACTATAATTTGATGATTGACCTCATCAATGGCTTTAAGTTTGATTTCTAGGTTGGGCGTTATAGAACCGATATTATTCAGAAGAGGTACAGGTAATTTTTTCTCAAGCCAAGTTCTCTGGAGTTCAAGAGACACTAGACTCGATGGGATCTTCCCTTGCATTAATAGTATAAAGCTGTTACTCAGCTGTTGCATGTAAGAGCCAAATACTTGCGAAATGCGTATCATCAATTCAAACCGATCATACGCGTTGGCTAGTATTTGAGAGACTTCATTATTCATGTCCATTATATTACTGTTAGTATTAATGGTCATAAGAGTTACATTTGACATGATCTCCAGATCTCTCGTTCTAAGTTCATGAAGCTCCCCTAACTGTCTCGTTACTTCGTCATACTTCACGTCAGGGATAAAACCAAAAGCATCTGCCATCTCGTAAGCAAATATACCTGCCGATGCCACATAACCTGTATATTTGATGCCTTTCATAAATTTACCGTATTTCGTAAGTTTACCGGCACTTCGTATGACAGGTCTTGCAGCTCTCAGAAAGGCAATTGCTGATTTCCACAAGTTTCTTCTTTGACGTCGTAAGCTTGTTACATCTAGCAACTGAGTACCTTCATTTGACTTTTGTGGATATGGAGTAGCAATCAGCTCTTGGTGGTTTGATAACAAGTCCAGGAAACTCTTCTGGTAGTGCATCTCTACATTACCCAAAGTTGTCAAGAGTTCTTTGGATTTTTTAGCTCCCATCGACTCAAGATCTATCCGAGGAATGATGTCTTTAAGAACATCAGAAAGAGATTTAAGCTTTATAACAATTATCTGTCTAGAATAGCTATCTACAAGTGCACCTTTGAAAGTAGGAGAAGTTACTTTGATAATGTCTTTCCCTTGTTCAAACGCATCA
Source organism: Lymantria dispar (assembly GCA_032191425.1). Lineage (NCBI taxonomy): Eukaryota > Metazoa > Arthropoda > Insecta > Lepidoptera > Erebidae > Lymantria > Lymantria dispar. The sequence continues at coordinate 33,831,662 of CM063453.1, forward strand.
TCGAATGGAAACGAGGAAGACAGATAAACTAGAAATAGTATAGTCAGGAATGAGAAGAAATGCATTTTGAATAAAATCAAATAAAATAAAATAGAACAAAATAGTATAAAATATAATTTAGTGGATTAAATCAATAATTTGAATAAAGCGTAATTACTCAGGTCTAGTGTCCTGAGTAATTACGCTTTATTTGCAATATGTAATTATTGTACCAAAATCGTTACCTTGTGTTCGTAAGAGTTTGTGTCATGGAGTGTCATTCATTTCACTATTGTTAACGCAAATAATGAGACATTGCATATTTATTTTCATAAATCAAGTTGGCAGACAAACGTGTAATAGACTCGTTTTAATAAATCGATCTCAATTTTGACTGCGATCTATAACAAATACCGTAACAGTTGGCGTACTTAAGATCGTACTGAAGATTTGAGATAGATTTATTAATATGAGCCTACAGATATATTCCTAAAGATATCATCAAATATGCTTGGATTTCATTTAACTTGAAATATGTATACACTGTTTGCTTTTTATTATCATACGCAGTACAGAGTAAGGCATAAAGCCAAGTTTATACTGTCATCAATATACTTAAAATAAAAATTAGGTATATAATGATATTGAAAGGAATGTACATGTTTCATAGCCTACGTATTATAAAGAAAATGCATACATTATGATTTGCTTATATTAGATTAAATGCCCCAATTGTAGTAATAAATATAATAACAACGGTGAGAACTGGAACATTATGTAGGCATATACAAACGATTGTATTACGATACCGGAGTGTGAAGTGACTCATCATATACAATATTATTTATATATATATTCTTAAAATGTCTTCGCAATATATGATCAATAGTACATACTTAATTACAGTAAAACCCGTTTAAGACAATGTATATGGGAAATAATGAGTAATAGGCCGGGATCCACCGTACATTTTTTTATTTCATTATTAACAAGCTAATTTTTCGTGAGTATGAGTAGCTTTATCTTGATGAGACGCCCAACAATATCTATACGAAAACTCTCAATTGTGGCAGGTTTCGGAGGTAGGAGGGATAGAAGGACCGGGATAACGTGCCACGCAATTTGTAGGACAATATGACTGTTAATTTATATAAATATTAAATAAGTAAGAAAAGAAAAATCAGCTTGTTAGTAATTACTTTTGATGACCTCGTTATCGATCATATTGGGAACAGGGGACTTTGTGATGTAACCACAGTATTTGTTGGACAAATATTTTTTTAGATAATTTATATAATTATCTTGAGATATACCAAAAATCACGCTGTTAGTAATAAATTTTTAGAACCACCAAGTGGACATATTCTGTCTCCCTCCCCCCTCCTATCTCCGAAACCTACCACAATTGAGAGTTTTCGCACATATATTGTTGGGCGTCTCATCAAGAAAAAGCTACTCACGAAAAATTAGCTTGTTAGTAATCAAATAAAAAAATGTACCGTGGATCCCGTACTATAACGTATAATAATATAAAATTTTTTGTTGAAGTAATTCAAAGTGTTGCATGTGGTGACGGAACAAGAATACAATTCACCACCCTCCATTTTGTCAGATCAGATTTACACTGTTATATCTTAAATGGGTACAAAACTTTAATATAATTTAATACTTTCTTGCAGTTACTAATATTTATTTTTATAAATAAATACCTATTATTAACTGTAAAAATAAAAATATCAGTTACGTGTAATATATACATATATGCGATACTCATAAAGTTATAATAACTGATAACAACTTGTAACTTTAAGATAATAAACAATACATTTTAAAATAACGATAACATTTTGTATATTTAAATCTGCCATTACACAAACCGACTGCCATGTATTGTGATGTTGCTAAAAACTATATGTAATAGTGAATAATAATCTAATTATAATATTTATAATCGAACGCTAGATATTCATTTGTCATACAAATATATAAGGTGGTTATGACGGGAGAGGTCACTGCGAATTTTGTTTCAAGTACAGATAAATGTTTTGAGTTTTCACTTCTGTAACATTATTCTATATGTATAAATAAAAACGAGTGTGTTTTAGACTACACGACTGAAGTAAAACTTCTTGAACCCCATCTATATGTATGTATATATATATTCGCACTGCTCTCTGTCTTGCTCCTACTGTATCTTAGATATACGTAACGTAACTCTCAATCTTATCTATGGAGCGTTACGAAAAGTGTGATTGGCCGTTCGCCTCGGCCGATCACACTCTTCGTAACGCTCCCGTCACGCATTTACCAGCTACGACTACCTAAGTCAAGCGTACGTAAACAAGTTTTGCTTCAATATAATTATAATATGTACATTTTAATAACGATAATATCTTTTTATAGTTACATTATGAATTAAAGCGAAAGAATTGGGCCTCGTGAATATATAAGTCACGATATAGTTTTGTTTGTAAATTTATTACTTGCTAATGTTAGATATTGCACACGAGTTATATGAAGCAAATTAATAATGTTGATTGTAGGAGTGTATTTATATAAATGTATTATAAAATTTAGTTTAAATTATACTATGTTGAGATTTGAGTTTAATATACAGTTTTTTAATAAACGTCTTGGTATTCTACTATTGATACCAATAATGTTTTGGTTATAATAAATTGTGGCTTAACAAACTAATCGATTTTGTCACACAATAAATTAAGAACCATATAATTATCTTAAGTACCTGACATATAAAACAATCTTAAATACTAGATTGCCCGATTTTTGTATATACCTACATTGCCTGCAAGTCATTTCAGTTCGTATACGTCATACTGATGGACTTGAGCCTTCACAATAGGAGAGAAATTGACCTTAGTATACCATGCTGGTCAGACAGGTTGGTATAGGGTTTTCCTTCTCTTGCACAGATGTTATATGCGTATTATATCACTTAGTCGTCTTTTACGACATCCCCGGGCAAGATAAGGAGTGGTGAATTGTATTCTTACTCCGTCACCACACGGAAATAAATGTCTGTTGTAAGAGTTTTTTTCTGAATTTGTGTCATATTTTACTAGCCTCTTTTATATGTTAAAATCGAAAGGCAATCAAAATTACATTCTCGGACAATCTAGTCTTTAGAGTATTTCAGCTGTAAAATGATCGTAATTTATAAATGTTGTTTAAAAAAATCTATAACATTTTTAAACAACTACAAAATTAATAACGTACTGAATATGTCTCTTTGTTTAGTTTGAAATAATTGCGCGTAGTAAACTTATTTGTTACGTTATTCTATGTTAGCAATATTATTTGTAAGGTTCGACTCAATATTTACAACGTAATCAATATTCTGTTATATATTAAGTATTATACTTAAAGTCAACATATATCGCGGTATAAGATATGTTTGTTCAAGCACACGCTTGTTAATTATTCAATGTGAACATTATCGACGCATATAATTAGAAGTGCTGCAAGACAAGATATTATTTATATTAGGGATCATCCATAAAGTACGTCACGCATCAATGTAAGATAAAATGTGTCAAGGGGTTACACCCGCCGCACATGCCCACACTCGCATTGGCCGGCGTACACACTCATGTACGTGCCTGCGTCGACACGTGAGAGCAAATGCGGAGTTTGGTACTGCGCCATAGGTTTCAAATGCTGCCACTTACACACGGCTCGTGACGGCCAATGCGAGTGTGGACATGTGCGGTGGGTGTAAGTTTCATTACGACACCCTTCTAAATCGTATACTGTACTAAAATGCCAATTTTGAATTATTATTAAAATTTATAATATTTCCAACTATCTATCTCTTCAGCAACAACAGTTTTTTTAAACGCTGTCACACTCACCGAGTGTTATCGTGATTTTACTGTAAACTATTGCTACATATTTGCCAATTTTTGTGTGGTGACAAAGTAACAATACAATTCATCACCCCTTTTCTTGCCTGTGGATGTCGCAAAAGATGACTATGGTATTATAATATGCAAATAATATTTATGCAATAGATGAAAAACTCGGAATAAAATCCCATACCAACCTGTCTGACCAGCATGGTATAGTTAGTTAATCTCCCTCCCATTGTGGAGGCTCGAGCTCAATAGTAGGACGTACATGACCTGTGATGATGATGATTGAAATTGTAAAATATGTAACCAACTGTGACAGGAACGGGGGGGAGAGGTCAAAAACTTAGGAAATGTTTGTGACGTACTTTATGGATGAGGCCTTAAGTGATAACCGTGACTCCCAACATGATACTCATATAGTCCCCCGACTAATATCTTATGTTTACAAATGACACAAGAAGCGTAATTATTACAATCGTTTTGTCAATGTAATTAAATTTAGTGAAATATTGTTGTATTTGTTTGACTCATTATCGAATCACGCCTTTGATAAATGGTAATTACTCGCTAAACTACTCCTTACCCAGATTTACCATATTTGTTGCCTTCGAGATTTATTTTTTAAGATCCTACTCTATTTATCCTATAAATTACAACAATTGATCTATTATATATTCGATTCTAATTTATATATAAATTACACAATGTTTAACGTCACGTCAATTTGAAAGTTATTTTTTTTTTTTTGTATTTATTTCAATACATTTTATCTGAAATTAGCGGCAATTATATCGTCGTTTACACTCATTATTTAACGACTTATGAGGTTAAACATTACAATGTACCTATACTTATTGAAATGCTAGGAGTTACAATTTTATGCGACAATTTTGTGTTCATATTATAACTTTATTTTTGACACTTTAATCAGTGTTAAATTTGCAAAAATATCTTATTTAATTGTGTATGTAAATTATATATATACAGTAGAATCCGGATATAGCGACCTGTAAGGGACCGGCGATACTATGTCGTACTAGCCGGATGACGTACAAAACGGTAGGATTATTTCTTAAGTACATAAGTACCTAACCTACGAATACATAATTATGTACACGTCAAACTCCTTCGCGAGGGTTACATTTGATTCACCGCCTTCTAATCGGTGTAATATTGCACTTTTTCTTCAATTGTAAAACACTTTCGCTTCACAGAACTCATTTTGTCGAGCTTTAAGAACTTTTCATAACAAGTGACAAACACTAATTGTGATTTACGCGCGCCAATAAGGAAAGGTGAAGCGCGCGGGGCGGGATGAAGTTGGGGCGCCGAAGTATTGGTGCGTAGGTTGTATAAACAAAACATTGCGCGTCGTTTTAACCGGACGTCTTGTCACAAAAAATGGTCGCTATAAGCAGTTTGTCGTTTAAACCGCAGTCGCACTAAACGGTTATATTTTCTCAGTACCTAACTATGAAACCTAACTTGAGTAAACATTATCGTCGTTAAAAACGGTTAGTCGTTATAAGCGAAGTCGTTATATATGAATTCTACTGTATAACCCAAAAGTATGAACTCTAAGTCCTTATTTATCATATATGAATATATATATATATTAGTGATTTGTATTTAGCTCCTGTTTTAGACGTATTGTTTGTATTCTAATTGCTATTGATGTTATATATATCTAAATTGTAATAAGATATTTAGCGCTAACTCGTTAGGTTAATTTTAGTGTTTATATATAATTATTTAAATTATAATTAACTTGGGAAGAGGCTCGATATATTTTTTAGTTCGACGATGGCAACTCTGAAATCACATGCATATCATGTTTAAAAAAAAGTTCATTCAAATTTTATGTTATAAAAGGCTTATGTACACATTTGGCCAGGTTCAAATTCCCAGTGTCAGTTACTTTCCTGTTGTGTGTATTCAGTTGGTGCGATTGAAATCTCCTAATAAGTGCAATAAATTTATGAGTATTTGTTTGTTTGTATATACGTAGAGTTGTCATTGTTAGATGACATAATTATATAAAATAATAATTATAAGTTTACGTGTCAGCTAAATTCAATTTTATTTTGAACACCGTAAAGTCTAAAATTACAATAGCGTGTTTTGAAGTAATAAAACATGAACTACATCCACCACAAGCAAACTCCGCCTAAAAAACAATAGAGTAGTTCTCGCTTTAACACTGAAGAAAATAGTGTATTTTATCTGTGTACAATTCTCTCTGTGTTACCATTATTATGATTAGTGTTGCCACATTTAGCGCTTTCAATAATATTTAAGTTACAAATTACAGTTGGCCATAGTTAGAATTTATACAATAGTGTGTTAACGGTCTAATGCAACGTCGACTTACCGATGATTAAGGATATATAACAATATTTAAACTCAGATAACAATCAAATAAATGCCATGTATTTTCTCAAAATTTATACCCTTAAAATATTTACAGTTATGATTATTTTCTACCAATTTTATAGCCTGCAATAATTTCGTATAAAGATGGCGTCTTCAAATATATGCTTAGCTCTTCACATCAGTAAGACGATGAATTTTGAAATAAGGAATTATGTGTGGTGCTATCTTTTTTTTTCAAAGACCTACTACAATTAAAATGTTATGGGCAATATAAGAGTATTATAATTGTATTTGTGTCACATTATTTTTGTTCGTGTTTTAATCCTGAGAAATTTGTATTAAATTTACTTTCATTAATTGTAAATTATTTTAATCACACAATACCTCTTTCATTTTCTTTCTATACAACGCCTATTATATTTGACGGAAAATATACGTTTTTGTTAATATAATAAAATTAGAAAAGTATATTAGGGCGCATCACCAACTACGTCGGGGGCTAGCTTCTACATATTACTCTATAATCATTCAAAGAGATGATTGTTAACAGAATCATTTTTAAATAATGATATTTGTTTTCATATTATTATTATTTTTAATACACAATATTATAATGGTCAATGAATGTCCATACACTTAACATACCCCGAATACGATTAACAAACTTAACAGCTATAGTGTTAAACAAATTGTTTTGCTAAATAGATAGTATACAGGTAGAAAATATTTAAACACGTTGAACGTCATGGACCTCACTTATCTTTCTCTAATATTATAAAGAGGAAAGATTTGTTTGTTTGTTTGTATTGAATAGGCTCCGAAACTACTGGACCGATTTCAAAAATTCTTTCACCAATGGAAAGCTATACCATATATCAGGGAGTAACATAGGCTATATTTTATCCCGGTATTCCCACGGGAACGGGCACTACGCGGTTAAGATGACTGAAACCGAAGCGAAGTGAGGGCAGGTTGCTAATCTAGTATATAAAGCCAGCCAGCATAAAATCGCTCGTTTCTAAAATTTTGATGATATTTTTTTATTACCTTAGGGGCTTTAAAATGTGAATCACGTAGTAAACACCGAAGAAAAGTAATTTGCTTAAAGACGCCCCTGGTTCGCGATCAAATAGTGTTCCCGCGGCTGCAACGGAGCCCCGTGACTTAAATGAAAAATCTGGCCGGCATTTAACTTGTTAATGTGATTGGCATTCTTCTAACGGGAACTATTACGATTAGTGAATCATTAAAATCAAGTTATCATTATAATATTAATACTTTTATAATATCCATAACCAGTTTTATTTATATAGAGACAGAACAAATTCTGTGATTAATAATTTCATACAATACTTAAATGTACGGGTAGTCTCAAAAATGTTTACTTATATTGTGTCATCTTCATATCTAAGTATATTATGTTTAATCTAAGTCTGTTTCATTAATATGCAGTTGTATTTCTTGTAAAACCCGATATTATAGTAACGCCAATAACGATGTGTTTTTTATTTATTTTTCAAGTGTGCGTTTTATTGGAGCATGACATTGAATGTTTATGTTATAATACTTCACTTTAACAAATAAAACTTGTCTTATTATCAAACCAATACGCATTATTAAGTATAATTCTAAAACTACTCAATCAGCAGGACAGATGTTGATCAAATTTATGTGGTGGTCCCTCCAAAATACGATCTACCAAACATAAAAGAATTATCAAAAGCGATTCATAATTGGCGGAATGATCTCGTAACATACAGTCTAATTAACTAGAATTAGAAGTTGGTTAAAAATGCAACGGAAATTCATATTACGTCGAACGTGTATACAAATTGTGACATGAATAAGTAATTTATTTTTAATATCATTTATGAATTTAAAAATTGGATAATTTCGTATTATGTTTGATATTATAAAGAAACATTATTTATCTATTCTTATATAGGTAGAGTTTATCGTCACCATTTTTAATTGATGACCTTTATGTCAAATATAGTTTTCTAAAATCCTTTTTATATACTACCGTTAATTTAAAATGATATCGGGTTTTGCAGGTATGTGTAAATCTTATTTTGTTGGTGGCAATGTCTGTTATTAATATATGTACCGTAAGCAATAAAAATTTTAGTTATTGATGAGTATTGTACTAAGGTTTTTATAAAGCGATTCCCAAACAATGTTGCCTCATAACTCTTTGGTAGTTTAGTAGAATTTTTACGCGCCATTCATATGTGAAGTTTATTGTAATTGATAAATTTGTAGCCTAAACCATAATGGTATATTTACATATTGGTGTGGGTATTCCAATGGTAAGTGTAAACCACTCACGAACTTAGTGGCTAAAGTACCAATCTACCATGCCAGTTCTGTGGGTTCGATTCTCACTGTGTACAATATTTTGTGCGATTCACAAATTGTTGTATGTCTGTATAATTTGTGCACGTGTTAACTATATTTCTAAAATCCCCTCGCAATCTAAGGATTATATCCTTAGCGTAGTGTTACCATAAAAAAAGTAATGACATTTTTTTCTACCAATTCTAAAAATTAAATAGTACGGCAAACTATTATTTTTCGTTATCTACAAATAAATATTTGACTATTTAGTAACAAAAATTAAAATATCGTTAAAAATTATATTGTCTATAATGAAATTGTATAAATACGTAACTTTTTTCCTAGTTAACGCTAGATATAAATTGAATTCGATTGTACACCCAACCGAGTGCTTTTGTACAACTTAGTTTACTACGGTCCACTTGAATGTTTATGTTTGAATTACATCTTGTAATATATAAAAGTTATACATAAGTACAGTTATATACCTATATATCTTTAGCTTAGAGGCAAACAGAAAAATGTGAGGGCTGTCACATTGCAGATATACAAATTTATATTTACATTTTTTTTGTTTTATTGTGTTACGTCATCAACTCTTATACGTCCAACTGTCTTGCTCGAGCCTCCTTTATAATAGGAGGGAAATATACCTATTCCACGCTGATCAGACTTGTTGATATAAAGTTTTATTTCTTTTCTAGCGATATTACGTGATTGCGTTTCCTCGTGCTCTTTTACTATCCGCCAAGAGAGAGAAACATATGATGTAGTTTGTATTGTTATTATCGGCATAACAATACAAACTACATCACACCTTTCTCTCTCTACACGAAATATAACTAAAATATTTATTACGTAGATAAGTTCATATAAAGATTTATATTTGACCACCATAAGCATCCTGCTCTTGTCCTATTTAGGGATGATCGATGAACATCGATGTTGAAAGGAAAAACATCAATGTTTTAACATCGATATTGCTATAGGCAAAACATCGTAACATCGATGTTAACGGAAGCCATCATCGATGTTTTTAACATCGATGTTGAAAGGAAAAACATCGATGTTGCTTATAGGCAAAATATCGCAATCGATGTTAACATGGAACTGATCATCGATGATAATTCAATATCGTAACATCGATGTTAAAGGAACTGATCATCGATGATAGTTTACGCACTCGTTGATGACCAAAAAAAAAGGTCATTACAGTTCAGCCCCTAGAAAAGTACTGAGACTACTACTGGAAGTCACCCTACATATAAGAACCGACTTTGATTTCCTAAAAAAAAAAGTTCATCCCAATTTTACGGCGAGAAAAGTACTGCCTACTGGATATTAACCTCATATTATAAGATCCGACTCCAGATTTTCCTAAAAAAAAAAGGTCATCAAAATTTGCCCGAAGAATTTTATTTCTTTCTCAAATATTAAAACGTAACATCGATGTTATAGACTTGCGATAATGACATCGATGTTTTTCTAACATCGATGTTGTCCAACGTCGATGTTCGGTTTTCGATAAATATCTAACATCGATATTGGGCTTTCGATTATGACATCGATGTTTTACTAACATCGATCATCCCTAGTCCTATTTAATATGATTTGGTCCAGGTAAAATTAATCTGCTCTCATTTTTTTTCTGTCAAATATATTTTCTAATTTGTGTGACAGCCCTGACACCGTTTGACTGTAACCTTACTTGAGGTCACTAAATATCATTTTCAATACAAATAAGATTGACCGCGCGTCCGTATGTCTACTTGTTGTACATGTCGATAACTATGAGGTTCTACACACAATTTTGTATATAAAACAGTTTATCAGTGTGTAAGCAATAATAGCATTTTAAATTTTCAAATAAAACACTTGTGAATATAATTGGGTTTTATTTAAATTTACCATTCATCCATCATACCTTAGACGTCCACTGTCAGGCTTAGAACTCCCACATAGGAATGCCACTCGGAACGGTCCTGTAGCACTTGCATCCAACGGCTCTGCGTTTGTCAAGATGATGTCAGTCCACCTAGTAGGGAGTCTCATTACTCTGCGACATCCGGTACGTGAATGATGCATCAATCCGCTAGTAGGTATTTGTTATCCTACATTAAAGCGAGTAAGAACCGATTGGTACATACTAGTGATGTAACGAATGTCGTATTTTGGACATTCGCGAATGCGGATGCGAATATCTGCTGCCAACATTGGATTGAAATGCGAATATTCAGTATAAACGTGTGGCAAATGACGTTGACCCTTTAACTTGGTGGAAAGTGAACAAAGAAAGATACGTTCTTCTGCTTCCTGTAGTTCGGCATTATTTTCGACGATCACGGCTCTGTTGCGCCTGAGGGCCGTGGCGACTGAGGCCGTCACCGGCGGGGGAGTGCTGTTGGCGGTGTCCCTGGACATCGCCAACGCATTCAATAGTCTGCCATTTAGCTGCATCAGGGAGGCGCTCCGGTATCACGGGGTGCCAGCTTACCTGAGGCGGCTAGTGGCAGACTATTTGGAGGGGCGCAGCGTCCTCTGCACCAACCGAACAGGGGACGTTGTGCGAACACCTATGTCGTGCGGTATCCCACAGGGGTCGGTTCTCGGACCCATCCTGTGGAACATCGGCTACGACTGGGCGTTGCGGGGAAGCCTCCCGCCCAGCCTGGGCGTGATTTGTTACGCCGACGACACGCTCGTCACAGCCCGTGGTGGGACGCTAAAAGAGGCGGTAAGCCTGGTGACCTCAGGCGCGGAAGAGGTCGTCAGGCGGATTGGGGCGCTGGGGTTAAGGGTCACCCTTGGACAAGACGGAGGCCCTCTTGTTCCATGGGTGCCGTATGAGCCCTCCCATCGGCGCCTCGATCACCGTCCATTCGGTTGACATCAGCATCCGGGCCCATATGAGGTGCTTGGGACAGGTGCTCGACGGGCAATGGTGGTTCCGGGAGCATTTCCGCAGGCTCGCCCCACGGCGTCCGCCTTGTCGTGGCTTATGCCGAACATGGGCGGACCGAGCGCTACGTGCCGACGGCTGTACGCGGGGGTCATCCGGTCGATGGCCCTGTACGGCGCACCGGTATGGGCGGGGTTCCTGACCGTCCGACTCAGGGCTCTTCTGTGGCGACCACAGAGGGCCATGGCGGTCAGGGCCATACGCGGATACCGCACGGTGGCGACGAAGGCAGCGTGTCTATTGGCCAGGACTCCTCCGTGGGACCTGGAGGCGGAAATGCTCGCCGGCTTGTACCGGCGGGTGTTGCTAGTGCGAGTGGAGGACGGTGTGGTCTCACTAAGGGAGCTCACCGCCTGGCGCGTCGACGCCCGCAGGGACGTCATTGCCCGTCGGGCAGTCCGGCTGGAGAGGCCTCGGTTCGGGGTGCGAACCGTGGAGGCGTGCGGCCGGTGCTGATGCAGTGGTTGGAAAGGCAGCACGGGATGCTCTCCTTCCGACTAGTGCAGGTATTGACGGGGCACGAATGCTTCGCCAAGTACCTGCACAAGGTCGTTAGGAGGGAGAGTACACCGTCCTGCCACCACTGCGATTGCGACGAGGACACGGCGTGGCATACGCTCGAGGCCTGCGCCGCTTGGGCAGAGCAGCGCCGTGAACTCGTCGCAATCATCGGTGCCGACCTGACGCTGCCAACTATCGCCAGGGCGATGGTTGGCAGCGTCAGGAATTGGGACGCGGTCGCAGCCTTCTGCGAGACAGTGATCTCGCAGAAGGAGGCGGCGGATCGCCTGCGCGAGGAGCGCAGCCTCGATGTGGCAATCCGCCGCCGGCGACTGCGGCGGCGTAGGCGCGAGTATTTGCGCCTCATGCCTTCCTAGCCGAGGCCGCGGGTGACGTGACCGGGGATTAGTCCGTCACCTTCCGAGAGGCCGACCGCGTGTGGTCGGTCGATGGGAGGGTACCCCAAGTAGGGGGTATTCCGTCGAGCCAGCCACTGATGACAAGTAACCCTGCTCCGGTGGTCGGCCTAACGACGATGGCGACGTGCATCGTGGGTGGGTTGTGGGTGTGCGTGCTTACGCCTCTCTGTCGCCCTGGACGGAGTGGTGCGAGGAGCGCGCCGACCGCAGCCCAGCCCTAAAAAAAAAAGTTCGGCATTATTTAGTTACACCACCAACGAGTGTCCCCAGCGAGCGCATATTTAGTGGTGCTGGACTTATTAACACGCCACATCGAAACAGACTTGAAGCAGACAAAGCATCAAAACTACTATTTTTAAAGTTTAATATTCCCCTACTGAAGTGCAATTATTAATATGAAAAATATATATAATTAACTGTTATTTTTTTAAGGGAGAGAAATATTTTTGTTTGAGAATCTATTTTTTTGTTTGTTTAGGGTTAGACTATTTAATGCTCTATTGTAGAAGAATATAATTTTTGTTTGATAATTTAAATATTAAAAATATATCTAAAGACTGAGAAAAGTTTAAGAATTTAATTTTATTAGTTTCAATTGCATTAAAGTTTTGTGTTACAAGTTCTAATAAAAATTAAATTTTTTAGCTTTATTAAAGTAAAAGACTTAATTTTATTCTTGTTTGCTTAAAGTGTTAACTGTTAACTCTTATGTAAAATGATTATATTTATACTATAAATACTATAAACTATATAATATAGATATACTATAAACACTTTGTGATTATGATGACAGCAACTCATATTAAGCTTTTATTTGATTTTAATTATAGTAAAAAATCATAGATTATTTTTTTTGTTTACATTGCATTTAGGCCATTTACTATATAGTTTTGTTTGTTAAATTCTTATAACAGTTTGATTGTTAGGCTTCATTGCCCAAAGATAAATAAATATTAATTGTAGAAGTATTTGTAGATTATTATTTTTAGTTTTGTTCAAGAAGATAATTATAACATTAAACTTTGGTAAAAATTCATAGAAGATTATTTTTCTTTGATTACATTGCATTTAGGCCATTTAGTATATAGTTTTGTTTTTTAAATTGTTATAAGTTTGATTGTTATGTTTCATTGCCTAAAGTTAAATAAATAAATGATACCAATTGATAAAGTGAAGACCGATAATGTGATTACGAAGTTAAGTTATTTTTATTGCATTAAAAATATAAGAAATTAATGGAATTGGATTTTCTTATATTAACCAACTATAATTACCTACTTAAAAAAATTATACACGCAAAAATATTCGCATAAACATTCGCAATAATTTCGCGAATGCGAATATGCCAAAAACATGCGAATATTCGCGAATGCGAATATTCTTTACATCACTAGTACATACGAATATAACATCACTGCAAACATGTCTCGAGCGTACAATGTTGGTCAACTCATCTTCTATTGGGAATAATGTGTGTGCCCAAATGGCTATATATATATATACGTAGGTTAAGAGAAGAATAACGGCTATGAATTGGGATGGAATAAGATATCATTGTCGCTACCCCTTACTTAGGGACACGGTATCGAATAGAAAGTATCGATACTGTACTCGTGAGTAGTATCAAAAAAGTATCGTTTAATTTCATAGTCTATCAGATACGTTCATTGCAGGATTGTGATGTGCTTTTTAAAGTGAAACTTATTCAGAATCGTTGTGATTTCAAACTCGATGAAACGAAAAACAAGTCCATAGAGACACAAACACGTAAATGTATAGGATTCAGCCGACGAAAGAATAAGATACAGACTAATGAATAAAGTAGTTTCACTTGTGATATGCGTAATTAGTACATACCCTCTATTCTTTAGCTAAATATAACGTATCTAGTACAAAAGTATCGGTATCAGAAGGCAAAGTACTTGATACCAAAAAGTATCGATACTTTTTTCGTGTCCCTATCTTTACTTGTTCGTGGAATTCGTAATAGTTAATAGCCTAGTTTGGCAAGCGTGACTATGGTGCTATTGGAGGCAATAGATATTTATGCATAAAGTCTTTGTCCAGTTGTGGACAGCGAGTCTGAACGATGAAAGTGTACCATCATCATCCTGCTCTTATCCCAATTACTTGGGGTCGACGCAATATGTCATCTGTTTTGACATATTGCAAAAAGTTTCGGCAATGACTTTTATGACCGGCCGCCTGCCTGACGTCAACTCTCCTTGGGAATGTAATCGTTGACCCAAATGGTACCAGATGGAGTTGGTCCGGGTCAATCTAGGGCTCTTAGTCGTCTTTTACGACACCCACGAGCAAAGCAAGGGTTGGTAGTATTCGAAGCCGCTACCACACAGCACGATGAACGATGAAAGTGTACCATCTCATCTAAAACATATTCCTAAAAGGATAAGCATAGATGTGCCAATGACGCCAAATAATTTCTCGTTCTTCGTAACAAAGAACGAGCCCATTGCCACTATTTAGACGTATTCCTTAACTGCGAGCTTAATATTGAAAATGTGTCCGCGAATTTTAAATGTTTGACCAGTTTGGTCAAACATTTAAAATTGAACAGATAATCCCAACATCATATGTTGTCCGTATCAGAACCTAGTCCGTATCAGAACCTAGTCCGTATCAGGACCTTGTCCATACTAGAACTTTGCCCGTACCAGGCAATAATTTTGGTTTTGGCGGGAATCTGGAAGTGTCATGTGGTGTTCTTGTATTATATTCAATATCTTATGTGTTTTAAGGTGTTATATTAAATAATTTTGATGACATTTTATGTAATATATAGTGGCAGAGCTGCTGAAGTGTAGTGAATATAATGTAAAACTGCTATACATACCTTTTTGTTTCCACCAAAATTCTCAGAAGATACCCTTAACAGTGGCCATTACACTGTTGAAGGCGACACTTTGACTTACTGACATGAAGAAACTGATAATTTGAAAAGAAAATTATAACTCGGCACTAGCAAAAATGGCTCGTATTAGTAGGCAATTGCCAAGACAACAAAAAAAGAAGAAGAAGAACCGCAATATCTTATGATATTTAACAAGGCTGTCGGTTTAGAATAATATTAATTTTATAAAAATATCCATTTATTATTTGTTGTTTATTCTCTCTCATAGTATTTAGAAAAGAATCACCACACGGACAAATAAAGCTTAATTAAATCATCTCTATCTTTATATATACAGGCTGTCCCTAAATTAAACGTCCAACGGAACGTGGGTGGTAGATGACTTTATGACAGCTATGAAAAAAAAAAAAACCCATGTCACTTTTTCTTTTGATATGAGTATATTACTAAAAACGGTGAAAAATCAGACCTTGTACGATATTTTCAAGTACTATAACGACAAATAGGCCAATTTTGTCATCGGATATTTCTTGTTGGAAGCGCAAATAACTGCACTATCGACCACAAGTACAATTAAAACTAGACATGTTACAATGACATAAAAATATATACATTTGTTATGACTATTCCTTAATTTTTTCGAAGAAAACGTTAATCATTTGACTTTAACACACCACCACCCTGTAAAAAAAATGTACCGTAACCATAGTGGCAAGTAATTTCAAAAGTTGGCCAAGTTATTCATTATTCCAAAATGGTATAATACCTTCTAGACGTTAGCGTAACTTTTAGAAAAAAAAAATATTTTTGTGACACTGAACGCCGTCGCGAGGCTAGCCTCTCCGCGGGTGCCCGGATTAAATCCCCGGTCCGATCACCCACAGCCACGGTCCGGTCACCCGCAGCCACGCCATTTATTTGCATAAAGTAGATAGTACTAGTATAGAAAGAGTGACATTAAAAATAAAAAGTGACTTGTGTGATTACGATGCCGTTTTCTTATACAATCTTAGAATCCCTTTAATATGCATTTGATCTATGGAGAGTACAGATGCAATGATCATGCTGCAAGTAGATTGTATCGTGAGCGATATCCGAATACTGAACGCTATCCAGACCATCGAGTGTTCATTCATGTTCCTCGAGCATATTCCGAGTGCCCAATAAAATACAATAGGCGTCACTCTCCGTCTCTCTTTCACACACGCAATAAGATTTTTATATGAGGTCTAATAAAATAGAACAAAAAAATATACCTAATCATTTTTCATAAACTTCATTGTCTGTCACAAAAACATTTTTTATCTAAAAGTTACGATAACATGTAGAAGGTATTATACCATTTTGGAATAATGAATAATTTGACCAACTTTTGATATTACTTGCCACTATGGTTACGGTACTTTTTTTTGACAGGTGGTGTGATAAATTCAAATGATTAACGTTTTCTACGAAAAAATTAAGGAATAGCCATAAAAAATGTATATTTTTTTTATGTTATTGTAACATGTCTAGTTTTAATTGTACTTGTGGTCGATAATGCAGTTATCTGCGTTTCCAATAAGAAATATCCGATGCCAAAACTAGCCTATTTGTCGTTATAGTACTTGAAAATATCGTACAAGGTCTGATTTTTCACCGTTTTTAGTAATATGCTCATATCAAAAGAAAAAAGTGACATGGATTTTTTTTTTATAACTGTCATAAAGTCATCTACCACCCACTTTCTGTTGGACGTTTAATTTAGGGACAGCCTGTATATAGAAGATAGAAAACTGTTTCTATTTGTTTGTTACAGACTTTAAAATCATCCAATCGATGTGCCGTCAACGTGTTTCATTAGAAATAATCATCATCATCATCTCAGCCCATATACGTCCCATTGTTGAGTTCGGGCCTCCTCTACAATGAAAGGGTAATTGACCTACTATACCACGCTGGTCAGACGTGTTGGTATAGGGTTTTATTTCGAGTTTTCCTTCTCTCGCATAGATGTTATATGCGTTTTATATCCCTTAGTCGTCTCGTACGATCACCCACGGGTAAGATAGGGGGTGGTGAATTGTATTCTTACTCCGTCACCACACGGAAAATTAGATTATATTAGATAAAATTAGAATATAGATTAGAAATAATGCGAAGACAATTTTAGATCACTAAACGGTGCAATAAGACAATATAGATGGCACTGTGGTCGATTAAAAAAAAGACAAAGTACGCTTATCAGAAGTGAACTCAACACTCAACAAATAAAATGTTCTAGAAAAATCTAGAACATTTTATTTGTTGAGAGTAGCGTCCACTGGAACAGCTAACATACAATAAAACACATTATATAAACTAAACAACATTTAATTAGTACATCACTATTTTGGTAAGTATTTGAGTAGTTTGATCTCGTGTGTGAGCCATATAGCGAGCGTGAGCAGCACCAGTGAACCGGACTGATGTGAGGCCGCCAGGGGAGTCGGCACGTAGTACAACAGCGTAGCGATACCCAGACTCACCTGAAATTAAAAAATACCTATAAAATTGTCACAATGAATTTATGTAATCCATCAATATTTGGTGTAATCTGAATCCTCATCATAATATCAGGCGAGTGTTCAGGTGAGTCAGGAGAGACACGTCCCACTGCTGGGCTCAAGTCTCCTCCACAATAGGAGGGAAATTGACCTACTAATACCACGCTAATCAGACATGTTAGTACAAGGTTTTATTTCGAATTTGGCTTCTCTTGTATATAATGTTATCTGCACATTTAATTTCTTTGTCGTCTTTTATGATACCCACGAGCAAGGGATGTGTTGGTGAATCGTATTCTTACTCGGCCAGCGCATGGAAATCCTAAAGTAATATGATACACTGAGATCTCTTCAATTATATTCATTATTTTAACGTTTAATAGTTTTTATGTGTTGTTACAGTCTTAATGTACTGTCAAAATTCTCAAAGAATAACATTCAATTGGTTGGCCAGCGCCCAATAAAAGACAACGACATGATTCCCTGACAGATAATGAGTTTAAATGAAGCGATATCATGAAAAATAAATAATTGGCATTAATATAGCTGTTCCGTGATTTTAAATTATTAGATCGGAAATTCTATCCCTTTATACAATGATGATTTGTTTGGGGTAAAACGAAGACCATCCATCCATCAGCCCGTCGACGTCCACTGTTAGACTTGAGCCTCCCCACGAGAATGCCACTCGGAACGGTCCTGCGCCACTGGTATCCAACGGTTCCCTGTAACTTTCAGTCCACCTAGTAGGAGGTCGTCCTACACAACGTCATCAGATCGGTGGTCGCCGCTCGAGAACCTTTCTTCCTCAACGGTTATCTGTTCGACGAGCGATGTCCTATTGTCACAGAGATCTGTGATGTCATTTTTAGTATAGCTGTCTCTCTCTAGTTATTAAAATTGAAACGTTTCCCAACTAGCTCAATGGGTGACGTAACATAAAACGTCAAAGAGAATGCATGTCAGTCACTATGAAACGTGGTTTAACAAAAACGCATTTGATATGTAATAACAAAACACAAATGACAGCTAAACGTAATTTTGTCTATGATTAAGTATGGTTGAAAATTTGATAATTATAATTTCAGTTAGAAATCAATAATCAGTCATTTGTATTCTCTTTGAATTATCATTAACAATGCTGCGACCAAGACGATTGAATCTGTACCGACATTTTTCTTTGGTTTTTCCATTAGAGACTATATTTTGGACAATTTAGATAATATGTTTACGAAAAAAAATATGGCTGTACGAAGTTCGCCGTGTCAGCTAGTTTTTAATATATTTTACATACACTATAAAAAATAATCAATATCACGCACTTGTAACCACGCCATAGCTCCAACACCGTTGACCACCCTCCTAGCCATAGGAGACAACGGCTTTCCTCTCGCCATCAGCCACAGTGCAGTAGCCAACGCTAACGTGGTAGTACCAAGGACTCGATGATCGAACTGCACCGTCGTGGGGTTCTCAGTGATGTTCCTCAAGGTCGGTGAGAAGGCGAGAATGTCATCTGGTATCCAGTTATCACCCATCTTTGGGAACGAGTTGTATACTAGACCGGCATCCAGACCAGCTACGAATGCACCTGAAATAAGATTCCAACTGTTTTCATTCGCCTCGCGAGTCTTAGGTTCGAATCTGTGACGGTCACCTACAGGTGTTTTAAGTTACATATTTGCTTTGATGGCAAAATTAGATATCTCATCCCTATTTTTTTTTTTTTTGGGAGGTGGGTTACGGTCGGCTCACTCCTCGCCCGACTCCATCCGGGGCGACAGAGGGGTGTAAGCACGCACACCCGTAACCCACCCGTGACACGTCGCCTTCGTCGTTGGGCCGAAGCAGGGTGCACCGGAGCAGGGTGACTTGTTGTCAGTGGTCGTCGTCTCACGCCTGTATGTCATCATCTCATCCTAACTGTTACAGGTCGCACTGTTGGGCCTAAACCTCCTCCATAATTCGGAGGGTAATTAACGTGCTAAGCTGCGCTGGATAGATGTGTTGGCCATAGGGTTTTAACTTCACTTATCATTATTTTTATTTATCATTTCAGCTCATATACATCCCACTGTTGGGCTCGAGCCTGCTCCAGTAAGGGAGGTAGATTAACCTACTATATCACGCTGGTCAAGCGTGTTGGATTTAATTTCTTTTCTTGCAAATTATATCTCTTAGTTGTCTTTTACGACACCCTCGGGCAAGAAAGAGGGTGAATTGTACTCTTACTCTGTCACCACACGAATTTCCTTTTTATTCACCATTTCAGCTTCTTTTTATTATTTTATATTAATTAATTATTTGTAAGCAATTAAAAACAATGTTAAATTTACGCCCAATATGTGCTTAACTTTTCTTGCGACAATATTATATTGAAATTGATTTCTTACCTGACATGGCAGTGAAAAATGCCATAGCTTTAACAGAATGCGCTAAAGCTGTTATTCCTTTCATGCCCTGCACACTTTTATATGCGGCCGACACTGGGAACGGGCGGAGCACCCTTAGGGCACCAGCCACTAACCCCGAGTACAGGATAAAAGCCAAAGACAAATGCGCCGCCAGGCGATACTGTGATACTCTTGGCACATCCGACGGACCTTGGAAACGATCTTCCAGACCTGACTTTACCATGTACCAGCCCATTAGACCCTGGAAAGCAATATTAATAACAAATATATAGAAACAATACACACATATTCTCAAGCCATGTGTGTCCCACTGTTGGGCCTGATGTTCCTCCAGAATAGAAGAAAAGATTGACGAGTTGATATAGTTTTATTTCGAGATTTCCTTCTCTTGCATCGATATTATCTACATATCAACATCTATCAGTGATCTTTTACGAAACCCACGGACAAGAGGAAAAGGGTGGCGAATTATATTCTTACTTCATCACTACACGGAAAGCCAAGCCTCCTCCATGGTAAGAAAGGCATTACCTACCATACAATGTTGTTCAGATAACTTGCTACAGGGTTTTATTTCGAATTTCTTTTTTATTGCATAGATTTGCATATTTAATCCCTTCATCATCATTGCAGCCCACATACGTCCCACTGTTGGGCTCGGGCCTCCTCCACAATGGGAGGGAATTTGATCTACTATACCATGCTGGTCAGACATGTTGGTATAGGGTTTCATTTCGAGTTTTCCTACTCTTGCAGATGTTATGTGCATATTATATCCCATAGTCGTCTTATACGACATCCACGGGCAAGGTAGGGAGTGACGAATTGTATTCTTTGTCCGTCACCACGCGGACAATCAATCAGGACACCAATGTACATCTAGGTATATTATTAAATCAACATCTATGGTGTCTGTCCGTTCCTATAACCCACCACATTCTCTCCCCATCAACATTGGGCCGATTACTGATTCCAATTCCTTGACATCTGTGGAAAAAAATATAGATTGGCCTAGAGTTTCCTTGCAGTGCACTGGTCGTCACCCCAAACGGGTATGGGGCGGTACCGCGGTAGTTTATAGATCTGCATGTCACCCTACCAGCATCACTGACCTGGTGAAATTGGATAATAATCTGACCAAAAAAGGGGGTTTCCTGGCAAGGAAGATATCTATACAGGGTGTATCAGGTTATGGGGCAACTAGTCAAAAGGGAGCTAGGCAATGGAACCCATGAAAAAAATATGAAAGATAAATATCGATTCGTTAAGGAATTAGAGACATGTAAAGTTTTCAATTTTGTCATCGCTTTTTCGTGTAAATCCGATTGAAATGTATAAAGTCAATGATACTTAATACGCAACATATTCATACTTTGTTAAATGTTCATTAGAAATTGAATAAATCAATGATTACGTTCGCACAAGTAAGACGAACTTCGCTTTAAAACATCTGATCGGCCGATGACCGTTGACGGCTCGCCGCTGTTACCTACGCTCATTGAAGCGTTTGCGCAATTCTAGGTATGAATGAATGAAATTATACTGTCGAAGCTTTACATGCCTACATGTATTCTGTCTGTACATGCCTACATAATACGTAACATTTAAGGCGTAGACTCTTAGACACATTTTTTTGAAATCACTATAACTTTTATGTTATATTGTTTTTTGTGTAATGTACATTCTAATTATGATCTATGACCGTTAAACTACAACATACTGGAACAGTTGCCCCATAACCTGATACATCCTGTGTAATAATATGTATCTACTATAGACGTATCTAAAGATAACTTTAGGTGAGAAAGGTGTGGTATTTTTACTCTATCACTACTCGGCATTAGCACGGATTCGTTTAAATACATATCCACGTGACACATACCTGGGCAGCCACGAGCGCACAGTATACCCCCACTCGCACCTTCATCCCTTTGTCCAAATACCCCCTCGCCCAGAAGAACGCAGCCGGTAGGAACATGCAGGCCCCTATCGCCCTGCCCCATGTGCGGTGCGCAAACTCCATGTACCATATCCATTTGAACTCCGTTAATGTCATGCTTTGATTCTTACTGCGGAGACAAATATAAACATTATAAGTAGTTTTGAAACCTTATCCATCCACCTTCTAGTGCATCATTTGGGTGCGGAAAGTCCTTAGTTGGTTGTGAGTGGCTCAGAAGAACACTTTGTGGCGAAGTATGAAGGAGGATTCTGTCCAGCAATGAACGGCAAAGGACTGAATATTATAGATTTATTTAATAACAAGTCATAACTGTAAAACTTCTCGTCCAATATTCCGTGGTGTCTGAAAACAAGGGTTTATAACCGGTGTGTGTTACTAGTGATGACATACGTCACCGAAACGTGGTCTCTAAATGTTGGCTTCATAAAAAAGCTTAAAGTCGCTCAATGTACTATGGAGAGGGCTATGCTCGGTATTTCTTTACGTGATAAAATCCGGAACACGGCAATCCGTAGAAAAACGGGTGTAACTGACATAGCCCGCAGAATTAGCGCGTTCAAATGGCAATGGGCTGGGCACATTGCTCGTCGAACCGACAAGCGTTGGGGAAGAAAAGTTCTCGAGTGGCGACGCAGCGTAGGACGACTAGGTGGACTGACGACATCTTGAAAGTGACACAGAACCGTTCCAAATCGCACTCTCGTGGGGAGGCCTATGTCCAACTGTGGATGTCCACAGCCTGGTGGATGGATGGATGAACTTTAAAGCGGTTCTTGTAAAACTGTTAGTGATTTCTGACTTTTACTCGATTATTACACATTATAAATAAAACTAGTTTACGAATTTATATCGTGTTTGATTTTAGTTCTCGACGTTTCGATCACTTTTCAGCGTTCATGGATATGACAAACGACTAGTGCTTCGTGTGACGTCACATGTAGTGTGCGACAGGGACAATGCCATACGAAGCCGAAATTAGTCAATTCTCTGTTTTCAAGTATCGATGTGCAATATTTATCATCAAATACCGCATGTAAGTAATACGTATATAAAAGGCTTACTATATAAACTCAGGGTACTGTTGGTATTTAGCGAACTCTGTCTGCCATTCGTGTTCAGAGCGCGGTAACTTCTCACCGAGTAGTTTCCATGTCACCATCGACAGACCGGACTCTGTTAGCCTGGTCACGCCCCCTGGACAATACAGGAACTAATAAAATACACGGTAGGATGTACAATATAAGTATATCGTATAATACGTGTGGTGGCGGACTAACAATACAATTCACCACTCCCTATCTTGCCCGTGGATGTCGTAAAAGATGACATCATAATATCTGTGCAAGAGAAAGAAAACTCGAAATAAAACCCTACACCAAGCTGCGTGACCAGCACGGTCTGTAAGGTCAATGGCCCTCCTGTTGTGCTTAGCTATTGTACGCGATTTCGTCCGCATATAAGTCATGTGTTACGTCTCCATTAATATACATATTTAATTCTCATTGTTTGAGTTGTATGGTGAACATTATCGAAACAATATTTCACACTCCTATTGCGGAATGTTTCTTTGAGCTCATTTTCAAAATATTCATTTTTAGCGAGCCTCTACAGTTAGCCGCTGTCTAATACCTACTTATTTGTGGTCATTTTTAATTCGATAAGAAATCTACTAAAAGTATCACGGCCGCAGGTCGATCCATCCGGGGTAGTACTACATTGAGCAAAAAATCTACGTCTGAATAGTACCAATTTTTTAGTACACTGCTCGGTGAGTGAGAGAGGCGGCAGGATAACTTTTAGAGGGTGTTTGCGTGTGGCAGGTTTTAGTGGTGCCTTTAGTATCACCGAAAGTCGTTGTATGCATTCACATTCTCTTCACTTTTTGCTTGGTAGACATGGATCTATCCTCCTGCTCCTAAGTCCATGAGCGCCAGTAACACTTGTAATTACGTGTGTCGTTTACCAACAGTCATAAAAAAAATATTTCCTATTTGTAAGAGCGAAGAGCATTTCACCTTCTTTGTGGTTGAATTTCGTAAAATCCTCCTGTAGCGATTCTGTATGTCACAAAGAAAGCTACTGTCAAAATTTCAAGTATTTTGTTTTAGTAGTTAAAGCTTCTTTAAATAGACTGAGTAACGACGATTGCGTGATACTTGTTAATGTACAACCCTTTTTTTACAATATCAATATTTTCCCCTAAGGAGTTAATCGGATATTTAATGTATTCACATTTCGCAAAGTAGTTTTTAGTTTCACATTACAGGAGGTATTTTCCGTAGTGATACCTAATACCGATAGCAGATCACCCAATATTTCGTTGACCCATCCTTTCCCAAGATAATCATCATCATTACAGCTCATATATGTCCCACTGTTGGGCTCGAGCCTCCTTCACAATAGGAGCGAAATTGACGAGCACCATGCTGGACAGACATGTTGGTATCGGGTTCCCTTTCAAGTATTCCTTCTCTTGCTAATATGTTATAAATATTCTTTAGTCGTCTTTTACGTCGACCCACGGGAAAGAGAGGGGATAGCTAATTGTATTTTTACTTCGTCGTCATACGGAAAGTTATCCGAGATAATAAAATATAAAATTCATATCATGTTCAGTATCCGTGTGGTGACGGAGTAAGAATACAATTCACCACTCCCTATCTTGCCCGTGGATGTTGTAAAAGACGACTATGGTATATAATACATACATAGCATCTGGCATGGTGTAGCAGGTCAAATTCTCTCAAATTGTGGAGGAGGCCCGAGCCCAACAGTGGGACGTATGTGGGCTGCGTTGATGATGATATCATTTTCATATGTGAATGATATTTTAAAAACTTCTACACGTTGTAATCACAAGTAAACAGTTCGGGCCCCCTTTAGTATTGCCGCTCTGGGTCCACAAAAAGTTTAATCCGCCACGGTAAGACGTGTTGGCATAGGGTTTTATTTGGAGTTTTCCTTCTCTTCCATCTATGTTACCTGCACGTCATATCTCTTAGTAGTTTTACGCGACACCCATAGGGCATACACTTCTTTTTTCAGTATTATACCGACTCTGTTCATGATCACGAGCCCCCAAGTTCATTACTGAATTTTGGTAGAGTTGGGAACCTTTTTAATCAAATAAGGGGCTTTTCGTATGGTGAGTTGGTGACAGAGTAAGAATATAATTCTCCCCTTTCTTACTTCTTACCCGTGGATGTCGTAAAAGACGACTAAGAGATATATATAGATAATTTTTTGTTAACTTTTATTTGCCTATTATCTTTATAATCAGGTCACTTGTTTTTGTATTGCTGCATAAGCGTGAAGACCTATTATTAGCTTTTAGTTTTTATTTGTTCAATTTACAATGTTCTTATTAGCTGTTGGTCTTCCTAATAAAATAAATAAATATATGTGCAAAAGAAGGAAAACTTGAAATAAAATCTTATACCATTCTGTACGACTAGTATGTTACAGTAGATTAATTTCCCAATAAATTTAGGTGAAGGAAGCTCGAGACATTTATGAGTTGAAATGATGATTTTACGACACCCACGTGCATGAGTGATGGTGTGTTGTACTCTTACTCTGTCATCGTACTTTTACAAACTAAATTTAAGATTATGAAATGAAACAAATGTATTTCATTTCAAATAATTTTATTCATACAACATAGTATAATATGTATGTCATAAAATATGTTTCATTTGAATCACTTAATACAAATTATAATTATTACATTTGGTTATCTATACAGGTAGGTACATTATTTTAATTGCATAATTTATTAATTTTAATATTAAAAAGGTTTATATTATTTGTCATTATTGTACTTATATTAATGACACTATATTAAAAAGACTTATTTAAATTATTTCTCTATAATTTAACACTGTTTTAATGAATACATTTTAAAACTTTATTTCAATAAGTACATAATTATACATATATAATGTGATTTAATTTAGTTGAATACACACAAAGGTATGTATAATAAAATAAAATGTTGTAATTTTGATTTAAATCATCATTTCAGCTCATGTGTGTGTTACTGCTGAACACGACGAGGGAACTATACCACGCTGGACAGACGTATTGGTATAGAGTTTTACTTCTCCTGCATAGATGTTATATGCATGTTTAATGCCTTAGTCATCTTATACGACACCCATTTGCAAGATATTGGGGTGATGAATTGTATTCTTACTCTCTCACCACATGGAGAAAACAGATTTATATATGAATCTATGCCAATAAATAAAATTGGAGTGTCTCTTTGTAATGTCAAAATAATAGGCTTTTTTCATGCTCACACAGTTATGGGCACTATACATATGCCTAAAATACACTTTATATTTTTTAGTCTGTCTGTCTGTCGGTCGGTCGGTCTGTCTGTCTGTCTGTCGGCCTGTTTGTTTGTTCCGGGTAATCTTCAAAACGGCTGGACCGATTACAAAATTTCTTTCACCAATGGAAAGCTATAATATCAGGGAGTAAACTAGGCTATATTTTATCCCGGTATTCCCACAGGAACGCGCACTACGCAGGAAAGACGACTGAAACCGTAGCGGGTTGCTCGTAGAAAATAAAATAGGACTTAGATACATATACAGTGGAATCTCTATAACTCGAACCTCATTAAGGCTTAACCCTTACACGGTATCTTGATATTCGTTATTCGAACAAAATGTTATATTTCAGCGAGTTATCTGTTAGGCTGGAGCCTGCTAGATAATAGCACGGAAATTAATCTACTGAAACATACAAAATTAAAACCCTAAAGGTTTTATTTTGAGTTTTCCTTCTCTTGCACAGATTCATATAGAAATAATAATATATTATATAGTGCGATTTATAGATCGCACTATAAAAACTTGTAAATATTTTAGTCACGAGCTGTAAACATGCCTTTTAAAATTTATAGCAATTTAACGTCGAGCACGAGGATTAGGAGATAACAACACGCGGAGTCACGACTTAGTTGCTTGTGAACATTGTAACAATGACAGATGAGAGATCACCAAACTGCTTATCAGGTAAAACTATTATTAAGATAACCCCTACAATAAATGATCGCCATGTCACCTACTGTGAAGTAGAGCCCTCGGCCAGTAGTACCACACTGAGCAGAAAATCTACATCCGCGTAGTAGCGATTTGTTACTGCGCTTCGTTCACTCACACTCCCTTCACTTTCTTCGCGGTAGGCAGCGGCAAAAATCCATGAGCGACAGCAACACTTACCATCAGGTGTACCGTTTTTTCGTTTGCCACCGTTTGCAATAAAAAAATATACATATAATATCCATGCAGGAGATGGAAAACCTGGAGCTCAACAGTGGGATGTAAATGAGTCGCGATGATAATAATAATATTCTCATTACTATCATTGCACAATAGAAATTTTAATTTCATTAACAATCAGTCCATCAATGTCTATTGTTGGACATAGGGCTGTTCAATATGGGCATAAAGCCATAATTGCCACGATAGGTAGCTGACAATTGCACTTCGTGTTATAACATTTCTGGAAGAAAACTTCTACCTATTCATCTGGTGATCCCTTAAACGATATTTTCGACTTCCACGAGAACAAAAGCTGTGATTACACATTATATTCTAAATCAATAATCAATAGTCCTTTTTGAAGCGATAACTTCTTATGGGAGGGTAAACCGTTTCGTTACGTAACGGGTTACGGCGCCTGTCTGTATCGTCTCTCTTTCTCTCATGCATATATATATATATAGAGACGCTGCATCCATAG
This sequence comes from Lymantria dispar, assembly GCA_032191425.1. Taxonomy (NCBI): domain Eukaryota; kingdom Metazoa; phylum Arthropoda; class Insecta; order Lepidoptera; family Erebidae; genus Lymantria; species Lymantria dispar. Next base: position 33,859,630 of record CM063453.1, read on the forward strand.
GGCCGTTACAAGCTTTTTTTTAAATCACTACGAATTTGAATGCATATAATCAAAGCCAACTTAATTAATTTAAAAAAATTAACATGTACAGTTAGTATTCACTTGCTTCCCGTATCAGTAGTTTTCAATACCAAATGTATAACATAATATACACTATATAATAATATAATATATCCAGCTATCATACCTAGTACCACAGCTGTGAACACCATGCCGGAACAACCGAGGAGCCAGTAACCAACAACTTTATTAGACTTTGGTTTTGGTGCTGACGAACAATAACGTAACAGTGTTCCATTTGATTTGATTATGTCTTTTAACTGAAAATATAATTATCATTGAATTAGTTCAGTTCTATCGGTGTGGTGACCGAGTAACATTATAATTCACCAGCTCCTATCTTACCGTGGATGTCAGAAACACGTCTAAGGCATTAGAATATGCGGATAATATCTATGCAAGAGAATGAAAAGGTAAAGATCCATCATCATCATTATTTCAGCTCATAATACGTCCCACTGTTGGACTCGAGCCTCCGCCACAATAGGACGGCAATTGACCTACTATACCACGCTGGTCAGACAGGTTGGTATAAAATTTTATTTCGAGTTTTTCTTCTCTTACATAGATGATATGCATAATTAATCCCTTGTTCGTCTCTTGCGACACCCATGGGCAAGAGAGGGTGGGATTTGTATAATATAATAATATAATTTTTGTATAATCAACCTTCACCAAATACTATAAATACATTTTCTAAATTAAAATATCCACAAATGGTAGGACCGAAGCTTATTTTGCCACTGCCGACCGCCTGTGGACAACTAACCCCATGTTTTCTTAGTAAGACAATGATCAAGTCAAGAAGTTGGTTTCCTTACCAGGCAAAGGCTAAGCTCTCGCTATTTTATGGTCAAAACGGGGCCAAATAGGGCACATTATATGACCCCATGCCGTACCTTAATTTTTCAGGTACATTGGATGGGATATGCTCACAACCAGACCAAAAATAAAATACATAATTTAATCAAGATATAAGACCGTTAATTTCTATCAAAATACGGCTCAAAATTTAAATAACAAATTTTTATAGCTGTAGACATAAATCTCTGTAACAACGATAACTTGTTGTAGAGGCAAATATCTGTAACAATGATAACTTGTTGGACGTGACATATTTTAGTCCGCCTGTGACCTTCAACACTGTCAAGTGTTTGAAACATTGGACTATCAAAAATCAAATACAAATGCCATAAAGTCCATATAGATAGTTTTATAATGTGTAATACTCGCGTAAAAAACAGAAATCATACCTTATTTTCATACCATATTTTATTTTCATTATGACACTTTCAATGCCTCACTAACTTTTGACCATCTATACAAATAAATAAAATTGAAGTTTCTGTTTATGATGTCAAAATATTGGGCTTTTTTCATACTCACATCATTACTTGCATGATACCTATACCTAAAACCCAGGTTAAAAAAATTTTGTCTATCTGCCTGTCCGATTGTTTTAGGTAATCTTCAAATTGGCTGGGTCGATTTTGATAATATTTTACTACAAGGTAGCTGTCTATATAAGGAGTAACATAGGCTATATTTTATGCCAGTATTCCCACTGGAACGGAAACTATGCGAGTAAGGCGACTAAAGCTGAAGCGAAGCAAGGGCGGGTTGCTAGTTTTCAAAAAATTAAAACACTTACCCTAAGTCCCTTCCAACTGCTAACTTTGTTATGTTTAGTTTGTGTGATCAGTTGTCTGGTCACAATACCAGTTCTGTTGAATGCATTGCCTGTGCCAGATATCAGCAGCTTGCTCTGTGCCGTCCTCAATGATTGGGTACATCTACACAAATATGACACACTCCACATTGCTAGAAAAATTATTACTACATTTGAAAACGTTTTTACATACACTCCTCTTAAACTAAAGAAAATGTTATTTCATAAATATAATATTCCTAATACAAAACACAATTTATCTTAATATATAATTTTATATTTAAAACTTAAAACCTAGGTCTAATATTCTGTATTGGCAACCAAGATGTCTGTGTTGTGATGGAACAATACTGCAATTCATCACTCCCTATTTAGCCTGTGAATGTAAAAAAATATGACAAAGGAAGAGGGATATAATATGCATACAACATTTATACAAGAAAAGGAGAACTTTGAAACAAAACTCTATACCAAACTGTCTGACTAGCATGCTATTATAACCTAACTACGGAGGGAGATTGACCTCCATTTCCCACCTATTGTGGCGAAGGCTCGAGCCCAACAGTGGGGTGTATATGAGCCGAAATGATGATTAGCTAAGATATTGAAATACCAATATATTGCTAAACAATAGATATTAAATGACATTCATAGTAATTTTTTGTTAAAAAGGCAATAATTATAACTCCAATATTAAATACTTATTACCACATTAGGATCTATCACGATACTTTTTACAAATATCACCAACTGTATGGGTGGTACACTTCTGGGAATATTAATAACCACTTTGTCTGCCAAATGTCACGATCCGTGCATTTGCATATTGAGTATGCCTATATCCAACGGTGTAATTCGATAGGTAGATAGATAACTGGTGAATTTAATACAGTAATAAAGTAGCAAGGAGGTTTGCGTAATATTTTGATACCAAATTAACAAGAGATAATGATTTATTGACAACGACCTAAATAATTACCTGTAAGATAAGTAAAATCTTGAAATGAGCTATAAATACCTAACCTGTATACAAATTATTAAATAAATTATACCTAGTATAAAAACAAATACAAAATAACCTTCTCTCGCGAAACTATAAACAAAAATGATTACGTACCGGTTGCGATATTAACAAGGTAACTTTTTTTTTATTTTGCGTAATATGGGTATAAAATATTAGTAGTTACAGGTAGACAGTGTATCACCATATTTGACCGTCAAGCGGCATGCAAAAAGAGTTTCCAATTGCAGATAAAAACTTCTAAGAATTAATGGCTTCATAATCAATACATACATTTTGCCAATTTAAGAAATGAATTTACTTATTATATGAATTTACACTTACAGTTATGTCATACCTAAGGCTATTAGCTTATTAGTAATCATTTAATTATATAATGCCAATAATAATATACAATCTCAATAGTAATATACAATGTCAAATTAATAAATAATATGAAAACAGAAAACAGAAATATTATAACAAGAAAATATTAATTACATGTCAATCAAATCAATTTATCATTCAAATAATCATTGATTGAGTTATAGACTTTCTCTAAAAGCACATTTTTTATTTTATTTTTAAAAATATTAATAATAGTTATTTCCAGAATAGATTTAGGCAAATGGTTGTATAAACTTACTTAATGATTTCTTCTTATGTATATTATTTTATCACTTATTATATCTTAATTCATACAGCATACATACATAAATTAAATGATAATAATAAAAATGCAATAAGCACTACTGATAAGTCTATAAGCCCATGCATCAATTTGACAGTGACACAAAAACAAAATGCATTATTATGTCAAATTGACAGATTTGGTGGTTCTAATTGTCCATTGGGATAAGCAGAGAGGATAAAGCGTTTCAGCCAAGTCTTATACGATTTCCTTAACATATTTTTTCCATATTAAATAGCTTATTAATAGTCATCATCCATCAGTAAGTCAAGGCGTTACTATTAATTAGGCGCTGAATACCAAATTACAACAGAAAATACACATGGACCACAACATAGACAACACTTCAGCCTCTTTTATGACAAAAAATATCAGCAAAATGATTCAATATACCTAACATTATCATTAACACATTAATATAGTTCAAGAGCGTAACATGTAGGTACTCCCATATTCCGCCGAAACTTTAACAAATTGACAGATAGGTACCTATCTGATTATTATTTTAACTAAAGGGTATACGCGACAACGATATATCGTAGCAATCCGACTGCGCAAACCGTTTGTGCAGTTAATCAAACGTCCATAGAGCGTACACACGACAACGATAACTGCGTCGATTTTCGTCCACACTATCGATAAAACTGCACAAACGGTTTGCGCACTTATATCGCTACGATATATCGTTGTCGTGTAAACCGACCATTAGGTAATAACAAATTCAACTCTCCACCGTTTGCCATTAAGAAAAAATTAATTCAACAAACCTTTTGGTCAGTTCTAAATTAATGAGATTAGGAATAAGATTACTCATCATCATTTCAGCTCATATACGTCCCACTGTTGACTCGAGCCTCCTCCACAATAGGAGGGAAATTGACCTTACTATACCAGTCAGTCAGGTTGGTAGAGGGTTATATTTCACCTATTTCCTTCTCTTGCATATTATATCCCTTAGTCGTCTTTTACAACATCCACGTGCAAGATAGGGAGTGGTGAATTGTATTCTTACTCCGTCACCAAACGGACAAGAAGGTAAAATTGCTAAGATTTTTTTATTTTTTTAATCTTTATTTTTAATAAGGTCTTTTGAACACAGTTCATGTCAGACCTATCGTAAACCTAACCATATATTGTAAGCTTAAATATAATTAAACACACGTAGTTTTATGTGTTTACGTTAAAGAGGTTTTGAGTTATAGAAGGGTCAAAAGTGGCACCGAGTGGTTCTTATAATATTACACTCGGCGCTGTCTAGCCAGTTCCTTTGCTTGAACTTGGCTTGACACGCTTCCGCGTGTCTAGATGTTAACTAATCTATACCTACATTGATTTTGCTTCGCGAGACATTGGCCGAGTTAGAAATTCTAAAAAAACCCCATATCTAACTTATTAATGTTTAATTTATTAACAATTTTCTTTTAGATTCGTTCGGCACACACTCCGCTAAGAGATAATACACATCTACTATTTTGCCACAGGCCTCGCAGTTAGGCGAATTCACTTTTTTCATTAGAAATGCAAAAGCTCTCAGCAGCATGTGTCCGGAACGAACCCTGTGAGCAGTGTGCCTACTCTTGAAATCAATTCTAATTTCCAATCCGATTCAATTCCAATCTTACCAAACTTATATTTGGTACTCTTGAACAAAATTGAGAAAGAATTCTTCGTATTTGCCGTTGTTATGTTCACCAAATATGTCATATTTTCTTACTTTAAATTATTAATTTTATCGATCTCGATCACCATAAAGACGCTTTTTGAAACTGTGCAACATTAACAATTTTAAACTACGTCAAAATCACGTCGGGAGTAGCAAATATTTGATTTAATCGAGGAGAGTCGAATTCATTTAGTTCAAAAATATTCTACCGAATTTGATGCCAATCATGCGCTAGTATCGCTTTCAAGAGTACCAAATTTGCTCAAATTCGAGCTGTGATTGGATTTAAGATTGGAATCGAGATTCAAGAGTAGGCACACAGTGACAACTGTGCATTCTATAACTGTGCTAAGAAAATATAATCCCATTTCATCATCTCAGCTTATACGGCCCACTACTACGCTCGAGTGCTCTTTCACAATAAGGGGGAAAATTAACCGTACCTACCTACTATACTATGCATTTGAAGCATCGCCTTTATTGGATGGTAAAGGCACAGCTCCAAATCCATATAAATTTGTCTCGATAACGTTACGATTTCAAGGTTTTCTTCTCTTGCATAGATGTTTTATGCGTATTATATCCCTTAGACGTACACCCATGGGTAAAATAACAATTGGTGCATTATATTCTTATTCTGTCACCACGAAAATAATCACGTTTACATAAATACATTTCATAGATGGAATGTTATTAGTTTAAGTTAAGATCTAGCACACGGCAAAAAAAATATATCTATTTTTATACATACCATTAAATAATAATTAAAAATAAGGCTTCCTTATAAACAATATATTTTGTATTTGGCATTTTTACTTGATTTTATGAGAAACATTGTATATAAACATAGTACAGGGCATATTATAAATATAATAATCAAGTTTAACTTTCTATTTCCTTGTAATCGTTTGATAAAGCTTTGACATTCTCAAGAGCATTTTTAAATTCACTTTCTTCAATACCTTCACCAACATAATGATGTATAAAAGCACGTTTCTCATACATCAAAGAAAATTTTTTACAAAGACGTTCCCAAGCCACTCGCACAGCGGAGTTATTTGATACCATCACGACTGCTCTTTGTAAAGCTGCTAAATCGCCTCCAGGAACGGTCACAGGTGGCATGTAATTCAGACCTATCTACAGCAAAACAGTAAACTAATATCAAATGATACTTAAATCTCTCATTTATCCATGTGTCTATCAACGTCAACAGTTGGACACCGGTCGTTCGAAAAGGAGAATAATACCACAATCGCTATGTTTAGAGGGCAGGTTCACGATCGCAGCTGGTATTGTGTTTTAATTTGTCACGGATGCCACACACGATCGATGAATAAACAACTATTTGAATTAAATATTTGTGGACACAACATTGAAAATTGATGAATAAGATATGAATAATTATCATCAACCACTTAATAGATCTACAAACGAACATAATGCCTGTTCTCGTTGGGAATGAAATTCTTAAACTTCTCGATTATTATGCTTACATAGAACAACCACTTGAGTGAGAGTTCTTCTCGGCTCATATTCGTCCCACTTCTGAGCTCGCGAGCCTTCTCCCTAATAGGAGGGAAATTGACCTACTTCACCACGCTAGGTGGCTATAGGGTTTCATTTTTAATTCTTGCTGAGATTTTGGATTCACATGTCCCTTAGTTATGTTTTGCGATACCCAGCAGCTTGATTGGGTGTGGCGAATTGTTTTTTTTCCTTCACCACACAAATCCATTTCAGTTCATCATCATCGCAACCCACATATGTCCCACTGTTGGGCTTGGACCTCCTCTACAATGGGAAGGAATTTGACCTACTATTCCATGCTGGTCAGATATGTTGGTATAGGGTTTCATTTCGAGTTTTCCTTCTCTTGCACAGATCTTATGTGCATATTATCTCCCTGAGTCGTCTTCTACGACATCCATGGGTAAGACAGGGAGCGGTGAATTGTATTCTTACTTCTTCACCAGACGGAAATACCACCACCAGTTCAGTTACGTAGATCCAATTATGAGAAAGAGGTCAGCCGGAGAATTCAATTCGTTTGAGCAGTGTTCGTGGAGCTGTAAAGAATTATCCCGTCTAATTTTCCCTATTGTCTGAAAACACAGTTTTAGAACTGAGTATTCATTCAAACATTCTTATTCACCAGTGTGAGTTACCAGCTATAACTTAAGGCAACAAAACGTGGTCGCTAAATATCGGTCTCAAAACTAAACTCAAAGTCTTGCTATGCGCAGCATATTAGGCTAGGAATACCGCTAGGTGATAACGTTCAAAATAGGGCAATCCGTACGGATGAGTGGAATCAATCAATCATAAGCCCGAAGAATTAGCATGCTGAAGTGGAAATTAGTAAGCTACCGTTCATGGAACTAATAATCGTAGGGGAAAAGAGATTCTCGAGTGATGACTATAAATCAGACGATGCAGTCTGAGATAGTTCTGCAAGAGTTGTCATTAACAACGTTACAAATGGCAGAGAGTTGTGTGCTGCATAAAAAAGTTTTGATTGGAAAGCTAATCCTAGCCATCTATGTACATGTTACGTACCGTTATCAATGAGTTATTTTAAAAAATATCTTTTAGTATAATTTACCTTGAATCCAGTAGGTGACCATGGTACGAAGCGAATAGTTCGCATTCCTTTGATTTGAGTAATAGTCGAATTTATATCATTTGAATTAACATCACCTCTGAATAATAGACAACATGACATGTATTGTCCTTGGCTGGGATCACATTTTATCATTTGATGAGAAGGCTCAAAACATTGCATCATTAACTGTTGCGTTGTATTTGTCTCATGCATAACTCTACAAGCGGGCATGAAGGGAGCAAAGGTAATTAGAGGGTAGTGAATTCTAGGATATGGGATAAGGTTTGTTTTAAATTCTACCAGTCCTACATTTAATGATCCTTCGAATCTCATAGAAGCTGTCATGCAAGATACAACCTGAAATAATAATATATTTTTATCAAGCTTATGTTACTATTTAACGAATTCGACGTAGGAGCCGATTGTATTCCCAAAATGTAAAACCGTTCAGCTGGTGGCAGCTACGAATTATACCAACCCTTACTTTGGATCGCTAGAGACTATTAAGAGCTTTACATATACTTAGCCCAACTTTCATCTGATGTCATCTGGTCAACAATTGGGAATTTGGGAATGTCCCAAGGAGGGTTGATATTCATAAACCTATGTTGCAATATGTATAATAGAAACAGAGTGCATATTGTGCCAACCCCAAGTAAGCGGGATAAGAGCAGCGTGGTGATATGATAGAACACTTGGAATTACAAATTATATTACGATCATTTGGTATATAGAAAAGTTAGGAACAAATTTACTATTGTTTCTTAAATGTTTAAGAATAATAATATACTGCTCAGGTCTTTTATAAAGTACTAGAAATACATACATTCCAGGGGTTAACAACTGAGCAACATTTATTTCTAAACTTTTTAGAAATGTTTGTTGCTCTGATTCGGAAAGATATTTACAATTCTAAAACAGAGAATATTGTAACAAATATCTGTGCTAATAATTGTAATAAAATACCTGTGCTATAAGTCGATTTAAGTTAGTATATGTTGGACGTGGAACATTTAGTAAACGTGCCAATATATCATAAAGAGCTTCATTATCAAAAATAAAACAAACATCCTCGGTGTCCATACATGCATGCGTAGTCAATAAAGCATTGTATGGTTCAACTATTACTGGTGATATCTGTGGTGATGGATACACGGCAAACTCTATTTTAGTTAATTTTCCATACGCTTTTGCTAAGCCTTCGAGTAACAAAGCTGTAAATCCAGAGCCTGTGCCACCTCCAAAAGCACGAAATAGTATAAAACCTTGAAGTTGATTGCATTCTTCTGCAACAATTCTGATTCGATTCAAAGCGAGATCAATCATCTCTCGACCGACACCATAATAACCTCGTGCAAAATTACTTGCCGAATCTTCTTTTCCAGTTAGCAAGCTAGTAGGGTTAAATAGATGTTTATATGTACCAGTTCTGATTTCATCTGTAAGTATTTCTATATTTAGCATGAATAAGAAATTAAATGTATTTACTGAATCAGTTTCAATCCTCCTGTGGCGACAGGATACGAATACAATCACAATCACAAAATTCAGTCCAGGGTGCACCAGGAGAGCGGGGAACAGCTCTTTTTTGGGATTCTTATAACATCTCACTGCGATCGCCAGCACGCCTATCAAGCGTAAAAATTATGACATATCCCTAATATGCATGAGGGAGGCCTACATCCGACAGTGGACGGCGCAAGGCTAAATTATGATTATAAATCAATAAAATCTAATCATTTAAGTTCACTCTGCTATTATTCCAATAACCTTGGGTCGACTTAATATACGCTTTTCTTCCATACCTAGTACGTATTGCAAAAGTTATTGACAACAATTTTATGACCAACCGCCTCCTGGGCGTTAACCTTCCTTAGGATTGTAATTTTTGACCAGATGGCATTAGACGGAGCTGGCCCTGATCTATATAAAGCTTTTAGTCGTCTTATACGATATCCACGACAAAGTAAGGGTGGGTAGTATTTGTAACCCCTATCAAACAGCATAATGGAAATATTTAAGTTTAAACTACCGATTGGTGTTGGTTCCAAATCAATCATCACAACCCTAGGGACCACTTTGCCAGCACTAGTCTCACTGAAAAATGCACTATGACCAGAGTGCTCATCCGAGAATGCCAAAATGCCATCAGGTCTGATTCTATGTTCCAAGCAATATAGTTCCCAACACGCATTCGCTACCTGCACTCCGGCTTGCCCAATATGTATATGAATGACTTCTTTCTGAAAGTTGACAGGGCGATTTTATAAATAAAATACAACACTAAAACAACAACAACATTAAAAACGAAAAAGATAACATTTGCTGATATTTTCATGATCTAGACTTACAATGGCCATTTAGAAAAAGTATAAATTGTATAATTATAGTTTACTAATAATTTAGAATACAATTTTTTTTTACTATTTTATTTTATTACATTTTAACAATATTATAATTAATATGTACTTACAAATAAAATAATCATACGTCAAGTTGTATAAGTAGTTTGACGTTGCCATAATCCAAGTAAACCTAAAATCTACATGGTCTATAAATTAAAAAAAGTAATTACATCCATACTAATATTATAAATGCGAAAGTAAGGATGTTTGTTTGTTTGTAACGCTTTCACGCTTAAACCACTAAACCGATTTCAAAAATTCTTTCACCAATACATATATTGAAATACTAGCAACCCGCCCTCGCTTCGCTTCGGTATCAGTCGCTTAAACCCGCGTAGTTCCCGTTCCTGTGGGCATACCGGGATAAAATATAGCCTATGTTACTCCCTGATATTATAGCTTTCCATTGGTGAAAGAATTTTTGAAATCGGTTCGGTGGTTTAAGCGTGAAAGCGTTACAAACAAACAAACAAACAAACATCCTTACTTTCGCATTTATAATATTAGTATGGATGTATTGGAAGATTCCCCAAACACAAGTAGTGATTTTGTTAATTACACTAAATTATAATATGGGAAAATGTGGTGACGATTATCTGTGTGGTGACGAAGTAACATTACAATTTGTCATTGCACCCTCTTTCTTGCCCATGGGTGTTGTAAGAGACGACTAAGGGTTGTAATATGCATATAACAGGAATCTCAAAATAAAACCCTGTACTAACACGTATGAGCAGCGCGGTATAGTAGGTCCATGGAAGCAATAAGTACTACGTACAACAGGAATGAGCTCTGTCTGTGCATCTTGCAGCTAAAACAAAGAAAATAAAACCTTATGTCAAGGACGTAAGAGTCTTGTCGCGCGCAAAATAAAAATGAAGCCGAGTGAGAAGGCAACCACTGTACCCTGTGTCCCGTTCTAACAGTGACTTAGAGTTGCCAGAGTTAAGTTGGTAGAAAAATAAGCGATTTATGTAATGTAATGAAGTAAAAACATTTACTTCTAAAATGTTTCTAAATATAAATAATAATTTATTACCGACATGTTAAACCAATATTATTTGTTGCTACGTGCAAAACCTTATTAACACAAAAATGTTGCGATTGGCGTATAGGTTTTCTTTTATTTGTATGAAATACGGACACCTGACCTGACAACCCCACATGAAATTTTTAAACATAATTTGTGAATGAAGAATTACGGTGACCATGCTATCCAGTCCTAGTTCAAGAACAAATAAATACCTCCTCTTCTTCTTCATCTTGCTCTTATCCCAATTACTTGGGGTCGACGCAATATGTCATCGGTTTTGACATATTGCAAAAAGTTTCGGCAATGACTTTTATGACCGGCCGCCTGCCTGACGTCAACCCTCCTTGGGAATGTAATCGTTGACCCAAATGGTACCAGATGGAGTTGGTCCGGGTCAATCTAGGGCTCTTAGTCGTCTTTTACGACACCCACGAGCAAAGCAAGGGTTGGTAGTATTCGAAGCCGCTACCACACAGCAACAACAAATAAATACCTATGCATTTTTTATTCCTTTCGATATTAAAATTACTTTGTTTCAATTTCAGATTTCCTAAAAATCTTAATATTAAGGAAATATGGATAAATATTATACCCATGTATTATATACCCATAGGTGGGCACAGTTAATCCAAAAATTAACTTCGTTAATCGTTAATTAAAATATCAACTTCGATAACCGTTAAAGCGTTAAATTCGCGAAAATTTAATGCAAGTTAAAGTTAACGTTAAAAGTTAACCATTTAAGACTTACTATTTTTTACTTAGACTTAGGTATTATTTAGACTATACTGTTTGCGTGCCTGTGTGGCGACGGAGGAGTAAGGGTCGGTATACACGACAATGATATATCGTAGCGATTCGACTGCGCAGACAGTTTGTACAGTTTTATCGATAGTGTGTACGAAAATCGTCTTAGATTTTTCTAGTGGCGCAAACGACCGCGGTAGCTTCAAAATTATAAGTCGAAGCAATCGTTCAATTCGTTCGCAATGCTTGCTGTAGGTGCAAATCAACATATCGCAAGACTATCGCAAGAAGTAATAATATGTGGTGTGTGTCACGTGGACAGAGCAGCGCCTTGAACTTGACTAATGTAACGGACTAAAGTTAACGAAAGTTCAGTTTAACAGAAGTTAACAAGAGCGTTAACATTTTTTGAAGTTAACTTAAAAGTTAATCCGTTAACCAAAATTCGTTAATTAACGTTTAACGGATTAACGAGTTAATGCCCACCTCTGTATATACCATTGTATTATATAATATTTCGAATGGCATCACACTGGAACTATTAAAAAGCATGTTGTAAGATGTAATTTTATTTAAGTGAAATTAGAAAAATTCATAAAAAATAGACAATTCCACTGATTTTCTTGCCGGGTCTTCTCAGTGCGGTCGCGTTCCGATCCGGCGGTAATTTTAAGAAAAAATGTAAAAAAGAATGACAATTTGTAAGTGCCCCCGCTGGGTTTATACATAATAAATGATTTGAATTTGAAAAATTGAAGCCGAGTGAGAGCTCAGTAAAAGGCTTATTCCACTACACGATATTCAGGGCCCTAACTTAGTAGGAGTGCTCTACAACAGCTAAATTGTGAAACCTGTTTCACCTGTTTCAGTTATAGCGAAATAACAGTTTCAAAAAACAGTTCCAAAATAACAGCCTGTTGTGCTGTTTATCGTAATAAAAGTTTATCGTAATTTTATCTCAGTCCAGCTGCATGTCGTGTCGTGTCCCACAAGCACCAGTCGATAAATACCTACCTATAGGACGCGAGTGTGAAAAGCAAGCAAAAACAGCAAATGTATAGTGCCGCAAAGGGCAAATTTATCATTAGCATCTTTGATTAAAATCCATCTGAAGCAATGATCTGCTGACGTCAGATCATAAATATTTTTTTTATAATTATTGTCCTTAAATCATATTTCAATATGGTCACCATCGCCAGAGAGGGATAAAAGGTACAGTTATTGAGCTCTCGCTCAGCTTCAATTTTGCGATAACAGCTCATTCCTGTTGTACGTAGTACTTATTACTTCCATGAGTAGGTCAATTTCTTTCCTATTGTGAGACTCTAATTTAACCCAACATTGGGACGTATATAAACTGTAATGATAATGTCAAAATGAAAATTTGTTGCCCAATATCACTAGTACTTTTCAAAATTTTCGCTAATGTTAAGACACAAATTAGTTCAAATATCTTTAAATCTTTATGAAACGAACTTGGTCTTTTTTCAAATAATATAATTTAGAAAACATTTATTTGCCTACTTTTATGCCTTTATCACTGAATGCGTAAGAAGTTGCTAATCGCCATTATTGGAGACCTTTTATAGTCCTATTATCTAAGTTTAAACCAGAAATGGATAATAATAATACGTGATCAATTTTTATAACCCACTCCTAGGGACACGATATCGAACAGAAAGTATTGATCTGATACTGTACTCATGAGTAGTATAGTATCGAAGAAAAAGTATCGTATTTAATAAAGTATCGAAACAAAAGTATCGGTACTCCAAAGTATCGAGTACTGAGTACTTTTGCCTGGAATCTGTCGTGATGAGCCTTTTTTTTTAGTAACTGATCGTCTGTGAACGGATTAAAATATTGCGAGCCACATTTTAGAAGGTTCATTCCGTTTGAACTAGATGGCGTTACCATAAATATAAGCTGTAAGGTCAAGTTTCAGATGGATACTCGTTCACTACTATTTATTCGATACGATACCGCCCAAAAAGTACTCATTGAATAAAAGTATCGAATGCAAAGTATCGAGTACAAAAGTATCGGTATCGAAAGGAAAGTACTCGATACCTAAAAGTATCGATACTTTTTTCGTGTCCCTACCGGCTACCCACTCCTCTGCATTGTCATATGATATGGGTGGCCACCGATGAGGGAGAGTTATAAACTGTAAAAATGGGTTAAATAGTATGGTAGTATTTTTATACTATGCTTTATATTTGCCTATATGGGGAAATTTTGAGAATTCAATGACCACCCTATGTCAAGGTCACTAACCTCTATGATAAGAAGTAATAAGAACAACACAAACAAGATTTACACTTGGAATATTCGTTTTATTTTGTTGCTTTCGTTAGCTAACTACATAATTTTGTTTCATATTCAAGTGCTTTCTTATTATTTGTCATTTTTATTACATATTATTTGTTGTCCTTGGCCAATAGTGTATCACACCAGCAGATAACAAATTCGAAACATAAATACAAGTGTCTTACGTACCTACGTACTCGCCTGCTCAGTTTTTAATTCTCTTATATAACTAGTGACCATATCTACGTTAGTGATTAGTGATAAGACAACTTTAACACCGGACATTTTATTTTAAGTGTTATTAGTTGAAAATAAACATGAATTTCGCCGGCAAAGTAGTAATAGTCACCGGTGCAAGCTCTGGCATTGGGGCAGCAACTGCCGTATTCTTGTCAAGATTGGGAGCGAAACTATCTTTGACTGGCAGAAACGTCGAGAACTTGCTCAAAGTGAGTAAAGACTGTGAAACCAATACTTCTACATTCTCCGTTCAAGCTGATTTGACAAAAGAGTCTGACATAGAAAGTATCGTAAAGAAAACCATAGATCATTATGGACAATTAGACGTACTCATTAACAATGCCGGAATAATTGAAACAGGCACCATTGAAACTACATCATTAGCTCAGTATGACCGTTTGATGAACACCAATGTCCGTTCCATATATTATTTAACTATGTTGGCTGTACCACACCTGTTGAAGACAAAAGGGAATATTGTTAATGTATCAAGTGTCAATGGTATTAGATCTTTTCCTGGTGTACTCGCTTACAATATATCTAAGGCCTCTGTAGATCAGCTTACAAGATGTGTAGCTCTAGAATTGGCTCCTAAAGGGGTTAGAGTGAACTGTGTAAACCCTGGGGTTATTTTAACAGAGCTTCAGAAACGTGGTGGTTTAAATGATGAGCAGTATGCTGCATTCCTGGAGAGAACGAAGGATACTCATGCTTTAGGTCGTCCAGGCAAGCCGGACGAGGTAGCTGCCGCTATTGCTTTCTTGGCCAGTGATTTGGCAAGTAATATTACTGGTGCAAGTGTGCCAGTTGATGGTGGCCGTCATGCCATGTGCCCACGATAAATAACATTTTTATATCCTCATTTTTTAAGATTTCTTTTTTGATTTATATTAATTAAGCAAATTGTTTTTATAACTGCATTTATTCTGAGTTATTGTTAAAAAGTAAATATGTATAACTAAGTTTGAGTTTGTACACTTAGGCAACTATTTTGTTTTTTTTTTGTAAAGTTTTATTTGTTATGTAATATAACTTTGGTACTCAATTTGGTATATTTTTAATTATGGTGTTAGTAATATATCCATGCATTGGATCTCGTGGAATATATATTCATCATGGACTCACAAGACAGTACAACTGTGTGCCTACAAATACTACCAACAACTCTAATCATTGTTGTGGCTCTTGTAAAAGACCAATGAGAGCTTCCATCAACCTTGGCCAACTCTATTTAATATAGTGTGGTCAACAATTACATTTGTGTTGATGACAGAACATATAACAGTGGCGGATTAACACATTTGCCGCCTGTAGGCTATTCAAATTTTGCCGCCCCTTCTGACCTCTGCATTGCAATACTCTTTTTTTAGGCGGCAGACCATGAAGCGTTGCTCACCATCAGATCTGTCCGGGTCGGCGAACAAGTTCATAACCCGCCAGGCGCTAAAAGGGTGGGCCACCAGTGCCCTTGTCATAAATGACCTATCCAGGCGGGTTACCTTTTCGGGTACCGTCTCTAGCCTACGCCCCAGCGGTGCCACTGTGAGTGCCGTCGGGGCGTCACCCTCACATAAACCTCTCCTCAATTGACCAGACTACTCGCCGGTCCAGTCAACCACCGCCACTGCTAGGGTGGCATTAGTCGCCCAAACCGCCGGCAGCGGATCGTGTCGTCCCGCTTACGCTCTGCCGCTTCCTTCAGCGAGACAACTTCATCGCAGAAAGCTTTCCAATTCCGGACGCTATCTACCATGACTCTTGCGATGACCAACAGCATGAGGTCGGCGCCGACGGTTGCGACGGATCTGCGGTGCTACTGAGGCCAGGTCATGCAGACCTTGAGCGTATGCTGCGCCGTGTCCTCTTCGTAACCGCACTGTTGGCAGGATGGAGTCGACTCCCTCCTCGCTACTTTGTGTAAGTACTTGCCGAAGCAACATCTGCACCAGTCGGAGCTCTTTCCGATGCTTCCGGTGCAGATGCTGTCGGGGCACGAAACTCCGTGCCGCACTCCATCCACTCAGTCAGCACCGGCCGGAGAGTTTCCATGCTCCTGTATAGAGGACTCTCCAGCCGTATCACCTAACGGGCAATGACGTCCCAGCAAGCGTCCTCGCGCCAGGTGGCCGCCTCACTGACACATCGATGCGCTGTTCACGCGCCTGTATCATCCGCACGTGAAGCTCGGCGAGAATCTCCGCCTCCAGGGGGCGTTCCAGCCGGACGGTCAGATGGCCTCGCTCACACGAGTGCATCGTATTGTGCGTGCTTACGCCCCTCTGTCGCCCTGGACGGAGTGGTGCGAGGAGTGGACCGACCGTAACCCACCCAAAAAAAGAAAAAGAGGCTGAATAATTATCCAAAAAAAACTGTCTACGCAAAGACATACCTATAGTATAAAAAAAGTATTAGCTGATTGAAAAATGTCAAATTCCCCACTATGACGGGTTAAGTTAAAAATTAGTGAAATCTAATAACGTTTAGGTATTTATTTATATCGGGGGTGCGAGCGGAGGACGGTGTGGTCTCTGTAAGGGAGCTCACCGCCTGGCGCGTCGACGCCCGCCGAAACGCCATTACCCGTTGGGCAGTCCGGCTGGAGAGGCCTCGGTTCGGTGTGCGGACCGTGGTGGTCTTCCGGCCGGTGCTGATGCAGTGGTTAAAACGGCGGCACGGGCGCCCTCCTTCCGACTGGTACAGGTTTTGACGGGGCATGGATGCTTCGCCAAATACCTGTACACGGTCGTTAGGAGGAAGAGTACATCGTCCTACCACCACTGCGATTGCGACGAGGACACGGCGCAGCATACGCTCGAGGTCTGTGCCGCTTGGGCAGAGCAGCGTCGTGAACTCGTCACAATCATCGTCGCCGAACTGACGCTGCCGACCATCGCCATGCTCGACAACGTCGGGAACTGGAACGCGGTCGCAGCCTTCTGCGAGACAGTATTCTTGCGGAAGGAGACGGCGGACTGCGTGCGCGAGGAGCGTCTCCTGGACGACGCGAGCCGCCACCGGTGGCGCATCAGACGCTGCGGCGGCGCAGGCGCGACTACCTGCGCCTGATGCCGCCCAGCTGAGGCCGCGGGTGACTGGACCGGGGAATTAGTCCATTACCCCCCGAGAGGCTGACCGCGTGAGGAAACACCGACGTTCTCCCTGAGGGGGGGGGGGACGTCGGTCGATGGGAGGGTACCCCTAAAGGGGGTATTCCGTCGTGCCGACCACTGACGTCAAGTCAGCCTGATCCGGTGGTCGGCCCAACGACGAAGGTGACGTGTCACGGGTAGGTTACGGGTGTGCGTGCTTACGCCCCTCTGTCGCCCCGGACTGAGTGGTGCGAGGAGGGCACCGACCGTAAAAAAAAAAGGTAGGTATTTATTTATTTTTTATTTCTGTAAAATAAAAATGTTTTGGGGCAAATTTGCCGCCCCCAAAATCTGCCGCCCTAGCCTACTCAGCCTTGTGGTAAATCCGTCACTGAACATATCCGTGTGGTGACGGAGTAAGAATACAATTCACCACTCCCTGTCTTGCTTCTGGATGCTGTAAACGACGACTAAGGGCTGTAATAAGTCTATAACATCTATGCTAGAGAAGGAAAACTCGAAAGAAAACCCTATACCAACCTATCTGACCAGCATGGTATAGTAAGGTCTGTTTCCCTCTTATTGTGGAAGAGGCTCGAGCCCAGCAACGGGACTTATATGAGTTGTGTTGATGACGGAAATCCAGCCGGTCATAAAACTAAAGCCAAAACATTTGCAATACATATGATGGTAGAAGACTACCTATTACATATGTCGACTACAAGTGATTGGAACAAGAGCAGGATGATGATGACTAAAATTGATTGATTACATAAAGTAATTTGTTGAATTATAAAATCATGTCATACATGTGGTCAATCAATACGTTTACATATATAAATTAGTTATTATTAATATTACTCGTCAATAGATGGCGTGATTCTCAATTACTTGGGTACTAAAATAAAAGCAAATATTTCTTATTTTACTCATTTATTATTTTATTAAAATTAATATTTTTCTAAGTTTACTTAAAATAATTATCACAATTATATTTTAACCAAATAATTAACCGTATTGTCATGCATCAACAAACAAATTATCAAAATATATAATTACGAATACCTTACCAACTTTAAAGTATTTTTTTTTATTATAACCAACTGTACGTGCTCGAAATGTTTATCCTCCTTTTAACTTTTTTTCAAAACAAGGCTACTTTCAAATTAATATCAATATGCAATATATTTACATAGTAATTAAAATCAAGTTCGTAAAAAGACTCAAATCTTAGAATTGATTACTGTATATTCGAGAATGGCGCAAGCTGAATGAAGTCTCAGCTAGCTAACTTAGGTATCGTTTACAAGATATTTTAGTAACTGCAAGAGATTAAAAAATTGTTTCATAATTTTCCTAATAGAATTATAACAGTATATATTATACTTATCACTGGGGTGGAAGGGACATTCCCATTTCGTGTGGGATATTAAAAGCCTAACCGAGGACTTGTACCCACACTGACAATCAGTAACTTTATTTCTTTGATAAGTATGTTGTTAAATTGACAATAAATTATAAAAGGATTGCAGATATAGACAATAAATTATAATGGATCTAGAATTTTTATCAATCTGTTTAGATTTTTTCTAAGATCTTGAGATTCTATGTTCAAGAAATCCAAATAACCTCATTAATTCTTAAAATATATAATTAAACTGTTAATTAATTTCGTATTATTACTAATTGACAGGACTGTGATCATATTGATTTTATTTAGGTAATACGACTGCACTTCTGTTCATTGAGTGAAATCTATTTTCTTTAAATAGAACCACTTACAACGCTAGAAATCTGCCGAAACAGATTACATTGATCAGAGATAATTGATTACTCTAAATACTACTTTTGGTAGATTTATTAGGAACGATCTTCTTCCCCTTTAATATTTACGATTTTGATATCAATCTTAACAAATTGGATAATTCATATAGCTGGTTCAACAAGTGAGCATATAAGACATAGAAAATGGCGGACCAAGAGCTTTTCCTTGAGGTAGCCTATAATCTACAGTGAAACACCGAATAGATTAACGCAATGAAAGTATTACAAAGCAAATATTTTTTCATAATATGACTGTATGTTGTTCAAGACGTGAGAAGTTCGCTGAGTGGTACGACAGCAAATAGTTTCTTGGATTCGTTGACGCATGATTTGATGATTTGTTCGAAGGCGACTGGCGCTAACTCTTTTATCACAGGCTCCCAATTTGTATTTATTACTGTGTGGATCGTGTCACCTGTTATAGAAAAAAGAAGCATTAATATCTATAATTGAATTGGCTAACGGCGCAAATGTTCGTAAAAGAGAAGCATGTTTTGTGTTAAAAGATGAAGATGTTACGATTTATGTTAGTTAAAGACATTTTGAGATAATTGTACTTAAGTTACGCATAATTTCTATTAGTCAATCCATATATAACAACAAAGGTTTCATAGATTAAATTACACACATAAAAGATCGTTATCGTACGGAGTTATCCCTTGGAGATATGTATATAGATACATATATACAAGCAAAATATACATTATTATATCATGTTTATTGTTTCTAGAATAGAATAATATGGCTTGTGCTCTAGACAGCACTGGACGACAAATGTCGTCTTCCTCAGGTCCCGGATTTAGACAGGGTCGGTATTTGGAAAACTTTAAAATCAATACCGTTTAGAAAGTATTTTTAACACAATCATATATATTTAGATGGCTATTTGGAAGTAGTTTGAAGTTCTAAGCGGCTATGGTGTGCGAAGTCATTGGCGTGTTTTTTAGCATAATGACAGCATGGTTTTTTGAAGTATGTTAGAGATATGAAATAGCATTTAGTTAGTTAAGAAATTTTTATAAATTGTATTGAGTCAAACCGTTCAAGGGTGTAAGAGTTCAGGTACAGGTATGGCGGCGAAAAATGTGTTGACAACATCAACGCATTTCTTTATGATCTGTTTGATGGCTGGCGGTGCTATCTCACTCATTATTACTTCCCAATTCTCGTTAAGGAACCTTCCTGTTGTTTGCGCTGTAAGTAAATGTTCTTTTATGTTATGCGTGTTTATGTATATAAGGCTGGGTGTTCAATGAAAATGTTTACAGAGTAAAGTAGTTCGATTTTCAATCCTCCTTTAGTCATTTTAGATCTTCGTCATTATAAGATCTGATGGTACTAAAGATATTTTTTTTATTGCCGATGGTGGCAAATGAGCAAGCAGCGCACCTGATGGTACTGCCACATAGGGATCTTTGCAACACCAGGGACACAGCCAGGCCATTGCCTACCGTGAAGCAAATGCTCTTCTTAAACCTCGTTTAAAGAGGGTTATATTAAAAGCTCGGCCAACAGCAGATAGTTAATTCCAGAGGCTGCACGTACGTGGGAGAAATTATCAATGAAAACGTATAATTGAAGACAATAACGTTTCCAGGTGAAATGGATGGACTATGCTAAGGTGTCGAGTGGTACGTCGGTATAACGGTGATGGTGTTACCAAGTCAAACAGTTCCTTAGAGCCACAAATTTACTTTGTATAAAATATTATTTGGACACATTTCGTTGACTTTAGGTTTATTTTAATACTTCAATAATGTAATATAATATGTGATTGCTGTGGTCGCTGCCATCAACTTTTATCCGTGTAGTGACGCAGTAACAATACAATTCACCACTCCCTATCTTGCACGTGGATGTCGTAAAAGATGATTAAGGAATATAATACGCATACAACATCTATGAAAACTCGAAATAAAACCGCTGATCAGACGTTTTCCCTCCTATTGTGGAGGAGGCTTGAGCCCAACAGTGGGGCGTGTATGGGCTGAAATTACGATGATGACTTTAGATTTCAATTTTTATAAAAATAAACTTTATTATAAAGAACCTTCATCTGCCCTAGCTTTACATTTTTTAAACATTCTGTACTAAGGAACTTATGCCTGAACCTTAGAATAATAAGGTATAGAAGGATAGTGTCAATACTTCGAACTTTCAAAATTTGAATCTAAAAATACTAATGGCGCGCAGACGATTACACACGTACACACGCACACCACTATACAAATTATGAAATCAAATTTTGTTTTTATTAACATAAATCGTCGAAATACTTTTAAAAGTAATGTTAAAAACCTTTTTAAGTTTTTCAAATGTGTTGTGACACTATTTGAATGCACAAACAGTCATAATTACCTATTTATTTTTTAAGAGTTGCGTACGTACGTGCAGTAAAATGACTTGTACATTACGGAACGGTTCCGGCGTAAGCTCCATTAGGCTCCAGTTGAAATGCCTCACTTTTTGTGCGTGAACTTACCTTCTATACGTTATTATTCTAAGGCCTGAACTGAACTTATGCTTTACATTTTTTTAAACGTTCTGTACTAAGGAACTTATGCCTATTTTGAAGAGAAGTTTACAAATACACAATTAATAGACACAAAAACACCCAGACTCTGTGTGTGTATTATGAAAGTTTAAATTCCCAGGTATTCTTCCATATTTTACACCGACAATAATAAAAAAACTTGAAAAATGTCACGTTAACTTTGTGTTTAAACAACATGTTATGAGTCAGCGAGGACGAGTTATCTATACTAATATTATAAAGAGGTAAAATTTGTAAGTTTGTATGCAACGAATAAACTCAAAAAGTACTGGACCGATTTTAAAAATTCTTTCACCATTGGAAAGCTATAATATCAGGGAGTAACATAGGCTATATTTTATCCCGGTATTCCCACGGGAACGGGAATACTCAAAAAGTACTGGACCGATTTTAAAAATTCTTTCACCATTGGAAAGCTATAATATCAGGGAGTAACATAGGCTATATTTTATCCCGGTATTCCCACGGGAACGGGAATACTCAAAAAGTACTGGACCGATTTTAAAAATTCTTTCACCATTGGAAAGCTATAATATCAGGGAGTAACATAGGCTATATTTTATCCCGGTATTCCCACGGGAACGGGAACTACGCGCGTAAGGCGACTGAATCCGAAGCGAAGCGAGGGCGGATTGCTAGTCTTATATATTAAGGTTTAAAATGTTTTAGCGATGGTATCACTATGAATATGGCTTTAAGGTTGATCACGTAGAGGACGAGGCCAAGGCGAAGACACACGAACCAGTTTCCTGTCACTACTACTTTAAAGCCTCCTTTTTTTTTAATAAGAATTTGCAAGTACAACAACTTTTGGATGCGTAATTACAGATTAAACATATTTTGAAGCTCATTATTAAGTTGAACACTTTTCCCTCCAATAAAATTAAAATATACTTAGTTTGCGTCTGTGATAATACCTACGCTATGTTAAAAAAAAAACTAGGAGTAAAAAAAACTACTGCTATGTCAGAGTTTAAAAAGACTAATGCTTAGAATAATAACGTATAGAAGGATAGTGTCCATACTTCGAATTTTCAAAATTTGAATCTAAAAAAAAATACTAATGGCGCGCAGACGATTACACACGTACACACGCACACCACTATACAAATTATGAAATCAAATTTTGTTTTTATTAACATAAATCGTCGAAATACTTTTAAAAGTAATGTTAAAAACCTTTTTAAGTTTTTCAAATGTGTTGTGACACTATTTGAATGCACAAACAGTCATAATTACCTATTTATTTTTTAAGAGTTGCGTACGTACGTGCAGTAAAATGACTTGTACATTACGGAACGGTTCCGGCGTAAGCTCCATTAGGCTCCAGTTGAAATGCCTCACTTTTTGTGCATGAACTTACCTTCTATAGGTTATTATTCTAAGGACTAATGCTATTATTCCGGAGATCAATTATTTAATGAATTGAGGAATACTGATTTCAAAAATTCTTTCACCAATGGAAAGCTATAATATCAGGGCATAAATTAGGCTATATTTTATCCCGGTATTCCCACGGGAACGGGAACTACGCGGGTAAAACGACTATAACCGAAGCGAAGCGAGGGCGGGTTGCTAGTATTACATATAAGTATGTGCTTGTCGTAGTGATAGAGAAGCAATTAGACCACGTGATGGCCAACCTGAGGTTATCTGGTCTGATACTGGAATATTATATCTGTAGTAGTTAGATGCTAATCTTTCTTTGGCAAATGCTATTATGTTGAAACTAGTTAGACGAGTAAGTCGGCTGTAATACAATAGTGTGTAGTGAAGGCTTGTACGATATCAGATACATTTAAGGCGATATAGTTTACCTAATTCCTTGTTGCCGTTGAAAAGGTTGTTGAACTTGAATTGTGCTCGGTCCATTTTGTAGTGGTCCTTGTAACTTGGTATCACCCAGTGACCGTTCACATCTTCGAAGTCATATTTAACAACGATGTTTAAGTTTGCTGCAAAGGAAAATAGTCTTTTATTATTTTTACTTAAATTCTAAGAATCATTCACGTTTGCAGGCATCCTCAATCGCTTTATTGCACAGTTGTATTATTCAAATTACAAAAGTCCAGTAGCGAGTTCCATGTGTTCGGTTACCGCGCAGGATAATGCTTTGTGCCGACGCCGCGGGTGGCTAGACCGGGGATTTAGTACGTCACCCGCCGAGAGCGACCGACGTCCCCGAGGGGCGACATCTAGAGGAGAGA
The DNA here is from genome assembly GCA_032191425.1 of Lymantria dispar. NCBI lineage: Eukaryota > Metazoa > Arthropoda > Insecta > Lepidoptera > Erebidae > Lymantria > Lymantria dispar. The sequence goes on from CM063453.1 coordinate 33,883,727, forward strand.
GTACTCAGCAGCGGTATTCCGTCGAGCCGACCACTGAAGACAAGTTACTCTGCACCGGTGGTCGGCCCAACGGGTGCCACGGGTGGGTTACGGGGCCGCGCGACGCCCCTCTGTCGCCCCGGACGGAACCGGGCGGCGAGTGCGTTGACCGATAATGCTTTGCGCGATCATATTTTTAGAATTTAGTGAATTTGAAAGCATATAAGTATATAATATATATTATAATAATAATAATAATTGATTGCCAAAATAAAATATACAAGTCACTTAATAATGTAAATAACTGTATTAAGTGACTTGTATATTTTATTTTGGCAATCAATTATTATTATTATTATTATAATAAACCCTTGGAGCACCGAGATCCTAGATACAATCACAGAACAAATTAAACTGATCTACAACAAGTATTTACATATCCCATAAGGAATATCAAAGTGTTTCTCCATCCACCCATCTTTATGCTTAACGATTAAAGTATTTTTTAAACAACACTGCACTAAAGGAGGGTTTATAAACAAAATTAACGTAAAAACCAGATCAAAACAGCAATTTATAAAATTAATTTTAATGTACCATTTAAATCTAGTCGTTTCCATCTACCATTACAGATACCACTTGCAGCAACAAATTATAGGCAGTGTTATGACACGCGCAAGCAGAGCGCTTTAATAATTTAAGTAAACAGCATGATTTTGACCCATTTATGACAAATATAAATGTAGCACGTAGGCTTTTAAGCCTAGATTTTTTTAATTAGTCTAACATAAGTAAATGTTATCTAAAGTTAATATATTTTATATATATTGCATATCGTCGAAATGCTCTCATTCAATTATACATGAGTATAAGTGAAGACTTATAATTAGCTAACAGAGCTATTAACTATTAGTCTATTAAGACATAACTAATATAGCTGTAAGTCTTCTATGATGTACAAAATAAATAAATAAGTATAATATTTCCTGCGTCCGAATCAAACGGCTTCTATGCATTCAAATTTCTCCTTATTAGAAATGTCTAATGAGTGTGATGATTGACTTGATCCTTCAGCCAGTTATTTCTACTATCGCGGAGAAGGTGGAATGGAGTCACATATTATAATTTAAAATCATCACCATCACTGGGTAGATACACATATAAAGAAAATACAATTTCCCTTCTTTCGTGAATCCATTGAATATTCTAGTCTGATACGCGTCTAGGCCGTTACTTACGGCCTGTGCTATAAAGACTTACTGATTTTGATCTTGGACTGTCCCTTGCCCTTGATGGGGAGTATGAGGATCTGACCATTCATGTCGTAGTGCGCCTTCAAGGTCACATTAGCTGTAAAGTCAAACATAGCCTTCTTTTTCTCCAAATTTATTCTGAAAATAAATAGTAAAAATTTTGGTTATGACCTGGCAACATAACTTTTTACCTAACCTATGTATGCTTAGCTCTTTAAAACTACGCAGCGGATTTTGATACGGTTTTTTTAACAGATAGAGTGATTCAAGATGAAGGTTTAAATGTATTATACATGCATAATATGTCGCTCTTTCAAGATTAACCTCTAAAGAAAATATGTTGGTATTGTCTAATGACAAAAAGCTGTGAACGTTGCACACTTAAAAGACATTCAATAGTATATTTAGTATCAGCATTGGTACCTTGCGAAGCCGGGGCGGGTCGCTAGTTAATACATAAATAATAATCAAATTCGGAATAAGCATATGTGAATCGCATAACGACCTGTTCTGTGTGGGAATCGAACCCTCGACACCCGGCACGGGAGGTGGCTACTCAAGATTTAAACATCTCTTGTAACTAACTTTTAATATTTGCTTTCATCACCATTGGGGTTTTAAATTTTATAACTAAAAAATACTCTTTTTAATTTTATCTGTTGACCGCTTGTTGCTCGTTTTTTTTTCTTAATATTAATTTCATCAATAATTGTCCGTCTATTTTATGAAATAATTAAACAAAAACAAACCATTGAACTTGTTCCACTTTCATGGAAGTTCGAGGACAAGCAGTGTGAAATTTAACAAAAAAATTCTATGTAATATAAAATAATAACTTGACAGTAGATTAAATTTGTATTTGGTGACAGAATAAAGTATACCACTCATATCAACAGAGAAAGGTGACCTTACTGCAATACAAGGAAAAGTAGAAAAATAGTTCTAGTGTTCGTGTGGTGTAGGAGTAAGAACACAATTCACCACCGCCTCTCTTGTCAGTAGATGTAAAAAACGACTCTTTTGTAAAAGGTGGCAAACGAGCAAACAGTACATTTTATGGTAAGTGTTGCTGCCGCTCATGGACCTTTGCAGTACCAAGGGAACAGCTGGGCCTCTGCCTACCGCGAAGAGACTGAAGGGAGTGTGAAAGCGTGGAATGAGGTTCGCTGATACTAAAGGTATCACTGAAACCCACCGCACACACTCTCAGGAAGTTGGACTATATGGCCTAAAGTTGGGCGACTATGGAATATATCCAAGATCACATCTATGCAAGAGAGAGAAAACAAGAAACAATATCAATGCCAACCTGTCTGACCAGCGTCGTATATTAGGTGAATTACCCATCTGTAGTGAAGGAGGCTTCAGGTTTTCTTTGTCTTCATTTCATGTTAGAGGCACTCTTTCCGACCACTGACGTCAAGTCACCCTGCTCCGGTGGTCAGCCCAACGACGAAGGCGACGTGCCAGGGGTGGGTTACTGGGTTACGGGTGTGCGTGCTTACGCCCCTCTGTCGCCTTGGACGGAGTGGTGAGCGGAGCGCACCGACTGTAACCCACGCCCAAAAAAAAAGAGAGGCACTCTTTACTCGTCTTTAATACCACCCACAGAAAAGAAATGGGTTGGTGATTTGTATTCTCTTCTAATTTAGATTTGGACTATTCCGTGGTAAATATACTTACTTATAACTATTGACACGGAATCCTTTCAAGCCGGTGACCACTGTGTCAGTAAATATCAGCTTGAGTGAGGGATTGTCCACATATACAGTGCCCAGTTGCACCGGGTCGAGTGGTGCTATGCCCAGCTCTGGAATGCCCTCTGTGAACTTAGCACCACCATTGGCTATAACTTTCTCTATACATTCGCTTAGTTTTGGATCCGATTTGGAGCACGCCGTGAAGAACGGAGCTGCAACAAAGAAAATACATATTACAGCACCAATACATTATACAAATATAATGGCCACTGAGAGATTGTGTGCCAATAATTTGATAGTTTAAATAAAAAAAGAGTACAATTGAACATTTCTTCTTGTCAGTGAATGTCGTAAAAGACGACTAAGGGATATGGTATCCATGATGACGCGCGATTTAATTAAACATAATTCTATTAGTTAAATAATACTTGTGAAATATTGATTAAAATTTAAATGTATAAAGTTTATGATAATATTAAAAACAAGAGCGGGTTACCCCCGAATAGGGTAGTGGGTGGCGCCAAAAGTAGTCACAGTTTATCGGTGGCAAACGAGCGAACGGCACGCCTTATGACTTACCATAAGGTGTGCCGTTTGCTCGTTTGCTACTGCCGTTCATGGACCTTTGTTAGGCCGCTGCCTACCGGGAAGAATGCGAAGGGACTAGGAAGTGTGAATGTGTGCAATGAGTTTCAGTGAAACTAAAGGTGTTTTAAAACCACACGCAAACACCCTCAGAAAATTGTGCTGCCGTCTTTCTCGCTCACCGAACGAAGTGCAGTAGCAAATTGCTACTACTCAGACGTTGATTTATTGCTCAGTGTGGTACTACCCCGGGCGGAGCGGCTTCGAACTGTAGATAGAAGACTGTCGACTGCGTGACCATATCATAACTTGGGGTCAACGGAATATGTACTCTTTATCCAACGTACATGCATGCATAGAAGGGAAGTGGAATCTTTCCAACTCCTCCTGTTTTTCTTTTCTAATTAAATTTGTTGCGGGTCCCAAGACAATTAAAAGCGATTCCCGGGACTTCCTGAGAGTCAAACGTCAGTGTCTTATACGGCGACCATTGTGGATCCTGGCTTACAGGAGTTACAGTGGTGGGAATGTGTGGTGGGATCAGTCCCAAAAAAAAATATATCCAACGTACATATTGTAAAAGTAATCTAAAAAATAGGAAACAGTTCTAAGAATATGAATCCATTAGACAAATTTAAAATTTTTCGATGTATCGATGTTATTTTATACGATGTTTTGACATCAATGTTTTGACTGCGTAAGGTACTCAGTTTCTAAATAACTAAAAAAAAGCTCATTACAGCACGCAAATTTTGGTGCTTCGTGTAAAATACATACTTGTATGAAATTGATTATAAATTATTCCTCTTAGAATTTAACTAAAAAAAAAGCTCATCGCAATCCCGCACGGAAAGTAATAACATCGATGTTTCGATACATCAATGTTATCAGGGCGATGTTTTTTGTAAATCGATGTTTGTTCTGAAACATCGATATATCGATACATCGATGTTCTTGGTTTCGATCTTTGCATCACTAATCAGCGTGCCATGGTAGCATAATTTTTTTCATGTAAAAGAAGCCCATAGACAATGATGAGACTAGAAATATTGATTAAGATGTGTAAATTAATTTAGGAGAGATTTGAAGGTCATTGTAGCAATAAGGGGTCTCCTGTCGAGTGTTGGCTCGTAATGGCGGGTCAATGTCGCACGTTCGCTCATTCGAACACTGCAACGAGCCGGTTTGCTCACGTGTATCAATAAATTACTAATAGGGTTGGTATAAACGCTTTTTATGAAAAGCTTGTGGTCAGATGCCGACCTCCTATCTGGTACGTGGGTATCGTAAAAGGCGACTAAGGGGCACGCATGTAATATTTATACAAGAGAAGGAAAACTCGAAATAAAACTCTATACCACACATCTTACCTGCATGGCATTGTAAGTCACTAAGACCAAGAGTAAGTCAAGTTAGTTATTTAGTTGTAACTATAAGTCAATTTCCCTCTTACTCTATAGTAGGCCCAACAGTGGGACGTATATGAGCTGTGGTGATGATTCTTTTTTTTATCAACCCTGTACGCAAAAAAGGGATGATATAAGTTTGACCTGTCTATCTGTCTGTGGCATCGTAGCTTCTAAACAACTGAGCAGATTGTTATACGGTTTTTTGTTTGAAGGTTGACATGATTCAGATAATTCCTAGCTATAATATATTTAGCCTTATAAAGAGTTTATAACTTTGAAATGTTCAAACGAAAAGTTTCAAAGTTATAAACTCTTTTTATTAGCTGTCGTAAGGAGCTTACACACATAATGGTAATTTACTGAACGTTCAAACTAATACTCTGATGATCTTGCTCGAAGGTAGGAGACGAATTCTTGGATTACCTATTAATAAACTCAACAAGATTGTGCTCATTGGATTCGTGGCAATTAGTTCTGTTCATTCTTTTTACAGTTTTGTTTGTTCTGATCGAGGATTAGTCAAAATGTTTAGTTTTAATATGTTATTGTCCTTGGTGGAAGACTTGCGAGCAAATCGTTTAATGGTAAGTGGTAAGTGTCGCTCACGAACTAAGATATTACTAGGTCTCTTCTACTGTAAGATCTGTTTTACATATCTCGGAAGTACAAGCTATATTAGTTTGTACCTCCGAGATACGGCAAAAGTAAGTGACGGAAAATTAAATTAAGTAAATAATAATTAATTAATCTAAAGATTTGAAAGTCGTAGTTACAATAAATTGAATTATTATTTTTTATTTATTATATTTATTACAAATATACAATTAGCGGACATAAATTACCAAAGTATTCTCTTGCTAAATTAAAATCACGAATCATGGCATTGTCACTATTAGTTAAAAAGTGAACCTTTTTATTCTGTACAGATATAGAGAATAGGTGTGTTGTCAGGTAGATTGAGAACCCTACGCGCAACCCTCATAGACGACATAGGACACCGTAGTATTTCATAACTCTGTAGTTGCTGAGTGACAGACTCACCCGCCTTAGAGCGAAACGTCACCATTTGTGTCGTAGTTAACAACCTTATCAGAGCAATATATTTACAAGTTACGATGTAGTAATTAAGTATATGACTTGTCACGTGAATGAATGAGGCTTAAGGGCTTTTGCAACACTTACACAATTTGTTGATATACTAGACTTCACCTTGGATAATTATAAGGAAAATATATTTAAAAACTCGTGTCATTATTAGAGATGTGCCGACTAGTCGGTAAAGCCAACTATCCAGCCACTATCGTAGTCTGCGAATAGTCTGCGACTATTCGGCAAAGAGGGTCTAGCAAAGTTTCATGTGCGGCAGTATCACTGACCATCAGGTGTGCTGTTTGCTCGTTTATTACTAACATAAAGAAAAACACATTATACTTAGACTCGGCACAAGAATTTCTGTATACGAATCGAAGTCAATATGATTTTCATCCTTATTACAAAAGTGTATCTAATACTTAAACATATGTAGTAAACAAATTTTTGTTCTATATAGGAATCAAACCCTCAACACTTTGCACAAGATAGTGCTATTAATATTACAAGTGCATCTGTATATTGAATATTATCATAAATAAGTACCCGTGTGTCTATGCAACTTGTTGCACACACATTTGTTGCAACTCATACGCGGACGAACACTTTCGTAACACAAAGGAAATTGTTGTACAAGCTACAATTCGTTTAACACAGTCAACTAAGTAAAATATGTTAAAATATTGATGGATATTTCTGTAGTAACGGTATTAAAATACCATTTATTAAACCTCTGTCTTACCAACGATGACATACGACACTGAAATGTACTCTCTAAATGTCGGCCTCATAAAAAGACTCAAAGTTACTCAAAGTGCTGTGCAGAGGGCTATGGTCGTTATTTATATACGTGATAATATTCGGAATACGGAAATCCGTAGCAGGATGGTTGTAAGCGATATATCACTAAAAATTAGCACGATGAATTGGTAATAAACTACGTCAAACAAATAACCGTTCGGGAAGAAAGGAGCATTTCAAGAAGGCTTTAGCCCAGCAATGTCCTGTATTAGCTGACATATTTGATTTAAACTTTTAAACGATCAAAAATTCAACAGCAATTTGTTTTATAAATAAAAATAAATTTATGAAATATATTATGCAACTTAAATGAAAACAAATATCATGTTTTTTAATAAACGGACATTAAAAAAATAACGATTTGGTAAGATAACAATATTATGAACAGTAAGGTTGATTATTTCATAACAAACACCGGTCGAGTGTGACCGTGACTCTACTCAGGAACAACTATCGCACAGAACTCTTGCTCACTTTAAATTCTGTTTCACAATTATTAATAATATATGATACACCGATGAGAAATCGATATGTTCAGACAATCATCATCATCTATACAGGTCTCACTATAGGGCTCGCTATCGGGCCTTCTCCACTATGACTATTGACCCTCTAAAGCACGCTGATCAGACATGTTGTTATAGGCCTTTGTTTCAAGTTTTACTTCTCTTTCAAAAATATTAAATGCATATTATATCATGTTGAACTGTGTGTTTAATTATATTCTTAGTGCGTCACCATACGTTAGAGATAATGCTAATCGATTTATCCATCAGTATCTTCGACTCGTGTGGTGGCAGAGTACAAATACAATTATCCACCCCCTGACTGAAGACGGGTAAGAGATATAAATTATATCTCTTATAACATCTATGCAAGAGAAGAACAACTCGACATAAGCACATATAACCAACACGTATGACCAGTGCGGTAGGTCAAGTTCCCTCCCATTGTGGAGCAAGCCCGAGCTGAACAGTGAGACTTATTTGGACTGAGATAAACGACCCAGCGTCCCAGGAAAGTTTTGTTGACCTTTTTTTTTATTGATCCGTCATTTGGCTTTTATGAATACTACGGGCATTTGTAGATTTAACAGTCACTTCTCGAAGAAATAGTGGATGATTATTCACCCATATGATACTACTCGACGAGGTTATTATTTGCTTTATTAATAGTTATAAACGCTGCGAATAGGTTAACAATCGCAGAAAGGCATTGATTCATTTTATATTTTTAAATCGAATACCACTTAAAGAATTCCTAAATGGAGGGTTCCATTTAGGAATTCTTTAAGTTGATTTTTTTTAAGATGATTGCATGTTAATTGTAGCGAATATAAATAATATCGAGACTCTGAAATTAATCCTGTATCACACAAATAACTGTCCTGCATGGGATCGAACCTATAAAACTGCACCAATCGTGCCTGTATTTTGTGTGTATATATTTATATTACATTATGAAAACAAATACCTAAACATTATATGTCCCCCAAACGTTATATTAGATAAGAAAAAGAAATAGACATATTAAAATATTTACTCAGGTTTATAAATCGATCTATGAAGCACCGTAAAAATTATTACTCCCGAGTGTAGGACCATAGAATTATTTTTAATTTTGAAATATCTAAAGTATTCTTAAAATATTAGGTAAGTAACATTGAATGGATTGAAATTTGTTGTTTAATAGAATTTTAAATAAATAAATACAATTCTTACATTCAACTTTAAATTATAAATAAACTAGCATAAAATCCATTGTAATATCTTTTAACAGTCAATCATTTTAGCAGAAAACATAAAACATAAAATGTCACAAAGACATTGTATCTATGTAAATGATTCATTCACAATTCGCCGCCATATTTAATAAAATCTTGAGAGCGCAACATAGTCTTTGATTATAACAATTTTATGGTTATTGTTACTTCAGTCGTAAGTTTGACTATATGGCATAGATAATAAATATTAAGTGTCTATTTTTATTTTGAATAGCGTTATTTTACGAAATGTGTGATAGCATATGTTATAAATATAATAATTCGTAAACGTATAAATCTGTTAGTATTCTCCGGTTAATCTATGAAAAGGTTGCAACCGATTTGGCTAAGGATTTCACTGTCAGATAGCTGATGTTTTAAGGAGTATTTCGGGTTATTTTAAAAATGCTTATGTTTCGTGCAAAATCAAATCATCTAGCAGTAGGTGTAAGATGGTCACAGCATACGGCCCGCGGCCGCAGTGTAGCCATAAAATGCTATCTTGAAAGTGCTATCCCATAAAAACTTGAAATTGCTATCTCTATAAGTTAATGCAAGCTCAACTTCGGTCAAGTTAGAGCATCACGATTACTACATATTTATTTCTGATGATCACACAAATATTACACATATGAATTTAAAAAAATGCTTTTATTTTATTTAGTATTTTTTTGCCTTCTTTGCAGTACTTTTTAGGGTTCCGTGCCCAAAGGGTAAAAATTTAACCCTAATACTAAGACTTCGCAGTCTGTCCGTCCGTCTGTCGGTCACCAGGCTGTATCTCAAGAACCGCGATAGCTAGACAATTGAAATTTTTACAAATTATGTAGATATATCCGTTGCCGCTATAACAACAAAATACTAAAAAATACAGTAGAAACTCGATTATCCGGCCCTCGATTATCCGGCCCTCGGTTATACGGATTCGCGATTATCCGGACGGTAGTCCGGTTGGTAAACCGCGACCTTATTGTACGTAAAAATCGAACGGGATCGCTGCCCCATGCGTTTCATTATTGTTTTAGTTAATAATTGTTACGCCGCTCTGAGGTGCAGGCCCTGCGGGATATGTATTCGACTTTTAATAAAGGCATAAAATTATGTAGGTACATACCACATACACAAAACCAAAGGAGTTTTTCATACATTCGATTATCCGGATTTTCGATTATCCGAATGCGTACCGACAACAATTAGTCCGGTTAATCGAGTTTATACTGTAATTATTTAAGGGGGCCCATACAACAAACGCGATTTTTTTTTGCCCTTTTTTTCTCGATATGTTTACCTAGTGAATGGTATGGAACCCTTCGTGTGCGAGTACCACTCGCACTTGGCCGATTTTTATAGTTGGTGGCAAACGAGCATAACAGCACACCTGACGGTATGAAATACTAGCGCTCATGAACACTTGCTAGGCCGCTGTCTATTGTGAAGAAAGTGAAAGGAGGGAAGAAGAGAAATGCGTACAATGAGGTTTGATGATACTTTTTTTATGGAGTGGGCTATGGTCAGTGCACCCGCTGTTCAGCTCCACCCGGGGCGAAGAAGGAACGGCGAACGGCCTCATAACACACCGTAGCTACTCTCCTTCGTTATTGGGCCGATCACCGATCCTTGTTCTCCGTGGCCGGCCTGAAGGTTCGGTGATACTAAAGGCACGCAAACATCTTAAGACAATTGTGGTTCCGTCTCTCTCGCTCACCTCACGAAGTGCAGTAACAAATATCTACTACTCTGTTGTATATTATCTGCTCAGTGTGGCAGTACCCCGGACGGCCCGGCCCGCGGCTGTAGACACACAACTGTCACCAGTGTGCCTCTGACACAATATGTTTCACCATGTCCACACATTTTTCACTTTTCGTGGTCATCATTGGACTATTGTTTAATGACCCGCCCTCGCTTCACTTCAGTTTTAGTCGTTTTACCCGCGTAGTTCCCGTTCCCGTGGGAATACCGGAATAAAATATATCATATCGGGATAAAATATAGCCTATGTTACTCCCTGATATTATAGCTTTCCATTGGTGAAAGAATTTTTGAAATCGGTCCAGCCGTTTTGAAGATTACCCGGAACAAACAGACAGACAGACAGACAAAAATTTTTAATCTGTATTTTAGGCATAGGTGTCATGCAAATAACCGTGTGAGCATGAAAAAAGCCTATTATTTTGACATTACAAACAGACACTCCAATTTTATTTATTGGTATAGATAAATAAGATCATAATAAAAAATTCAAAGATACTTTTATCCATACTAATATTATAAATGCGAAAGTAAGGATGTTTGTTTGTTTGTAACGCTTTCACGCTTAAACCACCGAACCGATTTCAAAAATTCTTTCACCAATGGAAAGCTATAATATCAGGGAGTAACATAGGCTATATTTTATCCCGATATGCCCACTGGAACGGGAACTACGTCGCGGGTAAAGTGACTGAAACCGAAGCGAAGCGAGGGCGGGTTGCTAGTAGGCTATATTTTGTCCCGGTATTCCCACGGGAACGGGAACTACGCGGGTAAGGGGACTAAAACCGAAGCGAAGCGAGGGCGGGTTGCTAGTAGAAAATATTTCTGTTACAAAAGTTCTAACGATGTATGTACTCATCATCATCATCACTCAACTCAAATACGTCCCACTGTTGGGCTCGAGCCTCCTCCACATTAGATGAAAATTGATCTTACTACACCATGCTCGTGAGACGGGTCGGTAGATGTAGTCAAATCATTTATTATGTATAAACCCCACTTACATATTGACATATTTTTTATATTTTTCTTAAAATTATCGCCGAATCGGAACGCGACCGCACTGAGATGATCCGGCAAGAAACTCAGCGGGATTGTCTATTTTTTATTTATTTTCTAATTTCACTTAAATAAAATAACATCTTACAACATGCTTATTAATAGTTCTAATATGATGCCATTCAAAATATTATATAGTACAATTCACAAATATAATGAGAAGATTATGGCTGGACGAGATCTCGTAAGCGGCACCCGATCACGAGTTAACCACTAGAGCAGCCATCACTCCCCTCAACCATAATGGAGGGTAGGGAGAGACCCGCTCCACGTAGCTACAGGGTTACAGTTATAGGGTTTTGTTTAGAGTTTACCTTCTCGTACGTACATACGTATTATATCCCTTAGTTGTCTTTTACGACATCCACGGGCAACATAGGGAGTGGTGAATTGTATTGTTAGTCCGTCACCACACGGACATATGCACGTAGGTGTTATGTTATGTATTTTTCATGTATGTGTGAGCGTGTTAGTAGGTACTGTGTTATGTACTCAACAAATATTTGTTACGCGTACACTTTGTTAATTAAATACAAATTTAAATTGTTACTAATCTATAAATCAAGGTCGATGTTTAGATCTTTTAAGCGGCTTCATCCGCGTTTCATCATGTCGCATGTCCATGTTAAATATCATTGGCATATTAAAAAATCATTATCATCATCACAGTTTGTATATGTTCAACTGTTGCGGTCGAGCCTTCTTCACAGCGGGAGAGAGATCAATCTAATAAATTACGCACTTTGCCGTGTGGTGACGGAGTAACAATACTGTTCACCACTCCCTATCTTCTACGTGGATACCGTAAAAAACAACTGGGATATATAATAGGCATATACATCTGTGCAAGAGAAGGAAAACTCGAAATAACACCGTATACCAACGTGTCTGGCCAGCACGCTAGAGTAGGTCACTTGCCCTCACATTATAATCCCCTAGTCCTTTATTACCCACGGGCAAAAAAGGGGGTGGTGAAGTGTATTCTTACTCCGTCATCGTCTCAGCCCGTACATGCTCCAGTATCCGAGAGGGAAATTGACCTAGTAGGTCACTGGTTCACTGGTTAGACGCGTTAGTATACGGGTTTGTATCGAGTTTGCCTTCACTCACATCGATATTCTTTGCATATCGTATCCCTTAATCGTCTTTTACGACATCCACGGCCAAGGATGGGTTGGTGAATTACTTCGTCATCAAAGAGATAACTCCGTTATTACATGGTGAAAAATATTAAAGCAAAAATGTGTCCTCCAATTATACACATTCTGAGAAGAATATCTACTGTGAAGGGCTGTCTCTGATAATTCTGAAGGTCTCTAAATCACAAAAGTAAAACGTTGTCTAAAACCTGTGTTGCTAATATTTAATTGTGTACAAACTAAAATATAATTATCAACGCAAAATTAAATATCATATTTCACACAATTAGAGAATAAATATTAATAAAATCATTAACGCGATTCACGTTATTGATTTTATTTTTTAGAGTATTTGTCTTTTGAGTTTTTTAATTTAAAATGTTTTCACACTTATTTGCCTGTGCTAAATGCATGAATACTATGACGCTGAATTGTATTTTTACTCCTTCTGGTAACGGTAAATGAAAAAATAATATAATGATTTTTGTTAAATATACTAAAAGTCCATAAATTATTAATTGTTAATTAATTATGGAAGAAAATACTCAATTATTATTACCACATAGATTAATTAAAATTTTTATAGATATTTATTTAAAACGATTTCCAATTTAATATCATTAAAAAATCATAAAATGTTATTAATTTATTTAAAATTATATTGTATAATTAAAATTATATAGAATTAAACTTACGCAAGCCCGCTGCAAAAGCGCACGCAACGCCACACAATAATACAAGACACGTCACTTTCATTGTGAAATTAATTTAATATATGTTATATTATTAAATAAATATATGTTATATTCAAACGTACGTTCTGTTTCAATCGTCAAGTCTGATTGCACTACAGTTAGGCTGTTGAAGCCTTATATAGTTTACACAAGAGTGTGCCTACGTGCGATTTCGCCGGTCGATCTATAATAATTAAATGCATAGTTATTCGTAGTATTATTTGTTATATTATTTCATAGTATTATTATTACAGTCGAGTAAACAGCATACCTGGTAGTAAGCTATACTGCAGCTCTGGCGCTGCCTGCCGTGAACAAAGTGAAGGGAGTGTCAATACCGAATACGTGCAAACGATAGTAAAAATAGATATTACATTTTTTTGTTTTCTTAATATGGCGTTTCGTTGTCGCTAAATTGAATCTTCATTTTAAATGATTCACTTACGAATCATGAAAATCAATTTAAGTTTTTTTGTCTACTAAGAAACTAATCCTAGTTTTTGAGGAGGATTTTAAAAACTTTTTGTTTATTTTAATTCTATAAAACATTTCTTGTAAGAGAAGAGAGAGAGTAAGTGGCGAACGAGCAGACAGCACACCTGATGGTAAGTGATACTGCCGCACATGGACCTTTGTAATACCAGGGGCACAGCCAGGCCGTTGCCTACCGTGAAGTAGATACTCTTCTTAAACCTCGTTTAAAGAAGAACATGTCATAGCGCTTGGGAAACACAGCAGCAGGTAGTTCATTCCAGAGCCTGCACGTACGTGGGAGAAATGATCGCTGGCAACGAGCTATCAAAACTGGTATTGTTTATTTCTTTCTTTCTGCAATCTTTTTCGTGCTGACGAAGTTCACAATTCACCAAGCCCCTCTCCTGCCCGTGGTTGTTCTAAAAGACGACTACGGGATATATGCGGTTAACACGAATTCAAGGAATGGAACGCTAAATATAAAACCCTATGCTAACACGTCTAACCAGCGTGGTATAGGAGGTAGAGAACCCTCCCATTGTGGAGCTGGCCCGAGTCCACAGAGGTATTTTATAGGCTATAATTAATGAACAAATACCTGTAAAATTGTAAAGCCGTTTAATTACTCACAAGAACGACAATGAGGTCAGATATTAATTAGAATCATTTAAAAATTGATTATAAATACATTTACAAACGGGTTTATATTCGAGTGTTGTGCATTCAAAGCAGATATTTAACTCACAATACAACTAACTACATCATACAATTTGTTAATGTCGTAAAGTTTGTTTACAAACTCAGCGATGTACTCGTTTATGATTTAAACATTTACAATATGTTGTTTAATTTCATCATCATCATTGTTTCAACTCATATATGTCCCACTGCTGGGCTCGCTTCATAATAGGAAGGAAAGTGACTTACTAAACAACGCTCTGGTCAGACGTGTTGGCATAGGTATAGTTTTATTTCCTTCTCCTGCACAGATGTTATATGCATATAATTTTTTTATTTGGGGTGGGTAACGGTCGGCGCACTTTTCGCTCCGCTCCGTCCGGGGCGACAGGGAGGCGTAAGCACGCACACCCGTAACCCACCTGTGACACGTCGCCTTTGTCGTTGGGCCGACCACCGGAGCGGGGTGACTTGTCGTTAATGGTCGGCCCGACGGAATACCTGAGGATTACCTTCTCCTCGACCGACGTCCCCCCCTCAGGGAGGACGTCGGTCTTACCTCACGCGGTCGGCCTCTTGGCGAGTGACGGACTAATTCCCCGGTCCAGTCACCCACGACCTCGGCTAGGAATATTAATCTCTTCGGATCGCCTGCGCGAGGAGCGCAGCCTCGATGAGGCGATCCGCCGGCGGCGACTGGGGTGGCGTAGGCGCGAGTACATGCGCCTCATGCCGCCCTAGCCGAGACCGCGGGTGACGTGATCGGGGCATTAGTCCGTCACCCGCTGAGAGGCCGACCGCGTGAGGAAAGACCGACGTTCTCCCCGAGGGGGGGACGTCAGTCGATGGGAGGGTATCCCAAATAGGGGGTATTCCGTCGGGCCGACCACTGATGACAAGTAACCCTGCTCTGGTGGTCGGCCCAACGACAATGGCGACGTGCACGTGGGGTGAGTTGCGGGTGTGCGTGCTTACGTCCCCTGCCGCCCCGGACGGAGTGGTGCGAGGAGCGCGCCAACTGCAACCCACCCCAAAAAAAAGGGATATTAATCTCTTAATCTCGTGCTGTGTGGTAGCGGCTTCGAATACTACCAACCCTTGCTTTGCTCGTGGGTGTCGTAAAAGACGACTAAGAGCCCTAGATTGACCCGGACCAACTCTATCTGGTGCCATTTGGGTCAACGATTACATTCCCAAGGAGGGTTGACGTCAGGCAGGCGGCCGGTCATAAAAGTCATTGCCGAAACTTTTTGCAATATGTCAAAACAGATGACATATTGCGTCGACCCCAAGTAATTGGGATAAGAGCAAGATGATGATGATAATCTCATAATCGTGTGTTAGGACACCTACGGGCAGGGCAGTGGCTGGTTAATTGTATTCTTATTTATGTCCTATTAATCGTAAATATAAATTATTTTAAGGTTTGAATTGTGTTATCTTAGTGAGCCCGCACACATACAATATGGGAAGCATCATACATTGCATTATAAACTCGGATATTACCCTGATAAATTGTTTCAAGTCTTTTTTGTACAACGCTGGCCTTATTTGAACTTCCTCTATGAGCTCTTCTACTTTTTCGTTTGCAACAAGTGATCAGGAGATAAAGATGCGAGCGTGGGGAAATCACGCGCACGCGTGTTGTCACCTTGCATTTTGCCATACAACTGTCCAACTAAGTTAGATAGTGTGCGAACTTGCATAAACCATGCTAACAAGCAGTTGGCCGACAGTTGGACAACTTTTTAATCGGAAGGGAATCGTGATTCTGATACGATCGGTGTCCAATTAATTAGTTGGTCGATTTAGTTGGAGACGATGTGCGGGCTGGCATAGGTAACTACGCCTAATACACCTACTTGCGATTTAGTCGGCCAACTTACAATTGTATGTCTGTGGCCGCTCTTACAGGTAATTATTTAGCTTGTAATATAGTCATTATCTAAATAAAGGTAATTAGATATTAAATGTTATGCAAATCTCCTTGTTACTTTAACATTGTATATAAGTATGTATTAGCACATCGAAATACACTGTTGTACACTTTCTCATGATGCAAATGGCGGACGTATTGGTTTTAATTTTTCTAGAACATTTGCTGCACATTTTGCTGATATTTCTTCAGTTAATTTTTATAAGTCTCATAGGATCATCGTTATCATCACCATCTCAGCATAAAAAACGTCCCACTGTTGGGCTCGGGCCAGCGCCCGCCCGAAGTAAATTTTAGAATGGAGCGAGATCTAATTATGGCGCCTCTCCCGTTTGCTCCTAATAATATATACCTATACCAGTTACTACAGAGTCAACGATTAGCGCTAATATTTCTGTGTAAGGCATACCAAACAGTTAGCACCGAAGCCTTACCAGTACTTGCAGGTGTACTTCCGGTCGACTTAGAGATACAAAAACGTGCGTCCATGTATTATTCCACTAGGGAAAACATGACTAACAATTTTCTTTTACCACGCGATCGTAATAAAATTACTAGACTTTTTGCACCGCAATCCGTCGTAAACGATAAGCTCCTGACCGAATGGCAGGCAAGAGGGGATTCGTCAACAAAAGGTCGTCATCTATATCTATTCTTTCCATCTGTTCGTAAACGTTTGGAGAGAACTTGGCTAGAAATTGACCACTATGTAGCTCAATTCCTCACAGGCCATGGGAATTTTAGAAGTAAATTATTCTATTTTACACTAGTAGATTCACCATTTTGTCAATGTTCGACCTCAAACTCCAATTTTGAACAAACAGCTCATCACATCCTTTGGGAGTGCATTCTCTGGCGCAACGAGCGGAACGTCATGTTAGATAATATGCATGTCACGTCTGGGGTAGTATACTATTCGGATCTTGTAGCAACTCGAGAAAATTTCCATGCGTTTAGGCGCTTTTGCCATACCTATTACTGTAATCAAACCTAAAGCTCACAAATAGGTCCATTAAGCTTTGTCCAATCCGTGGTGCTGTACCGCTGCGTTTCACGTAGTTGTACAAACTCTTATTTACTGGCTTATCAGCCAACTTTGCTTCATGTCTCCCGCTTTGCATAGGAGGCAAGTGGAATCTTTCCAACTCCTCCTGTTTTCTTTTCTAATTAAATTTGTTGCGGGTCCCAAGACAATTAAAAGCGATTCCCGGGACTTCCTGAGGGTCAAACCTCAGTGTCTTATACGGAGACCATTGTGGATCCTGGCTTACAGGAGTTACAGTGGTGGGAATGTGTGGTGGGATTAGTCCCAAAAAAAAAAATACCAATTGTGAGTGTAAAGTAAGTATGGAACCATTTGGCGCCTAAATGGCCCTAGGATTTGGCGCCTGGAGCGACTGCTCTGTTCGCCGTATGGGCGGGCCGGCCTGGCCCGGGCATCCTCCAACGTGGGAGAGAAATTTAATTACGCTGGTTAAGTCCGCCTGGTACAGGATTTTATTTAGAATGTACCTTCTCTTGTATAAATGTTGTTTGTCTAGCCTTAGACGTCTTTTACGACATCCAGTAAGACAAGGGGACATGAATTATATTCTTAATCCGGCACCACATGTAAATGTCTTATAGGTTAGTAAATTATTTTATCATTAACTAGCAACTCGCCCTCACTTCGTTTCGGTTTCAGTCGCCTTACCCGCATAGTTCCCGTTCCCGTGGGAACACCGGGATAAAATATAGCCTATGTTACTCCCTGATATTATTAGCTTTCCATTGGTGAAAGAATTTTTGAAGTCAGTCCAGTAGTTTCGGAGCCCATTCGTTACAATTCGTTACAATACATACAAACCTTTCCTCTTATAATATTAGTATAGACTAGCAACCCGCCCTCGCTTCGCTTCGGTTTCAGTCTTTCCTGCGTAGTTCCCGTTCCCGTGGGAATACCGGGATAAAATATTGCCTAGTTTACTCCCTGATATTATAACTTTCCATTAGTGAAAGAATTTTTGTAATCGGTCCAGCCGTTTTGAAGATTACTCGGCACAAACAGACAGACAGACAAAATAATTATAAAGTGTATTTTAGGCATATGTATAGTGCAAATAACCGTGTGAGCATGAAAAAAGCCTATTATTTTGTACACATAACTTCTATATCTTCAATGACCTTAGCTCTATCCAGGCTGGTGAAGAGAGCTTCGCTCTTAATATATCTATCCAGGGATATGTAGATTATGAGAAAATTGGCTATCAATTGACCTTGACGCCATATTCAGGCGGTACGTAAGTCTAGTTATCACCGCATTGCAAATTAACTTCTTCATTCAGTGATTTCTTCATTTTAAAAGATGAGTATTAAAAATGAGCAGAGTTGTTAGCCGCAGGTGGCTATGACAACTTTATCTGGACCGTTGCTTGAGCGCTGAGGGCTCTTAACCGGATGTGCTCCATGTCCAAATTGGAGCTTCCTTTGAGTTTACTTCATCTCTTTTTAATATCTGATGCGCTATTACTAAGACTTCGCTGTCTGTCCGTCCGTCTGTCTGTCACCAGGCTGTATTTTAAGAATCGTGATAGCTAGGCAGTTGAAATCTTTACAAATGATGTATTTCTGTTGCCACTATAACAACAAATTCTAAAAACAAAATAAAATAAATATTTAAGGGTGCCTCATACAACCAACGCGATTTCTTTGCTCGATTTTTTTGCTCGATATCGATAATGGCAACAGGTAGGCACTTGAAATATTCACAAAATACTCAGTTGTATTTTTACTTTAATAATCTATACCTCTATACCAATAAATAAAATTGGAGTGTCTGTTTGTAATGTCAAAATAATAGGCTTTTTTCATGCTCACACGGTTATTTGCACGACACCTATGCCTAAAATACCAATTAAAAAATTTTTGTCTGTCTGTCTGTCTGTTTGTTCCGGGTAATCTTCAAAACGGCTGGACCGATTTCAAAAATTCTTTCACCAATGGAAAGCTATAATATCAGGGCGTAAACTAGGCTATATTTTATCCCGGTATTCCCACGGGAACGGGAACTACGCGGGTAAAACGACTATAACTTATAACCTATAACCGAAGCGAAGCGAGGGCGGGTTGCTAGTAAATAATAAAATTAAAATAAAATTAACATTTAAGGGATGGGAGCCCCCAAAAAAAAACACCATTTTTACCTATACAGTACGGTACGGAAAAATAATGGTACAGAACCCTTCTTGCGCGACTCTGACTCGCACTTCGCCATTTTTTTATTTTAATCATTTAATTTTCAAAATTCATAATGTTGCTACGACTCGAATAAATCCTCATTTAAGCATCTCGGGCTCTCTTACTATAATAATCACTTTTTTTTTTTTGTTTGGATCGCCCTTACGGGCAGGCTAAAGTCTTTTCGACCATACTGCCTTGTCTTACGTAGCTTATTTCTTTACATATTATTTACTTCCTCATATTGTATAACTTATTTATTGTCATGGTCCGTCAGTAAGTTAAGTCGTTATCATTAATTAGGCGCTGAAAACCTAATTAGATGATTTCTCTGGGAATTCCGGTTGAATATGGAAATACACGTAAACCACTCTTATATCACATTCACCACATTTCAGCACCTTCATTATATTATATTACATAAAATATCAGCAAAATTATTCAATATACCACTATAAAACATTAAAAAAATGAATATAATACAAGAGCTTAACATGACATTTCCAAATTCGCGCCGAAACTCCTATAATAATCACGTTCGTTACACGTACCTTTATTTTTTTGGCCACGCTATGACATTGT
This sequence comes from Lymantria dispar, assembly GCA_032191425.1. Classification (NCBI taxonomy): domain Eukaryota; kingdom Metazoa; phylum Arthropoda; class Insecta; order Lepidoptera; family Erebidae; genus Lymantria; species Lymantria dispar. The sequence goes on from CM063453.1 coordinate 33,903,878, forward strand.
GATAAAAGAGTGGCGCATAATACCATAATCTGCTGTGTTATACCTTAACCTCCTTTGCCCTCAGAGCTGATCATCGTTTTGTAATAAAAAAATATTTAAATTATTTAAAGCGTGCAGTGACCTTTTATGATATGCAAACAGTCACGCATGCAAGACAGTACCACAAATACCATCTTTAAATATTTAGCAATCACTACACGTCCCATGACCTGTCACTGTCAAGGTCACACAAGAAGGTCACTACACCTTTACTTCAAAATATATTTGTTTTATGGAAAGCTCCAGTAAATAATTCATTGTTTGTACGTCTTTACATTGTACAAAACAAAATCGTTTCCACTATCTGTACGCTTCTAGACAGGTGTCTCGGGTTAGGGAGCAACTGATCAAACGGGAGTGAGGCAATGGTGGTGGAAACCCATGCAAAATATTTGAAGTTAAAATATCGATTCGTTGTTAATGAGTTAGAGATATGTAGGTAAAGTTTTCGATTTCGTCATCGCGTTCTCGTTTAAATATGATTGAAATTTATAAAGTCAGTGAACTGCAACATATTCGTACTTTATTAATGTTCATTAGAATTTAAAAAAATCAATTATTACGTTCGCATAAGCAAGACAAACTTCGCCTAGACAAACTGCCAACCGTAATGAAAGAGCTTATATCTCGCCAACTCGCCTGATAAAGTTGGCAAAATTCAAAAAAATTCAAATTCAAAATTCAAATTATTTTATTATGCATAAACCCTGAGAGGGCACTTACATATTGTCAGGTTTACAATTTCCAAAAAAATATACTACCACCGGATCGGAACGCGACCGCTACTGAGAAGATCCGGCAAGAAACTCAGCGGGCTTGTCATTATTTTAAATTTTTTTTTTTTTTTTTTTTCTTCTTACTAGTTATACAATTGTGTACATGTTTTGTAAGAACAAGCTCCAGTGTGATGCCCTTCGAACCGCAAGACACTTAATATAATTTAAACGATTATGGCTGGACCAGATCCCACAAGCGGCACCCGATCACGAGTTAACTACTAGAGCAGCCATCACTCCCCTCAACCACTATGGAGGGAAGGGAGAGACCCGCTCCACGTAGCTACCGCAAGTAGATCCTTATGTGAGCATGACCAACACCACAATATGTTACAAACGCTGAAAATACAAAAATTCGTTAGGCAAAACACGCTACACTTTACAATAAAAGTTAAAAGTACATTTACAAACAGTATATTTAAAATAACAAGGAAATTGCTGAATGAGGAGCTGCTCACAACCAATCTGTATTATCATCTACATAATCCGAGATTTTATAATAAGCTTTTTTACAAAGTCTATTCTTGATGGCTTTTTTAAACTTTTTCATAGGCAGGTCTCGGATATCTTTAGGTAATCTATTGTAAAAGCGTATACATTGCCCCATGAATGATTTGTTAACTTTTTGGAGACGAGTAGTGTGTACAACTAATCTGTCCTTATTACGAGTATTCATTTCATGAATGTCACAATATCTCTTAAATCAAGGCATCAAGGCATTACAACTCCCTATGGGGCCTATCTTCAACAGTAGGGCTGAATGAAATAAAAAAACGCTTTTATCTGCGAATAATATATTGCATGCATAGGCTTTATTTTCAAATAATTATTGTCATTATCTGGGGGCACGGAAGTGCCCCTGCCAAGTCGAAAAAAAAAGTCGGGCAAAACGCAACACTGCCGTAACATACTTTTCTCGAAGCCATTCAGGCCATTTTCGACCCCCTATAACTTCGTTGTTAATAAAGCCAGAAACCTGAATTTTTAATAACCTAGCAGGCCTTGTATACACATTGTGTATTTCAAATTTCATTCAATTTAAACCAATAGTTTAAGAATTACAACTAGTCAAAAATTCGTAATTTTGTCACTCACTGACTGACTGACCGATCATCAATATTAAAGTGGCACTTCTAGTAGATATAGAAGCTTCAAATTTAGAATACAATTAGTGTTTAGTGTATAAATGAAGGAAAAATTATGAAACATTATAATTTTCATCCAGTTTCCGAGATACACTAACTGCATAAATAATTTTGTAAACGCATATAAATATATAGGATTACAAAGTTACATTTGCAGTTAATGAAATGTAACTTTGTAAAAAATAAGAATACATTTGTCGCCATCATTGCTTCTCTATGGGAATCGTAACAACCGGCTAAAGACTGCGCAGATGACGTAGTGGTTAAGATACCAACGTACCGTGCTAGTGTCGCGGCTTTGAATCCCATGCAAGATAACACCTTGTACGATCCACAAATTGTTGTTCTGAGTCTGAATGTAATTTGTGTCGGTTAATTATACGTTCTTTCCGTATGATGACGAAGTAAGAATACAATTCACCACTCTCTATCTTGCCCGTGGATATCGTACAAGACGACTATGGGATATAATATGCATATACCATCTGTGCAAGAGAAGGAAAACTCGAAATGAAACCATATAATAACATGTCTGACCAGCATGGTATAGTGGGTTAAATTCCCTCCATTGTGGAGGAGGCCCGAGCTCAACAGTGGGACATATGAGGACTGCGATGATGATGATGCGATGTTGAATTATATGTTTGTAAAGTCCCCCACAATATAAGGATTATTATTCCCTTAGTGCAAGGTGTTGTCATTTAAAAAAAGCAGCTCTCGTCGGGGAAATGTATGATATCTCATTGCGAAACCAACCCGCCTACCAAACGTGGCGACTACGTCAATATTCCTCATATGGCGAAGAAAAATGAGCTCTAGTCATGGCAACTCTGTTATCCTTGACTGTCGTTGGACGCAGGTGCCACAGTACCGCACTTTATGGTGAAGCATGAGGAAGGTCTATGTTCTACAGTGGACGGCGATAGGCTGAATGATGATTGGCATAATAGGTGTAGACAGATACCTAGAAATAATTATGTTCAAAAATAACTTGTAAAATGGTCAATCAACTTAATGAAAAAGCAAGGGTGGGAGGTGTGTTATGAAATTGTACCAAAATCTCCCAAAGTATTAAGCAAAATAAATTGCCTCAAATTTATCTGAAAGAAAGAACGCCATCATTAGTCTCGATTGTCATTAAAGCGGAGAGGAGACTAGAGGAGATGTGTTTCAAAAACCAATCAAATTTCTTTATTGCCACATCTCTCCGCTTAGTCTAAGTAGAATTGACTCAAGCGGAAAGGAGAGATGTCTCATTTTCAGAAAGTGTGCTCTAAGAAAATCCTTTGTCGGTATTCAAGAAGTAGAAGGTACCGGAAAGGCAAATAAGTAGGTCTATCTACAAAAAGAAATGAGATACCATCAAAAACAAAACTTGTAAAAAAAAGCCAAGTCTCGCAACTGAGTTCTTCTACCATAAAAAGTTGTGAGATCCATGTTGTACCAAGTCAGTGAACTCATTCAGTCCCTGCTTAAGGGACCTTTCTTCTTAAGTTATTACTTAAATAGCTAACCTAACAAATTCTTATAGTGACTATATAGATATTAAAGATCTTTTATGTTTTAAATAAATAGATTGACTTGGCAATCGCACTATGGTTAGTACAATTTAATATAATACTTGTGAGGTGTGTTTTTATGCGATTGCCAAGTCATTCTGTTTATTTAAAACATAAAAGATCTTTAATATTGATATAGTCACTATAAGAATTTGTTAGGTTAGCTATTTACGTAATAACTTAAGAAGAAAGGTCCCTTAAGCAGAGACTGAATGAGTTAACTGACTTGGTACAACATGGATCTCACAACTTTTTATGGTAGAAGAACTCAGTTGCGAGACTTGGCTTTTTTTACAAGTTTTGTTTTTGATGGTATTGTTATTGTCTCCTTATTTTTTTGACAATCAGCTATTAATACGTGCCCATTGTTGTCAATGTCGGCTTGTCATAAATTAACAGTTTCCTCATATATTTGTTTTCTACATATTAGTCATTGTCCACCAGTGAGTCAAATTGTCTTCAACGGCTTTATAAACTTCTTCATCCTAAAGACTGTCTTTAGGACGTTCAAAGAAAATGGAGATTTTAATGGTTTCCTTATAATTAATTAAAATGAGTACAGGATACTCCAGAGAAGCGAATGTTATCATCATCATCACCATTCATATACGTCCCACTGCTGGGCTCGAGCCTCCTTCACATTGGGAGGGAAATTGACTCGTATAACACGCTGGTCAGACATGTTGGTACAGGATTTTGTTTCGAGTTTTTCTTCTCTTGCATAGATGTTATATGCGTATTATATCCCTCAGTCGTCTTTCACGACACCCACGGGCAAGAAAGTGTGGTGTATTCCATTCTTACTCCGTGACCACACGGAAAAATTCAAATTAATGGTTGCCTTAAAGTTGACATATTGGGGTAAATGTAGAAATGTTACAGAATACAGAGTATGGACTTCGTTCGTAAACAGGTTTTATGGTCACACTGCTAATGCTAATCTTTTATAGGTGGAAATCAAAAACGTTGTAAAGCACTTTTATATCATATTCATAACACCGCAGCAATTCTGCCGCATCACATTCCATAAAATACCATCAAGATTATTTAACATACACGTTGAAACATTGATATATAAATATACCTAATATGACATGACATGACACTTTTATGTTCCTGCCAAAACTCTCATGCATATTTTTTCGACCCTGTTTAAGAGAGGAGATTACTATTTTGTCTTAAGCCGAAACGAATTCGTATTGTTATCGAAAGCATTTTCCTTAATGCGTCAATAAATAGCACTCAAATGTAAATGTCAATCTTTTCTCAGTAAAGGTGACAGATTTGGTTTTTAATCTCTGTGCCGAATGGAAATAGGCTCATAAAGATAATGGGCTGTCGTTATTGACGTCACTACCGGTGCATATACGTAAATGACGTACTTAGGTGCGTGCTTAATCTATATACATTGAATTGATTCATAACAATATGAAAACAACCTGTACGCGTACATTGAATTATTAATAGTAACATAAGCAAAATATTAATTGTTATTATACATAGATCACGTTCAAGGCATTGGACATACAGGAAGTTTCGGTACCTCATGAATATAGTGGACTCATCAAATTGTGAGACTATGTCAACGTGTGCAGTTTCATTTTGAGTTTTCCTTCTCTTGCGTAGATGTTATTTGCATATTAAGGGTGTTTACGGGGGCGTTAAATAAAATTGTATTCTTACTCGGTTACTACACGGTCATTGAAGCGTGATTAGTGGTTATATAAGGTTTGAAAAAGGATGTCTATTGTAAGATCATTTTATTTTTCTGCACTAGACTAATATTATAAAGGGAAAAAAATTGTATTTGTTTGTGCGTGTGTGTGTGTATGTTTGTAATGAATAAACTAAAAAACTACTGTGCCGATTTCGAAATTCTTTCACCATTGGAAAGCTACATTATCCCTGAGTAACATAGGTTATATTTTATCCCAGTATTGCCACGGAAACGGGAACTACGCGGGAAAGACGACTGAAACCAAAGCGAAGCGAGGGTGGGATGCTAGTTCATAAATAACTTAGATGCCCTTTTATTGTGCGGGTGACGTGACCCCCCGGTCACGTCGGTCACCCGCCGAGAGGCCGACCGCGTGAGGAAAGACCGACGTCCTCCCCGAGGGGGGGACGTCGGTCGATGGGAGTGTACCCTTCAGGGGGGTATTCCGTCGGGCCGACTACTGACGTCAAATCACCCTGCTCCGGTGGTCGGTCCAACGACGAAGCGTGCTTACGCCCCTCTGTCGCCCCGGACGGAGTGGTGCAAGGAGTGCGCTGACCGCAACCCACACCCAAAAAAAAAAGATGCTCTTTTAATTTGGTAATCTATGGTCTGGACACACCCCACCCAATCCGCCCGGTACGATGGATGAGCGGCCCGCGACCTCATAACCTACCGTATCCACCCCACATCGCTACTAGGTCGTCCACTGGTACCGATTCGTTGACATCCGTCGCCAGCCCGAAGTTAAGTAGCCTAGCATGTCAAATGATTGATCAGTAATTTAAATTTTATGAAGCAACTTACTAAATATTCAAAAATATCCAGTAGGTACGCAAAAATAAGTCGCCTGAACAAAATGGGAATGAAATCTACATTTGTACTACGGATGGTCATCGATGAAGGTTGAGAATTGTAAAAAGTGGCTCGCGAAGTCCGGGTAGAGTTATCTAACCAGCGTGTTAAGGCAGATCAATTTCTCACCTATTTTATAGTAGGTTCGATTCCAACAGGATGAATATGAGCTGAAACGAATACTAAGTTGAATCGCATTAAAATATGTAGAAAATAGTTTTATTTCATATTTATTAAACTATAATTTATAACGTCATTGTATTCAATTTACGCTTAAGAATGTTTCGTACGTGATATGACTCATGCATACTAACACACATGTTACTTTAACACCGATACGCATACAAATAGTTATTTAATTACATATTAACATAATGTCAACTTGAATGATTATCATATCTCTCATAGGTAATGCATTAGTATGCAACTGCAGGTTATTAACGTTTAACGAAATAAGTTATCGACTGTGACGCGTCAAGCATCTTTGAAGATATCGTGTGAAATAATTATAATCCTTTAGACTTTTGACGGGAATGTCAAAATGACATGTTGCGCTTTTAAATTTTATTCATTATTTTAGTGTTTTACAGTGTTATATCTAACGACTATGACTAAAATACGAAGACTAAAGACTTGAATCCTTTATTGAGGTAAATGTAGGATTACGTTAATTTTTAACATCTGTTAAGTGTGTTCATTAAGGCTTTAGAAGCTTCATAAGACTTTTATTATGATTTAAAAATGATAGCAATTTTATTTCTTAAAAATTTAACATTAGTATTCGTTACATTTCACTTCAGATTTTTTAAATAAAGCAAATATATACCCAAAAAGAAATATTATTTTTTGGTTTGATAATATTGCCATAGACAAATAAGTTTTGATTTATTTGTTGTAATAAAGTTTTAGAAAAATGTTTACATGTAATTTGATAACGCCTTCACGCTTAGGCGCTGTAGCCTGCCGTACTAGAATTGAACTAGTTTTTTGAAGTGACTGCAATCAACCTCATAACCTACCCTCCTAGTTGTGTGTATACACAACTTTATTGCCACGGGTACCAAATTATTGTCTTCGGTGGAGTTAGTGTCTGGTGTGCTAGCTTCTTGAGTAAAGTTTTTGACAACGACAGCTAAATTTTAGATAACAAGTAAGGCAATGTAACAATCAACATTATATTGTGACCGCACAATTAGTGGACTGGTCTAGATGCCAATCTCTCGTGGAGAGTCCTTAAGTTCAATCCTCATGCGGGACAGTTTCTTGTGTGATCACAAATGATTGCTGTGATTGATTGTCTGGGTATTATTTGCGCCCGTTAATAGGTATATATATATTTTTTTTGTTTACGCTGTGGAAATGTATTTACGCACTATTCCCCCGCCGGTTACAGACGGGAGTGTATGTGGGACTCGCCGGCCACAAATGTGACCGAAATACCCACTAAAACCACAGCCCTCCGCGCTTTTACGGGGTGCCAGACAGATCATCTGATGACATTTTATCCCCGACACCCCAACGCTTGGCCGTCTGGCCACGTCCTGTCATCATTCAGGGTGGTGGGCGAAGAAGCGCATAACGGCGTCTCCTCGTCCCTGGTCGCCGCCGGCGGAACGAGTCAGCGGACACAAGCTCCTCGCGTGCCCGCTCCGCGGCCTCCTTCCTTGTCATGACAGCCTCACAGAAGGAGGCCATCGACGACCAGCAGCTGTCGCTGCCGAGCATCTTGGAGATGATGGTCGGCAACGACAGGTCCGTTGGTCCTATTTCCGTTGACAAGAGGTGGCGCTGAGGCCCCCAGGCGGAGCATACTTCCAGTATGTGGCGCGCATCGTCGACTAGCGCGCCACACTCATGGCATCCTGGGGCCTCTTCTCTTCCGATTTTATGCAGGTACTGACAGAAGACCCCATGTCCGGTAAGCACCGGCACCATCGTGCACCATGGCTCGTGCTGTGGCGCGGAGCCGGTACACTTCTGCCAACACCTCCGCCACCAGTGCCCAAGGCGGGTCGCCTGCCAACAGTGTCGCCGCAGTCCAGGACACAGTACGGTAGCCCCTAATAGCCCTCACCGCCATGGCTCGCTGCGGTCGCCGCAGAAGGGCTCTGTTGCGGACGGTGAGGGACTCCGCGTCAGATAGGAGCACCATACAGTGCCATGGACTGCAGGATGCCGACGTAGATACGCCGACATGACGACCCAGGACCGCCAGTGTTCGGCAGAAGCCTTCCCAGCGCCGCGGCTGACGAATAATAATAGGTATATATAAGAAGTTCACGATGCAAGAATTAATTGCTTAGAGCTGGGTGTTGCCTTTAAAAGTATATTAATTGACTTAACGTCAATCTATTGTGGATATGTGCCACTTAAATTATCTTGCATGTTACCTAAAACTTAGCTATTGTTGACAGAGCCATCTTAGACCATAAACATGGCTTGTGCGTCCAAAAATATGGAGCCTAATAAGAATTTAATTTAAAGTTGTACAATGATTTTCATTATCCTTTTGTCGCCCACTACTGGACGTAATTCCCTCATGTTTTCTATAAAGTGCGGGTCAGTGCTGATGGCACTTAACGATTCCCAGCAGCTCTCATCAGATCCAACTAGTGGAGTAACGTCCTACGAGTACACTGCGTCATTTGGTACCTTTCCTCCCTACTCCCTAGGGATTATCGGCGATGTGGGCTAGTTATTGCTGCTTCAGCATGCTAATTCTTCGTGCTATGTCGGCTCCATAGCACGCTGAGTGATTTTGAATTTAGTTATGACATTTAAGAACCACCGTTCCAACTCATAACCAGTGGTAACACGCACCGGTCATAAATCTGTACTTACAAACATTGACATATATTAAATGAGAAGTTCTTCTTAAGTTTCCCCGACCCAAATACAATTACTTATATTTATTACTCTTGATTTTATGCATCCAACGTATCAACTTCTAGAACATATATTCCTTTCCAACGAGAGATAATCTCAATCAAGTTAATCAGAGATTAGCTTGATTGGTTCACGATGGTATTTGTGGATATAATTTTCCCAGTGAACGGCTACTTCACATTCTCTTATCCTTCAATCGATTTTGCAGTTTACAGTAACAAACAATAGATAAATGATTGAAGTAGGCGATACATGGCGACAATCCAATATAATGTTGAAATAAGGGGAAAGGAGGGAGACACATAACTGTTTCACGGTTAGTCAATATATGAGACATCACACGATAGGAAACGGGAACAGTATCACGGCTTGATAGGGTATAAACAGCTCGTATGTCATCAGCTACCTCTAGAACTGTAATTTGCAATTTTTCATAGAAACGAATATTGATTCAACACATGTTCTGCCGCTGATCGAGGCATCTTCAGGATGATTCGGCTTCAGATGCGAATTCCTTCCTTCCCTTCATTTTAAAACAATAAAATAACAGACGTTTTTTTTTTTTGTGGGTGGGCTGCGTTCGGTGCGCCTCCGCACCACTCCGTCCGGGGCGACAGAGGGGCTTAAGCACGCAACTCCCGCAACCCACCCGAAAACCACGTCGCCTTCGTCGTTGGGCCGACCACCGGAGCAGGGTTACTTGACATCAGTGGTCGACCCGACGGAATACCCCTCTATTGGGGTACCCTCCCATCGACCGACGTCCCCCCATCGGGGAGGACGTCGGTCTTTCCTCACGCTGTCGGCCTCTCGGTGGGTGACGGACTAATCCCCGGTCACGTCACCCGCGGCCTCGGCTAGGGCGGCATGAGGCGCAGGTAGTTGCGCCTACGCCGCCCCAGTCGCCGGCGGCGGATCTCCTCATCGAGGCTGCGCTCCTCGCGTAGGCGATCCGCCGCCTCAAAATAAAAGTCCTTAGAAATATTGTATGGACACTCGGCAATTTGTCTTTTTTAGTGTTGTAATGCGGCTTCCTTCTCTTGCAAAGAATTTTACTACACGTTACCCTTGACAATAAGTAAGCTTACGACAACCGTGGGATAAAGTTCGTTACTACATACATTGTATTCATTGCCAGACAGGAATCTCAATATCTGTGTAATAAATAACTGTAGTTGTATTTCCTCTTAATAACTTTAATTAATTTATTATTAATTATAATGCTTTAGATTATTGAAATTGTTTGAAATTATGTGAATCGTTAACAAGAATTTTGTAATTAAAATTGTGTTTTTAAATATATTTTGTATGAAGATGTAAACAGTAAATATATCAAATTTACTGTAATGATGGTGTAGTGGTTTATGCATCGATTTCATATGCCCATGTGTCACGGGTTCGATCTACGAGCAGGACTATATATGGATAGTTTGCGTGATGCACAAATGATTCATCTGAACTTGATTATTTATGTCTATTAATTTTCATGTAAAGTCATCTCAAATACAAGGATATGTTCCTAAGTGCGGCAAGACTTTATAAATATAGTAGGTTTTTTTTTATTGTTGGTGGCAAACGAGAAAACAGCATATCTGATTCTTCGCTCATGCACTTTTGTTACGCCGCTGTCTGCTGACCGTGAAGAAAGTGTAAGAATTACGAATGCGTGTAATAAGATGTGGTGATAAAAAAAGGATCGCCTAACTCACACGCAAACATCCTCAGAAAGTTGAGCTTCCAACTCTCTCGCTCACTGAACGAAGTGCACTAACACAATGCCACTACTCAGATGGCTCAGTATGATACTACCACGGACGTACTGGCCCGCAACTGTACCTACTAGTTAAAATAATAAAATACTTAACGCGTTAGGGCCACGCTACTGATACTTTTTTGTCTGTTGTCAGACTCGACCCGTTCACGGTGGAACCATATTCAGGTACCTGCACAAAATCGGAAGAGAAGAGGCCCCAGGATGTCATGAGTGTGGCGCGCTAATCGACGATGCGCGCCATACACTGGAAGTATGCCCCGCCTGGGGGCCTCAGCGCTACGTCCTGTCAACGGAACTGGGAATAACAGACCTGTCGTTGCCGACCATCATCTCCAAAATGCTCGGCAACGACAGCTGTTGGTCGTCGATGGCCTCCTTCTGTGAGGCTGTCATGACAAGGGAGGAGACGCCGCTATGCGCTCTTCCCACCGCCCTGAATGATGACAGGACGTGGCCAGACGGCCAAGCGTTGGGATGTCGGGGATAGAATGTCATCAGACTATCTCTCCGGCACCCCGTAAAAGCGCGGAAGGGGCCGCTGTGGTTTTAGTGGGTATTTCGGTCACTTCTGTGGCCGTTGAGTCCCAAACACACTCCCCTGTCTGTAACCGGCGGGGGGGAGAGTGCGTAAATGCATTTCCACAGCTGGAAAAAAAAAAAGGTGGAACCATATTCTCCCAGAAAATTGACATCTGAGTAATTTGTTATTATGCTTCATGTGAGCGATAGAAACGAAAACCCAAAATCCACTTTACGGTAGATAGTGACTCATCTAGGCTCTTCGTATCGTTGATATCCATGAGCGGCAATCACGACTTATCGTCAGGTAATTTTTTTTTTGACGCCAAGTCACCTGCTCCGGTGGTTGGCCCAACGACGAAGGCGGCGTGTCACGGGTGGGTTACGGGGGTGCGTGCTTACGCCCCTCTGTCGCCCTGGACGGAACGGAACGAGGAGTGCCTCGACTGTAACCCACCTCCCAAAAAAAAGGTAAGCTTTTTAGTCAGCTGCCCAAAAGTAAAAAATAAATTTTTAATCTATAAATAATTCGTTCAAAACCCTTATTTTCTTGTGCAATAATAAAAAAAGAGTCGTATTTGAAGGAAATTGATTTATTCAATCGAGTTTTCCGACCTCCAATGCTCTACGCAACAGGGGATATAATTGGCAGTCGGGTTGGTGATTGCAGTTGCTCTTATAGATTTGCCAGAACCTTACTAACTAATCTCTTGACCTTCGTCCGTTTTTACGGAACGATAAGGAATGGAGACACATATATTCTTATCCCATCATCGCACGAGGAATCATTATTTGAACAAATTAAAAAGTAATATTTATCTTATAAACTACGATATAAAGGAAAAAAATGGAAGGAAACCCTTAGAATGTAAATATGATTGTACAAGAAGTTAGGCACAATGTAAGGCTTATGTCGAAAAAATGTTTAAGGAAGGTCTGAATACAGTACCTAGCATGTTTAACATCAAGCGGACAGAACGTTACTTAAATTCAAGCTTAACTTAGAGCTGAGTAAAGCGATATTTAACAAATGTTTGATAGTTAGATCGATGTCTGTCTATTAGAAGTTTATTGTGAAAAATATGAGGATTTACCACGCTTTTATTAGTTTCACCAGAATGTTTGTAACCGATACGTTTGAGCGACTTTAAACGTCGTAGACTTATCAGGCACCGATGAAAATAAAATTATCTCATTATTCTGACCAAGATCACCAGCATTAATAATTTTCTCACAAATAAATAAGCGCGCGGTTTGCGCATGTGGACCGTTTCGAACGTACTATCCGAACCGCGTAAATAATATATAGCTTCAAAAAAATAAAAAGTTTTTTTATTTTTTTAATGCTAAATCGAAGTAAAGAATGAAAAATAATTCTTAATTATCATCATCATCATCATCTCACATATATCACTTTTGGGCTCAGCCCTTCTCCATAATGGGAGGGGAATTGACCTGCTAATCTACGCTGGTCGGACGTGTTGGAACAGAGTGTTCATTCTCTTGCACAGATGTTATGTGCGTATTATATCCCTTAGTCGTCTTTTACGACCTCCACGGACAAGATAGGGAGTGGTGAATTGTATTCTTACTCCGTCACCACACGGAAAAAAAATTAACGAAATATTATTGTGAAAATAGTGAAGACGCTTTGTGTCATATCTGTCGTACCATTTTTGGTCTAATAAGCCCCTGATACCACAAGTGGATCCCGACCACGAGGTAACTACAAACAGCAACTATTGAACACATCATTACAATAAGGGTCTGATAATTATTTGGTTTTTTTTTGTTATGGGTTGCTACGGCGCACTCCTCGCACCACTCCGTCCGGGGCGACAGAGGGGCGTAAGGACGCACACCCGCAACCTACCCCAACACCACATCGCCTTCGTCGTTGGACCGACCACCGGAGCAAGGTGACTTGACTTCAGTGGTTGGCCCGACGGAATACTCCCTGAGGAGTACCCTCCCATCGACCGACGTCCCCCCCTCGGGGAGGACGTCGGTCTTTCTTCACGCGGTCGGCCTCTCGGCGGGTGACGGACTAATTCCTCGGTCACGTCACGCGGCCTCGGCTAGGGCATGAGACGCAATAATAATTTGGTCTACGTGACCTTATTACGTGCAGCACAACATGTTTCTATAAACTACAACTAATAAACATTTAACGCAGAACTCGTTTCTTTAGTGTTAAACGGGAATTCATAACTGTTTATATCTTTTTAATAGTGTTTTTTATAATTTAATAAATCATGGTGATCGTCACGTACACCGAAGTGGTTTTAAAACTTAAATATAATTATCATAATCTTAACTCATATTCTGTGCCTGTGCCTAAACTTCCTCCACACAGTAGAAGGGAGATTGCCCTGCTATACCGCGCTGGTTAGACAGGTTGGTGTAAACTATTATCACGAGTTTTCCCTATCTTGCGTAGATATGATATGCATATCATATCCCTTTGTGGTATTGTACGACATCCACGGCAAGATGAACGTTACAGTTTCTGTGATGGGAAGGCTCTCAAGGCTCGGCAAACAGCACGTATGTATCGTGAACGATATCCTAATCCGGAACGCTATCCCTATTACCAGATTATGATATAAAAAAACCATTTCTGCATATTCACGGGGAGTGTGAGTATCAGGTAATTGCCTTTAAACACCAATTTGAATAATATCCAAAATAATCCAAATCATAAGCAACATCAAAGTCCAATTTAAGCATACTTCAACAAACAATAGTAACGAGATCGAGTAAAACACACGTGTAGTTCCGAGTAGGGCTTCCAATCAGCAAGCAATACCGAGATCTCGGTATTGCGGGATCCCGCGTCATTTACCAATCCCGAATGATGCGGGATTACGGGTGCGGGATCCGCGGGATTTGCGGGACTGAAAAAAGCGTGCTGCAACCTCAAACTTAAGAAACTCTCAAACTCAAACAGTAACATATAATAGATACATACATTTACAGTTTTTAATTTTTAGTTGATTTTATAATTTTTAGTTGTGTATTTTTTTAAGAAGATTTATTTTGTTTTGATTTGTTTTTATTCAGTATTTGTTACTGTTTTTTTGTGAAGAAAAAAAATGGTGTAAGTAATTTGATTGATCTCATACTACTAGTAATCATCATCATCATTTCAGCCTATCGCCGTCCACTGCTGGACGTAGGCCTCCCTCATGTTGCGCCACAAAGTGCGGTCCTATGCCGCCTGCATCCAACGACGCCCAGCTACATTTACCAGGTCGTCAGTTCATCTGGTGGGGGGGCGTCCTACACTCCGTCGTCTGATACGTGGTCGCCACTCGAGAACCTTTCTTCCTCAGCGGTTGTCGGTTCGTCGAGCAATGTGGCCTGCCCATTGCCACTTCAGCGTGCTAATTCTTCGTGCTATGTCGGTTACACCCGTTTTTCTGCGGATTGCCGTATTTCGGATTCTATCTCGCAGAGAAATCCCGAGCATAGCCCGTTCCATAGCACGCTGAGCGACTTTGAGCCTTGATATGAGGCCTACATTTAGGGACCACGTTTCTGTGCCGTAAGTCATCACTGATCAATGATCTCAGCAGGGTATCCCAACTAGTGGGTCTACGAATGAACATGGACAAGACGAAAGTCATGTCAAATACCCATGTCATTCCTGTACCGGTCCTAGTTGGCAATGCGATTCTCGAAGTTGTCAATCACTATGTTTACCTAGGACAAACAGTCCAGTTAGGTAGATCCAATTTCGAGAAAGAGATCAGCCGACGAATCCAACTCGGTTGGGCAGCATTCGGGAAACTTAAGAGGATCTTCTCGTCCAACATACCTCAGTGTCTGAAAACACAGGTCTACGACCAGTGTGTGTTACCAGTGATGACTTACGGCACGGAAACGTGGTCCCTAAATGTAGGCCTCATATCAAGGCTCAAAGTCGCTCAGCGTGCTATGGAACGGGCTATGCTCGGGATTTCTCTGCGAGATAGAATCCTGAATACAGAAATCCGCAGAAGAACGGGTGTAACCGACATAGCACGAAGAATTAGCACGCTAAAGTGGCAATGGGCAGGCCACATCGCTCGACGAACCGACAACCGCTGGGGAAGAAAGGTTCTCGAGTGGCGACCACGCATCGGACGACGCAGTGTAGGACGCCCCCCCACTAGGTGGACCGACGACCTAGTGAAAGTTGCTGGGCGTCGTTGGATGCAGGCGGCACAGGACCGCATATTGTGGCGCAATATGAGGGAGGCCTACGTCCAGCAGTGGACGGCAATAGGCTGAAATCATGATGAAAAATGATGAAGTCATCACTGGTAACACACACTGGTCGTAGACCTGTGTTTTCAGACACTGAGGTATGTTGGACGGGAAGATCCTCTTAAGTTTCCCGAACGCTGCCCAACCGAGTTGGATTCGTCGGCTGATCTCTCTCTCGAAATTGGATCTACCTAACTGGACTGTTTGTCCTAGGTAAACAAAACTATTAATAGTAATACTTAGATAAATATGGAGTTAGTTGATAATTCATAGGGTTTTTGTGATAAATAAACGGAGTAATTTCATTGATCTTATACTAATACTTTAATAAATATACAGGTTAGTTGATTAATTCTTTTTTTTTGTTACTAATAAACGGTGTAATTTGATTAATCTCATATTAATAGTAATATCTACGTAAATAAATGTGGTATTGACTAATTCATTGTTTTATTTGCCTTAAATAAATATAAATATTTTCGATATGCGGGATACCGCAAATACCGAGATCCCGCGGGATTGAGAATTCGTAGTCTCGCAAATACCGAGATTGAATTCAGGCTGCGGGATTGGAAGCCCTTGTTCCGAGCTATGGGTAACTTATTGAAAGAAGCGCGAGTTGAAGATAGGAAGAGAGGGTTCGAGTGTCGCCTATCATTAGTCCGAAAAAGAATTCTACTGCCATTTTGTGCAATAATTCTCAGAATTGCATAATGGGTTGACTACCTGAAAACTGCTAGAATTTATCGTCCTGTGCTACTTTAACAATTTTTAAACACTTATAATTACAGTATTATACTTCTACTAGCAACCCGCCCTCGCTTCGCTTCGGTTTCAGTCGCTTAAACCCGCGTAGTTCCCGTTTCTGTGGGAATACCGGGATAGAATATAGCCTATGTTACTCCCTGATATTATAGCTTTCCATTGGTGAAAGAATTTTTGAAATCGGTTCGGTGGTTTAAGCGTGAAAGCGTTACAAACAAACAAACATCCTTACTTTCGCATTTATAATATTAGTATGGATGTAATTGGTATTAGATGTAGATGTTTTTAAAGTACAGTACCTGAAGGCCGTAATACATTTTTTTTACACCAGCTCGGTTCAAATTAAACTCAGAATATTTTAAAATGTAAATTTTGCTCTTGTTGACCTTTGCACTACCATGATGAAAGTGCTGTTTTCAAATCTTGTTTAAAGGACATATCATAAGCGTTCTGGAAACACAGCAGCAGGTACTTTATTCCAGATCATGCACGTACGCGGGAGAAAAAATTCGCTGGAAACGTACAGTTAAATCCATAACTTTTCAGGTGAAATGGATGAATGGTGTTACGGTGTCGAGTGGTTCTGTAGTATAACAGTGACATCAAGAGAAATAGTTCCTCAGAGTACTCCCCATCGAAGAGCCGGTAGAGTAGGTGTTCAGAGTGATTCAAGTCCGCTGCTCCAACCGTCCGTGAGATTGGGATCATCGACGATTCCATCAACACATCTTTGTGCGCCTGCCCAGATATGTGAGCAGAACTCCGCGTGAGGACGGACTTGTGCTTTATTACCACTAGCTGACCCAACAGACGTTGTTCTGTTCAAATAAAATAAAAGGAAATCTCCTTGAAATCGACAGCAGTAACAGGGACTGACCGACTGCAGCGCCAGCTGCCAGGCTGATTTGTGAATCTAAATCGACGATAGTACATTAACTGTAGCTTGTAAGAACTCTGACATTTACGAAATTGAAATTTGCGATGCTTTAAATTCCATTATCTCGTGGTTAAATGACAATAACTTAATCATTAATTTAATAAAGACAAATATAATGCATTTTAGCAAACGTGACAATTCTTCAAAAGTTATAATAACTCATAAAAATGATACAATATGTGAAGTAGATAATACAAAATTCCTTGGTCTCGAAATAGACAACAAATTAAACTGGCAAGTTCACGTAGATAATTTATGTAAAAAAGTAAGCAAATCATCGTACGCGCTATACAAGTTAGCTCCTACAGTGAACATTGAGACTTTAGTCACTGCATACCATGGATTGGTTGCGTCTGCTCTTAGGTACGGGATAATATTCTGGGGTAATTCTACAAACAGAGAAATGTTATTTAAAATACAAAAGCGTTGCATTCGCTCTATGTTTGGTCTAAAACTCACAGACAGCTGTAAGCCATTTTTTAAGAAACAAAATGTTGACCCTTCCTTCTTTGTATATCATGGAAACAATAGTATTTGTAAAGAAAAACCCTAGTTTATTTCCACGATTATGCGATCACGTTGAGCACAGTCGACGCGACAACAATAGACTTTGTATGCACAGGGCCAAGACTGCTCATATGGGCATGAGTGTATTTTGTATGGCACCAATTATTTTTAATAAAATACCAAATAAATATAAATTATTAAATATAAAATGCTTTAAGCAAAAAGTCAAGGAACTTATAGTCAATAAGAATTATTATAGTGTTCAAGAATTTTTAAATGATGAGAATATATGAATGTATCTTACTTATATTATTATTTACCAATGACAATTTCATTTTTGTGTGACCTTAAGTATTAATATGTGACCTACACATTTATTATTATTATTCTATTTTTAATTTCAATTTATTTCAATTTGTACGCCTACAATGGCAAAACATGTTGCATCATGTTAATTACATTATTGTTAAAGACCTTATCTACACATGTTTTCACAAATAAAAAGTATCTTATCTTATCTTATCTTAAATCATCCAGGCCCCCACTTGAATACATTCACAAAAATTCATACAAATCCATCCAGCCGTTTAGTTGCAGTATAGATAAATAACCTAGATACCTAGTCGTTAAGTTTTCTTAAATTTTCTGATTTTCTGCGCAACTTCCTATTTTTTTCCCGTAACAGCCTATCTCAAAGTAGTAGAAAAATTAAAAAGAAAGATGAACGGAATCGGTAAAGTCGTTCTCAAGTTACGTTATTGTCCTGCCCGAACAGCGCCACCTGTCGGGTCCAATTGTGAATTTAAACCATCCTTGAATACCCTTGAACACGCACAAAAAATTTCGTCAACATCGGTCCAGCCGTTTAGGAGTTCAGTGACACACACGTACGCTAGAAATTTATATATAAGACTAGCTGACCCAACAGACGTTGTTCTGTTCAAATCTGTAAAAAAATAGAAAATTGAATTCTCCTTGAAATCGATCGCAGCGCCACCTACCGGTTCCAATTATTAATCTAAACTGAATGGTTTGGATGTCCCGAATGGCTATGCCGGTATATATGAGATTTTATATCCATCGGAATGGCCACAAAAAATTATCAAAATTGGTGCAGCCGTTTAAAAGGAGTTTATTTACAAACACACGAACGGAAGATGTATTTATATAAAGATAGAAAATTTTATGTAGTCGAAAAGGGGTTACAGTAGCGAAGTATATATAAACGTTAAGTTTTCTTAAATTTTCCAATTTTCTGCTCACCTTATTTTTTTTCCGTAAAGGCCTTTTTTAAAATATTAGAAAACTTAACAAAAAAGATGGACGAAATCGGTAAAGTCGTTCTCAAGTTACGTTATTGTCCTGCCCGAACAGCGCCACCTATCGGTTCCAATCGTGAATCTAAACCATCCTCGAATCCCCTTCAACACACACAAAAAATTCGTCAACATTGGTCCAGCCGTTTAGGAGGAGTTCAGTGACATACACACGTACGCTAGAAATTTATATACAGAATGTATAGGTTATGGGGCAACTGTTCGAGTATGTTGTAGTTTAACGGTCATAGATCGTAATTAGAATGTACATTACACAAAAAACAATACAGTGCAACCTTAATATTACGAACCTCAATTTAACGACTTCCTTGATTTAACAAAGTTTTTCTAATCCCCTTGAATTGTCCATAAGAGTCAGTGTAAATAATACCTTTACATTACAATTTTTTTTTACGAATATCCTCTTTATAACGAATTTTCAACTATCAAAAAAAAGTGTAAATACCTCTATATGACCCTTAGTCCCATAGTATGTGATTCCGTCGCGACAGGTTCCGACACGTTTTTTTCGTAAAACAATTGAAGTCGTTTGATGGGAAATAATGTAAATAGTGCTCATCACTATTGTTGAAGATTCTAGTTGCTGAATGCAAAAATGTTGAGGTGATCAAAACTATTTCTTGGCCTCTTTATAAAAAATTTTAGACCAACCTTACCTCAATATAACAAACCTCAGTTTAACGAATTTCTTGATATAAAGAATATTTACAAGTTCCCGTCGGATTTGTTATATTAAGGTTGCACTGTATAACATAAAAGTTATTGTGATTTCAAAAAAATGTGTCTAAGAGTCTACGCCTTAAATGTTACGTATTATGTAGGCATGTACAGACAGAATACATGTAGGCATGTAAAGCTTCGACAGTATAATTTCATTCATTCATACCTAGAATTGCGCAAACGCTTCAATGAGCGTAGGTAACAACGGCGAGCCGTCAACGGTCATCGGCCGATTAACTGTTTTAAAGCGAAGTTTGTCTTGCTTATGCGAACGTAATCATTGATTTATTAAATTTCTAATGAACATTTAACAAAGTATGAATATGTTGCGTATTAAGTATATAAGACTTTATACATTTCAATCGGATTTACACGAAAAAGTGATGACAAAATTGAAAACTTTACATGTCTCTAATTCCTTAACAAATCGATATTTTTCGTTCAAATTTTTTTCATGGGTTCCTACCACCATTGCCTAGCTCCCTTTTGACCAGTTGCCCATAATCTGATACACCCTGTATAAGAGATAAGACGGACGCTTGCCCGTTTCGATTATTCATTATTATCGACACAGATGGGGTGAGCGATACTGTGAATATTTATGCATGATGGCCACTTTTCATAGTCTGTGGTCGATACGTTTTGTATCATGATCAAAGTGGAAAGTTTATTAACTGAAAATCATGATGTTCTTCGTGCTTTACTGGCAGCTGCGAAGGTCGTGATATATTCACCGTGATTCAAATTGCGGCGTTAGAGAAGTTTTGACGAGAACTTGAAATTCGTGTGATGGTCTTGTGTTACATTTAATGTCTTAGTATTTTAATGTTTTATAATAAATAAATTAAGTTAAAAGTAGTATTAAGGTAGGTATAGATTAATTGTAAATCATCTAGAAGTAAGACTAGGATTAACACTAGTGTATGGACTATCGAATTAGGTTTTCAACCTGTAAATAGATAGTCCTATTATATTAAATAAATAAATAAATAAAATAAAATGTTAATGGCATTTTATGTAATTTGTATCGAAGTGTGAGGTTGCTTTACATGCTTTCATTTTTCACAAAAAAAATTCAAACACATCATTAACAATGTGCCCATTGCACTGTTCGAGGCTCCGATTTGTTTTACCGACAGACGTTAATTTAAATAAAGTATATAATTGATAAATGAATACTTGGCATAAAGGCAGTGAGTTTGACAGAGTTATAAAAATATTGAAATGCTTTGTATAGTGCGACACAAAAGAGCAGAAATTAAATACATGTGAACTAAAATTATTCATCTACTGGCAACATCCAAAACAATACTTAAATCACGGCCAGGAATCACCCTACATTTCTTTTCGACCGTAAGAAACTCTTTAGTCTATGGTTCCATCATCATCATCATTTCAGCCTATCGCCGTCCACTGCTGGACGTAGGCCTCCCTCATGTTGCGCCACAATGAGCGGTCCTGTGCCGCCTGCATCCAACGACGCGCAGCTACTTTCACTAGGTCATCGGTCCACCTAGTGGGGGGCGTCCTACACTGCGTCGTCCGATACGTGGTCGCCACTCGAGAACCTTTCTTCCCCAGCGGTTGTCAGTTCGTCGAGCGATGTGGCCTGCCCATTGCCACTTCAGCGTGTTAATTATTCGTGCTATGTCGGTTACACCCGTTCTTCTGCGGATTTCCGTATGCCGGATTCTATCTCGCAGAGAAATCCCGAGCATAGCCCGCTCCATAGCACGCTAAGCGACTTTGAGCCTTGATATGAGGCCTACATTTAGGGACCACGTTTCCGTGTCGTAAGTCATCACTGGTAACACACACTGGTCAAAGACCTGTGTTTTCAGACACTGAGGTATGTTGGACGAGAAGATCCTCTTAAGTTTCCCGAACGCTGCCCAACCGAGTTGGATTCGTCGGCTGATCTCTTTCTCGAAATTGGATCTACCTAACTGGACTGTTTGTCCTAGGTAAACATAGTGATCGACAACTTCAAGAATCGCATTGCCAACTAGGACCGGTACAGGAATGACATGGGCATTTGACATGACTTTCGTCTTGTCCATGTTCATTCGTAAACCCACTAGTTGGGATACCCTGCTGAGATCATTGAGCATTGTGCCAAGGTCCTCCATGGATTCTGCCATAACGACTATATCGTCCGCAAATCGAAGGTGAGTGATGTATTCGCCGTTAATGTTGATGCCGAGTCCAGTCCAGTCTAAGAGCTTGAAGACATCTTCCAGTGCAGTGGTAAACAGTTTCGGAGAGATAACATCTCCCTGTCTCACGCCTTTCTGCAACTGGATCGGTTTCGTACTCTTATCCCGGATACGGACTGACATTGTGGCGTTCCTATACAAACACTTCAGCACTTCGATATAGCGATAGTCGATTTGGCACCGCTGAAGGGACTGCAGCACCGCCCAAGTTTCGACTGAATCAAAGGCTTTCTCATAGTCCACAAACGCTAAGCACAGGGGCCGATTATACTCCTCGGTCTTTTGTATAATCTGCCTAATCTGTCTTTTGTATGATCTGATATGGTCTATGGTGCTATAGCCTTTTCGGAAGCCGGCTTGATCGGGCGGCTGGAAGTCATCGAGCTTGCGCGAGAGTCGATTGGTAATGACCCTCGAGAACAACTTATAAACATGGCTCAGGAGTGAGATGGGTCT
Source organism: Lymantria dispar (assembly GCA_032191425.1). NCBI lineage: Eukaryota > Metazoa > Arthropoda > Insecta > Lepidoptera > Erebidae > Lymantria > Lymantria dispar. Next base: position 33,926,337 of record CM063453.1, read on the forward strand.
GTAGTTCTTTAGAAGAGCTTTGTCACCCTTCTTGAAGAACAGCACCACCACACTCCTGGTCCACGACTCTGGAACGTCGCCCCCGAGGATAACGGAATTAAATAGCTTTTGAAGGGCTATTAAGACTGGCTTGCCGCCCGCTTTCAGAAGCTCTGCCGTAATTCGTCATCTCCCGGTGCCTTACCGTTACGTAGTTGTTTGAGAGCCATTCTGATCTCGTACAAGCTGATGTCCGGGATTTCTTCGGTATAGTGCCGAGTTAGCTTTGATCTGGGATCTTGGTCCAAGCCGACAACAGGATTTCGGGATGATTTGTATAACTGTCCATAGAACCTTTCGACCTCTCCCAAGATCTCACTTTGGGATGAAATGACAGTGCCATCGTCGGTCTTCAGCTTAGTCATTTGGCTTTGCTCAATAGACAGATCTTGTGCGAACACTTTTGAGCCAAGATTCCGCTCTATCGCTTCTTTAATACGGAGCGTATTAAATCGGCGAATATCGCGACGCACAGACCTGGAGATCTGCCTATTTAGCTGCCTATGTTTGGACCAATCGGCTGAAGACTGCACCGTCATTTCTTTTCTCCGCCCCATGAGCTCGAGAGTCTGGTCAGAAAGTTTTTTAGGTCTATTAACGCGGTGAGCCTTGAAAAATTTCGACCCAACCGCGCGGACAGTTTCCACGAACCTGTTGTTCATATCGTTCGGAGATTCGCATTCGTCCAGACATTGGAAGCGATTGTGTAATTCGAGTTGAAAGCCTTCGAGGTTCTGGTATTGGACAGATGTAGGTCGGAGTGTAGACTTCATCAAGCGTGACCGCTCGACTTTTGAGTGGATATTCAATGTGCCTCGTACCATCCGGTGATCGCTCCCAGTTTTAATCCTGCTGATCACTGAGACATCATTGAATATCTGTCGTTTGTCTGACAAGATGAAGTCTATCTCGTTTTTTGTTGAACCATCGGGGCTAATCCAGGTCCATTTCCTTTGTGGCTGCTTCCTGAAGAAGGAATTCATCATAAAGAAGCTTTCCTTCTCCAGAAAATCAGCCAGTTTCTGGCCCCTCTGGTTTCTCTGTCCATATCCATGTTTCCCCACTCTCAACTCATCATCACTCCCTTTGCCAATTTTCGCGTTAAAGTCTCCCATGACTACCATGAAGTGGGTTTTGGACGTGTGTATGGCTTTCGAGATGTCCTCGTAAAATGCCTCCACCTCGTCGTTGGAGTATGTCGAGATCGGTGCGTATACCTGTATAACCTTCAGCGAATACCTCTTGGTAATTCTGAGTATAAGGTACGCTACCCTTGTCGACACACTCTCGATCCTCTCCACGTTGTCTACGAGAGACCTACGAACGATAAACCCTATACCACCTTGGGACGGGTGATCGCCCTCCCGGTAGAAGAGCAAGTTTCCAGACTGGAGGATTATCGTGCCCTCGCCCTCTCTTCGCACTTCTGATAATCCTACAATGTCCCAGCGGATTTTGCTCAATTCCTCTTCCAGCTCGATGACCCTCTCGTCAGTCCTGAGTATCCGAATGTTGTGTGTTACCAGGGCCAAAGGCGTTTTTGTTGGTAGCCGGATCGCTGCCGGAGATTCCTCGCACCCCCCGCTCCACCACTACTGGGCCCGCCACCAAAATGAGCCCGTAGAGTACCGGAGCCGCCGTGACTGGGGGCCATTTTTTTATTGTACGCCATTTCTAAAAAAGGGGATATTGCCGTAATCGCCACGCTTGGCAGGCGGGTTGGCGATCGCAGTATAGGTGTTTTACGTTTCCCAGGAGAGAGCTGCTGCCCTGCTCTCCTGGTGAACCCTCAGCCGATTTTTACGACTCCCACGGGCAAGTAAGGGGTGGCGACATATGTATTCTCAGCCCGTCGCCACACGGGTAATATGGTTCCATACTTCCATATATTACTTGACGTATAAATTGTTTTCCATCCCTCCTCACCTCTGTACTTTCCCCTCGTCTTTATATGTTAGGACTGCCAAAAAAATATCGATATATTGAAAATTATATTTCAATATATCGATATTTTCAAATACATATATCGTAATCGGAGTACGTATATCGAAAAAATATCGATATTTACATTTATGACCTCCGTATTAAAAAAATGTATAGCATCTTTTCCGTGTGGTGACGGAGTAACAGTACAATTCACTACTCCTTATTTTGCCCGTGGACGTCGTATAAGACGATTAAGGGATATAATATGCGCATAAGATCTATGCAAGGGAAAGCGGAAAACTCGAAATGAAACCCTCTACCAACATGTCTGACCAGCATGGTACTGTAGGTCAAACCCATTATTTATACAGTAGGTCCTCCCAGTGTGGACGAGGCCGGTGCCCAACAGTGCGACCTATATAGGCTGCGATGATGATGAGACCATCTCAAAAATGTTTGATCTGATGATGATGAGACCATGGTGATGCAAGCATAGTCGAGGCAAAACCAATTAAACGAACGAAAATTATTTAGTCAAAAGTCGAAAAAAATTATTCATTTGGGCTTTAACTATGATTTTTATCCAAATTTGGGGAGTAACTTGTCAAACCTAGGAGCATCGAACTATAACATATCATCATCATCATCATCATCATCGCAGCCCACATACGTCCCACTGTTGGGCTCGGGCCTCCTCCACAATGGGAGGGAATTTGACCTGCTATACCATGCTGGTCAGACATGTTGATATAGGGTTTCATTTCGAGTTTTCCTTCTCTTGCACAGATGTTATGTGCACATTATATCTCATAGTCGTCTTATACGACATCCACGTGCAAGATAGGGAGTAGTGAATTGTATTGTTACTCCGTCACCACACGGACTATAACATATATCTATACAAAATTACATCTAGTTTTAGTAACTACCTTAATTTAAATAAGATAATAAGTAGGTACATTATAATATCAATAAACTAGGAAAAGTGAAAAATCATAACATAATGTAAATAAAGTTTAGTAGATTAAGTTTACGTTAATTTTGCAGATGAAATAATCTACAAGAACAAATAAAATATATTAAAAATTAATATCGGATCTCGATATCTTTTTTCAATATCCAACTATCAAAACGTCCAAAAAATATTATTAATTTGAGAAAAAATAAAATAAAATTCTATTAAAATATTAGGTATTTTGAAATAAAAATATTGATGTTTCGATATATCGATTTTTCGATGTATCGATATTGAATCAACAGCAACATCATTATTATTATATACATAATAATATAAATGGCGGGGATTTTAGCGGGAATCTGGAAGTGTCACGTGGTGTTCTTGTATTATATTCAATATCTTATGTGTTTTAAGGTGTTATATTAAATAATTTTGATGGCATTTTATGTAATATACAGTGGCAAAACTGCTGTGGTGTAGTGAATCTATACCAATAAATAAAATTGGAGTGTCTGTTTGTAATGTCAAAATAATAGGCTTTTTTCATGCTCACACATGGTTATTTGCACGATTTTTTTTTTTTTTTTTTGGTTCTGTTTGTCCATATGGACAGGCAAAGGGATCATAGCCCATACAGCCAAGTCTGATACAATTTTTCTTTACATATTATTTACTTCTTCATATTGTATAACTTATTTATAGTCATTGTCCGTCAGTAAGTCAAGTCGTTATCATTAATTAGGCGCTGAAAACCTAATTAGATGATTTATCTGGGAATTCCGGTTGAATATGAAAATACACATAAACCACTCTTATATCACATTCACCACACTTCAGCACCTTAATTATATTATATTACATAAAATATCAGCAAAATTATTCAATATAACACTATAAAACACTAAAAAAATGAATATAATACAAGAGCTTAACATGACATCTCCAAATTCGCGCCGAAACTCTTTGCACGATTAAAAAATTGCACAGATTAAAAAATTTTTGTCTGTCTGTAAAAGCTATAATATCAGGGCGTAAACTAGGCTATATTTTATCCCGGTATTCCCACGGGAATGGGCACTACGCGGGTAAAACGACTATAACCTATAACCGAAGCGAAGCGAGGGCGGGTTGATAGTATGATATAAAACTGCTATACATACTTTTTGTTTCCACCAAAACTCTCAGAAGATACCCTTAACAGTGGCCATTACACTGTTAGAGGCGACACTTTGACTTACTGACGGACCATTACTGACATGAAGAAATTGATAATTTGAAAAGAAAATTATAACTCGACACTAGCAAAAATGGCTCGTATTAATAGCTGATTGCCAAGACAAAAAGAAGAAGAAGAATATAAATGGCGGCATTGAGACACTGAAATCTTCCTTTTCTTAATGTTATTTTGTAAAAGTGTGTTATTAGAACAAACAGAACGTTTGCCTTAATTTAAGTGGCTCTTAGTTTACGGTTTCTAATGTGTTTTATAAAGTGTCTGAACTGAATAAACTGTGATGAGCTGAAAATTGAGATAAATATTTCGTATGTGTTAATAATTATTGTTATACTTATATTGAATAAATGAATGTAGAAACGTATGAATTCTTTTGATTATCCTGAACGAAAGCAAGAAATGAAAGGTATGTTAGATATATATACATTATTTTTTTTTTTGTGTGCGACTTAGTTGTTAGCCTCAGATGGCTGTGACTTTACCCGGACTGGTGGGTGAGCGCTGAGGGCTCTCAACCCGTGACTATGTGTATATATACATTATAATAGTATGCGTGTATATATATATATATATATATATATATATATATATATATATATATATATATATATATATATATATATATATATATATATATATATATATATACATGCACACATGTATTAGCTGTCGTTTCAAATTCACTGATTTTCTTACGCTCGAAAAGCTTGTACTAGAGATGACAAAAGATAAGAAGACAATGATTTCAACAGATAAAATGTAAATTATTATGAATAAAGCTATTCCCGGTGGAGCCTGAGAGATAATTTATAAAGTTTTTCTGCAGTATTTAGCGGAATTTCAATCCGGACAATTATTGACCAACTTGGATTGCGTTAACAACCGTACAGATGATTATAGTGGTAAGTAATAATAAATAATCATATAAAACATATTAAAAAGCTCTCAATATATCCTAAAAGGTGATATTCTGAACAATACTCTATTTTTAGCTTTCATTTTAAAGTTAGGATTATATTAACCAAGAAAGTGGTGTGTATAGCGTAACTAAATGATTTTGAGACTTTATCAGGTATAATTATAAGTATTGGTCGATAACAAATTTGAAACATATTTGTTTATGAAATTTTAAAAGCCCTATATAGAGACTCATTGGCTGTTAAGAGTATGTACCTTTACTTCGCATTGGTGTTACTCACCATGCAAAATTTGAGACAGCTCTCTTAAATTAAAAAGAAGTCACTCTTATAGACTTAATAATCTGTTTAAGAGCCTAGCTTTTTTCCACGTTAGTTCTAGAAAATGGTGTGTGGAATGTTCTTGTAGTTTTATGCTTATACTATGACAGATTGCTTACTTATTTAACTTATTAGTACTCTAACAATGTTCTATTTATGCATTTTTTTTTGTATTGTTTCAGGTGCTTCTAAAAGTATAATACGGAGAATTGTTTGATGTTCGAAATGAAGAGTGAGTTTTAAAAAATGGGTGATAGAAAAGCTGATCTCATAGGCTTCAATAATAGGAATGGACAATGCGCGCCTGAAACATTGCGCCAATGTAGTGAAAAATAAAGCTCCAACATCAGTATCTTAGGTTGATGATATAAAGTCTTGGCTATGAAAGAATAATTAGTATTTGACTCTACTATGAAAAAAAAACAACATTATTAATAATAGTAAAGCATTATAAGCCTGAACTAGCTTATGAAATAGACGAGATTATAGGCCAATATGGGCACATGGTGCTTTTGAAAATTTGAATCCCATTGAATTGATTTAAGCTCTCAAAACAATTGATAGTTTTACAGAATGTATGTACAAAACTGTTATGAAACTATCTGAAGTTGCATTCAATTCTATTAAAAATCAATATATGAAGGTGTAGAATATTTAGATTTGGATTTGTTAGAATAATACATATAATGTAATAACAATATTTTACATGTCTATGCTGTTCTATTGTTCTATATGACCTACTCACCAACTACCTAACTTTGCTAACGATATTCCTATAACTGTGTTGCGCTCCGCTTTTACAGCCCAGCCACGTCCATTTAGCGTATCTAAGTAGTGTTTAGTGACTGCTATCGAGTTGGCCTTATAGAGATATGATATTATCCATATGACAGTAACTGCTAGGCCTCCAAGGAAGTTATTTTTTAAGCTATTTTGAAGTATAATTTTATGAAATCACTGTTTTATTTCTATTCTTCCCACACCCTTTTTATTCGTTCGACGATCGCGGCTCTGTTGCGCCTGAGGGCCGTGGCGACTGAGGCCGTCACCGGTGGGGGAGTGCTGTTGGCGGTGTCCCTAGACATCGCCAACGCATTCAATAGTCTGCCATTCAGCTGCATTAGGGAGGCGCTCCGGTATCACGGAGTGCCAGCTTACCTGAGGCGGCTAATGGCAGACTATTTGGAGGGGCGCAGCGTCCTCTGCACCAACCGAGCAGGGGACGTTGTGCGAACGCCCATGTCGTGCGGTGTCCCGCAGGGGTCGGTCCTCGGTGGGTCCCTGTGGAACATCGGCTACGACTGGGCGTTGCGGGGGAGCCTCCCGCCCGGGCTGGGCGTTATTTGTTACGCCGACGACACGCTCGTCACAGCCCGCGGTGGGATGCTAGAAGAGGCGGTAAGCCTGGCGACCTCTGGTACCGAAGAGGTCGTCAGGCAGATCGAGGCGCTGGAGTTGAGGGTCGCCCTGGACAAGACGGAGGCCCTCTTGTCCCATAGGCGCCGTATGAGCCCTCCCATCAGCGTCTCGATCACCGTCCACTCGGTTGACATCAGCATCCGGGCCCATATGAGGTATTTGGGCCTGGTGCTCGACGGGCAATGGTGGTTCCGGGAGCATTTCCGAAGCCTCGCTCCACGGCTCGTCGGCGTGGCGTCCGCCCTGTCGTGGCTTATGCCGGACGTGGGCGGACCGAGCGCTACGTGCCGCCGGCTGTACGCGGGGGTAATCTGGTCGATGGCCCTGTACGGTGCACCGGTGTGGGCGGGGTCCATGACCGTCCGACTTAGGGCCCTTCTGTGGCGACCACAGAGGGTCATGGCGGTCAGGGCCATCCGCGGATACCGCACGGTGGCGACGGAGGCAGCGTGCCTGTTGACCGGGCCTCCCCCGTGGGTCCTGGAGGCGGAAATACTCGCTGAGTTGTATCGGCGGGTGTCGGGGGTGCGCAGGGCGGGCGGTGTTATTTCCTTGAGGGAGCTCACCGCCTGGCGCGTCGACGCCCGCCGAGACGTCATTGCCCGTTGGGCAGTCCGGCTGGAGAGGCCTCGGTTCGGGGTGCGAATCGTGGAGGCCTTCCGGCCGGTGCTGATGCAGTGGTTGGAAAGGCGGCACGGGGTGCTCTCCTTCCGACTAGTGCAGGTGTTGACGGGGCATAGGAGCTTCGCCAAATACCTGCACAAGGTCGTAAGGAGGGAGAGTACACCATCCTGCCACGCAGCGCCGTGTCTTTTAAGAGATCGCGATCCGCCACCGCCACCGAGATCACTGTCTTGCAGAAGTAGGCGGTGGATCGCCTGCGCGAGGAGCGCAGTCTCGATGAGGAGATCCGCCGCCGGCGAATGGGGCGGCGCAGGCGCGACTATCTCGTGCCTCATGCCGCCCTAGCCGAGGCCGCGGGTGACGTGACCGGGGATTAGTCCGTCACCCGCCGAGAGGCCGACCGCGTGAGTAAAGACCGATGTCCTCCCCGAGGGGGGGATGTCGGTCGATGGGAGGGTACCCCAAGTAGGGGGTATTCCGTCGGGCCGACCACTGATGACAAGTTAACTCTGCTCCGGTGGTCGGCCCAACAACGAAGGCGACGTGGTTTTCGGGTGGGTTGCGGGAGTTGCGTGCTTAAGCCCCTCTGTCGCCCCGGATGGAGTGGTGAGGAGGTGCGCCGACCGCAGCCCACCCACAAAAAAAAAAACTCCCTTTTTATTATATTATTAAACTTATGAATGTTTTGACATATTACTGCTTTGTGAGAATAGTGACACAAATAAAAACTACTGATTTTAGAGGGCATTTTTATAAATGTATTATTGCATACCATAATATTTCAATGATTTATTGAGTGTGTAACTATACTGATTAATGGAAAATTCCTCTATTCACGATAAAACATTAAGGATTTTAGATATCAAGGATCATTTGTCATACAATATTCTATTTTACATAATTTTGAGTTACGTCGATATTCTCGCAAACCAGCGATATATAAAGGCAATCGATTAAAATTAAGGGATTAAGAGCTTCTGTGCAGAATTCCCCTATAAAATCGTCTAAAATAGTTTGTTTGACTAGTCGCAACTCTAAATTACCGCTCATCGCATCACTATCTCATTTTATTACATTGAGTGTCGCTTACTTTTGTTACTATCATACTCCGCGCCGCACGCCGCTGCCCTAATTTGCTCGGTTTAAACCGCTTATGTTGCCGTTTAGTGCCGTCTTAGAACATTTTAGTACATTTGTTCTGGTTATCGCCGTCCCGCGCTAAGCGGCCATTGAATGCGGCGTGTCCTGGGCTAAGCCGTTTGTCTTTATTAAATACTAGCAACCCGCCCTCGCTTCGCTTCGGTTTCAGTCGCCTTACCCGCGGCGTAGTTCCCGTTCCCGTGGGAATACCGGGATAAAATATAGCCTATGTTACTCCCTTATATATAACTTTCCATTGGTGAAAGAATTTTTGAAATCGGTTCGGTATTTTAAGCGTGAAAGCGTTACAAACAAACAAACAAACATCCTTACTTTCGCATTTATAATATTAGTATGGATAAGACCATATAGACTTCATCATAAAGGAATTCAAAGATAAAATATTTTATTATCTTCATATTATCTATCTCATATTATCTTAATTATCTTGTATGCAAAAAAATATAATAAAAATTAAAAGTATCAAAACCATTCTTGGTATTGCTATATGAACGATGGTGGCGCCCTCATTTATTTTCTACTCTTTTATGTCACACTATACTCTATTTTAAGAACAATAATTATTGTTTCAGACATGGCTAGGGACACCGGACACGTAATCAAATAGAAAGTATCGATACTGTACTCACAAGTAGTATCGGAAAAACGGAGCGTACTCATAAAAATGACGAAACAAAAGTATCGAGTACTTTTCATAGAGCCTATCAGATACGTTCATTGCGGGATTTTGATGAGCCTTTTTTTAGGTAAATTCTAGGAGGAAGTGATAATTTATAATCAATCTCATGCAAGCATGTTTTTTATTTCAAACATCCAAATTTGCGGGATGACGATGAGCTTTTTTTAGGAATTAAACATCTGTAAATGGACGGAATTTCAAATTTAAAATAAGTTATTTCTACAGTTTGTTCGATACTATTCCTATCATTAAGTACTCATTGAGTAAAAGTATCGAGTACAAAGGTTTCGGTTATCCCTACACATGGCTGTATAGATCGTATTCCCTTTGCCTGGCCAAGTTGAATGAAAAAAGATTTGTTTCTTCATTTTCACAATTTATTTTATTTTGTTCCGCAGTGGCTATTTTACAAAAGTGAAAATGCAGAAATAACAGTTACTGTCAATGAAGGTATCATTCAACGCCATTTTCTAATTTAATCTATGGAGGAAGCTATTAACACAAACGTTACAATAGTATCTAACTTCAAGTTCGAGTCTATAACAATAATAAAATATTCTTGATGGTCGCAATAACTTAAAAAATTATGCTGAACATTATTCATGTCATAAAACCTTTAAATTTCCTTTATTTCACATATTATAATTTGATAAAATGTATAAGCGATTATTTGTTTTGCATAATAGCAATAAAATGATTCAGGTTTGCATACGTGTGCGTGCATAAATGAGAATGTCTGTATATTTGTCATCCTTGTGTGAGTTGATTTTGACAGATAATTGGGTTTGCTATTTTTATTTCGCAGTACTATCAATATAGAATGAGCTCTGATGGTATTTGAATTCATAGTATTTAAAGGGTCATGTGCCTAGTTTTCTCTAAATTTCATTAGTGTGCTATAGATATGATCCTGTCATTTTATATACGAATCATGAGTATGTTCCATTTCACGGAATTAATTGACAAGTAGTTGGTATCTAATATATAAATCAGAAATCATTTGGGGTCCACTCCATTACTGTGATATTCATTTCATTCACAGTGGAGCTTTCACTTGAGTTGAATAAGCGATATGGGCTCAAACATTAACTTGGATCAATACAAAGCCATGTAATATGAAAATATATACCATTGTCATCTCGCAAAAGAATTTGTTCCTATATATGGCTTTATACTGCAATGTAATATTACGGAATGCTTACGATATGCTTATGACTAATAATACTTTAACGACAGGTTGAAATTGAAATGATGGCAGTAAAGCTTACGGTATTGTAATATGTATTGCAATGTCATAACCTTACCACCATCATTTACTATTTCCGTGTGCTCACAGAATAAGAATACAATTCATCACCACCTCTCTTTCCCGTGGGTGTTGTATAAGACAAATAAGGGATTTGTGATAAGCAGATAACATCGATGTAAGATAAAAAAAAATCGAAATGAACCCCTATATTTATGTGCCTGGCCAGCGTAGTATAGTCGGTCAAGTTGCCTCCCTAGAGGAGGCCCAAGGTCCAGCAGTGGGATATATATGAGGCTGAGATGATGATGACAATGAGAAAATATATGTAATTGATATTGTAATATTAAAATTTAAAATTGACTTACATAACTCGTTCAGTTCAGTTATTTGAAACTAAAACACTTAATATATAAAAAAATTCATCGTGACAAAACACCCATAATTTGTTATCCTGTATAAATAGTGATATAAACCAGATTTAAACTAGCCGAGTTCTTCTTCTTATTTAATGGCAATAAGCTACAGTAATATGAGCTATTGGTGCCAGTGTCGAGTATTATATTAGTTATTCACGTCTTTAAGTCTTCGTCTTTCAGTCAGTTGTTGGCGTGATTTGGTACTGATCAAGTCATGCCTTCTCTGAGAATTATGCCAGAATGTCAAAATGCACGCAATTCACTATTATATTATTATATTATATATCATATTTACTATATTTCAGAATTTTATCCGCATTAAATTACATAAAATATCAGCAAAATTATTCAATATAACACTGTAAAACACTAAAATAATGAATAAAATATAAAGCGCTATATGACATTTTGACATTCGCGTCAAAAGTCCAACTAGCCGAGTTAATAATGGCAACATTATTCGTGAGGTCGCTATTGCGACGTAGGAAGATTTAATAGGTATTTAATAGTCTGTGGCACTTTTGTAAAATAGACGCGGCTATTTTTTCCTCTCAAAGGCGAACTATTGCGACCATTAATAATAATTGGAGAAATTGATTCTTCGTCGTTTCTCGGACTTAAGAACGTCTGCTTTCTCCTTTACAAAATTGATTCGTTGACTTCAGTATTGCAGATTCGAAAAATGTGGGGCAGCTGTTATTGAAGCGATGGCATCTTTTAGTTAGGTAATCAGTTAGAATTTCATATCTACCACTCCACGAAATAAATTTATTTTCTTATTTTTCAAAATTCTATGTCGTGTGTCGATTGAATGTTTAAGAATGGATTTGGTCAGATATACTCTAAAATACATAGAACTCGCTTACATCCAATTTGTTATCGTTCACTAATTGTTAATTAGAAGTTTATTGTCCAATAACAGTTTGAATTCACAAATCATTAGTCAAATCAGCTTACTAGTCTGCATGTCGATGTTTTTCTATGATTTATGTTCTTAAACCTTTATGCCGGAAGTGGTAAGCAGAAATGTAAGCACATCCATATGTCAATACATTTTCAATGAGCCACAAAATGATCTCAGTTGTAAATGTGTACATGAGAGATTTCCAGAGAAAAACTTAAACCTAAATATATATATATATACAGTAGTGTGTAGGATTTGGAAAAAGTTAGGACTGTGCAATCCCATTAACTCACTTATGTTTACGCAGTTATATTTTTTACTTTGTTTAGCAAGTATCTTCTAAATATAATAAAATTATAACAGGCTGATGGTAGTACATTGTATTTATTGAACTGATACAACAGTTCTTATTAAGGCAACGGAAGCCAAAACAACCATTTTTACACTTTTATCTGTATGTTGGCATATGCAACATGAAGTGACATTAAGGATAAAAATATAACAATAAATCACAAAATAATAAATAAATAGGATAAAACAACCAGTAGTCAGCCTTTTAGTGAACATTAAAATTTGATGCAAACATATTTTACATATTAAACACTATGAAGAAAAATGCTCATTATGCTCAAAAATGTTATTTATTAAATTTTCTGTAGACATTATCAAAACATTATATTTGTGTTAAAATTATATAAAAACTCAACCTTAAACAAATTATGGCACTCTTTACCAGTAGTCAGCCTCATTTCTTCACAAGTCTGCCACATCTTACCCTGTAGTCGGCCTCAATTATTTTTGCATGCTTGACATACAAATTAGTTATTAAATATGAGTTCATAGACATTTCCACCAAATTCAGTACATTTCAAATGATACCATGCAGGGCAATATATTCTGTATACATCCAATACAGCAGGACCTCTAATCTGAATGCCGAAAATTTACCGCCCGTTTGTATTTGTGGAACGTTCGGATTATAGTACAAAGAATTTATAGGGTATTTTTATGAAATAAAACTAATAGAAGTATTGTGAAATATTCAATTTTAATCTATGAAACGTTACATTTGTTAAAGTTTTTTAAAGAAATCCAATATTTTAGTTTGTCGGGAGGTATTTAGTGATAAATAAAAAGCCTTGTCTCTCAATTTGCGTAAAAGCATTTTTTCTAGCAAAGAAATATCCACCTGGTCAGCCCATTCAAGGCATGTGTTTAAGGCAAACACTGCGCTTGAATTGGAAATGCTTGTTAGTGGTTCATCGTGCGATATTTCTTCACTTTTACCATCGCATTCCTGTGTTACTTGCCTTATTATTTCATCGTCAGTAAGAAGTTCAGTTTCATTTAGGTATTCATTGCTTAGCATTCTTAGCAAGAAATCATTAATTTCAGCCTCAGGAAAGCCTCTATTAATGAAAAAAGATACAATAAGTAAAGGAATCTCATCTTTGGGTTCAAAGTCATTGTCTGTATGTTCTTTGACAATTAATTGTGGCCACAAGGCCGACCAAGTTTTTTTTATTAGGTTCGCATTCAACTGATTCCGACTTTCAGCCAATGAGAAAACAAGCGTCTTTCATAGTGGTCTTTCTAAGGACATTGGTTACAGTATACGAGGTGTGTTCAAAAAGTAAGGTGACTTTGTATTTTTAAGAAAAAATATTTATTTATTTATCAATATTTATGTTGTCCCCTTCAAAGTAATCCCCCTCAGATACAATACATTTATGCCAACGGTTTTTCCAATCCTCAAAGCACTTCTCATAAGCACTTTTCGGTATAGCCTTGATCTCTTCCAGCGATGCAGTCTTTGTCTCTTCAATCGTTGCAAATCTCTTCATAGGTCTCTTTAGTTTTGGGAACAAGAAAAACTTACATGGGGCCAAATCCGGTGAATATGGTGGCTGAGGCATGATTGTGGTGTTGTTTTTAGCCAAAAAATCTCTCACAAGCAAAGATGAGTGAGCAGGGGCATTATCGTGATGCAAAAGCCATGAATTGTTTTTCCACAATTCTGAACGTTTTCTTCGTATTGCTTCTCGCAAACGGCGCATAACTTCAAGATAATACTGTTTATTGAACGTACGACCATATGGTAAGAACTGATGCACCACGCCATGGTAATCGAAGAAAACAGTGAGCTAAACTTTAACATTTGATCGAACTTGGCGTGCTTTTTTCGGTCTTGGCTCATCTGGGCTCTTCCATTGGGACGATTGGACTTTGGTTTCGATATCATAACCATATACCCATGATTCGTCACCAGTTATGACCCTTTTGAGTAAATCTGGGTCGTCGTTGACGTCATTCAACAGTTCTTGAGCGATGCTCATGCGACGGTTCTTTTGGTCAAAATTTAGCAATTTCGGAACAAACTTCGCTGACACACGTCTCATGCCCAAAACGTTAGAAAAAATTTCATGGCACGAGCCAAGCGATATACCAGCATCCTCAGCAACTTCTCTGATAGTGATTCGACGATTTTCCAAAACAATTTTCTTCACTGCTTGAACGTTTTCATCAGTTGTTGACGTGCTTGGGCGTCCAGAGCGAGGCTCGTCATTGGCATCTTCCCGGCCATCTTGGAAGAGTTTGTACCACTTGTAAACATTTTTTTTACTCAGAACAGTTTCACCGTATGCCACTGTCAACATTTCAAGTGTTTCAGCGCACTTTATTTTATTTTTTACACAAAATTTGATGCAAATCCTTTGATCCATATTTTCCAATAGCAAGAAATCGCCGAGCACGCAAAACACTTATAACCTTTACGCCTCTCACAACCAAACAAAAAATGCTATACACTTGAAACTTGGTACAGATGTTCGGAAAGAGTGTACCAACATAACAAAACAAAAAAATCGATAATCGAAAGTATGTTGCCCGCGAAATTTGAAAAGTCACCTTACTTTTTGAACACACCTCGTATTCAGATTCCAATTCCTGCTGTGCAAAAACTTGCATCAAAAGCCTTTTCTTGTAATTTACCTTTATGTTTTGAATAACATTTTGGTTCATTGGCTGGATAAGAGCTGTATAATTAGGAGGCATGTATAAAACTGTAAAATTTTCATCTATGGATGGCAGGTCTTCGTCAAGAGGATGTGCCGGCGCATTATCTAGAATCAATAATGCTTTTAGTGGTAGATTATTTTTAGATAAGAATTTTTTTATTTCAGGGATAAAGTATCCTTTAAGCCATTCTAAGAATATAGGTCTCGTCACCCATACATTTCTTTGTGCCATGTAATGTACTGCTAGTTTTGCTGCAGATGCTATAGCACGTGGCTTTTGTGCTTTGCCAATGACCAACAAAGGTAGTTTGTGCGTCCCACCAGCATTCACACAGGGCATGAATGTTATTCTTTTTTTGGAAATTTTAGAACCCGGGGCTCTTAACTTCTAAGTCGGATGCCAAAGTTTTGTCTGGTATTGTTTTCCAATACAAACCAGACTCATCCACATTATAGATTTGCTCTGCAGATAAATTTTTCTCCGAGATAATATCCATAAATTTCTCCTATGGTTGAATGGTTTTATGGTGTCTTCGTTATTTGACAACTTCTCGCCAATAAATTTGAGTTGACGTATTCCATGTCTCTTTTTAATTTTTTCCAACCATCCTTTACTGGCGGAAAACTCTCCTTGCCCAAGCCTTTGGTGAAAGTATTTTGCCTTCACCGTCAAAATATCGCCTTTTTTTTTGTGGGTGGGCTGCGGTCGGCGCGCCTCCGCACCACTCCGTCCGGGGCGACAGAGGGACTTAAGCACGCAACTCCCGCAACCCACCCGAAAACCACGTCGCCTTCGTCGTTGGGCCGATCACCGGAGCAGGGTTACTTGACATCAGTGATCGGCCCGACGGAATACCCCCTATTGGGGTACCCTACCATCGACCGACGGTCCCCTCTCGGGGAGGACGTCGGTCTTTCCTCACGCGGTTGGTCTCTTGGCGGGTGACGGATTAAAATTTCCGGTCACGTCACCCGCGGCCTCGGCTAGGGCGGCATGAGGCGCAGGTAGTTGTGCAGTAGTTGTGCCTACGTCGCCCCAGTCGCCGGCGGCGGATCTCCTCATCGAGGCTGCGCTCCTCACGCAGGCGATCCGCCGCCTCCTTTCGCGAGATCACTGTCTCGCAGAAGGCTGCGACTGCGTCCCAATTCCCGACGCTGTCGACCATCGCCCTAGCGATAGTCGGCAGCGTCAGGTCTGTACCGATGATTGCGACGAGTTCACAGCGCTGCACTGTGCCTAAGTCGCGCAGGCCTCGAGCGTATGCGTCGCCGTGTCCTAGTCGCAATCGCAGTGGTGGCAGGACGGTGTAATCTCCCTCCTTACGACCTTGTGCAGGTATTTGGCGAAGCACCCATGCCCCGTCAACACCTGCACTAGTCGGAAGGAGAGCACCCCGTGCCGCCTTTCCAACCATTGCATCAGCACCGGCCGGAAAGCCTCCACGGTTCGCAACCCGGACCGAGGCCTCTCCAGCCGGACTGCCCAACGGGCAATGACGTCTCGGCGGGCGTCGACGCGCCAGGCGGTGAGATCCCTTAACGAGACCACACCGCCCCCCGCTCGCACCCCCGTCACCCGCGATATAGTCCGGCGAGCATCTCCGCCTCCAGGTTCCACGGGGGAGTCCCGGCCAATAGGCACGCTGCCTCCGTCGCCACCGTGCGGTATCCGCGGATGGCCCTGACCGCCGTGACCCTCTGTGGCGACAGAAGGGCCCTAAGTCGGACGGTCAAGGACCCCGCCCACACCGGTGCGCCGTACAGGGCCATCGACCGGATGACCCCCGCGTACAGCCGTCGCACTGTGGGACCGATCAGTATATTTCATCTCAAAAATCGATAACTTTGTTGTTTTGTGATGTTTCCCCTTGAATTTTTTTTTATGTATTAATGAATATATAGGCAATAAAATAAATTAAACATCATTATTTTAAAAGTTATATAATTTTCATAAAGAAATGACAAAGATAACGATATACGAAATTACATACAAAAAATTATACAGTTATAATAAAATGACAATAAAAGTAACACTTTTACTTAAAATAAGTTTAAGACTTAATTATTATTATTATTATCAAACAAACATGCTAAAAATTACACCATAAAAAAAATTGCGATCCTATTCATAACCTTCTATTTCCAATAATTCTTTAGCTTCGTCAAACAATTCTTTGGATATTACAAAACTGGGTTTATTTAAACTAGATATATAAGGATCAGATGTATATAACAAAATATGCAGAACGTCCTCGTTTGTTGCTGATCTGGAACACTTTCTAGCGTGATGTAACCTATATTTTTTGTAATCTTTATTCCTGGCTTCCTGAGCATCTTCGGATAATTGTCCTATAGGCAGAACTGCATAATGCTCTATTATTTTAGCACCATGTATAAGTACTTTATGGACCGAAGATGGCATGTAATACCAGTTATATTTGCTTACGTATAATTGCGCGGTTATCAATGTATACTGACCAAATTTTTCTGCGTTTATAGGGAATCCCGATGACATGGTTTGAAGAATTACATAAAATCTCTTAATTAATTCTCCATCAATTCCAGTTATCCCTGCAGAGCATTCGTAATTTTGGAAAAATCGCCTTGCTGTATTTCCGTCATTGCTATTACCGGAACCTTGACGTGGTTTATCAATGTGCAAACCAAGCACTTCTCGGAAACGTTTTTGGACATATTTTTTCTTGTCTTCCTTAAGTTGCTTGTTTTCTGGAGTTGTTGCTGACCACTTCTCAAAACCCAAATTATAAGAAATATGGAGGATCGTCTCCATAAATCTTATCCATGCATGTAGTGTCGACAATCCGTATTTAAATGCATCTTCATTTTCAACTCTTGATGTAACTTTTAAAAGATCGTTCATTTGTCTGGGAGTTGCTCCACAAACAGTGCAGGTAGCCCTGGATGATGTGTTCGTTAACACTTGAGCAACTTTCCCATCAATCATTGTCATAAACAGTTCATGTTTAACCTCGATGACTTTGTCGTCTATAGACACAAGAGTTGAAATCAATTGATTAATTTTGGCTTCAATTTCACTGACAACCGCTGTAGTTTTTTCGGGTGTTTCTTTTGCAAATTCTAATGAAATTGGTCTGCAATATCTAACAGATGAGCAAGTAGGATTCTGCCATATAACTGTAGACGTTTCTTCGTCTACTAGTCGCAGTGGTACAAGGGACACTATAAACAAATTAGCAGCCGATATTTGTTCGTTTTCTTCCGGTAGAATTTGTTTATACTCACTTTGCCCGGAAGATCCATCACACCCCCATTTAGTGAACAGCTTGAGACGATTGTAGTTTGTCGAACCTGACTTTATCTTTATAATACGGCAGACTGTATGGTCTAAGATATCTTGCAGATTAATTTTTGCGCTTATATTTGTCACCGTTATGCTAGATGCAGGCGGATAGCAAGCCTTTTTTGCTTCACTTAGTATTTGATACGAAGGTAAAACAGAACTTAAATTTTTATCAACGAGCCTTTTTCTTAGGTACCCATATTGCGCTTTCGTTAGATCCGTTTCAATACACATGCTCAATGCCTCTTCTTTTGTAAAAGAAAGTGCACTATCTGGACTGATTATGGTTTGTAGAATTGCTTTCTTCTCGACTTTTATAAACACCTTTTAACTTGCTAACAGAATGCGACGTGATGTTGCGCGTCGGTGATCATGAGTCGGTTAATAAAAACAGTGTCATCTGCGCGTTAGAGCTAGGCCTCACTACGGTGAAACTGCAGCGGTTTTTAACCGCGTGAATTTGTGGAACAGGCAAACGAATGCAAGCGGCCGCACCTGCGGTTTTTATCCACGACTGATTTAAAAACCGCCAAATATTACAAAATTGTTGCGGTAAAAAACCGCAGCAAAATTTGTAATCTATAGAACTACATGGGCGCACACGCATTACGAGTTAACCGCGGGCGGTTTTTTGGCAGTGTTACCAACTTAAGAGTTTTCCCTCCAAATTTAGGGGGTAAATAAGTGCGATGGGGTTTTTTTAGGGGCATTTTTATGGATTTTTTTTATTAAAAATAATAAAAATACCAGCGTAGCGACATCTAGTATCCATCAGCACGATATCAGGCTTATTCTCAAGAATAGTCCTGTCCGTGGTGATAGACCGGTCCCAGTAGAGCTTGGAGCTTACCTAATTATTATTGTTTATTAAGTATTTATGTCTCATAAATATCACATATATAAGGCATATTTCTTTTTTGCCCGGATATGTATTTATTTTCAGTCATCATCATCATCTTGCTCTTATCCCAATTACTTGGGGTCGACGCAATATGTCATCTGTTTTGACATATTGCAAAAAGTTTCGGCAATGACTTTTATGACCGGTCGCCTACCTGACGTCAACCCTCCTTGGGAATGTAATCGTTGACCCAAATGGTACCAGATGGAGTTGGTCCGGGTCAATCTAGGGCTCTTAGTCGTCTTTTACGACACCCACGAGCAAAGCAAGGGTTGGTAGTATTCGAAGCCGCTACCACACAGCATATGTATTTATTTTCAGTACGGGTGTTAATTTATTATTTATTCTTATTTTAATGAAATCATTTTTAGGGGGATTTTCATGTAAATGTGACAATTTTAGGGGTTTTTAACTATGATTTAGGGATAAATATTTTAGGGAGATGGTAACACTGTTTTTTGGCTAGTATTCGGCCTACCGCTGCTAGGGATGTGACTTGAAGGAAAATAATCGATTTTTTAATAATCGATTATTTGTTATTTAAAATAAATCGATTATAAAATAATCGATTAATTAAAAATAAATAATCGATTATAAAATAAACGATTAATTAAAAATCAATAATCGATTATAAAATAATCGATTTTTCCGCATCATGATTGTGATGACGTTTTTTTTTTAGGAAATGTGAGCTTTATTTTCTACTAAACTTCTATTCCGTGTGGTGACGGAGTAAGAATACAATTCACCTTCGTCGTCGTCGTCGTCACCACAGTCGTCTTGTACGACATCCACGGGCAAGATAAGGAGTGCCCTGTCTTGCCCGTGGATGTCGTACAAGACGACTATGGGATATAAAATGCACATAACATCTGTGCAAGAGAAGGAAAGCTTGAAATAAAACCCTATACCAACATGTCTGACCAGTATGGTATAGTAGGTCAAATTCCCTCCCATTGTGGAGGAGACCCGAGCCCAGCAGTGGGACATATGTGAGCTGCGACGATGAAACTTCTAAAAAACAGGTCATCACGATTGTTTCATACTATATTTAGTATGAAACAGTCGTGATGACCTTTTTAGGAAATCTGGCTGTGAATAATCGATTTTTCTTATTTTGATAATCGATTGTAAAAATCGATTATTACAAAAAAATATCGATTAATAATTGATTTTTTTTAATCGATTATTTTTGCACATCCCTAACCGCCGCAAAGAATAGTCGTATTATCGTTTCGTTGCAATTGAATTAATTATATTTTGTATCTATGAAGGTGATGTCTGAACGCACATTATGCAATTTTTTATGGATTCTGGCTACTGACTGAATTCTATAGTAGTTTAGTAAAAAAATCTCTAGATATTCTTTTAAAATTTTATATTTTTCTGAAAATGAAACCTTTCTGAGATCTACGGCTATTGAATGAATGAACACAATATTTGCGAATTTTTTGTAGACGTTTTTTTTTTTCTATTTCGTATTACCCGATGAGCTACAACACATATTGCTCGTTTGAGATCCATCTTTAAACTGTGCAAATCGGGTGCGGTTTTGCGGTTTAAAATCGCAGTGCGTGCGTCTCGAGCGGTTTTGCGGTTTCGCGGTTAACCGCTTGCGGCTAAAAACCGTAGTGCGGCCTCAGCCTTAAACATAAAATTCGCACGTCGATATGCAAGCAAAGGGCGGTGTATTTATTTCATAAATGTTTATATATATAGGTGCAAGTACATGTTATAGGTACAAGACGAAGGTATTAATAATCTTATGAGGTAAGTACATACATATTTGATAATTTAATTGTGTAAAGTGTATATTAGATTTAAGAACTATTGTTACTATGTATATTTAATAATATTATTTTTATTTTTCAGGTGCAGATCGTACAACTCGCGAATACGTCGTTTGCATTCTCCGGCCAGTGTCACTTGAGGGGGGACACTATTCTGACTTCGGAAGTAGTGCTAAGCGAGTTGCTAGTTTGATTAACAGTCCAGTTTTAGTTTTTACCCGTGCAGTACGTATTCGCTCATCTCTTCCAGGGTAAGCAGTTTTAATTACGCCCTTCGGCCAGGTGTTGCGGAGCAGGTTAGGATCTATAATTATCACTAAATCTCCAGGTTTCAGATTTTTATTCTCTTCACACCACTTTTGTCGAGGGATTAGAGTCGGTAAGACTTCTTTGACCCATCGTTGCCAAAACATGTCAGCAAGTCTTTGAGCAGTTCTCCACACCTTCCTCACATATAAATCTCCATCGTCAAGTGTCCCGAGTCTAGGTAAATTTGATGTAGACCCGATCAAAAAATGATTAAGTGTCAGTGTCTCCATGTCTCCAGGAGTCACTGAGACATGCGTAAGCGGTCTGCTGTTGACAATATTTTCGACCTCAATTAATAATGTTGCCAAGGTTTCTTCCTTTGGAGCTCGCTCTCTTAGCACTACCCTTAGTGCCGTCTTCACACTTCTTATTAGTCGCTCCCATGCTCCCTTTTGTGGGGACTAAGTGGTGAATTAAATGTTCATGTTATACCTCGGTAGACATTTCCTGTCGTATTTCTGGTTGATTTAAAATTAATTCTAAATTGCAATCTCTCATTTCTATATTTTCTTTTTCAGGTGTAGACGTGAACCAGTCTTCTACAAAATTTTAAAGAAATTGTGGTCCTCGGAACCACTCGCAGTTTTCTTGTAATTTGTAGGTGTTATTTTTCGTAGCTATATCTGCTATGTTTCTGTCTGTAGATACATTATTATGTATTCATTTGTATCCGATGACTCATCGATCTGACCGAGACGGTTTGCGATAAATATATTATATAACATCGATTTTTATTACGAGTCCATTGAAGTACAGTTGTCAATTCGCACCAGAAATAACGCTTTACTGGTTTCAACGTGTGCTCCAACTGTATAGTGGTTGCAAGGCGACACGCGAGCACGGCAGCTTGCAGTTCTAGTCGCGGTATGGTAACAGGCCGTATCGGCGCCACTCGGCTCTTGCACGCGATGAATGATACACGTATATCGTTGTTAGCGCGAGCGCGATAATATGCGACCGCTGCATACGCGGCCGGTGAAGCGTCGCAGAACACGTGCAGTTCTAGTGTCTCACTCACACGCGCCGTCGACCATGCACTGTCGTCGTGCGACCGAAAATAACACCTAGGCACTCTAACTTCCTTAATCTCTTTCAGTTGTGATAACCAGTAATATATCAGATTCCTGTGATTTTATTTCTTCGTCCCACTGTAAGCTCGATTTCCATATGCTTTGCATTATAATCTTGGCGTTTATAGTAAAGGGTGCCAATAATCCATACACATCAAATATTGACATCACTATTCGCAATAAATCTCGTTTTGTGGTGTTGGTCTCATATGAAAGTAATTTAATAGGAACTGCCGGGATCAATAAATTAAATCCAAAGGTGTCCGCATTCGGATACCATAATAAACCGTTCGTTCACTTTTATTGTTCTCTTCGACTTTAAACTGAACGGCAGATGTACTTAGGTTTCCTTTTGGTATATTCATGCAGATCTGTAGGTCGTTTGAAGTCCAATTTCTTATTTCAAAGCCTCCTTGTTGGTGAATCTAAAAGACACCTGTTTCATCAATGTTAACGCCTTTTCTGGGTTTTCAAAACAGTCGACGTAACCGTCCGTAAAAGGCCTCTTGATGATAGCATTCACGGCAACTGGCATTTGGTTAACGAAACGTTGTGTATTTTTATTTTTAATATGCTGCGCAATAAATGGCGAACAGTTTGTACCCAATATTAGAGACGTCATCGCGTACTTTTGAATAGTTTCGTTAGAACAGTCACGCCACAAAAATCTAAGTGCATGCTGATCAATCGCTGGTATTCTAATGCGTAAAAACATATCTTTTATATCGCCTGTGAGCCCGATCGGCTTTTCTCGGAAACGAAACATAATGCCGAGCAGTGATTCCAGCAAGTTGGGCCCTGGCAACAGATAATCATTTCATAATTGTCCAGCTGAGGATCGACCTAACCGAGGAGGAAAGACCGACGTCCCCCGCTCGGGGAGGACGTCGGTCTTTCCTCACGCGGTCGGCCTCGGCGGGTGACGGACTAATCCCCGGTCACGTCACCCGCGGCCTCGGCTAGGGCGGCATGAGGCGCAGGTAGTCGCGCCTGCGCCGCCCCAGTCGCCGGCGGCGGATCTCCTCATCGAGGCTGCGCTCCACGCGCAGACGATCCGCCGCCTCCTTCTGCGAGATCACTGTCTCGCAGAAGGCTGCGACCGCGTCCCAATTCCCGACGCTGTCGACCATCGCCCTAGCGATGGCCGGCAGCGTCAGGTTGGCACCGATGATTGCGACGAGTTCACGGCGCTGCACTGCCCAAGCCGCGCAGGCCTCGAGCGTGTGGCGCGCCGCGTCCTCGTCGCAATCGCAGTGGTGGCAGGACGGTGTACTCTCCCTCCTAACGACCCTGTACAGGTACTTGCCGAAGCATCCTTGAGATCCCTTAACGAGACCACACCGCCCTCAGCTCGCACCCCCGTCACCCGCCGATATAATCCGGCTAGCATCTCCACCTCCAGGTCCCACGGAGGAGTCCCGGCCAACAGGCACGCTGCCTCCGTCTTCAAATAAACCGCTGCCAGTAGGTAACGTGCCCAGAATGCTGGCAGCATTGCCACGTTGGATGAGAATGCTTAACCTCTGTGCCAAGTAAAGCCCGGCATTCCGGTGACGTGTCGCTTCATTAAGGCGTTTACTTAAATCTTTAAATATATTAATTAATACTAGCTGACCCGGCGAACTTCGTACCGCCTAACAGTCAATGAAAGTCGTGTTACCTTTTAGCTGAACTATTTTAGGCTTTGATGAACGTAATACAATGATACAAAATAATATTAATATAGATAGAAACATAAAAGTATTTTATTATGATGAATGATGATGAAAACATACAGAATGAGAATAAAAATAAAAAAAAAATAATAATAATTAAGTACTTCAAACTCATGTCAGAAAAAAATGATTGAAAACTATGTTGTGCAGATTGGGATACACTCGGATTAATCTATTAATGGGATTTTCATTCAAGCACCTTGTGGTAAACGACATTCTTCGTTTTTTGGTCATGCGCAAGAACAAACAAAGCGGATGGTTTGCCGACATGTGAGCATGCCACGTACAATTGACCATGGGAAAAACATGCATTTTCTAGATTGAGGCCACAAATAGTCAAGGATTGGCCCTGTGATTTGTTGATCGTCATGGCGAAGGCAAGACAAATCGGGAATTGAATTCGTTTAAACTCAAAGGGCATATCCGTTGGGATCATCGGAATCCTTGGAATAAGAACTTCCTCATCTTTAAATTTCCCTTTAAGTATCGACGCGTGAATCACATTGCTCATCAGTTTTTTTATCACCAAACACGTTCCATTGCACAGTTTTGGTTAGTTTAAATTTCTAAGCATGATGACTACCGAGCCAACCTTAAGTTTTAAATTGTGCGGTGGTAAACCAGGCACATCCAAGGAGTTTAAAAATTCACTTGGATAATTAGTGGCTTCTTCTTCGTTTGTCACACAGTCGATAGATTTGAATGAATACAGAGTACCTACGATTTGATTTTGAATTATAAAATTGAGGTCATCTACATCTTTATTTTTAGCAGCCAAATTGCTCGCTCACTTAACCATTTAGTATTTTTGTGGTTAGCAATGATATCCGGAAATACTTTGTTAATAAGCTCGTCTTTTGATGATACGAAATTGCAAAAATTTGGAGGAAATGAAATCAAACCGCTCGATTTGTCAACAGGAACACGGCCATTACCAATAATCAGCAATTGCTTCGAGAAATCATCAGCAGATAGATCGTTCAACAATGCAACTCTCATATTTACAGACAGTTGTGGTTTCTTTTCTTTACATATCGCCACAGATTTGACGCTTTGAGGCAAGCGTTTATTTCGTCGGCAGCAGTAGATCTTGGAATGACTGGTAGTGTTTGTCGGAAATCGCCAGATAATAAAATCATTGCACCACCAAAACATCTCGAGTCATTGCGCAGATCTTTTAATGTCCGGTCTAGTGCTTCCAATGCGCGTTTGTGCGCCATTGTGCATTCGTCCCATATGATGATTTTTGATGCTACTAAAACTTTGGCCTTTGCGGAGTGTTTCGAAATGTTACATGTCGGTTGTTCAGTAGTTTGAAGGTTTAATGGCAATTTTAACGCTGAGTGAGCCGTACGGCATCCGTCTAACAATGTGGCCGCTATTCCAGAAGAAGCAATTGCTACCGCAATTTCGGATCTCGCACGTACAGTGGCCAAAATCAATGACATGAGGAATGTCTTCCCAGTTCCACCGGGGGCATCCAAAAAAAATAAGCCGCCATTTCCATCATCAATTGCATTAATCAGTGTATCATAGACTTCCCTCTGCTTAGGATTCAACAGAGGTACATTCGTTTGAACTGATTGGATTAGTTCATGTGGATCATATTCACGTTCACGTTCCAATTCTCTATTAAATGCGTCATTCATTCCGCGATCTGGCGCTGGCATTCCTAACCTAACAAACTGCTGCACATGAGGTAACACATATCTTCGATCAAGAGCAAAGTCTGGTTATGCATCTCCTCATTCACCTCAAGATCGGGATTTCTTGAGCTGACGCGAATTCGATGTAAAGTATCTTCACACATGTTATTTTTGTATTTGTTCCATAGGTCACGTGGGTTCGATGGGAAGCATGTCGAAATGATGATAGCAAATAATGTGCGTATCTGACCTGGAGATGCAGAAATAATTGCTTCAGCGATTGTCGTGTCCCAATGAGTATCGTTTTCAAGCAAATTCAGCTCTTGACATGCTGCACGAAATGTGGCGCACACTATACCATTAACAGTTCGTAGTGATTCAAATGATGTTGGCCCTCAAACATGTACCAGCAACAACCGCAAATAGAAACATTCATCATTCTTCGGATGAACTGTGTAAATACGACCAAGAGCATCAGTAGAACGCATATCTGGATGACCAGGAACTGCATCGCCTTGCTTCCAACGTTGAAATTTCTTCGATGTAGCGTTCCAAGTGTAATAACGTGGCATTTCTGAGTAAAGCAAAGTTCGTGCGAACGGATCGCTTTGACAAATCGCAAAGAAACTGGTCAGTGTTGTCGCTGGAGGTGTTTCGGCACGTTGAGCAGCATTCGACGCTGTGAAATATACTCTCTGACCGTTCTCTAGATGCACCCCCAAATGTACAACAGTGGGATGAAGTTCGTGAATAGGGAATGAAAATATACGCCAAATTGCTTCATTGCAGTTCACATATCTACCAACTTGATAGCGCGTGATTTCATCGTTGATATTGGATGTTTGGATACCAAAAACTGCCATGTCGCTCCCTTTCGTGACATATTTGCAAATGTATTTAATTGACTTGACCGAATTGCAATACTCAACATTACAATGTGCCTTGAATGTTTTGGAAAGAAGTGGCGAATATGGAACAATCCAACTGTTGTCAACTACGAAATCGTTTCCTTTCACTTTAGTTGTGATAGTTCTACCATTATCATCGGGCGATCGACGCCGATACAATGGATAACCATCGTTGCCTGTAATGGTCTCTGCCGTCAATTTTCGTGGATACCGTTTGGAACACTTGCCTTCGACCATGCACGGTGATTGGCGGTTGATAGTGCCACACGGTCAATGAATCATATTCGTGATTACAACATCATGTAGGTCTGGATCGGTTTCAGGAGCAGGAATCTCCGCACATATGATGTCATCTATTTGATCTGGCCGAATTCATTTGACTAACCAAATTAGAATGTGAGCATGCGGTAGGCCTCGTTTTGCATTCGATTGAATACATCCAGCATCGAATATTCCCAAAGACGTGTTGCTTAACAATGTAATTCATTAGTGACCGAATTTTTTGCCTGAAAACACGTGCGGTGATGTCGTGTCGATCACTTGATGTTTGTCCGGGAAGCAGCAATTGAATAATTTCTATCCATTTCGGATTACATGTAAATGTAATGAATAGATCTGGTCGACCATAATGACGAACATATGTCATTGCATCTTGCGCATATTCATGCAAATGACGCGGGCTACCTGTGTATGTCGCCGGTAAAATAGTCAATCGACCAACATTTTCTGAATCTCCTTCTGTGTTAATTGCATCGCGTAAATGAATATACTCTTCCGAACGCAATTTAGCTTGATTCAACCGAATGAAAGTCAGGCGCTCCGTTTCGATTTTAACGTACATGTCAACGCAATATTGTTGAAGCAGTCGACGAAATCGCAACAAATAATTGTCAGAATTTTCACGAATCATCAAACTATATGCGTAATAATTCATCGAACTAACCTTCTTGGTAGTTTCCTCACCTGAAACAAATGCAATAAAAATTGTATTTTAGAACCCCTAATAGGTTAACGACTCTTAAATTACAACTTTTTTGGGTACTAAAAGCAAACAGAATAAAATGTATATCAAGTTTAACCCATTAACGCCCAAAATGAAACTGCAGTATATTTTTCTATTGTTTTTCTATTTATTAGTCCATAAGGGATAAAATATGCTATATAAGAAGATAAAATGAAAAAAAAAATGTACATATCAAGTTTTAGGGGTGTACTCAGCCGTGTACAGTGGGCGCTTTAGGAGTGAAATTGTTTGAAACAAGGTCGTTCAACACATAGCGTTTTCAAACATATTTCGCAACGCCAGCGAATTCTTTGGTGACAGATAACACATCGCAATGGGTTTTCCATCCGTTCAGGATTATGACCATTATTGTTCCGACCCCCTAGTGCCGCTGAGGATGACGGACGGCTCTTAGTTTTCGTTGGACGTAAATAAGTCCGTGCAATAATTCGTCTGAAAGATAACTGGTCCATGTAAGTTATCTCTTGTTTAGTTTTACTGAGCAAAACATGTAGTCGCCAAGCATTTGATATCGCCATATTTAACAAATAGGTAAATATAACCCACCACCACTTTTTTCCTTTTATTGAAATCCGATAAAGGCTGATAGACTGATGCATTTGGTCAACTCCACCCATTCCTTTATTATAGTTGACAAACATTTTAGGTATATTTACGTCAACCTTTTGCTTTCT
Organism: Lymantria dispar; assembly: GCA_032191425.1. NCBI lineage: Eukaryota > Metazoa > Arthropoda > Insecta > Lepidoptera > Erebidae > Lymantria > Lymantria dispar. The sequence goes on from CM063453.1 coordinate 33,954,560, forward strand.
GATGTTACACCATCGTTTGACTTTGCCCAGAGGCTCTTTGTCATCAAAATTAGTTCCCATTGTAACGAGATTATTGTCCTTCCAACGTACCATAGTTATCTCATTCTTTGTATCAAAACTAAAATCATATTCCGCCCTAGGCTTCTTCTTCATATTTTTTACTGTGATCAGGGGACATTTCTTCGTCCGATTTTCTCGAACGGTTCCAGTACCTCTAAAACCTAGTCTACCCAAATCGAGCAACAATTGATGATTGGTAAAAAAATTATCGAAATATACGATATGCTCTTTAGGAACTACAGGCATTTTAGCCAATAAAGATTTCACGACTCTCGCACCAAGGGTATCATCAGAAGGTTCTGTGGATTTTCCACAATAAACATCAAACGCGTAGCAATAACCATCTGAACTTGTCGCAGCCCAATTGCGATAACCAAATCTTACAGGCTTTCCTTGTATAAATTGTTTTGATGGATGACGCCCAAAATATTTGATCATGGACTCGTCCACAGACAAGCTTTCATGAAATACACCCCACTGACTAGAGTTTCGCTGAATCAAATCGCATAATGATCTGAGTTTGATCATTTTATCTGTCGAACCATCTATTAGACCGTGTCCACAAAATGAAGATTCCTTTTTATCTCCAAAAACCTATTGCGTGACACAATTAGCAATCAATGGAACACCAAGGTCTTCATCCAAACTCCAGTAAGCACGTTCAGATGGCAATTCATGGTAATCGGTCAGTATCAGTACACCAAAAAAATTTTTCAAACATGCACTATCAAGTTCAAAACCATGCCTATTATTTTGATTAGCGTACAAGACACTGTTAGCTGTTATCAAATCCATTACATCATGATCAAATATTTTTTCAAACAACATTACGGGATTGCAGTCTGCTAAGCTTTCAACAACGTATTTTTGTCTCTTTTGTACGATATCGGTAATTTCATAAGTAGAACTATAGGTTGGCTGAGTTTTCCTCCATACAGGTAAATCTACATCACATTTTTTGGCACGTTTTGCAGGCATAGGTCTTAGCGGCTCATCATCACTGTCGCTTTTTTCCGAAACATCGTAGTCAGGACGACGCCGACCTACCTCAATAGTCCCTGGAACGTCCATAGGGAAACTTGAAGCCACCAAATTATCTTCATTACCTTCTTCCTCATCACTCACCACAGCCGGATCTGGTGGCACTAATACCATATCGTACTCTTCATCATTGCTTTCATCAGCCAAAATTGATTCCAAGGCTTCCTCCAGTCTCTTATAGCTGGTAAATACGTTCCGATTGGCCATTTCAACTTATAAGTAATACTGTAAACAAAACGAAATTTTAGTACGAATCTGCCCGCTGTACCCGCCTGTGTACAACAAATGAAACAAACCCTACTTTACAAGTTTTGTAATAAACTTTCATTCTTATGTTATTATTACCAACACAAATAAATAGTCTCCATAAAAATAAAAAAAGAAGTTGAAATATTTCACTATTTTTGATAAAAACCAACAAAATAATCTTACCTTGTATGTCGTGTCTGGACTCCGTATTTTATTACAAAATAAGTGACATTTGTTTTCGCGCCACCGCCTATTTTTATTTATTATGTGGTAATTAGTGTCATCTAGATTTGTAATTTCTAACTACCTTCAACACTTACCACAGATAAAATACATAATTTATCGATTAAGTAGTTGTACCTGTGCAGGTACAGAGAGCGGTAATGGGTTAAATGAAAACAACAATATTGATCTTACCATTCAATGGATTAATCATTTTGATATTAAAGTGATATCCATCGTCTCCTTGCCAAAACATCAGCGGGTATTGTAACGCGTCATATGAACGGTGTGTTTCATATATTCTTTGTAGTTGCCCAGTATTGCGTCGTGTAAGTACAATATCACGTGTTTCCAAGTTTTCACCAACAATCAGGATTGCCACTTCATCGATTGTTGGAGCATTAAATGTGCGTTCATGTGTTCCAGCTGGTCTTTTATCTGCTCTGATCACAACTTTATAGTCATCACTTGGCATGCGCTCTAAAGCAGTCTTGAACAGCCTGACCAATGCATGATGTTCATGAAGCATTTGCTGCAGATCTTGGAGAATTGCTCTTTTCGTAGCTGTGTTGATCCCTTGACGCCGGTCAAGTTGTTCTTCCATATTGCCCATGAAGTATATTTGCAAGAATTTATGCTGTGCATCTTCTATAGGTTGCAATGATGCAATGCGATGGCAAATCTGGCCTTGAATCTGTAAAGTCGAAGCCATAGTTATAGTTAGATTTACAAACACTCTTTTTTTTTTTCAAATAATAACATGCCATTTTTATTTCAGAGACAAATACAGAAATCTAACAAACTACATTCTAGATTTTTTTTACAATCATAGAAAATAAAGTTTTTAACGTAAATTACCTTAAATGTCGGATTATATCCGTGTTCTTCGATAATTTCCGCCCCAAATGAAGCAATTTGGAAACAGACATTGTATTTTTGAGTGTTCGCTAGAAAACTTGTCTAGTGTTTCGCCATAAAGCAGGGAGCACAATGGCTCTGGTGGCGGGACCAATAATGGCAATTTCACTTTACCACTAAGGCAGCACAAACTAGGCGTTTCACCAGCAAACTTCAATGCTCCACAATGCTGGCAAACAACGTCCATTGGACCAATGCAAACTAAACGATGCAAGCTGTAGTCGATGGTGCAATCATATAGAAACGCTGCTCGATTCAAATCAATACTTGAACCATTTATTCTTGCACTTCGAAGATTATTCCTCTGTTCATCTGTACGATAAGCTCGACGATTTCTCGTTTCTAACCTAGCCGTTTCACGGGCTGCCTCTGTTTGCTCTTGTGTTTGAGAAGCACGAATTAAGGCCTTTCTTTGCTACATACTAACGCGGCGCTCTTCTCGCGCAATTTCTCGTTCTTCATCAGATAATTGACTCGCGATATTCCGTTGCCTAATTGCATTACGGCTTCGCTGGGAAAGATTAGATCTTCTAGGACGCGGCATTGTTATTAATACTGAATGTGCACTCACATAAAACCACCAAATATAATAACAGTGCCTGAACTTTCGAGACATAGACAATAGCTCAAAGAGTATATAACCACTACGTATGAATAGCTTATCAAGAAAAATCATAGACAACCTATAAAAAGACATTTACACTTTTGATATAACAGTATCTGAACTTTCGAGACATTTTACAAAAAATAAATTTCTGAACGTACACATGAATAGTTATAATATCTAAAACGGCAAAACACTCACGTGCTGAGATCGATTACGTCGACCCGGGTTTCGAGCATGTCCGATGCTCATCATCAGGGCGAGTGCGCAGCGGCGTCTGCGAGGCCCCGGCGTGCACTGCGCGATGCATATCGAGCAGCGCGCCTCGACACAGCCATGAGGGGTGCGGGGGAGGTGTTCGCCTCTTGATAGTTCTCGGCGGAAACGTCGGACGAAACTTCACACCCGGAGTTAAGCGGCGTTGTTGGTATGTCACTCCGTGTGTCGTCACCATCACATACCACGCTGGTCACGTCACTCTCCACGCACACCATCACCTTACGACTCACGGCAGTATTAAGAGCTGGTAACCATGCTGACGACAGCTTCCATCCACCGTCTCTGTTGAAGGTCCGATGTCGGTTTATCTCTATGGCCTCACGTATTTTCCACGGTCTGTAACGTCTCTCTGTGGCTAATACGGAGGAGAGAGAGACTGAACTGAGAGACTAACTGAACACATCAGGAGTATGAAGAGCATGGATACGACACAATCAGCAATAGCAGAGCATGCCAGTCTCGCGAATACAAGGCACTACATTCGGTTCGACAAAGCCTCCGTATTAGCCACAGAGAGACGTTACAGACCGCGGCAAATACGTGAGGCCATAGAGATAAACCGACATCGGACCTTCAACAGAGACGGTGGATGGAAGCTGTCGTCAGCATGGTTACCAGCTCTTAATACTGCCGTGAGTCGTAAGGTGATGGTGTGCGTGGAGAGTGACGTGACCAGCGTGGTATGTGATGGTGACGACACACGGAGTGACATACCAACAACGCCGCTTAACTCCGGGTGTGAAGTTTCGTCCGACGTTTCCGCCGAGAACTATCAAGAGGCGAACACCTCCCCCGCACCCCTCATGGCTGTGTCGAGGCGCGCTGCTCGATATGCATCGCGCAGTGCGCGCCGGGGCCTCGCAGACGCCGCTGCGCACTCGCCCTGATGATGAGCATCGGACATGCTCGAAACCCGGGTCGACGTAATCGATCTCAGCACGTGAGTGTTTTGCCGTTTTAGATATAATATGGATCAGTCTCACGATAATTTCAATACATGAATAGTTGTTACAGTATTTGACAGGATTGGACAACAAATGTTTGACATGTAATAAACAAATCAGCATTTATTGAAATGATTAAGTATTCATTATACATATCGAGTTTTCATTGTTTTTAAGATTTATTATGCTATTCAGAGCGGAGACAAATCCAACGAATCAATAACCATGAAAATTGGTTCAGCAGATCTCGAGTTATAAGTGTTGTAACAAACCCGTCTTTGTTTTATATATATAGATATTAATCTTTTATTAATTCCATCCCAATCGATTTTATGTAAGTTTTCCTTTTCATTTTTGTTTCAGTGTTTGAACTCTTCCAAACACATAGCCATTCACACATGCAATGTTTAGAAGTCCAGCAAACACTACACTTGGCCAACGACGTGTTCTGCGGGCTACAGAGTTATTGGCGCACTTTTGGTCCAAGGCATCTACCCCACCTTTTGTAGAATTGTAAAATTCTATGATTTCAGGCTTTCCTGACGTTTCATTGATGGTTTGATCATGGTGCATTGTGGAAATCATTATCACACTCTGGTTCTTTTTCGGTACAAAAGAAGCTAATGTTGTGCTAGCTGTAAATCCAAAGACAGTACTTCCAGGTTGTCGTTGCCTATGTGGTTGAAATTCAGGAGGGATTTCACGTTTATTTTTTCTCAGTGTCCCAACGTAAGTCAAATTCTTTTCCAGCAATATATCCACTAGCTCCACTGAAGAAAACCAATTGTCTGCTGTTATATTTCTGTTTGTTCCGAAAACTGGGGATGCCAATTGTAGTACGGATTGTGTAGGAATGGATTGTTGACGGGTGGTACGATTATGCTGTTTTCCTGTATATATGAAAGCATTATATAAATAATGAGTCTTTGCATCACACAGGCATAATATTTTTATCCCGTATTTAGCTGGCTTCGATTTCATATAAACCCGGAATAAACATCGGCCTCGAAATGGTCATAGCATTTCATCAATAGTTATATATTCAAAACAGCTGTAATTCTTCTGACAATTTTCTATAAACTTAACAAATACTTCAGAGATCAAAGCCGCCCGATCTGAAGCTTTTCGTTCATCTCTTGTTGCAATATCATCAAACCGAAGATTTGCCAAAATAGACAAAAATCTTTTCAGAGCCATGGTTGTTCTAAAAATTTCGCGACCAGTTCCATCTGTGGCCCACAAAGATTCTACATTTTCATGTCCAGATTTGAAAACTCCGGATAGTTACAAAAGACCTATAAAAACCTTCATCTCCGTTTCAGAAACGTGGTTTGTCTAAAATGCGACCGTAGAATTATTTTCTGAGCTCTCTGTAATTTTTTCATTGGTATGTTTTTTTATTATTTTTATAATATTATCGTCTATGAGCAACTCAAATGATTCTTTGGTAGACATCTGACTTTTAGCCGCTGCTGGTCCAATCAATCCAGATCTTTGTCTAATTATATTATGTTGACGAGTACGTGAAGGTGCTGGTGGATTTTTAGACCATTTGTATTTGTTTTTTCCATAATAACTCCTTTGACTCGGTCCTGCAGTAGATTCACCTTCACTCTCTGAAGAACATTCTTCAATATCGGGACTTAGGTCCTCACTGCTTTCTGAATCGTGTATTGGTGACTGCTCAATATCGCTTAATTCATCGTTGTCACTGACATGTTCTTCGGGATAGCCGCTCAACTCTAATTCGGAGTCGGAATCCGCAGCCAATATGTCTTCTATCGTTTTTTCACTTAACGGTCTCTCCATCCTGACAAAATAACTGTAAAACATACGAACAAATGAAATAAAATATTTACTAAAAATTTACGTAACTGGTATAGTGGGGGCCGCGCGACCCCCAAAACGCACATATCTCCGCTCAGGTAAAAACTAAAGCGCCGAACGTCCGGCACCCGTCGCGACGTAATGAGATTACTTAAAATGCCACCCGCGCACGGTGCATAGTTTTAAAGGAATTTAAAAAAATATGACGCGTGGGGGCCGCGCCACCCCCACGAAACCAGTTAAGGGTTAAACAAATAATTTGAATAGAAATTTAAAACAATACGACATTCCTCCTAAATTAAAGCCTTCCTTAAACATTAAACCCGTTTTAAATTTTAAACCAAAATATAAAAGGACATCGAGTTCAGTAACTACTTCTAACAGACTAACAGAATACATGGTAGCTTAATCTAATTCTATCTATTTTTATCTAATTTTATTATCTTAGAGCAGGTATGGACAACCTTTGACATGTAGAGGGCCAAACTTTAGCGTGCAAATACGTTCGCAGGCCGCGTTTAACAGTACTTAGTGCATTTTAAAATAGTGATAATATCTTTTGCTATAGATATTAGGCATGAAATAATACGACAATGTTATTATAGTACAATTTATTAAAATAACAAAAAGAAATGAGAATGCCCAAAACCAGACCCTTTTTATTTGGCAATGGGCCTAAATAAGATACTATCCTAAATTCATTTCTAATTTTTATATTTACGCAGAATTAATTTTAGGATATATTATACCCTAGCATTAAAAAAAATAATTAATAGTCATACGAATGAACTTAGGCTTGTTATGTGAATAGATCTGAATGACACGTAAGTGTTGCCAGGTCGGTTGAGGGTGGCCCTGGACAAGACGGAGGCCCTCTTGTTCCATGGGCCCCGTATGGACCCACCCATCGGCGTCTCGATCACCGTCAATTCGGTTGGGATCAGCATCCAGGCCCATATGAAGTACTTGGGCCTGATGCTCGACGGGCGATGGTGGTTTCGGGAGCATTTCCGCAGGCTCGTCCCGCGGCTCGTCGGCGTGGCGTCCGCCCTACAATGGCTGATGCCGAATGTGGGCGGACCGAGCGCGGCATGTCGACAGCTGTACGCGGGGGTCATCCGGTCAATGGCCCTCTACGGCGCACCGGTGTGGACGGGATCCATGACCGCCCGACTTAGGGCCCTTCTGTGGCGTCCACAGGTCATGGCGGTCAGGATCATCCGCGGGTACCGCACGGTGGCGACGGAGGCGGCGTGTCTGTTGGCCGGGACTCCCCCGTGGGACCTGGAGGCGGCAATGCTCGCCGACATGTATAGGCGGGTGCGCGGGGGGGGGCGGTGTTGTTTCCCTGAGGGAGCTCACCGCCTGGCGCGTCGACGCCCGCCGAGATGTCATCGCCCGTTGGGCAGACCGGCTGGAGAGGCCTCGATACGGTGTTTGGACCGTGGAGGCCTTCCGGCCGGTGCTGATGCAGTGGTTGGAAAGGCGGCACGGGGTGCTCTCCTTCCGACTCGTACAGGTCATGACGGGGCAAGGATGCTTCGGCAAGTACCTGTACAGGGTCGCTAGGAGGGAGAGAACTCCGTCCTGCCACCACTGCGATTGTGACGAGGACACGGCGCAGCATACGCTCGAGGTCTGTGCCGCTTGGGCAGAGCCGCGTCGTCAACTGGTCGCAATCATCGGTGCCGACCTGACACTGCCGACCATCGCTAGGGAGATGCTCGGCAGCATCAGGAATTGGGACGCGGTCGCAGCCTTCTGCGAGGCAGTTATCTCGCAGAAGGAGGCGGCGGGTCGCGAGTGCGAGGAGCACAGCCTCGATGATGCGACCCGCCGCCGGCGACTGGGGCGGCGCAAGCGGGATTACCTGCGTGCCATGCCGCCCTAGCCGCGGCCGCGGGTGACGTGACTGGGGATTAGTCCGTCACCCGCCGAGAGGCCGACCGCGTGAGGAAAGACCGACGTCCTCCCCGAGCGGGGGACGTCGGTCGATGGGAGGGTACCCCACGTAGAGGGTACGTGAGTTGCGTGCTTAAGCCCCTCTGTCGCCCCGGACGGAGTGGTGCGGAGGCGCGCCGACCGCAGCCCACCCCAAAAAAAAAAAAAAGTGAGCCGTCGCTCAGAACGCCTGACAGATGTGAAACATCGAAACTATTTTGTACGAGTAGCGACACGGTATCGAATATAAAGTATCGATACTGAACTCATGAATAGTATCGAAAGATAAGTAACGTACTGTTTAAAGTATCGAGTACTTTTATTTACTTTATCTTTAGGTATCGAGTACTTTTCTTTCGATACCGATACTTTTCTATTCGATATTTTAGTCAATAAGAACTTTTTGGTAGGTATCGCATCGAATAAATTATCCATTTTAAAATTGACTTTACGACTCATATTTATGGTAACGTCATTTAATACAAACGAAATGAACCTTCTAAAACGTAGCTTGAAATAATTTGCGATTTATAAACCAGAAATAGCGGCATCTATCGAGCAAACGACCAACTCTAAGCTACAATATATTTTATAAAAAACTCTATAATCCTGTAATGATAATAAGACAAGCTGTTTAAAGTGAGTCAAAATCCAATTCTTAAGGAGTTGGTGACATACAAACAAATAAATACACAGTTGAAACTAATATAAGCCTATAAAAAATGAAATGCTTTCATCCGTTCACAGACATTCTTTCCGCACGAAGAGTGTGATTTAGGAAACAGAAATGGCGGCATTTATCGAGCTAACGACCAACTCTCAGCTTCAATATATTTAATAAAGAAATTTTTAATCCTGTAATGATAATATGTCATATTACTACCTAAATAATTTTAACGTCATTGGTCCTCCTTAAATTTTCAACTTTTAAATGAAATTTGACTGTTTAAAGTGAGTCAAAATCCAATTCCTATGAAGTCGGTAATATACAAAGAAATAAATATATGTACACCTGAAACTAATAAAAGCCTATAAAAAACGGTTCTCCATTTTTCGTAGCTGAAAGTAAACTAAATACCATACCTACTGGTATATTTATATTACTAAGTTAGAGAATTTTACATTAATTTATAAAACAAGTATTTATGCATAAAAGAACATTAGATTACGACAGGAACTAATACGATAAAACTAAGGCATAAAGTATTAATAAAATATCGCGACTTTTTTCCAAAAAATGATGATTTTTATTCAATAAACATTTATTTTTATTAATATACATTATAAGTAACAATTTACTTTGAGTTCACTAGATGGCGTTGTACAAAAATTACAAAATTTACAAAAAGATTAAAAAAAAAGAAAATTTGTAAAAGTACAAAATTTTAAATCGCACCATGGTTTCGTTACAAAAATGTAGGTATATGCATCCAAATATTCATTTAATATATAATTATTAAGGGACCGCAAGGCGTTAAACACCACACGACGATCACGGTCACCCTCGCCTATAGATGTTTCACATCAAAAAAAGTGTTGCCAGGTCGAGCTAAAATATTTTATTAAAATATATCGATACATTTTTATCGATTGTGAAGGTGAAATTACCGTCAAAGGTCCGACAAAATAAGTCAAAAACTAACATATATAATTATGCTTGTAAATCAACCTTATTTTTTTTTTAGTTTTTGCAAATACCAACCGATCTTTCTTTGTACCTATATTTTTGAAAATAGCATTGGCGCTAATAATTACAATATACAACATGTTTATTGAATTATCATCATCATTCAGCCTTTCTTATGTTTTACCACAAAATGCGGTCTTGTGACGCTTGCATCCAACGACGCCCAGCAACGGTCGTCGATCCATCTAATTTTTCTTACACTGTGTCGTTCGATATGTGGTCACAACTTCACAATCTTTCTTCTCCAGCGACTGTCCGTTCGTTATGCGATGTGGCCTGGCCATTGCCACTTCAGTGTGTTAATTGTTGGTGCTATGTCTGCTACACCCAACCTGTGCTTTCAGACACTGAGTTATGTTGAATGAGAAGATCCTTTTAAGTTGTCCAGCCGTTGTTGTGTGTTTTGTTTTTTCGAAATTGGCTACCTGTTTGTCCTAGATAATAATGATCTACAATTTCGAGAACCGCTTTACCAACTAGGATCAGTACTAGAATGCCATGGGCAATTGACATGACTTTTGTCTTATCCATGTTCATTTGTAAACCCACTAGCTGGGATATTCTGAAGAGATCGTTGAGCACGGTGCCAAGGTTTATTGAATAAAAATAATATAAACAATAACTGCAAATGTGACTTTTTCATGTCAGTCAAGCAGTCCATTTTTCTTGAAACTGGTGACCCTCGGTAACTACTTTTCGTTTCTCTTCACCAGATATAATTTTTTTTTACTTTTCGTTCAATATACTTAATAACGAACTATAGTTAGTAACCACTTAAGATGCACACAAAGTTACAAAGCAAGTTGATGGCTCGAACAGTTTGCTAGAATATCGCTTGTCCAAGTTATCACCTCGGTAGCTCAAATAGAACTGAACTAACGTTCCGGTTACCCGTCTTCGTCATACGTCTCTGGGTGGGTAGTGGACTCGAACCCGAGACGGTGGTGGCGGTATCGGGCCAGAGGCCCCTGACCGCGGCTGCAGTCTACACCACATACTTGAGGTGCGTTTTCAGGGTAGACGTTAACTATCCTTCTAACTGGTTGTGAACCGTAGCCGAGGAATCAGGGGACGATGATCGATTTTCACACCCCATCTGCGGTCAGAACGAGCAGAGTGAGATCCCGGTTACCCCGGACGAGGCCCCGCTCCGAACGACCACCGTCCCGGGGGGTGACTAACACGTCGATCATCGTCCCACACTGGTGTGATGAATTCTTGATGTAAACAAACAAGTATACGGAAGTGTTTAGGTTTAGGCAGGGTGATTGCGCACCGACGGCTTAATCTTCTTATCGCCCTTGATGGTCTGCGGTGGTTCCCCGGGCGGGAGTGGGCGTCATATTTGCTAGTACATCGGCGAAACCTGCAGTGACGATGTGTGAGATCTCGTCGTAGAGCCTGCCGGCGGCTATAGTCTATCTTTTTATTAGCTGCAGTAAAATGACGTTTTGTGGGTTGCCGGTTTTTGAAGAAAAATAAATAGGAATGTAGCTAAATGAGTGAATCATAAATGAATAATCAGTTTGGTTTTTTTTTTTGAGATTTTTATTAAGTTGTAATGTATTTTTTTAACCTATTATTATTACTATACTAGAGGATTGATCTTTTTTAGTGGAAGTATAGGGAGGTACATTCAAAATGAAACAAAAACGTCATAATAATGTTATTTAATTAATCTTTTTCGAAATCACTGTCGCTGTCGCTTTCGGTCACTAATAACAAATCTATCTGTCACTTCATCTATAATATGATCGAGGTGGCACATTTTATCTTCCTCTTTAATAGTGTGAGACACACAGTCACTCCACTCAGCCGGTGTCACTTTCTTGATTCCTTCTTGGAATAAAGTTTTCACTTCTTGCATTTTATACGTCTTATTATTGTTTGCGACGTGACTCTTTACCTGCGCCCATACCAACTCAATGGGGTTCAATTCACAGTGATAAGGGGGCAGTCTTAAAAGTGTGATACCTTTTTGTGTAGCCATCTCGTCTACGGCATATTTCTCAGTATGATTTTGTTGTTTCACAATATCTATGAGAGTGGCCTTGACCATATTTGGTTCAAACGCAATATTTTTAGTAGTCAGCCACTCTTAAATTCGTGCTTTCGTCCACGACATCGTCGGGATTGTTTCGATCTTCCGAGAGTGATAGGGCGCATTGTCCATTACGACTACTGCATTCGGCTTGAGTTTAGGTAGAATACCGCCGAACCAATCCTCGAAACACTCCGCGTTCATTTCATCATGGTAGTCTTCTTCGGTCACTTTCTTTGCTTCAAACATAAGAAGTCCGTCGACCAGGAAGCCTTCTTCTCCGCCTATGTGACTAATTATGAGTCGTTTGCCCTTTCCTGTGGGATTTTTTAATCCCGTAGTCCGGCCGTCTAAAAGTGCCTGTCGAGAAGATTTAATACTTCCGTCAATCCAGGTTTTTTTTGTAGTATGACCTGAAAAGAACAAAAAAGAATCATAAGTTTCGACATCAAAACAAAAAGGGAACAAATAGAAGAAACTAAGAGTTGACACGTACCAGCGTTGACCCAGGTCTCGTCTTGATAATATATGTATTTTCCCTCCCTACGATATTGTTTAATTAAACGCAGGTAGCGCTGGCGCCATGATATGATATCTTGTCTATCAATAAGCACACTCTTGCGTGATCGAGTAGCGAATTCGAAATTAAGATCCTTCATAATTTTTCTCAATGTCTCTTTCGAGAAGTTGGGCAATCCTGGGTCATCATTTACAACTTGCAGCACCTAAAAATGATTAAAGTTATTACCTAATTGGTTAAGATTACACATGGGATGGGAGAAAACGTACATAACGTATAATAAAAAGATGAGTGACGACATGTGTAAACTAACTTTTGCGATGGTGGGTATTTCATTTCTATGAAAGAACTGATGTACAATTCGTCTAACAGCAGTGAATGTGAAATCATCAAGTTTATCTTTAAATGTAAGTTTTGGGCCCGTTTTTTCGGGAGGTTTTGGTGATTCGCTGTCGTTCTCCTTGTGCTCCTTTAAAACGGAATAAACTGTGCGGACGGATATTCCCAAGACTTCAGCCACCTTGTTAACGCATTCACTTGTTTTTGGAACTTCAATGTTTGATTCTGAAGATTTCACTTCAAACACATATTTGTAAACGTTTTGGACCCAAAGTTTTTCAGTTGCACTTAGAGCTACACGTGGCCTTTTTTTCTTAGGAGATAAAAATGTGTCTCCAATGACCTGATATGGAGAAAACAAGTTCAATGTTATGTACGTTATTTGGAGCATTACATAACCATACTGAATACTACCGAAATAATAGGTAGTTGATCTGGGGGTGTACTAAGCTGGTTCAGGGAATACAAGTGGAATGTACTAAATAAAACCACTGTATTTTGATCTATGGTTGACCTAGGAGGAAGGAATGCAAGTAGGAGGCCAAGGGGGTTGAGGATCAAAGGGATACCTTTGATCCTCAACCCCCTATCCTTCTCTTGGTCTATGGTTGGCCTAGGAGGAAGGAGTGCAATTAGGAGGCCAAGGTATCGTCTTGATCCCCAACTCCCTATCCTTCTCCCTTTATTAATTTTTTTTTGTGTGTGTGTGTTGCTGTTGGTCGCAGATGACCTTGACAGCTTAACGCGGGCAATGGGTGAGCGCGGATGGCTCTCAACCCAATAAGTAAGTTAAGCGAACATCGCCTGAGGGCTCCCCCTGTGGGGAACGGACCTCGGCTCGGGGCGTCGCTGAGAGCAAAGTGGGCGTGGCCAAGTTTATGTTAATGACTTTTACGCGGCGCGGTTTTCGACTTCGACGGCGAGGCCGATACCGCGGAGTTTTATTTGTTATCGCTGCGCAAGCGGTAGGGATGTGAAAAAATAATTGATTTTTACTATTCGAAATTAAGCGATTATTCATGGCCAGATTTCCTAGAAAAAAAGCTCATCAGGATTGTGTCAGGTGTGTTTTCAACTTTTCATACTATATTACAAAATAAAGCTCACATTTCCTAAAAAAAGGTCATCACAATCGTTTTCATAGTATATTAGAAAATAAAGCTTACATTTCCTAAAAAAAAAGATCATCACAATCCTGTTGGCAGAAAAAATCGATTATTTTATAATCGATTTATTTTTACGAACAAAAAATTCGATTATTTGCCCTCCAGGTCATATCCCTAGCGAGCGGTGTAGGCCCTTTCTTGGGCGATCGTAATAGCGTCATCTTCAAGAAGATGACGAGGACGTCGGACCGCGGATATTTTTGAGGGGACGTAGTTTACCGCCCCAACCACTAGTGGATTGGGGTGAGTCGTGGGTCTCTTTATTAAAAAAAAAATAAGCCAAAGCATTACATATTATGTATGCTGCAACGCAACCATATCGCGATCTAATTTGCCGACAGCGCCATCTATCGAGTGCATCGACATGATGCAAATGGTTCATATCTTGGTCGTGAACACATACGCAACACATTCCAATAAAAATAAAATTCTTATTTTGCGCTCACCATCAGCCACAAGTCGCAAAGTTTGAATTCCGTTCAAATCTAATGCATTCATTCTGTGATATACTGCAGAAGCAATTTCGTTAGCTCCTTTCTTGTATTCATTTTCATTCCATGTATATAATTATTATAATTTACTGTCTCTTTATTAAGTTTTTTTCCTTCTACTCCCATTACTACAGCAAAATTATATACATAAAGCTGTCTACTATAGTATGTTATTTGGTCTGGTATTTTAGGTAAGACTTGATTTTTTTGACAGTCAAAAGATACTGTCAGCATTTCTTCTTGCCTCTCGCTTAATAACTGATAAAATTTCTTTGCTTTGTGTTTATGAATGGTTTTTCAATCATATAGTTGGATTTAACTGACTGATCTTTTTCATTTTTAATTAGTTCATCCAGTTTTGTACATTTAGAACAAACATCTGTTCTTGGATTACCGAACCCAATATTGTATTGAGAATTGAAAATTTTACGAAAGTAGAACTCTTTGACGGGATTATCTGCTTGTTCAATAAACATTCGCCACATTTTCTTTATATTTAAGGTTGAATCCAAATATTTCCTTTCTGTAGTAGATCGACAATAATGAGACTATATTCACTTAAAAGTTTCTATAAATTTCTTAACAACCTGCAGTTTATGTATATTTTTATGCGATGTATGAGCTCCACCTCTATTCTCTTTAACGTAACCACCAGTTTTTTTTGTAGATTTCTGCTACTCGACGGATTCTATTGCGTGGTATTTGCAATATTCCCAAAAATGTTGATTGACAAACGTGAATCAATTTATTGCAATTTTGTTTTTTTATGTATAATTTGCTGGAATAATTTGCTTGACGTGTACCCTGCATATTGGTTCTAGGTCGACGGCGCTGAATATCAAAAACATGACAAAATTTCAACAAAAAGGCATCTTGGACATGTTTTGTCTTATTGGAATAGAAAGAATCATGAAATTTTTTAGCATCAGCCAAAGTAACGCTTTTGCATTCGTAAATTGCTTTGTTATGTTTACATGCAGGCAATTGTGGTAGATCTTTTGCAGAGTACCTTAAGCAAGTGAAAATAATCATTACCGGAAGCATAAAAAGTAGCATATTAGCTTAGAATAATAACGTATAGAAGGTAAGTCCGCGCACAAAAATGAAGCATTTAAATTGGAGTCTAATGGAGCTTACGCCGGGCCGTTCCGTAATGTACAAGTTCACTGTACTGCATGTATGTACGCAACTTTTAAAAATAAATAGGTAATTATGACGATTTGTTCATTCAAATGGTATCACAACACATTTGAAAAACATAAAAAGGTTTTTAACATTACTTTTAAAAGTATTTCGATAATTTATGTTAATAAAAACAAAATTTGATTTCATAATTTGTAGTGGTGTACGTGTGTAATCGCCTGCGTGCATGTAGTATTTTTGGCTTCATGTTTTTGATTGCTCGAAGTACCGCCACTATCCTTCGATACGTTATTATTCTAAGCATATTAGTGAAAAAAAAGAAAAGGCAAATTATAAAGAATTTCTGCTGACGCTACTATAACGTGCAAAATTCAAATTCAAATCATTTATTATGCATAGACCCCGAGTGGGCACTTACATATTGTGAATTACAAAATAAAATTAAATTATCCAATAAAAATAAACTACCACCGGATCGGAACGCGACCGCTACTGAGAAGATCCGGCAAGAAACTCAGCGGGCGTGTCTATTATTTTAATTTTTTTTTTTCTTACTAGATATAATTTGTGTACAAGTTTTTTAAGACCTAGCTCCAGTGTGATGCCCTTCGAACTGCAGGATACTTAATATAATTCAAATGATTATGGCTGGACCAGATCCCTCAAGCGGCACCCGATCACGAGTTAACTACTAGAGCAGCCATCACTCCCCTCAACCACTATGGAGGGAAGGGAGAGACCCGCTCCACGCAGCTAGTAGATCCTCCTCCAAGTAGATCCTTCAGTGAGCATGACCAAGACCATTTGTTACAAACGACGCAAATGCAAAATTTCGTTAGGCAAAACACGCTACGCTTTACAATATTAGAGTTATTAAAAAAGAGTTTATTTAAAATAACAAGGAAATTGCATAATGAGGAGCTGCTCACAACCAATCTGTATTATCATCTACATAATCCGAGATTTTATAATAAGCTTTCTTACAAAGTCTATTCTGGATAGCTTTTTTAAACTTTTTCATAGGCAGGTCTCGGATATCTTTAGGTAATCTATTGTAGAAACGTATACATTGCCCCATGAATGATTTGCTAATTTTTTGGAGACGAGTAGTATGTACAACTAGGTTGTCCTTATTCCGAGTATTCATTTCATGAATGTCACAATATCTTTTGAAGTTAGCGATATTTTTTTTGACATATAATATATTTTCGTATATATATTGTGATATAACAGTTAGAATATTTATTTCTTTGAATTTCTCTCGAAGTGAGACTCTTGGGCCCAGATTATAAATTGCACGGACAGCCCTTTTTTGAAGAACAAAGATTCTATTCAAGTCCGCGGAGCATCCCCACAGTAATATGTCGTAAGACATCAGACTATGGAAATAAGCGAAATAAACCATTCTAGCTGTTTCAATATCGGTTAACATTCTTATTTTTTTTAATGTATAAGCCGCTGAGCTAAGTCTACTCGACAACTTTTCAATATGAGGTCCCCATTGAAGTTTAGTATCTATGGTGATACCTAAAAAAAACGGTCGATTCCACAAGGTCCAGAGCCACACCATTCATTTGGACATTGGTTTCCACTTGCCTCACATTGGGAGTAGTAAATTTGATACATTTAGTTTTCTTCTCATTGAGAACCAAATTATTAGTGTTAAACCAATGAACAACGTTAGACAGTGCATTGTTCACATCGTCATAATTGAGCATTTGTCTTTTAATTTTAAATAACAAAGAAGTGTCATCTGTGAACAACACAATGTTTTGATTGTCTCCTATATGGTAGGGTAGGTCATTAATATATACAAGAAACAGAAATGGCCCCAGAATGGATCCCTGTGGAACGCCCATTTTTATAACAGAACCAGACGATTGTGCACCATTAACATCAACCCTCTGGATTCTGTTGCTTAAATAGGAAATTACAAGTTCAAGAGCGCTATTCCTGATCCCATAGTGGTAAAGTTTTCTGATGAGTGTTTCATGTTGTACACAATCAAATGCCTTGGATAAATCACAAAAGACACCTAAAGCCTCATGTGATTCCTCCCAGGCTGCAAAAATATTTTTCAATAACCCTACACCTGCATCAGTAGTAGAGCAATTCTTAGTAAACCCAAATTGATTTTTATGAAAAATACTATGTCTATTAAAATGAGTCAACATCTGATTAAGCATAATTTTTTCAAATACTTTACTGAGTGTTGGTAGTATGGAAATGGGACGAAAATTGTTAATATCTGTCATACTACCGGATTTAAATAAAGGAATTACTCTACTAATTTTCATGAGCTCAGGAAACACACCCCGAGCAACACAACCATTAAACACAAATGCCAGGTGGGGAGCAATAATAGATATTATAAAATCAACAGTCCTTACAGATAAGCCACACAGATCTGCTGTTTTCTTAACATTAAGATTTTTAAAAGACTTTAAAATATCATCCACACTGACATCTGAAAATTCAACGGAAGTGTCACATTTTACAATACTTTCTTTAAGGAGCGATTCAGCTAAAATGGGACATGCCGCTAAGGCTTTGTTGTTAATACAGGCACATTTGTAAAATAGTTTTCAAATTCATGTGCCACTTCTTTATTCACAGTCACATTTTTATCACCAATTTTTAAATTATAGTCCTTCTTCCGCACAGTGTTCCTACCGGTTTCACTATTA
Source organism: Lymantria dispar (assembly GCA_032191425.1). Classification (NCBI taxonomy): domain Eukaryota; kingdom Metazoa; phylum Arthropoda; class Insecta; order Lepidoptera; family Erebidae; genus Lymantria; species Lymantria dispar. The sequence goes on from CM063453.1 coordinate 33,972,719, forward strand.
ATCACTGTCCAAGTCATTTTAATTATATCACTAGATCTTTTAATTTTCCTTCTTAGATAAATGGATTTAGCACTGGAACAGGCACGTTTAAAAATTTTTGAACAATTCTTAACATACTCTAAGAATATTGGGTTATGGTTATAAGATTTTTCACTGTAAAGATCATATAACCTTCTTCTACTCTTGTAGATACCACAAGTAGCCCATTCACTAAAACCAGCAGGCACTCCAAATGTTAAAGTTTTTGGTTTAAAAATTTTACTGAATTCCATATCGATTATGCGAAATAAGGATGTATATAACTCATTGGGATTGTCATGAATAGGCAACAGCGGTACCTTCATACCCAGTTTGTATCTAAAGTGCTCTAAGCTGCTAGCAGTCACGGGAACAAAGCTAATACTTTCTCTGTTAATCCTACTAGTTCTAGGAAATACAACAAGTTGATCACAATGATCTGATTCTAGAGCACTAACAATAGTGTGAGCTATGGGTTTAACATTTGTAAATATATTATCAATACAAGTTGCACTCCCAGATGTTATCCTAGTAGGCTCCAAAAAGATATATAAATTATATGATTTCATTAGAGTTATAAATTTTTGTGTGGTGTTATTGTAGTCTAATAGATTTACATTAAAGTCGCCGCAAATAACAGCTGTTTTATTAGAGGCGGAGATTTTGAACAAAATATCCTCTATATATCTTTCAAAATTATCATATGGTGAACATGGAGGTCTGTATACGCATATAATTATGAACTGCTCCGACTCAATACAAGCAATTTCTGTAACACGTTCAATAGAGAGTTTCACAATATCATTTCCTTCTTTATATTTAACCTTCTCATTTAAAATTATCAATGAGCCACCTCGGATCATACTGACTCTATTGAACGAGCTAACAACCTGGTGATTAGGAAAATTGAACATTAACTGATCACCTTTGAGCCAGTGTTCAGTAATACAGAGAATATCTATCTGGTAATCATTCAAAAATAATTCAATTTCCAAATCTTTATTTGACATACCCTGAATATTTTGATGTGCCAGGTTGATTGATTTAAAACTATTCTTAACGCTTAAGGTGCTAGGGCAAGAGGAGTTCTCTATTATCTTAAGAGTTAATTTAAATTAATTTGTGAATTAAATTCACTATTTACAATAGTAGATACATTATTATCTAAATTAGTAATGTCAACAACACATTGCTCAATAGAAGCAAATTTGGTAGCCAAGTTGTTGGCTGATGTAAATAAAAAATAAGATAGCGAATCAGCTATCAGCTTTGTATAAAATTTTGAAAGATATGAACTATCTTTTGTCAAAATAAATTAAATTAAATTACTAGTGGATTAAATTAAAATACTAGTGGATTATTTGTTACCTTTCTGCCTTTGCCTGCACTCGCCGCCACTGTTGTTTATTTCTATTACGTTTTCTAGCTCGTCCTGCACGAGCAGGTTGAATATTTTCTTCCATTACTATAGGAATAACTAAGAAAATACAATATATATACACACTGTCTGTAATCGGTGTGCTATGAAAAGTAACTCATTCACCATCTTGAAAAGTTTTGAATTCGCGGCTTCTGATTGGTTGATTGTGACAGTGGCGGATTTGCGGATTGCTTCTAACAAATTTTGGATCGAAGCGATTTTGCATATCGACGTAGGAAAGCATATTTGCTGTAAGTAGACATATTGCAATTGTTCACCAGAGCCAAAAAACTTTATTAATTTCGGAAAAAAATTAATAGTGTCTGACCTATCCATGATATTGCTACCATTTTTGGAACATAGATTTATTTAACTGCCAGTCACCATTTGTAATGTAAACTTTTTATCCAAAGTTACTATAAGTATGTGTTTGGCTAGTTACAGCAAACAGTTTTTTAAATCACATACCTTTAAAACGCTGTAACTAAGGAAGAAAAATGTACGCGTAGATGGAAATATTATCAATTTACAAGCAGTAAATATGCTGTATGCAGTAAATTTATTTATTTGGGTACTGCAATTCAAGATGTAAGATTAAATTTATAATTATGATTAGATCTAGAAATGCAGTGGCTCAGTTGGTAATGTAATGTTTGGTTGAAATAAAATGTAAATGGTAAATAAAATATGGTCATGGATAAATATGATCTTTTAAATTCTTGAATCAAAATTTGAAATTTTAATTATACTGCCAGAACTTCGATTCAACAATACAATGAATTAAAAAAGTATTTTTCTCTTATATATAAGAGATAAAACTTAAAAAAAATAAAATATACAAAATAAAAATTAAGGCCCTAAAACTAGTTAAGAACGCAAGATGAAAATAAAAACATTGTATCCAATCAAAAAATATTAATTTATAAGTAAAAAATAGATCAGTATAATTTGTTGGGATATTGGTAACTTAGGCGAATATAAATTTGATTACGGCATTGCACTATTGAGGCTGCTCAATTGAACTTAAATTGTTTCAGTTTGTGGCAACATTGAGTTTTTCACATACATCACATTTGGTTTACACCTTTTAAATGTAACCACATGCATCTTTGAAATATTAATTCTTTGGTTTTTCTTAATACTTTCCATCTTCTATCCAAAACATCTTCATTCTCAATGGTTACAGTAAAATCTAATTTAGCATGTTTTGTAATACATGTTTCGCGAGTGATTTCGCAATCTTTATGCAAGTCTGTGTGGTAAAATTTGCCTTAGCATGTGGTCGGTTGCAGTCATGTATTTTTCTGGGTTTCGAAAAGTTGGAGTCAATTCTTTGCTAGTAGTCATGTCCTCTTCCAAATTCCTTGTATGTCGTGGTGTCGTTTTGCAATTATTTTGCGAAAAATTATTAGATTCATCGGTCTGTGATTTTATTTTTTTGTTGTTCAATTTCGAAGGATTTAAATTACCTTGTAGGTATAGTTCGTTGCTTAATATTTGTATTTTAGGTTTCTTTCTTGAATGCTTTTCAACAATGTCTTCTTGAAGAGGTCTCAATTCGTCCATCCATTCCCTGCGTTTCGCCATCTAAAATAAGCAAGGCAATTTATAAAAAATATCTTGTTACCCTCGTTGGCTTAGTGATTGTGATTGCTGATTATAGGTCATGAGGTTCCGGGTTCGATTCCCGACTATGGCAAAGTGTAATATGTGGTGTTGCTGTTGTGACACTTCCTCAATTGCAGCTCGTAACCGGGTTTGTGCTCGTAGTATATTGGTTGGTTCGCCACCAATCACATTGGAGACTAAATACTTCGGTGAAATGCCTACTTTGTCAGGGATTAAAGGTGTGACGATATGCATAAGAAATCTGTAGAAGGAAATTGATGATTTTTATACTTTGAAACAACCTAGAAAAATGCTTAAATCTAATTATAGCAGATTACAAATATCTTTGCTTGTATTAGATAGTTTCGATTAAGATACAATACGTAAATACTTATCGACACTTAATAATAATCATTCGGAAAATTTACTTACATTTTCGTGATAAAATACTCAGATTCAATCTAAATCACACCACTTATTACGGACACTCAGCACACACGACGTTTCAAATCAAGTGCCACGCTTATAATGAGACAATAAAAGAACGTCGTATAAGGAATGAAGGGTGCGGGCGGAGCCGGTAGCGATGCTGTAACACCGACACAACTTCAAAATACTATCATTTTTTCAATGGCGTAACGGTAGAATGATATGAAATGATAAATGATTTATCAAAATGCATTATCTCAAATTTCTAAAAATCACAGGTTTTTAAAATGCACTATGTGGTGTGAGATTTTAAAGAAAATACGTGATGATTTGCTGTAAATAACAAACAGTTTTTACTGTAGGTTCCCTAAACTTCCTGTAAGTATACGAATGTAAAAATCACACGCCGCAGAAATGCTGTAAGTAGCGTTAAGTTTTTAAATGGGAAGAAGTAAGTATTTGTAAAGCAAAAAATGCAGTCTTTCTTTTGCTGTAAGTACAAAATGTCTAAAATGACTAGAATTTGGTCCACATACAGCATTTAATCTTGCTAAAAAAAATATAATTACGGGCGTTTCCAACGGCGTATGTAATTTTTTTTTCATCGTAGAGACACAGGACCCGGGTCATTCGATGCGGCTTTTTTTTCTGATTCTAATGGTAGTAAAAAGTTACTTTAGGTATTTTGTCTACTTACAGCAAATATGCTTTCCTACGTCGATATAATCGCTACTTTTAAAGTGTATTTTACTATCGACTGTGGTCGATTGAAAGAAAGAAAGAGAAAGAAAAATAATTTATTACTCCTTTACGGGTGGGACACGTACAATAGCATAGAATAAAAGTACAATAACATAAAAAACAATAAATAATAAAAGAGAATACACAGCGAAAATAACAAGATTTAGCGATTAGCACTTTATTGTTCAAAATACAATATTGTACTTCTTAAGTACTAAAATTTGGTATGATTGATTAAAAAATGCAATTTTGGACTGAGGCGGTTTTGCTATTATACCCCGTAATTTGTACGATAATTAAATATCTACTTAATTACCTAATTTAACATTCAGTTTATTGGGTTATGCGTTTAATTTAAAACAACTACTTTGGAAACGATATAAAACTTATTTATTATAATGAATATACGCCACATTACAAGAACACTCAGTTACAATAACGTACATAGAAAGTGCTGCCACCTAGTATAATGTATTTTAACTTAAATTTTTATACTTATAATACAGTTCAAATAAAAACGAGATATAATAGTATTTAAACCACTAATTACCTTTATTATTCGTAATTAAATAATTTAAAATTAAACGATGGCGTTAGCTGACGATGGTGGGTGACACACGAGACATGAACTTTCCCGAAGTCGACAAAGTGGCACGCAAAATTTCGATGTGTTCGAAGGTTCGGCCTTATTTTTTGCCGAAACTTAAATTGGTGGTTGAAACTAGATGTTTTTGGCGTCACTTTTCGAAACCGGATCTTCAGTCGGCTAGTAATAAATATTTTAAGGCATTTAAGTACACAAAAAATGACTGACTTTGAAAAAAAATATTTATTATATAATTGTCGCTTTGAGTCCTTTTGTGAAAAATGTTTTAAATAGAAATGTATTCTGATGATTTCTGATGTTTACGCGAGTATTACACATCCATACTAATATTATAAATGCGAAAGTAAGGATGTTTGTTTGTTTGTAACGCTTTCACGCTTTAACCACCGAACCGATTTCAAAAATTCTTTTACCAATGGAACGCTATAATATCAGGGACTAACATAGGCTATATTTTATCCCGGTATTCCCACAGGAACGGAAACTATGCCGCGGGTAAAGCGACTGAAACCGAAGCGAAGCGAGGGCGGGTTGCTAGTTGTAAATAAAACTTCTTTACGGATTTTATCGCGTTTGTATTTGATTTTTAATTACCCGACGTTTCGAATACTTTGCAGCGTTCGTGGTCACGGGTGGACTAAGATGTCTCACGTCCAATAAATCATCGCTATTGTTTATGGTTATTTAACATTAAAATTAATTGTAATTATATTTAAAACCTAACAATCTAGTGTACTACTACCGGATCGGAACACGGCCACACTGAGAAAGATCCGGCAAGAAAACTCAGGGGACATGATGCATGATTAATTTTATTTTTAAGGCGTCTTACTTTATCTTACTAAGAGGGTTTGATTTATAAAATTATCTTTAACTATTATTATTGTGGTGGTCTTTTTGGATTTATTTTTAATTATGTTAATAACAGGAACCCAGTTTGATGGTAAAATCCACCCATCCTCTCTTACTGTACTAGAGTACTTTATTATTAGTTTCTTTGTATTATTTAAAACGACATTAGTGGAGTCTGTTTTGACTTTCTTATGCTTTGTTTCATCCGACAAAAGTTGGTTAATTTTAGCATTATAATCCGACGTATTCAGTACCACTGTCGGGTTTCCTGGGTCTGCGCGCAGGATTACGATATCTGATTTATGCCGTAGGGTTTTTAAAGCTAAATATTGTTGTTTTGGAAGATTACGTTTGGGTTGACCGGTCCGACGCAATAAGGACGAGACGTCTTGTCGAATAGCCTCTAAATCTTCCTTTGGCACAGTATTTTTAATCAGAACATCTTCGACAACACATGTTTCCTCATAATAAATTCACGTGGGTATTACAGCAAAATTAAGGCGTTTCGATAAAACTTGAATTTCAGTGTCATCTGTTTTGACAGATGCTGTTTTGACAGATTTATGACAGCGCGATCTGCGTAAGAGTTTATGGTTGCTGGTGTGTTCCGTTCCCATACTGCGTTCCATGTTCAACGCGAGATTTTCTGTTACATCATTTTTTAAATTTTGTAACGTGTTTATTTTTGCATCTATTGTATTTAGTTGTTTCATTATTTAAAAATTAGGTCGACGCGACTTTTAAATTCGGCTGTCAAATCAAATCAAATCATTTATTCTGCATAGGCCCCTTGAGGGCACTTACATATTGTCAAATTTATACATCGTTTGAATATAATACAATATCTACCACCGGATCGGAACGCGGCCACAAGCTGAGAAGATCCGGCAAGAAACTCAAGCGGGCTGTCATTTTTTTACCATCTTTTGAATACAATTACGTATACAACATATAGTCTTAGCTCCAGTGTAATGCCTTTTGAGATAGGATATAACTATTTTTTTTATCTTAGTTCAAATAAAAAAGGAAAGGAAAACATGGTTGGACCAGATCCCACAAGCAGCACCAGATCACGAGTTATCTACTAGTGCAGCCATCACTCCCCTCAACCACATTGGAGAGAAGGGAGTGACCCACCCCACATAGCTACCGCAAGCAGAACCTTGTTCTGTGAGCATGGCCAAACCGTAAATTGCGAACTATGATAGGTATACTTAAAAGACCAAAACCTAGATTCGTCAGGCGTTAAAAGTGACGCAACCACACCAGACTTTTTCTCGATTTCACGGTTAATATTTTATAGATCGGATCGAATCTCGTGAATTACCGTCTGCAATAACTTTATACTCGCCTGTTCTTAGCGCTTTCACGTATATTGTTCTTGCAAGGAATCCTTACACACGTAGGAATGAGATTATGGTTTCGGCGTCTCTTCAAGAAATTTAGTGATGTTGTATATCTTGCGGGCTTGGAAATAATAAATTTATGAAGTATGTTCGTAATTTTTCACAGTAATGTGTCCACACAAATATCAAAGCGTATTTTTTTCAATAAAACATGAACTACATTTCCTGATATGTGTTGTTGCATAGTGAATTCTGATGGTTATGGTATATATCTACTGACTCTATCGTCAGACCAATCGTCGTCATTACCTATATCCATAACGTTATCATTTAGTGGCATAGAGGTCGCAGTGCTATTGATCCTTTCCACGACCGAGGAGGAATTTAAAATCGATAAATGTTCAAGGTCTGTACAGTTACCATTTCCAAAGTCTTTAAGTTCGATATGCACTAATAGCTTTTTATAGGCTGCTTTAAACTGCCGAGCTGTAGAATTGTTAATATTGCCAAAAAGTAGTTCCAAATGGTCTTGACTTACTTTATATAATGGCATGTAAATAAGTTGATTTGACTGTATGACACTTACATAAAAATGTTTAAGAGCCTTTGCACATACAATGAACCATCTAAAACTAAGTTTTCTGGGACAATTAATGACTAGAATCACACATAAGAAACGAAAAGTAATTACAGCCATATCTAAATAAGAAAAAACGTCAATGGCATTTTTCTCAAAAAGTGCCTTTTTAAAACCATGTTGGTATTGACTTCTGGAGTTAAAAATATCAAAAACATTATTGATAATTCTCGAAAAATTGGTGGTTGCTTCACTTTCGTAAAAAAATCTCATATTTAGGTCGTTTCTACAAAAATCAACAGCGTCAGCTACACTTAAACTAAATAACTGAGTGGCACAAGCTTAACTTACATTTTTTGGTTCTGGAACTCAATATGTTGATGTCTTAATTTATTGGCTAAATAAAATTTCTCCTTTTCTTGTATGCAATTAATTCTTGCAAGTAAATCCAGTCAATGATATTTCCATTACCATCTACATATATGTTATATAATTAAAACGCGTGGCGTAATAACTTAACCATATGAAAGCGGTCTAATACTACGTCAATATTTGTTATTGGATGCTTAAATGTGTTGTTTTCGATAGAGCAGCCCAGTTCACGAAGCATTGTTAAATTGGATACGCAACCGTTGATTTGTACAATTTTTACTCCAGTATCGTGACATCGTATGGCTACATACGGCTTTTAAAGCCATGGCTTTTTGTCGACGCCTCAAGATATAAGACGAGTCTAAAACCTCACCCACATAAGTACACCGTATAGGGTCATAGATCCGATGTTCCGCATAAACCAGGATAGGGCGGACACCACGGCAACGAGCCAGGGAGCAAGTTCATAAAAGTGATTCCAAAACAACCATAACCAATCGATCAGCAGATCCATATAACTCATCTGGGTTATGATGCTGATGGGCAAGGTGACCATCAGCATCCTGGGCACCTTATTCACGATAATTAAGGTGACTATGGGTGGATCGTTGCTGTATCCATGCTGTTTCGTGGGCTTGTTTCATTAAGCCATTCGAGGGTTCGTTTTATTAAGCGATTCGTTTTATTTAAGGCTGTTTTAAACCGCAGCGCGAACCACCGCATCACCTCGATGGTGCCGTGAGTGACCAGGTGTTGTGACCTCTTCAAATTAGGTCCAGCACAGGAAGGTTACTTCACAATACCGCACCTAATGTATGGTTGAACGCAAGAACCACCCTCGTCCGGCATGCGGCACTGTACGACATAGGCGCTAGCACAGAGTCCTCGGCGCGCTTTAAGCAAAAGACATTGCACCCTGCCAGATAGTTGGCCAATATGTGCCTTAGGTAGACAGGCACCCTGTGATAGCGGGGCGCCTACCTAAGGTAGATAAATGACAAACTATTTAATATGTTGGCGATATCTAAAGGCATTGCCAATAGCACCCAACCGCCGGGTCTACCTGCGTGATGGGCCTCAGGCCTTCTCCTCGTCATCGAACACCCCTGTCAGAAACTGAACTGAGCGTCAGTCATATCGAGTTTATCTTCGTTAAGATGCTAGGTGAAGCGGACATCTAGGATACTCCCCGTTAGCTTACACACATCATTCAGCATCACGATAGGCCCGTAGAACCTGAAACACCTTGCACATCTATCTGTGTTTATCTCTGCCACACATGATTTTTACGCGAACTGAGTTACGGGCAAAAGTTAATATATGTATATCCTCCGCCTCCTCCACAATGGAAGGGAATTTGACCTACTATACCATGCTGGTCAGACATGTTGGTATAGGGACTATAGAGTTTCATCTCGAATTTTTTACACTCTTTAAAATTATTGTCCTCTCTAAACTAGTTCCAAATGACCTTTTTTTGTTCATTTAATATGAGCAAAATTAACTTCCAACTTACGCGATTATCGCTCAGTCCCACCTATCACGTAAGTCCGGGGTATTACTGTAATTAAATTATGAGGAATAACTTTTGTATTTTGATATAATTTTGCGTAATTAGCTAAAAAACAATATGGTATTTGCGAACTGTTTCCCACGTGGGTGTATAAGAATACGCACAGAGGTCGATAAGAGTACGCGTGTATATAGGCAGTGCATATTTCATGCTACCAAATTTTACACATCGAACACTCAATCCAGTCTTATTGTTCTTCGTTTTTCTATAATTTTTGACATCCTCTACAAGCATAAGTCACATTTGTTTTAGTGTTTGTCATTTTCTTTGATTTGATGTTTGTCGTTTTCTTTAGTGTTTGATGTTTGTCGTCTTCTTTAGTGTTTTATCAGTCGCCTTTTTTGGTTTAGTGTTTGTATTTCTCTTTGGTTTATCACTTGTTGCTATATCGGATGTATTCAATCTTCCTTTCCTTGGTTTATTCTTGTCTTGCATCACTTTCTCCAGTCCCTGTTTATATGGAGAACTACTGTTTATCAGATCTTTTCTTTTACCTTCTAAATCGTTGGACGGTATCAACGTGAGGTAATGGAGCTATTTTAAAAATTTTGACGATGAGGGAATCTCAACAAATGAACCTGGAATTTCCATAGATTTATACGATATATCCAGCGTGTAATTGATGTGGGAGACAACGTTGTTGACGTTTCAGGTTCATTTTTTTTTTATATCTTTAAACGAGCAATTCTTTAATAAAAGGAACTTAAATATACAAGTAACAAATGGTCTAAAAAATCAAAATAGGAGACAAATACTTATTCAAATAAACCGCTGCCAGTAGGTAACGTGCCCAGAATGCTGGCAGCATTGCCACGTTGGATGGCAATGCTTAACCTCTGTGCCAAGTAAAGCCCAGCATTCCGGTCACGTGTCGCTTCATTAAGGCGTTTACTTAAATCTTTAAATATATTATGGGCGCCAGGCCTCCACGGTCCCAAAGTTTCTACCCCAAAAGGCTCAAATATGTATACACTGTCTAGAGTACAGTATTTGCGCCATTTGAGGTTCTCTGCTGATTCAGCCGCCGCTCCAGCCTCAATTTCAGTTCCGGGAAGAAGTGACGGCGCTAGGGTATCAACACAAGTTGCATCCCATACCAAAGGTCGACCCATCTTCCACGGAATTAATGTCATACCATCGGGCCTCTTACCATCAGCGCGAACTAGGCCGCAAGGTTCTAAAACAGCTGCACAGTTCGCGTGGTAAAAGCCCGATGGAGGATATCATTGAGACTGGCATGGCGAGGAATTCTACCTGCACTCATTAAGCAGGAGAGGCCATGGTGCCCGAGCCCGTCGACGACAAAACCACACTGGCAACGGTGCGGTGCACAACAAGATGCACCCAAGCGTAGACAAGCTGCAATACGGCAAGTAGAAGTGTCCATTAATGTTCCAATAGGTAGTGAAGGGAGAGCCTGTAACCATAGACCCGATTCCCACTCACCAACAGCTAATAGACGGGCGCGATCCGCAGAGCTTGAACACGTATTGAAAAGTTGCTTCCGTACAAGCTTGCATAGCGGCCCATCCCACAGCCGCTGAGATGACGGATCCGTAAGGAGATTTTTATTAAAATTGCGAGTTAACCACGCATTTCTGGCCTCATTAAAAGAAGGAATTTCTATATTTTTTAAAGAGGGTCCTAGAATTTTGTAAATTAAATTTTGAGTGCTATAAACTGAGGACAGAAATGCGGGCAACGCCACACCAGAAATTGAGCGAATGCCCAAACCTCCAAAACGTACTGGAAATGATGCCTGAAGCCACTCTCGTTCTTTTAAATTTATATTCAAAATTGATTCCAAAGTGTCTCTAACTATTTTGTCTAAGCTTTGGAGAATTTCTTTATGCTTCTAAAGTTGACAACAACGAATAGTATACATGAATTTAGGCATAAAAAGGCAATGTCGAAAAATAGTAAAGGCCATATGGGTCAAATTTTAAGTAAACGGTCTGAACATTCTAAAAAATTTTGAATTTCTCTTCGAAAAAATGAGGGAAAGATTCATCATAAATAGGGGCACCCAATAAATGAAGGGAACGTTTGTCAATGATTTTTATATTAGGAGCCAATGTATTGAATTTTTGTATTATTTGATCTTTTTGTAAATTATCTAATATAAAAGTTCACACTTTAAAAAAATTTAGTTCAAGGCCAATCCGGTGGAACTCATCTATTAATACAGTAAGGTCATTAAACACGTCATTTAAGTCACCACCTAAAGTTCCATCGTCCAAGTACCAAAGGTTCAATTTCGATTGGAGCTTTTCGATGACAGGATTAATGGCGAGACTGAAAATAGCAGGACCAAGAGGATCACCTTGTTGGCAACCAACAGCAGATAAAATTTCATTACCATTATATGTTAATTTGGTGCAAGAACCATAACATTGCCAAAGAAAGTTGTACAAACTAGGAATTTTATCTTTCACCTCCTTTAAAAGGGTACCCCTATCGACAGCATTAAATGCATTTTTTACATCCACCTTCAGCAACACTTTGGCACAATCGTTGAATAAAAAAGTGCGAGCAGAATGGACGGCAGCTTCACAACCGCCTTTTGAGCCAAAACCTAATTGAATTGGTTGAAAAATATTACCAAACTGCGGTGCTGTTTTTTTGCAGCAAATTTTAGCTGCTAACCGACGATACGTCATACCAACTGCTATGGGTCTAATGCCGCCGTCCTTCTTTTTTAAAGCGCAAAGGTTGGCACCGTAGAGCACGTCAATGATGTCACTATTGACCTGTCCAGACAGCATCAAGTTAACCCTTAGTAGCCTGATTTACGCGAGTCTTCTTTTTTAAATATTACTGTATTTGCTTGAGGGTCTAGATGAAGGGAAAAATAGCTAAATAAATCACAATATTTATTTTACATATTTATTTAAAAAAAAACAGGTATCAATTTTGATACTTCAGGCATTATGGCCATAAAGAAATCTTAAATGACCTATGCATGAAATAATGCGAAACATCGATTGTTTTTATTATCGCATAAAGATACTTTGCATTTTTTACAGAACCAGGAGGTAAGTTTCCTACAATTACTAAATTTACATTTATTCCTAGACTCCATAAATATTTTTTCATGGCCAATACAATCGGAACGCACGTCAGTTGGGGGTAGTACTTGTGCACCTGTCCGGGGTTTTTTAGAGGGTACTGTATTGTCTTGTTGACTGTTGGTACTGGGTCTGCCCCTTTTATTTTTTGAGTGACTTTGATATCTACATAAAGTATCGGCAAGCTCAGTTCTAAAATCTGCTAACTTCATAATATTCTTCTGAAGTTTTCCTTTCCTTGTGTTTACCTTTTTGTACAGTACCCAAGCATTGATGACAGTCATGTCTAACAAGTGGTAGAAGAGCCTCGTTGTCCACTTTCTCGACTTTATGCGGATGCGATATCGACCAATGAAGCTATCCATCAAATCAACGCCGCCCATGTGTGCATTATATTCTTTTACAACCCGAGGACATGATATTTGAATATTGGCCTTTAGTTTTTTTTCGTAGCGGGTTATAGTATCCGCTGGTTCAGCGCCAACATACGTGGATAGTAATAATACCTGTTTGTTGTCTTTCCAACTTGTGGCCGACAATTCTAGGCCTTCGTGAGAGGCCACATTTTCGTGATATGTTCCTCTGGGTACGTTAGATTTCATAATCTCCCGTTTCTCCGGCAACTTGCACGACTTTCCAAGCCTGTTTCTCTGTACTGTTCCAAGACAATAAATACCTTCGTTGGTCAAGTAATGTACCAGAGGAATATTCGTATAAAAATTGTCAAAATAAATTATATGATTGACATGCCTTGGTACTGGTCGTAGCAATCGAATAACTGTATTCGACACAGCTCCGAGGTCTGGTTCGCCAGGTAAACGGTCCATGTCCTTAGCTCCCGAGTAAATCTCAAAACTGTAGGCATAACCAGACAGAGAGCATAACACGTATAATTTGAATCCCCACTTATGGGGCTTGTTGGGTAAATATTGTTTCATAAAATGTTTCATTTTTGTGGAACACATCTGCTCGTCTAGTGATAGACGATGCTCAAATGGTAAAGTAATAAATTTCTTGTTCAAATAGTCTATCACTGGTCTTACTTTATGCAGTCGGTCGTGCTGGGGGTGATCAATGGGCAAATGTTTAGAGTCGTCATTCATGTGAAAAATTTCTCTAATTTTATCAAATCTGTTGCGATTCATTGTTTGTACTATGGGTTCAAACTTTGTAATGTTTGACCAGTATGACCGGACACTAGGATAATGATATACACTAGTAAAAATAAGAATTCCAATAAATTTACGTAATTCTAAGACAGTTACAGGTTCTGTAAAGTTGGGATTCTTTTGGAAGGCATATTTATTTGACTCGTCCACTAGAAATCTCAAAATGTCTTCACCGAAAAAATAAGAAAAAAACTGAAATGGAGTGTCTAAGTTCATAATTTCTTGTGAATACTCAGTATTTCCAGCAAACTGGAAAGCATTTTGGACTAAATCCATATTTTTTACTCTCCACACTAAGTTTCTAGAGTTGAAAGGTGCAGTTTGCAGGTTGTTCTGGCTGCTGGTTGTAGGAGTTGGGTTTCGTTCAACAGTCTCTAAATTATGTTGCATGTCGGTATCTACGTTTGCTGCAGGCGGATCTGCATCCAAGTTTGGGTCAGTGGGAAAATTACCTACATCCTCTTCATCATCTAGCTCCATCAGACGATCTCTTTGGCTCGAATAATAGTCTATGTCATCTTCATTGTCGGTGGAATCGTCTTCCGAAATTTCACCATTTTCTAACCGCTTCAATATGTTCTCAATCTCTTCTGGCCGCATTTTGGATAAATTTCTATAATAAATAAAAACAAAAGTAATCCCCACACCAAGCTATGCAGAAAAAATATGAAACGAAAGTTCAAAAAGTTTTATAGCTAAAGAGTTAGTAGGTAGGTTTTATGTAGGGCGGAATGCCTGAAGTATCAATATTGATACCAAAAAAAAAGCACTAATTTCTTCAAGTAAAACATGCATTTGCTAAAAATAATTATATCATAGCGAAAATAATGTATTCACTTACCTCAAAAGTATTTATATTCTTCAGAAAAAGAAAATATATCAAATTTATATTCAACAAAACTTTTAGTAAAATGTGTTTACTTGTTCACTTTGCCGCGCAAGTAATATGTCACAGATAAAATAAAACAATAATGACATTTGTTTTTTTTTTTTAATTTCGTTGGATAGAATACTATACAACAGTAAAATACATACAGCCAACATATAAAAAAAAACTAATAGTAATGTGAATATTCGGTTTAAAATATTAGTATCAAAATTGAAACTCTAGGTTATTAAGGGTTAATAAGAGCCGTCAACTCTCTTAATAGCACCTCACCACTTTCACCACAGCCATTGCTCGTGAGGTCTTTTAAATGTTGTGGTGTCAAGCCATCCAAACCACCAGCTGAGCCAGTCTGAAAAGACATAACCGCTGCGTATACGTCTGGACAGGAAACTTCAATAGCGTTTGTAGAATTTATTGGAGCTTCAGGAATTTGGATATCTGTAGCTGAAGATGGATGCTTGTCCTTTAATATCGAGAGGGTTTCAGATGTGACTGGCGCAATAGCATCACTAGAAAAAAGAATTCGAGCAGCACCTTTAATATCTCCGTCATTGAGCTTATTTTCAGCTAACTTATAGGGGGCAGACACGGTGAATTGTCTTAAATTTTTGATGTGAAACATCTATAGGCGAGGGTGACCGTGATCGTCGCGTGGCGTTTAACGCCACGCCTCGCAGTCCCCTATTAATTAAATATTAAATAATTATTTGGATACATATACTTACATTTTTGTAACGAAACCATGGTGCGATTTAAAATTTTGTACAATGCCATCTAGTGAACTCAAAGTAAATTGTTACTTGTAATGTATATTAATGAAAATAAATGTTTATTGAATAAAAATCATAATTTTTCGGAAAAAAATCGCGATATTTTATTAATACTTTATGCCTTAGTTTTATCGTATTAGTTCCTGTCGTAATCTAATGTTCTTTTATGCATATATACCTACTTGTTTTATAAATTAATGTAAAATTCTCTAACTTGGTAATATAAATATACCAGTAGCTATGGTATTTAGTTTACTTTCAGCTACGAAAACTGGAGAACCGTTTTTTTATAGCCTTTTATTACTTTCAGCTGTATAATTACATATTTATTTCTTTGTATATTACCGACTTCATAGGAATTGGATTTTGGCTCACTTTAAACAGTCAAATTTCATTTAAAAGTTGAAAATTTAAGGAGGACCATGACGTTAAAATTATTTAGATAGCTTGTCTTGTTATCATTATAGGATTAAAAATTTCTTTATTAAATATATTGAAGCTGAGAGTTGGTCGTTAGCTCGATAAATGCCGCCATTTCTGTTTCCTAAATCACACTCTTCGTGCGGAAAGAATGTCTCTGAACGGATGAAAGCATTTAATTTTTTATAGGCTTTTATTAGTTTCAGCTGTGTATTTCTTTGTTTGTATGTCACCAACTCCTTAAGAATTGGATTTTGACTCACTTTAAACAGCTTGTCTTATTATCATTACAGGATTAGAGAGTTCTTTATAAAATATATTGTAGCTTAGAGTTGGTCGTTTGCTCGATAGATGGCGCTATTTGTGGTTTATAAATCGCAAATTATTTCAAGCTATGTTTTAGAAGGTTCATTTCGTTTGTACTAAATGACGTTACCATAAATATGAGTCGTAAAGTCAATTTTAAAATGGGATAATTTATTCGATACGATACCTACCAAAAAGTACTTATTGACTAAAATATCCAATACAAAAGTATCGGTATCGAAAGAAAAGTACTCGATACCTAAAGATAAAGTACTCGATACTTTAAACAGTACGTTACTTATCTTTTGATACTATTCATGAGTTCAGTATCGATACTTTATATTCGATACCGTGTCTCTACTCGTACAAAATAGTTTCGATGTTTCACATCTGTCAGGCGTCCTGAGCGACGGCTCACTTTTTGAATTTAAATTTGCTGCCGAAAGGTTATCAAAAATTAAAGGATTCTCTCGTGTGCTGTAGCCCGTACAGTTCTCTTTAACTCTTGCCGTTAAAGATTTTTATTTTTTGGGTCATTATTGACATGAAGAACAGCATACGGGAAAAGAAGTAAACGTTCCCAGCTACGTTTTGAGTTTTCCGTATAAACTGCCTTTATACTTTGGGATAAAGCAGCAGCTACAGAAAGTCTAGCACCACGGGGAATACGTTTTAAAACTGGTTTATATAATTTACAATTAGCTAATATTTTCCAAAAAGGTTCAGTAGGTTTAGAATAATATGAATTAGAAAAGACAGGGCTTGAAATTGAATTTGAAAGAGGCAAGGGCGGAATGGAATGACATCTGGTTTGGTGAATTTTAAGACCACGTTGTCCTTTAAAAAAACGTACCTTTTCCTGTGATGCTATTGGGCGTTGTGTTCCAGACATTGTCTCCTGGGTACATCTTGACATAACTACCTTTTTTACAAGTTTGTTGATAACTTTAATACTAATAAGTACAAGAGAAACTAAAATAAACGTCCATAAAAACATGAAAATAAATAAATATGACAGTCATATAGTAATAAGCGGCGTCACACACAAACACTTTTTCATGATAGTTCGTATTACCAAAATAATTTGTCCATGGCATAATGCTTCGAGCTGTATGTAAAATATATACATTTATAGTATTTATTCGTTATTTTTAGTTATTTCTGAAGATTTCTCAATCAGAGAATATTTTGACGTTGACGTTCTGCTGGTATTTGGTTGTTATTGCAATTGTACTAAAAGATTTTGTTTATACAGATCAACTGGTATGTAAATTATATAACTCTCTTTTTCGGATGTATGGCTATATATAATGGTATATAATATATCCGCGTTCAATAATCTTACGGAATTTATTTAAGAGCACTCTCAAAACACGTGTCGCCATTATTATTAATTGTGAAGTCATTAGAATTTCGTGCTGGTAATGGCATGGATCTTGCAGTAATGACCATATCTGGTTGTGATCTGTAAGTCGCATCATTATAAAATTCATTACAAAATCTTTCTTAAATTCGTCCGAATTGTAGGGATACTTGACGTTGAAGCCTTCCACAGCATTAACCAAAGTAGCAGCCTTAAAATAAAGCAGGCGTAAGTATGAAAGCTACTTGATAAAGTGTTAAAGCGCGACCTGGGTGAGATTTGTGCCATTTTTCACATTCGCTGGCGTAATTTAACACTATTCAAACAGTGAAACTGCGATCTAAGGGCCGAGTTCGGTGGCTGCTGTGTGGAGATAATCTTAATGCATGTATGTGATTTTCACGGAAAAAGTTTACAGTCTTTAAAGAACAATGTGAGGTATGACTGTTCATAATGAGTGGAATAGGGCGCCCGGCAGATGGTGTCACATGATTTTTAAAATACGAGAGCATTTCGTAAAGATGTCACTGTTGATGAACCTGGAATCAGACACCATACCAATCGCAGAAGCTGGAGCGCCATTTTACACGTTTAGCTTTCATTCTTTTTCGAGCGAATATAAAGGCCGGCGGAAGAAAGTATTCACTAGCGGTTATCGGTACACTACAGCCATATTGATTCTCCTTTACACGCTTCACACGTTTTCCCTTAGTAGATATTACTTTCAGTGGTTTATTAGGTAATGTATATTCCTGTTTCGTCCATATATGCTATATTTAATAGCATGAGGCGGCAAATTGTAGATATAAGGTCTTACAAATTTTTAATGAAACCCTTACATTGAGGCTTGTTAAAGCCAATGGCTCAAGCAATACTAGTCGATGTAGGTTGTCTTAAATGTCTTAAAGACAAATCTGGATGTTTTTACGAAAACCTCGTAACCACTCTGTACCAGCAGTTTTTTTCTCTGCAATAAAACGATGCGGTATGTTGTTTTGTTCCGCAGATTGAAATACTAGTTTCTTAAGTCCTATTGAAGTTAGTCCATAGAACATTTTAATATATTCACGTAGCACTTGCTCCATCTCTGATGAAAAAGTAGTATCATATCTCCTAAAAGACGTGGTCGATACTCTTTTAAGTATTTTGTGTAATACATCACGATTTCAAGTTGCAATACTTTAAAAATGATAAAAATAAATAACAGATGGTTTTTTTTTTAGGGTGGGCTACGATCAGCGCACCCGTTGCCCGGCTCCGTCCGAGGCGAAAGAGGGGCGGCGCGCGGCCCCGTTACCCACCCACGTAGCACATCGCCTTCCTCGTTGGGCCGATCACCGGTGCAGAGTTCCTTGACTTAAGTGGTCGGCCCGACGTCATACCCAGAGGGAATACCCTTTCAAATCTACGTCCCCCCAGGACGCCGATCGCTGTCGCGAGGCTAACCTCTCCGTGGATGCTGGACTAAATCCCTGGTCCGTTCACTCGCAGCCTCTGCTAGGGCGGCATCCGGCGCAAAATAACAGATTGCTAAAATAGCTTCAGCCTTACCTTACATCTCCATTTTACAGCACTATTGTTTTTTTCCGTGAGACACTCTTAAGCTCTTAACTGATCTCAACACAACTGAAGTTAACTTTAATAAGCAAACCGTTTGGTCACTAGTTTCAATGCGTACTCTTGTCGCCTGTGTACTCTTACCTTACCTTACGGCAGATTAGGGGCCTGCGCGACCATAACACATAAATATCCGCGCTACCGCCCTAGCCATCGGGGTCGGCAAACACACGTAAGTCAATGACCCTAACGTTGGCACGCCCACTTTGCTTTCAGCGACACCCCAAGACGAGGTCCGTTCCCCACAGGGGAGCGTTTGGACAATGTCGCCTAAAGTTTTACCGGGTTGAGAGCCCTCAGCGCTCACCCATAGTATAGGCTAAGCTGTGAAAACCATCTACGGCTAACAGCTATATACACGCACACGCACGCACTCACGCACGTACACACACACAAATGCCAGATTATGTAATTGCATGCTGCCCCTTCGTGGTCCCAGGCGGGTTGGTCAGGGTGTAACCATTTTATTATGGGTGGGCTATGGTCAGCGCACACGCTGTCCATTCCGTCCGGGGCGAAGAAAAAACGGCGCGCGGGCCCATAACCCACCCGTAGCCACATCGACTGCGTCGTTGGGCCGACCACCAGTGCAGAGTACCTGGTCCTCAGCGGTCGGCACGACGGAATACCCTTTCGGGTACCCTCACCTCTCGACATTCCTGTCCCGAGATGTCGGTCGTCGTCGCGCGGTGTAACCGTAACCTTTCTCTAAAAAAAAGGGGTTATTTTGGTAAATGAAGACGTTTAATTAAAAATGTAAGACGTAATGACAATGTACATTGCTTACGTACATTGCTTGATATATTATAATTCGACTCACAAACTCAAAACCCGGAACAATTAAATATTTACAACAATAAGGTGTATTGGATCCGCGTGAAATGTGTGTACCATATATGGCGGCACTCACTTCCTGACCCTAAAGTCACTTTGTTCGCTTGTCGGTAATTTAATATTTTATGATTCTTTGTTTGTGAGAGATATGAGGAAAATATGATGAACCTATGTATATATGTATTAAAATTACTTATTGTTAGTAAAAAGCCTGTAATGTAATTCTTTTCCGTGTGGTGATGGAGTGAGAATACAAACCACCACCACTTCTCTTTTCCGTGCGTGTCTTAAAAGACGACTAAGAAATTATAACTTCAAATGCCATTTTATAAGATGATTTATCTTTAATGTAGTAAGTACAAACGTAACACAGAGACTGCGTCAAGCGCGTAAATTCAATATTAAAGAAGTAACATAGAAATTTCTTTCCACGTATATATGACATCTATGCAAGAGAAGGAAGACTCGATATAAAACCCTGTCGCAGCCCGTTTGACCATCGTGCATAGTAGATCAATTTCTTAATATGGAGAAGGATCGAGCTTAGTAGTGGAATGTATTTGAGATGTGATGATGATGTAACTCTTAGTAGTGGAATGTATTTGAGATGTGATGATGATGTAACTCTTAGTAGTGGAATGTATTTGAGATGTGATGATGATGTAACTCTTAGTAGTGGAATGTATTTGAGATGTGATGATGATGTAACTCTTAGTAGTGGAATGTATTTGAGATGTGATGATGATGTAACTCTTAGTAGTGGAATGTATTTGAGATGTGATGATGATGTAACTCTTAGTAGTGGAATGTATTTGAGATGTGATGATGATGTAACTCTTAGTAGTGGAATGTATTTGAGATGTGATGATGATGTAACTCTTAGTAGAGGAATGTATTTGAGATGTGATGATGATGTAACTCTTAGTAGTGGAATGTATTTGAGATGTGATGATGATGTAACTCTTAGTAGTGGAATGTATTTGAGATGTGATGATGATGTAACTCTTAGTAGTAGAATGTATTTGAGATGTGATGATGATGTAACTCTTAGTAGTGGAATGTATTTGAGATGTGATGATGATGTAACTCTTAGTAGTGGAATGTATTTGAGATGTGATGATGATGTAACTCTTAGTAGTGGAATGTATTTGAGATGTGATGATGATGTAACTCTTAGTAGTGGAATGTATTTGAGATATGATGATGATGTAACTCTTAGTAGTGGAATGTATTTGAGATGTGATGATGATGTAACTCTTAGTAGTGGAATGTATTTGAGATGTGATGATGATGTAACTCTTAGTAGTGGAATGTATTTGAGATGTGATGATGATGTAACTCTTAGTAGTGGAATGTATTTGAGATGTGATGATGATGTAACTCTTAGTAGTGGAATGTATTTGAGATGTGATGATGATGTAACTCTTAGTAGTGGAATGTATTTGAGATGTGATGATGATATAACTCTTAGTAGTGGAATGTATTTGAGATATGATGATGATGTAACTCTTAGTAGTGGAATGTATTTGAGATGTGATGATGATGTAACTCTTAGTAGTGGAATGTATATGAGATGTGATGATGATGTAACTCTTAGTAGTGGAATGTATTTGAGATGTGATGATGATGTAACTCTTAGTAGTGGAATGTATTGGAGATGTGATGATGATGTAACTCTTAGTAGTGGAATGTATTTGAGATGTGATGATGATGTAACTCTTAGTAGTGGAATGTATTTGAGATGTGATGATGATGTAACTCTTAGTAGTGAAATGTATTTGAGATGTGATGATGATGTAACTCTTAGTAGTGAAATGTATTTGAGATGTGATGATGATGTAACTCTTAGTAGTGGAATGTATTTGAGATGTGATGATGATGTAACTCTTAGTAGTGGAATGTATTTGAGATGTGATGATGATGTAACTCTTAGTAGTGGAATGTATTTGAGATGTGATGATGATGTAACTCTTAGTAGTAGAATGTATTTGAGATGTGATGATGATGTAACTCTTAGTAGTGGAATGTATTTGAGATGTGATGATGATGTAACTCTTAGTAGTGGAATGTATTTGAGATGTGATGATGATGTAACTCTTAGTAGTGAAATGTATTTGAGATGTGATGATGATGTAACTCTTAGTAGAGGAATGTATTTGAGATGTGATGATGATGTAACTCTTAGTAGTGGAATGTATTTGAGATGTGATGATGATGTAACTCTTAGTAGTGAAATGTATTTGAGATGTGATGATGATATAACTCTTAGTAGTGGAATGTATTTGAGATATGATGATGATGTAACTCTTAGTAGTGGAATGTATTTGAGATGTGATGATGATGTAACTCTTAGTAGTGGAATGTATATGAGATGTGATGATGATGTAACTCTTAGTAGTGGAATGTATTTGAGATGTGATGATGATGTAACTCTTAGTAGTGGAATGTATTTGAGATGTGATGATGATGTAACTCTTAGTAGTGGAATGTATTTTAGATGTGATGATGATGTAACTCTTAGTAGTGGAATGTATTTGAGATGTGATGATGATGTAACTCTTAGTAGTGAAATGTATTTGAGATGTGATGATGATGTAACTCTTAGTAGAGGAATGTATTTGAGATGTGATGATGATGTAACTCTTAGTAGTGGAATGTATTTGAGATGTGATGATGATGTAACTCTTAGTAGTGAAATGTATTTGAGATGTGATGATGATGTAACTCTTAGTAGTGGAATGTATTTGAGATGTGATGATGATGTAACTCTTAGTAGTGGAATGTATTTGAGATGTGATGATGATGTAACTCTTAGTAGTGGAATGTATTTGAGATGTGATGATGATGTAACTCTTAGTAGTAGAATGTATTTGAGATGTGATGATGATGTAACTCTTAGTAGTGGAATGTATTTGAGATGTGATGATGATGTAACTCTTAGTAGTCGAATGTATTTGAGATGTGATGATGATGTAACTCTTAGTAGAGGAATGTATTTGAGATGTGATGATGATGTAACTCTTAATACAAACATTATTATGTAGTACCGTTCCTTTTCTTATGCCCTTAGATGAGCAAGCAGACCACGAGATGTTAAGTCGTAAATGTCGGTCATAGACCTGCACAATACTAAGTGCACAATAGGGATGTCAAAAATAATCGATTTGAAATAAATCGATTAGTAATCGATTATTTATTTGTAATAATCGATTTTATTGTAATCGAAGTGTACAAAAATACGGAAGCTTTACATTTATCCATCATTAGTCTGTCCATATTTGCTATTTCAAATTCAAATAATTTATTATGCATACACCCCGCGGGGGCACTTACGTATCGTGCTTTTTGCATTTTACCTTAAATTACCACCGGATCGAAATGCGACCGAACGGAAAACGTCTGGCGAGAAACTCAGCGGGTTTGTCCATATTTTATTTAATTACTAATTCTTTTAAATAAAAAAAACATACATCAACGTGTTATAAATTCTACCAGTAGCCCTCCGAACCACTTAACTATACAACTCTCAAAGACTGCACAGGGGGCGTAGTGGTTAAGATAGCGACCTACAGCGCCAGTGTCGGGGGTTCGAATCCCACGCGGGACAACACTTTGTGCGATCCACAAATTGTTGTTCCGAGTCTGGATGTAATTTGTGTCCGTTAATTATATGTTTGTAAAGTCCCCCGCAATACAAGGATTATTTCCTTAGTGCAGGGTGTTGTCTTAAATAAATAAAAAAAAACTTAAGTATATATTATTCAATTCTAAGTAATTATAATCACTCTGTGTTTTAATTATTATCATTAAGATAGTAGGTAAGCGTTGAGCAATCTATTCGGCTTCTATACGTCCCACTTCTGCCTCTCCACAATTACTTTATTATTGCGTACAGTGCAGATGTTATTACAATTATATAGTATTGAATAGTATACCTACGGTGGGCAAGCAACAATACCCTCTTATACATTTTAAATGATAATTTATATTTTAAGTGTTCATGCAAATAAATTAATTACGAAACCTATATTATAAACTAGTTTATAATAGTATTACAATATTTAATACATTAATTAATTATTATCATTAGATTATTTCATACATTACATTATTTCATTAAAATTATAGAAGCCATTATATAATTAGTTACAATTTGTCATTTAAAAATTCTTCTATAGAATAATAACATTTCCAAATTAGTAATTTAGTAAGTACATTTTTAAATTTTATAAAATACAGGTTTATAATGTAATTACTCTCCAATTATTGTGTATAATTAAAGAAAGACCTAATTGCGTTTCTTTGAAATATCAAAGCGAGCATTACTAATATATTTAATTATTTACAATATAAATAAAAAAGATTAGCCCACCTGAAAGATCAAAGAAACAACCTTTAAAGCCTTTACTTTGAGTCTTTTTAATGTTTTATAAATATTTCTTGAAAGACTATCTATAGAATTTTGTTTAATATTCTATATGTCAATCGTAAGCTTAGTCGATTATATTTTAAACTAGCAACCTGCCCTCGCTTCGCTTCGGTTATAGGTTATAGTCGTTTTACCCGCGTAGTTCCCGTTCCCGTGGGAATACCGGGATAAAATATAGCCTAGTTTACGCCCTGATATTATAGCTTCCCATTGGTGAAAGAATTTTGAAATCGGTCCAGCCGTTTTGAAGATTACCCGGAACAAACAGACAGACAGACAAACATTTTTTAATTGCTATATTAGGCATAGGTGTCATGCAAATAACCGTGTGAGCATGAAAAAAGCCTATTATTTTGACATTACAAACAGACACTCCAATTTTATTTATTGGTATAGATACAAATTATAATAAGTGTTCGTATATCTATGAAAAGGTTTTCTTTACTTGAAACACCAAAGAAGCTGTTCTGCACAAAAGATCTTTTACATTTGACCTCACACAGTTCGGTATGTGCATATATTGAGCACGTGTGGGGTTTGTTTTTACTGTTGATAATTTTCTGCAGGGAAAATGATCTACTATTCGACGCTGGTCAGACGTGTAGAATAAGTTCTTGTTTCGAGATGGCCCTATCTTGCATAAATATTATATACATATTATATCTCTCGTCTTTTCGTTGGTAAATTCTATAATCACTCAGCCATCATACAGATATGATTAAATATTTGGAAGTTTTTCGCAAATGTTTACAACCTTAAAATAATTAAGAGTGTAGTATTTTTTTAATAACTATTGTGTTCATAATGCACTTCATCATTTCATCACCATTTCAGCCTATCGCCGTCCACTGCTGAACGTAGATCTCCATCATGTAACGCCACAAAGTGTGGTCCTGTGCCGCCTGCATCCAACGACGCCCAACAACATTCACCAGCTCGTCGGTCCACCTAGTGGAGGAGCGTCCTAGACTGCGTAGCCGGATCGCTGCCGGAGATTCCTCGCATCCCCCGTTCTACCACTAGGCCCGCCACTAAAATGAGGCCGTAGGGTACCGGAACCGCCATTTTTTCTTTGTATGTCATTTTGTAAGAGGATATTGCCGTAATCGCCACGCTTGGCAGGCGGGTTGACAATCGCAGTTTAGATATTTTACATTTCCCAGGAGAGAGCCGCTGCCCACTCTCCTGGTGAACCCTCAGCCGATTCTTACGACTCCTACCGGCAAGTACAGGGTGGCGAAATATGTATTCTCATCCAGTCGCTACACGGGCGAATGGACTTTTAAAAATTATGTATTTTTATGAAGTTGTTGTCATTATCTTAATAGAAGTTCTATTAAAAATATTAGCAAGATGTTTCGAATCATCTTTTATGATTCATTTGATCTCGTTGGGCAATCTAGAATCGATATTAATTTTTATATTCACTATTAGATATATTTTATTGCCCATTGCTATATAAAAAGGTTAGGGTACTTGTTAGATTTTTCTTTGAAAATATTTACAACTCTACCTCAACAATCCAGTCTAATATACCAAAGAAAAATTCACAGATTTTTTTGGCATCATTTGTCAAGATTCTTTTGTTGTTCGTAATTAGGTTTTAATTATTGTAATATTGTTACCGGTCGCGGTATAAATTGATATCGTTGCAAGTGCACACGCAGTCAGTCTCGCACCCTCATTGTGATCTGTGACTCAATGTTAACGACATGTTGAAATACTTAGTGCTTACTTTTGTTGTGATTTGCGGAGTTGCTGAATGTGCTCGCGGTAAATAGCATTGATATTGTTTTAAATTTTCTTATTTATATCTTGTTTATATTATCCCGCATATATTTTACTGTTAGGTCGCGTGTTATTGCCTACAGATGAGAGAATCATCATAGTGTACTACATTAGCTAGCCGGGTTAACATTGGATTTTATTTGTTTGATATTATTTTGTAAGTTTTTATCAGTGATGTTATTTATTGATATTCCTTTTTAGGGTTCCGTACACAAAGTCAAAAATGGAACCCTATTATTAAGACTTCGTTGTCTATCCATCCGTCTGTCTGTCACCAGACTGTATCTCAAGAGCCGGGATAGCTAGACAGTTGAATTTTTTACACATTATGTATTTCTATTGCCGCTATAACAACAAATACTAAAAATAAAATAAATATTTAAGGGGGCTCCCATACAACAAACGCGATTTTTATAGATAATGGTACGGCACCGTACGTGCGCGACTGCGACTCGCACTTGGCCGGTTTGTATAATATCCACGCGGTGTGGAGGGATGATGGTTATTATTACTCTTACTGCGACTCGCACTCGGCCGGTTTGTATAATATCCACGCGGTGTGGAGGGATGATGATTATTATTACTCTTACTGCGACTTGCACTTGGCCTGTTTGTATAATATCCACGCGGTGTAGAGGGATGATGATTATTATTACTCTTACTGCGACTCGCACTTGGCCGGTTTGTATACTATCCACGCGGTGTGGAGGGATGATGATTATTATTACTCTTACTGCGACTCGCACTTGGCCTGTTTGTATAATATCCACGCGGTGTGGAGGGATGATGATTATTATTACTCTTACTGCGACTCGCACTTGGCCGGTTTGTATAATATCCACGCGGTGTGGAGGGATGATGATTATTATTACTCTTACTGCGACTCGCACTTGGCCGGTTTGTATAATATCCACGCGGTGTGGAGGGATGATGGTTATTATTACTCTTACTGCGACTCGCACTTGGCCGGTTTGTATAATATCCACGCGGTGTGGAGGGATGATGGTTATTATTACTCTTACTGCGACTCGCACTTGGCCGGTTTGTATAATATCCACGCGGTGTGGAGGGATGATGATTATTATTACTCTTACTGCGACTCGCACTTGGCCTGTTTGTATAATATCCACGCGGTGTGGAGGGATGATGATTATTATTACTCTTACTGCGACTCGCACTTGGCCGGTTTGTATAATATCCACGCGGTGTGGAGGGATGATGGTTATTATTACTCTTACTGCGACTCGCACTTGGCCGGTTTGTATAATATCCACGCGGTGTGGAGGGATGATGGTTATTATTACTCTTACTGCGACTCGCACTTGGCCGGTTTGTATAATATCCACGCGGTGTGGAGGGATGATGATTATTATTACTCTTACTGCGACTCGCACTTGGCCTGTTTGTATAATATCCACGCGGTGTGGAGAGATGATGATTATTATTACTCTTACTGCGACTCGCACTTGGCCGGTTTGTATAATATCCACGCGGTGTGGAGGGATGATGATTATTATTACTCTTACTGCGACTCGCACTTGGCCGGTTTGTATAATATCCACGCGGTGTGGAGGGATGATGATTATTATTACTCTTACTGCGACTCGCACTTGGCCGGTTTGTATACTATCCACGCGGTGTGGAGGGATGATGATTATTATTACTCTTACTGCGACTCGCACTTGGCCTGTTTGTATAATATCCACGCGGTGTGGAGGGATGATGATTATTATTACTCTTACTGCGACTCGCACTTGGCCGGTTTGTATAATATCCACGCGGTGTGGAGGGATGATGATTATTATTACTCTTACTGCGACTCGCACTTGGCCAGTTTGTATAATATCCACGCGGTGTGGAGGGATGATGATTATTATTACTCTTACTGCGACTCGCACTTGGCCGGTTTGTATAATATCCACGCGGTGTGGAGGGATGATGATTATTATTACTCTTACTGCGACTCGCACTTGGCCTGTTTGTATAATATCCACGCGGTGTGGAGGGATGATGGTTATTATTACTCTTACTGCGACTCGCACTTGGCCTGTTTGTATAATATCCACGCGGTGTGGAGGGATGATGATTATTATTACTCTTACTGCGACTCGCACTTGGCCGGTTTGTATAATATCCACACGGTGTGGAGGGATGATGATTATTATTACTCTTACTGCGACTCGCACTTGGCCGGTTTGTATAATATCCACGCGGTGTGGAGGGATGATGATTATTATTACTCTTACTGCGACTCGCACTTGGCCGGTTTGTATAATATCCACGCGGTGTGGAGGGATGATGATTATTATTACTCTTACTGCGACCAGCACTTGGCCGGTTTGTATAATATCCACGCGGTGTGGAGGGATGATGATTATTATAACTCTTACTGCGACTCGCACTTGGCCGGTTTGTATAATATCCACGCGGTGTGGAGGGATGATGATTATTATTACTCTTACTGCGACTCGCACTTGGCCGGTTTGTATAATATCCACGCGGTGTGGAGGGATGATGATTATTATTACTCTTACTGCGACTCGCACTTGGCCGGTTTGTATAATATCCACGCGGTGTGGAGGGATGATGGTTATTATTACTCTTACTGCGACTCGCACTTGGCCGGTTTGTATAATATCCACGCGGTGTGGAGGGATGATGATTATTATTACTCTTACTGCGACTCGCACTTGGCCGGTTTGTATAATATCCACGCGGTGTGGAGGGATGATGATTATTATTACTCTTACTGCAACTCGCACTTGGCCGGTTTGTATAATATCCACGCGGTGTGGAGGGATGATGATTATTATTACTCTTACTGTGACTCGCACTTGGCCGGTTTGTATAATATCCACGCGGTGTGGAGGGATGATGGTTATTATTACTCTTACTGCGACTCGCACTCGGCCGGTTTGTATAATATCCACGCGGTGTGGAGGGATGATGATTATTATTACTCTTACTGCGACTCGCACTTGGCCGGTTTGTATAATATCCACGCGGTGTGGAGGGATGATGGTTATTATTACTCTTACTGCGACTCGCACTCGGCCGGTTTGTATAATATCCACGCGGTGTGGAGGGATGATGATTATTATTAGTCTTACTGCGACTCGCACTTGGCCAGTTTGTATAATATCCACGCGGTGTGGAGGGATGATGATTATTATTACTCTTACTGCGACTCGCACTTGGCCGGTTTGTATAATATCCACGCGGTGTGGAGGGATGAGGATTATTATTACTCTTACTGCGACTCGCACTTGGCTGGTTTGTATAATATCCACGCGGTGTGGAGGGATGATGATTATTATTACTCTTACTGCGACTCGCACTTGGCCGGTTTGTATAATATCCACGCGGTGTGGAGGGATGATGATTATTATTACTCTTACTGCGACTCGCACTTGGCCGGTTTGTATAATATCCACGCGGTGTGGAGGGATGATGATTATTATTACTCTTACTGCGACTCGCACTTGGCCGGTTTGTATAATATCCACGCGGTGTGGAGGGATGATGGTTATTATTACTCTTACTGCGACTCGCACTCGGCCGGTTTGTATAATATCCACGCGGTGTGGAGGGATGATGATTATTATTACTCTTATTGCGACTCGCACTTGGCCGGTTTGTATAATATCCACGCGGTGTGGAGGGATGATGATTATTATTACTCTTACTGCGACTCGCACTTGGCCGGTTTGTATAATATCCACGCGGTGTGGAGGGATGATGGTTATTATTACTCTTACTGCGACTCGCACTCGGCCGGTTTGTATAATATCCACGCGGTGTGGAGGGATGATGATTATTATTACTCTTATTGCGACTCGCACTTGGCCGGTTTGTATAATATCCACGCGGTGTGGAGGGATGATGATTATTATTACTCTTACTGCGACTCGCACTTGGCCAGTTTGTATAATATCCACGCGGTGTGGAGGGATGATGATTATTATTACTCTTACTGCGACTCGCACTTGGCCGGTTTGTGTAATATCCACGCGGTGTGGAGGGATGATGGTTATTATTACTCTTACTGCGACTCGCACTTGGCCGGTTTGTATAATATCCACGCGGTGTGGAGGGATGATGATTATTATTACTCTTACTGCGACTCGCACTTGGCCAGTTTGTATAATATCCACGCGGTGTGGAGGGATGATGATTATTATTACTCTTATTGCGACGCGCACTTGGCCGGTTTGTATAATATCCACGCGGTGTGGAGGGATGATGATTATTATTACTCTTACTGCGACTCGCACTTGGCCGGTTTGTATAATATCCACGCGGTGTGGAGGGATGATGGTTATTATTACTCTTACTGCGACTCGCACTTGGCCGGTTTGTATAATATCCACGCGGTGTGGAGGGATGATGATTATTATTACTCTTACTGCGACTCGCACTTGGCCGGTTTGTATAATATCCACGCGGTGTGGAGGGATGATGATTATTATTACTCTTACTCCGTCACCATATCGTCAATCTCTATTCATTTTATTTATCTGTTAACATTCTCTCAACATGGAAATATCTTGGGACGCGGTCGCAGCCTTCTGCGAGATCACTGTCTCGCAGAAGGCTGCGACCGCGTGAAGGAGGCGGCGGATCGCCTGCGCGTGGAGCGCAGCCTCGATGAGGAGATCCGCCGCCGGCGACTGGGGCGGCGTAGGCGCAACTACCTGCGCCTCATGCCGCCCTAGCCGAGGCCGCGGGTGACGTGACCGGGGATTAGTCCGTCACCCGCTGAGAGGCCGACCGCGTGAGGAAAGACCGACGTCCTCCCCGAGGGGGGGACGTCGGTCGATGGGAGGGTACCCCAATAGGGGGAATTCCGTCGGGCCGACCACTGACGACAAGTTAACGCTGCTCCAGTGGTCGGCCCAACGACGAAGGCGACGTGGTTTTT
The DNA here is from genome assembly GCA_032191425.1 of Lymantria dispar. Classification (NCBI taxonomy): domain Eukaryota; kingdom Metazoa; phylum Arthropoda; class Insecta; order Lepidoptera; family Erebidae; genus Lymantria; species Lymantria dispar. Next base: position 34,003,836 of record CM063453.1, read on the forward strand.
GTGTGGGTCGCGGGAGTTGCGTGCTTAAGCCCCTCTGTCGCCCCGAACGGAGTGGTGCGGAGGCGCGCCGACCAGGACCCACCCACAAAAAAAAAAAAAAAAAACATGGAAATATCTCTTCTTCATTAAGAATCATTGGTTATTTGTTAGGATTTTTTATTCTGAGGGTCTCGATACATTTATATCAACTATATTCGACTATGGGGCTCTTATACCCGTAAATGCGCAAACACTACGTTAATCCTTTCACACCGTCCATATTTATGAATGGTGATAGGATAAGTGGGTGTTCCCCGCGTGGTAACGGGTATATCATATTTCACCACCCCTACTTACGCGGGACTCATTATTACCAGCTAAGTAATTCTTATAAAAATTATTTTCTTAAAAGAAAGAAATATTCTTAGAAGAAGAAGAATACAAAGAAGCTCGTCAAGGGTACGGTTATGATATTACCGTCCATGGCAAGGCCTATATGCAGCGGAGGGTGTCGATAGGCTAAATAATAAAATGGAGACAGAAGGCTAGACATTTGGTAATTCTTGCAAAATTTTATAAGATGTTAAGTTTTATAGAATCAGCTTGAACTGTGATTCATATTTGTTGAATGTTTCCATAATAATGTAATATATATATATATATATATATGTATTAATAATTGTTTTAATGTTAAGGTTTCATACTAACATAGATTTAAGTTTTACTAACTTTTTTAAGTCTTGGTTATTCGAATAAACAATATTATTATTATTATAATATCTAGATTGAAAAGTAGACCTTTGTACAAGCAACTGCCTTGTATACATGGTTGCCAGATTATAAATATATATTTCGAGACGAGGGGGTGTCTTCTCGTATTTCGTCACTATCAGAATGGGTCACACATCGCAATGGAATCGAAATAATACTTCGGATGGCTTTAAACTGTATTCTATAATTAGTGTTAACAATGTTCTATTATAACCAGTAATTACACGGATGCCGGCGGATAAACCACAAGTTAAGGAAACGCGGTGATTTCGACGCAACATGGCAACAACTACAACCGTTCGCCCTCGAGTCTCATCCCCCTCTGAATATTCATGAGACCGCTTTAAAACAAACTCTCATAATAACATTCCAAATGTAAACGGTCATGTCAAGTGGTCATAAATGATTGCCAATCGCTGTATCGACTCCACCAAAGTGTAGCACTTTTCGTTTCCATAATCAAGTGTTTCTTAAGTGTTACGAATGACGCTGCGACACGGCCGTCCTGACGCCACACGTCCGTCCTGACGCCACACGTCCGTCCTGACGCCACACGTTCTCGTGTGATGATTAACCTGTGAACAAAAGTCCACACAATAATTTGATTCCACTCGGTCACTCCTGACTAATTAAAATTAAAATTATAGCTCTAGGTTCGGTGAGAATAAATGAAATTTTTCAACTTTAGAGTTTCATTTTTAACTTAATCTTTCTCTTTAATTAAACCAAACTCTAATTGGAAATAATCACTAACACAATAATCACTGCTTCGGGCCATGTACCATGGTCGTTCGTATCAACCTTTATTCAATCGTTACAAAAAATTCCAAGCTTATAGAAACCTCGAGTAAAACCTCTATCGCCACGGCTCTCTAGCCGACCAGCATTCACAATGCTCTCACACATCCAGCGCATGGATCATTGGTCTCTCTAGACCCCAACCTCCGCCAGAGTTAAATGCCCATCGCACACCCACGGACTGCTTGAGTTGCCTCAAGAGACACCGATTTCTACCGGGCTACGAGTACGTAATAACTACTGGTACGGTCGAACACAATACGGCCGATAGAATACCTTACTCGACTCTCTACCAAAACTAAGCTCATCACCAAAATCCTCGTCAATTTCAACATCGACTGGCACGTGACCCTCTGGCATCTTCCTTAGCTTATCGTGTGCATATTTGTAAGTACGCTTAGAATTCAAAGCTTTCAGTGTATAACGATCACCGTCCAAAACCTCAACAACTTTAAACGGACCTTTAAACTTTGGATCTAACTTAGCCTGATTTCGTTCTTTGTTTTCTAACAATACAAAATCACCAATTACAAAATTTTGTATTTTCGCTTTCGTTTTGTCAAATCGGATCTTGTTATATTCCGCACACTTCTTAATGTTTTCTGACGTGCGCTCGCGTAATTCGTCTACATTCGTATCGGTATCGACATCAATACACATCAACGATAACGGTCTCGCGACTTTTCCTATTAAAAGCTCCAAAGGTGAAGCTTTGGTAACTTAATTAATCGTACAATTTAATGCAAGCAGGACATCTCCTATAGAGTCTTGCCACGATCTATTATCGCTAGACTCTATAGCTATTAACATAGATTTTATGGTACTCATGACGCGCTTTACTTGCCCTTTAGCACGGGATAAACCTGTCGCTATCAGATGCAAATCAATATTCTTGTTCACGCAAAACTCGCGAAACTTTGCTGGCAAAACAGCGTCATTTATCGGTCAAAAGCTCTGTCGCCGTCACGTTGACAGCAAAACCCTGATTTACAATATCGCTACCTAACATGACGTCATTTTGTAAATAATTTTCAGGTAAAACGTGCAACAAGAATTTCTAAATTAATATCATCGATGTCAACCATTGCTGATATCTGTATTGTAGAATGCAAGGAAGTCTGACCTATTCCAACCGTAGCTACATGATTGTTAAACCTTTTGTCACTAAGCTTTGCAGCAAGTGATTCCGTAATCAACGAGCACTCCGCACTAGAATTCTAATGAAATGAGAACTGCTCACCGTTACTGGCGTATTGTTCCACTAGGTGAATTCACGATACACAACTCAACTCGTTTCTCCTTCGCTGCACCTCTACTGCTGCTCCCATCGTGGTGGCTTCATTGTGGGCAGCTGGACGCGTAATAACCCTGGCCTCTGCAGCGGAAGCAGGTGGTTACAGGTTTCGGTGCAGACAATGTTATCGTCTTCAAGTGGTTGGCAGGTTGTGAACTCGAACGCTCGTCCGTTCGCGCTCAGGCACGGCGCTCTGTAAACTCGTGGCTCAGTTTGCCACAGTAAAAATACTTTAGAGAAGAACGATTATCACAAATATGCAATTTCTTTACATCTGGGCTATTATGTTCACTAACACGAGATTTTCGTTTGAGAAATGAAACGACTTTAAGCTCTTGCTGTAACTGATTACGACTAGTCACTTCGGTTGTAAATGGTAGTTTTTGTACACGACGACTTGTAACCAATAAAATAAAGTTGGTCAACTAAATTATAAAGTACGCAATTTAGTCGTGCGATAGTCGCTCAACTTGCAATTGTATGTCTGCGGACTCTCTAACATTACTACTAACTACTACATACTAACTCGTGCACACATACTCACTCACAGCACACACACCACACACCACATGACCTGCACTCAGCACAAACACGCGTATAAACATGCGCGTTCACACACACACACACACACACAGACACACACACACGAACTATAACACAGTAGCTATATGTAAGAATTATTAATCTTAAAGTTTAATCAAATGTTTGCGAATTATTTTTCATTTACATGTACTAAACATAATCATCTCTTGGCTGAGCACTGTTTCTCATAACACAGGCCATGGCCTAGTTTGGGAAGGAGTTTCAGTATCTTTTGTAACAACCTTAAGTTCCTAGTTTTAGTATATGTAGCTAGGCACTTATTTTTTTAGGCTTGCTATCGGTTAAGTTTATCAAGAAAAAAGTACTCTCAGGGCAGTCGTACCTTTATATAAACAGCTCTTTAAAGTTGCTCCAGGTCATCCCAGGAAAAGACACCTTTGACAGCCACGCTTGTCCCTTCAAAACACGGCTTAAAGCAGCCATAAACTGCGAGCCTTGACGACTCATCATTGATGCACATTGTTGCCGTCGAAATCCACGCACGTGTGTCCACATTCGTTTGATTGGGATCAAAATCAGGTGGTCGCAGCTCTGTCGACGAAGATGGCGTCTTCATCGCACGAATAAGCATCATAAAATTTTCACTATGATGTTCTAATAGCCGCATCCACTTTTCATCACTGACGCTGCTGTTCGAAATATGTGGCGTGGTATTTTCACATCCCAGTTCTGATTTCGAGACGAGGGGGTGTCTTCTCGTATTTCGTCACTATCAGAATGGGTCATACATCGCAATGGAATCGAAATAACACCTCGGATGGCCTTTAAACTGTATTCTACAATTAGTGTTAACAATATTCTATTATAACCAGTAATTACACGGATGCCAGCGGATAAACCACAAGTTAAGGAAACGCTGTGATTTCGACGCAACATGGCAACAACTACAACCGTTCGCCCTCGAGTCTCATCCCCCTCTGAATATTCATGGGACCGCTTTAAAACAAACTCTCATAATAACATTCCAAATGTAAACGGTCATGTCAAGTGGTCATAAATGATTGCCAATCGCTGTATCGACTCCACCAAAGTGTAGCACTTTTCGTTTCCATAATCAAGTGTTTCTTAAGTGTTACGAATGACGCTGCGACATATACATGTTGGGCTCGAGCCTACTCCATATTGGGAGGGAAATTGACCTACTATACCACAGTGGTCAGCACCACAGGGTTGGTATACAATTTCACTTCGAGTGTTTCTTTTCTTGCATAATTGTTATATGCACAAAATATTCCTTAGTTGGGTTTTACGACACCCACGGACAAGGCAGGGGGTGGTGAACTGTATAGTTACTCCGTCACCACACAGATGCAAATAAAATTATGGCTAATTCAAATATTTTCCTTGCTCAGTGAGTTGACATATCTTTATATTATCTTAAATATATATTTCTTGTGTACGTGTGTATGTCACTGAACTCCTCCTAAACGGCTGGACAGATGATGATTTTTTTTTTGTGTGTGTTCAAGGAGATTCGAGAATGTTTTAGATTCACAATTTGACTCGGTATGTGGCGTTATTTTATTTGAACGTCTGTTGGGTCAGCTAGAATAACTATATGATCTGTGTCTTGATGATCAAAAATATCTCGTGGAAATCGATCAAGTTTACAAATGATATATGAATAGCTATATATATATATATATATATATATATATATATAATCGATATCTTATATAACAAGTTACTGTTAATTGTCTGTCGCATTAGTGTATCAATAAGTTTACCGGAACACAGATCAGTTAACATCTTTGTGGTAACAATACAATTCACTAATCACTTTCGTTATCGTCATCACAACCCATGCGCGTCTCGCCGTACTGCTCGAACCTCTTTTAGAACGTGAGAGGAAATGACAATTGCCGGTAAGACGTATTTTACAGGTTTTTGTTTCTAGTCTTCCTTCTCTGATTACTACTTACTTACATGTGAGTAAACCCTATAGCAATACGTCTGACCAATGTGGTATAGTAGATCAATTGCCCTCCTATTGTGGAGGAAGCTCGAGTCCAGCAGTGGGACATGTATGTCTATGTGGTGACGGATTAAGTATTCAATTTATCACTCACTGAATGTGGTGACAATTTGTACTATCCCTTTGCAGTATAATCATCAGTTCTAGAATCACTAAGAATGAGAGCACTGGTAAACATGCAACGCCAATTGCGATTGTCAAACCATTTGTCAAGCGTGGCATTTGTGATGTCACCTCCATTTGACATCTACGCACAGTAGTGTGGACCCCTCCTACAGCTTGTCCTTCCGCTCAGCCTTGCGGTGACGCCGCCGACTGCAGGTATAGGACCTCCGGGAAGGTATGCACGCGGTCCGGAGATTCGCCGACTCTCGGAACCACCAAAGGGCCGATCTCTTCGGGGACAAATACCGCATACGGGGTATGGCCGTATCGCAGATCTGCGTTAATGCACATTGAATGCAGCCAGCCTCGGCATCCACCCAAGAATGAACGATGGCTGCTTCCACCAATAGGTCCCGATCCAGTCTATCCGGCGGTGGAGGGAAGACCTGGAGTCCCCCGTAGCAGGGCGGGGGACTGTGGAGGCGGTTGCGCCGCATCTCCACCGCTGGCTCACAAGGAAGCACGGCAACCTAACATTTAGGATGGTGCAGGTGCTTACCGGACACGGGGTCTTCGGTAAGTACCTGCTTATGATTATAAGAGAAAAGGCCCCCGGATGTCATGAGTGTGGTGCACCAACTGATGATGCGCGTCACACATTGGAGGTATGCCACGCCTGGGGGCCTCAGCACCACGACCTGTCGGCGGTACTTGGAGCGGACCTATCGCTGCCGACCGTTATCGCAAAGATGCTCGGCAGCGACATGTGCTGGTCATCGATGGCCTCATTTTACGAGAACGTCATATCAAGGAAGGAAGCGGCGGAGCGGGACCGTGAGGCGCTTGCATCTGCTGACTCGCTTTGTCGCCGACGACACGGGAGGAGGAGGCGACAATATGCCCACCTACTTCCATCGCTCTGAATACTAATGACAGGACGTGGCCAGACGAGCATGCGTTGGGGTGTCGGGGATTGAATATCGTCAGATGATCTCTCCAGCACCCCGTGAAAGCGCGGAAGGGGCCGCTGTGGTATTCCGGCCGCGATTGTGGCCGGCGAGTCCCACACGCCCTCGTCCCCGTCCGTCACTGGCGGAGGACAGTGCGTATATGCATTTCCACAGCGTGAACAAAAAAAACAAAGGTCCCGATCCAGGCAACCCAGAGCCCACCGCGGCACCGTGGGAATTCCGTCCGCCTTGTGACCCCTGCTAGGCTGCCGGAGGATCCGGGAGACCTCTATCCAATTGTACCTGTGGTCGGATAGGGTCTTGACCTCCTTCTGGATGCACCAGCTCCTTACAACTCCTTTACCACATGAAGAGACAATACAATTATAAAATTAACAAATATCACTGAATTAATAAGTTTATGGACTCACCGATGAAAATAAATTCCTTCTTGGATTACACTACACAACTGACTCCTTTTTCAACATGTTACAACATCGCAAGACGGCATATTTCTTTTTTTTTTCAAAACTGCAAAGCATATAAGGGCGACTCGACTATCAGTCGACAAAACGAATTTCTTTAATACTCTAAGCAATTGCTCTCAGTTGCGGTATGCCCCACCAGGCCGTTCTATCTTATTACTTTTTCCGTACACATAACACTTTGCTACTCCTTTGCCACTACTCCTCCTTTAAGAAATACTCCTTGAATTGTGTGAAACTTTACAAACATGCTGTTATCCGACGCAAATTATATTCAGACCGAGAACAACAATTTTGTGAATCGTACAAGTCCTGCGTAACAATTAAACACACGAGACTTGACCTACTGACGCTAGTCCTATAAAATTTTAAATGGTTTCAGCTCCTTTCATCACACCATGTCACAGAGACGATTTCGCTTGCCTCAAGATTTCAGCGCAAAAAGCGCTCCCAATAATAGTTGCAGGCATCCCAGACTTTGGTATAGTGAGTGTGGATCCTATGTACGTGGAGCAGATTAAGACCAGCCAAGCCGGATTGGATATGGACTTCAGGAACACATCTGTTACTGGATTGAGCCATAGCAAGGTTCTAAGTTTGAAGTAAGTTATCGTTTCTTTTTATTTTCAATCGTATACAAATTATTGGTTCCTTTTCTATTTTGAAGTGATTTTTTTTTAAGACTACATCCGGAACTATGGAAATAATCCTTGTATTGCAGGGGACTTTACAAACATATAACTAACGGACCAAAATTACATCTAGACTCAGAACAACAATTTGTGGATTACACCAAGTGTTGCCCTGCTATTTTAACTACTACACCATCCGTACAGTCGATTATCTTAATAAATTTTAGGCTACCCACGGAAAAGGAAGAGATAATTATCATTGGGTCTTTATTCAGTTATCACACTAATAAAATATGAGAATCCATATGTATCCTGTTATTGCGCTAGGTTCTTCCTCGTCATGCGCAGGAATTGTATGTGCTTATATGGGTTGTACTTCAAGTTTACATTTCTATATCTTTTGGCAGTAATTTTGCTCTTACATCCCTTGGACGGCGATTACGACAACCTTATCAAAGTGAAGTACTGAATACTAAGTTCGTTACCATACGAAGAATGGATCGTTGTTTACAAACAATTGTAACAGCAATTTTTGGATTATGTAACCGTCCATCTCACGTGAGAATTGAACCTAATATGTTTTTGATATTGATTGTTTTATTGCCTTTCATTTCAGACGTATTGGTTCGCGGACACTTTTAGATCTAATGTGCTCACTCGACATGGTGGGGGATTATACTCTGGGAGGAAATCTACTCACTGTGTCTATTGAGGGTAACGGGAATTATACTATTAAAATACGTAAGTATTTCTAAATTAATTGCTATAGTTTTTATGTGGTAGAAGCCCACTGTTGACAGTTCTCTGTCTACAGCTACACTAAGCAGAAAATCTACATTTGAATAGTAGCAATCTGTTGCTGCACTTCGTTCTGTAGAGTAAGAGAGCCGGAAGCCCAACTTACTGAGGGTGTTTACGTGTACTTTATTATCACCGAACGTCATTGCAAGAATTCACACTCCTTTTATTTTCTTCACGATAGGCAGCGGCCTAACAAAGGTCCATGAGCGGTAGTGTCGTTTACCATCATTATCGTGCTGTTTGATCGTTTGCTACCAACAGCAATAAAAATAAGTTAAACATGTTATACTTAATGCATATACACTCATTTGCAAAAAAAACGGGCACCTAAGCAATGAACCATTTCAAATGTTAATATTTCTTTGTTTGATAATTATAGGTAGTTTTATCCACACAATTTGCTAAATTAATAAGAAAATAATCGTTTTCATCAGTATTTCATAAAATTTAGATACAATTTATGGGAAATAATGCTAAACCTCGCTAGTAGTGTATATTCGCTAGTAGTGCATATGCTCATGAAGTAAAAATAAAAAAGTTTTTTTGTTTGTTTTTCTTTAATAAAGTAAAAGCAGATAAATGTTTAGTATCGAGTGTGACCCCCTCTAGCTAAAATCACAGCTTGAATTCGTCTGGGCATGCTAGCGAGTATATCCCGGATACTTGCTTGCGGAATACGTTCCCACTCCGCAGTAATCACATTCTTCAGCTCTCTGATGGTCTGCGGAGCCGGGTGTACTGATCTCACACGCCGTTTCAGAACGTCCCAGACATGCTCTATGGGATTGAGGTCGGGACTTCGAGCTGGCCAATCCAAACGACGAATGCCGACCTCTTGCACATACGCATTAACATCGCGGGATCGGTGGGCGCGAGCATTGTCGTCCATAAAAATCGAGTCTTCACCTAGAGCGGCCAATGCGGGTTGTGCATGAGAAATTAGAACTTCCGTTATGTATCGATGCCCAGTCAGTGAGCCGTTTTCAATGAAGACTAACTCTGTACGATCCATTGAATTTATTCCTGCCCAAAACATAACAGAGCCCCCACCATAAGGTGTGATTTCTTCGAAACATGCCTCTGCAAAGCGTTCTCCTTGTCTTCTTAGCACTCGCCGACGTCGATCTTCACCGAACAGAGATATCCTGGCTTCATCAGAGAACAAAACCCTATTCCAATCGTCTTGAGTCCATGATTCACAATTTCTAGCGAACCTAAGCCTGTGAACTCTGTGCTCACGGAGTAATTTGGGGCCGCGGGCCGGACGGTGACTGCGTATATTGGCAGCGAGAAGCCTCCTCCTGACCGTCCATAGACTAATATGCACATTTCTTACTTCTTGGAGGTTGTTCTTAAGATCCACATACGAAGATTTGCGATTTCTCAATGCGCGACTCACAAGAAAACGATCATCCCGTGGTTGGGTACATGGTTTTCTTCCAGAACCAGGCCTTCTCTCGACGGAACCAGTCTCCTGATATCGCTGCCAGGTCCTTTGGACTGTCGAGCGACTAACATTTAGTCTCCTAGCCACGAAACATTGGCTGCAACCCTCTTCAAGCAGCGCGATAATTTTGGTAGCTTTTACCACTTTATCTACCATTTTTGATACAGCCAAACAGCATTAAATAAAGCTTTGACAGTCAAGGATATGAAATTAATCGATAAAAATTGAATAAAAGTTATGAAAGTCGATGTTAACTTCTGGAACTTCGCGCCAAAAATGTAGGATAAAAAGGGGTTTTCTGTAAAAATGAACATCAAATGAAAAATTGAATTTAGAACGTACTTTTTTAAATACCACAGCATTTTTAAAACCGGCCAGTAATGTGTACAAACGATTGAAACCTTTTTGGTATTGTATCTTTTTAAATATGAATGAAAATCAAAACCGCCCGTTTTTTTTGCAAATGAGTTTATAATTACTTATCCATGAGTAAGTAGAGTCATAAAAATAGACTGATGAATTATTAAGAAAATGGCAACAGTACGCTCCTGGGGAAATTATAACAAGTGCAATTGCTTTTCAAGCGTGATCTGGATTTGGTTAAAGAAAAAGATCCTTTTCCATTCAAAAATCGATATCTCAGCGATAAGAAGTCGTATCAAATTTAAAAAAAAAAGCAAATCGAAGCTGAACAAACAAGTTATCCGATCCATATAGTGCAGGGATGCACAGACTTATTAAGACTAGGGGCCACTCGGGCAAATCATGAACTGATGGCGGGCCGCCAGAAGTATAGGTAATTAAAGACAATAAAGAATTGATAATAATGAATAGAATTCAATATTTTTCGAATGTACGAGAGTATTATTTTTGTTGTCGGCGGGCCACCCGTATTCGACCGGCGGGCCGCATGCGGCCCGCGGTCTGTGCATCCATGATATAGTGGTTAAGTTAGAAAATATTTTTCCAAGTTCATAGACCAAAAAAAAACGAAAATTTTAAAAAGTTTTTTTTTTATTATTCGGATTGAGTAGAACCAATTTTTTTTTATTCCAGTACGACCATTTTTAGGGGAAATACAGTCACTTTGGATTTTTTTTTATCTCTAAATATTTTTTTGTTTTTTTTTTATTGCCGATGGTGGCAAACGAGCAGGCAGCACACCTGATGGTACGTGATACTGCCGCACATGGACCTTTGCAATACCAGGGGCACAGTCAGGCCGTTGCCTACCGTGAAGTAAATGCTCTTCTTAAACCTCGTTTAAAGAAGGACATGTCATAGCGCTCGGGAAACACAGCAGCAGGTAGTTCATTCCACAACCTGCACGTACGTGGGAGAAATGATCGCTGGAAACGTACAGTTGATGACCATATCGTTTCCAGGTGAAATGGATGAACCTTGCTGCGGTATCGAGTGGTACGTTGGTAAAACGGTGACGGTGGTACCAAGTCAAACAGTTCCTCGGAGCACTCCCCGTGAAAGAGTCGGTAGAGTACACAGAGTAACGCAAAGTCTCTCCGCCGCTCCAGCGACTCCAATCCGTAAGATCGGGTTCCCCGACGATTCGAACAGCACGCCTTTGGAGGCAGTCAAGTGGGTCTAGCTGATATTTAGGCGCGCCTGCCCAGAGATGTGAGCAGTACTCCACATGAGGACGAACTTGCACTTTCCAGTCTAACAGTCTTCAGTACATATATGAACTGAGATGATGATGAATGAATTAAATTAACTAAATATGTGATGATTGTAGGTGAAATCATTGTGAAGATAGTATTTCAAATAGGTGAGAAAGTTGTGGACGGTGATAGATACTGGACTGTTAACAAATGGAAATACTCCTCAGAGGTACCGAAGGCTGTTCGCTTTCAATTCAAGAACCTTTTCAACGGAATGAAAGCACTTTGTAAGTATAGTCTATTTCAAATAAAACTAGAGGATTTTATTGCTTTTATATAAACTTTTTGCTATACGGACATTTCGAACACTTTTCAACTTTCACACTAACGGGTGGACCAAGATGTCTCACGTCCAACAAGTCATCGTTGTTACAGACATTTATATCTACCCGCTAAAGAATTAGTTTTACGTGGGACAATGGAGTAAGAATACAACCACAGTAATACCCGTGGGTGTCGTAAAGGATGACTAAGGGATATAATTTGCATTTGTAACTTCTATGCAAAAGAAGGACAATTCGAAATAGAACCCCATGCCAACATGTCTGATCAGCGTAATGATTAGCTCTCGTATTTTGGAGGAGTCTCGAGCCTAACAGTGAGACGTGTATGAACTAAGATGGATGGATGATTAGTAACTACTAACTCCAGTGTGATACACTCAGAACTATCGGTGCCAGATCGTGAGCCAACTACTAGTTCAGCCAGCACTCCCTCAACCATTTTGGAGGAAAGGGAACCTAACAGAATCATTAATAAGCACTTATTATTTGTATCTTTTCAGCGGATCTTGTACATCAATTTGCGAACGCACAATGGCGTATAATCTTCCAGGAGGTAGCGCCACCTATAGTGAAGGCGATTGTGGCGCAAGCCTTACACGAAATCATCAAGTTCTTCGAAGCAGTACCAATCAAAGAAATTATCTTAATATAATTGTAATTACGAGCATTTAGAGAAATATAGTCAAATGTTTTGTAGTGATGTGTGTATTTATTTCTTTATTGTTTATGTACATGACCTTTTACCGCTAGAGAAAAAAAGTTTTCGAGTGGCGACTACGTATCAGATGACGCAGACCCAACTATAGTTCATACATTTAATACAAGTGGCGTCATAGAATTTTTAAATTCAGTATCCTTCATAAGTAATCTACTGCCATTAAGCTCGATATTTCGGGGGGCGAGGCCGGAGCACCTCCTCGTGGTGCTCCCTGGAAACGTCCATTTGGATGTCACGCGTCCATTTGGACGGCCAAGATTCCGGCAGGAGGGGGTCTCCGCGTGCGGCTCTGGTGGCAGAAGCGCACGGTGGATCTGACCCGGGGCCAATGGGGCGGATGTGCCTCATGGCACTCCGTCGCCAGGGACGGTTGCGTCACGGCCCGGGGGCGTCACGGGTCGGTCGCTCGCGAGCGGCCAGACCCGGAAGGCCCAAACCGTGATCCTAAATGGGAGGGTCAGGACCGGGGGTCTTCGGACCGCGGGGAAGAAAACCCCTATAAAAAATCACCCCGATCTTAAGTTTGGCCACTCGGCGAGGAGATGTATGACTGGTGGGTTAAGAAGTGCGCGAGCGTCCAGTCGTTAGTGTGGTAGTCAAGGCAAGACTCAAAAACGTCCCAAAAAATGGCAGAAGTAACGAAGCGTAGTACTACACTAGAGGGTCCCGGCCAAGCCGGGGAATCCCTTGCTGTGCCGGTGCTTGCGCGCGACGTCCATTTGGAGTCGCGCCCAAGTTCCGGCACAGTCAGTCCCCAGTCGTATGGGTGGGGGACAACTACTGCTGTCACAGCCGAGAGCCCGGCGCAAGATCTTGAGGCTCACCGGGGGGAGGGGAAAGAGAAGGTGGAGAAGAGGAGGAAGCCGAAGCGTTCCGCCGCGGCGAAAGCCCGCATGAAGCCCGTAGCTTCGAAAGCGCGGTGGGAGCGGATGAAGGCGGCCGCTATTGCTGCACGCGACGAGGGTGGTAGCACTGCTGCCGTCGCGGGGAGAGAGCGGCAACAGCAGCGGGTCCGAGCACGAGGGCGGCATTGCCGCAGTGCCGTGCAGGAAGATCCGTGCAAAGAGACAGCTCGGAATCGAAGCTGTCAAGCGCCGAGGGCGGCACTGCCGCAGAGCCGTCGCAGGATGAGGGCGGCAGGACCATCCGAAATTTTGGAGACAGACACGGCATCAGAGATGGTGCTGACGGACGTGAGTGGAAGTGCCGCAGAGCCGTCCGCCGATGAGGACAGCGCCGAGTGGACGCGGGTCGGCCGGAGTAAGGACGAGGGTGGTGGATGCGCCGTAGTTAGGGACACGATAGGCGGGCCGTCAGTTGAGGGTTCCGGTAGGCCGTCGTCGTCGCCGTCGTTGCCATCGTCGTCGCCGAGGAAGAGGAGGGAGAGGGATGGAGAGGCTGCAAAGGCGCCAGCCCCAAGTGCGAGGAAGAGGGAGGAGGCCCTACCTCCGAGACCCTGGAAGCGCCCCCTACAAGAGGGTGGCTGCTCCAACACCGACTCGGAGGGGAGTTCTATCATTATGCTTCCTCCCAAGGTCCCGACCATGCGCCGGGGGCGCAGAGGCCGAGGATCGGTGGTGGCGGTGAGGCCGGGGACACCGGGTCCGGCTGGCCACGGTGGCGAGGTGGCGGCCCTACAGGCCACGAACGCCCGCCTTAGCGGGGAGGTCTCTGGCTTGCGGGAACGCAAACGCAAGCTGGAGACGGAGCTATCGGCGGTACGACGGGAGAACCGCGGGTTGGCCAAGTAGATGGCCGACCTGCGGACCCAGTTCGCGCGCCTGGCGCCGGCCACGCCGCCGGTACCGTCCTCGCCACCGAAACGGGCTGCGCCGGGGAGGGCGGGCCCGTCGCCTGCGTCCGTGGCGCCGGCTGCGCCCGTCTCGGCTGCTGCGCCGGCTGCGCCCGTCGTGGCCTCGGCGCTTCCTCCCATCGTCGTGGTCCCTCCGCCGGCTCGTGGCCGCGGGAGACCTCGGAAGCGGAGCGGAGCAGGAAGGCACGCGGCCAGAAGCGGAGAGCGGTGGCCACGACGGCACAAGAGTGCCGCCGTAGCCGCCGGCCCCAGGCGGGAGCCGGTGGAAAGGCGAAAAGGTCGCGCAGGGGCCTCAAGTCGCCGAAGACGGTCGCGGTGGTCATCACCATGCTGCCTGAGGCGGCTGAGAGGAGCCTCAACTATGAGGCCGTCCTAAAACGCGCCCGGCGGGAGCTGGACGTCTTCGACATCGGGGGCCCCGCAAGGCCCGGACAGGGGCTCGAATACTCGAGTTCCCTGGGGCCGAGGGCGCGAAGACGGCCGATAGTTTGGCCACGATGCTGAGGGGGCTGTTCAGGCCGGAGGATGGTGTCCGAATCGCCAGGCCTGTCGAGTGCGCAGAGATGCGCCTGACGGGCTTAGACGGTGGAGGACGTACGGGAGGCCATTATGGCGCGTACCGGATGTGCCTCGGACACCGTCCGGATTGGCACCATCCGCCCTGGTCCGGGCGGCGTCGGTGCTGCCTGGTTGCAGTGTCCGGTGGAGTCGGTCAAGCAATTGGCCGACTCAGGTAGGCTCCTCGTGGGCTGGAGCTCGGCGCGGGTAACCGTGCTAGAGTCCCGGCCCGCGAGGTGTTACAAATGCATGGCGGTCGGGCATACCCGACCGACATGCATTTGTAACACCACGTGTTCCTGCAAGCCATGGCGGAGTGGTTGATAGGAGTAGCCGTAGCCGCGGAGCCGTACGTGGTGCCCGACCGGCCTAACTGGTTGGGTAGCACCGATGGCACCGTGGCAATCGTCGCCTTCACGTCGTGGCCTTCGTCGTCTCTGACCCTTAGGGACAGGGGCGTCGGATACGTCGCGGCGGACTGGGGGGGAGATTACGCTCTTCGGAGTCTATCTCTCCCTTAACTGGAGTGTGACCGATTTCGAGGCCTCCCTCACCATCATGGAGGCCTCGTTACGGCGAATAGCATCACGCCAGGTCTTCGTCTTGGAGGACTTCAACGCCAAGTCCGTGGCGTGGGGGTCCCCCCGGACGAACGACCGAGGACGGGCGATCGAGGAGTGGGCGGCGGCACTGGGCCTCTGTTTGCTGAACAGGGGCTCGGTGCATACGTGCGTACGACAACGGGGCGGGTCGATAGTGGACCTTTAGTTCGCTAGCCCCGAGGTCGCCGCACGCGTGGGGAGCTGGCGCGTCGTGGAGGAGGTGGAGACCTTGTCGGACCACCGGTATATCCGGATGGAGGTCTCGCCGGCAATCCCGACGCCCAGCAGGGGTCACGGGGCGGATGGACGTCCTGCGTTCCCGCGATGGGCTCGGGGTCGCTTAGACCGGGACCAGCTTGTGGAGACAGCCATCGTTTACTCGTCGCTGTCCTCTGCCAACCAGTCGGACAGGGTGGACGCCGAGGCTGGCCGCATCCGCAGTGCGTTGACGCAGATCTGCGATGCGGCCATGCCCCGGGTAAGGCGTCTGCCCCCGAGGAGGGCGGTCCACTGGTGGTCCCGGGAGCTGGCGAATCTCCGGGCCACGTGCATTCGCGCCCGGAGGGCCTACACCCGCAGCCGGCGGCGCCAACGCGACGCGGAACGGGAGGCCTTGCTGTATGAGGGCTACCGCAATGCACAGTCGGCCTTCAGGCTGGCCGTCCGTTCCGCCAAGGACCGTCCAGCCAGACGAGAGAGATGCTGGACGGTTTCGACCGTGACCCCTGGGGACGCCCCTATCGCACGGTGCTGAATATGCTCCGCGCGCGAGGCCCTCCCCTCACCGAGACTCTCCAGCACAGCCTTCTCACCCGGGTCGTCGACGACCTGTTCCCGCGGCGGGCGGAACACACGCCCCCGGTCATGGCTCTGCCAGACACTGACCGGGAGGCTGACGATGACAGTGTTCCGCCCATCACGGAACCCGAGATGGGAGTGACGGTGGCGCGCATGTGCGCAAAGTTCACCGCCCTGGGCCCGACGGTGTTCCTAAACGTGTGCTGGGCCTGGTCCTCGCCCACCTGAGTCCCCGCCTCAGGGAGCTGTTCGACGCGTGTTTAGCGTCCGGACGGTTCCCTGGGTGCTGGAAGGAGAGAGGGCTGGTGCTCCTGCCGAAGCCGGGACGGTCTCCGGGGTCGTCTTCGGCCTACAGGCCTATCGTGTTGCTCGATGACACGGGCAAGCTACTGGAGAGGGTGGTAGCTGCCCGCATCGAGCGGCGCCTCATAGGCACGAGGCTCGATCTGTCAGACGCCCAGTTTGGGTTTAGGAGGGGTCGTTCGACGATCGCGGCTCTGTTGCGCCTGAGGGCCGTGGCGACTGAGGCCGTCACCGGTGGGAGAGTGCTGTTGGCGGTGTCCCTAGACATCGCCAATGCATTTAATAGTCTGCCTTTCAGCTGCATCAGGGAGGCGCTCCGGTATTACGGAGTGCCAGCTTACCTGAGGCGGCTAGTGGCAGACTATTTGGTGGGGCGCAGCGTCCTCTGCACCAACTGAGCAGGGGACGTTGTGCGAACGCCCATGACGTGCGGTGTCCCACAGGGGTCGGTCCTCGGACCCACCCTGTGGAACATCGGCTACGACTGGGCGTTGCGGGGGAGCCTCCCGCCCGGGCTGGGCGTGATTTGTTACGCCGACGACACGCGCGTCACAACCCGCGGTGGGACACTAGAAGTGGCGGTAAGCCTGGTGACCTATGGCACCGAAGAGGTCGTCAGGCGGATCGAGGCGCTGGGGTTGAGGGTCGCCCTGGACAAGACGGAGGCCCTCTTGTTCCATGGGCGCCGTATGAGCCCTCCCATCGGCGTCTCGATCACCGTCCACTCGGTTGACATCAGCATCCGGGCCCATATGAGGTACTTGGGCCTGGTGCTAAACGGGCAATGGTGGTTCCGGGAGCATTTCCGCAGGCTTTGTTTGTTTTTCTTAAAACTTATTTACCTGGAATTGTACTACTGATCGAGATACATTTCGTACAAATAATTATAATGGCATGTATAGGTATATTATGTGTTGATGGCGTGTCGGATAAAATATTTTACGTCCGTGAACTTTATAGCCATTTTTATGGTAAATAAAATATTTATTACTCACTTATGTGACACATTAAATTACGTATAATTTGTAGAAAATGTTGTTTTTCATTGATTTTTACAACGTTATCAAACTCTCGACCACCAAGTAATTAAATCAAGTGCGTCACAGTTCATTTCCATAGCGACTAGTTTTATATTACATCATTGCTTACCTGCGATGATGATGATGATTGAGGGTTTTGTGTTTATATCTTGTTCTTCTATATTGGGGTGGGTGCGGTGAGCGCACGAAGGGCGGCGCGCGGCCCCGTAACCCACCCGTGGCACGTCGCTTTCGTCGTTGGGCCGACCACCGGTGCAAGATGACTGGTCGTCAGTGGTCGGCCTGACGGAATACCCCTGAGGAGTACCCTCTCCTCTCCGACGTCGCGCGGTCGGCCTTTCGACGGACTAACTTCCCGGTCCAGTCACCCGCGTCTATATTGTAATGCTGAAGAGTATATTTTGTCTGAATGCATTAATCTCAGATACTGAATTTAGATACTAAAAATCCTTAATGAGTAAGATAGTCTATTTATCGTAAAAGTTTTTATCACATCACGCTGCGACAAATAAGGGCGGAGCAGCAAGTATAGATATCAGCAATGCCGGTAAAAAAATTATAACATTTGAACAATGCTCATCTAAGTGTACATAGACGCTGTTGTCATAACAGCAACTGAGATAACAAAAATAAAGATTGATATATTATAGACGTTATTAATTTATTAATGTTGACATTATTAGTAATGCCACGGGACGATAGGGGTATTCAAACAACACAATAACATTAAATGGGCATGTTATTCATGCAACCGAAGTTACTTAATACAAACTCTGCCCATATCTTCGCTAGCGTATAGGGGTATTCAAACCACACAATAACATTAAATGGGCATGTTATTCATGCAACCGAAGTTACTTAATACAAACTCTGCCCATATCTTCGCTAGCGTATAGGGGTATTCAAACAACACAATAACATTAAATGGGCATGTTATTCATGCAACCGAAGTTACTTAATACAAACTCTGCTCATATCTTCGCTAGCGTATAGGGGTATTCAAACAACACAATAACATTAAATGGGCATGTTATTCATGCAACCGAAGTTACTTAATACAAACTCTGCCCATATCTTCGCTAGCGTATAGGGGTATTCAAACAACACAATAACATTAAATGGGCATGTTATTCATGCAACCGAAGTTACTTAATACAAACTCTGCCCATATCTTCGCTAGCGTATAGGGGTATTCAAACAACACAATAACATTAAATGGGCATGTTATTCATGCAACCGAAGTTACTTAATACAAACTCTGCTCATATCTTCGCTAGCGTATAGGGGTATTCAAACCACACAATAACATTAAATGGGCATGTTATTCATGCAACCGAAGTTACTTAATACAAACTCTGTCCATATCTTCGCTAGCGTATAGGGGTATTCAAACAACACAATAACATTAAATGGGCATGTTATTCATGCAACCGAAGTTACTTAATACAAACTCTGCTCATATCTTCGCTAGCGTATAGGGGTATTCAAACCACACAATAACATTAAATGGGCATGTTATTCATGCAACCGAAGTTACTTAATACAAACTCTGCCCATATCTTCGCTAGCGTATAGGGGTATTCAAACCACACAATAACATTAAATGGACATGTTATTCATGCAACTGAAGTTACTTAACACAAACTCTGCTCATATCTTCGCTAGCGTATAGGGGTATTCAAATAACACAATAACATTAAATGGGCATGTTATTCATGCAACCGAAGTTACTTAATACAAACTCTGCTCATATCTTCGCTAGCGTATAGGGGTATTCAAACCACACAATAACATTAAATGGGCATGTTATTCATGCAACCGAAGTTACTTAATACAAACTCTGCCCATATCTTCGCTAGCGTATGGGGGTATTCAAACCACACAATAACATTAAATGGGCATGTTATTCATGCAACCGAAGTTACTTAATACAAACTCTGCTCATATCTTCGCTAGCGTATAGGGGTATTCAAACAACACAATAACATTAAATGGGCATGTTATTCATGCAACCGAAGTTACTTAACACAAACTCTGCTCATATCTTCGCTAGCGTATAGGGGTATTCAAACCACACAATAACATTAAATGGGCATGTTATTCATGCAACTGAAGTTACTTAACACAAACTCTGCTCATATCTTCGCTAGCGTATAGGGGTATTCAAACAACACAATAGCATTAAATGGGCATGTTATTCATGCAACCGAAGTTACTTAATACAAACTCTGCTCATATCTTCGCTAGCGTATAGGGGTATTCAAACCACACAATAACATTAAATGGGCATGTTATTCATGCAACCGAAGTTACTTAATACAAACTCTGCCCATATCTTCGCTAGCGTATAGGGGTATTCAAACCACACAATAACATTAAATGGGCATGTTATTCATGCAACCGAAGTTACTTAATACAAACTCTGCTCATATCTTCGCTAGCGTATAGGGGTATTCAAACAACACAATAACATTAAATGGGCATGTTATTCATGCAACCGAAGTTACTTAACACAAACTCTGCTCATATCTTCGCTAGCGTATAGGGGTATTCAAACCACACAATAACATTAAATGGGCATGTTATTCATGCAACTGAAGTTACTTAACACAAACTCTGCCCATATCTTCGCTAGCGTATAGGGGTATTCAAACAACACAATAACATTAAATGGGCATGTTATTCATGCAACCGAAGTTACTTTGTTTGTAACCGAAGTTACAAACTCTGCTCATATGTTCGCTAGCGTATGTTAGTTTCACGTTTATAGTTAGTTTAAGTAACCAATTTAATGAAGCCTATATTTTAGATTATAGAATTCCTTGAAATCAATCGCAGCGCCGTTCAACGACACTTAATGCATTGTTTTAGTGGTGTAGAACTAGCTTGACATTATTATATTCCTAATGGAACAGTTTTGGTGCTCATTAGTTGAATTATTGCCCAGTCTATATCGAACATTGATAGAAATAATATTTGTATTTTAAATATATACTAGCTGACCCAACAGACGTTGTTTTGTTCAAATAAAAGAAACAAAATTCTTGAAATCGATAGCAGCGCCACCTACCGGGTCCAGTTATTAATCTAAACCATTCTCGAATCCCCTTGAACATACACAAAAAAATCATCAACATCGATCCAGCCGTTTAGGAGGAGTTCAGTGACATACACACATACACAAGAAATATATATATATATATATATCTTTATATATATATATATATATATATAAAGATATATATTTTTTTTGTTGTTCTTCTACTACAAAAGATATGACTTTTTAAATTGAAATTGTGAAATTATATGAAACAATTAACTTATGATTTATTGAACATTAGTATCTAGACACGCCAAGTTCAAGCAAAGGAACTGGCTAGCCAGCGCCGAGTGTAATACTACACGAACCACTCGGTGCCACTTTTGACCCTTCTATAACTCAAAACCTCTTTAACGTAAACACATAAAACTACGCGTGCTTAGTTATATCCATAAGGACATCTAAAAGCCCGAATTTCATGAAGCTAGCTCAAACGGTTATAAAGAAGTCGTTAATTTTAGCACTGACTGACTGACTGACATATCTATATCTATACCAATAAATAAAATTGGAGTGTCTGTTTGTAATATCAAAATAATAGGTTTTTTTTCATGCTCACACGGTTATTTGCACGACACCTATGCCTAAAATAGCAATTAAAAAAAATTTTTGTCTGTCTGTCTGTTTGTTCCGAGTAATCTTCAAAACGGCTAGACCGTTTTCAAAAATTCTTTCACCAATAGAAAGCTATAATATCAGGGCATAAATTAGGCTATATTTTATCCCGGTATTCCCACGGGAACGGGAACTATGCGGGTAAAACGACTATAACCTATAACCGAAGCGAAGCGAGGGCGGATTGCTAGTAGTACCTAAATCTAACCTACTTCCAGATGACCTAGAACGATGAAATTTGGAATCCAGCTCGGTAATTGTGTGTAAGCGTAGGAAAAAATCTAAAAATAAGTAAAGTTAAAAAATAGGGGGGTCCTATACAATTTTTTTTTAATTGTAGCGTTGAAACCGTTACATCGTTACAAGCAGATATTTTAAACTAGCCCAATATATGTATTATTATATTTGCTATGTAACAGAAATATTAAAATAAAGTTAAGTCAAAAAATAAGGGGTGTCCCCATACAAAAAACTTATAATACGCGCTAAACAACCGTCCAACGGTGTGTCGTCGGCGGCGCGCAGCACCAAATTTAATTATACACAGAACAGAAGTAAATCTACATAAAAGCGCTCCCGAGCAACACATACATATTTGGATTTTGCATAGAACTTGGCACTCATTTAGATCTCCATTCTTTTTGCGGCGAAGCCCACAGCCAAGCGTAATTTTTGTATTGAACTTGGCTCTCCTTTGTTACATTTATGTTTATGGTGGGTTTGACTTGACTAATTTTTACATGTAAATCAAATATATAGAATAGATGCCTATAATAACAATAATTTGCATATAACAAATAATAAAAATTGATTAGCTAAATATAAAATAACTGGCATTTGCTACTCTATTCCATTCCATTTATATTTCAAATCTTTTATTTGTAAAGTCGACAATCACATCATAATTATCGTAATATTAGACTTGGCCCCCTTTTTACATTTATGTTTTTACCCGGATATAAATTATGATATTCTTCAAGTGTTTTATCTTGTTTGCGAGGCTGTTCGTTCGTTTCGCAGAACTATTCCAAGTGTAGTATGATTGTCACTCCAGTGTAAAGTAGCGTCTTTGCAGAGTTGTCATGTTTACAAAGTGAGAAGAACGCTGATGAGGTTCTTTACGGTAGTGACAACGCTCCCGTGTGTATTTTATCACGTGGTCCGTTATCAAAGTGTTTTGCAAAATGAACTGTTGGAAGTCGTTCATGTATTGCAAATAATAAATGCGCCATATGCCTTTATTGCTATCAATGTAGCGCCCCAATTGCTGTCACTCAATTTGATCAATATACGGAGATGAATTTATCATTTGTAAAACTGTTTTTGTGCTTGATATATTTATATACATACTTTACTGATTTCTACATTGATATTCAATATTCTGTATTGAATACATAAATATGTTACAAACAAATCCGGACAGACATACAGGCGTACATGTGTTACTGTATCTGGTGCGTACTCATGCATGTGCTCTGGACTCCCTGTAAATGTAGACGAAGATGTTACTATCTTTTCTAATGCATTGCAGCTTACATTGCCATCTTTAGCAACTGCATCAGATAAATTAATATACCTACTTTATTTGAACTAATCGAATGTAGAGGAATCATTCGGTTTCGATTTTAGCATGCATATCAATTTATTAATGAAACAATTGTAAATATTTCAAGATATCATTCGATATTATCACCAATGATTAATCAGTATAAATAATAATTCACAGCTCTAACTCTCTTATCTGTTTCCGCACCTGATTATGGATTTCTCAATTTTATGTTGAAATGATGTTCATCTTATCCATTCCAAAAACAAAATCAGATATTTTAATGCGTCATATGAGCGATGAGTTTCAGAAATTCTTGGATCATTATAATTTCTCCGATGAAGAATAATATCGCGTAAGTTGAATTATTCGCCAACTACAAATACAGTGTGTCAAGATGACTTGCGTCACTACGTTCTATGTAAATGTACATTAGATTAATATGTACTGGTAGCGCTGTCAGTGTCCTTATCAAACTATGTCTCATTACTGATGAAAAAGTTTCAAAATAATTGATTCCCCGCCTTTGACTAATAAAGCGTTTCGCAGCTAGTCAAGCTTGGTATCTCTGCTTTTCCACACCTCTTCTTTAATTCTAAATTTTCACATAGAATTAAGAGATTAGCAAGATTTTGGTGGTCCTACCAAGTAACATATTGTTCTTAATTGCTACAAGCGCCTCCTCAATAGCAACTCGCCACAATATTTTGTCTCTTCTCTGTGGATTAACTGCTACAACGATTGTGTTATAAGTTATGAAATCTCGAAGATCTTTATTTTTCTTAACATCATAGGATATCTCCTTTCTTTTTTCAGCGTGTATATAATTCCATTGTATGCTATAATATCCTCAAATAATTTTGGCTCACGGAAATGTAATAAAAGCAATCCTAAATAGAAGAATTCGAAGGTTTTTTTTTTGTAAAACTACATATGTACATGTGTGCAATGCTTTTATCACCTCCACGCCTTTTCGCCTTCCATTTTGTTTGAGAATCTACCCCCCACAAAATGCAAAGTAATTTCAAGATACTTATATTCGTTTACTGGTGGATTTGCTCGATTAAATTTAAAAAAAATGCTAATCATTTTATATGTTTTGTGTTTTTAATGGATTGACGTTCTTGTCCTTCTTGAAAGTAAACAGTCTGTCGGCTGGGTAAATGTATATCTAGTATGATGATAACATGTGACTGAAAATGCATCGGTAATTCATAGATGCGCCATACAGCTTCAGTTGATCCGACGTAATGATTAAAAAGTTTGTTACTTCATTAATTTGTATTTCTTGACCTTGTTCATTTCGTCATAGCCTTTATACGCATATTTATAAATGTATTTAACACTTTTCACTGTTGTACATGCTTTAACATTGATATGGCAATTAAATTGACAAGTAAACATTATTTGTATGATACAACACAACGGTTGTCAAGACAACTGCAACGAAGTTTTATATGTGTTGTTAGCATTTAGCATTAAGCATTCTGTATAGATTAGATTAGATAATACTTTATTTGTACACCATATTACAAGAAAACTTAAATAATAATTATAACCTAGAATGTACAAAGGGCGGCCTTATCGCTATAAGCGATCTCTTCCAGGCAACCTTAGGATGGATAATATAACAGAGAAGGGAGATGGTAGGTAATTAGTTGCTGGTGGTACTGAAAATCAATTCTAAATAACATTATGACTATGTAACTAATATATATTATGTGTTAATATCTGTAATAGTGATGTAACGAATGTCGTATTTTGGACATTCGCGAATGCGAATGCGAATATCTGCTGTCAACATTCGCGAATGCGAATATTCAGTATAAACGTGTGGCAAATGACGTTGACCCTTTAACTTAGTGGAAAGTGAACAAAGAAAGATACGTTCTTCTGCTTCCTGTAGTTCGGCATTATTTTCGACGATCGCGGCTCTGTTGCGCCTAAAGGCCGTGGCGACTGAGGCCGTCAGCGGCGGGGGAGTGCTGTTGGCGGTGTCCCTGGACATCGCCAGCGCATTCAATAGTCTGCCATTTAGCTGCATCAGGGAGGCGCTCCGGTAGCACGGGGTGCCAGCTTACCTGAGGCGGCTAGTGGTAGACTATATGGAGGGGCGCAGCGTCCTCTGCACCAACCGAACAGGGGACGTTGTGCGAACGCCTATGTCGTGCGGTGTCCCACAGAGGTCGGTTCTCGGACCCATCGCCGTATGAGCCCTCCCATCGGCGCCTCGATCACCGTCCATTCGGTTGACATCAGCATCCGGGCCCATATGAGGTACTTGGGCCTGGTGCTCGACGGGCAATGGCGGTTCCGGGAGCATTTCCGCAGGTTCGCTCCACAGCTCGTCGGCGCGGCGTCCGCCCTGTCGTGGCTTATGCCGAACGTGGGCGGACCGAGCGCTACGTGCCGACGGCTGTACGCGGGGGTCATCCGGTCGATGGCCCTGTACGGCGCACCGGTGTGTGCGGGGTTCCTGACCGTCCGACTCAGGGCTATTCTGTGGCGACCATAGAGGGCCATGGCGGTCAGGGCCATACGCGGATACCGCACGGTGGCGACGGAGGCAACGTGTCTATTGGCCGGGACTCCCCCGTGGGACCTGGAGGCGGCAATGCTCGCCGGCTTGTACCGGCGGGTGTTGCGAGTGCGAGCGGAGGGCGGTGTGGTCTCACTAAGGGAGCTCACCGCCTGGCACGTCGATGCCCGCTGGGACGTCATTGCCCGTTGGGCAGTCCGGCTGGAGAGGCCTCGGTTCGGGGTGCGAACTGTGGAAGCCGGTGCTGATGCAGTGGTTGGAAAGGCGGCATGGGTTGCTCTCCTTCCGACTAGTGCAGGTATTGACGGGGCACGAGTGCTTCGCCAAGTACCTGCACAAGGTCGTTAGGAGGGAGAGTACCCCGTCCTGCCACCACTGCGATTGCGATGAGGACACGGCGCGGCATACGCTCGAGGCCTGCGCTGCTTGGGCAGAGCAGCACCGTGAACTCGTCGCAATCATCGGTGCCAACCTGACGCTGCCGACTATCGCCAGGGCGATGGTTGGCAGCGTCAGGAACTGGGACGCGGTTGCAGCCTTCTGCGAGACAGTGATCTCGCAGAAGCAGGCGGCGGATCGCCTGCGTGAGGAGTGCAGCCCCGATGAGGCGATCCGCCGCTGGCGACTGGGGCGGCGTAGGCGCGAGTATTTGCGCCTCATGCCTCCTTAGCCGAGGCCGCGGGTGACGTGACCGGGGATTAGTCCGTCACCCGCCGAGAGGCCGACCGCGTGACGTCAGTCGATGGGAGGGTACCCCAAGTAAGGGGTATTCCGTCGGGCCAGCCACTAATGACAAGTAACCCTGCTCCGGTGGTCGGCCTAACGACGAAGGCGACGTGCATCGTGGGTGGGTTGTGGGTGTGCGTGCTTACGCCTCTCTGTCGCCCCGGACGGAGTGGTGTGAGGAACGCGCCGACCGCAGCCCACCCCTAAAAAAAAAGTTCGGAATTATTTAGTTACACCACCAACGAGTGTCCCCAGCGAGCGCATATTTAGTGGTGCTGGACTTATTTACACGCCACATCGAAACAGACTTGACAGCAGCAGACAAGGCTTGATGCCTTGACTATTTTGACGTGACAACGTCTTATAAATTGGTTTGCCGGGTGACACTTCAAGAAACTGCGTTACGCTCCGCTCACGTTATGCGCTCACAATGAGAGCGAGTGAGAGGCACGCGTCCCTTCCACTCGGGCATGGTTAGCCCGCCTAAGAGCGAGAGAGACAGACATAAAAATTGTATATTTGTATATAAATACGTATGTATGTGTAAAGGTAAAAATAAAATTTTGTTAATATGAAATTCAGTGCGAGATTCTTTGTATAAATTAATGTTTTAAATATAATTCTTTGTATAAATAAATGTTTTAAATTGTTACTATTATTTCATCCTTCTTCCTACTATACGAATGAATATTCACATTAAAATTATTTTACCACTCAAAGTCGTTGTCACGTAAAACTTTCGCCCGTATACCGACTTTACAGGCAACCAATATTTTTTTAAAGTTTAATATTCCCCTAATATGAAAAATATATATAATTAACTGTCATTTTTTAAGGGAGAGAAGTATTTTTGTTTGAGAATCTATTTTTTTGTTTGTTTAGAGTTAAGACTATTTAATGGTCTATTGTAGAAGAATATAATATTTGTTTGGTAATTTAAATATTAAAAATATATCTAAAGACTGAGAAAAGTTTAATAGAAGAATTTAATTTTATTACTTTTAATTGCATTAAAATTTTGTGTCACAAGTTCTAATAACAATTAATTTTTTTAACTTTATTGAAGTAAAAGACTTAATTTTATTCTTGTTTGCTTAAAGTGTTAACTGTTAACTCTTATGTAAAATGATTATATTTATACTATAAATACTATAAACTATATAATATAGATATACTATAAACACTTTGTAATTATGATGACAGTAACTCATATTAAGCTTTTATTTGATTGTAATTATAGTAAAAATCATAGAAGATTATTTTTGTTTGTTTACATTGCATTTAGGCCATTTACTATATAGTTTTGTTTGTTAAATTTTTATGACAATTTGATTGTTAGGCTTCATTGCCCAAAGTTAAATAAATATTAATTGTAGAAGTATTTGTAGATTATTATTTTTAGTTTTGTTCAAGAAGATAATTATAACATTAAACTTTGGTAAAAATTCATAGAAGATTATTTTTGTTTGATTACATTGCATTTAGTCCATTTAGTATATAGTTTTGTTTTTTAAATTGTTATAAGTTTGATTGTTAAGTTTCATTGCCTGAAGTTAAATAAATAAATGATACCAATTGATAAAGTGAAGACCGATAAAGTGAAGACCGATAATGTGATTACGAGTTTAAGTTAAGTTTATTGCATTAAAAACAAGAAATTAATGGAATTGGATTTTCTTATATTAACCAACTATTATTACCTACTTAAAAAAATTATACACGCAAAAATATTCGCATAAACATTCGCAATAATTTCACGAATGCGAATGCGAATATGCAAAAAACATGCGAATATTCGCGAATGCGAATGCGAATATTTGTTACATCACTAATCTGTAACTCTAATTAACTGTTTTACAGTAAAAATAAAACAATATAAATTAGTAAATAGTAGATAATTGTATTTATGTCTTAAGTATATATTTTCATATAAATAAACATACACACATACTCATTCATAAACATACATACATACACATATACATACATACTCATATATTACAGGAACTCGCACGCTTTAAGAACTAAAAATATTATAGCGATAAATAGTGATCTGTCAACTGTTTCTTAAATATAGTTAAAGTCGGGGCTTTTCTTATTGCTACTGGTAACGCATTCCACAACGTTGTAGCCTTTACAGTAAAAGACTTGCCTATGAAATCAGAAAAGTGTATTGGTACCTTTAATTTCAAATTCTCAGATGATCTCAAGGATTTTGTATATGTGTCATGGAGGTACTTAAATCGATCTTTGAGATAGACGGGGGCCGTTGGATTAAATAATATATTATATAGGAATGTAAGTGTGTGAACGTTCCGGCGAAGGCGAATTGGTAGCCATTTGAGCTTTTGCCGAAACTCAGAGATGTGATCGTATTTGCGTAATCCATAAATAAAACGAATGCAAAAATTTTGAAGCCGCTCTAGTTTGTCAAGTTGTGCCTCCGTAATATCAAGGTAACAGACATCTGCGTAGTCAAGAATAGGGAGAAGTAGGGTTTTTGCAAGTATAATAAATATCTGTTAAGTAATTCACGGGTAAATTCATTAAATTCTTTGAATAATCTTTTTTGCACTTTCTCATATATACAGAATTGGGATTAAGTACACCGCATGGACCTTGCATCATATGTTTTGCAAAATATTGATGTAATTTAAGATGTGTTTGGATATTAGGAATCTCTGCATACGTAAATTTACCAAAATTAGCATTAAAGATTTTGTCGTATTCATTTAAAGCGAGTAAAATGTCAGGATGAGACAAACCTCTTTTTGCCAACTCAATTGTATAGATGAATGCTTCAACTTTACCAAAGATATTCTTTTGTATAAGAGACTCCATTAGTGCTTTCAGTTTGGACTTGAAGATTCATAGAATTATTTCAGGTCTGAGTTTAGCAGTCTCAGCTACACCAATATTGTTTACTATTTCCGATTACAAGTCATAATAATAAATAAATAAGGCTTTCCAAAATATTGTACAATTGAGATTGTATCTAAATAATTTTGATACATATTTCTTGGAGATCCATTGAATGAAGATGACAAAATTCCTCTCCAGTAGGCATGGGCGTTACTGGCTATTTGTGGTAACGGTTATCTAGCCGGTATTTGGTTTCAGTACCGATGACCGCTGATTAATATCGGTATCAAAGCTGATGAATACGCGCATCATTTTCATTTATAGTCGATATTGTGAATTATTAAATAATATCGATATTGCTAGCTGCCGAATCGATAGTTTGTCTAATTAATTTTGATTGCACAGATGCCGTAAATAAGATATTTATTTGCCAAAATCACGGTACAAATTAGATGTTAATTTTTTTTCACTGCCTCGCATGTGCGGCAGGCAATAGGCCTGCCAAACACCGCATGGGCTCTGGGGACTGCAGACCCCCGGCATCGGCCCCGAAGGGGCGGGACGGCCCATCAACCGGGCCAGTCCCCGCTACGAGCGCGGCCCGATCGCCCGTCAGCGCGGAGGAGGTGACGATGGATACGGACCTTTAATGAACCCCGTATCCATTCGTCTCCTCCAGGCCAACCTCAACCACACCGCCGGTGCGCAGAACGTGTTCCTGCAAGCCATGGCGGAGTGGTTAATAGGAGTAGCCGTAGCCGCGGAGCCGTACGTGGTGCCCGACCGGCCTAACTGGTTGGGTAGCACCGATGGCACCGTGGCAATCGTCGCCTCCACGTCGTGGCCTTCGTCGCCTCTGACCCTTAGGGACAGGGGCGTCGGATACGTCGCGGCGGACTGGGGGGAGATTACGCTCCTCGGAGTCTATCTCTCCCCTAACTGGAGTGTGACCGATTTCGAGGCCTCCCTCACCATCATGGCGGCCTCGTTACGGCGAATGGCATCGCGCCAGGTCTTCGTCTTGGGGGATTTCAACGCCAAGTTCGTGGGGGGTGGTCTCCCCGGACGAACGACCGAGGACGGGCGATCGAGGAGTGGGCGATGGCACTGGGCCTCTGTTTGCTGAACAGGGGCTCGGTGCATACGTGCGTGCGACAACGGGGCGGGTCGATAGTGGACCTTTCATTCACTAGCCCCGAGGTCGCCGCACGCGTGGGGAGCTGGCGCGTCGTGGAGGAGGTGGAGACCTTGTCGGACCACCGGTATATCCGGATGGAGGTCTCCCCGGCAATCCCGACGCCCAGCAGGGGTCACGGGGCGGATGGACGTCCTGCGTTCCCGCGATGGGCTGTGGGTCGCTTAGACCGGGACCAGCTGGCGGAGACAGCCATCGTTTACTCGTGGCTGTCCTCTGCCAACCAGTCGGACGGGGTGGACGCCGAGGTTGGCCGCATCCGCAGTGCGTTGACGCAGATCTGCGATGCGGCCATGCCCGGGTACGGCGTCCGCCCCCGAGGAGGGCGATCCACTGCTGGTCCCGGGAGCTGGCGGATCTCCGGGCCGCGTGCATTCGCGCCCGGAGGGCCTACACCTGCAGCCGGCGGCGCCAATGCGACGCGGAGCGGGAGGTCTTGCTGTATGAGGGCTACCGCAATGCGCGGTCGGCCTTCAGGCTGGCCGTCCGCTCCGCCAAGGACGTCAGTCGGCAGGAGATGCTGGACGGTCTCGACCGTGACCCCTGGGGACGCCCCTATCGCGCGGTGCTGAATAAGCTCCGCGGGCGGGGCCTTCCCTCACCGAGACTCTCCAGCCCAGCCTTCTCACCCGGGTTGTCGAGGACCTGTTCCCGCGGCGGGCGGAACACACGCTCCCGGTCATGGCTCCGCCAGACACTGACCGGGAGGCCGACGACGACAGTGTTCCGCCCATCACGGAAGCCGAGATGGGAGTGGCGGTGGCGCGCATGTGCGCAAAGTCCACCGACCCCGGGCCCGACGGTGTTCCTAACCGCGTGTTGGGCCTGGTCCTCGACCACCTGGGTCCCCGCCTCAGGGAGCTGTTCGACGCGTGTTTAGCGTCCGGACGGTTCCCTGGGTGCTGGAAGGAGGGAAGGCTGGTGCTCCTGCCCAAGCCGGGACGGTCTCCGGGGTCGCTTTCGGCCTACAGGCCTATCGTGTTGCTCGATGACACGGGCAAACTACTGGAGAGGGTGGTAGCTGCCCGCATCGAGCGGCACCTCGTCGGCACGGGGCCCGATCTGTCGGACGCCCAGTTTGGGTTTAGGCGGGGTCGTTCGACGATCGCGGCTCTGTTGCTGTCCGAGCAGGGGACGTTGTGCGAACGCCCATGACGTGCGGTGTCCCACAGGGGTCGGTCCTCGGACCCACCCTGTGGAACATCGACTACGACTGGGCGTTGCGGGGGAGCCTTCCGCCCGGGCTGGGCGTGCTTTGTTACGCTGACGACACGCCCGTCACAGCCCGCGGTGGGACGCTAGAAGAGGCGGTAAGCCTGGCGACCTATGGCACCGAAGAGGTCGTCAGGCGGATCGAGGCGCTGGGGTTGAGAGTCGCCCTGGACAAGACGGAGGCCCTCTTGTTCTATGGGCGCCGTATGAGCCCTCCCATCGGCGTCTCGATCACCGTCCACTCGGTTGACATCAGCATCCGGGCCCATATGAGGTACTTGGGCCTGGTGCTCGACGGGCAATAGTGGTTCCGGGAGCATTTCCGCAGGCTCGCTTCACGGCTCGTCGGCGCGGCGTCCACTCTATCGTGGCTTATGCCGAACGTGGACGGACCGAGCGCTACGTGCCGACGGCTGTACACGGGGGTCATCCGGTCGATGGCTCTGTACGGCGCACCGGTGTGGGCGGGGTCCTTGACCGTCCGACTTAGGGCCCTTCTGTGGCGACCACAGAGGGTCACGGCGGTCAGGGCCATCCGCGGATACCGCACCGTGGCGACGGAGGCAGCGTGCCTATTGGCCGGGACTCCCCCGTGGGACCTGAAGGCGGAGATGCTCGCCGGATTGTATCGGCGGGTGACGGGGGTGCGAGCGGAGGGCGGTGAGATCTCGTTAAGGGAGCTCACCGCCTGGCGCGTCGACGCCCGCCGAGACGTCATTGCCCGTTGGGCAGTCCGGCTGGAGAGGCCTCGGTTCGGGGTGCGAACCGTGGAGGCCTTCCGGCCGGTGCTGATGCAGTGGTTGGAAAGGCGGCACGGGGTGCTCTCCTTCCGACTAGTGCAGGTGTTGACGGGTGTTAGATATTGGAAATACAACTGAAACGATCGCTTGCTAGTTATGCACTGTTTAATGATGCATTATATCGCATGTACATTGAGGGCGCGGGGAGGGGTGCGCCACTATACATATACAACATTCCTCCCCCTATTGAAAATAGTTACAATAAGTTGACCACAGTTACAATAAGTTAACAATAGTTAAAAAAAATCGTAAAATTTACTATATATGTATACAAATCAGTTTTAAAAATATTTTCTATAGCAGACCTTTGGTTGATTACGCAAGAATCTTTTAGGTGGAATCATATCATCAATTTGTGATTCCTCTTGGGTCTTTGGATCAGCTTCCGCCTCCTCAAACTCGTCTTCAGTGCTAGAGTCTTTCTCTGCTGCCCCTACTTGAACACTGTGAGACTGAGTTTCCCTCTCGTTTCGCTTCTGGTGGATATCTATATCACCATCATCCCTCCTCTCGTCCTCTCCTCTCAGCGAGGATGTGTTCGAATCGTAAAATTCCATTCTTCGTTTAGGTAAACTATGTGGAATTATCTGAGATGGAGAACTACGAGTCCTTGAGACGCCTGGCGAGCTTATTATGGTAGAGGGTTTCGTTAGCACTGGATCCGGTGGTGCATGCAATGGTGACGATGGAGGCGACGACGATGGGAGTGGTGATGGCGGAGAGGATAACTTAGACCCGTTCGCATTTGAAACTTGCTCATCATATTGATGACCGTCTCCTATGCCTTTCAAATTCAAATTCATTTATTCACAAGAAGTGTGGTTACATGTTGGATGGTCAATAAAATTGTAGTGCCGTTACACTCTGCCATAATAATGGCGTGTAAATATTAATATATACACCATCAACTGATTTATATGCCTTTTGTACATTTGTGAGTTAGCCTGATCTTGTACTAGATAAATAACTCTTCCTATTTTTCTTATTATGACCCCCTTACCCCAAGTAAACTTAGTACCATTTACAAATTTCTTATAAAGGACAACATCATTTTTCTTTAGATGCTTCATTTTAATTTCCCCTTGATTTTTAGTTTGCAAGAACTGTTTGTTTTTAAAGGTGTTAGAGATAGGCGGTGACGAGGTTGTCGAGGGTTTTGCATTAAGTAAATCTAATCGCGTCCTTAACTTTTGACCGAATACCATTTGAGCAGGAGACAACCCAGTAGTCGTGTGAACCGAATTACGGTAATCCATGAGGTATTTTAATAATTTAAGATTTGTCTCCTTCGCAGTTTGGCTGGATAAAAGACAAGATTTTATACCCTTTTTGATGATTTTCACACATATTTCTGCCTGACCGTTACTGGCAGGGTGATAGACAGGGGAAGTTAAGTGACAAATCCCGTTCCAAACACAAAACGATTGAAATTCGCGCGAAGAAAACGCTGTACCATTGTCACTTACTATCGTTTTCGGAACGCCAAATCTTGACATAAAATCACATAATTTCCCAATTAGTGCCGCAGAAGTGGTGGTAATATTCATATTGTATACTTCTACTTTGTGTACGCGTCTACGAGTAGTAAATATGTACAACCGTTAATTGGGCCCAAGAAATCAACATGTATTCTTATAAAAGAACCGTACGGATATTGCCAACGAGCTACCGGGGCGCGCGGAGGCGAGGGGCGTAGATGTATGCACACATCGCACGACCCTATCATTCTTTCTATAGCTTGATCGATGCCCGGAAACCAAAACCGTGACCGGGCCTCCGCTTTAGTTTTAACAATACCTAAATGTGAAGAATGTAATTCCTTCAATACAGGATCATACAATTTTTTAGGTATAACAACTTTGTATCCTCTCATGACGCAACCGTTTTCGTATGCCAATTGTGATCTACACAAATGGTATGGTTTTAACTGCACATCATCCATTTTTGGCGGCCACCCATACAAAATAAAATGTACGACTTGCCTTAAGACAGCGTCATCGTGAGTCTCATTGCGTAAAATCTCCCGAGTGAGTGGCATACTGCCGTCTACAACGAAACAAACGTAAGTGGCGCGATCGTATGCCACCTCGCAGTCGCAACATCTACACTGTTCAGTACACGCGCACTCGTGAACTGTACGCGGCAAGCTCGCGCGCGACAAATAATCTGCGGTATTATTATTGCTGCGAACGTATTCTATGTTATAATTATAACTATTTAAAAACAAAGCGTACCGTTGCAATCTATTTGCTGACATTTCCGGTATCCCTTTATACGGCCCAAAAATAGACAATAACGGTTTATGATCAGTTCGTAAGGTAAACGGTTTACACCTTCCGTATAAATACTGATGAAACCGTCGCACGTCGTAAATAATAGCGGTGGCTTCTCTTTGTATTTGAGCGTATCGCTTCTCCGCAGAATTCAGCGTGCGCGACACAAATGAAACCGGCCTCTCTACTCCGTCAGCTCCTACTTGTGATAGAACAGCTCCCAACCCACTCGGTGATGCGTCTACCGATAAAATTACTTTCGCGGTTGGATCGAAATGTGCGAGGACCTGATCAGACGTCATCACTTCCTTTATCTTAGTAAAGGCGGTATCGTGTATATCACTCCACTGCCATTTACTACCTTTCTTTAATAGTTCGTATAATGGACTAAGAATAGTGGCTGCGTTCGGCACGAAGTTCCTGTAATAATTAATTAATCTTAGAAATGATTGTAGTTGAGTAACGTTAGTGGGCACCGGCGCTCCCACCATAGCTTTAATTTTTTCTGGCGCCTTTTTTAATCCGTCTTTTGTGATTATATATCCAAGGTAATTAATTTTTTCTTGGAAGAAACTGCATTTTTCTTTTTGCAAGGTTAATCCTGCATTCTCCAAACGCTCCATAACAGTGTGAAGCCTATCCAAATGGTCCTGTTTATTTTTAGCAGTTATTAATATATCGTCTAACAGACATAAGACACCGTATACCCGACAATACACTTTCGATCGCGCGTTGAAAAATAGACGGTGCACTAGCCAAGCCAAACACTAGACGTGTAAATCTGAATAGCCCACGATGTGTATTGATGGTTGTTAGATTCCTCGATTCAGCCTCTAAAACAAATTGATTATAGGCCATCGACAAATCTAATTTACTGAAGTGGTGGGCCCCATGAATCTTCGAAAACAACTCATTTATTGTGGGAAGTGGATACTGTTCTATTAATAATTGTTTATTTATGCTGATAGAATAATCCGCACATAACCTGACTGTCCCATTCCGCTTTAACACTGGAACTATCGGGGAAGCGTACTCTGCAATACTTATAGGTTGTAAAATACCTAGATCCACTAACCTATCTATTTCTTGGTTCACCTTCTCACGCAAAGCAAAAGCTACGGGCCGTGCCTTACAGAACACCGGCTTCCCATCATCTTTTAATGATAATTTTATTTTGTATTTGTTAAAAGTGCCCAATTTGTTTGAAAATAGCTTCGAATATTTAATTTGAAGATTCTTGACAAATATATCTGAATCTAAACAATAATTAACCGGCATTAATTGTAATCGAAAAAGCCTTATAAAATCCCTACCTAGGAGTGGCGGGCCGCCGTCGCGAATCACATATATATCGATAATAGCATCTTGCCCCGCGTAATGTATTGGTAAACGCAACGTACCTAAACATATTATTTTACCTCCGTTATATGTCATTAATTGTTTGCGGGTATGCGATAATGGCACAGCTTTAAAATGAGTGTCATGAAATCTCTCTGAAATTACCGTTACCGCGGCACCGCTGTCAATTTCGAAGGTACACGGAATATTATTTAAAATAACGGTTTCAACCATGGGTTCTCCCCTAATCGAACGAATATTGCAAATCTTACCGTCGTCATCACCCTCGTCATCGCCATCCACCTCCACGTAATTCACTTTTGTGCACATTATATGCAGGTGGCCTTTTACGTGACACTTCCTACACGTATAATTCACGAATCTACATTCTGACGATTTATGATTCGTATAACCGCATACACTACACTTTGTTTTCACTAAACGATTATTTCCTTTATTTAAAATTTTGAAAAGTTGTTCCGGCGGTGACACTGGCGCGGGTACTGACGCGCACGCGCTTGCACTCGACACGGCTGCGGCGCGCGCGACGCTGAGGTTCTCTGCCATCTCCACCACCTTAGCCAGTGTAAGGTCGGCTAAATCCTTGGTGTACAGCTTCTCTTTTTCGTGACCAGATCGCATTCCCGTGATAAATTTATCACGAAGCGCTTCTTCCACATTCAGAAAACCGCACTTTTCTGACAATCCACGTAGCCTAGCAGCCCATTGTGAGTGAGTTTCACCTGATAGCTGGACGGATGCGTAAAAATTATGACGTTCCCCAAATCCAATACACTTCGGGGTAAAATGGTTATCTAGGAGTGAGAGTAAGTCTTCATAGGGTACATCAATGACGTCCTTAGGCAATGCTAGATCCGTTACTAACTTGTAGGTACTCTCGGTGAGTGCGCTGAGAAGGATCGCCTTCCTTTTCCCGCCTACGGGATCTGTCGTATTCGTAATATTATTTGCTATAAAATATTGCGATATACGACCTTTATACGTTTTCCACGTTTGCACATTGTGGTCGAATGTGTGCAATATACCAAATTGCACGCCGGGATTAGACATTATTATCTTATACACTTTTTCTAATTTCGGGTACTCGTCGCCACTGTTAGATATTGGAAATACAACTGAAACGATCGCTTGCTAGTTATGCACTGTTTAATGATGCATTATATCGCATGTACATTGAGGGCGCGGGGAGGGGTGCGCCACTATACATATACAACAACGGGGCATGGGAGCTTCGCCAAATACCTGCACAAGGTCGTTAGGAGCGAAAGTACACCGTCCTGCCACCACTGCGATTGCGACGAGGACACGGCGAGCCACACGCTCGAGGCCTGCGCGGCTTGGGCAGTGCAGCGCCGTGAACTCGTCGCAATCATCGGTGTCGACCTGACGCTGCCGGCCATGACAGCCGGCCGGACAGCGTCGGGAATTGGGACGCGGTCGCAGCCTTCTGCGAGACAGTGATCTCGCAGAAGGAGGCGGCGGATCGTCTGCGCGAGGAGCGCAGCCTCGATGAGCAGATCCGCCGCCGGCGACTGGGGCGGCGCAGGCGCAACTATCTGCGCCTCATGCCGCCCTAGCCGAGGCCGCGGGTGACGTGACCGGGGATTAGTCCGTCACCCGCCGAGAGGCCGACCGCGTGAGGAAAGACCGACGTCCTCCCCGAGGGGGGGACGTTGGTCGATGGGATGGTACCCCACGTAGGGGGTATTCCGTCGGGCCGACCACTGACGACAAGTAAACCTGCTCCGGTGGTCGGCCCAATGACGAAGGCGAGGTGGTTTTCGGGTGGGTTGCAGGAGTTGCGTGCTTAAGCCCCTCTGTCGCCCCGGACGGAGTGGTGCGGAGACGCGCCGACCGCAGCCCACCCACAAAAAAAAAAAAAAAAAGATGTTAATTTTTGTGCATAATATTTTATTTTAGAATTGGGTTCAAAATACAGTTTAAAATATACAGTAAAGTGTAAATTTCATAATCTACGGATTATGAAATTTACATTTCATTTTTATGAAATTTCATAATCTACGGATTATGAAATTTACATGGAAATTATAATTTTAATTAGAACCGTAGAGAATTACAATAATTATAATTGAGAAAACAGTATAAAGTTATATTTTAACCCTTAATTTGGCAGAGAATTGGATTGTGTTATTTTATGAAATGACATATATAAACTCATTTGCAAAAAAAACGGGCGGTTTTGATTTTCATTCATATTTAAAAAGATACAATACCAAAAAGGTTTCAATCGTTTGTACACGTTACTGGCCGGTTTTAAAAATGCTGTGGTATTTAAAAAAGTACGTTCTAAATTCAATTTTTCATTTGATGTTCATTTTTACAGAAAACCCCTTTTTATCCTACATTTTTGGCGCGAAGTTCCAGAAGTTAACATCGACTTTCATAACTTTTATTCAATTTTTATCGATTAATTTCATATCCTTGACTGTCAAAGCTTTATTTAATGCTGTTTGGCTGTATCAAAAATGGTAGATAAAGTGGTAAAAGCTACCAAAATTATCGCGCTGCTTGAAGAGGGTTGCAGCCAATGTTTCGTGGCTAGGAGGCTAAATGTTAGTCGCTCGACAGTCCAAAGGACCTGGCAGCGATATCAGGAGACTGGTTCCGTCGAGAGAAGGCCTGGTTCTGGAAGAAAACCATGTACCCAACCACGGGATGATCGTTTTCTTGTGAGTCGCGCATTGAGAAATCGCAAATCTTCGTATGTGGATCTTAAGAACAACCTCCAAGAAGTAAGAAATGTGCATATTAGTCTATGGACGGTCAGGAGGAGGCTTCTCGCTGCCAATATACGCAGTCACCGCCCGGCCCGCGGCCCCAAATTACTCCGTGAGCACAGAGTTCACAGGCTTAGGTTCGCTAGAAATTGTGAATCATGGACTCAAGACGATTGGAATAGGGTTTTGTTCTCTGATGAAGCCAGGATATCTCTGTTCGGTGAAGATCGACGTCGGCGAGTGCTAAGAAGACAAGGAGAACGCTTTGCAGAGGCATGTTTCGAAGAAATCACACCTTATGGTGGGGGCTCTGTTATGTTTTGGGCAGGAATAAATTCAATGGATCGTACAGAGTTAGTCTTCATTGAAAACGGCTCACTGACTGGGCATCGATACATAACGGAAGTTCTAATTTCTCATGCACAACCCGCATTGGCCGCTCT
The DNA here is from genome assembly GCA_032191425.1 of Lymantria dispar. Lineage (NCBI taxonomy): Eukaryota > Metazoa > Arthropoda > Insecta > Lepidoptera > Erebidae > Lymantria > Lymantria dispar. Next base: position 34,042,879 of record CM063453.1, read on the forward strand.
AGGTGAAGACTCGATTTTTATGGACGACAATGCTCGCGCCCACCGATCCCGCGATGTTAATGCGTATGTGCAAGAGGTCGGCATTCGTCGTTTGGATTGGCCAGCTCGAAGTCCCGACCTCAATCCCATAGAGCATGTCTGGGACGTTCTGAAACGGCGTGTGAGATCAGTACACCCGGCTCCGCAGACCATCAGAGAGCTGAAGAATGTGATTACTGCGGAGTGGGAACGTATTCCGCAAGCAAGTATCCGGGATATACTCGCTAGCATGCCCAGACGAATTCAAGCTGTGATTTTAGCTAGAGGGGGTCACACTCGATACTAAACATTTATCTGCTTTTACTTTATTAAAGAAAAACAAACAAAAAAACTTTTTTATTTTTACTTCATGAGCATATGCACTACTAGCGAATATACACTACTAGCGAGGTTTAGCATTATTTCCCATAAATTGTATCTAAATTTTATGAAATACTGATGAAAACGATTATTTTCTTATTAATTTAGCAAATTGTGTGGATAAAACTACCTATAATTATCAAACAAAGAAATATTAACATTTGAAATGGTTCATTGCTTAGGTGCCCGTTTTTTTTGCAAATGAGTTTATTTGAAGTTATATGGTTATATATGATTAAGGAAAAATATAAAAAAAATATGTGTATGTATAGGTTTTCGGGCAATCGATGTTCATTACAGTGAACATCGCGAAATACATAGATAAAAACTATTTTTTTTTATGTTCACTGTAGTCAACACTGCCTAATTAGTGTATTACTTAAGGTAAAATAAAAAAAGCAATTATTATCAATAATTCAAATTATTTATTATGAAAATTTAAAAAAACAATTTCTAGGACTTTTTCCAGTGACAAAACAGTCTCATATTACATTGAATACAGTACACAGTGGTATTTTTTTGGCAAAACTTGCATCTCCCCATGTCCTCTTTAATCCTAGGATAATGTCCTGTGTTATCATAGCGTATGGGAGATGTAGGCCTGACTGATCTTGGGTTTTTAATATAACACTCCTGCGTTTTCTCCTGAGATTTAGCTCTATTTTTTTGTGCCAGACTTACATACAATTCATAACGAAAAACTTTTAATGACTTTTTCTTTCCTTGATCCCTAACACACTTTCGTTTGTGCAACAGCCACGCATTATTAATGCAAATATCTAATAATTGACTGAAAATGCCTATATACCACCTTCTAGTTTTAAATGGTATTTTATATAATGATATTAACATATCAGCCAGATCTACACCTCCCATATGTTTATTGTATTCGCGTACAATCTGCGGGCAATCAACATCAACCCTTTGCTTCCTCTGTTTACAATACCTTTTTATTTTTGTGACTGACTCAGATCCCACAAATGAACTTATTACGGTTACTGGTTTATTATCATTCCAACGTACAATGACTAATTTATTTTTATCACAAACTACCTGTGCGTAAGCGCCTCTCTGTTCTTTTTTCATTGATTTTTCGTCTGGTAAAACCTTTTCAGCCCCTCTAATCCGATTGTTTCGTATAGTACCTAGGCCAAAGATACCATAATTTTCTTTCAGTACGTAAAATAGCTCTGGTGATGAAAAAAAATTGTCACAAAATATGGTTGCTGGTTTCTTTCGAATAGACTGACTCAAAGCTATAACAATTTGCGCTCCGAATCCAAGTGAAGCCTCTTGGTCCGTAAAATTGTGTGACCGAAAAGTATCTTCTCCTGCATATAAAATAAAATCGTAGATTATTCCACTAACACCTGCTCGTACGAAATTCTTAAAACCCCATTTATTTGGTTTATCGTTCATATATTGCTTTCTGTTTCCTGCTTTTCTGCCTTTGTATGGTATCATCATTTCATCTATGCTAAATTTATTCTCATTTTCTTGTTGTAAACAGTTTGTTCGTATTTTTTCTACAAGAGGTCTTATTTTATAGAATCTGTCGGAATCTTGTAAATTGTTTTCGGTAAAATGTAAAAATCTGCGGATTTGTTGATAACGTTTTAAAGTCATTATGTCTGCTATTTGGTTATATTGAAATCTATTGCTCTAATAATCTAAATAGCATGGCATTTCCACAATCCCCATCAAAATATGAATACCAACAAAATCTCGTATTTCTTCTGCTGAGACTTGTATTGATTTTCCGGTTTGCTGATCAGAGTAAAGGTTGGTCTGTTCTACCATATCAGTGAAAATATCCGGCGAAAAGAATAAATAGAAATAATCAAGGTCATCAACTGATAAATCAACATAAGGTTCGTTATATTCCTCAATAATCGCACGGTGACGATAAACAGATTATTTCCATTTGTATGTAAGAGAAAATTTTGGCACTTTCTTCGTTTTCTTGGCAGTAGGAGCAATCTGTCGTTTGGCTCTAGTTTTTCTCGTAAAAGATGGACCAGGTGTTGGTGAAGCTACCTCGGATGGTACTGATATGATGGAAGATAATGATGGTATAATATCATAGTATGGTACTCTAGTTGGTGTATTGGGCCATATTTCCTGTAAAACTGGAGAGAACTGTACAGTCTCAGACTCATATAAATAGGATGGTTCCGACAGCTGTTCATCGCCAAGTTGATTTTTTTCAGAATCAGGACTACTACAAATGTTTAAACGCTCTAAAGAGGAATCTATAGAAGGCGCAGGAGATGAAAGGGTGCTTGCAGATGGTGGTGGTTGTTCATTGTCACTGTTAACATTTGATTTGTCACTAGTGTCAGAAGGGGCATGCTCAACAGGAACAAGTGCTAATATTCGACTAGTGCGACCTCGTATTTCATGCTGTTAACAAGCAAAAAAAAAACACGTAAAGCACACCAAAACCCATCACAAAATAGCATGTTATTTGGTTACAATAATTTGGCAATGTTCATCACAATGAACACATCATATTCACAATGAACACATCATATTGAACTAACTTGTTTGAATATTTGACAGTGTTCACCGTGATGAACAAACAAGTTTAGCGATAGAAAAAAGTTACTTATAACTCATATTATTGCGCAAAGCATATATAAAACTAAATAATAAGTATTAATTAAAAGCAAAAGAAAGTAAAAATTGTCTTGCAAAGTATAAAAAATATAGATATTTACCTTACGAAGAATTGAAAGCCCACGCCTAGCCGACATCTTGTCTCCTTTTTGACAAGTAAACGATGCTGCCAACTATTGTTTTTGTTTCTATACTAATTAATATACTATAAACTTGCCATAGTAAAATAAAAATTGCAAGAATATTAGAAAACAATGACACAATTTTTTTTTTTGTGAATGTTTACTACAATGAACAAAATCAAATTAAGGGTTAAATGTGAATTATGAATGTCAACTTTAAACTTTAAACCGTAGTGGTTAAGATACCCACCTACAGTGCTAGTGCCAGTGTCGGAGGTTCGAATACCACGCAGGACAACATTTGGTGTCCCCGGCAATATAAGGATTATTTCCTTAGTGTAGGGTTGGCGTCTTTAAATAAAAATTGGAATCATATAATGTTATTATAGGTGGATGACAATTGTATTCTTACCCAATCACAACAATCAAATTTTGTTACCATAATATATATATATATATATATATACATATATAAAATAGTATAGGCAGATATCTATCTCTTCGAATTTAGATTCGCATTTAAAAAAGCGAGCTATTCCACTTTTTTAGTTTTTAAATTGCACGTTCTTTGATTTATTAACATTCCTGTCTTTGAAAAAAGGCACTTGTTTGATAAATTTCAGACAAATGAGGATAAATCACTTTGTCATCTCACCACCATTGGGACGGATTGTTCCATTCGCCTGCTGGGTTTTTTCTTGAGAGAATATCATCATCCAAATACATTTGAAGTTTTCGCGTTGCTATAGCCATAGCATTCCGTTGCGGTTTTTTCTTTTTTAGTAGCTCATCAAACCTTCCCCAAGCGCTAACATCTTGTTCTTCTAAAGTAATTGTTACTTCTTTGGTCGAGCTGAGTTATTTATCACTGTTTATCAGACTAGTAATGAGGTTTTTAATATGTTTTTTAATATCTAATAAAGCGTTATCCTTATGAAATCCATAATTCTTGAACCTAGGATCAAGTAAAGTGCATAGTGCAAAAATTCTGAGAAATCTTTCAGTGAGACCGTTTTTTAACAATACTACAGTTTGTTTTACAACAGGTTATAAATGGCTATAATCAGACTTTTTCAAAAAATCTTCGCAAATAGCTATAGACAGTTTGTCATTATTATTACCAAACTACCTGTTAGACATTGGTCCCCACTAATTGAAGAAGTGACCTCTTCAAAAGTTCGGGTTTTGTCACAGCTGGTTCGCTAGTTCCCATTCGTCTGTAAAAATTACAGGCCAGTCTTTATCTATCAGCGCCATACAATGTTTTACAGCCTCTTACAATCTCCGTAACATGAAAAATGTTAAGTGCCAGCGAGTTGCAGTATTTTGAATTAAGCATTTTGGTCCTCCGCTGTCTACCATATTCTGAATTTGGTAGCTGAGAAGCATATCTATCGCAGACGTACTTCATTTAAAATGTGCTATTATTTTTTTTATGTTTCAATTAATTCACCCACAAGATATAGAGACAGGTGGGGAACAATGAAACGAAAAAGTTCTTTTGTTTTTTTTTAAGTTTTTATTTTCATAAAGTATGTTTTATACAGTCAGATTCTTTATTTAGTCCTTTAACTGTAAGTCTTATTTATGAGATCAATAATCAACTTTAAGTATTTTTTTTATAATTTTTACGAAGAACTTCCTTCTGTTTCATTGTGCCCCAGATCTGGGGTACATTGAAACGCCCCCTGGGGCACAATTAAACAAAAGGGGCACTATGTTATATACTATGTAACACAGGTATATACTATGTAACAGTTTAACAAAAACAAAGAAAACAAAACTGAAATGTTAAATATTTGAAGATGTAATCTTCAAATATTTAATATTTCAGTTTCAGTCGACTCCAGCCATCTTTTTTTCTTGCCAACTTGATGGAATTTGTAGCTTGTGATAAACAGCTAACTCATATGCTAAACGCCTTGCTTCCACGGCGTCTAGCCCATAGCACATTTTAGAGCATGTAAAGAAAGAGAAAGAAAAATAATTTATTACTCTTTTACGAAAGGAACACCTACAAGAACATAATAATAAAAGTACAATAAGATAAAAACTATAACTAACAAAAAAAAAGAAAAAGAGAAACAACGAAAATAACAAAAATTACATAAAGATCTGGTCTCCTTCGCAAAAGAGCAAAGGGATAGCTGCTCAGCATAATGCTGAGGTATCTACTCAGTAAATACCACAACGCTGATATTCTGCAGCGTCCTGCGACGTTCGTCAGCGATGTACACGTAGCAGAGTATAAAAGACATTGACGAATTATAAGTAACTATCTTTACAAATAATATATTGCAATAATAACAAATATAACAATAATCTAACTTAAAAAACATATATAAAAATAATAACAAAATAAAGGATAAGATCGTCTTAAAATTACGTAAATGAACCAAGAAAATATTAAAAAAAAAAAAAAAGATATATATTTTAATCTGTGGCATTACCTGTGATGTGATTTTGCTCTATCTGTAAGCGAATATTTACTCGTATATCTGTATATTATTATCAGATTTGTTAGCTGTATAAGTGTAGTTATAATTAATGGTCGACAATTATAATGATTAGTGAAAGTTATAAGGCAAATCAAATGTGACTTTTAAATATGTGTGGTGAAAATATTATCAACGTAATGTGGCTAATTATTGACAAGCCGTATTACACGATTGACCAAGAGAACCCCATTTGTGGCAGCACACTGCTGGATGTATCGAATCATTGCTACCATGCTAAGGATATAAAGGTATGCTTAATATGTATATATAATTCTGCATTTGTTAGACAGCATAAATGTACACATTTGTTTAATAAATGAAGAAGAAAAGAAAGATAAATAAAGGAATGGTTTTTAAATTTGGTTTTGTATAAACATGAAGTGTTTTTTCAGGTTATTTATAAAGCTTTGCTTTGTTTTTAGCTGGCGCAGTGGAGGAGATAATATGTTCCAGCAGTGTGTTGCAGCATATTTGAAGCTTCCCCTGAAGGCAGCGGTCCTATATTTTGGCACTATAAGAGGATGCACCGTAGAACGGACTGGGTATTTACATTGGTCTACTTTCCAGTATAGTTTATAATACAAGTATTTAGGGCTTTGAGTGGCAATGATACTATAAACAAAACTGGCGAAATGTATCTTTCTCCTAGAGGTCATCTTCAACATATTGTGTTTATTTAAATATGGAGTTACATGATTTCTTTTAGGTATCCGGAAGCAGAAGCGTGCTGTTATGAACAAATTATGTTTACCAAAGTTGCCGACTAAGCGTAAACCCTCATCACTTCAATACTCTTCAGAAACATATATAAGGACAATATGAGGGCTCGTCAGAGTCAGAGTACAATTTTACAGTGCAGTACAGTTCATAATAATTTGTATCTTTTTATATCCAATATAATTTAGCAGTATAAAAGTGTTTTTTTAAAAAGGACCTACGGAGTGCCATCCTAACAAACTGGTGTCAGAAGTGGTATATTCCAGGAATTCGAATACTGGAATAAATAGGTGTAGGCGTCGCGAATTCGTTTCCACTCGTCTGCACCCTAATATACGTTGGCTCCGTATCTAAAGGTCCACAGTGAGCAATAGTCAACCGTAAGTCTTGGGCCCCCTGATTGTCCAAGCCGCGCTACGACCTCACACGTGATCGACGATAAGCCTCCGCTGCTAAGCGCGAGCCCGCATCACCCCGAACAGTTACTGCTACCCTGTGGTCGACGATAAGCCTCCGCTGCTAAGCGCGAGCCCGCATCACCCCGAACAGCTGCTACTACCCTGTGGTCGACGGTAAGCCTCCACTTACACGTGTGAGCCAGCATCACAAGATCATCTGTAGATCACTACAACACATTTAAGAACATAACCGCAACAGAACGACGAGCGTCCCTGCAATACGATTCCTTGAATCGCCAGGCGTCCGGCGTTGTCCACATCGCGCACCTGCACAATTACGTAAATTTCCAAGTATGTTGGCGAGTACTGTTGCTGTGTCGCTGTTACTGTGAGTTTATGCAAATAATATTCTTTTTTTTATTATAAAGTGAAAGTGGATTATACTTATCAAATTTTGTGAAGTGAATATATCCAATCAATTTATACATAACCATAATAATTTATACACATTAATATTTTTATTTACAACTTATACAATTGTCATTTATTTTTCGTGCTATTTTATAATTTTATACTTTTATATGTGCATATTTTCTGATGTTCTGTAGTATTTTACAACAATAATAAAAGGAATTTAATGTCTCTAAAAAAAGAAATTAGCGAAGAAATAGTGTCTTCACATTCTAGCAGTTCGTCTGAGGATAGCCCACTGCCTAAACAAAAACCCAAAATGGCAGATAAAATTACTCTTTCCGTTCTCACCAAATTTATCAAACCTTTCAACGGGTCTCGAGAACTTTTACCGGCATTTTTAACCAATTGCGAAAATGCTATTTCCTTAGCGACTACAGAACAACGGAATGTGTTATGTAAATATATCATCTCGCAATTAGAAGGCAAAGCACAATTAGCTTGTTGTTTAAAGCAATTTAATAACTGGACAGAAATTAAGCAATTTTTAAAAGACACATTTGGCGAGAAAAAGCACTCCACTCATTTATTAGTGGATTTACAAAACTGTAAACAATTGCCGTCTGAAGACGTGATGCAATTCTCGTTACGTATAGAATCTTGTTTAACTAGATTACAATCTGACATCCATTATAGCTGTGGTAATGACAAAGAACTTATAGGCCGAATTGCCGCGATGGAAGACTTGGCCCTTAATACCTTCTTATTAGGGTTGAACTCTAATTTCTCACACATAGTGCGTTGTAGGAATCCTAAAACCCTTTCTGAGGCAATAACTCATGCCATTGAGGAAGAAAAATTATTTAAATTAACTAAATTGTTTAATAGACTTGGTGGATACCAAGTCTATTAAACAATGCAATATTTGTAATAAAAGCGGTCACAACGCTTCCGAGTGCTATAAAAATAAAAACGCGCATTCTTCTCGTAATTTTCAACGAATTAACTCGATAAATAATGAACAAAATTCGTTTAAACAAAATAATTATAATTCTAACTATAATCCTAACAAAATATGCGCTTATTGTAAAAAGCGTGGTCATTTAATAAACGAGTGTCGCAAACTTAAGGCTAAAAATTATAATTCGTCGAACATTTCTCGTAACTCTACACTGTCAGGTGCACCGGCACCGAACAATGACATTCCAAGCGACAATCGCTCTAATGTCCACCTTATTGACACGCCTTGTAATGACGATAATTTAAACTAAATACGGTTTCGACGCCGTGTCTGTTGAAACCACACAATAATAATTTTAATGACACGAATAATTTTATTAAGCCCTGTGTTCCTAAATTTTCCTCAACACAGGTTAGCGCAAATACAGAGACTACGCGTCCTTCAAACTGTGTTCCTAAATTTTCCTCAACACAGGTTAGCGCAAATACAGAGACTACGTGTCCTTCAAACTGTGTTCCTAAATTTTCCTCAACACAGGTTAGCGCAAATATAGAGACTACGTGTCCTTCAAACTGTGTTCCTAAATTTTCCTCAACATAGGTTAACGCGAATGAAACTTTTAATAAAAATATGAGTTTAAATTTTAAATACGATTCCTCACCTCGCGAAATGACGAGTTCTTTTTCTAGGAATTGTTCAAATGAAAATACATTTACCATTAATTATATAAATAATAAAGTTTCTTTACCTCATGTTTATTTAAAAACAAATTATAACACCCAGCCATTGTGCTTTTTAATAGATACTGGTTCTACAATTTCAATTGTCAAATATTCCAGTTTACATGATAAACCAGAGCTTGATTCTGAGGTTATAAAACTTAAAGGTCTAAGTGACAACGACTCTTATTGTAAATCTCTTGGGTCAATTAAACTTAATTTTGAATACCGTGTTTCGACGAAGAATAAAATAGTATTCAACTACATATTTCACGCAATTGACGATACAATTAATTTAAATTACGACGGAATTATTGGTAGTGATTTTATACAATACTTTAAAATAAATATTCAATACTCTAATAACATCCTCACTTTAGAGGACTACGAAATACCATTTTATTTTAGCAAGCCGTCATATGTTATACCTCCGCGTTCGGAAATGGTTATCGAATGTCCGGTTTCCAATTTATCTGAAATTACGGATTTTAAAGAAGCTCTTTTATTAGATCATAAAATATGTGATGGTGTATTTCTAGCCAATTGCATAGTTCAATTAAAATCAAACAATCATGTAAATGTTTCTATTATTAACACCACCGAATCTGAAGTTATTGTAAATGATTTTCAAGTTCAATTAACTCCATTAGAGCTTCCTCTCTATTATGAAGATAAAAATCAAACGGAACTCATTTATCATTTAAATTCTGCGACTAAAGATCGTTCTCAAATGGTTCTTAACCAAATAAGATGCTCTCACTTAAACCCACAAGAAAACAAAGCCTTAATTAACTGCATCTCTAAATACACTGATATATTTCATCTTGATGGCGAAGATTTGACTTATACAAATGTTATTAAACATTCTATTAATACTGGCAATGCTGCTCCTATTCATGTCAAATCATACCGTTTCCCTGAAATACATAAAAATGAAGTCGAAAATCAAATAAAGAAAATGCTGGACCAGAACATAATTCGCCCTTCTACTTCTCCTTGGAATTCACCAGTCTGGGTGGTCCCTAAAAAGCTAGATGCTTCCGGCAAAACTAAGTGGCGAATAGTTATTGATTATAGACGATTAAATGATGTCACAGTTTCAGAAGTTTATCCTCTTCCTCTCATAACAGATATTTTAGACCAGTTAGGTCATTCAAAGTATTTCAGCACGCTTGACCTTGCGTCAGGATTTCATCAGCTGTTATTAGATCCCAAGGACACAGAAAAAACGGCATTCAGTGTTACTACAAACAGTATCTCAGGTCAGTTCGAATTTACGCGTATGCCCTTCGGATTAAAAAATGCACCTTCTACATTTCAGAGAATGATGAATTTAGTTCTTTCTGGGTTACAAGGGTTACATTGCTACGTATACCTTGATGACTGTATTATATACTCTCATGACCTTGAATCTCATATAAATAAATTAGAAACTGTATTCTCAAAATTTAGAGAAGCAAATCTAAAGTTGCAACCTGACAAATGTGAGTTTTTACGAAAAGAGGTTGTTTACCTAGGGCATATCATTACAGATAACGGTGTATCGCCTAATCCAGATAAGGTCAAGGCTATTTCCCAATTCCCAACACCGAAAACTCCAAAAGATGTTAAATCCTTCTTAGGATTAACAGGTTACTATCGTCGTTTTATACAGAACTTTTCACATATAACAAAGCCTCTTACATCACTATTAAAAAAGGACGTAGATTTTCATTGGCACTCTGAACAAGAGCATGCCTTCAATACGCTTAAAGAAAAGCTTATTTCAGCTCCCTTACTACAGTATCCCGATTTTTCTAGACCGTTTATTGTAACAACAGATTCTTCAAATTATGCCGTAGGCGCAATTCTGTCCCAAGGTGAAGTTGGCAAAAATAAGCCAATTGCATATTCCTCACGAACCTTAAATAAACACGAAGGAAATTATTCAACAACCGAGAAGGAACTTCTTGCTATCATTTTTGCTGTTAATACATTCAGGCCCTATCTTTATGGTTATAAATTTAAGATTGTCACAGACCACAGGCCTCTAACCTGGTTATTTAATGCTAAAGATATGGGTGGACGTCTCTTAAGATGGCGTTTAAAGCTCGAAGAATATAGTTACGAGATTATCTATAAACCGGGAAGAGTAAATAGCAATGCTGATGCATTATCCCGTTATCCGGTAAATGCTGTAACTACTAGAAGTTCTAGATTGAATTCAACTACTTATGAACAATACTTTAAAATACAATTTACAAAAAATAACCTTGATTACGATACGAAAATTATAGAGCATAATCAAAGTTTGCATACTTCAAAACAAAAGAGTATAGCTTGTCCAGTTTCCTTAGACTTAGATTACTCAATGCCGCATTGTGAACAATTATTGGCAATGCTTGAAGACTCTGAAGAGTTTCGCGCCAGTGAACGCGAACCAGATACTATACACAAAATGAATTCTAAGAATAACAAAATTATTTATTTTATGTTTACAAAAATTCATCATTTTGATGAAACGAGTTATAAGATAATTTACAATTTATTAATTAAACTAAGAGATGAGATAATTTCTCAAAATGATTATGTTAAGGAACTTGCCTTACCAGATTTTTCTGAACCTTTTATTAAATTAAGTTATGTTAAAATTTATAATATGATAGCATATGGTTTCCATAGTACTAATATTGAAATTCATATTTACAAAAACCAAATATTGTATCCTACTCCCGCTGAAATTCCTAATATTCTAAAAGAAAATCACGGGACTACTTTAGCTGGTCACCCAGGTGTGAAACGCATGTTAAATAGACTAAAGGTCTCATATTATTGGAAAAGTATGCGCTCAGATGTAGAGCATTTTGTAAAGAATTGTAAAATGTGTCAAATTAACAAGCCTCTACGCACATGTAATAAAGCACCCATGATAATAACATCAACGAGCACTAAGCCATTTGAAAGATTAGCTCTAGACATTGTTGGCACTTTACCCGAAGCTGGTCTCCAGAAATTTAAATACATACTAACACTTCAAGATGACTTAACAAAATTTTCGTGTGCTTATCCCATGATTACGTGTACTACTGATGAAGTTGCTCGTACATTAATTCATTTCTTTTCTTTATTCGGATTTCCCAAATATTTATTAACTGACCAAGGTACAACTTTCACGTCAGACTTATTTAAGCAATTGACGCACATACTTAAAATAAAAAACCTATTTTCTACTCCTTATCATCCTCAAACTAATGGCGCGTTAGAACGTTCTCATGCCACCCTTAAAGAGTACTTGAGGTCATTCGTTAACGAGAACCAGGACGACTGGAATTGTTATATTGCAACTGCGATCCTTTCATACAACACCACTCCTCATTGTACTACAAATTACACACCATTTGAATTATTATACGGTTTTAAACCTTTTATTCCCAGTAGTGTTTACGAATCAACCGATGACACTACTTATCAAGAATACATTCGTGCACTTCAATATAGAATGAAATATTCACGCGAAAAAGCTATTGGATATATAAATAAGAGCAAAGAATATTCAAAAAATTATTACGACTCTAAATCGAAGTCTATAACCTACAAAACTGGTGACTTAGTATACTTAAAACACCATCATAGGTCTCGAAAGGCACTGTCTCCCGTGTGGAAAGGGCCATACAAAATAATGAAAACCCATGGCAAAAATAATGTCACTCTCTGTGTTAATAGAAAGCACATAAAGTATCACGTCAATGAAATAAAACCAGCGTGAACTATATTTGTTTCAGATGTTTCGTGCATCCAAGCATTTCGAAACCGATAGAACCGATTCTGCATAGTCCAGGAATATATTTTGATCCAACTTCCATCGTCTATTTCCAAAACGACTATTGGAATGTCATAACTTCTGTTGAAGTCATACCGATTAAACCTTATATGGAAAAGATTGAAAAATCTATTAAAAATATATCGGATTTTTGTGAAAAAGCTCGAAATTTAGTTAGTAACTTTAATTTAGATTGTAAAGATATTACTAATTCTTTAGAAATATTAATTAACTCTAATAATCTTAAGATTGAATCCTTATCTCATTTAATTTCTCATAATCGAGAAAAACGTGCTCTCGAATTTGGAGGAGAAATCCTTAAGTTCTTCTTTGGAACATTAGATGCCGATGACGCAAGAAAATATGATGAAGCCATTAGCTCATGTGAACAGAATGAAGAGCACATATACTCTTTAATGAAAGACAATATTCACATTGTCAAATCTACAATTAATAATTTTAATTTATCTATACAAAAATTAAATGATAACGAAAATAAACTTAATACTCAAATTGAAAAACTTAATTACATACTCACCTCTAATACTAAAACACACACTAATCTTATTAATTTAGAAAGATTCAACTCAATGTTTAATATTATAGAAGGATCATTATTATCCATTTCTAATATCTTAGATACAATTTTAAACTCCATTTTGTTTGCTAAGGCAAATATTCTTCACCCATACGTTATTACTCCTACAACATTATACCGGGAATTATCAAAAAATTACCAATCGATGAGAACCTCCGAGTTCCCAATATCTTTATCTCTGCAAAATATATACACTATAATAGATTTAGCAAAACTAACGGTTTATTTTTATAACAATAAATTAATATTTATTATTCAAATACCTTTAATAAAGCCTGTTAAATTCAATCTTTATAAAAGTTTCCCATTACCAACTCCACGAGATCATTTAACATATTATGTTTTAATACATCCTTCAAAACCTTACATAGCAATAACGGATGATAGATTGAGTTATACTTTATTAGATAGCATTAGTGAATGTCAAGAAGTCAATAAAGACTATATTATTTGTCCTTTAACATCAATTCTGTCAACTATCAGTAACCCTACATGTGAATCTAAACTATTAACAGAAGCAACTTTATCGCTTCCTGATAATTGTGAATCTAGAATTATTTATGGTAATATAGATATATGTCAAAAGTTAAATGATAACAAATATGTTTATGTGCAATCTAAAGCCAATAGGTTAACGTTAAAATGTAAAAATAATATTACTGATTATGTTTTACAAGGAACAGGAATCCTGTCTATCGAAGATAACTGTGTAGCTTACTTTGAAACATTGCAATTTTATCCATTTAACAAATATAAATTAACTGTACCAAGTCAAATAAATTTAAGCTTTGATTTGACTTTAGATGATTGTTGCAAATACAATCTAATTAATACAAGCTCTTCTCTTCTTAATCCAATAACCTTATCTCATGTAGATCTAGAATCATTAAAATTAGCGTCACATAAATTAGATCATTTAGAAAATGAAATTGATGATAGTCAAAATCAATCCCATATTCTGAGATATGGAAATTACTATTCAGGACTAACTTATGTAATAATTTCAATAATTTTTATTTATTTAGGATACAAAGTTTATAAGAGATGTTTTTGCAATAGAAACTCATCATGCTGTATCCAAATTTACAACCAATGTTACAATGCAAAAACTAATAGAAACAAAAATGATGTTAGAACCTCAATTGAACTTACTGAAATTTCAGACGACTTAGAAGATGATAAGATATCCATTAAAAGCCTTCCAAATGTAGAAATCGATAAGAATAAAGTTAAATTCAGGCAATTTCATAAATCAAAAAGAAATCTCAGTAATTTCTAGTTTTACTTTAAGATTTATAGTTATTAATCAATATTACTTGTATTTTTCTTTCTATTAATTTACGACTTTATGAAGTTATTTTATTGTATTTTGTAAGCCTTTACATAATGATAATATTTCTTAAATAATGGTTAATATTTAAGTTTGTATTTTGTAGATCATAAGAAACTGAGTTTTATTTTTCTTTGTCAATTATTCCATTAATATCTAAAATACTACTTAAAATAATTTAACGTTTATTTTTCTTAAATATTATCTTCAATTGCTTCGCTTTATTATTAAATAATTTAAATAAAGCTCAGTCTAAAGGGGGAGATGTTATGAACAAATTATGTTTACCAAAGTTGCCGACTAAGCGTAAACCCCCATCACTTCAATACTCTTCAGAAACATATATAAGGACAATATGAGGGCTCGTCAGAGTCAGAGTACAATTTTACAGTGCAGTACAGTTCATAATAATTTGTATCTTTTTATATCCAATATAATTTAGCAGTATAAAAGTGTTTTTTTAAAAAGGACCTACGGAGTGCCATCCTAACAGTGCACAGGCATTTTGGATTCTTTGTATCAGGCACTCTGTTCTACTTAGTATACATGGTCCATATACAATATCACAATAGTTCAACTTGGATAAGATGAGACTATTGGATAATTGGACTCTTAAGCGTTCACTGATATAGTCACGTATTCCATACAAGACCTTTAGTCTGTAGAAACAGCTCTTGAGCACATTGTTAATATGTTTTTCAAAACGAAGGCCTGTATCTATTAATAGCCCTAGGTTAAGTGCTTCCTCTACTCTACAAATTTCCTCACCTAGTACAAAAATTTTAGGGTTTTCAGAGAGAGTCGCATCAATCTGGTTTTTACTACCTAGTATCATAAATTTAGTTTTTTTTGGGTTTAAGACAAGTGTATTTTGTTCCGCCCATGCAAGTATCCTTTTTAGATCCTCACTGACCCGTTTTATTGCCGCATTTGTGTCCTTGGGCTTAAAGGAGGTATATAATTGAACATCATCAGCATACATATGGTACTTACGATTTTTGAAACACTTTATGATGTCAGAAGTATAAATTATAAATAGCAAGGGACCAAGAATGGATCCCTGGGGGATGCCCCTAAGGACAAGAGAATTTGAGGATGTGGTAGTGGAGCCATCCGGTCTACGAATCTCCACAAATTGAGACCTATTTGTAAGGTAGCTTATAAACCATTTAATTGCCTCTTGGTCAAAGCCGTAGAATCTAAGCTTAGCAATAAGCAAATTAATGTTTATAGCATCAAACGCACGGGAGAAGTCCAGTAAAACCAAGATAGATGCTTCACCACGGTCACGCGCTTCTAAAATATTACCCACAACATCAGAAAGAGCAGATGCAGTGCTGCGGCCCTTTCTGAAACCTGATTGCAGGTCAGGCAAAATATTTTGTATCTCCAAATACTCTACTAATTGGTGGTATACCACCCTTTCTAATATTTTAGATAATATTGGTAGTATACTTATTGGACGGAGATCTTTACATGTCTCTGGGTTGCTGTGTTTGGGTATAGGTTTAATAATTGCACACTTCCATAATTCTGGGAATATGCATGTACTAATTGACTGATTAATAATACTGGTAATGGCCTGCAGAGAATTAGGAAGTGTCAACATCACCATATCCAAATTAATGCCATCACTGCCCTGAGCATTTGATTCTAGGCTGTTAATAATCTTTAAGACAGATTTGTGATCTACAGTCTTTAAAGAAAAGGTATTGTCAGAGAATCTGTTATTTTCAAAATGAGATAACTGTAAAGAGTCAACACCACTATTACCAGGCACATCTAGAAAAGCCTCACTGATTGTGTCGGGATTATTAATGTGTTCTGGCAGAAAGCTATCCTTGTGCTGTGGAAATACATTTAATTTCAAATTTTTCCATAGCAACTTAGGGTTCTTAATATTATTGTTGATGAAATTAGAAAAATAAGCCTTTTTGTCATTGTGTAATGCACAGGCAGCTTGCTTTTTTAAGTCTAAATAAAAGTTTTTGTGTACTTCTCTATGTGATTTGCATGCTCTGCGTCTGGCCTTATCCCTTAGTTTAAATAAAAGCTTCACATTGTCTGTGATCCATGGTGTTGACCGGTCCTTAAAAGTTCTTTCAATAAGTGGTGCATGAAGATCAAACAGTTGGGTGATAAAATGATTAAATGTTTGAACCATGTAATCAACATCTGTCATATTGCATACAACTGACCATGGTGTCAAGTCCCTATCAACCTGGAAGTAATCCTGTAATATATTTCTGATAGGGCGGTACAAAACTATATGCGGTCTGGGCTTCTCTCTCTTAAATATAGTTTCACAGGTAACTATCGAGTGGTGGCTTAGTTCTGGTATGTGATCCACGACTATGTTACGCACTCTCATGTTATTATCTGTGCAGATAATATCAATGAGCGAGCTACTATCACCTATAAAATGAGTTGCCGATTGAACTACTTGTTTCATGTTTAAGTAACTTAGGAAATCCTGCATTTGTTTAATTTTTGAGCAGTTCATCTTCATCATATCTACATTGAAATCACCTAGAAGTATTAGATGATCATAGGAGCTCATACCACATATAGCCTCTGTCACACCATCTAGAAAATCAGACAAAACAAGCCATGGAGGCCGATATGCAGTGCCCACCAATACTATTTTACCATTCGTTTTTAATTTTAGCCAGAATTGTTCTATATCAGTACATTGAGGGTGAGATTGAGTGCGTACTGATATCCCATTATTAATATAAAAACCAACACCACCACCCCGACCATGCCGAATATGCTCTGGTCTAGGTATGTGTTTGAATTTATAACCTGACAAAGAAGGTGCCCTATCCTGCTGGCCTGCTCGTATCCAAGTTTCATTTATTGCCATGATACCAACCTCATGGTGACTCATTGCCACTCTAAACTCATCCTGGCTAGTTCCCAGTGAACCAGCATTCAATAAACCAAACTTTATAAATTTATTGTTTATCATTGTAAATTACTTTACATTTATATAGTTTAAAAATATAATGGTACTGCATAATAATGTAAGTTAATGTAAATAAATAATTATTATAGATTATAATTCTCATAAGTATGATGCTGAAATGTTTATTGCTTGATTTTTTTGTAAATATGTATATAGTTAGTCTAGTCTGTGGTTCCTTAAATATTAATTTTATAAGTATCACATTTTTAAATAGATTTTTGAGATTATAACATAACCGAGTATATATTGTTATTATTGTGTTGAGTGGTGATGTTGTAATTGTGTTTGTTAAATCTATATGTACTGGATGTGGAGCTATCATATATAGTCTGGGTTTAGTAATGTTGTAGAGTTTGTGTGTATAATTAGTATGTTTCACAGATAAAATGATAGACGTAGCACTATGGGAAACTTCGGACCATAGTCGCATTTGTAAATAGGCGAATGAATAATAACAACAATCAATTAAGTTTCTCAATAACACAGCAGGGGTTGCCATGCTCTTTCCGCCCCAAGATGGTACCGTGCCTCGTCCATACAAACCTCCAGCCGGTTCGCCTCGCAGCTTCACGGGCCTTTCGAAATAACTGGCGCTTATATTTAGTGAGGCGCTCGTTCACGTAGAAGCGTTGGGGGTTCGTGGGTGTCCCCATGCCTTCCGTGGTGACACCACGACGCACACGCGCGCTCCGCAACAACTCGTCACGCAGATGACGGCGCGCCAAGCGTAAGACCAGGGGGCGCGGACGGCGCTCCACCATGTCAGCGCCCGTCACACTGCCGCGATACGCACCAGCCCGCGCGGCGCTCACTATGTCGCGCTCATCTATTGAAATGCCTAATTTGATTGCAATCTGGCTAGCCAAGTGCATTGGGTTCTCGCCGACTGACTCAGGGAGGTTGTCTATTTCTACGTCATTGGAAAGCAGTTCCTG
Source organism: Lymantria dispar (assembly GCA_032191425.1). Classification (NCBI taxonomy): domain Eukaryota; kingdom Metazoa; phylum Arthropoda; class Insecta; order Lepidoptera; family Erebidae; genus Lymantria; species Lymantria dispar. The sequence goes on from CM063453.1 coordinate 34,061,353, forward strand.
GTCCCTCTCGTTGAGTTCCTACTTGAGTTCAGTGATAACATCCAATATTGACATATCTGAAGACGGGGAATTATTTCCTTCTACCTGTTCGAGAACAGCGACTCTCCCCTCCAGTGAGTCCATCCGCTCAGTACACCTATTTAGTGAGGATCTCAGTTCTGACATGTCCTCACGGAACAGTTGGAGCTCTTTACGGACTGAGTATAGCTCCTCGCTCAGTTTCTTTAGGTTACTAATAAGTTCACTAGGTACCTGTTCGACTGAGTTAGGCTGCGGAATATCGGTATTATGACTCTCGACTTCGGACGGACTGTTCAAATGCTGAGATCGCCCCCTGACTGGCGTGTCAGCTCTATTGTCACGCGCGACATTCTTCGTGCACTCGGGACAACGCCAAGACGATTGTACGACAGGGGCTGCTGGGAGGTTTACGCACGCCTTATGATACACTCCGCAACATTTGTGACACTTTGCTGAATCCGTTTGAGAAATAAACTTCCCACAGGCGCCGCACTTAACCATAGTTAAATGTTAGATATTACTTACAAGATATGATGGTATATATAGACCAATTATCCTCACAGCTTATTGATTTATGTTAAGAACAAAGTTACTAAAGAATTTAATTATATTTATTTGTAAATCAGCTGCTAGGTGCATAAAACTAATAGTGGGTATTCTAATTATAAACACTGTTCAACTTGTTTTCTTTTTCACTGTTTGTGTTTAAATAACTATGTTACTATAGATCACCACACTTTAGAATAATTATTAAAGTCTATTATTATATTTATTATTAAATATCTTTGAGAAAATAGCCGTAGTTTTATTTATAAAACTGGTTAACATAGACACTAGTTACTACCGACCTCGCTGTCGATCGCCGAATGATGTGACTATATATTCTTTAAGTAGACCTTCTTGCTCAATTGAAAAAACTTGTCGGTTTGCATAATTTGAAGTCATACGAGTAGTTTGAAGGCCTTCCCTATCATTATTTTTCTTTATATTGACGTAGCGTAATAGGGTTACATAGTTGACATTCTTCATATCCGCTGCCTTTCGGAGACTCATACCACTAATTACTTTAGCAGTTGATTTATCAACTGCTTCACGCATATTAGTTTCACTATGAAGATCTTTGTTCGTTTTCCTTTGGCGTTTTCTCACCATATTGAAACAATATTTTACCTAAAAATAAAATAAAAGGCACTTAGCAAAAAGCAAGCAAAAGGAAAAATAAGGTAAAAGAAAAGAATTACATTCAGAAAAAAAAAACAGTGTTACATTGTGCCTCGTTACATTGTGCACCGTTACATTGTGCCCCATGTTAGCAAAAAAAGCAAATCAAATAAAAACGGTAGACTAGATATTTCGGTTATGTTAAACAAAACATCACAATTAAAGCTCAAAATATGCTATAACTATAAAATTAATTATCACATACCTGGAGACAATAGTTTGACAGTAGAAACAAATGTTATATTGCCAAAAGCTTTTACTTTTTACCTCTGAAATCAATTATTTTTAAATTCATACTCTTACGGTCGACTTGACGCTTGGGTGACTAACTTCACGTAATACTTAAAGAATCACCGTATTGGTCGAGTTATAACGGCGTGAAAATACGAATATCTTGAATAATTATTGACACTGTTACACTGTACCCCGCGTTGTCCCCACTGCATGCATGGCTATCAGATTTAGAGTGTGCGCAGCACCCATATCACTTCCAATTCAAATCGTCAATAGCAGTTTCTATATTTTTGCTATTGTCTGAATAGAATAGAATAGAATAATATTTATTTGTTAAACATAGGTAGGTACATAAATGGTCTTATACTAGTGGTTGGTTCACTATGTTTTGCCTCTAGGGCATACAAATTAAATAAAGCAAGGAAACATTAAAAATTGGAATTATTACTAAAAACTAATTATACATAATTATAATAAAAAAAACATTAATCAGATTTATTTAAAAGCTATTATTCTAGGTAGACAGAATTAAAATATAATAAATTAAAATTGAAATATAAGAATTAAAATAATTATAATAATACTAAAAACATCAGATCCAATCTTATTTAAAAAAAAAAAAATTGGATTGAATGTCACATTATTAGATGTCATTATTGTATGTCATATTATTGGATGTCATATTATTGTATGTCTTATTATTAGATGTCATATTATTGGATGTCATATTATTGTATGTCATATTATTAGATGTCATATTATTGGATGTCATATTATTGGATGTCATATTATTGTATGTCATATTATTAGATGTCATATTATTAGATGTCATATTATTGGATGTCATATTATTGGATGTCATATTATTGGATGTCATATTATTGGATGTCATATTATTGGATGTCATATTATTAGATGTCATATTATTGGATGTCATATTATTGGATGTCATATTATTGTATGTCATATTATTGTATGTCATATTATTAGATGTCATATTATTGGATGTCATATTATTGGATGTCATATTATTGGATGTCATATTATTGGATGTCATATTATTGGATGTCATATTATTGGATGTCATATTATTAGATGTCATATTATTGGATGTCATATTATTGTATGTCATATTATTGGATGTCATATTATTAGATGTCATATTATTGGATGTCATATTATTGGATGTCATATTATTGGATGTCATATTATTGGATGTCATTATTGTATGTCATATTATTGGATGTCATATTATTGGGTATCATATTATTGTATGTCATATTATTAGATGTCATATTATTGGATGTCATATTATTGGATGTCATATTATTGGATGTCATATTATTGGATGTCATATTATTGGATGTCATATTATTGGATGTCATATTATTGGATGTCTTATTATTGGATGTCATATTATTGGATGTCATATTATTAGATGTCATATTATTGGATGTCATATTATTGGGTGTCATATTATTGTATGTCATATTATTAGATGTCATATTATTAGATGTCATATTATTGGATGTCATATTATTGGATGTCATATTATTGGATGTCATATTATTGGATGTCATATTATTGGATGTCATATTATTGTATGTCATATTATTAGATGTCATATTATTGGATGTCATATTATTGGATGTCATATTATTGTATGTCATATTATTAGATGTCATATTATTAGATGTCATATTATTAGATGTCATATTATTGGATGTCATATTATTGGATGTCATATTATTGGATGTCATATTATTGGATGTCATATTATTGGATGTCATATTATTGTATGTCATATTATTAGATGTCATATTATTGGATGTCATATTATTGTATGTCATATTATTAGATGTCATATTATTAGATGTCATATTATTGGATGTCATATTATTGGATGTCATATTATTGGATGTCATATTATTGTATGTCATATTATTAGATGTCATATTATTAGATGTCATATTATTGGATGTCATATTATTGGATGTCATATTATTGGATGTCATATTATTGGATGTCATATTATTGGATGTCATATTATTAGATGTCATATTATTGGATGTCATATTATTGTATGTCATATTATTGGATGTCATATTATTAGATGTCATATTATTGGATGTCATATTATTGGATGTCATATTATTGGATGTCATTATTGTATGTCATATTATTGGATGTCATATTATTGGGTATCATATTATTGTATGTCATATTATTAGATGTCATATTATTGGATGTCATATTATTGGATGTCATATTATTGGATGTCATATTATTGTATGTCATATTATTAGATGTCATATTATTGGATGTCATATTATTGGATGTCATATTATTGTATGTCATATTATTAGATGTCATATTATTAGATGTCATATTATTGGATGTCATATTATTGGATGTCATATTATTGGATGTCATATTATTGTATGTCATATTATTAGATGTCATATTATTGGATGTCATATTATTGGATGTCATATTATTGTATGTCATATTATTAGATGTCATATTATTAGATGTCATATTATTGGATGTCATATTATTGGATGTCATATTATTGGATGTCATATTATTGGATGTCATATTATTAGATGTCATATTATTGGATGTCATATTATTGGATGTCATATTATTGTATGTCATATTATTGTATGTCATATTATTAGATGTCATATTATTGGATGTCATATTATTGGATGTCATATTATTGGATGTCATATTATTGGATGTCATATTATTGGATGTCATATTATTGGATGTCATATTATTAGATGTCATATTATTGGATGTCATATTATTGTATGTCATATTATTGGATGTCATATTATTAGATGTCATATTATTGGATGTCATATTATTGGATGTCATATTATTGGATGTCATATTATTGGATGTCATTATTGTATGTCATATTATTGGATGTCATATTATTGGGTATCATATTATTTTATGTCATATTATTAGATGTCATATTATTGGATGTCATATTATTGGATGTCATATTATTGGATGTCATATTATTGGATGTCATATTATTGGATGTCATATTATTGGATGTCATATTATTGGATGTCTTATTATTGGATGTCATATTATTGGATGTCATATTATTAGATGTCATATTATTGGATGTCATATTATTGGGTGTCATATTATTGTATGTCATATTATTAGATGTCATATTATTAGATGTCATATTATTGGATGTCATATTATTGGATGTCATATTATTGGATGTCATATTATTGGATGTCATATTATTGGATGTCATATTATTGTATGTCATATTATTAGATGTCATATTATTGGATGTCATATTATTGGATGTCATATTATTGTATGTCATATTATTAGATGTCATATTATTAGATGTCATATTATTGGATGTCATATTATTGGATGTCATATTATTGGATGTCATATTATTGTATGTCATATTATTAGATGTCATATTATTAGATGTCATATTATTGGATGTCATATTATTGGATGTCATATTATTGGATGTCATATTATTGGATGTCATATTATTAGATGTCATATTATTGGATGTCATATTATTGTATGTCATATTATTGGATGTCATATTATTAGATGTCATATTATTGGATGTCATATTATTGGATGTCATATTATTGGATGTCATTATTGTATGTCATATTATTGGATGTCATATTATTGGGTATCATATTATTGTATGTCATATTATTAGATGTCATATTATTGGATGTCATATTATTGGATGTCATATTATTGGATGTCATATTATTGTATGTCATATTATTAGATGTCATATTATTAGATGTCATATTATTGGATGTCATATTATTGGATGTCATATTATTGGATGTCATATTATTGGATGTCATATTATTGGATGTCATATTATTGTATGTCATATTATTAGATGTCATATTATTAGATGTCATATTATTGGATGTCATATTATTGGATGTCATATTATTGGATGTCATATTATTGGATGTCATATTATTAGATGTCATATTATTGGATGTCATATTATTGGATGTCATATTATTGTATGTCATATTATTGTATGTCATATTATTAGATGTCATATTATTGGATGTCATATTATTGGATGTCATATTATTGGATGTCATATTATTGGATGTCATATTATTGGATGTCATATTATTGGATGTCATATTATTAGATGTCATATTATTGGATGTCATATTATTGTATGTCATATTATTGGATGTCATATTATTAGATGTCATATTATTGGATGTCATATTATTGGATGTCATATTATTGGATGTCATATTATTGGATGTCATTATTGTATGTCATATTATTAGATGTCATATTATTGGATGTCATATTATTGTATGTCATATTATTGGATGTCATATTATTAGATGTCATATTATTGGATGTCATATTATTGGATGTCATATTATTGGATGTCATATTATTGGATGTCATTATTGTATGTCATATTATTGGATGTCATATTATTGGGTATCATATTATTGTATGTCATATTATTAGATGTCATATTATTGGATGTCATATTATTGGATGTCATATTATTGGATGTCATATTATTGGATGTCATATTATTGGATGTCATATTATTGGATGTCATATTATTGGATGTCTTATTATTAGATGTCATATTATTGGATGTCATATTATTGGATGTCATATTATTGGATGTCATATTATTGGATGTCATATTATTGGATGTCATATTATTGGATGTCATATTATTAGATGTCATATTATTGGATGTCATATTATTGGATGTCATATTATTAGATGTCATATTATTGGATGTCATATTATTGTATGTCATATTATTGGATGTCATATTATTGTATGTCATATTATTAGATGTCATATTATTGGATGTCATATTATTGGATGTCATATTATTGGATGTCATATTATTAGATGTCATATTATTGGATGTCATATTATTGTATGTCATATTATTGGATGTCATATTATTAGATGTCATATTATTAGATGTCATATTATTGGATGTCATATTATTGGATGTCATATTATTGGATGTCATTATTGTATGTCATATTATTGGATGTCATATTATTGGATGTCATATTATTGGATGTCATATTATTGTATGTCATATTATTAGATGTCATATTATTAGATGTCATATTATTGGATGTCATATTATTGGATGTCATATTATTGGATGTCATATTATTAGATGTCATATTATTGGATGTCATATTATTAAAAGATTTTTTTTTTTTTTTGCAAACGGTGGCAAACGAGCAAACAGTACACCTGTGGTAAGTGTTGCTGCCGCTCATGGACCTTTACAAGGTCGTTGCCTACCGCGAAGAAAGCGAAGGGAGTGTGAATGCGTGCATTGAGGCTCGGTGATACCAAGGGCACCACCAAAACCCTCCACACGCAATCACCCTCAGAAAGTTGGGCTTCCGGCTCTCTCGCTCACCGAACGAAGCGCAGTAACAAATTGCTACTACTCAGACGTCGATTTTCTGCGAGAGCATGGTACTGCCCCGGACGGACCGGCCCGCAGCTGTAGACAGATAACGGTCGACAGTGTGGTCCTACCACTCCTAACCTCCTTATATTAAACTAGCAATCCGCCCTCGCTTCGCTGCGGTTATAGGTTATAGTCGTTTTACCCGCGTAGTTCCCGTTCCCGTGGGAATACCGGGATAAAATATAGCCTAGTTTACGCCCTGATATTATAGCTTTCCATTGGTGAAAGAATTTTTGAAATCGGTCCAGCCGTTATGAAGATTACCCGGAACAAACAGACAGACAGACGGACAGACAAAAATTTTTTATTGCTATTTTAGGCATAGGTGTCGTGCAAATAACCGTGTGAGCATGAAAAAAGCCTATTATTTTGACATTACAAACAGACACTCCAATTTTATTTATTGGTATAGATTATCTTTAAAGTATGTCTCCAGTGAGTAATAACATTTGTTTACTAAAATCTTGTGGAGGCATTTTTAAATTGGATTAGAGGCATTTTCTTTATGTCATTAGGTATTTTATTAAAAATTTTGGGTGCCATACCAAATATACTTTTCTGCATTAGAGTTGTTTTACAGTTTATGTTACACAGGTGGCCGGCATATTGCGAGCGTATTGGACCTTTTCTAACATCTGACACTCTTTTAAATAATTTAATGTTAGATTTAACGAAGAGTGCAGTTTCTAGTATGTATAATCCCGATACAGTTAATATATTTAAAGATTTAAAAAAAGGTGAACAGCTATCAGTCATTTTCAGATGGCACATTGATCGGATGCACCTGTTTTGCATTTTAAATACAACATCCCTATCAGTAGATTGACCCCAAAATATGATGCCATATCTCAGGATAGAAGCCACCAAACTATGATATGCGGTCAAAAGTGATTCTCGATTAATTTTTTTTGAGAGTTGCTGAAGTGCATATGCCGATTTACTAAGTTTTTTACCGAGTTCTTCTATATGTGACTTCCAAGTGAGTTGGTTGTCAATTATTAACCCTAAGAATTTAGCCCGCTGGGTTTCTTCAATAGTACAGCCCTTAAAACTAATATTAGTATTTGGAATACTACACCTTTGGTGAAAATGCATAAGTTTAGTTTTATGTAGATTAATTTTTAAATTATTGATTTCAAGGCAATTAATTATATCAAATAAAGAATTATTTATATCGTTTACATATTCATTGATATTGGTACATTTTATTATAGCTGTACTGTCATCTGCAAAGAGCACCATTTTATGCTTTATTGAGTTTGGGAGATCATTAATATAAATCAAGAATAACAGCGGACCCAGAACACTACCCTGGGGTACACCATATTTAACAGTTCTTGACTCTGAAAGATATATTGTTTCTAATTTTGTTTTTGGACATATTTTAGAAATTTCGGTACATTGTATTCGGTTACTCAAATATGATTCCAAGAGTTTCAAAACGTTACCTCTTATTCCATAACCTTCTAATTTCTTTAATAAAATATCATGATTAACATAATCAAATGCTTTAGACATGTCCATGTATAAAGTACAAACCGGTGACTTCTTATCGACTGAGGTCATGACGTGGAAAAGAAATTCAAAAATTGCCATATTTATTGACATGTTTTGCCGGAATCCTTTTTGTTCGTGGCAAAATAATTGATACTTATCAAAGTAGTTATAAATTGAGTGATAAACAAGTTTCTCAAATATTTTGGATATTATTGGTATTTTAGCTATAGGTCTATAATTCTTTAATTGCGTTTTATCTTCTCTTTTATAAAGAGGTTTGATAATTGTATATTTTAAACTCTCAGGGTATATTCCATCTACAATACCTAAATTAATAATATGGGCTAGTAAGGGAGCTACGATAGTACCCACAAATTTAATTACTTTGGTGGATACACCATCATAACCAACAGTATTAGTATTCTTGAGTTTATTTATCACTCTTATTACACCAGTTTCTAATACTGGAAACATAAAGAATGAGAATTTAAATTTTTAAAGTTCTTGTCATTACAAGCTAAATTACTATTAACATTATTTTCAATATCATAAATAAAATAATTATTAAATTCATTTGCAATGTACAAAGGTTGGGTTAATAACAAATTTTTGCTCATTATTGACGTTATATATTCCTTTGGTAAACAAAATTTGCATTTATTAATTATTTGCCAGGTAGCTTTCGATTTGTTTTGTGATGTGTTTATAAAATGAATATTTTAAGCTTTTTGTGTTAAATTTATTATTTTTTTATATAATGCACTATAATTTTTAAAAATGATTTTATTTTTTAAACTTGGATTCAACCTAAAGGTCCAGAGTAAATGTCTTTGTCTTTTGCTACATATTCTTATTCCTCGAGATATCCATTTATTTTTTCTATCCGTTTTTATAGTTATGATTTTTTCAGGAAAGCATAACTTGTACAATACAATAAATTCATTCATAAACCCATCATATGCTTCATTTACATTCTTTGCCTCATAAACATGTTTAAAAGATAAACACTAAATAATTTTTAAACAACTCTAAATTTTCTTTGGAAATAACTCGCTTTTTTGTTTTCCAGAATTTTAATTTACAAGTTGTGTTAATTGGTATTTTTAATAGTTGGGCAGTATGATCAGATAACACAAGATCTATTACATCAGCTTGACAATATTTTTGAAAATTATGAGCAAAATTATCGATGCATGTTTTACTTTGCAGTCTAGTTGGTCTGTTTATTGCCAAATTTAAATTGTAACTTAAAAGAAAATGTTCAAAATCTAACGTGTTTCTATTTCTTCTTAGCACATCGATATTAAAATCACCACAAGAATTATTTTTTTCTTTAAATTTAAGCTTATTTTTGTAAGAAGTTTATCCAATTGTTCGTAAAATACACTATAATTATGTGATGGAATTCTATAAATACAGACAAGGACAATATGATATGATATGATTTCCACACCACAACATTCGAAAACACCAGAAATTGATAGCTTTCCTATCTCCGTTAGCTCTTTAAATTGTAGTCCAACCCTAACAAATATGCATGTGCCTCCACGATTTACATTACTTCGCGAAAAGAAAGCCGCTGGGCAATAATTCGGTAAGTATATTAAATTTTCATAACCTTTTTTGATGAAATGTTCCGTTATACAGATCACGTCAAGAGTTATTCCCATGCGTCGGAGTTCCTCCAATTTAACCAAAAATGTGTCAGATTTATTAATAAGCCCTGCTATGTTTTGATGAAGAATATGAAGAATATTAGAGAAAAAACTGTACATTTTCTTCCGTTGACTGTGATATGTCACAATAATTAGTTTTGTTCAGGTCCGAAATAAGTTCATACAAATCTAAGACAATACGCTTCAAACCATTGTAATTCAAAATTCCGTTATGGCGATTGAACATGCTATAATCACATGCGAGATTGAGATTTGAGTCTAAAAGATAAGAATATTTATGTCTCAATATATAGTAAATTATTAAATGCCTCTATTCGGCTATTATACATGATATTATCACTATTGAATCTATAAGTTGGTAAACATATAATAAAATTTGTATGATTTAAAGTGATTAGTTTTCTCGAATAAATATGACAAGTTCTACATAATTACACGTTATCCTGAAATCTGTCACCTATACTGACTATACTGATCACACAATAATCTGATTTTGTAAAGTTACGTACTTTACCCTCTATATTATCTAATACATGTTTTAGTGCACATTTCAGTTTTCTAAAATGACATATTTCATAGTTGTTTAAATTAGTAAAGGATTCCATGATTTTATAAATCCTATTCGAAGTTTCACTACTCAATAAATAAATTTTTTATTTTGTGCATCCACTGTTGAGCTTAATCCGAATATTCGAGTCTGGCGAAACAGCTAGCGTATTGCACGGATGTATAGGTGTTATGCTCGTATTTTTTGCGGTATCATTTACAACTTATTGTAGTTGTCCGTCGCCCTTTTTAATTATTGCGATAGATTAGTGCTAGTATGACGTTCTTTCATATTTTTGTACTGCGGTAAAATTTGCTTAGGCTCAAAATCTTTATCGATATAGTGAGCTGTTAGTGATATATAACTTTATTTATGAGATGGTGTCCAACAGTCCGTTATTATGCAAACAGAACGTACGTTCTAAGTAACAGTTTATTTAACTTCAGCTAAACATTTTCCATAGAGAACCGGTATCATTTTAGCTGAAATCGTTTTTCTGGTGGGAAGAGTATATCCCAGTATGCGTTTAACGAAATTTTTGAAACCTTTATCCTCTATCATACTAAAAGGCCGAAACTCCATCAAATCTCGATTGATACGCTTTCGTTCTTCTGGGGTGATTTTCTTTTTGTAAGATAAAGTTGCATGGTTCTTTAACGTTTACGAGAAGGTTCTAAATCACAACTCACAACTGAATTAGCAGTTACTTTTGCCGTACTGAAAGACTTGGTGACTGCTCTTTACTGAGGTAAGCCATCTTCATTTTTTGGAGGTGCTAACCTAACGTCATTTTGTTGTGCTAAAAAATAGAGGCATGGGTCTTTTTCAATTAGGAATTAAAATTCCCTGTTGATATTTTGTATGACAACATTTGCTTACAATATTTACATATAACGAACATATTGTCTTTTTCTCAAAATGAGTCCACACCACACCCTTTCTGCCAGACATTTTTTATTACATATTAACAAATCATCAATATTAAAGTTTTTCACTACACTATTACTATTACACTTACCTAATAACTTCAATTTTATATTTACATTGTGTATACTTAACATATTAGTAGATATACACTATACAACAATTAACGTACTTATTAGTTTTTATAATTACTAACTAATCAATATCATAATTGATATCACTCCTATGCAAATCAAACTTTAAAATAAAACGAACACCAAAAATCCTTATGAATGAAATTAATGAATAACACACCTTTTTTTCATAAAAAGCATATTTTACATGTCATGGATATCGAAAACTACCTGAAGTAATCACAACCTTATTTCTATTAGCATACACCTTACCTCTTAAAACTTCATGGATCAAACTATACCTAATGAACAGTTTACCCAGCGGCCAGAAACAAAACCACTTTCCATTAAAGTTTAATTTACGAAAGTTTATGACGGTTAAGTTTTAGTCCTATAGAAATAAGAGCGTCTTTCGTTTACATCATTATTCGAAAAAAGTTGCTTGTTGTAGTCGTTAGCCAATAGTCGCTCGCTCTCTGTTTTACACGTCAGGAAACACGTAGAAAGAGAAAGATGGCATAAATATTTTTACATTATTATATATTAGACTTATTAGTGATCATTCTGTTACCAACGTAGCCAAACAATAATCACGACATGTAGCCAACTATTGTAGTGATATTGACAACGTCGCGTCATTGTCAGTTGTATATAACTAGATAACTAATAGCTGTTATTAGTAATACCTGTAAAGAGTCTTGGTGGACTTAAAGTGAAAGTGGACTGTATTTAAGTACTGGTATTAATTTCGCCTTTAGGCAACAGAATCGTACAAACAAAGATACTATAAACTAAGACGGTTCGGTCCGTTCACGCCGAAGCTTTATCGCGGTGCCGATGTCGCTGCTCGCTGCTGCGCCCGCGCGTCTCCTCCCCCGCGCAGACCGCACGGCCCGTGCTATTGTGGTGAGTGTTGTATCGCAACAATACCGATACGATACATTAGAGTAGAGGTGTGTCAACCGTTTTCAGTTACGTTTTGCTATAGCCTTCAAAACTGCAATGACTGCTTGATAAACTTCAGGTACTATTTGAGATATTAATTTATTGAATATTTTGAATATATAATGTAAACTGCTGTAACTATCACCATTTGCTACGTATCTCAATGTCACGGCAAATCGAATCTTAGCTGGTATGCTGTCTCTGAAATCTGTGTTGTTTCTGCTAATTATTGGCTAGATTATTTGAAGCAAATATTTAAAATCGCTATTAAACATTCGAACAAAGTTTTGAAATTCCTTTGCTTCAGGTTCTTGTAGAAGCTCACATAGCTGATTATTCATACTATCTCTACGAAATGGAAATGAATAATTATGTCACAAAGTTGCAACAGTAATGTCGCAGATATTCTCAGTAGTGATTTGGATGATGATGTGAACAACTTTCCTCAAGTAATATTTTTATTGTGCTATAACAATAATTTGGCTTCATGTTTGTCACCTGAACCAATTTTGAATTTATTAATATTATTCGTGAACCAGGGTCATACAGTCCCTTGACTTCTAATCTATTATTTAATATCACCATAATCTCAATCAGTGGAGGGAATTTTAGTTTTTTGGATCTTCGTCACTCAGTTCAACTTTTAATATCGAATTAGAATTCAAGTTTTTGTCATTTGGTTGTTTATTTTTCATAGTTGTACCAGCAAATATTCTCTGGATGAAATCTATTTAATTTGCCTTTATTCTCACAAATCCTGCATGTTTTTTTTTCTTCAATTTTATTTATTTCTTGTTTATTATATTTATTTCCTGTGTTTAAGTTTTTCTTTGTATCGTTTTTCCTTGTTAAACCTTCTAGTCCTCTTATGCAGTTAAATAGGTCATTTGTTTCTGTAAACCTTTCTCTGTCTATTCTATCCATTATGAAATTTGGTAGACCAGTGGCAATCAAATAAATCAGGGTTTGTATATCTATTGATTTGTTTATTTCTAGTAAAAGTCTCTCTTTTTTCAGAGCATATTCTAACATTGATCCTTGTATATATTTAAAATTCATAGCGTACCTGATTGGTGACCATCCTTTATCGGCAAATGTTTCAGTTAAACTTTTCTTCCATACAGACCAATCTGAGTCTATAGTATATTTGATATTCATTGATGTATACCAATCTATACAAGTATCCTCCAATAGTAATTTTAGAATTTCTATTTTTTGTAAATCTGTATCTATTTGTAAACGCTGTGTGCGTTTAAGAAAGTGTTTAAGAAAGTTATTTGTTACCATGATTAGTAGGGTAGACCAGGTAAGAAAGTAACATTTTGTACTTTTCTGATTAGGTGATATGATTTTAATGAAACTAATAAAGGCATATATAAATTTCGTTTATGTTCTTTAGATTGGTATCGTAATTTACTTTATTAATGTGTATTTTGTATACAATACAGATACTTAAAAACAAATGTTAGTGGTCGAAAGTAACAATACAATGAGGTTCATAATTAATATAATGTCACATATTAAATCAACAAATTATTTATTAGAAGGATTTGTAATAATAACATAAATAAGCATTAGCATTTTAATTGTTTAAAAATTATACCTTTTAAGAAAACAAATCAATAGAAATTATTCTTAGTTTAAATAATGAAATTGTTATTAGATACTTTTTTCATGTCAGATTATTAAGTATTAATCTTCTGTTCAGACTCGCAATTATGACACACATAATTTGCATCATAGACAACGCATTTAGCATGTGACCACATTTTACACTCGATACATTGTATCCATTGGTCATTTGGTCGACTGTTGCCAAAAGTTTTTAAGCAAACAAGGCAAAAGCAGTTTTCGTCGTCAGGTTTATTTTCTTTGCCTTCAGCTGCCTTCTTCGTCTTTTTTCCTTTTCTCTTGCCAATCGCTTGTCCAGTATCGGGTTGTAAAACTGTTTTCTTGGCTTTCTTTCTTTGTTGGTATTCTTCTTCAATTGCGTTTTTTCAGGCGTGCCCGTCAATATTGCCGTCTTACGTTTTTTACGTTTTTATTTCTGGTAAAAGTCTAAGATCTTTAGGTGTGAAGTTGAACTGCTGAGGAGATTTTGCTTGTAGCCCGCTGGGTCCTGGTACTGGTGAGATGGATATTTGACTGTATGATTTGTTTGACAAATCATTGATATCTGTACGCTGATCAGTCTGGTTACTAGATGTTGGAAGATCATCAACTGGAGTATCCGGATCAAGTTGGATGAAGGATGTTGGATCTAAACTGTTCATCAGATCATTTGGTGGAATTTCACTGTTAACTGTTAAAGGCAGGTCAGTAACAGATGATGGTGCATCGTCAACAGCAGTAAATATCAGCGCGGAGGAGGTGACGATGGATACGGACCGTTAATGGACCCCGTATCCATTCGTCTCCTCCAGGCCAACCTCAACCACACCGCCGGTGCGCAGGACGTGTTCCTGCAAGCCATGGC
Source organism: Lymantria dispar (assembly GCA_032191425.1). Lineage (NCBI taxonomy): Eukaryota > Metazoa > Arthropoda > Insecta > Lepidoptera > Erebidae > Lymantria > Lymantria dispar. Next base: position 34,076,534 of record CM063453.1, read on the forward strand.
GGAGTAGTTGATAGGAGTAGCCGTAGCCGCGGAGCCGTACGTGGTGCCCGACCGGCCTAACTGGTTGGGTAGCACCGATGGCACCGTGGCAATCGTCGCCTCCACGTCGTGGTCTTCGTCGCCTCTGACCCTTAGGGACAGGGGCGTCGGATACGTCGGGGCGGACTGGGGGGAGATTACGCTCCTAGGGAGTCTATCTCTCCCCTAACTGGAGTGTGACCGATTTCGAGGCCTCCCTCACCATCATGGAGGCCTCGTTACGGCGAATGGCATCGCGCCAGGTCTTCGTCTTGGGGGACTTCAACGCCAAGTCCGTGGCGTGGGGGTCTCCCCGGACGAACGACCGAGGACGGGCGATCGAGGAGTGGGCGGCGGCACTGGGCCTCTGTTTGCTGAACAGGGGCTCGGTGCATACGTGCGTGCGACAACGGGGCGGGTCGATAGTGGACCTTTCGTTCACTAGCCCCGAGGTCGCCGCATGCGTGGGGAGCTGGCGCGTCGTGGAGGAGGTGGAGACCTTGTCGGACCACCGGTATATCCGGATGGAGGTCTCCCCGGTAATCCCGACGCCCAGCAGGGGTCACGGGGCGGATGGACGTCCTGCGTTCCCGCGATGGGCTGTGGGTCGCTTAGACCGGGACCAGCTGGCGGAGACAGCCATCGTTTACTCGTGGCTGTCCTCTGCCAACCAGTCGGACGGGGTGGACGCCGAGGCTGGCCGCATCCGCAGTGCGTTGACGCAGATCTGCGATGCGGCCATGCCCCGGGTACGGCGTCCGCCCCCGAGGAGGGCGGTCCACTGGTGGTCCCGGGAGCTGGCGGATCTCCGGGCCGCGTGCATTCGCGCCCGGAGGGCCTACACCCGCAGCCGGCGGCGGCAACGCGACGCGGAGCGGGAGGCCTTGCTGTATTAGGGCTACCGCAATGCGCGGTCGGCCTTCAGGCTGGCCGTCCGCTCCGCCAAGGACGTCAGTCGGCAGGAGATGCTGGACGGTCTCGATCGTGACCCCTGGGGACGCCCCTATCGCGCGGTGCTGAATAAGCTCCGCGCGCGGGGCCTTCCCCTCACCGAGACTCTCCAGCCCAGCCTTCTCACCCGGGTCGTCGAGGACCTATTCCCGCGGCGGGCGGAACACACGCCCCCGGTCATGGCTCCGCCAGGCACTGACCGGGAGGCCGACGACGACAGTGTTCCGCCCATCACGGAACCCGAGATGGGAGTGGCGGTGGCGCGCATGTGCGCAAAGTCCACCGCCCCCGGGCCCAACGGTGTTCCAAACCGCGTGTTTGGCCTGGTCCTCGACCACCTGGATCTCCGCCTCAGGGAGCTGTTCGACGCGTGTTTAGCGTCTGGACGGTTCCCTGGGTGCTGGAAGGAGGGAAGGCTGGTGCTCCTGCCGAAGCCGGGACGGTCTCCGGGGTCGCCTTCGGCCTACAGGCCTATCGTGCTGCTCGATGACACGGGCAAGCTACTGGAGAGGGTGGTAGCTGCCCGCATCGAGCGGCACCTCGTCGGCACGGGGCCCGATCTGTCGGACGCCCAGTTTGGGTTTAGGAGGGGTCGTTCGACGATCGCGGCTCTGTTGCGCCTGAGGGCCGTGGCGACTGAGGCCGTCACCGGTGGGGGAGTGCTGTTAGCGGTGTCCCTAGACATCGCCAACGCATTCAATAGTCTGCCATTCAGCTGCATCAGGGAGGCGCTCCGGTATCACGGAGTGCCAGCTTACCTGAGGCGGCTAGTGGCAGACTATTTGGTGGGGCGCAGCGTCCTCTGTACCAACCGAGCAGGGGACGTTGTGCGAACGCCCATGACGTGCGGTGTCCCACAGGGGTCGGTCCTCGGACCCACCCTGTGGAACATCGGCTACGACTGGGCGTTGCGGGGGAGCCTCCCGCCCGGGCTGGGCGTGATTTGTTACGCCGACGACACGCTCGTCACAGCCCGCGGTGGGACGCTAGAAGAGGCGGTAAGCCTGGCGACCTATGGCACCGAAGAGGTCGTCAGGCGGATCGAGGCGCTGGGGTTGAGGGTCGCCCTGGATAAGACGGAGGCCCTCTTGTTCCATGGGCGCCTTATGAGCCCTCCCATCGGCGTCTCGATCACCGTCCGATCGGTTGACATCAGCATCCGGGCCCATATGAGGTACTTGGGCCTGGTGCTCGACGGGCAATGGTGGTTCCGGGAGCATTTCCGCAGGCTCGCTCCGCGGCTCGTCGGCGCGGCGTCCGCCCTATCGTGGCTAATGCCGAACGTGGGCGGACCGAGCGCTACGTGCCGACGGCTGTACACGGGGGTCATCCGGTCGATGGCCCTGTACGGCGCACCGGTGTGGGCAGGGTCCTTGACCGTCCGACTTAGGGCCCTTCTGTGGCGACCACAGAGGGTCATGGCGGTCAGGGCCATCCGCGGATACCGCACGGTTGCGACGGAGGCAGCGTGCCTATTGGCCGGGACTCCCCCGTGGGACCTGGAGGCGGAAATGCTCGCCGAGTTGTATCGGCGGGTGACGGGGGTGCGCGGGGAGGGCGGTGTGATCTCGTTAAGGGATCTCACCGCCTGGCGCGTCGACGCCCGCCGAGACGTCATTGCCCGTTGGGCAGTCCGGCTGGAGAGGCCTCGGTTCGGGGTGCGAACCGTGGAGGCCTTCCGGCCGGTGCTGATGCAGTGGTTGGAAAGGCGGCACGGGGTGCTCTCCTTCCGACTAGTGCAGGTGGTGACGGGGCACGGGAACTTCGCCAAATAGCTGCACAGGGTCGTGAGGAGGGAGAGTACACCGTCCTGCCACCACTGCGATTGCGACGAGGACACGGCGCGCCACACGCTCGAGGCCTGCGCGGCTTGGGCAGTGCAGCGCCGTGAACTCATCGCAATCATCGGTGCCGACCTGACGCTGCCGGCCATCGCTAGGGCGATGGTCGACAGCGTCAGGAACTGGGACGCGGTCGCAGCCTTCTGCGAGACAGTGATCTCGCAGAAGGAGGCGGCGGATCGTCTGCGCGTGGAGCGCAGCCTCGATGAGGAGATCCGCCGCCGGCGACTGGGGCGGCGCAGGCGCAACTATCTGCGCCTCATGCCGCCCTAGCCGAGGCCGCGGGTGACGTGACCGGGGATTAGTCCGTCACCCGCCGAGAGGCCGACCGCGTGAGGAAAGACCGACGTCCTCCCCGAGGTGGGGACGTCGGTCGATGGGAGGGTACCCCGCGTAGGGGGTATTCCGTCGGGCCGACCACTGACGACAAGTAAACCTGCTCCGGTGGTCGGCCCAATGACGAAGGCGAGGTGGTTTTCGGGTGGGTTGCGGGAGTTGCGTGCTTAAGCCCCTCTGTCGCCCCGGACGGAGTGGTGCGGAGGCGCGCCGACCGCGACCCACCCAAAAAAAAAAAAAAAAAAAAGCAGTAAATATATTCCTGTTAAATGGGCTTATACTGGTGCAGGCAAACCTGGCAGCAGGTATAGGAAAATTGCCCATTGGGCAGTCCGGCTGGAGAGGTCCCGCTACGATGTTGGGGTCGTCAAGGCCTTCTGGCCGGTGCTCTTTGAGGACGGCGGCACGGGGTGTTTTCTTGCTGATTGGCGTAAGTAGTGACGACGGACGGTTGCTTCGTCAAGTACCTACACACGGTCGTGAGGAGAGAGTACATCGTCCTGCCAACGTTGCGATTGCGACGAGGATCCATCAGCCCAATGGCAAAGGGGAGGGTTATGAGACTTGCGTCACCTTTTCATCACCCCCGGAAGAAATGGACGGAGTATGCGTTGGCTCAAAAAAACAACCCAACCCAAGACAAAAGCTTCATAATGAAACCCTCAAGTGTTTGTTGCACACCAGACTAAATATGACAGCTTCGATTTAAGAACCCGACAGACAAATGTACTCAACATTTACCCGCAGCTAAAAAACTTAAGCCAAATGCTTCAGCTTCAACAACAGCATCATATTGTTCATCATCTACTTCTTCCACATATTAAAATGAATTCTTTTTATGATTACTTGTTTACTACCTTGGATTAATAGATGCAAATAAAAATAAAAATTATACCATCAAGTTTTGTTTTATTTCAAACTCATTTAAATTTTGCGCCCTAAATAAAGGATTTTTGGAGACTGATTAGGGTATTTAGGGCAAATTAATGAAAAAAATCTAGGGTAAAACTACAACGTGATAGTGGAAACACTGGTAGCGCGTGCTCATTGGCTGGCTCAGCACGAGGCCAATGAAACTAGTTCAATGTGACGCAACTATTTATTTCAAGTGCGTTGACTTATAAAACAGCTGTTTCAGATGTGTCCATAACTAAATATCTTTATAAGATAATTGGTTCAAAATTTAAGTACCGTTTTTTTTTACATATTCGGTATCAGAATCGATTACTGAATACCCTCCTTCAATATGTACAATCTTTTACCAGTCACCCTGTATATATACCCCGGACAATAAAATGAAAAATGTTGTTTATGAACAAGTAGTGTAAAAAATGAGAAAATGTTTTCAATTTATTTTTTACTTTTTATGTCATAGTTTATTTTTTTATTTCAACTGCCACGTAATCTCATATCAACTCCCGAGCGAAGCCGGGTATCATAGCTAGTAGAAATCGTAAGTTCTTTGTTTTAGTAGTTTAAAAGAGCGTATCGAATACCAGTAAGTATGCAATATAGGAATCACATAAACCTTTCGTCACGCGAAAAGGTCGCGAAACTTAAAATGCTGCCCACAGCAGATAAGTTTAACATCAAAACGAACACTAATTAGTTATTGACCATGAAACATATATTACATTCGTTTTCTAATTATCTTGCGATGTTCTTGATCTCGTCACGTCTCGCCTCTTAAAATATTTGAATGCTATTTTTATAACTTGATGAGGACTTCCCCGAGAGGTGTTATTTTAGTTAATAAAATAACGTAGAGTATATATATTTAAAGCAATATTATATCGGTGACAACAGCTTCGTTTGTGTGGACAATACTTGGTGTCTGCGTATAATGTACACAATACAGCAATCAATATTTTTGTTATCACAGCAGATGCGATGACAACAGCGATTATGTGGTTTATTCGATGCGAGAAGAGCCACTGTTACCAAATTGCACCCGTTTTGCTAATATTTAATGACACTGCTTTTTTCCTATTTCTCATTATTTCAGAGTGTTATAAATTAAAACTTAAAAGTCTTTGTAAATATATCTACTTTACAAATTTTATCGCGTTTGTATTTCGGGCCCAGGTCCGCCCGTGACTATGAACGCTGGAAAGTGTTCCAAACGTCGGCTAATCATAAATCAAATACAAACGCGATGAAATCCGTAGTTTTCGCTCGCTTCGCTTCGGTTTCAGTGACCTTACTCGCGTGGCTCCCAATCCCGTGGAAATACCGGGATAAAATATAGCCTAAGTTACTCCCTGATATTAAAGCTTTCCGTTGGTGAAAGAATTTTTGAAATCGATCCAGCCGTTTTGAAGATTACCCGGTACAAACAGACAGACAGATAGACAAAAAAAATATAAAATGACTTTTTTTTAGGCATATGTATAGTCGCGTGCATACGTGCCCGGAGGGCCTACACCCGCAGTCGAGCGCGTCACCGCGACGCTGAGCGGGAGGGCCAGCTGTACGAGGCTTACCGCAGTGCGCGGTCTGCCTTCAGGCTGGCCGTCCGTACCGCCAAGGACGTTAGTCGGCGGGAGATGTTGGACAGTCTCGAGCGTGACCCCTGGGGTCGCCCCTACCTCGCGGCGCTGAACAAGCTCCGCGGGCGGGACCCCCCCGTCACCGAGACTCCAGCCCAGCCTCCTCACCAGAGTTGTCGAGGACCTCTTTCCACGGCGGGCGGAGCACACGCCTCCGGTCATGACTTTGCCGGACAGCGACCGGGAGGCTGACGATGAAAGTGCTCCGCCCATCACGGAGTCGGAAATGGGGGCGGCGGTGGCGCGTATGCGAGTGAAATCCACCGCCCCCGGGCCCGACGGTATTCCGAACCGTGTGCTGGCCCTGGTCCTCGAGCATCTGGGACCACGCCTCAGGGGACTGTTCGACGCCTGTTTGACGTTCGGGCAATTCCCTGGGTGCTGGAAAGAGGGGAGGCTGGTTCTCCTGCCGAAGCCGGGACGGTCTCCCGAGTCGGCCTCGGCCTACAGACCCATCATGCTGTTCGATGATGCGGGCAAGCTGCTGGAAAGGGTGTTGGCTGCCCGCATCGAGCGGCACCTCGTGAGGGTCAGGCCCGATCTGTCGGACGCCCAGTTTGGTTTTCGGAGAGGGCGTTCGACGATCGCTGCCCTACTGCGCCTAAAGGCCGTGGTAGCGGAGGCCGTCACCGGCGGAGGAGTCCTGTTGGCGGTGTCCCTGGACATCGCCAATGCCTTCAACAGTCTGCCATTCAGCTGCATCAGGGAGGGGCTGAGGTATCACGGGGTGCCCGTGCACCTCAGGCAGCTGGTGGCAGACTACTTGGAGGGGCGCAGCGTCCTCTACGTTGACCGAGTAGGGGACGTTGTGCGAACGCCCATGACATGCGGTGTCCCGCAGGGGTCGGTTCTGGGTCCCACCTTGTGGAACATCGGCTACGACTGGGCGTTGAGAGGAAGCCTCCCACCCGGGCTTGGCGTAATTTGCTACGCCGACGATACACTCGTCACAGCCCGGGGTGGGACGCTAGAGGAGGCGGCACGCCTGGCAACTCTCGGCACCGAGGAGATTGTCAGGAGGATCGAAGCGCTGGGGTTGAGGGTAGCCCTGGAAAAGACGGAGGCCCTTTTGTTCCATGGCCTCCGTACCACCGGGCCTCCCGCCGGCGCTGCGATCACCGTGAAGTCGGTCACCATCAGCATCCAGGCCCACATGAAGTACTTGGCTCTGGTGCTCGACGGGCATTTTTGGTTCCGGGAGCATCTCCATCGACCTGTTCCCCGGCTTGTCGGCGCAGCATCCGCCCTTTCGCGGCTGATGCCGAATGTGGGCGGATCCAGTGCTACGTGCCGACAGCTGTACGTGGGGGTGATCCGGTCGATGGCCCTGTATGGCGCACCGGTGTGGGCGGGGTCCCTGACCGTCCGTCTTAGGGCCCTCCTGTGACGACTACAGAGGGTCATGGCGATCAGGGCCATACGGGGTTACCGCACGGTGGCGACGGAGGCAGCGTGCCTCCTGGCCGGAAATCCCCCGTGGGACCTGAAGGCAGAGATGCTCGCCGACACTTATCGGCGGGTGTCGGAGACGCGCGCCCGCGGCGGCATGGTCTCCATCAAAGAGATCATCGCCTGGCGGGTCGACGCCCGCCGAGGAGTCATTGCCCGTTGGGCAGTCCGGCTGGAGAGTCCTCGGTACGGTGTCAGGACCGACGAGGCCCTCCGGCCGGTGCTGATGGAGTGGTTGGAGCGGACGCACGGGGTGCTTTCTTTCCGACTGGTGCAGGTGCTGACGGGGCACGGTTGCTTGGGGAAGTACCTGCACAAGATTGTCAGGAGGGAGAGCACACCGTCCTGCCACCACTACAGTTGCGACGAGGACACGGCGCAGCACACGCTCGAGGAGTGTGCTGCATGGGAGGGGGATCGCCGTGAACTCGTCGCAATTATCGGTGCCGACCTGGCGCTGCCGACCATCGCCAGGGAGATGCTCGTCAGCGTCAGGAACTGGGACGCGGTCGCCGCCTTCTGTGAAGCCGTAATCTCACGGAAGGAGGCGGCGGATCGTGTGCGAGTAGAGATCCTATTCGGCGACACGTTCCGCCGCCGGCGACTCGGGCGGCGCAGGCGCGAGTATCTGCGCCTAATGCCGCCCTAGCCGCAGCCGCGGGTGATCGGACCGGGGAATTGTCCGTCACCCGCGGAGAGGCTGACTGCACGACGGCGACCGACGTCCCAGGACGTCGAGAGGTGAGGTTACCCGAAAGGGTATTCCATCAGGCCGACCACTGACGACAAGTCACATCTGCTCCGGTGGTCGGCCCATCAACGAGGTGACATGGGTACGGGTGAGTTATGGGCCCGCGCGCCGTCCTTTCATCGCCCCGGACGGACTGGACCGCGCGTGCGCTTACAATAGCCCAACCATAGAAGAAAAACAAAAAAAAAGTATAGTGCAAATAACCATGTGAGCATGAAAAAAGTCTATTATTTTGACATTACAAACAGACACTCCAATTTTATTTATTGGTATAGATGTGTAATACTCGCGTAAACATTAGAAATCATTAAATCGTTCTCGATAATTGGTAAGTAATAAGATTTTTTAGAATACAAGTTATATTTGCTAAGACTATTGCGTTCAAATAAACAATGTACAATTTAGAATAATAAATATAGAAAAGTTGCAATAAGGAATATTGTAACTCCTTTATTTAACTTTGTTGAGTATTTCTTTTTTTAATTTATATATTTCTGATCATAAAAATCCTTGGCATCAAAAAGTTTTAGTGTAGTCCTCGATAAATTATATTTTAACAAATACAGGCAAAACAACTCGAGAAGGATGAATATTAATTAGTTTTAAAAGACGGCACAGTGTATAAAGTAGTATCTTAATAAATTCAATAATGGTTATAATTAGTTACATCTAAGGATGTAACGTCAAACTAGTGTTAACAGAGACACGATACAGACGTACTATATGATATACAAGACCTCCGCCTGCTCCTTGTTAAATATTACTTTCATTATTGTACGGGGAAAATTATATGAAAGCAAATCACCCCCTTATTTTACATTCTAGGAGAAGAATTTGAAGGCCCCATTTTAAGAACATTCTTTTTTATTGACTGTACATCACAAAAGCAAGACAATTTCTATTACTAATATGTTTTAATTTTTATTTTAATACCAAATATCTTGGAGGTTGAATATTGAACAATGTAATGTGTTTGGGCTTAATTTGAAGACCATGGATAATGGGTTTTTAATGTTATACAAACTGCCTTTCACATGCCCTAGGGGTTGAATTGCGTATGATCAATCTCATAACTATTTTATTGACCCTCCCGTAAGAAAGATCGATTACATAGAAAAGAAAGAGTTATTTATTGCATTTATCAGCCCAACAACATTTATCAGCCCAACAACACTCAATATATAGAAGGTCAAGGAAGAAGAATTCAATGATCTAAATGTTTGCCAGGCGAGTTGGTATTGCGAAATACCAAGGAGACGACTGCTGACTGTTTTTTTTTTTGGTGATTTCTGAGTCGGTTTTTACAACACCCATGAGGATATAAGAGATAACGTCACACTATATTCTTAAAAATGTTTTGTTTAAAATCATATCCGTAGTAACCAATTATTACCGTAATCATGAATTACTCTTAACATCCAAACTAACAAACTTTATATAAATATGTATGAAGCAATTTTATGGTTATTTCGTGTTGCAAATTTAATTTATAGACGAGGAGACTGGTTTTAAATGGATAATAATTATCAATTCACGATTAAAACTGATTCTCAATGTGATGGCGGCATAGTTGAGGCCGCACACTTGGTTGCGTGAGTTTCGTCTTAATATTGTTAAATCCCGTATAGTGACGGGATACAATTGTCCCCCTTACCCTTATTTGTCCGTAGAAGTCGTAAGAACCGGCTAACGGTCTCACCAGATGAGTGGCCAGCAGCTATCTCCTGGAAAAACTTATAACACCTACTGCGATCGCCAACCACCATGGATAACAGGCTCGTTGATGGTGGGCAGGGGGTTATAAGAATTCCCGTTCGCGATCCGGCTATCAAAAAATCTAACTTTCGTCTTGGTAACAGACAAGATTCGGACACTTAGGATCGACGGTGGTGTCATTTAGCTGGAAGAGTAATTAAGTATTGTAGGTTGAGCTGAGATATTTTAGGATTAAGAAAAATGTAAAGAGACGGCGAGCGCACTATCATTCACAAGTCCGGCAATCTGCTCTTCTATAAGTGCAGCCGTAAACACCCAACTTTTACGGAATGCCCCCAGTCGAATAGAAACTACGAAGTTCGCTGGGTCAGCTAGTATATATATATTATTAGCTGACCTGGTGAACTTCATACCGCCATAATATTTTTCGTAAATATATTTTCTAAATTGCCGAATATATAGTCTCTAATGGAAGATCCATTATGACTTTGTCGGGAAAAATTCGATCGTCTTGGTCACGGCATTGTTAATGATGATTCAAAGAGAATACAAATTACTGATTATTGATTTCTGACAAAATTATAATTATCAAACTTTCAACTATACTTATACTACCGGCACGCTATGATGGCCGTTTTGACGTTTGTCCACTCATGAAGTTTCGTATTTATAGTAATTACATTTGAAGGAGCAAATTGATGTTCTTTATTGTCAATAGTGACGTGCAGTTAGTCATAAAATTTATCGAATCATTATTTGAAAAGGTCCCGCGAACATTTATTTTTTATTTTTATAAGATTATAATTATTGGTGTACTTAATTACCACATAACTCAGCATTTGTTTTTCGATATTCAAAATTTTAAAAAAAATTATAATACTATCGTCACATTGGATCGCTAGCCACACCATCGGGTGCCGCTTGCGGGATCTGGTCCAGCCATGGTACTTTTTCGTTATATTTAATAACTGTATTGTATGATGGTTCGAAAGGTATCACACTGGAGCTAATAATAGACGTGTTGTTGTATATTATTTTATTTAACATAAAAATAATAGTAAATTAATAGAAAAGAAGACAATTCCACTGAGTTTCTTGCCGGATATTCTCAGTGCGGTTGCGTTCTGATCCGGTAGTAATTTTAGGTAAAATGTAAAAAAATTACCATATGTAAGTGCCCCCGCGGGGTTTATACATAATAAAGGATTTGAATTTGAACACAACTACTACCTCCAGCAAATTGGCGTCAATGCTCTATGCAAAACAAATCAGTGTCGAAATTGCTTCGAAAAGTACAAACTGTGAGTGCACTGCGATTGTGATATAGTTTTGACCTGGCTCCCATTTACCACAACAAGATGCTAAAATATCAGAAGAAGCTTGTAAACATGTGACTAAAGGAAACTGGGAAAAGGCATTTTTTTTTTATTGCAAGCATTGGCAAACGAGCAAACAGTACACCTGATGGTAGGTATTGCTGCCGCTCATGGACCTTTACAAGGCCACTGCCTCCCGCGAAGAAAGTGAAGGGAGTGTGAATGCGTGCATTGAGGTTCGGTGATACCAAGAGCGCCACCAAAGTCCACCACACGCAAACACCATCAGAAAGTTGGGCTTCCGATTCTCTCGCTCACCGAACGAAGCGCAGTAACAAATTGCTACTACTCAGACATAGATTTTCTGCGAGAGCGTAGTACTACTCCGGACGGACCGGCCCGCGGCTGTAGACAGATAACTGTCGACAGTGTGGTCCTACCACTAGTAAAAGCTGTGAATAGAACTGTTAAATGAATAAGGGAAGATTATGAAAGAGATGTGAACATAGGTAATATTTTAGAAAACGAACTTATAATTAATGTAGGTGGTGATAGCAGTGACAACAGTGAAAATAGCAGTATGGACGAATCTGATTAAATGTAGCCTTTTGTGGCATCTTTTTTTGTATTAATTTGTTTCTTGTGTGCATATAAAGTATATATATTCATTTTCATTCCAATATTCAGATCGTTCAAATATATTAAGTAAGCATTTATACTTATGTTTTATTAAACCTTTTTAATCAGGTACTACTTGTAATAAAAACTTGTAGATTTCATTACCTATATTTTTTTCGAAAATTAATCGACATTTGAAAGAAAGAAAGAAAATACTTTTATTACCACCGTCTCGACACACAACAACAAAGCAGCAATATTAAACACAGTTAATACTTATCTAAAATCCATTGGCAATTGCATGTGTCGTGACCGTGTCAACGAGGCGTACACTCAGCATGATGCTGCGTTATGAGGGCACAACACAGCGCTGGTTTTCAGTGTCAACCTCAAGTGACTTACGGGGTACAATTATATAACAAGTTCACTTAACTAATGTACAATATGAAGGCAAAATGTTAATAAAATAATAAAAAGTGAATCTATTCAATATATATAGACATATAATACAGTGCAATATGATACGTATTAATAATCTGCACTAAATCTACATCAAAATTGAGTAAAGAAGGAAGTGTATAGGTGTATAAAGGTAATGTTGTTCACTTCACATATAAGTAACATCCGATTTCTGTTCATCATATCACTATTGTAATATGTCAAAACGGCCATCATAGCGTGCCGCAACTATAACTACCTATAGACAAAATTACCTTTAGCTGTCATTTGCTTGTCATTTGTATTCTCTTTGACATGAGTTTCGGTGCGAATATGGAAATTTCATGTTAAGCTCTTGTATTATATTCATTTTTTTAGTGTTATATTGAATAATTTTGCTGATATTTTATGTAATATAATACAGTTAAGGCGCTAAAGTGTGGTGAATGTTATATAAGAGTGGTTTACGTGTATTTTCATATTCTACCATAATTCCCAGAGAAATCATTTAATTAGATTTTTAGCGCCTAATTAATGGTAATGACTTGACTTAGATACTGACGGACATGACTATAAATATATAATATTAAATAATATGAAGAAAATTGTATCAGACTTGGCTGTATGGACTTTGAACCCTTTGCCTGTCCGAATGGACAAACAGAAAAAAAACAAAAAAAACTATCATTGCCATTAAGAAGAAGAAGAATGGAATAAAAAGTATCCTATGTCCGTCTCCTGGTTCTAAGTTACCTCTCCGCCAATTTTCAGCCAAATCTGTACAGCCATTCTTGAGTTATAAATAGTGTAACTAACACGACTTTCTTTTATATATATATATATATATATACAGTGCAACCTTAATATAACGAACCTCAATTTAACGACTTCCTCGATTTAACAAATTTTTCGTAATCCCCTTGAATTGTTCATAAGAGTCAGTGTAAATAATACCTTTACATTACGTTTTTTTTTTACGAACAACCTCGTTATAACAAATTTTCAACTATAAAAAAAAGTAAATACCTCTATATGACCCTTAATCCCATAGTATGTAATTCAGTCGCGACATGTTTCGGCACGTTTTTTTCATAAAAAAATTGAAGTCGTTTGATGGAAAATAATGTAAACAGTGCTGCACTCTTGTTGAAGATTCTAGTTGCTGAATGTAAAAATGTTGAGGTGAATAAAACTATTTCTTTACCTCTTTATAACAAATTTTAGACCAACCTTACCTCAATATAACAAACCTCAGTTTAACAAATTACTTGATATAACAAATATTTACGAGTTCCCGTCGGATTTGTTATATCGAGGTTGCACTGTATATGCGCACATATCTTGGTACAGTTAAAAGATTTTGGTTTTTATGAATTTTACCATTGCATTTTATGAATTGCGCGTATGCATGTTTTGTGGTAAGAATACTCGCGTCATATGTCATGAGCACCCCAGATTAGTATACCATAACGAATTATGGAGCTGACATATGTGTGATACACCAGTAATACGTTTCCCCTAAAAGCCACACCCGTTATATTTTTAATGCAAACACAAACTTGTTAATTCTTTTACATAAACTGTCAACATTATGTTCCATTTAAGGGGCTCGTTAGCCATTGTATCTAAAATTTCGTGGTGTGTATTTATTACACACATTGGACTCTTATGTTTAACAGTGAAATATTTATATTTAGCTTTAACACATACCACATACGTCCCATATTTATAGATCTTTAGCTTTAGTTGATTTGAAATAAATTAACTTAGATTTATCTATGTTTATATTAAGAGCAATTAAGTCGGCAGTTGGTCACGCCTTTTAATGTGTTATTGATTTTATTCTCATGCGTATCTAACAATGAAATCCTCACAATCTATGACTATAGTGATATCATCGGCAAATAATACAGTTTCCACTTTGAATAGCCTGCAGAAGATCATTTATATAAACTGAAAATAGAAGAGGTTGTAAAAGAATTCTCTGCCCCACACCATAGAAAACTCACCTTAAATTCGGTTACTAAAGTGAATTGTTTTCTACTACTTAAAAAAGACTCGGGTTGTTAAAGAATTGTTCACCAAGGAAGTACTCAGAAGTTCTCTCTTAGAAAATTCATTACATCAACTACGTACGCCGCCCGCCAAGTGTTACTGCCCTATAATTATCTCTCCTTGGGGTGGCTTAACCGTGTAGTGATGAAGTAAGAATACAACTCACTGCCCCATATCTTGCCTGTGGCTGTTGTAAAAGACGACTAAAGGATTAAATATGCATATAGCACCTGTGCAAAAGAAGGAAAACTTAAAGTAAAACCCTACGTCAATAAATCTGATTAGCGTGGTATAGTAGGTCTCATAAAAAAGTAGGCCCAATCCTAACAATGGGACGTGTACGGTCTGAGATGATAAATACTTTAAAAATTAATGAAAATATTTTAGTTATATTCATTTATTACAAATATTAGAAGCTTGAAAAATTTAAGAGTCATCGTTACAGTGAGATATTTGATTCACCAGTATGTTGATGTAATACTTCGCGTTACTTCTAACATCAAATACATTTGCAATGTGACAATGTATGTAATTTATTAAATAAATTTAGTTGCGGTTGATAATTGCACGACTGGGAAATATCAATGACGATATGTTTAACCCGGAAACAAAATAGCTTTTGTGTTATGTCCCTTTTTTCGGGAGACTATGTTCTGGACACACCCCACCCCAAAACTGCACCCCGCAATTTTAGAAGCAAATGATTCTATTTTAAACTAGTAGCTTCACTATTTTTTCAATGATTGACCTCTAACTTCGATTTTGAACAAACAGCTCACCATATCCTTGGAGAGTGCATTCTCTGACGTAATGAGCGGGACCTCGTGTTAGACAGTCTGCAAGTCTCGTATGGGGTACTATACTATACGGACCTTGTAGCAACTCTAGAAAATTTCTGTGCGTTCAGGCGTTTTTGCCATACCTACTATTGCAACCAATCCTAAAGCTAACATATAGGTCCAGTAAACTCTATTAAAACCGTGATGCTGTACATCTGCGCTTCACGTAGTTGTCATCATCATCATTTCAGCTCTTATACGTCCCACTGTTGGGCTCGAGCCTCCTCCACAACAGGAGGGAAATTGACCTTACTATACCATGCTGGTCAAATAGGTTGGTATTGGGTTTTATTTCGAGATTTTCTTCTCTTGCACATATGTTACGTGCATATTATATTCCTTAGTCGTCTTTTACGACACCCACGGGCAAGAGAGGGAGTGGTGAATTGTATTCTTATCTGTCACCATACGGCAAAAGTAGTTATACATCCTCTTATTTACTGACTTATTAGCCCACTTTGCTTCATGTCTCCCGCTTTTCCATAGAAGTGGAGTCTTTCCAAATCCTCCTGTTTCTCTGTTCTAATTTGAAAGTTATGGTCGATACATACGCTAAGCTTAAAATTGTTCACTAAATATGCGGAAGGCCCTGTACCCTGTAATACAGTTTTTTAACTAGTATAGGGTACAGGCGACCTTTTCCACTAATGTAATAGAATAAGATTGTAGATTATCTAAGTGCATATTTAAATTGTGGCAAAATAATTGTAATCTGTTTTTGAGATCAATAAACTGTATTTATTATTATTATTAATTTTTGTTGCGGACCCCAAGACAATTAAAAGCATTTCCCGGGACTTCCTGAGGGTCAAACCTTAGTGTCCTATACGGAGACCATTGTGGAGCCTGGCTTACAGGCGTTACAGTGGTGGGAATATTGTATCAAAACACCAATTCCGCCCGGGGAGACGGATGAGCGGCGTGCGGCCCCATAACCTACCGTAATCCCTCCCCATCGCTATTGGACCGACCCGATTCCATCACATCCGTGTCCGACCCAGCGGCTTACCCTCTTGTGTACTATCTCATTGCACACCCTAACAACAAGACAGTGTTGCCGAAGTGTTTGTGTTAAGTCTCTGGCGCTCGCACAACCCTGCTGTTATACATTTTACATCACAAGATCTTCTCACTCATTTTGGAAATTCTTTTTATCTTCACAGATCACGTAATGACTAACATATCGATCTACTGTGGCTAGTGATCTAAGTTCGATTCCCAAATTGAAGCAATGCTTTATGCGATCTACAAACTGTTGTATCGGGTCTGTGTGTAACTTGTGTAGATTGATTGTGTTTTTAACATTACAAAACGTTTTGTTACAGCCGTGTGATGATTTTAAAAAATAAAATTTCGTGTCAGTCGCAAAGGCCGTCTAAACTCTAAAACATATACAGTAACATTTTTCTGAAGAGTTTCACTTGCAATCACAAACCAGTCTGTGGATAATGGAATTATTCCTTATGATAATCTATTTCAAGAGAAGGAAAACTTTTTCAATTTATAATCTAGAAGAATTTTACTTCAAGAGAAATTTAAAGAAAATAGCCCGACTGTTATATCACAATGTGTATATGAAAATATGTCAAAAAAATCGCTCACTTTGAAAAATGTGACATTCATCATGTGAATACTCGGCATAAGAAATTAGTTGTATCTACATACTACTCGTACACAAATAAGCAAAGCAATGTACATACGTGCTTCTACAATAAATTACCTAAAGATATCTGACTGAGACTTGCCAATGAATAAGTTTAAATATAGCATTAACAATAGATTTTGTAAAAAAGGTCATTATAAAATTTCAGATTCATCATTATCTTCATCATCATCATCTCAGCCCATATGTTGAGCCTCTCGGTCTCTATCTAATTTGTTGGGCTTGGGCCTCCTCCGCTATGAGAAGGCGTTGACCTAGTATATATGGGCGCATATCGCCCGCCCTCTATCGGCAATATTTGTAAATTGTTGATGTATGTGTTATCAATTATAGTTATAAACATGTTTGAAATATTTGCAACTAATATTTAAATAATTATTTGTAGTAACAACACTGCTATTTACCATGCTATGATATTTAAGACACTTTTTGAATGTATTTCTAGAAATCTTTGATTTAATTGTTTAAATATTTATATAATTGATCAAATTAAAATCGATTAGAATTAATGTAATTATTTGTAACCATATTTAGTTGTTTTTACACAATAAAGATTGTAATTTATTTCTAGTTAGAGCGCCGTCTGTTGAACAATATATGAGAACAATATTTCCTTTAATTACATTAATATAAATTGTGTAAAATTGACTATTTGGAATTATGTTAAATGCATTAGAATATTTATCATTATTATTTAGCTATATTCCGATAGTAAAAGTAAGTTGTTTTATTTGTTTGTTATAAAAAGTAATTGTAGTTACTAAGACTAGACCGTTTCATTGTAAAGCGGAGGTTATAAAAACATTGTAAGATTAGAATAGAGGACAGTTTTACTTCACTCACTTCTCCGGCAAGAACTCCTACCAAATACAGTGATTACATACTCGGTATTTTACTATCATCGTCCAAATTCCTGGCGCAACGCCGACAGCAGCGGTGGGATCACAGCCCCAAAAACTCTGCAAGATCTACGGATGACCTTCACTATGGAGCAAGTGATGGATCTCCTGACCTCCATTACAAAATACTGCTGCAACAACAGCTGCGAGAGCTGCATTTTCTACGGTGGCTACAATGTAACGGCGGCACCAAAATTTTTATCTACCGCCGTTCAACCCCGACGAGAGATCGCATCGATAATCATCGACATCGGGGACTAGTGCGCAAATGTTAACGAGACGACCATGGCTTTCAACATATAACGGCAAGAAGCAAGAATGGAGGCTATTCTTGAACTCTAAAGGTACGGCAGACACATGGGCGTTTTGGATCAATTACATGGCAACAAGTGGAAGATGACGTCGTTAGAACCTTCGGCAAGGAGTTCCGGTATGCTGGCTACGTCCAGAGGTGGCGCAGCTGCATCTCTGAACAAGCGGACAGTTACGCAGACTAAGCTACAACGGGCCGGGCTCTGTTCAAACGTTTGAGACGTGATGCTACGGACTCCGAGGTAATCGACACCGTAATAACAGGTATTTATCTTGAATTAATAAGATCTGAGCTATTGCGAAACACACCTTGACTTTGTCTAGGCTCGTGTTTGTTTTGTTAACGTTTCGTTAGCGAAAATTACCGTCTAACAGTAATTGTAACTGTCTGAAGGCGACGCCGGGGGTTTCACCGGTGTGCAGGCGGTGAAGTTATGTAATGACTATTGGCGCCAAAAAGTAGATGTGTTGAGAAACTGGTTATATTTAAATAATATTGACTAATAATAATAATAGTAAACAGCACAGGACATTTAAAAATGATAAGGCTCGTATTTGACACCTAGTCCTGGTAACATAAGCGCGGGAGCGCGCGAGCGCGCGAGAACTTCTCCCCGCGCGACCAATTACCCCGCGCGCCAGTTGCCCCGCGCGCACAATTATTAAATAGTTCTTATTTTGAATAATTCGCGTCGCTTACACTGTCTAGTAATTGTGTTAACTGTAATAACCTAGGACCTTTTTGTGATGTAAATAGAAGCGTCTTCTTATCACGCTTGCAGAGTCCTCGATTTATAACTTTTACGACGAAGTTTATAGTACCGTTTTTGTTATACCATAGTGAAAATAATTATTTCCGTAAGCAAATCGATGAAATTTATGGTTAACTAACAATCGGGCTATTATTTTTTACTTCTAGAGATCGCATTATCACAAGGTAAAGTTTTCAATAGCTTATTCCATACTGGTGTTGATTGTTCTCCGATCCGAAATAAGTTTACTGGTTCGATTCCGAGCAAACGCCAGATCGTTGATGTTGCTTGTATTACAACCAAAGTTAGTTTCCATGACGTGTCGAGGTAGAATTGGTTATGACATTATTAGTGCTGTTTGGTATTACCGTAAGTCTTAAAGAGGGTATATATAGAAAACTGTAACTGCTGATAAATGAACCCTCCATGCTATCTATAACTTTGATTTTAACTTCAATCTAAACGATTCAATATTGTTTTAAGTTACATGATGTTCTCAAGCTTTAAATCTAGTTTTATACTCTGCAACTGTGTATCGCAAATAAAAGCCAGTGCGTTAACAATAAAACTAAAAGGCTGAGTAAATAGTTCAACGCAGACCCTATAGATTATCACCTCTATAACGCTATGAAAATGAGATAAGCTGCCTTCACTTTAAATATCACTAAATGCTCAAAAGTCCTCGCGTAGTTCAGTATGCGAACCATGTGCGTTGTAGACGCTAGACTTCGTATAAAGCTATTATGCATTTCCGTCACTTCTTAGGTGGTCAATTATTTAAAGTGGTAACTGATTATGTTGTAACTGAAATTCACTTAAGGTTTCAAGGCAAGGCAAAAAGAGCACACTCCAGGAGTGCATAACTGGTAGCATTTCTTTAAAATTTTTAGTTTAAAGTAGAATATCGAAAGGGTGACTGCTTAGTTAATACAGATTATAGTCTTAATCTGTGTTAAGTAAACCATATGCTCTAAAACGAAATAATTGTTTATCTCGTCGTAAATTCATCCACTCTTGACCATACTTGGCTTCATGTAGGGCAGAAGAGTGATCCTTCAATAAAGGAGATTGACTCGGACAGTAGTCGATACCTATGTCATTTTACAAGATATTGCTGAGACAATGTTTAAATAGATAAAAAACCTCAAACTCATTATCGTTTCACGTAATTATCCTTAGAAACTCGTGTCACGATCACACTGCACTGCACAGATGACGTAGCGGTTAAGATATTGTGCCAGTGTCGCGGGTTCGAATCCCGCACATGACAACTCTGTGCGATCCATAATTTTTTGTTCTGAATTTGGATCTAATTCGTTTCCATTAACTGTGTTTATTACCTCCACCGCAATATACGGATTATTGCGAGACTACCACAACTTTTGTTGCGAAAAAGTACTGGGTAAAATCGGCGAACAATATTGGTACCCGAATATGTTCGAAAATTTGTGAAGAATTGTGTTAGCTAACATTCGTAAAGCCGAAATCGGGCGTAAAACAATCGATTTCCAATCTATAAAATTGCAATATAATTTTCATACTGTGTTCGCTGACATTATCATCCAGTCATCAGCCAGAATACGCATTTGTCTTTATAGTAGTTTACACTAAAGACGTCACAATCGGCTATGAGGTCTTTTGTGAAGTTGTAACTATATTTGGAACTCGTCTCTTCTTATAATAATGAATAAATACGGTATTGAATATACTCGTACCTTGTGGCTAAGGGAACTAGTAGAGCAAATGGTTAAGTGTGAAAGTTAAAGACTAGTTGTGAAAATTATCAAAAGATATTGTCTGTAGTTGAGCTTGATAAACCATGCCACAGTGCTATTCACGATTTCCAGTTGGCTATAAACTATGCAATATTACTGGGAGTATTGTTCAGCAAAAATATTAACCGCTGTTTTATCGAGATGTTGCAGGTAGAGGACGACGAACGGACAAAAGATTAAGCGTCTGTAAGAAAAGGATGGACGAGCGATCTTTTCTAGAGTTAATTGATTTGACAAAGGTAAAGCCAAAATAAATGTCTTTGGCAATTTTGTTTTCGTGCATCGTCATAATCGACGCACTCTCTTCGAGGGTCCCATGGCACTTTAGGAGGTATTGCCTAATGACCGATATATATTGAAGCATAATTATCTCTGCGGATGTGGTGTAAGTATCGCTAGCCATGACTTTTTATGACGAGCGCCTGTTGCAAAAACTGTTTTTTTTTTTTTATCAAGTAATGCCGTATGGGCGGGTGAGTAATGCCGTATGGGCGGGTGAGTAATGCCGTATGGGCGGGTGAGTAATGCCGTATGGGCGGGTGAGTAATGCCGTATGGGCGGGTGAGTAATGCCGTATGGGCGGGTGAGTAATGCCGTATGGGCGGGTGAGTAATGCCGTATGGGCGGGTGAGTAATGCCGTATGGGCGGGTGAATACTGCCGTATGGGCGGGTGAATACGGGTGAATAGAATTTGGAAACATGCTTTTTATTTTTCCTATCCGAAACATCCTTCCTAAAGCGCTGACTGGCCACTATGCGTATCCTTAAACCTGGTCTTGTGTTGGCTAGATCCCAGGATGGGTGATGCCTTGTGGTTGGCTAGATCCCTTGGTGGGTGATGCCTTGTGGTTGGCTAGATCCCTTGGTGGGTAATGCCTTGCAAAATGCTTTTTCTATCCAAAACATCCTTCCTAAAGCGCAGGCTGGCCATCATGCGTATCCTTAAACCTGGTCTTGTTGGCTAGATCCCAGGATGGGTGATGCCTTGTGGATGGCTAGATCCCTTGGTGGGTGACGCCTTAACAGCGCAAGGGACGCGCTGGAGTCAGTATGGCCGTATGGGCGCATATCGCCCTCTATCGGCAATATTTGTAAATTGTTGATGTATGTGTTATCAATTATAGTTATAAACATGTTTGAAATATTTGCAACTAATATTTAAATAATTATTTGTAGTAACAACACTGCTATTTACCATGCTATGATATTTAAGACACTTTTTGAATGTATTTCTAGAAATCTTTGATTTAATTGTTTAAATATTTATATAATTGATCAAATTAAAATCGATTAGAATTAATGTAATTATTTGTAACCATATTTAGTTGTTTTTACACAATAAAGATTGTAATTTATTTCTAGTTAGAGCGCCGTCTGTTGAACAATATATGAGAACAATATTTCCTTTAATTACATTAATATAAATTGTATAAAATTGACTATTTGGAATTATGTTAAATGCATTAGAATATTTATCATTATTATTTAGCTATATTCCGATAGTAAAAGTAAGTTTTATTTGTTTGTTATAAAAAGTAATTGTAGTTACTAAGACTAGACCGTTTCATTGTAAAGCGGAGGTTATAAAAACATTGTAAGATTAGAATAGAGGACAGTTTTACTTCACTCACTTCTCCGGCAAGAACTCCTAATAAATACAGTGATTACATGCTCGGTATTTTACTATCATCGTCCAAATTCCTGGCGCAACGCCGACATATACTACGCTGGTCAAACGTGTTGATAAAGAGTTTCATTTCGTGTTCTTCTCTTTCGTTTCTTTCTCTTGCATCGATGTTATTTGCGCATTATATCCCTTATTCGTCTTTTACACCACCCATGGGCAATGGGGGGTGGTCATTGTGTTTAGAATCCGTCACCACATGGAAATTTCAGATCATCTAGATAGATGGTAATACAGATTAATTGTGAGCAGCTCTTCATTCAGCAATTTCCTTGTTATTTTAAATAAATCATTTTTTTTCTTTTAACTATTATTATAAAGCGTAGCGTGTCTTGCCTAACAATTTTTTGTATTTTCCCTGTTTATAACATATTATGGTATTGATCATGTTCACTGAAGGATCTACTTGCGGTAGCTGCGTGTAGCGGGTCTCTCCCTTCCCTCCATAGTGATTGAGAGGAGTGATGGCTAATCTAGTAATCAACTTGTGATCTGGTGCCGCTGGTGAGATCTGGTCAAACCATAATCATTTGAATTATTTAACGTATGATAGAGTTCGATGGGTATCACACTGGAGCTAGTACTTACAAGACATACTGCTGGCAGGCGACCCACCTTGGCCATTAGTGGCGGAGGCGTTGGCGGCAGTGTACCGGTTTCGCGCCACAGCACGCGAGCCAACGGGGAGCAAGTCTCCACAAGGGGACTGGGCAAAACCCAGGAAGGGGCCCGAAGGGAAGTAATTCGGCAGTGAAAGAGAAGCTCTTGAGTCCCCCGTAGCAGGGCGGGGGACTGTGGAGGCGGTTGCGCCGCATCTCCATCGCTGGCTCACAAGGAAGCACGGCAACCTAACATTTAGGATGGTGCAGGTGCTTACCGGACATGGGGTCTTCGGTAAGTACCTCCACAAAATTGAAAGAGAAGAGGCCCCAGGACGTCATGAATGTGGCGTGCTAATCGACGATGCACGCCAAACACTGGAAGTATGCCCCGCCTGGGGGCCTTAGCGCCACGTCCCGACAAGAGAAATAAGAACAATGGACGTGTCGTTGCCGACCATCATCTCCGAGATGCTCGGCTGCGACAGCTGCTGGTCGTCGATGGCCTCCTTCTGTGAGGCTGTTATGACAAGGAAGGAGGCCGCGGAGCGGGCACGCGAGACGCTTGCGTCCGCTGATTCGCTCTGCCAGCGGCGGCTAGGGAGGAGGAGACGCCGCTACGCGCTGCTCCTCCCACCACCCTGATTGATAGGACTTGGCCAGAACGTGGTGGCCGGTGAGTCCCACACACTCCACAGCGTGAAAAAATAAAATAAAAGTATGTAGGTACTTCAATATTTTTTTTTTTACTAAATATAAAATTAGGTTCAACAACCTTTTTTTTTTATGGGTGGGCTATGGTAACCGCACGCGCGGTCCAGTCCGTCCGGGGCGATAAAAGGACGGCGCGCGGGCCCATAACCCACCCGTATCCACTTCACCTCGTTGTTGGGCCGACCACCGGAGCAGATGTGACTTGTCGTCAGTGGTTGGCCTGACGGAATACCCTTTCGGGTAACCTCACCTCTCGACGTCCTGGGACGTCGGTCGCCGTCGCGCGGTCAGCCTCTCTGCGGGTGACGGACAATTCCCCGGTCCGATCACCCGCGGCCTCGGCTAGGGCGGCATTGGGCGGCGAGGCGCAGATACTCGCGCCTGCGCCGCCCGAGTCGCCGGCGGTGGAACGTGTCGCCGAATAGGAGCTCTACTCGCACACGATCCTCCGCCTCCTTCCGTGAGATTACGGCCTCACAGAAGGCCTCCCATTTCCTGACGCTGACGAGCATCTCCCTGGCGATGGTCGGCAGCGCCAGGTCGGCACCGATAATTGCGACCAGTTCACGGCGATCCCCCTCCCATGCAGCACACTCCTCGAGCGTGTGCTGCACCGTGTCCTCGTCGCAACTGCAGTGGTGGCAGGACGGTGTGCTCTCCCTCCTGACAATCTTGTGCAGTTACTTCCTGAAGCAACCGTGCCCCGTCAGCACTGCACCAGTCGGAAGGAAAGCACCCCGTGCGTCCGCTCCAACCACTCCATCAGCACCGGCCAGAGGGCCTCGACGGTCCTGACACCGTACCGAGGACTCTCCAGCCGGACTGCCCAACGGGCAATGACTCCTCGGCGGGCGTCGACCCGCCAGGCGGTGATCTCTTTGATGGAGACCATGCCGCCGCGGGCGCGCGTCTCTGACACCCGCCGATAAATGTCAGCTAGCATTTCCGCCTCCAGGTCCCACGGGGGAGTTCCGGTCAGGAGGCACGGTGCCTCCGTCGCCACCGTGCGGTAACCCCGTATGGCCCTGATCGCCATGACCCTCTGTGGTCGCCACAGGAGGGCCCTAAGACGGACGGTCAGGGACCCCGCCCACACCGGTGCGCCATATAGGGCCATCGACGCCCATGTATAGCTGTCGGCACGTAGCACTGGGTCCGCCCACATTCGGCATCAGCCGCGAAAGGGCGGACGCCGCGTCGACAAGCCGGGGAATAAGTCGATGGAGATGCTCACGGAACCAAAAATGCCCGTCGAGCACCAGGCCCAAGTACTTCATGTGGGCCTGGATGCTGATGGTGACCGACTTACGGTGATCGAAGCGCCGGCGGGAGACCCGGCGGTACGGAGGCCATGGAACAAAAGGGCCTCCGTCTTTTCCAGGACCACCCTCAACCCCAGCGCTTCGATCCACCTGACAATCTCCTCGATGCCGAGAGTTGCCAGGCGTACCGCCTCCTCTAGTGTCCCACCCTGGGCTGTGACGAGTGTATCGTCGGGGTAGCAAATTACGCCCAGCCCGGGTGGGAGGCTTCCTCTCAACGCCCAGTCGTAGCCGATGTTCCACAGGGTCGGACCCAGAACCGACCCCTGTGGGACACCACACGTAATGGGCGTTCGCACAACGTCCCCTACTCGGTCAACGTAGAGGACGCTGCGCCCCTCCAAGTAGTCTGCCACCAGCCGCCTGAGGTACACGGGCACCCCGTGACACCTCAGCCCCTCCCTGATGCAGCTGAATGGCAGACTGTTGAAGGCGTTGGCGATGTCCAGGGACACCGCCAACAGGACTCCGCTACCACGGCCCTCAGGAGGTTCAACAACCTAGTTTTATATTTAGTAAAAAAAAGTTTGAAATAATAGACAAGCCCGCTGAGTTTCTTGCCGGATCTTCTTAGTAAGGGTTGCGTTCGTAGTTTGTTGGATACTTTGATTTAATTGTCCTGAATTTGACAATATGTAAGTGCTCTCTCGAGATTTATGCATAATAAATGATTTGAACTTGAACTATACCACACTGGTCATACGGGTTTTATTTTGAAACTGGTCAAACGGGTTTTATTTTGAAACTGGTCAAACGGCTTTTCTCAGTGTGGCCGCGTTCCGATCCCGTGGTAGTATATTAGTTTTATTAGGTTTAAATTAAAAAATTATAATAATAATTGTTACAAATTTAATAATTAATAATTACTAACCATAAACAATATAATTTTTTTTCATATAGAATTTTTTTCTTCTTACACTGGCAATAAATTTGTAATAAGATGTGGGTCAATATTTAATAAATTTATTAACTAATTTTCTGTATCGGGTAAATAATTATAAATGTCTGTAATAACGATGACTTGTTGGACGTGAGACACCTTAGTCCGCCCGTGACCATAAACGCTGCAAAATGTTCGAAACGTCGGGCAATCATAAATCAAATATAATTCGTAAAAGTAGTTTTATTTACAATGTGTAGTGCTCGCGTAAACATCAGATATCATTGGGTTTTATTTTGAATTTACTTTCTCTTACATTGATGTTATCTTACACGACACTCACGGGCAAGAAAGAGGGTGATGAATTGTATTGTCACTCCGTCTTCACACGGACTATTAAAACAAAGGAGAGTCAAACTTGAAACAAATATTTGTGTATCGCACAAAATCACACAAACAGTGCGAGTATCAAACGAGCAGACCCGTGCTATGACATAGCACATCATCATCATCATTCAGCCCTCTGTCTGCCGCTGCTGGACGTAGACGTCGCTCATGTTTCGCCACAAAGCGCAGTCTTGTGCCACCTGCATCCAATTAGCCCGTAGGATAATGCTGAGATGTTTTACATTTCCCAGAGCTCGCTATCGAGATGAGCCTATGAAAAGGCGGAACTGCCGTGACTGGGGGCCATTACTTTTTCTACATCCATATTTTTATGGGAAAATAATGTCATAGTTTGGCGATCGCAGTAAAAAATTCCCAGAAGATAGTTACTGCCCAGTCTCCTAGTGAGCCCTTAGCCGATTCTTACGACTCTCACGGGCCAGCAAGGGTTGGCAATTATATTCCTATTCCGTCCCCACACGGGTAAGTTCATCAAACAATGGTTACGTTATAATGTACAATGTATATATAGTCAGTGTGTTGACGTCACGCGGCTCCTCTCTTATAAGCGAGTGGTTGTCCTCGCTCACGCCGCAGTAGTACTCCCCGCACTGTCTACTGGTTGTGTGTTATTAAGTGTACAATATAGACATGATCAAATATATTTTGTTATCGGCACTGTTGTTGGGTGTTGACTGCACTTCAGGTGAGCTTATTGTAATTTAATAAAAGCTTATGTTAATTTTCACTTCTCACAAGCACTGATCAAAAGTTACATAGATGAAGTGTGTTACATATCGATTAAAATTATTTAAACTAGTGTTGGATATCAAAGGAATATTGTTTAATAACGTGACATCCCCCTTCAGGAACGTCGGTCATCGTCGCGCGGAATATTACATTGCTAACGCGTCCAAATACTTAATGCATATAATAAATATTATTCAACTAATACCTTTTGATACAATCATTTAAATGGGACAGTCCCGTTTTCAAGTTGTCTATCCCGTTGTCCCCAACTGCTCCAAAGTATCCGTTTTACAGAGCCTAATTTATTATTTATTATACTGACAGGGACGTCTTTTTTCAGTCCATATTTATAATAGGTAACTACTGCTGACTCCTTATGTGTTTTTGATTTATAGTTTTTTTTTAATTTCACGAGTTTACTTATTTTTGTAAGTGTCTCATTTTGATCAATCAATCGTTCAAGCGTCCCGTTTTGACTTAAAAGAATACGGTCATTTTATTCTTAGTCCGCCGTGATCGTGAACGCTGTAAAGTGTTCGAAACGACGGGCAATGAAAAATCAAATACAAATGCGATAAAATACGTAAAAATAGTTTTAATTTAAATATTCGCGTAAACAGATTACCTATATGTGGTGTCTATCACAACAAGGTCGGTCACTGCTGTTGAGTTTACGATTTAATTTTAATAAAACCTTCGAAATTATTCAATGATTATTATTGTCACCTACATATTTAAGTACTCGCGCGTCCTTTAAATTAATTTATTAATAATTTGCAAATTTTAACATGTACCATAAATATTCCACTAATCACATTAATATATACATTAATAATAAAAAAAGAGCGCGTGTACAAGTACGCACGGCAGAAGTGAAACTTCTTTATCCTCTATCTCATTCTCTCGCCGGCTGAATCCTATAAATTTACGTGTTTATGTCTCTATGGACTCGCTTTTTCGTTTCATCGAGACTAAAGAAGAGATTCACAACGATTCTAAAGAAGTTTCACTTCAAAAAGTAAGTTAAATTATCTTTATAGATAAAAGAATCTTCGTTACGGTGACTTGAACACTCCTCATGCCCGTGGGTGTATTTAAAGACGACTAAGGGAATAATATGCATACAACGTCCATGCAAGAGAAGGCAATCTCACAATAAAACCCTACACCAACCCGTCTAACCAGCGTGATGTAGAAGGACAATTTTCTTCCCATTGAGAAGGAGGCTCGAGCTAGGGATGGCGTTCTGAGATCGATTAATCGAAGAATCGATTTTTCAGGCCCAAAAGATCGATTTTAAATCGACATGTTGTACTGATTCGATTAAGTGAATCGATCTTTCTTCCTTGAAAATCGACATTCGATTTTTTTCTGTCCATTCGATACTAAGATATGAGACACTTTCAGATGTCCTATAAAAAAAACCTCATCACAATCCTACTAGGAGAAAGGTACCCCATACTTTAAAAGCGATTCTTCGACACTACAGTAAGACATTACTCTCTCCAGATTTCCTAAAAAAAAAAGAGGTCATCACAATGCCGCCAGAAAAAATACTTCGTATAGAATTGGAAGAAAACTCAAAAAAAAAAGATCGATTAATCGGGGATCGATCCTTCAAACCTCGATTTTATTGTGAATCGATTCTTTGGACGACGATTCAAATCGATTCAAGAATCGATCTTTTTCAGAAAGATCGCCCATCCCTAGCTGGAGCCCAACAGTGGGACGTATATGAGCTGAAATGATGATGATACTATTATCATGTTGAGCAAAAGTAATTGTAATAAATGACAGGATGTTGTCTGGCGCACACAATAATATTCCTTTGTTTTAAAAAGTTTTCTACTGTATTCAAAAGTTGTCTCCGTGTCGTGATTAATTCCTCGCGACGGCGATCGGCGTTGCGGTAGGAGACATCGACGGGAGCGGGTATTCCGTCGGGTCGACCACTGAAGTTAAGGAACTCTGCAGCGGTGGTCGGCCTAAAGACGAAGGCGACGTGCTATACGGGTGGGTCACGGGTGTGCGTGCTTACGCCCCTCTGTCGCCCCGTGAGGAGTGCGCCTATAGTAACCCATCCTAAAAAAAATGTGATTAATTAAGATTTGTTGCCGCAAAGTGAGTTTTCTAAAAAGGTTGATACATATTTAAAATGAACATTTACATCTGTAGTCTGCTAAAAGTTATATACAACTAAGTCCGCAAATCGCGTGACCACTGCGCCATTGTCTTCGTGGTAAGTTCTGTGTCCAACAAAAAATAGAGAAACTAATTTATAAATAAATACATGATGACGATTATTAATTAATACTATTCAGAGTAGTCAAACATCATCATATTCATCTCAACTTGTATATATTCTGCTGTTGGACTCGAGCCTCCTCCAAAATAGAAGGGAAATTGAAATATTATATCAAGTTTGCTATAGAGTTCTATTTAGAGTTTACATTCTCTTGCACAGATGTTAAATGCGTGTCGTATCCCTTGTCTCGTACGACATGCACGACATCCGCGTGCAACATTTGATCATTTATATGATTACTCGGTTACAGATCGCATAGAGATCTTTGTTGTGCGACAATATAACTCGCGCCAGTCACTACAATACGGTTCGTTAATATTTTAACCAATACGCTATCTGAATAAAAAGTCGAATATATGTGAGTTATATGTAAAAAAAACATAAAAACCGGCTAAGTGCGAGTCGACTCGCGCACGAAGGGTTCCGTACCATTATCTATAAAAAAAAACCTCTTTTATCTCCAATATGGAAGTCCCCTTAATTATTTATTTTAATTAATTATATTTAAAGAGAACATAAAACTAAATATTCTGTGAATAGTTAAAGCGTCTACCTGTCACCGTTATTAGTATCGAGTAAGAAATGGTAAAAAAATCAAGTTTGTTGTATAAGAGTCCCCCTTAAATGTTTAATTTATTTTATTTTTAGTATTTGTTGTTATAGCGGCAATAGAAATACATCATCTGTGAAAATTTCAACTGTCTAGCTATCACCGTTCTTGAGATACATCCTGGTGACAGACGGACGGACGGACAGCGAAGTCTCAGTAATAGGGTCACGTTTTTACCCTTTGGCTGCGGAACCCTAAAAATCCGTATGGTAACGCAGTAAGAGTGCTATGTACCACCCCTATCTTGCACATGGATGTCGTAAAAGACAACTAAGGGATCTAACACGCGTATGATACCTATACAAGAGAAGGAAAAATCAAAACAAAACCCTATACCAACCTGTTTGACGAGTGTGGTATGAATTAATTTCACTCCTTTTAGCAGGAGATCCGAGCCCAGTAGTGGGACAAGTACAGTGATGTAAAACACAAAAGTTTATAATACACCGCGGATGTAACGGCATATTGCAGCATCATGTCGTCTCTAGAGAACATACAAACAAATAGACTTATATATATATATATATATATATATATATATATATATGTATATCTGTTGCAGTATCCTTCATCACACCATGCAAGGCGGGAGACACATCTTGCATCAAGTCTTCAGCGCAGGCAGCGGTGCCTGTATTCGCGCTGGGTATCCCGGAGCTCGGTGTGAAATCTCTCGACCCTATGCACTTGGATCGCGTCGTGAGCAAACAAGCTGGTTTGTCCTTGACCTTCGAGGACAGCACTGTGACGGGGATGAAAGGATGTACCATTGAAGCTATTAAGTAAGTTTTCTATAAAGTACTTATATTATAAATGCCAAAGTGTGTTTGTTTGTTACGCCATCACGCTTAAACCACCGAACCGATTTCAAAAATTCTTTCACCTATGGAAAGCTAATATTAGGGAGTAACATAGTCTATATTTTATGCCAGTATTCCCTCGGGAATGTAAGCTACGCGTGTAAGGCGACTGAAACCGAAGCGAAGCGACGGCGGGTTGCTAATAAATTAATAAATACATTATAAATAAAACTATTTTATGGCTTTTATCGCGTTTATATTTGATTTTTGATTGCCCCATGTTTGGGACACTTCACAGCGTCCAAGGTCACGGGCGAACTAAAATGTCTTGCGTCCAACAAGACATCGTTATGACATACACTATTAGGAATCAAATACACACACGCGATACAATCTATAAAAATAACTTTATTTAAAATGTGTAATACTCGTGTAAACATATGAATTTGTTATTTAATAAATGATTTTTTAACTCGCGTAGACCTGTCTGTATATACACATATACATATATATATTAAGGTGGGCCAAAAAAACTTTTAATTTTTTTTTCTTAGCTACTACGAAAATATCGTCCAAGATGACGAAAAAATCCTGGTAAAGTTTCAGCCCTTAATATTAATATTAAGAAGTCGCTTATTGTGATTTTTGATTTCCCATTTAAATAACATAGGAATTATTTTTTTTATTGTTTGGATTTTTGATGCACTCGAACGAATTAATATCTCGTAAAAATCAATATATATTCTTGCAGGAAATTTAACGATCTACAAAAAAGGTCTGAAATGATTTTTTGCTAAATTGACTCGTTTAAAAGTTATTCGAGGTTAAAGTCCAACCTCAAATAGTTGCGGATAACTTTTACAATTTCTTATACTCTATCACAAAATAATGACTCGAAAACATGAAATATCTTAGTTTTCGTAAATCTTATCGAGTTTTTTTTTTATTACATGTAAATAATGCCATAGAAGTGGCGCTATGATCGACAACTTGAGTGATTTTAGCGATAAAATACAAAAAAGTAATAAGTTGACTTAAAATAACGAATTAACATTTATTTGAGATAATCAAATTTATAATCTTTACAGTACTGCCAACTACGTTATTACAAAATGTCGTTTTAACGCTTTTTATTTGAATCGTGCTGAATCACATGAAATTTTCTCTACGAAATTATCAAAAAAAACTCGATAAGATTTACGAAAACTAAGATATTTCATGTTTTTGAGTCATTATTTTGTGATAGAGTATAAGAAATTGTAAAAGTTATCCGCAACTATTTGAGGTTGGACTTTAACCTCGAATAACTTTTAAACGAGTCAATTTAGCAAAAAATCATTTCAGACCTTTTTTGTAGATCGTTAAATTTCCTACAAGAATATGTATTGATTTTTAGGAGACATTAATTCGTTCGAGTGCAACAAAAATCCAAACAATAAAAAAAAAAATTCCTATGTTATTTAAATGGGAAATCAAAAATCACAATGAGCGACCTCTTAATATTAATGGCTAAAACTTTACCAGGATTTTTTTTTCATCTTGGATGATATTTTCGTAGTAGCTAAGAAAAAAAAATTAAAAGTTTTTTTGGCCCACCTTATATATATATTAACAATATGTAATACGTGCATTCCAATATATTAGTAAACAAATACAATGATTGCGTAACATATCGTACCCGTTAGTGCTGACACGATAATTGTTAACATCAATAACATCGACTTATTTAATATAGTTAAATACCAATCACGTTTGTATAATATCCTACAATATCCGCCTACTATTTCATCATCGCAGCACACATAAGCCCACTGTTGAGCGCAAGCTTACGCCATGGGTTCCCAAAGAGGTAGGCAGAGACTACGCATTGTCACAAGCCGCGATCGTGACATACTTCCATCGCTTCACTCACTCACATCAAAGTCTTCATACATTCTCTACTATTACGCGTACTCTTAACATGACCTTTCAAATTCAAATCATTTATTATGCATAGACCCCGAGAGGGCACTTACATATTGTCAATTTTACAAAATAAAATTAAATTATCCAATAAAAATAAACTACCACCGGATCGGAACGCGACCGCTACTGAGAAGATCCGGCAAGAAACTCAGCGGGCTTGTCTGTTATTTTAATTTTTTTTTTCCTCTTACTAGATATAAATTTGTGTACATGTTTTGTAAGACCTAGCTCCAGTGTGATGCCCTTCGAACTGCAAGATACTTAATATAATTCAAACGATTATGGCTGAACCAGATCCCACAAGCGGCACCCGATCACGAGTTAACTACTAGAGCAGCCCTCACTCCCCTCAACCACTATGGAGGGAAGGGAGAGACCCGCTCCACGCAGCTACCGCAAGTAGATCCTTCAGTGAGCATCACCAAGACCATATGTTACATACGACGAAAATGCAAAATTTCGTTAGGCAAATCACGCTACGCTTTACAAT
This sequence comes from Lymantria dispar, assembly GCA_032191425.1. Taxonomy (NCBI): domain Eukaryota; kingdom Metazoa; phylum Arthropoda; class Insecta; order Lepidoptera; family Erebidae; genus Lymantria; species Lymantria dispar. The sequence goes on from CM063453.1 coordinate 34,109,319, forward strand.
ATTAGAGTTATTAAAAAAGAGTTTATTTAAAATAACAAGGAAATGGCATAATGAGGAGCTGCTCACAACCAATCTGTATTATCATCTACATAATCCGAGATTTTATAATAAGCTTTCTTACAAAGTCTATTCTTGATAGCTTTTTAAACTTTTTTGTTGGTAGGTCTCGGATATCTTTAGGTAATCTATTGTAGAAACGAACTTTCACAGAACATCTCCAATTTGATACAGAAACGTATAGCGTGGTCTTCCTCTTACAACCGTCCCCACACACACTTTGTAAACTTGCTTTATTAGTTTCTCTTCGCTCATTCTTTCTACATGTCCGAACCACTTCAACATACCTGTTTTAATGTTTGTCACTAGTTGTTCGTTCACTCCACAGCGCTACACTATTATTAATTTTATCTTTCAGCCTTACACACATACCACGTAGAGCTCTCATCTCTACAGCATTTATTCTACTTTCATATTTTCCCTGCCATATCCAACTTTCACTAAAATGAATGAGGGTGAGCATTACACTCGCCTATGTACTGATAGAAGACCTGTTCTTTAGATAAAAAAAAGAGTCTGTACAAAGTACGCATATCAGGAGTGAAACTCCTTTATCGTTTATCCTCTATCTCATTCTCTCGCCGATTGAATCCTATACATTTACATGTTTGTATCTCTATAGACTCGCTTTTACGTTTCATCGAGTTCAAAACCACAATGATTCTAAAAAGGTTTCAATTCAAACAAATAGAACCCTGCCAACGCGTCCGACGAGCTTGTACCAAGCTCTAGGTCAATATATCTGTTATTACCAAACAGGGGGACATATGACCTGCGGTGACACTTATCATGACTACACACTATCTTGTTCGCGAGTGTCGTAAGAGACGACAAGTGGAATAAATATACACTTATACAGATATATAAAAAGTAGTAAAAACTCTAAACTCAACACGTCTGACCAATCAATTTATCTCCCATTTGAATGGTGGCTCGAGACCCGACCCTGAAAGTGAAGTATATATGAATTGGGGAGTGATGGCTGCTCTAGTGGTTAACTCGTGATCGGGTGCTGCTTGTGGGATCTGGTCCAGCGATTATATTTGCGAATTGTATTATGACGTGGTTCGAAGAATGATACTGAAGTTATTAATGGGCTTGTATGTCGTGTGTATTTTTTTTTAAAGAAATTACTATTTAAATAATAAAGAAGACAAACCCACTGAGTTTCTTGCCGGATCTTCTCAGTGCGGTCGCGTTCTGATCCGGTGGTAATTTAAGGTAAAATGTAAATAATTAGAATACGTAAGTGCACCCGCCGGGTTTGTCCCTAATAAATGATTTGAATTTGAAAATAAAGAAATGTAGATCACAGGGAGTCACAGCAGTTGATCACGTAAATTTGATAAATTAGTTTAATATTAAAATTGTTTTCATATCAAAACTCATTTTCAAAGTATTTAATCAAAGTAAATATATTTTGTATAGTTTGTGTGTTGAGTTAAGTGCCAAATATTAGTGTGACATCTAACTACGTTAACATATTGACGTGCGTGAGATCACTTACGAGTTCAATGCCTGGCTCGGACAAATATTTTTTCATTTCTCCTTCCAGGAATTCTCATAGTATCAACAGCACCTCCGAACAGTAATAGTGCCTATTTATCTTCATATTTCTTTCTCTCACGGCTTCCAGATTTTGTTGTTCCAGATTTCCATCCATCATGTCATCCTCACAGTCCACAAAAGTCCCATTGTTAGGCTTGGTCTTCTACGGCAATGGGAGGGACCTGGGAGGTTACAGCGCGCGGTTCAAACGTGTTGTTATAAGGTTTTATGTCGAGTTTTCCTTCTTTTTCATTGTTTTTAACTGCACATTATATCCCATAGTCATCTTTTACAACACCCACGGGCAAAAGAGTGGCTGGTGAATTATGTTCTTACTTCGTCAACACATAGACGGGTTTTAAGCTTATTAATGTAAATTTATTACGAAAATACTCTAATATTGTGCAAATATTTAGACCACTATGACAATATTTTTGTTATTTGAGCCGGCATCCCAATCTTATAACTATTGCAACAGCAAATTTGTGCTGCTGAGTCAACAAAGTGGTTTCTCTCTAAAAATAGCAAAATTAAATATTGTTTATGATCTTTACCCGATTATCGCAAAAGGTATACGAATACAATGTAGCATACCTTACCTTACATCACATAAAGTATTCAATAAAATGAAAAAACTTTATAAAGTAATACCTCGTCGAGTATCAAATGAAATACTAATTATCATATTAATTTGCACGTTGATTTTCATTCCATGTTATTAACTAATAATTAATTTAATGAAGCAATATTAAAATACTTTATTATTACTATTAATTATATTTATCTGATATATTTCACAATATAATTTGTTGCAATATATATTTGTTATTTATAACATTCCATACGTTAATGTGACGAGGACGTTTTTATACTAATTACATTACTTTATTATTTACTTCATTCATTTTAGCTTACGTGTGTCCTACAGTTGGGCTCGAGCCTCCTGCATAATGGGAGGAAAATTGACCAACTACAGCACGCTGGTCAGACGCTGCAGTCTTACAACCCGTCTGACCATCCTGGTGTATAAGACAATGGGCCTTCTATTGTGTAGCAGGCTCAAGCCCATATGATGATGACGATGACATAGACAAAATTGTTTGAATATATGTATTAAATAGGTTTCAATGTAGGTACGATAAAGGAGGTGCTCGTTCGCTGTGTACCGATTTGCGCGTTACAACTCCACGTCAAACTGTATCACATTTTTTTTAAAGTTATTTACTTATATAACAAACCATGCTAATAGTACAAAAATTAAAATAGTTTTATAAAAAGTACTTCCTTACCTTATTATATCGAATTAAATATGATTTTTATAATGGTTAGCTTAAGTATATTGTTTAAATTTGATCCTAGATTGAGATTTCACTATCCACCTTACTAGTCATCACTGTGTTACAGCGAGATAGGCCTCCTCGGCATTATATAATACATATACATATTTACCAATACAAATAGTCTTAATAGAGATCAATATAGTCCCTTAAAATGTTACATGAGCTTTACATTTTTTAGAGATCGCAATTTTATTTTTGGGACATGTGTGGGGGTCAATAGAAGCTTAACCCCAAGCTCGTGAGGTTGCCGCCCTTGTCCCCGGCCGCCATCTTGAAAAAATGGGTGCAAAAATTTTCGTGATATCTCGGCAACTATGCGTCCTACAAATAATTCGTAAAAATATAATTTGTAGCAAATCGCTTTGTCTATATAAATCTTCATATAACTTTTTGCCCTAAATTTAAAATTAAAGTTATAAGCAAAAAAGTGAGAAAATTGTGGAGGAGGCTCGTTCCTTCTCCTTTTATCATTGGGAGAGGCCAAAACCCAAAAGTGTGACTTAAGTGGGCTGAGATAATGATGATGATTTTAACTAAGAGAGGGCAGTTAGTTCATATATTAACTAGCAACCCGCCCTCGCTTCGCTTCGGTTTCAGTCGCTTTACCCGCGGCGTAGTTCCCGTTCCTGTGGGAATACCGGGATAAAATATAGCCTATGTTACTCCCTGATATTATAGCTTTCCATTGGTGAAAGAATTTTTGAAATCGGTTCGGTGGTGTAAGCGTGAAAGCGTTACAAACAAATAAACAAACATCCTTACTTTCGCATTTATAATATTAATATGGATTGTTCAGTCGTCGTAAACGACTCGACCAGAGTGTGTTACAGGTGACAGGTGAATCTTCTGATCAAATATTGGTCGATGTGTTTAAAGGTCAAGGTCTGTAACCAATGCGTGTTACTAGCGAGTGACTTGTGACACAAACTTGATTGTTAAACGTGCCACTCATAGGCGAGCTCACACGCCGCTCAACGTTACGTGACGTGTACCTACTCGCTAGTCGCTACACTCGCCGCTTCACGCGTTATGTTGTTGACTAACAACCCGCTCTCGCATTGATTACAAACAGTTTGCTACCGTGTATTAAATTTGCGATATCACAAGTTCGGGTCCCAAACCGGAGAAAATTTTATAGGAGTTTCTTGAAAGGAAATTTACCCTAAGACATATGTACCTTATACAGACAAATATCTGGTAATAAAACATTATAAATATAGAATAATTTTCTTCTTGTACTGGCAATAAATTTGTACCAAGATGAGAGTCAAAATTAACCAACTAATATCTGTAGCGGGTAGATAATTATAAATATCTGTAATAACGATGACTTGTTGGACGTGAGACATCTTAGTCCGCCCGTGATTGTAAAATGTTCGAAACTTTTAATCACAAAACGATTAATCACAATTCAAATACAAACACGATAATATACCTAAATTAGTTTTATTTACAATGGTTAATACTCACGTAAACTCGCGTTAATAATCATTAAGTATAATATTATTTAAATCAATCTAGCCGTTTGGAAGATTACCCGGAAGAAACAGACAGACAAATAATTTTAAATCAGTTTTTAGTCACAGGTATCGTGCAAGCTGAGTGTGCTAACATGAAAATAACCTATTATATGATATTACTAGCAACCTGCCCTCGCTTCGCTTCGGTTTTAATCGTTTTACCCGCGTAGTTCCCGTTCCCGTGGGAATACCGAGATAAAATATAGCCTAGTTTACGCCCTGATATTATAGCTTTCCATTGGTGAAAGAATTTTTTAAATCGGTGCAGCCGTTTTGAAGATTACCCGGAACAAACAGACAGACGGACAAAAATTTTTTAATCTGTATTTTAGGCATAGGTGTCGTGCAAATAACCGTGTGAGCATGAAAAAAGCCTATTATTTTGACATTACAAACAGACACTCCAATTTTATTTATTGATATAGATAAATGTAATGTAGGGTATATGTAAAATGATTATGTCAGCTACTTTGTGTTTGTGACGTCAGTCGTATTATAACAAGTGTACCGCTACGACGTTGTTTCATTGCATGTCCGCACCATACAGTTCAATAAACAGACAATTCAATTTTATTTATCCGTATAGATAATATTATCGTCTTCAAACAAACAAACTCTTGAATTTTACAATAATATTTTAACAACACAGGTGGCATGGTGATTGAGATTGCGACCTACAGCGCCAGGGTTCGATTCTGAGTCTGGATGTAATTTGTGTCCGTTAATTATATATTTGTAATCATCATCATAGCACCCCTCTGTAGGGCTCGAGCCTCCTCCACAACGGGCGGGAATTCGACCTACTATACCATGCTGGTCAGACATGTTGGTATAGGGTTTCATTTCGAGTTTACATTCTCTTGCACAGAGGTTATGTGTGCTTTAGTCGTCTTTTGCGACACCCACGTGCGAGCAAGGGGTTGGCGAATTGTATTGTTACTCCGTCACCACACGACAAGTCTATTACTTACAAGTTGATAATTATTTATTCGATTATACGTACTACCATAAGGCACACGAATTTGTTTAAATATATATGTTGATACACTAAGATGTATGTATGTATGTATATCAGGGATATGTCAGCTCCCAACATAAATATTTATCATGTGATCAATATACGTTCGTTATTTATGTTTCCAGACACGACTTGAGTAAGGGCAAGCAAGTGTTGACTGTGAAGTGTTCAGTGGACATGACGGGCAACTACAACATATCCGGACAACTACTCATATTCCCAATAAGGGGACAAGGGAAATACAACATCAATATAAGTAAGTATTAACACATCTACGTACACTACATTGTAGTATACTACACAATACTACGCTACATCACACTACACTATACTACATTGTAGTATACTACACAATACTACGCTACATCACACTACACTACACTACATTGTAGTACACTACACAATACTACGCTACATCACACTACACTATACTACATTGTAGTACACTACACAATACTACGCTACATCACACTACACTACACTACATTGTAGTATACTACACAATACTACGCTACATCACACTACACTACACTACATTGTAGTATACTACACAATACTACGCTACATCACACTACACTACACTACATTGTAGTATACTACACAATACTACGCTACATCACACTACGCTACATCACATTACACTATACTACATTGTAGTATACGACACAATACTACGCTACATCACACTACACTACACTACATTGTAGTACACTACACAATACTACGCTACATCACACTACACTACACTACATTGTAGTACACTACACAATACTACGCTACATCACACTACACTATACTACATTGTAGTACACTACACAATACTACGCTACATCACACTACACTATACTACATTGTAGTACACTACACAGTACTACGCTACACACACTACACTATACTACATTGTAGTACACTACACAATACTACGCTACATCACACTACACTATACTACATTGTAGTACACTACACAATACTACGCTACATCACACTACACTATACTACATTGTAGTACACTACACAATACTACGCTACATCACACTACACTATACTACATTGTAGTACACTACACAATACTACGCTACATCACGCTACATCACACTACACTATACTACATTGTAGTACACTACACAATACTACGCTACATCACACTACACTATACTACATTGTAGTACACCACACAGTACTACGCTACATCACACTACACTATACTACATTGTAGTACACTACACAGTACTACGCTACATCACACTACACTATACTACATTGTAGTACACTACACAGTACTACGCTACATCACACTACACTATACTACATTGTAGTACACTACACAATACTACGCTACATCACACTACACTATACTACATTGTAGTACACTACACAATACTACGCTACATCACACTACACTATACTACATTGTAGTACACTACACAATACTACGCTACATCACACTACACTATACTACATTGTAGTACACTACACAGTACTACGCTACATCACACTACACTATACTACATTGTAGTACACTACACAGTACTACGCTACATCACACTACACTATACTACATTGTAGTACACTACACAATACTACGCTACATCACACTACACTATACTACATTGTAGTACACCACACAGTACTACGCTACATCACACTACACTATACTACATTGTAGTACACTACACAGTACTACGCTACATCACACTACACTATACTACATTGTAGTACACTACACAGTACTACGCTACATCACACTACACTATACTACTTTGTAGTACACTACACAGTACTACGCTACATCACACTACACTATACTACATTGTAGTACACTACACAATACTACGCTACATCACACTACACTATACTACATTGTAGTACACTACACAATACTACGCTACATCACACTACACTATACTACATTGTAGTACACTACACAATACTACGCTACATCACACTACACTATACTACATTGTAGTACACTACATAATACTACGCTACATCACACTACACTATACTACATTGTAGTACACTACACAATACTACGCTACATCACACTACACTATACTACATTGTAGTACACTACACAATACTACGCTACATCACACTACACTATACTACATTGTAGTACACTACACAATACTACGCTACATCACACTACACTATACTACATTGTAGTACACTACACAATACTACGCTACATCACGCTACACTATACTACATTGTAGTACACTACATAATACTACGCTACATCACACTACACTACATTGTAGTACACTACACAATACTACGCTACATCACACTACACTATACTACATTGTAGTACACTACACAATACTACGCTACATCACACTACACTATACTACATTGTAGTATACTACACAATACTACGCTACATCACACTACAATATACTACATTGTAGTATACTACACAATACTACGCTACATCACACTACACTATACTACATTGTAGTACACTACACAATACTACGCTACATCACACTACACTATACTACATTGTAGTACACTACACAATACTACGCTACATCACACTACACTATACTACATTGTAGTACACTACACAGTACTACGCTACATCACACTACACTATACTACATTGTAGTACACTACACAGTACTACGCTACATCACACTACACTATACTACTTTGTAGTACACTACACAGTACTACGCTACATCACACTACACTATACTACATTGTAGTACACTACACAATACTACGCTACATCACACTACACTATACTACATTGTAGTACACTACACAATACTACGCTACATCACACTACACTATACTACATTGTAGTACACTACACAATACTACGCTACATCACACTACACTATACTACATTGTAGTACACTACACAATACTACGCTACATCACACTACACTATACTACATTGTAGTACACTACATAATACTACGCTACATCACACTACACTACATTGTAGTACACTACACAATACTACGCTACATCACACTACACTATACTACATTGCTTCACGTCAACGGATCATAATGTGAATACTACACTTAGGAGTTCATCCTCATTTCCCTCATCACTATTAGGTCTAGTTACTATACTTGTGAACTGTGCTCACTGATGAGTTATGAACTGTATATTCCTATTTCCGTGAGAACGTGAGACGTATTGTGTATTGAAATCACCAACACTCTCTGATCTGAACAAACCACTTCGACTAACATTAGCACTTAGTACTATTGTACAGTTTTAGTATAACGAATACTAGTACAATAACTATAATTGATTTGTTTGAGAGAATGAAATCTGTAAAATATATACACGACATATGTTTCAAACAATTTATAATGTTCATAATGGCAGATGAAGGTTGTCCTTCTAGGCCGGATCCACCGTACATTTTTTTATTTCATTACTAACAAGCTAATTTTTCGTGAGTAGCTTTATCTTGATGAGACGCCCAACAATATCTATACGAAAACTCTCAATTGTGGTAGGTTTCGGAGGTAGGAGGGATAGAATATGTCCATTTGGTGGTTCTAAAAAAATTATTATTAACGGCGTGATTTTTGGTATATCTCAAGATAATTATATAAATTATCTAAAAAAATATTTGTCCTACAAATACTGTGGTTACATTACAGAGTCCCCTGTTCCCAATATGATCGATAACGCGGTCATCAAACGTAATTACTAACAAGCTGATTTTCTTTTCTTACTTATTTACTATTTATATAAATTAACAGTCATATTGTCGTACAATTCGCGCGGCACGTTATCCCGGTCCTGCGCTCAGAAACTGTTAATACCACAATACCATTTGTCTCATTAATAACTGTAGGACAAAAATGAAGATTTTTTTTTTATGTAAATATACACATTTTAGTACCTGTTTATTAAAAACTAAAGTTATTTAAATTTTAAAAAAGATGTTTTCAATGTATTTTATGTTAGAAATAGGAAATCAAAAAAATTACAATTCTTATCGGACTAGTGAAACCTACCTGTTTTTTTGTAGGACATTGTTTCATTCGGGTAGAGGACACACTAGCCTACTATGTAATATCTTTGACAAATATTTTTTTATATAATTATCTTGAGATATACCAAAAATCACGCCGTTAGTAATAATTTTTTTAGAACCACCAAGTGGACATATTCTGTCCCTCCTACCTCCGAAACCTACCACAATTGAAAGTTTTCGCACATATATTGTTGGGCGTCTCATCAAGAAAAAGCTACTCACGAAAAATTAGCTTGTTAGTAATCAAATAAAAAAATGTACCGTGGATCCCGTACTATTCACCCACAAAACGTCCTTAAACTTAATAATTAAATATAAACGCTATAAAATCCGTGAAAATAATTTTATTTGTAATGTATAATACTCGCGTAGATAAAATAAAAGCGTGTTTGTATAAATATTACATAAAACCGCCTCACCTCACCTTAGGTCGACTGGTAGAGAATGCCTAAGACATTAAGTTCGCCTTGTACCTTATTTAGCGTCAGCGCGTCCGGCTTGCATTCGATTCAATATAGAGGCATTTCACATGAAGCGATCAGCATATTAAATATTATTTTTTTTAATAATATTAGCAAAAAAAGCTTTCGAAAAATACCTTGTTCAAATTCGTCAAATCTTTAACGTCTAAGAAACTAAGCTTCATAACAGAAAATAACTATGTATGTCTACTCAGGTCTTATAGTTAGTATTTTTAATACAAATATGAGCAAGATCTAAAATATGACATTTGATTGCTGCCCGCTTCACTTGAAATGATCTTATAAATGAATCAATACAATTGTGTATTACAAAATGAATCATTAATACATTGTGATATAATTAGTAACGTAATTAACGTTCTACCATTGTTTGCAATTAATTATATGTAGAGATGTCTTATAGTTAAGATAACATTAACAAATCAAGACATACGAAAGCTATCTAACTTGAAGGCGGCATTTTATTGAAACTGTTATAATATAATATGTTTTACTGTTATTACATAAAATTCATTATATGATGTATTCGCTAGAAGTGTAAACATCAAGCAGGTATTCGGTCATGAGCGTGGCATCAAACGTGGAGCGGAGAGGGTACCGCGACCGGGGTATTCCGTCGGGCCGCCCACTGAAGACAAGTTACTCTGCACCGGTGGTCGGCCCAACGATGAAGGCGACGTGCCACGGGTGGGGCCGCGTGCCGCCCCTCCGTCGCCCCGGACGGAGTTGGGCGGTGAGGGCGCTGACCATGGCCCACCCCTAAAAAAAAGATATATTCGGTCATGAAATTAAAAATTACTTTCTATAATTGAAACTTAACTAAATTGATTTATCGTCCCCAAAACCTCTACTTCGTGGCAATCGTTGCAGTGGTTGCCAAGATACTTAATATATAGAAATATTTTCAAATATAAGTAAGGAAGGGAGATGCACCGCTTGCCCGCGGTTAATCAATATACCGCACAACACAATAGAAGGAATACGGTTCGGCTTCAACTGCACGTTTGACGATGGATGCCTCGTTTAGAGACGAAACACGTGTCGAATAAATATTCCAAGTTCTGCGAAAAATTGCAAGTTGATGTTCTGGAAGGTGCCCATCACGTGAGAGTAAGATTTCCTTATTTCCTAGTCCACTTTGATTCTATCCCGTATTCCTTCTATTGTAGTGTGCGGTATATTGATCAATTGTGGGAAAGTGATGGGTTTCCCTTCCTTCCTTACATTTTAAAATAAAAATGGATTGGCGCAATTTATAGCCTAATTCAATCAATTATATAGAATTACATAAGAATTTTCCGTGTGGTGACAGAGTAAGAGTGCAATCCTCCACTCCCTATCGTGCCCGTGGGTGTCGTAAAAGACAACGAAGGGATTAAATATGCATATAACATCCATGCAAGAGAAGGAAATCTCGAAATAAAACGCTACACCAACACGTCTGACCAGCGTGGTGTAGGTCAATTTCCCTCTCACAGTAGAGGAGGCTCGAGCCCAACAGTGGGACGTATATGAGCTGAAATGATGATGAAATGATATAAGAATTACTCGTTTAATGATATTAAAACAATATATAAATAACAGTGTACATTTAATATTGAATGACAATGGTCTGTTACAAATGAAACAGGTACAACTTAACAAGCTAGCGTGTTCTTTGAACTAAATTACTAAAAGTGTTTTATATACAGAACAAACTAAATAACACTGAATTATGAAATAGCTAATCAAAAATGCACGCTGCCTGTCGGTTCAAGTCCAAGAGCGATCTTGTGTTGTGGCGTACTTGTGCAGTACCAGCAGTACACAGCGCGCAGGTGGACTCGTCCAGAGACTGACCACTACAGATGTCATTTGTCTCGTAGCCAGTTGCTGTTATTCTGTGAGCGTGTGCAAACAACTGGTTACTCTTCTGTTCTGACAGCAACCACAATAAAAAATACTGTTTTTATTCTCAGTAAATGACTACGTCATCATGATCATCATCTCAGCGCATATATGTACGTCCCACTATTGGGGTCGGGCCTCCTCCATAATGGAAGGGTAATTGACCTACTATACCACGCTGGTCAGACGTGTTGATGTAGGGTTTTATTTTGAATTTTCATTCTCTCGCATAGATGTTATATGCGTTTTATATCCCTTAGTCGTCTCGTACGATCACTCACGGGTAAGACAGCGGGAGGTAAATCGTATTCTTACTCCGTCACCACACGGAATGACTACGTATCATTTCAATTACTTGAAAGATAATATTGATTTGCAACTAAACGCGCGTTCGTTTTGTTTACAGGAGATATAATAATTAAAACAACAACTGACGTGCTTACCGTTGACGGGGATGATGGTCAGAAGCACTGGCACGTCGGCAACTGGAAATTCAACTACTTGGTCAAAACTAACGCACATTTCAACTTTGAAAACCTTTTCAACGGAAACAGAATCCTAGGTAATGTTGCTTCTCTTATCACACTTACAGTTCTTGATTTGTGTCACAACAGATTAGGAATACAATGTGTACACCCCTAACTTGCTCAAAGGAGTCGTAAAGACCGGCTAATGAGTCGCCAAGGAGGCAGCAGTACTTTCCTGAGAAACTTATAAGATCAATAAACATCTGTTATTAGACATACACCACTTCACTGCTGTGTGATATCGGTTACGAATACTACTAATACTAACCGTTATATTGCTTTTGGGGGTAGTTGTGTGACCAGCGACGACATACGACACTGAAACGTGCTCTCTAAATGTCGACGGATTGACGACATCTTGAAAGTCGCAGGGAACCGTTGGACGTAAGTGGCACAGGACCGTTCGCAGTGGCATTCTCGTGGGGAGATATATATCCAACAGTGGCCGTCTATGACCTGATGAATGAAAGTTGTAAAAGACGACCCAACGGACAATGACGTCGCGGCGGGCGTCGACTCACCAGGCGGTCATCTCCTTCAGTGAGACTGTTTCACCTCCCGCCCGCGTCTCTGACATCCGCCGGTAGAGCCCGGCGAGCATCTCCGCCTCCAGGTCCCACAGCGGAATCCCAGCTAACAGGCACGCTGCCGCCGTCGCCACAGTGCGGTATCTGCGTATGGCCCTGACCGCAATGACCCTCTGTGGACGCCACAGGAGAGCCCTAAGATGGACGGTCAGGAACCCCACCCACACGGTGCGACGTACAGGGCCATGGAACGGATGAGCCCCGCGTACAGCCGTCGCCACGTAGCGCTAAGTCCACCCACATTCGGCATCAGCCAAGAAAGGGCGGACGCGGACCAGGGCCTGCACCCGGTCAGGTACACCGTCTTACCAGGGGGGCGGTGGATTTGACGCGCATACTAGGCATGCCTTTTTAGATCTGTCGTTTCCATATTTCCCGGCAATTTTGAATTTGGGACTGGTCTATATTCGAATGTGTTTAAATTTTGAATCTCAAAACAGTTGAAAGTATTAGGATTAATGCTATTGTTTAGTCACAGCGTCGATTGGAATCTGTCAGGTTACGTACGAAAATGAATCTTTCTAAGGAAAATGTTCGTGCAATAATTTTCTACAACTTTAGAAGAGGCCTGACACGGCTTCAGTGTTTTGAAGAGCTAACATCTGTGTTCAGTGATGAAGACCTGTCGAACGCTGATATTTAGAATTCCAGCGTGAACATACTAGTGTTAGTGACAAATCCTGCGAAGGACGCCCAAAATCTGCCTTCACTAACGATAATTGCTGTGAGATAACTAATTCTCGAAGATCGTCATGTGTGGCATGTGATGGCTTTATTAGGCATCTCAGGGACAACCATTCAGAAGATCTTGCATGAAGCGCTTGATGTGAGAAAGCTAGTTTGCCCTTGGATACCGCATCTGCTTTCCGACGATCACAAGGCGGCCCGCGTCAGATGGTGTGAGAAAACTCTGCAAAGGTTCAACCGAGGAGTGTCAAATCACGTCTACGACATCATCAGTGGTGACGAATCTTGGATCTATGCCTACGATCCTGATTCCAAACAATAATCTACAATCTGGGTCTTTCAAGACGAGCCAAAGCCGACTAAAGTTGTTCGTTCTCGAAGCACTTCAAAGAAGAGGTCTTCAAAGGTGGCCACGTTCGTTGGAAAAACCGGCCATGTTGCGACTATTGCACTTGAAGATCGTAGAACGGTTCGTAGAAAGTGGTATACCACAGTTTGTTTACCACAAGTCATCACCGAACTTCGAAAATCTAACTCAAAGCGACGCATTATCCTGCACCACGACAACGCAAGCTCACACAGCGCTCGTCAAACGATTGAGTATTTGGAGCAGGAAAAAGTAGAAATTCTTAACCATCCTCCATACAGTCCTGACCTCCCTAACGACTTCTTTACATTTCCTAAAATTAAGAAAAGTCTTCGTGGTCAAAGGTTCCAGTTCGGTGAATGAAGCAGTCGATGCTTTCAAGTCAACCATTTTGAACATCCCCACTTTAGATTGGAATAAATGTTATAATAACTGGTTTGAGCGAATGAAAAAGTGTATTAAAGTCATCATCATCATCTTGCTCTTATCCCAATTACTTGGGGTCGACGCAATATGTCATCTGTTTTGACATATTGCAAAAAGTTTCGGCAATGACTTTTATGACCGGCCGCCTGCCTGACGTCAACCCTCCTTGGGAATGTAATCGTTGACCCAAATGGTACCAGATGGAGTTGGTCCGGGTCAATCTAGGGCTCTTAGTCGTCTTTTACGACACCCACGAGCAAAGCAAGGGTTGGTAGTATTCGAAGCCGCTACCACACAGCATGAAAAAGTGTATTAAAGTACGTGGTGAATACTTTGAAAAACAATAAAAAGTACTATAAGGTTCTTGTACGGTATGCACAGTCTGCAATGGACTATATGAGGTGATTTTACGGAGTTAGGTGGGGAACTGATCTTTTCCTATCCCTGCAAGCCGCGAACAAGTAAATATGGAATACTCCACCAACCTATCATCCACTCCCGCCGAGGGCAGTAGCGTCGCCGCAGTAGGTCGCGGTCAGCTTCACTATATTCTTAATTATATTTATAACTAGGCACAGCACCACAAACACTATTATGGTGGTTCTAAATGTTCCGTATAACAATGTCCTTCCAAGGATTAAGCAGGTGCGGCGATTACGAATACGCCGATGGCACAACCGCCTGGCGGACCGGGTTGTCTCGAATCTTCTACTAGACTGTCTTAACGACGATTGTAGAATTCAAGTTGTGAAGTTTTTCCAAATACCCTCCACATAGCTTGCAGAGACCGAACAGTTCTAATTGTGTTTTTTTTTCTTCAAACGACAAAACTTAAAAGGCATGTCTCGTACGCGTCACCGTCACCCCCATCTTCGTCTCCGTAACAGGCGGAACACTTTCGTCGGCCTTTGTTTGACGAAGTAAATACATGTTTGAAAAAATCCCTTATGTAAAAGTTTCAAGCATGAGAATTTAAGATAAATTTGCCTTATTTCGGCTTACGTTTCTCAACTGGTACATGTAAATCAGCACTTTGACTTATTTTGCAAGTATTCTGCCATTCAATATACATATAGGTACTACTCGAAGGCTCACATTGCGTTGTTCAAACATTAAAATATGTCTGGCATGGTCGGTTATTAAAAACATATACTAAAATTCAAGATAAAAACAGTTTTTAAAACCAGTATTATTTTTATATATAATTTGTATTTCAGCTGAACCAGTTGAAAACTTCTTAAATACGAATTGGAGGGAAGTTATGACAGAAGTAGCGGAACCTATCGTACGAGCAATCGTCACACAAGTTGTTGAAGCGGTCGAAGCGCTTTATAAAGCGGTGCCAAGCGATCAACTGGAAATAGTTTAATGTGCTGTTGACATTATTTTAAAATTTAAATATTACAAGGTGATTGACTGTCGATAATTATTATTAAATTACTACGTGACGATTATATTTTAAAATAGGAAATTTGATATCATAATTATTATATTGTATAAAATGTTTCTGTAAAATTATTAGTTATTTTTGTAATTATTTTGCTGGTAATTAAAGTGATATTTTATTATTTAACCGCCATGTTGTTTGTAATATGTTTAGATAATGATGTCTATCTAATGTTTACGCGAGTATTAGGTACACAATATAAATAACACTATTTTTACAGATTTTATCGCGTTTGTATTTGATTTTTTTTTCTGTAATAATTACTACAATTTCAACGATTATTAGTTACTAACCAAAACCAGTATAATTTATTCATATATAATCATTTTCTTTTAGTACTGGCAATTAATTTATATCAAATTATGGGTCAAAATTTAATAACTGTTATCTGTAGCGGGTAATGTCTGTCTGTATAAGCTATTACAGACATTTATGTCTACCGGCTAGTTATTACTAATAACTATCACTTTGAACGTGAGATATCTTACGCCGCCCGTGGCCATGAACGCTGTGAAGTGTTCAAAACGTCGGGCAATCAACAATCAAGTACAAACGCTATGAAATCCATAAAAATAGTTTTATTTATGAGTTTCTAGTTCATAAAGGATAGTTGCTCACGCCATACGTTACTACATCAACATGCGTCACAATTTATTTTTATTTATTTAAATCTGCACACAAAAAAGGTACACGGCGGTCTTAATGCCTTACGCTTAGAATAATAACGTATAGAAGGATAGTGTCAATACTTCGAACTTTCAAAATTTAAATCTAAAAACACTAATGGCGCGCAGACGATTACACACGTACACACGCACACCACTATACAAATTATGAAATCAAATTTTGTTTTTATTAACATAAATCTTAAAACTTTTAAAAGTAATGTTAAAAACATTTTTAAGTTTTTCAAATGTGTTATGACACCATTTGAATGCACAAACCGTCATAATTATCAATTTATTTTTTAAGAGTTGCGTACGTACGTGCAGTACAATGACTTGTACATTACGGACCGGTTCCGGCCTAAGCTCCATTAGGCTCCAATTGAAATGCCTCACTTTTTGTGCGTGAACTTACCTTCTATACGTTATTATTCTAAGGCCTTAGGCATTTACTATCAGTTGACCTAGGGTGGAGCAGAAATAAATTAGGCAGGTGCGATTCAGTGTGACCAATGATTTCTGGTAATCATTTATCCGAATCAAGTAAATTTATATAATCTAATATCTAATACATACAGACAATACATACATACATTTCTAAATTATTTTAACATATCTACATTAAAATTATTTATATTGAAATAAACTTCGTGTTATTTATATCTACCAACCCGCTTGACTATTGTGATATCATTGGCCCGACATTATGGAGGAGTACCGCGATAAATTCTGTAAAGTATACATGTTGAAAAAAAAAACTAACACAATAATATCAAAATCAGGTATGAAGATGAATAAAATTAAGGAAATTTTTTTAAAAACAAGCCATTATTTAAATGCCCTAAAAAGACAAAAATAAACTTTAACTTTAAAACTTTTGCTATCAACTGATGACGTCATTACACAATTTCTATGTTACTAGCGACCCGCGTTCAGTCGCCTTACCCGCATGGCTGCCGTTCCCGTGGGAATATCGGGATAAAATATAGCCTAAGTAGCCTATGTAACCTATGCCTCTCTGATGTTGATAGATGAGATATATTATAGCTTTACATTTGTGAAAGAATTTTTGAAATCGGTTCGGTGGTTTAAGCGTGAAAGCGTAACAAACAAATAAACTTACTTTTGTATTTATAATATTAGTAAGGATTATTTTCCTCGCTAGAGAGCTTCTATAAACGCGTCCGATTGCGGCTAATCATAAAGTGCTATAGGGCGAAACGCGGTTTTTTTTTGTTTGTAGTATAGCTGTTAGCCGCAGATGGCTTTCACAGCTTAAAAGGCTTATTACACTACACGTTATTCCGGGCCCTGAATCAGTAGGGGTGCTCTACAAGTTGTAGACTACAACAGCTAAATTGTGAGACCTGTTTCACCTGTTTCAGTTTTAGCGAAATAACAGTTTCAGAAAACTGTTCCAAAATAACAGCCTGTTGTGCTGTAATACGAGTTAAAGGGGAAATAACCATTCTTTAGGAATAATGTTTAGAAGTGGTTTCAGTGTTTGTTCCTAAAATGAAAACGATCCTTCATGCTTTACATGCTTAGGACTGATTTGTGTATATATTTTAGACATGAGCGTTATTTCACGTCATTAGTTACAATAACCCATTACGCGACATGTAACAATCACTATTTACGAGTCGACAAGTAAAAGAGGTGATTTTTGTAACTACGTTATACTTAACACGACTCACAGATATGGGATAACAGTATTATATTCGAGCGAGCGAGAAAGAGCCGACCGCACAACGTTGATTACGCTAAGTACATTTCTTTCGCATCGCGGCCGAGCAAGCGAGCGAGATGGCTAATCGAATGACACGAAATTATTCGAAGTAATCCGACCAAATACCGAACACTCACGTGCCGTGGTATGCAAAAAAGACCAAACAGCGTAACAATACATTTTATACCTTTAATTTTCATACGTAAAATTGCATTTATTGATTGTAAATAAAACTACTTTTACGGATTATATCGCGTTTGTATTTGATTTATGATTGCCCGACGTTTCGAACACTTTGCAGCATTCATGGTCACGGGCGGACTAAGGTGTCTCACGTCCAACAAGTAATCGTTATTACAGACATTTTACAGACGATTACTTGTTGGACGTGAGACACCTTAGTCCGCCCGTGACCATGAATGCTGCAAAGTGTTCGAAACGTCGGGCAATCATAAATCAAATACAAACGCGATATAATCCGTAAAAGTAGTTTTATTTACAATGTGTAGTGCTCGCGTAAACATCAGATATCATTATGCATTTATTGATAATAAAATAGAGTGATTTTTGTTTATAAGTAATTTTAACGGCTTGACGTTGCGGGAAACGAAGCGAGTGTTACTTTGAAATTTGAATTTAAAGTAAAGAATTTAATTGATTTATTGTTTTAGTTTGTTGTTTTACTAATAAAAACATCATACATTATAAAGTGCATATAACAGTGAAAAAAACTGTAAATATATCAAAAGTGTAAATAAACTGTAAATATAATCATTGTATATACAATCAATTTACTTTTAAATACGTCTGCATTAATACAAATTTAATTAAAATAATAGTTTAATTATAACCGCTAATCAATCGTAAATACATATAATGCAGTCAGTGCTCAGCCTGAAAAAAGTATGAAAGGAAGTGAATTTATTGATTTAACTGTATAGCTACAAAATTTATTTTCGTTTCGCGTGTAACTGTATATAGTTAGTGCAGCTATTCATACAATATGCAAACAATCAAAGTAGCTGTATACAAATCTGTCGTTACAAAAATCACTAGTTTTGAAACACGTGACGTCGACCAAGTCACTAGTTTCGTTACGTTTTTTAAAAATAACGTAACGACCCACGTCTAATATATTTAAGCATGTATTTATTATATGTATATATATATATATATATATATATATATATATATATATATATATATATATATATGTGGAACAATTTTCTGAACCTGTTATTTCGCTAAAACTGATACAGGTGAAACAGGTCTCACAATTTAGCTGTTGTACAGCACCCCTAGTGATTCAGGGCCCTGAATATCGTGTAGTATAATAAGCGCTTAACCCGAACTACGGGTGAGCGTCTCAACCCGATATGGCGAAGCGTGTTTTTTTTTTATAGGCACGCGCCGCCGGCTGAGCCGGTACCACTGCGCCGCTATGTCCCTGCATTTTAAACCTGTCATATCTTCGGCAATATTCGTTTAAATTACATGCTGTAAGGGGCCACATTGATCTATATTAAATAGACAATATAATTAAGGTACTCCATTGAATAAGGATTTATGCCGTATCGCTTAAAATCACTTCGTAAATAAGCCATTTTTCCCGTAAAATGTAAAGGATAAAAAATGGTTATTGTGGGCTATCCTTAAGTGATAGACATATACCATCGGGACTTTTTTGTAGACCTATAAAAGATACACAATTCCACGATACATTGTTTTGATATATCCCCAACGTATCAGACAGCGTTTTCGATAAACGCTCCCTTCGCTTTACTTTTGTCGACCTCTTCGGCAATTATCGTCATATTTCAACCAATTTACACAAAACATTGAAATACATAAAAACTTTCCCCGTGAACGACTCCGTCATTTGGTGAAAACTACAAGAAAATCTGTTCAATAGTTTTTGAATTCATCGCGTTCAGACAGACAGACAGAGGCGGCCGGGGACTTTGTTTTATAATATTTAAAGATAAAAGCTTGTCGCGAGATTTAAGAACTCGTATTTAGGTACTTAGTTTAAAAAATTGTTATAGGCAACATCAACTACATCAAGTTATTTAATTAACTTGATTATCTACACAAGATAAGCTTTCTTAAGGTTAAAGTTTACTTTTCTTTCTAGCGCACTTATATAATTCAAACTAAGTAAATACAAATGCCTACTTAAATCTCGCGACAAGCTTTTATAACATATAAATTGTGTAATGGCTTATCAGTTGATAGTAAAAGTTTTAAAGGCAAAGTTTATTTTTGCCTTTTTAGAGCATTTAAATAAAAGCTTGTTTTAATTTTTTTTTCCTTTATTTTATTTTTGACTTTTTAGTTATCGTTGTACACGTTCCTCAGTCTATTCATCTCAATTCAACTTGGAGCTTACTTGTGCCTTACGAAACACAGTTCTGGGTTTGATTTTGGAGTTATTCTTCTAGACAGGTTGCAAACCCATGTTATTGACGCCTATCACACCAAATGACACAAGTCAAAGTTAACTAACCGTTTTTACAGACTTGAACAATTTGACCTCAATATCATAATCGAAGATTCCGAAAATTCCAGTGTACCAAAATAGTACAGGCGAATTGAATAACCGAGTTTAATTGTAAAGGGATAAGGGCTTCAGTTTAACAGGGTTCGCCCTGGTACCCTGAGTGAGGCGCAATGTTAGCGATATAGAATATTTATACACCCTCATACCATTCAGCCCTTGGCACGTTCACCTTGGCATTGGGTCATCCATCTAATCAATTGGACATAATTCACATTCATAACAAACGGAACGAATTTACCCAAATTTGTTGGAGTTGTATATTCACGCCAACCAACATACTCGTCAAAACGAGTCAAACGAGCCCAAACTCGATGGGGTCGCGTCGTTTACGGAGTCCCTATGGCCAGCTTCCAGGTCCATCATCAGATCAGCTCTGTCACTATATACTAATAATACTATTGCAGTCATCCGAATTGTACATGCATGCAAAATGTCAGCTCAATCGAAAACCGGGAAGTGGACCAAATATAACTTGCAAGATTTGATTACAGACAACGGGACGGGACGCGTGAAGCAGAACTTGTAATAATTAACAAAGTATTGTGGTGCACCTACGCACTATCTATAATTACATCTCGTCTTTACTGATTTTAACAAAGTGTCTGACCCATGCATCTTTCATCGTGCATTTCTTTTCAGCTCTTATACGAGCCCACTGCTGGGCTCGAGGCTCATGGCTCTATAGGAAGCAAATTGTAGGTACTAATTTACCACGTTGGTCAGACGGGTAGGTATAGAGTTTTATTTCGAGTTTTCCTTCTCTTGCTTGATCATATCCTTTAGTCGTCGTTTACACTATATACATGAGGTTTTGTTAAGAATAGAGAACAGAGGAATCAAACTAAAAAAGATACTAAGTAATTTTATAAATGGCACCAGGGTGACTTCAAACCTGACACGCTAGTTCTCATTAAGGAAGACTGTTCCCCACCACTGAAATGGAGCCTAGGGCGAATGTGTAAAACATATCCAGGACGGGATGGTGTATCAAGGGTGGCAGATATAAGGAAAGCAGATGGTAACATTCGACGGGCTTTTTCAAAGATTTGTCCACTTCCACTACCCTAATATATTAAATATTAACTACGAGTATGTCCAACTATACATTGGGGTAATATATATTAATAATTCCAAGGCCGCGAGTATGTTGTCGCTTATTTTAAACTGCCGAGCTATACCTATACACACTTGTCAACACGTACACACTTGACAACTCGCACAATTGCATATTACAATGCATATCATTATTCACTAAACGCTACAAAATTTAAACCATTTTTCTCCAATCTGAATCAATATCCACAATATTGTATAATATTATGTAGTAATTAATGTATATACTTACTTCTTTTAGGATTTAGTCTCCAAAATTACTTTCGTCATTTTGTTGATAAGAATTCCATCTGTGTTGCTTGTAAAGTTTCTTTTATATACTTGTTTAAAAATATAATAAATAAATAACAATAATCTACACAGAGCACTTTTTTTTTTGGGGTGGGCTGCGGTCGGCGCACTTCCGCACCACTCCGTCCGGGGCGACAGAGGGGCTTAAGCACGCAACACCCGCAACCCACCCGAACACCACGTCGCCTTCGTCGTTGGGCCGATCACTGGAGCAGGGTTACTTGTCATCAGTGGTCGGCCCGACGGAATACCCCCTACCCGGGGTACCCTCCCATCGACCGACGTCCCCTCCTCGGGGAGGACGTCCGTCTTTCCTCACGCAGTCGGCCTCTCGGCGGGTGACGGACTAATCCCCGGTCACGTCACCCGCGGCCTCGGCTAGGGCAGCATTGCACGCAGGTAATCCCGCCTGCGGCGCCCCAGCCGCCGGCAGCGGGCACACAGAGCACTTGCAAAATGTTCATTAAAAATTAATTATCATGGCAAAGCATACGAAGTGATGCGGTTGGTGATGATCACATTTTCACGGAACTACTTTTAGGGAATTATGCCAGATTAAAAAAAGGAGTTTATAAGAGAAAGAAAGACGCGCCGTATATCAGAAGACAACTTCGTTAGAAAAGTGTAGGGAATACCATCAATGCCTGAGGACAAGTCTGTCAGACCCTCAAGTGCAAGGGACAGTTCATTAGAACGAGCTATCAAATTGGGATAGAGGGGAAAGATTACTTTGAATAAAGAGCAGGCATGAGACAGATGGAAGTGCTAGGATCGGGTGGACATTGGCTACCTTCTACGAAGACGAAAGCCTATTAGTATCGTAGGAAAGTCGGTATAGGCACGTGAGGATGGGAGTCAATTCAGGGGCGCACGTCATCTCGTAAACAAAAGAAACTCGACATAGAAAAACAAGAATCGAGTCTCAACCATGTTTCCGAAATTTTAATGACTGAAAGAACAAAATTTATTAATTGGTTTCATTCATGCTTTTAGTGCGAACTGTTATATCCACCCTACGTTACTAAAAGGGCTGACAACCAGATACTATCCCTTAGTCAGCATCCTATAGTCTATAAAAGGCAACCATCCCGAACAGCGCAGTCAGTCTGTATTTCAACTCCTTCAAAGTCGGTACGCGTCGGAAAGCAACGTTGTTACCTTATACTAGATCTTACTATATCTCATGTACTACTTTCTGTGTGTTTAATTTTAGTTTATAATAAAAGGTTTTTTTAAAAACCGTATTTGGTGATCCTGTATAACAGAACGCTGCGGCGGTTCCACTTTAGAATAGTTGCTGGATCCATTACGGGACCGTAAAGATGTGAGTTGGGTGAGTTTGGAGGCAGCGTTGGACGATAGACGTTAAGGATTTGATAAAATTAAGTCTACCAATAAGATTAGTACTAAATCTATAGTATTATTATTCTGTAGGGCTGGCTGATCAAGTAAAGCATATCCATTAGACGTCTTTAGAGTGCGTGTTATATTATCATGAGAAACTTTTTCAAATGATTTGCCTGGTGAAATTCTAGAATGAGGCGAAGCATATACAGTCTTTGCGTATGAGTGGAAAGAACTAGATGCGCGAGATTCTGACGGACTGGCAAAAATCTGTTTTTGAATGGATTTAGGAAGTAAGGGTTGAGAAAAAGTCCTTGAGCAACCTCTGAAAAGGATCGGGTAGATGAAGAAAATTAGGCAGAGGCCTCCTCATAAGACACACATTATTGAGCCATAAACAATACCACATCCAGGAGGAAAGATAAGATCCTTCATAAATTCTTCCATTGACAAGTCTGTGACAAGAAGTAAAATTATTAGCATCAATTGCCGATAGGTATTCGACTGATATTTAGTTGCGACCAACTTTTTGACATCGTCAGGACAAACATTTTTTACTCTGTGAGTAGCTAAAAATTGACCAAAAATTGGTCGGATTGTAGTACCGGCTGCAGGATCAGGAGTAATACGTGCGACATGAACTATTAATGGTCCTTTATCATCAGTTGAGTAAGAATTGATCTTACCAACAACTTAAGAGGGATGGGTAAAAACCGTCTGAATAGATGCTACTGCTAGTTCGGGAGATGATATCATTTTCTTTGCAGGCTTGTCCTCATCTGGAAACATACGTCTCTTCAATCCAGTACCTGCGGGGCAGGAGTCCATAGTCATGGAATCTGGAGGATCGGGCGAATCAGGCGCGGGTGGCGGGCCCACTAGATTGTTACCCGGCATATTTGGAGCCAGGCACATGCGGGTGGGACAATCCATCTCCTCATTGAACCCCACCAACTACCCAACACTTTTACAATATTAACTATATTAACTATTCAATCAAACGGGAAAAATAATGAAAATCGAAATTATTGTATTGGAAATAAAAGCTAATACTCTTCAACTATTTATTCGCTAACCAAATATCCAGATCTTAATTATTCGGCGAATTTTAAATTAGATAAATTGCTCAATTTCTTCCTCAGTTTTTGCCGTCGCATCCAAAGAAATATTTATCTAATAGCAAAAATATGCCGTCGTAGTAATTTTTTTCCAATCGTGATAAATTAGTCCTTGTTTGCAGTGAATGCCCAAACTGGTCTTTCTTTTTTGAAGTGAAACTTCTTTAGAATCGTTGTGATTTCTAACTCAATGAAACGAAAAAGCGAGTCCACAGAGACACAAACACGTAAATGTATAGGATTCAGCCGGCGAGAGAATGAGATAAAGGATGATGGATGAAGGATGAAGGATGGTGGATAAAGGATAAACGATAAAGAATTTTCACTTCTGACATGCGTATAGAACGTTTCACGAAATAGTTTCCTTCGCTGTTATATTGGTGTAAAGAAACCTAGTGTTGCTACTTTTTCACAAGTTATTTTGCCTAAAATTAGAGATTTTAATACATTTACACTAGCTTCATTTAGCTACTTAAATACATCTGAACATCAAGACTCGGGATCAAATGCATCATGAACAAATACTTTAAATAAACATGCCACTTCCTTTCTGCATGCTATCGGACCCACAACCTTTGGTTATGCAGTCAGAATAACTAACTATTAGACCAAGCAGCCGGCTGTAAGTAATGTAATATCGGTATATATAATACATGTATATTATATATGATTTTAGACTTCGTTAAGAAATAGATTTTATGAATAAATTGGTTTATTTTCGTTTACTTTTTAAATAAATTGTCATCAATGTAGATATTATGGTATTGTATGTTTGTAAAAGTTAGTATTATTAAAATCAGTACGTAATTAAAGTTAAAGAGACAACAGTGACACTTCTACGCGTTGTCTTTTCTTATGATGCGGATGATAGTGTTTCAAAAACACATAAATTATTGTTGTCACGTGACGATTTAATATTAAATCGAAAATAGCCGACAGCACCAGAAATTTCAATTTAAAGCAATGTGATTATATATTTATTTGACGACTCTATATTTTAATTTATTCCTTATAGGTTATACTATAAATAGGTCTAGTAGTTTTTGAGTTTGTCCATTACAAAACACATACAAAAATAAAAACTACCTCTTTATTCCAATTCAAATCATTTATTACGTATAAACCCCGTGGGGGCACTTACATATTGTTATTTTATACATTTTCCCTTAGAATTACCACCGGATCGGCACGCGATCGCACCGAGAAGAGGCAAGAAACTCAGCGGAATTGCCTATTTTTCTTAGAATAATAACGTATAGAAGGTAAGTTCATGCACAAAAAGTGAGGCATTTCAATTGGAGCCTAATGGAGCTTACGTCGGAACCGTCCCGTAATGTACAAGTCATTGTACTGCAGAAAGTACGCAACTCTTAAAAAATAAATAGGTAATTATGACGGTTTGTGCATTCAAATAGTGTCACAACACATTTGGAAAACTTAAAAAGGTTTTTAACATTACTTTTAAAAGTATTTCGATGATTTATGTAAATAAAAACAAAATTTGATTACATAATTTGTATAGTGGTTTGCGTGTGTACGTGTGTAATCGTCTACGCGCCATTAGTATTTTTAGATTCAAATTTCGAAAGTTCGAAGTACTGACACTATCCTTCTATACGTTATTATTCTAAGCTATTTTTATTAATTTACAATTTCATTTAAATAAAATTACATACCACAACAGCTTATTAATAGCTCTAGTGTGATGGCTTTTGAAATATGATATGATAAAAACAAATACAATGAACAGATTATGGCTGGGCCAAAGAGCCAGAGCTGCGCAAGCGGCACCCGATCACGAATTAACTACTAGAGCAGCCATCACTCCCCTCAACCATAATGGAGGGAAGGGAGTGACCCGCTCCTTGTAGCTACCGCAAGCAGACCTTTCAGTGACCATGACCAAAAATATAGAACTCGTGAATTTTATGTCGCAAAACACAAAGTTCAAAATCATTAAGCTTGATTTTTTTTGTCTCGAGGAAGTGTTTTGGCTCGAGTTGAAATTGTCGTCGATGTAGATGCAGCGACTTCACCTTCTTTGGTGATTTTTGTTACCGTTTTTTCAGATACATCTAAAACAAAATGATCAAATACGGATGAGTTGTATAATAAAGAGGTAAAGTTTTTATTTTTGTTTGTGATTTGTAATGTATAAACCCAAAAACTACTAGACCTATTTATAGTATAACTTATAATGAATAAATTAATATACCTATAGATACACTGTTTTAAATTGAAATTTCTGGTGCTGTCGGCTATTTTCGATTTAATATGAATTCGTCACGTGACGACCTCAAAAACATAGTTGTCTTATGACGATTTCATAATAAAACGAAAAAAAACGTAGCAGACAACACATGACGTCTTAATTTAATTTAACACATCATGGCCGGATATTTTTATTAAAACTTTAACTCGTCATTACTAATAGTATAATAACTAACAAATATAATACTTAATAAAATAAAATAAAAAATCACAATTACAAGTTTAGATGCGAGGAAGTTGCAGTGACTGAACTTATTTTTAAAATATCAGGGAAAATAATTGGAATCTGGTATCCCTATTTTATTATCCTGTCATGGCAGCAACACGCATTTAAATGAGATTAATGGCACTCTGTTAATTAACCTTTTCGCGTTCACAAAAGCTATTTATTTTTAGCAACATCTCTCTTTCACCACTTTTTAACGTCTTAGGCATGATTATAACAACAATAGAACGATAGAACAATAAAACCTAGAAATGCTAATAAGCAACTTCCCTCTTGACGTTTCTGACAGACGGAGAATTGCAGAGGGGCCAACATTGAGAGGGGCAAACGTGCAAACAGTACGCCTGATGGTAAGTATTGCTGTCGCTCATGAACCCCAGCTAGGCTGCTGCCTATCGTGAAGAACGTGAAGGGTGTGTGAATGCATACTATGCGATTCGGTGAAACTAAAGGCGTCGCCAAAACCCACCACACGCAAACACCCTCAGAAAATTGGACTTCCGGCTCTCTCGTTCACTGAACGAAACGTAGTAACAAATTGCTACTACTCAGAAGTTGATTTTCAGCACAGTGTGGTTCTACCCCAGACGGACCGGCCCGCGGCTGTAGACAGACAACTGTTAACAGTGTGCTCCTAGGCTCCTACCGTTAAAACGTTTTTCTTTGATTGAACTGGACAAGTGCCGTTCATCATATTTTGAGGCCCACCCCAGAGATCGTTCAACTTTAGATGCAAGTTGAACCTTTTTCCCTATAATATATGCTAAGGGATAGATATGGGCGTTTTCTGTTTGTGCCACAAACAGTTATGTATCCGATATACAGTTTGCATATCGATATAGAAAACGGTTTTCTAATATCGATATCAGTAGTAGGTACAGTTTTCAAACGTTAACATTGATATTAAAATGAGCAAACTTGTCCATATTGTGACAACTCAAATTCAACCTTATAACTTCGAAATTTAGTTCCATTTTGTAGAGTAAGTGTCTCACTAATATAGAGTAGCCGTAGCCGCCAGAAACGTTATCATAACTATAACTATACAATGGAAACTAAACCTTATTGCTAGTACAGTAAGATATATTAACCACGTAAACATGGCTAAGTTATTTCATATTCTCTTCATCTCTTTTATAAAAGAATATATACTTAGAACGAGAGGAACGAATATGGTTCATATCTCAATATTGTTTGTGAAGTTTGCGTTTTGTCCGTACGTGATCACATCGTTATAGTTTTAAGTTTTGACTTAGTAGTTCTCGCATGTTAGTAGAAGTTTTGACCCGATACGGTTTTTGTGATATCGGCTACATTGATATAGATATCGATATGGTATGATATCTAACACGTATCCGATATAAGTTACGTTCTGATATATCGAACTCATCATTACTAAGGGACAATCTATAGTCTAACTTTTTATTAGCTGCAGTAAAATGACGTTTTGTGGGTTGCCGGTTTTTGAAGAAAAATAAATAGGGATGTAGCTAAATGAGTGAATCATAAATGAATAATCAGTTTGGTTTTTTTTTTGAGATTTAATATTAAGTTGTAATGTATTTTTTTAACCTATTATTATTACTATACTAGAGGATTGATCTTTTTTAGTGGAAGTATAGGGAGGTACATTCAAAATGAAACAAAAACGTCATAATAATGTTATTTAATTAATCTTTTTCGAAATCACTGTCGCTGTCGCTTTCGGTCACACTAATAACAAATCTATCTGTCACTTCATCTATAATATGATCGAGGTGGCACATTTTATCTTCCTCTTTAATAGTGTGAGACACACAGTCACTCCACTTAGCCGGTGTCACTTTCTTGATTCCTTCTTGGAATAAAGTTTTCACTTCTTGCATTTTATACGTCTTATTATTGTTTGCGACGTGACTCTTTACCTGCGCCCATACCAACTCAATGGGGTTCAATTCACAGTGATAAGGGGGCAGTCTTAAAAGTGTGATACCTTTTTGTGCAGCCATCTCGTCTACGGCATATTTCTCAGTATGATTTTGTTGTTTCACAATATCTATGAGAGTGGCCTTGACCATATTTGGTTCAAACGCAATATTTTTAGTAGTCAGCCACTCTTGAATTCGTGGTTTCGTCCACGACATCATTCGGGATTGTTTCGATCTTCCGAGAGTGATAGGGCGCATTGTCCATTACGACTACTGCATTCGGCTTGAGTTTAGGTAGAATACCGCCGAACCAATCCTCGAAACACTCCCCGTTCATTTCATCATGGTAGTTTTCTGTACCTTTCTTTGCTTCAAACATAAGAAGTCCGTCGACCAGGAAGCCTTCTTCTCCGCCTATGTGACTAATTATGAGTCGTTTGCCCTTTCCTGTGGGATTTTTTAATCCCGTAGTCAGGCCGTCTAAAAATGCCTGTCGAGAAGATTTAATACTTCCGTCAATCCAGGTTTTTTTGTAGTATGACCTGAAAAGAACAAAAAAGAATCATAAGTTTCGACATCAAAACAAAAAGGGAACAAATAGAAGAAACTAAGAGTTGACACGTACCAGCGTTGACCCAGGTCTCGTCTTGATAATATATGTATTTTCCCTCCCTACGATATTGTTTAATTAAACGCAGGTAGCGCTGGCGCCATGATATGATATCTTGTCTATCAATAAGCACACTCTTGCGTGATCGAGTAGCGAATTCGAAATTAAGATGCTTCATAATTTTTCTCAATGTCTCTTTCGAGAAGTTGGGCAATCCTGGGTCATCATTTACAACTTGCAGCACCTAAAAATTATTAAAGTTATTACCTAATTGGTTAAGATTACACATGGGATGGGAGAAAACATACATAACGTATAATAAAAAGATGAGTGACGACATGTGTAAACTAACTTTTACGATGGTGGGTATTTCATTTCTATGAAAGAATGTACAATTCTTCTAACAGCAGTGAATGTGAAATCATCAAGTTTATCTTTAAATGTAAGTTTTGGGCCCGTTTTTCGGGAGGTTTTGGTGATTCGCTGTCGTTCTCCTTGTGCTCCTTTAAAACGGAATAAACTGTACGGACGGATATTCCCAAGACTTCAGGCACCTTGTTAACGCATTCACTTCAATGTTTGATTCTGAAGATTTCACTTCAAACACATACATTGTAAACGTTTTAGACCCAAAGTTTTTCAGTTGCACTTAGAGCTACACGTGGCCTTTTTTCTTAGGAGATAAAAATGTGTCTCTATCTTGCGATGTGCTCGGCAGAGCATCCATGTCTTCAATGTATCAAACAAAAAAAAAACTAACACGATTAACGAAAACAGGTAATGAAAAACAAACACAACGTAACATAAGTTTAACAATAATGATAACAAAAATAACGCGCAGTGGGCAAATCAAAGTTATTCATGCACTCAAAACAGAAGTATGAAGCCGAATGAGCGAATGACAACCGAAACAAAATGGCGGTCAAGCGTCATCGTAGCACCGTAACCAAAAACCAGTACTACCAACTTGAGAGAGCGCTTTCTTGAGTGTTAACTTGTATATGTCTAAAAGGATCAACGTTTATACAGCCTTTTATTTACATTAATATTAAATAGAATTTAGTATGATCATTATGAGTCAGCTATGGAACGATTAGATATTCTGTAAACTTTTGTGAACTGAATCACATCCCTATTGAGATTAGGCTGTCAACATTATTTTACGGAATGACATTTAGAAACGTCATTTTACTGCAGCTAATAAAAAGTTAGACTTTAATGCTGTCATCAAAATATTCTCTATAGAGCACGTTGATCAACAACGCAAGATAACCAACAATCGATGATACTATTGAGCTCTGTGACTGTATAGCAACCATCTACGATGACTTTTATGTTCCAACCATGCAGAAAGCTGACGATCCAAAACAGTCCCTCGGAGATTCTGTATTATGGTGGCTTCAACAAAAGTGCGATATCTAGGCTGAAAGCTAGGAGGAATAAGGAAATATCACATCACGCACTTGAATTATTTCAACTTTTATAGTACAATGTTAAATAATTTTGCTGGTTTTCTTACGTATTAAGATAGGCGAGGTGTGTTGAATATGACGTAATTGTGGTTTACGTGTATTTTCATATTCTACTAAAATTCCCAGTAAAATAATTTGGTTTTCAACGCCCAATTAATAGTACCTACTCGGGACTCGTTGGCGGGCGACGAGTATTAAAAGTTACTTAATATGAAGAAGTATTATGAAAATAATATGTGAAGAAAATTATTTAAACTTGGCTGTACGGCTTTTGTTCTCTTTTCCTATACGAATTGACAAACAGAACTTATAAAAAATTAGGATATTTTGAGGATAAGTTTGATTTGGGAAAAAAAAAGGCGCGGGAATCTTGAAAAAGAAAGGCGCAATTTTTAAACAAAGGACAATGGGCATTGCGGCCCATGAGCGGCCATCAATGAAACTAGTGTCATTTGAAAGGGGAGATCTTTGACAACAAATATTGTTCAAGGAGTACTATGAAATACCGTTTGGGAAAAAAAATATAGTTAAAATACTATTATTAAAATACTATTTTTTTTTTTCATTATTATTTATGTATCCTAATATTCAATACTTTTTCTATTAGAGGTCTAAGAACCTTTGTTAAAATCGGTCTCGCCATGTTTCATGCGTCAACCAATCAGCGACGAGCGCCGCTCGCACTCGGCGACTCGGCTATTACCGTTATGCTCGAGCGCACAGCGCAGTCCATCGTTGACATTTGTTTCGTTGAGTACTGTGCGATTATTATTGTTTGACAATTTCTTTTGACTCTGGCTTGCATATCGGACTTGTTAATATCTATCTTGGTGACTTGTGCTCGTTTTTTTGGACTTTTTTTAAGCAGATTCCTATAACAATGGCAGATAATCGCCAAGTGTGTATTTTATGTAATCGATCCGTGATAAACAGAAGAAGATACGAAATAACCCGTGCTCGGTTTGAAGAACATCCCGCTGTAGGCCAATATATCTTTGAAGCTCTTACCTCTGAACATCAGGTAAGTACATCAAACGAAATCATTATTTCTTAGTTGTCACGTCAACAATATAGTACTGTTTAACTTGAGGTGGTCACAGTGTTTTAACTCTCGCGCATTGAGATTACATTTCGCTGTAAGTAGTAAGTAAACTGTTACCGACGCGGCGACGTTGTCGTTCCGTTTGATCCACGGGGCGAGAACGGGATAGAAGTATCGGTATTTACGTATGAGTAAGCGAGATAATTAATACTGCTTAGGCAATCGAGTAAAATATTTTTCTTTATATTTCGCTTTGTTTGAACAGCGTTCAATGAAAATAACTAAGCGTTTTAACTAATTGTAATACTCTCATTTTCAGATACAATACAATGGTCAGGAGTACATTTGTCGACCATGCTGGCAACGGGCAGAAAGAGCTGCACAGCCAAGAGAAGACCGTCCATACGAATGTGTATTACATATTGAAGAATATTCAAGACTCCCTAATACAGCAACGCGTTGTATGTATGAAAACTGCAGACGAACGGATCTCCGAAGGATTCCGGATAACATTAAAGTGACATTCTTGATTCATTTTAATTTTTATATTCCAAATAGTGCAAGAGTTTGCGATCATCATTTGGTATCCAATGATTGGGATCAAATAATTGACAGCCCTAACTTGCTCCACGACTTCAATGCCACACATTTTGTGCATATCATGAGCCTCATGAAAATCGCGGTGCTTCGAGGATCTATACTAGATTTTGATAATATAGATGACATGGACCCAAATGAAGTATACATCCGATTAGGCGTTAGTCGAGACCAATTTATGAATATTTTGGAACAAACTCCTTCATTGTCGAACGTATCAACACGCCCGAAAACATCTTTGGCATGCTACTTAATGAAACTGCGAAGCGGTGAAGCAAATGAAAGGCTGGCGACGCTTTTTAATATGAGCCGTAGAACCCTAGAACGACATTTAACGTTCGCCAGAGACTCTCTTTTACTGGACTTCGTTCCCCGGCATCTTGGTTATGATCATCTCAATAGAATTGATGTAGCTAACCGAAACCTACAAGTTCCAAATGCAATTTTTGGAAATGCAAATGCCTTAAACAGAAAGGCAATTGTGATAGCAGACGCCACTTATATATATATACAAAAGTCCGCAAACTATTTATTCCAAAAGCGATCATATAGTCTACACAAATACACGAATTTGTTGAAACCGTTTTTAATAGTGTGCTGCGATGGCCACATTTTAGATGCCTTTGGGCCATATTCAGCCATAGAATCAGATGAACAAATAATGAAAAATATGATTGACGACGAAGGAAATCCTTTCCATTGGTTTTTTGAACATGGAGATGTGTTCATCTTAGACCGTGGGTTTCGCGACGTAATCGACGACTTACATGCCTATGGTTATGAAGCTCACTTACCGAAAACAAAAAATCGAGACGAAGATCAATTGACGACAGAACAAGCGAATAAGTCTAGGTTGGTTACTATGTGCCGCTGGGTTGTTGAAGTTATAAATGGTTGGTTCAAACGCGATTTTAAACTATTCCGACAAGACTTTTTCAATCGTGCTTTGCCTCATATGATGACAGATTTTAGAATAGGTGCTGCATTATTGAATGCTTGCAGAGAACCATTGTCAGATAACGTTCACGCTGAAACATTTATAGAAGTTATAAACCAAAGAGTGAACCAACCAAATAACCTAGCAGAGTATGTCCTAGCCAACAACCTTAATCGTAGACGGGCTAGTTTCGATAGCATTACAGGAAACCAACCTAACATAAGTGATTTTCCTTTGCTGACTGAGGACGATTTAACCATTTTTGCACTTGGTACATACCAAGTGAAGCTAGCCCGCAGCTATTATGCGGAGCATGTGCGACAAGGTCTCTATAATATAGAAACGTATAGGGACCCCGATGTTACAGGCCTAGGCAGGTGTGGCATCACAGCAACAAATGTTTGGCTGCTAAGATGTCGAATGTCGTCTAGACATACTAGGTCAAAAATATATTATTCGTACATTATAGTAGATAGAGAGAAAAGCGGCAGAGAAGCCATAGAAAACTACTATTGCAGTTGTCTAAGCGGTAAGCGCACTCTTGGTTGCTGTGCCCACATTATGTGTGTAATGTGGTATTTAGGGTGGGCGAGAAACCAAGAGGAAGATATCCGTTTACCAGCTCATTTTTTAAACGATATTATTGTAGACGACAATTGAATCCCATCATTTTCTTCTTTTAAAGGAATACTAGCATTATATACGAGCATTGTATATGTGTCTGTCAATAAATCGATGTATTTAATAACCAATTAACCTTTAGTTTTATTTAATCCATCATTATCTTATACTTAGACATGCATTACGTTTTATCATTTACGTACTTTCGGTTTAATTAATTCGATTTTTTTATATGATCAACGCTTTATAACTTTTTATCTAAACAAGTTGCCGAAATAATTTTTTGCAGTCTTAATATATACATAATTGTCGACTAAAAAATATATAGGACAGATGTGGCCGCCGATGGGACAAGCGCCATACATTTTTGCCCATTGTCCTTTTCACATTATTATTTTGTTTGGTGTAAATATTGTATAGGGCCCGTAATATATTTTATAATCAACATTTATGTAAATAGCTATTACTAATTCTCCAATATGGGGAAGAAACGACGTCGGAAGGAGGATGGTCCTCCTCTTGAGCAGCCGCCGACTTCATCCTCGGATTTCTCTGACGCAGAGTCTGTAATTTCACACAAAGTCGTCAATAAAGAAAAGTATGACATTTATAAAGTTCCAGGCTACACAAGATGTTACCCTGAAGATTCAAAGAAGTCTGAATTTGTTGTGCTACTAACACATACATCCGACAATACCATGTTCAGTGATAGGGATCGCATGTCTCTGTCTAAGAAGTTGAGAGAGCATGGAGTTTCTGGCGTCATGCACCTTAAAACAATAAATAAATACAAAGTAGGCATTATATTCGACCTGCCTAATAATGCAAACACATTTTTAAAGAATAAGAAGCTGCTCGAAGAACTCCTTTTAAAAGCCACCGTACCAGCTCGCTATACTGAGATCACGGGCGTACTCAAGTCTGTTCCTGTGGGCATGTCCAACAAGGACATATTTTCATTAATAGGAAGCTCTAAGAATGTTATCCAGGTAAGAAGATTTATGCGTAGGGTAAGGGATGAAGTTGGTACAAATTTTGTTCCCACCCAAACTGTTGCAGTAACATTCGCATCAACCAATCTGCCAGAAGTTTTATATCTAGACTCTTGGAGGCATGAAGTAAACATTTATATACCACCCATAAAGCAATGCCTTAAGTGTATGCGGTATAACCATATAGCAAAATACTGTCGCAATAATGTAGTGTGCTCAATATGCTCCGGAAACCACAGTTTTAAAGACTGTAAAGTAGATACCAAAAATGCTAAGTGTGTTAACTGTAAGGGTAACCATATTGCCATTGCATCAGTTTGTCCACTAAAAAAACAAAAGATAGAAGAAAATAAAGTTAAATCTAATTCTGTTAGGTATTCTGAATTATTTGATGCAAAGTCATTCCCTGCTTTAAATGCCCGTACCCTTGAAACGCAAGTTAAAAACCTCATGAAGTCTGACACTTTCATGAATATACTAATTGAAACCATAGTAAAAATTGTTGCAAACAAAGAGGTTCCCATCAATAGCCAATCAATTCGTGAGACCCTTAATAAAACCCTTAGTAATAAATTTCTATCTACTTCCTAATGGATTTTTTAAAGATAATGCAGTGGAATTCACAAAGTTTAAATAGTAACAAACATTTATTTATTAACTACCTATATTCTCACAAAATTCACATTGCTATTATATCAGAAACATGGTTACATAATATTGTAGAACGTAATGACTGTGGTAACAAACATAATGGTGTAGCTATAATTATTTATAACAGCATCAATTATAATAAGATTGATACATATTTTGATGATACATTACAAAATATTTGCATTAAACTCTCAATAAATAATAAAGATCTATATATCTTTAGTGTTTATTGTCCTCCAAGTTGCAATTTCAACAAATCTAAGCACGATACTTTGCTTAAATCAGTTCCCGGTCCATTATTATTAGCAGGAGATTTCAACGCACACCACACATCTTGGGGTTGTAACTCTGATACACGGCGCGGAAGAGATTTGTTGGACATAATCGATGACAATAACTTAGTTCTGCTTAACAATGGTCACGCTACAACAATTGGTTCATTATCATGGCGTCCAAATGCTTTAGATCTGACTTTTGTTTCCCCATTAATAGCACTTCAATGTGAATGGTCAGTTTCGGATAGTCCTCTTGGTACTAGCTATCATCTGCCGGTAATGATAAAAATAACAATTAATAGTGATAAAAATACTAGTAATACAGTAGTAGGCTTTTGTAATGGCAGTCATTTACCAACTTACCCCAATTACAAACAAATAGATTGGACAAAATTCAGAAACTTTACAGATACTCTGTTAGAAGACTTTGAAATTGATTCCTCCAATCCCATAAATTCATATGATCTTTTTTATAATATTTTATTAATATCAGCCACTAAAGCTAATAAAAATAAAACAAAAATTAGTAATAACCTGTCATGTCCCATTAACCTGAATAAAAGACCTTCCCTCCCATGGTGGAATGAGAAATGTAATGAGGCAATTTCAAATTCTAGAAAAGCATATTTAAAATTTAAAAGCATTCCAACAGAAGTGAATTATTTAGAGTTTAAAAGACTTCGAGCTCTTAAAAAACTTACGTTAAAAAAAGAAAGGGTTAATAGTTGGAAATCTCTTTGTGAAACTTTTAACCATTGTACTCCCATATCTAGTATATGGACATTTATGCGTAAATTCAACAAGACGTTTAGTAATAATACTAATGAGTCTGATACATGGATTCCATCATTTCTTAAGAAATATACGCCAGACTTTGTGTCAAGTAGTCATTAGGCATGAGATAGATATATCAAAACGAAACTGAAATCAGATTGCAGTCAGAAATCGTATCGCATCGATATTCCAATATGAGAAAACCGTTTTCAGAAAACGCATTAACAATACCACGATAACGCAAACAATCTAATCCGAACGAAACCAAACCGTGAGTTTAGTTTTGCAAACCAAACTGCAAACGAAATCTATCTTACAGTTTTAAGTTTTCGATAGTTTTGATATTCATTCGCTCTCTATCACTCTACGGTACGACTACTTAGAATAAGAGAGAGCGAATTTGATTTCCTTTTCTTTCTAACTTAGTGATCCGTCGAAAGGGCAAAAGAGATGAAGCGAATCGTCGCGAAGCAAGCGAATCGTTATGGATTTTGAATTGTTGACGGTTTTATGAATTGCACATTGAAAACTAAAAACGAGGTGATAGGGTCTAATTCAGATTGCAACTATTTGATGTTTATTTTGAAAAATTGAGTTTTTTTTTGACTTGATTGATGTTGAAATTGTTATTATTTATTGTTCGCTTGACCTGACCTTGGTGACACGCGCTCTACGGTCGCTGTATCTACGGTCGCTGTATCTACGGTCGGTGCGCGCGTAATAATATTTTAGTACCTAACCTAGTTATTTGAAACCTAGTTAGCTGAAAACCGTGTTTACATAACACAAGCTTTGACTAAAAGCCTCAAAACCCTTTTGTATAATGCTAAGAGAGAGTTAGCGAGTAAATATCAATTTGTGTGGTGTAAAGATGGTAAAATCCTTGTAAGAGAAAAACCTGGTAGTAAAATTTACCACATACATTCTATGCACGATATAATCCAACTACAAAATCAACACCGTTAGTACAATCGACCCTTATTATTTCTTTGTGTAATTTTTAATTTTTTAGCTAACTTTTTTTCGTTTTAATACAATCATCATCATCATTGTAATTGTAATTGATGAATAAGTGTATTAGAGAAATGAATAACTGTAGTTCAATTAATAAATATTTTCAATCAATACAACCGGGTAGTAATATAAATCTTTCATGTATTCATATCAACATTAGGTCGCTTATAAAAATTTCACAAAATTGTTACAAACTATTCATAGCTGTACTTATCCCTTAGATGTTATTGTAATTACTGAAGCTGGTATTTCAGATGCAATTGTTAACTTGTATAATATACCTGGCTATAAAATGTACTTTCAACTGCGTAGTAACAAAAGAGGCGGGGGTATTATAATTTACGTCAAAAGCTTTATCAAATTCACAAGTATCCCGCAAAAGGCAAAATCCTTTGAAAATATTACGGGTATACTTAAAATTAACGGTAACCAAGACGCAGTTGTATGTGCTTTATATAGACCACCATCAACGAATAAAGCACTATTTGTTAAAGAACTCGGTAACTATATTTCTAACTTTGATTCAAAACAAAATTTATTGTTAATTGTTGACACAAATATTGACCTGAAAAGCATATCATTGTATAAAGATATATATCTTGAGACACTTGGCGAGCACGGACTTATGTGTGGAATCTGCGATTACACCAGAATTGAAATGAATCTTACTAAAATAACAAAATCCTGCATTGATCATATTTTTGCACGATTCCCCACATTGGTTCCGTTCACGGCAGTGCTAGATATTGTACTGGCCGATCATCGCGCCATTATATTTTCATGTGCTAGTAATGCGACTCGGGCGTGCGTACAGATGTTCAAAAAAAATCATTAATTATGATGTTCTTAGAAAAGAATTACAAAAAGTAAATTGGCAATCTACAAGTAACATGGACTCTGCAACCGATATTTACACTTTTATACGTAATTCACTTAATTGTGCAAAAGAAGCCGCATCTTAACTCTTACTCATAAAAATACTGATAAAAATATAATGAAACAAATTCGTGTGCCCTGGGTCGATAAAAACATTATTAAAATGTGTGCACAACGAGAAAAACTGTTCCGTTTATAGAAAAAAAGTAATTTTGATCCCGAGATTAGACTACAGTATAACAAACTACGCAATAAAATAAACAAAATTTTAGAATCGAAAAGAAACAATTATTATATAACTCAAATAAAAATTAATTTTAATAACATCAAAATAATAAACCAAATATTAGGACGGATTTCTTTAACTATTGACGAAGTAATTCTTACGGCTTTTGACTCTCACGGACTTACTCCCAAGCGTATTGCTGACAACTTTGCTTATAGTTTTGATAGAGCTGTCAAGATAATTATCCCTAATTGTAGCAACAACCTGTTAAACTTAAATAATTATAGCAAGACAATTGATAAAAGCCTATATTTTCAAAAAGCTTCAGGTCCAAAAGTGCTTAAGATTATACAAAATCTTAGTTCTAGGAAGCCACCAGGCACTGACAACATAGGAGTAAGTGACATAAGAATGATAGGTAAAGACATATCGTTAGCCGTGGCCAATTTGATCAATTGTAGTGTAAAATCAGGTATTTATCCTGATGATTTAAAAATAGGCAGTGTTAGACCAATACATAAAAATGTAAAACGTGATAATTATATTAATTATCGCCCTATAACAATTATTTCTACTATAGATAAAATAGTGGAAAAATATATATGTGAACAAATTCATAAATTTTACACAAACAATAGCATTATTTATAAAAATCAATACGGATTTCAAGCAGGCAAAAGCACTAATGGACTATTGTCTCAATTTACAGACAAAGTTAATGAATACCTTAACAAAAAAAATATAGTATTAGCGTTATTTATAGATTTCACACGTGCTTTTGATACACTGGATCATAAGCAAATTATTAATAGACTTAATTCTTGTGGAGTGGGTGGCCCCCTGTTAAACTGGTGTAAAGATTATCTTAACAACCGTAAATATACAGTTAAAATTGGCGATGAGCAGAGTAAGCCCATTACAACAACAGTAGGTACAGCACAGGGCTCGGTGTTGGGCCCATTGTACTTTTTGACTTATGTAAATGATATGAATCTTTGTTTAAGTTACTCTTCGTGTTACCAATTTGCAGATGATACATGCTTACTAGTAGCGAGCAAAGACCCACTTCATGCATTTGAACAATTACAGTCCGACTTTAACGCCTTGATAAAATGGTGCCATGATGCAGGTCTAGTCATTAACTCAAATAAAACCAAATTGCTAATAATTAAATCTCCGTATTTGAAATACTCAAATACTAAATACATAGTGGCCCATAATCATACTTGCCTGCATAATGGCTGTCTCTTGAATTGTGATTGTACTGCAATCGAAGTGGCGGACACACAAAAATACCTAGGATTAGTAATTGATAATAAATTTAATTGGAATGCTCATATCAACCATGTTTGCAATAAACTAAGACAATCTTTAGCGAATATCATAATCATAAAAAATCGCATATGGTATGCGATTTTTTATTAAATTTAAATTTTATTTAATTATTTTATTAAAGTGAAACTAATGTTGTATAATTCACTAGCTGAATCGCATATACAATATGGCCTTAGCAGCTATGGTCGTACATATAAATCATATCTACAGGATATCTATAAACTACAGCTCAAAATTCTTAAGAACATAGTCCCTTATAAAATAAAAAGTATGTATCATGATAACGAAATGGCTCTCTTCAAATACTGCAGCGTCTTGCCTATTTTTTTACAAGTTAAGTACGTACTACTCAAAGAGCATTTTTTTAATACAAATATACAAGACAAAATTGAACATCCTATATATACACGAGCTGTCGCTAATAGCAGACTGTGTGTGAGACGCGCACACAATGTTTACGGTGAACGCACGGATACCTACATGGTCCCGAGAATTATAAACGAATTACTACCCGAAGTTAGAAATATTATTACAACATCAAACATAAATTGAAATCGTATTTCATATCTACGTTATAAACCGCTACTGTCAATGGCATTAATTTTAACAAACCCAAGTGGTTTTAAATGTCATTACTTGTATAAAATTGTAACTTTTTTTTGTTCTGATAAATAAATAATAAAATAAAATAAAAAATTTGGTTTTCGTGAAAGTTATTAATGTGATTTAAAAAGTTTTATTGTTACATTGTTTTGTTAGGATTGTCAAGTGTAAATAGTATTGTTTAATTAGTGTTGTTTAATTTTAGTTTGTTTGGCGACAGAGTTTTTTTAACAGTTAGGTTTAGGTAGATAGAAGGTTTTTTTTTTAATTTGTCGCACAAAATAAGCGAAATATGGACGCATTTTAAAAAAAAAAGACAATAGTAATGTGCTTGCAGTATGTAAATATTGTAAACAAAATATTTCTTACAAGTCTACTACGGGGTAACTTAGGTGCCCATTTAAAAAGATCACATCTATCAGTATACCTGGCTCAAAAGATTGTTGACGAAACGGGGAGCATTGAACAAAATACTCAGGGTACATCTGCCGCCACTGCCGATGCCAGCACCAGTGGCGCCGATGCCGTCATCTTCAGTGTCACTACCAACGCTGCCGCTAGCTCCTCCAGCGCCGCTAGTACTTTTGTCGCCGCTGCTTTACCAAATCCTAGAATTCAACCGCCTCGAAAAGACAAAGAACTTTGCAAAATTTTATGGTTAAGACAATTACTCCAGAAGAACGAAAAAAGATTGAACGTGATTTGCTAGAATTGTTTATCACAGATTACCAACCTTTTAGAACAGTCGAAGACAAAGGCTTCAAAAATTTCGTAAGGAACATACCTGGATACTCGTTACCAAGTCGAAAAAATATATCGTCCGCTATGATTCCTGCATTGTACCAGACGGCATTGACTGACGTCAAGATGAGGATTTCTAGAGATGTAAAATCTGTGTGCCTGACCACTGATTGTTGGACCTCATCACAGACAGAAAGTTATATTGGCGTGACTGTCCATTACATCGACGATGATTTTGAAGCACAACAAATACTTTTAGAGTGCAAATCAATGACTGAGAGTCACACAAGCACCAATTTAGCAAAGGAATTAAAGAGAGTGACTGACGAATATAATTTGACAAACAAAGTTAACTTCGCTATTTCGGACAATGCAAGAAATATAGTAAAAGCTATTGAATCTGAATTGGGATAGAAGCATTATGGCTGTGTTGCCCACACCCTCAATCTCGTCGTGTCAACCGCACTACGACCAATCGAAGAGTTGATAGAAAATGTAAAAAAAAATAGTAGCTTTCTTTAAACGGAGCACTAATGCAACAGACATGCTACTTAGCTATCAAATTAGAATTATGTCGGAATGTAAAGAACCGGTACGACTATTTCAACAAGTGCCTACGAGGTGGAACTCTACATTTTTTATGTTACGCCGGTTTGTCTTATTCAAGGAAGCTTTAAAACACTGTATGGCACTTATTGAACGAGACTGGCCTTATTTAAGTTCAGATGATTGGGTTATCATGGAAGAGATGTGCAAAATATTACAGCCCTTTGAGGAAGTGACTTCTTCCATTAGTGGGGGACCAATACCTCACAGGAAGTATGGTGATAGTCATAATAAATTGTTTAAAGGACATTTGTGAAGATTTTTTAAAAATAGACTTACATTCAAGTGTGCTCGAAGTGGCCACAAGCTTAAAAAATGGATTAACTGACAGATTTCCTAGCGTAGAGTACAGCAAGACCTTTGGGTTATGCACATTACTGGACCCCCGTTTCAAACTTGTGTCTTCTAAAAATGAGAATGCGGTCTCTGATTTAAAAAAAACATGTGCATTCTTTAATAGTAGGTCTTATAAATAATAACAGACCGTCAGAGAAGACCATCGATGACCGAATACAACAAACACCTCAAGCAAACCTCAGTGCATGGGACAGATTCGACGAGCTTTTAAAAAAAATAAGTCACAAGGGAGCGCTCAGGCCAGGGCTATACGAGAGCTACAGATGTACCTCGATGATGACATGCTGCCCCGTAAAAATTCTGATAGTAATTGGAATAGCCCATCGCAGTGGTGGCGGGATCATAAAATTATATACCCACACTTATCGGAACTGTATTGCACAAAATGCAACATTGTTGCAACTTCAGTCCCGTGTGAGCGACTCTTTTCTAAGACTGGGTTAATAATAAATGAAAAAAGGTGTCGTCTGAAATCCAAAAAAGTCGAACAGCTCGCGTTTTTAAACGCAAATCTGAACCCAAAAAGATTTGATAAATAAATCAAAAGTGTAAATAATAAATGTAAATATGTACAAAGATGAAGAACAAGAAAAAAAAAGAAAAAAAAAACATGAAATCATTGTAAATAAGACGATTTTTAAATGCGCCATAAAGTGTTATCTATTATCTATGAGTAATTGGAACATGAAACGTGCGTAATAACAAAACTTTATGCTAGTCCCAAGCCTAGATGATAAAAAAGTATGAGGGAAAATCGTCATAATTACAAACCATTACATACTATAATATTTTACAAATTAAAAACCACCAGCACTAGTAGATACTAATAAACAAACACGGATAGGTATTGGGTAAATACAATAAGAATTCGATTGTTTGCGTTTGTCGTCTAATATAACTAGTAACTACGCTCCGATATTCGCTACTGAAATCGATTTCTAAAAACGGTTTTTGAAATCGATTT
Organism: Lymantria dispar; assembly: GCA_032191425.1. Taxonomy (NCBI): domain Eukaryota; kingdom Metazoa; phylum Arthropoda; class Insecta; order Lepidoptera; family Erebidae; genus Lymantria; species Lymantria dispar. The sequence continues at coordinate 34,153,141 of CM063453.1, forward strand.
CAAAATCTGAAATCAGTTTTGTATCGGTTTGTGAAAAAATCCGAAAACGCCCATGCCTAGCAGTCATGAAATACCCAGCGATGTCAATGTCAAATCCAGTAATAGCTTTCTAACCAGTGCATTCACAATTAATGAATTAATTTCTACTATTGCTACAAGGAAAGATACAGTATTGGGCCTTGATGGAATGCCATATTCGCTTTTTAAAAAACTGAGTAATAAAAATTTGGAAATTTTCCTTAAGATACTCAATCTACTTTGGGAGAATAATACTATACCAAAAGATTGGAAAAAAGACTGCCTGATCCCTATTTTGAAACCAGACAAAATTAAGTTTTCACCTGATTCCTATCGACCTATTGCTCTAACTTCATATGTTGGCAAATTATTCGAACAATTGTGCGATCCACAAATTGTTGTTCCGAGTCTGGATGTAATTTGTGTCCGTTAATTATGTTTGTAAAGTCCCCCGCAATACAAGGATTATTTCCTTAGTGCAGGGTGTTGTCTTAATTAAATAAAAAAAAAAAAAAAAAATTGCTTAAACAGCGCTTAGAGTTTTATGTTGAACAAAATCATTTGTTACCATCCAATCAATTTGGATTTCGTAAAAATCATTCAGCAAGAGAAAGTATTCGCCAATTACAGCTGGATATTCACAAATCCCTAGCCGCAGGCAACAATACGATTGCAGTTTTCTTCGATATTGTAGGTGCTTTTAATAGTGTAAATATTGATATTCTTTGCCAGGAACTTTTATTAATCGGTATTCCGAAGAAATTTACCTTTTGGTTAAAAACATTTTTGAGCTGCAGTTCCCTGCAGTAAGTAGTGTGTTTGTTAAGTACAATAAACATCTTTACGGGCCTCGTCTTTCATCTAAAGGCGTGAGTCAAGGGGGAATTCTGTCTCCTTTACTGTTCATATTATATATAAGACAACTTAATATCGTGTTAGGCAGCTCCGTTAAAAATCTACAATTTGCTGACGATTTAGTAGTATATACATCGGGAAATAATTTAACTCACTTAGTTCATGTTATTAATAAATCCCTAGAAAAACTTTGTAACTATTTTGCGTACCTCAATCTTGATGTAAACCCATCTAAGTCTAAAGTAATTGTCTTTGGTAAACAGAATATCAATAATAGGCCTATTCTGTATTATAATAGATGTCCTCTAACTTCTGTGCGTGAAGTTAGGTTCTTGGGAGTATTATTCTCTCATAACTTAAATTGGAATAGTTATGTTAAACATATGTCAATAAGGCAAATAAAGCATTCAACATCTTGAAATCTTTATTAGGTACATACTGGGGGGCAGATCCAAAAATATTATTAACTTTATATAAATCTTTGGTACGTAGTCATTTTGAATATGGCTTTTTTTGTTATGCTGCAGATAAAAAAAATGTAAATAAATTAAATTTGATTCAAAACAAATGTTTGAGATTAATAACTGGGGCATTCAGAAGTACTCCTATAAACGTTGACAACGCTACAGGTTGAATGTTGCCTGCCGCCAATGGAAATTCGCTTCGCATATTTAAAAGAAAGATATATTTTGAAATTGTATAGTATTCATAACAATGGTCTCTTAGTTAGTTTATCTAGTATACGTGTATACATTAATTCAAATTTTTTCTATATGTTACAGGGATTCCATATTTTTTTAGATTTTCTTAAAACTCTAAATATCTACCAATCTAAAGCGCCATTTAGACGAGGAGAGTTTCTCGTCTCGAAGATACGATTATCGAAGGAATATAAAATATTTTTTTCGTCTAAACAATCGCTCTCCTCGCTCGTTGCCTTAGGCGATAATTGCCTTGCAATGGAATATTATTATGCCCGTGTAAACAGAATTTCAAAGCAATAATCGTATTTCGAGATTTTATGTCAGTTGCTATCATGAGTGGAGTGCGCGAGGGTGTTTTAATTATATCTGCTCTTCTAAGGCAAGAATTAATTAAACGGAAAAAGAAGAAAAGGTGTTGGGTTAAAAAATGGATAACGAGAAGAAATGATTTGGGAGCATCTAACACGTTGTGCCTTGAATTACAATTGGAAGATGAAGACATTCAAAAATATGTTTCGGGTTACGAAAACTCAATTTATATATTTACTTCAAAAAATTGGACCATCTATACAAAAAAGTGATACAAATATGCCTCAAGCTGCTCGTACAAAATTGGAAATAACTTTAAAATATTTGGCTACAGGAGATTCATTTCAAACATTATCAGAATTATTTCGAGTACCTAGGTGTACAATAAGTTACTTTTTGGTAGAAGTTCTGCAAGCTATTTACACTGCATTGGAAGATTTTATTAAGGTATGAATGAAAAACGATTAATTTCAAAATCACTTAACTATCATAAGATTATCTAAGTATTTATTCAACATCAGTCTTGCTTTGATAAGGTAGATTACAAAACAAATAAATGGCAATTAGCTAATAACAAATCAACTTAATATAGAGATATTTAGAAATAATTATTGTGCATTCGTTGAATCATTTGGAAAATCATCTTGCATGCTTGAATTCCACCACTGTGTGTCGCTCTCAGTTCTCGAAAATGGAGAATCAGGCATCGGAGTTGTATCTTTCAAATTCCTCAATTTATATTTTGAGAGAATTGTCTGGATTTCATCTTGAGCAAATATTACATTTTTCTCATTAAGCTTGCGCAAGCTGGATGCAACATACTTCCCAAACATATCCAAATCATCTTCATTTTGCCTAGATCTTTTATCTATAGCGTCTAACCTATCGATTGCTGAATCGATGTCCAGAGTTTTGGTCCTGGCCTTTTTAGTTTGAGTTGGTCTTGGTGTCAAATCAACTATATCGATCAAGGAGTCGACAACATGGACATTTTGTATATCTTCAATATTCAACGTCGAATCATCCAATTGAGTGTGAGATGTTGTTGCAGTAGATTCATCTGTCTGAAATTTTAAAAAATAAACAGTGAATAAAATAATTCATATTTTATTTTAGGTACCAAGGACCAAAGAAGAATGGGTCAATATTCAGACAGGATTTGCAACAAGATGGCAGTTTCCTTCATGTGTCGGAGCTTTGGATGGCAAACACATACTGATTAAATGTCCTCCAGGAACAGGATCAGATTTTTTCAATTATAAAAACACGTTTAGTATTGTTCTTTTAGGATGCGTTGATTATGACTATTGTTTTACATATGTGAACATTGGAGCGAAGGGAAGAAACTCCGATGGCGGCATATTTAATGAAAGTTCGTTAAAAAAAACTATCGAGGAAAATTCACTGGACTTGCCTAGTGATGCTGTTTTCATCGGAGATGAAGCGTTTCCTCTAAAACCGTACCTAATGAAACCATACCCACGTCGTAATAATTTATCAAAAGAGCAAAAACTTTATAATTACAGACTATGCCGATGCAGGAGAATTGTTGAAAATGCATTTGGTATTTTAGTATCACGGTTTAGGATTTTCGAAAGGCCAATAGGATTGGCTCCCGAGAAAGTAGATGTCATTGTAAAAACAACGTGTGTTTTACATAACTGGTTGAGAAAAACATCGCCAAAAGCATACACTCCTCCAGGGTTTTTAGATGAAGAAACAGGATCTGGTATACGACCAGGCGCGTGGAGAGAAAACCACACAAGTGGAGCCTTTGAAGATATATTTTCGCAAAATCATGGTAACTCTACCAGAGAGGCAATTTCAGTTCGTGAACAGTATTGTGATTATTTTAATAATCGAGGAGCAGTTCCGTGGCAGGAAAATGCAATATTTTTATAATAAACAGCTTGAAATAAACGGAACCCGGTATTTTATTATTTTTATCACTGTCTAACTAGGTCAAAAAGTGCTTATAAAGTAAGGTAGGTACTCACCAGATTTGAGACTGTTGATCGAAATTCTGAAGATTTTCTTAAAAATGTATCTAAATAATTGTACCAAGACAATTTTGGCACGTATACATTTCTGGCCCCAACTCCAGTCCCCAAAGAAGATCTTACTTTTTTTCGTTCTTGCAAATATTGACTTCGGATATTTTTAATTTTTGCAGTGATTTCCTTAGGGCCAAATTCCTTAATATCCAATTCTTTGGCGAAATCATTCAGGGCTGTATTTCTTGCATCACGGTTTTTATAATGTTCATTCTCCGTGTTCCACAAACACTCGTAACTTCTATACAGTTCAATGAATTTAATATTGTCGGCAGAACCGAATTTAAAAGATTTTTGTGTCATTTTTTACGAACAATACACTTGTAGTCACTTAACTCGACTGACAAATCTCGCACTAAAAACGATTCAAACCGATTTGTACGATACTCGTATCAACTTCAAAATATGTGACAAGAGATTGTGTTTATACAAGTCGAGACTCTCATAAGCATGAATCTGCTTACTATACTTTTGTTGTGTAAACAAGCATAGGCAATTATCGCCTAGCGATAAGTCATATTCGAATCTCGTATGACATAATCGTAGGCGAGATTTCAGTTCTTGCCTGTATGTAAACACTTTGATACGATTGTGTTATGGCGATTATTGCTTGTGATAGTAGCGCATAGTTTCTCGTAAAGAAACGTACGAGAAACTCTCCCCGTCTAAATGGCCCTTAATTTTCATTTACCCTGTTACGAGGGATGCTTCTTTAGTAATATTTCCAGCTATCAATATTATCGTTAATCCTTCACTATCAACCAAGGAGGAAGTTACTATGATATTATCAGAGTGGATTGATCATAAATTAATTTATACAGATGGCTCCAAGAATGATAATGCTGTGTCGTTTGCCATTTTTGACCCCTCCCTGAATGCTGGTGTTGGTCATAAAATTAATAGGAATTCTAGCATTTTTACTGCTGAAGCTGTTGCTGTTTTAAGTGCCCTGAAGCATATAAAAAATTGTAACTTAGGTCATAAAAAATGGCTTGTAGTTAGTGATATTATGAGTGTTTTATATAGTTTAGCAAATAATAATTTACATGCTAACACTAACTATATTATATTTCTCATTAAACAATTGTGGTTTGAACTCCATAACTCTAACATACGTATCACTTTTATGTGGGTCCCTGCGCATAAAGGTGTTACTGGTAATGAAAAGGCGGATTATTTAGCCAATTCAATAACAAAATTCGCAGATGTTATTCCTGATAATACGGATGGTGTGAATTTTCAAGTGCCATTCACTGATATAGTAAGCTTGTTAAAAGCACGTATGTGCGAATCCTGGAGTAAACACTCATATCATTGTACATATGTAGAAAACAAGGGATCTTGGTATGCAGCTCTAGATGTGCGTATTAATAACAAACCATAGACTGCACAGATGGCGTAGTGGTTAAGATAGCGACCTACAGCGCCAGTGTCTGGGGTTCGAATCCCACGCGGGACAACACTTTGTGCGAACCACAAATTGTTGTTCTGAGTCTGGATGTAATTTGTGCCCGTTAATTATATGTTTGTAAAGTCCCCCGCAATACAAGGATTATTTCCTTAGTGCAGGGTGTTGTCTTAAATAAATAAATAAATAAAAAAAAAATGGTTCTGTAAGATAAATCGATTTTTTGGTAGAAAGTTCTACTCAACGATTTGCCGCATTCGCTTTGGCCACTGCCGATTAAATTATCATTTGCATCGTCTCAATATTGTTGATTCCCCATATTGCCAATACTGCCAAACCAACATAGTGCAATCCTTAGATCATATCTTTTTTTAATGTTCCTCTTTCAGCATTTAGCGCCTTGTGCTGATAGATGAACTCTTAGCAAATTAAAATGATTCGGCACTGGTCCCGCGTGACATTAAGAAGTTACTTACTAATCCCTCAATTTTCTTTTACTTATATATATATGTTTATTGTAAATACTGTTAATGAATTATAACACATTACCGCTACAACGTAATGTATACTAATGTATAAGACACATGTACTATTTGTTTAAACATTTATTAATTGTTATTGTTCGATGGTTCAATAGGAGTTTCTGCTCTTGTCGCATGACATTTGTAATGTCTTGGGACGGGTAGAGGTCGTGTTGGACTGTCAATAGGTTGCATAGTTTTGTATAGCCTTTTTTGACTTATGTTTTGTAGTAATTACATAAACCTTTAGATTGTTACCACGATATAATAAAAAAGAATTTAACATGTGTATATTGTTATAAGTTACGTAAGACAAGGCAGTATGGTCGACTGACTATAGCCTGCTCATAAGAGCGAATAAAAAAAAAAAATTAAGTTTGATTTGGTTATAATCAGGCGCGGGAACTCTTGAATGCTTAGGGCGGTCTTTTTAACTATAAAATTAAATATTTCTATTATATTGTATATAATCCTCATATTTTTGAAAAGTATCTAAGTATTTGTATATGTTTATCATTTAATTTGTTTAGTATAAGTCTATATATTTAGTGATTTAGGTTTGTGCTAAGAGATGTCGAAAAGGCGGAAAAAAACCAAGCCGGAACGAGATAAAGGTGAGTCTATTCTAGATTCCACCTCTGAAAGTAGCGAATACTCAGATTCGCGTACAGTGTTGGAAGACCACGAGGACTTTTATTTGCCATATAGGGTGGCCGACTATTGTCGCCGATATCCGGAAGACGCAGGTGCCGGTCATGAATTTATAGTCTTCATAGAGAGTGTCACTGAACAGCCACTTGGTAGTCGTGACATGCTAACTCTTAGTAGCTGCTTATCGCGCTTCATTAAAGGCATTAAATATCTTAAGAAACTTAACAAATATAAGATAGGAGTAGTGTTTGAACGACCCAATTTGGCTAATACATTCCTAGACAACACGACATTTTTAAGGGAACAAAATATTAAGGCGGCCATCCCAGCTGGTGCCACTGAATTGTCTGGAGTGATTTCCTCCGTACCTATTGATATGTCCAACAAAAAAAATTTCAAATCTTTGTCAAGTAAAAAAAGAATTTTTGTAAAAAAAAGTACAAGAAAGAATATTTCTGTTCGGCGTATAATGAAAAAAAAACAAATGCGATAGTAGATTTATATTACAACCTACACAGGCAGTCATTATTACCTTTGCGTCATCTACTTCACTCCCAGATTACGTTCACTTAAAGATGTGGCGTCTACCAGTGCGACCTTATGTGCCGCCAGTTAAGCAGTTTTTCCGATGCCTTAGGTTTGACCACTTGGCTAAATTCTGTAAGAATGCTCAGCGTTGCTCAATCTGCACTGAAAATCATTCATATAAAGAATGTACTATACCTATTGACAAAGCAGTATGTGTACACTGTAAAGGTAACCATCTTGCAGTATCAGGTCAATGCCCTATAAAACAAAAAAGATATTGGATAGTAAAAATAAAAGTAAAACACCATTATCAGATTTATTTAAACATCCAACAAACTTTCCATCACTCAATATGACAGAGAACACACAAGACAATCATTAATTTAATTTTATCCAATCCAGCAGCAATGAACCTAATCACAGAATCAATAATCAAAGTCATTACACTAAATAAAACACAGAATCAAAGCATTAGCTCACACGCAATTAGTTCAGCTATTAAAGATACCATACAAATTAAAAATAAAACGTCACATTCAACTGTCACAAACTTAACATAGTACAGTGGAATGCTCAAAGTCTGTTGAGTAACAGACTTGAGCTTCAAAACCTACTTTATGAGCAGGAGCAGTGCTTCCAGATTCACTGTAATTACAGTAGATATACTGTATTTTAGACTTTTCTACTGTATACTGTAATGATAAAATACAGTGTATGAAAATACTGTATTTAATTTCCGATCATATAAAATCAAATCTAATAGGTAGGTACGTAAAACGTAACGCAACCTAATCTAGAACCCAGAACCACTGACCTTTATCTATATCTATAGACAATATAGAGCAGGATTGTTACATAATATAGTTTACGTTCAGGGAATTCCCCGATGAATAAAAACATCGATGTTTTCAAAAGTGAAACATCGATGTTAAAAATATCGATGTTTATGAACGATACATCGATGTTCATGAACGATATATCGATGTTAGGAAAACATCGAACATCAATGTTACTAAGTAATAAAATCCTTCGGGCAAATTTTGATGAGCTTTTCTTTTTGACGTGACACCGTCTTGTAATTCGATGGAGCCGGCTGCACACACGAAAAAACATGACGTATGCGGCGTTACCTCGCTCTGAGGCGTTCCATTTAAGGTTTGATCCATACAAAATATCTATCAAATGAATAAAATTAAAATTTTCTTTTGAAAAATGAAACCATTCCATCAGTATTTTCTTATGACGTTGTCACGTTCAACTATCGTCAGTAAACCGACTTTACAGGCAACCGATTTTTTTTTTTAGGAAATCTATCGATGTTACGACGAAGTAATAAAATCCTCCGGGCAAATTTTGATGACCTTTTTTTATGAAATTTGTGTGCTGTTTTAACATACAGCGTGGCGACATCAAGAATGCAACATCGCTCATAGAAAACATCGATGTTAAAAGTATCGATGTGTATGAACGATGCATCGATGTTCATGAACGATATATCGATGTTTGGAAAACACCGAACATCAATGTTACTAACTAATAAAATCCTCCGGGCAAATTTTGATGAACTTATTATTAACATCGTTCATAAAACATCGTTCTTAACAACGATGTATCGTTCATAAACATCGATGTTTATGAACGATACATCGCATCGATGTTTGAAAACATCGATGTTTTTTTTTGCATCCCTAATTTTGAATGGTTTGGTTTATTGCTTTGCTATTGTAGGGTCATTGTGGTAACAGTGGATCATAGGTACACAGTGAATAATTGCCATAATGAACAAAACGAGTGACGTGACTGTCACTGTCTGTTTCCTCCGCCTAGCTTCAGAACACACTACAACTTTGCGCTAGTCGCTGCGTGGCTCCGGCGCTACGTATACGTGTTGTGGGAGCTTATTTGTTTTGTGAGGTGAAAATAAAAAAATATTGCGTAAGTACCAACGAATATTATGTTTCTAGCTATTGCGTTGTTTCCTAGCTTAATACTTTTTCAGAAAACACATCTCTTTCGGTTTATTTTGAGTACGAATCAACTACTTGTTGATGTGTTAATCTTTGCATAAGATACTATAAAATAAAATATGGCACGTAGGTACACAGTGAATATAGTTCACAGTGGTACACAGTGAATATAGTTCACAGTGGTACACAGTGAATATAGTTCACAGTGGTACACAGTGAATATAGTTCAGTGGTACACAGTGAATATAGTTCACAATGGTACACAGTGGAATATAGTTCACAGTAGTACACAGTGAATATAGTTCACAATGGTACACAGTGAATATAGTTCACAGTGGTACACAGTGAATATAGTTCACAGTGGTACACAGTGAATATAGTTCACAGTGGTATACAGTGAATATAGTTCACAGTGGTACACAGTGAATATAGTTCACAGTGGTACACAGTGAATATAGTTCACAGTAGTACACAGTGAATATAGTTCACAGTGGTACACAGTGAATATAGTTCACAGTGGTACACAGTGAATATAGTTCACAGTGGTACACAGTGAATATAGTTCACAATGGTACACAGTGAATATAGTGTTCGCGCAGGAACAAATATAAATAAAATTGGTTGATTGAATTGATTGAATTTATTAGATTTAGATTAAATTAGATTACATTAGATAAAATAGCGTGTCGTATAGAGTGCGAGCTGTTAACGTGTGTGGGGCGGTTCGTGCTGGCCTGGTTAAATATGGCCCTCCGCCGCCCCCGCTTCCCCTCTTAGCTACAGGTTGCGCCAACATACTCCCGGCCCTGGAAAGCTTAATTGCTTTCCTTTCCATCAATTTCGTCAGGTTTTGGTAGCGGACAAATTCTGTTGAGTGCGCGTCGAATAATTCCTTTAGCGGTCCTGATGTCAGCAACGCGTACAATGCCGTCAGGTCCCGGGAATAATTGCTCTATTCGCCCTAGACGCCAATAAAGCGGGGGAGAATGTTCATCCTTGATGACAACCATGTCATTCAGTTGCAGATTGTCCTTTGACTTTGTTCGCCATTTCGTACGGCACTGCAACTCTGTGATGTATTCCTGGCTCCACCGTCGCCAGAAATGTTGTCGTGTCTGTTCGATGCGTTGGAATCTGTCTAATTGAGTAATATTAAGTGACTCCAAGCATGGAGATGGCAATGAGGTAAGCGGACTACCAATAAGAAAGTGGCCCGGAGTCAGTGGAAAGTAATCGGAAGGAGAAGAGCTTAAAGGACAAAGGGGACGGCTGTTAAGAACGCATTCAATCTGTGTGAACAAGGAACACAACTCCTCAAATGTTAAATGGGCAGTCCCTAAAATCCTAGCCAAGTGAAATTCAGCCGATTTCACTCCAGCCTCCATTAGGCCATTAAAGTGGGGAGCGTATACTGGAGAGAAGCAAAATTCCACGCCCTCCCTGGCAGCATAGTCACAAATAGAATTAGAGTTAGCCTTGAAGAATTCCTTAAGCTCCTTGGAAGCGGCAACAAAATTTCCACCGTTGACGCAATATATTTGCCTTGGCAGACCTCTACGAGAGATAAAGCGTTTAAGAGTTAGAATAAAGGCGTCCCTTGAGAGCTCGCTTACTGCCTCCAAATGTACGCACTTATATCTAAAGCATATAAAAATACATAAGTAACACTTAGTAATTTTGCAACCACGACCCTTGCGATCAGTAATCATGAAAGGTCCAGCGAAATCCGTTCCCACAGTGATGAAAGGAAAATCTGGAGTGAGTCGAGCTGCAGGTAGGTTACCCATTATGTTTTGCATAGTTTGACCTTTAAAACGTCTACAAGTATTGCAATTACGCACGGTGCGCCTAGCTAAATTTCGTCCACCAATAGGCCAGTAACGAGTTCTAATAGAAGTTAGCAAAGCTTGGGGCCCTAGGTGTAAAAGACGTAAATGTTCTTGTTGGAATAAAAGTCGTGTAAAGTGATGACTAGCGCTTAGTAGTATGGGGTGCTTCATGTCAAAACTGTATTCTGAAGCTTGTATACGACCACCCACCCTAATGAGATTGTTATGCAGAAAAGGGTTGAGTGTGATGATGCGAGACTTATGATTTAAAGGTTATCTTTGGTTAATGAATCATATTCTTTAGAGAACGACTCTAATTGAGAAATATAAATTAGAGAATGAAGAGCCCTATTAAGCTCACTAGTGGTTAATGATCCGGTGATTTTATTTTTGATATTTTTACAATTATTTATAAATCTATGTATATATGCAATCGTTCTTTTTAATTGTTGTAAATTAGAATAATTTTCAATTTTTATTGTAAATAAGTTTATGTTGTCAACATTAACTGGATGTGCCTTTATTTCTGGTATGTTATGGTATTCTGTACTAGTATTTGTTTTTACGCAAGGCCAATTTGATTTATCCAAGGATAAAAATGTTGGTCCATGCCACCACATGTCACAGGATTCAGCTTCTTGTGGATTAACTCCACGAGATAATAGATCAGCTGGGTTTTGTTCTGTGGGTACGTGGCGCCACGAGTTGATGTCAGTCAATTCCCTAATTGCAGCGACCCTATTGGCAACAAAAGCTTTTAAATTAGTTGAGCTTATGTGTAACCAACTAAGTACGATGCTAGAGTCAGTCCAATAGACGTATTGTGTTATTTTGCGTCGTAAGGCCTTTGATACGGTAGAGCTCATTTCTGCGGCCAGTAGAGCACCACAGAGTTCGAGCCGTGGAATCGTAATGGGATTTGAAGCAGGAGCAACTCGAGATTTTGCACATAATAATTGGACGTGTGTTTTTCCGTCTTTGTCTATAGAACGAAGATAGAGACACGCACCATATGTACGTAGAGATGCGTCGGAAAAACAATGTATTTCTACCTCGACGGGATCCTCAATTGATACCCATCTAGGTATAGATAAAGAATTGATGGACTTCAGGCCTTCACTGAAGGTATTCCAAGTCTTTACTACCTCTTTTGGTGCAAGATCGTCCCAATCAAGTTTAAGTGACCATAGGGTTTGAATTAATATTTTGGGAGCGATAGTGCACAAGGATAGGAGGCCCAAGGGATCGAAGATTTTAAAAGTTGAAGATAAGATACTTCGCTTTGTAATTGAACCAGTATCATTCAATGTTATAGGAAAACGAAGAGTATCAGAATGAGGATCCCAATCTAACCCTAGAGTGTTAGTAGAATGACTTATTGTTAAGTTTTCATGTGATTCATTTGTGTCTGAAGATAACAACGCAGGCAGATTAGATCGATATTTTCGTAGAAAAAATCCAGATTCGCTAAGAGCTTTGGCAACGGATCGTTGAATAAAACGAAGCTGATTAGAGTTATTACAAGACGTTAATAAATCATCGACATAAATGTCATTTTGTATGATAGTTTTGATGAATTCGTCATCACATTCTTCGCCAGCCTGCCATAGACATCTTGTAGCCAGGAAGCTAGCGCTAGAGTAGCCATATGTAACCGTATTAAGTCGGAATGCTTGCATTGGTTTATTTTCAGCATCGCGCCATAAAATCATTTGAAGGTCTCTATCAGACTCGTCTATTAGTACTTGACGGTACATTTTTTCAATGTCCGCGGACAATACGAAGCGGTGCTGTCGAAATCTGATAAGAATGTTGAATAAAGAATCTTGAATTGTAGGGCCTATCATTTGAATATAAAATAGACACGCCAGAGGAGGTACGAGCAGATGCGTCAAAAACGACGCGAAGTCGTGTAGATTCGCTGTCCTCGCGTATGACAGGATGGTGCGGGACAAAGTAGGCTTTCTCGGTACGGTCTACCATTGAAACTGATAAATGTCCTAGATTACGATATTCTTTAATAAAGTCTACGTAAGCAGCTTTAAGTTTGTGTTGCTTACGGAATCGACGTTCTAAATTTAAAAATCGTCTTTTGGCTAAATAGAAAGATTCACCTAGGCAGTCGGGTTCGCTGATTAATGGCAATTTAACACAAAAACGACCTTCTGCTGTTCTTTTAGTGTGTTGCAAAAAATGAAGTTCGCAGGCCTTCTCTTGGTCAGAGAGTAGAGACCTTTGCGGCAATGATTCAAGCTCCCAAAACCTTTTCAAATCATTGTGAAGGTTTGTTAAATCAGGATTGAGAATATTTTCTGACCTTGTAAAATGACATTGTATTTGATTATTGTAATTGTTGTTTTTGTTATGAGTATAATAGTGCATAGGACCACCGATGAGCCATCCTAACTTAGAATGGTGTAGTCTAGGATTGCCTTTGCCTAAGGAGTGCTGTTTGGTGTCATTGATATCCCAAAATAGGTCAGCACCGATAAGCAATCCTATGTCAGACGGTTCATTAAATTTGGGGTCTGCTAACTCAAAGTTTTTTAAGTTTAGATGCCTAATATCTACCTTTGATTTAGGTATTTTGCCTGTAATTTTAGGTATAACTAAACATGACGTTATAACGCTAAAAGAACTTTTCTTTGATTGTATTCGTACACTACAACGTTCAGTATTAAGTTTTAAAGCCGTTTCGCCTATGCCGGTAATATATTGGATATTAGAAGAAGGAGAAATTAAGTTCAATTGTTCTTTGACATTGTGTGTAATGAATGAACATTGACTGCCATTGTCTAATAAGGCCTTAATGGTAATGGTTTTGTTTGTAAGTGGATTTATAATATCAACTAAAGCTGTGCATAGTAATGTCTCAGAGGTTGTTATGGCCGACATGGATGTTTGTTCATTGTTTAAAGTATCAATTTTCGATTCATTAGCCTTACATAAATAGGTATTATGACGCCTTTTACAAATCCTACAAGAACCTGGTACTTTACATGCATGCTGATTATGCCCTATACGTAAACAATTTTTACATAATTTTAAATCTGACACCAGACTAATTCTGTCATCTATTGACTTAGATTTAAATTGGGTGCAATCATAAATACGATGATCGCCTTTACAGACAATACAATGTCTAGCTGTTTGTGTTGACGGTTCACCTCTTTCAGCAGTTATGAAAGATTTGCTGTGAGATGTGGTTGACTGTTTACCGTGGGTGTTGCTGGAGAAAGGTTTAATTATTGGTGATCTATCTTGTTTACTACGAGAAACAGATTCGAGAACGTCAGCGCGGCCTTCAAAAAGATTTTAAAATCATCTAGATTAGGCATTTCGTTGTCACTAACGTTAGCGTGTACATATTCCTCCCATTTTACACGTGTGGCACTGTCTAATTTCGCTGAAACCACGTAGATGATCAAGGTATCCCAATGATCAGTTGGTTGCTTTAATGTATTTAAGGCTCTTAAATTTTTTGTGATATGATCAATTAGAAACCTTGACTTATCAGTTATATATATAGATAGTTCACAGTAGTACACAGTGAATATAGTTCACAGTGGTACACAGTGAATATAGTTCACAGTGGTACACAGTGAATATAGTTCACAGTGGTACACAGTGAATATAGTTCACAGTGGTACACAGTGAATATAGTTCACAGTGGTACACAGTGAATATAGTTCACAGTGGTACACAGTGAATATAGTTCACAGTGGTACACAGTGAATATAGTTCACAGTGGTACACAGTAGATCGTGATCCACTGTATACTAAAATATAGTCATACTTATTATCTAAAGTTTTATTACATTTATTGCTTGATGTTTGCAGAATGTCGCGAAAACCGAAGGAAGATCCGTAGAAAAATTGGTAACGTAACGGAAGAAGACATGGAAAACGCTCTGGATGAGATAATCAAAGGAAAATCGATTCGTTGTGTATCCAAGGTACAAAACATTCCCTTTACTACCCTCTACCGTTATGCCACAAAAATGAAAGAACGAGGTTCATTGGAAAATATGAGAGTTGTGTCCAATTATGCTGTCAGCAAGATTTTTAATTCACAACAGGAGGTGGCTCTTAAAGAATACTTTGAAAAATGTGCCCTTATGTTTTACGGGTTATCGACAAAAGGCTGTCGAAAAGTCGCTTATGAAATGGCCGCTATAAATAATTTAAAAATGCCAAGGTCTTGGTCAGAAAACCAATTGGCTGGAATTGATTGGCTAAAGGCTTTTCGGCAACGTCATCCTGACTTGTCTCTACGACAGCCAGAAGCCTGCAGCTTAGCACGAGCGACGGCATTCAACAGACACACAGTCAATAGTTTTTACGATAATTTGCAGACGGTTTACCATAGATACACCGATTTTGCCGATGGCACGCGAGTCTTTAATTTAGACGAAACTGCTACGACAACGGTGCATAAGCCGCAACGTGTAATAGCTCCAAAAGGCAAAAATGTCAATAAAGTTACGAGTGGCGAAAGAGGGATTTTAGTGACGACTTGTTTCATAGTTTGTGCAGCGGGTTACGCATTACCTCCTGTTTTGATTTTCCCAAGGAAAAATTTTAAAAACCATATGATAAAGGGTGCCCCTACTGGAACTTTAGGTTTAGCAACTCCAACTGGTTGGATGAACACTGAAACTTTTGTGCGAACACTGACTCATTTCAACAAATGCACTTCAAGTTCCATCGAAAATCCTTCCCTCCTCATTATGGATAACCACGAATCCCACTTATCCATCGAGGCCTTAGACTTAGCCAAACTTAATGGAGTAACAATTATAACACTCCACCCTCATACAACTGCTAAGATGCAACCTTTAGACGTTGGTCATTTAAATGGTTTGCCATTTAAAACTTTTTATAACGCTGAAATAGATTCATGGATGATGAGAAATCCTGGAAAATTAGTCACTATTTATGATCTTGCTGAATAGGAAATGCTTTTAATAAAGCTATGACACCAACGAACATTATCAATGCATTCAAAAAAACTGGAATCTTTCCCTTTGATAGAAATATATTTAATGAGCACGATTTCCTACCCAGCTCTGTAACAGATCGTCCTGATCCTGAACCACCCAGCTCTGTATCAAATCATCCTGATCCTGAACCATCTCTGTCTGAAAATATAAATATTGAGAGTGATCGGGATAGTCCTTCAATTTTGCAAGGCACTTACGAAGCTCATTTAGAACATAGCCAATTTAATCAACATTCCTATACATTGAAAGACTTCCACCCGGAAATGCAACCGTCGAAAAACCAATGTAGCAATTCACATACTGAAGAAATACAAATAGATGGTCAGATAACGCCTCCAAGGTTACCATTTACAGAAATTCAGTGTGATTCTCAAGTTATAAATTACAGTCCTCAACCAGGATGTTCCAATATCCGACCAACATCGATCTCATCTGTATCATTAATTAAACCAACTCAGTTTCGTTTACCTATTAAAACTGCGCCCAGAAAAAGCAATCGGAAAAGAAAACTAGGCCGCAGCATGATAGCCACAGATACGCCGGAAAAAGAGTCTATTAGAATACAAAAAGAAGACCCTAAGAAAAACAAGGAGCCTAAACATAAACCAAAGAAAACTGTTGTTAGAAAGATACTGTCCCAGTATGAAAGCGACTCTGAAGAAAATATTGAAAATGAAAATATTTCAATACACGATGAAGATTCCGATTGGTGGGACGAAGATGAATCTGATGTAGCGCATTTGACAGATGAAGTTACTTAACACTATTTTGCCTCGCATACCGAAGGAAGGTGATTATATCCTTGTTCGTTTTGAAACTAAACGTAGGAGTGTTTATTACGTTGCTAAGATATTGCACAATCATAATGAAAACTTAGACTACTACGTTAGTTATTTACGTGGGAACAGAAAACACCATTTTACTATGCCTATTGTTCCTGATTTGGCCTATGTTAGAGAACACGATATTAAATTTATACTTCCTAAGCCAAATGTAGGTGGCAGCACATTACGCCAACAATCATATTATTTTTTTGATTTAGACTTTACTCAAATTGACATTCGTTAATTTTATCTTTTGTTATCGTTGATTAAATATTTTTATTGATAAAACTTTATCTTAATTGAACTTTTATATTACTTTTGTTTTTGTTGATCGATACATAGTTCCTTAAAGATTGATAAGTGTAGCTTTTTATGTGACGGATGGATAAGTTTTTTTTTTTATAATTGTTCCTATTTATGACACTATGTTAAGGAAATGTAACATAATTACATAATAACTATTACATAATTATGTAATACTATTATTTCGTGAGACAAAGATATTCATTTATTTTGTCTTTTGATTTTCACTTGAGTGTTTCAATTTTTTTTTTTGTTCACAACATTAACTTCATAATAATCATAATATGTTACCAAATTGTAGTGGCGACTTCTTTATTTTGTGAATCCTTGATCTCAATTGTTTGTTTCATATGTGATAAATAGTAAATAAAAGAATTTTTATATTTACAACATCAGTTTTCTTTTAATATCAAAAGTCTTATTCACTGTGCACTGTTGGTGTGATCCATTGTATACATATATAAGTAAACAGTGGATCGTTGCCCATGTTTTAAAAAAACGCTTTATGTTCACAACTATTCTAGATACGTTATTGTTATCGTGCAAAAATGTAGACTGATATACAATATTTCTAATAAAATGATTCCAGATGGCGAAGGTGAATTAGTGATGCATATAAGCAGCTTTGAAAAAAATCTGATCCACTG
Source organism: Lymantria dispar (assembly GCA_032191425.1). NCBI lineage: Eukaryota > Metazoa > Arthropoda > Insecta > Lepidoptera > Erebidae > Lymantria > Lymantria dispar. The sequence goes on from CM063453.1 coordinate 34,170,762, forward strand.
ATCCCACAATCACCCTAATCGGCACATTCATTTCATTTAAAATTTAGGACTTTTTAATTGTTAAAGTAAAGTAAATTAAACTAAAAACTAGATTATTTTTCTTTTTTTTTAATTGCAAACGGTGGCAAATGTGCAAACAGTTCACCTGATGGTAAGTGTTGCTGCCGCTCATGGACCTTTACAAGGCCGTTGCCTATCGCAAGAAAGCGAAGGGAGTGTGAATGCGTGCATTGAGGCTCGGTGATACCAAGGGCACCACCAAAACCCTCCACACGCAATCACCCTCAGAAAGTTGGGCTTCCGGCTCTCTCGCTCACCGAACGAAGCGCAGTAACAAATTGCTACTACTCAGACGTCGATTTTCTGCGAGAGCATGATACTGCCCCGGACGGACCGGCCCGCGGCTGTAGACAGATAACTGTCGACAGTGTGGTCTTACCACTCCTAATAGATAGGTACTTAATTGTAAAAATGGGCTCAAGTAGTGAGGAAAGTGATGTTCGTGGCGCTGCTGGTCCGTCAAGTGCAAAAAAGAAATATCGGCAACAATTTCGTGAGGAATGGATCCAAATACAAGACTTTCATAAGTGGCTAAAACCTGACAAAAGATCTGCTTATAAATGTATTTGCACTCTCTGCAAATTCAAATTATTTTATTATGCATAAACCCTGAGAGGGCACTTACATATTGTCAGGTTTACAATTTCCAAAAAAAATAAACTACCACCGGATCGGAACGCGACCGCTACTGAGAAGATCCGGCAAGAAACTCAGCGGGCTTGTCATTATTTTTAATTGTTTTTTTTCTTCTTACTATTCTGCGATTCTTCATTAACTGCCGATCTAGGTGCTATTAAAAGACACAGTGAAGGTGCTAAACATAAACTTCGTTTGCCTGGCCAACCGCATGTGCGTACTATTGATAACATTTTTAAGAGTCAGCAACGTGTAAGTGATGATGAGCGACGGAAAATTGCGGAAATAAAATTATCTTAAATTATCTAAAATTTATCTTAACTTATCTAAAATTGCAAGTAAAGTTAATCTTAAGCATACTAAATTACAAGCAGTAGTAAACAACGTCATCGCAGCTTCTGAAAGGGAATGTTTAGTACAAGATTTGAAACGCGTAAAGTTTTCTATAATGGTAGATGAAAGTACTGATGTTGCCAGTGTGAAAACAATGTGTGTTGTAGTCAAATATTATGATCTCAGTTCAGGGCGTATAGTAAGTCGATTTTGGGATCTTATTCAAATTTTTGATGATAAAAATGCTAGAATGATTGGTGATTACTTAGCTACGCCTACGGCTGGAAAAATATTTAATTCAATAATAAAATCATTTCAAGACGGAAATGTACCTTTAGAAAATATAATTGGATTTGGATCAGATAGCTGTAATACCATGATGGGCTGTCGTAATTCAGTGTCCTCACGATTTAGACAACTGTGCCCAGGTATTATCGTGTTAAAATGTCTTTACCATTCCTTACATTTATGTGCCTCTGACGCTTGTAAAGAATTGCCTCATGATGCAGAACAACTGACTCGATTGATATACAATTATTTCAAAAATAGTAGCAAACGTCAAGCAGAGCTAAAAGAATTTCAAGTATTTACGGACACTAACATACACAAAATTCTACGTCCAGCCCAAACGGTTGGTTGGTTATCGCTGTCCAGTGTTGTGAACAGAATTATGGAGCAATGGGATGCCTCGCAATTATATTATGACGATAAATGGCTAGAAGAACAGGATTGCCAAGAAATTCACAATCTTTTGAATGATCCCATCGTCAAGGCATATTTTTATTTTTTATGTTGGATGCTGCCAAAATGTACCAGCGTCAATGTATACTTTCAAAGTGAAGATCCCGTTATTATCGAAGCCCATAACAAAATGACTGAGCTATACAGAGAACTGTTATCGTTATTCATAACTCCAAATTATCTTAAAAACACCCCACTTGACGCAATTGACCCTACTAATAGTCAACATTACATCGATCTGAAAGATATTGGGTGTTGCTAATCAAGTTGCTGTCCCAGAGCTACATACGCATACCGAAGAAGTTACAGTGATGAAACAGAAATGCCTCAACTTTATCGTTAAAGCATGCGTGGGTATTCGGAAAAGATACAGTTTAAATGATCCAGTTTTGAGCTCAATTGCAAAGTTGAATCCTGATTCTTGCTTATCAGATAATAGAGAACAGTCTTTGTCTTCACTGTACCCAGTGTTACCAAGGCTGAAACCCCCAACTTTAAATGAGCAACAGACATTAGATGACGAATGGAGAAACTTGATTTTTATTGCGAATGATATACGTTTGAATACAAGTCAACCAGCAGACTTATTTTGGCATCAGGTAAAATTTAATCATATAAGAACACTATTTACATCATATTGCACATATATAATTATGTTCACATTTAATAAATTTGTTTTTTATTTCAGTTGTCTCAAATGAAAGATAGCAATGGAGACATTAAATTCCATTTGCTGCCTCGTTTTATACTGCAAGTATTATCTTTGCCTCACTCGAATGCTGAGTGTGAACGCAAGTTTAGTGATATTAATAATATAAAAACCAAGCAGAGGAACTGTTTGATCACAAATACTATTAAAGGAAATATGTTAGCTCAGCAAGCCATTCGTCGAAATTCCAAAAACTGCGTCAAATTTAATCCCACTAGTGAAATGATTTCGAGGATGACGGCAAAAATTTATCAAAATCCTGAGGAAATTGCTTTAGAATAACTTACAATAATATGTTTTAACAAATAAACTTATACAGCAGCTTATTTTTCTTTTAATATTTAAACAAAATTTTACTGTAATTGATTTTGAAATCTACTGTATTGTTTTAAGAAACTACTGTATTTTTTAGCTGACAACACTGTAGTTTTACTTTTGGGATCTGGAAGCACTGAGCAGGACATACACATAGCACTTATATCAGAAACTTGACTTAAACCAAATATACAGTTTTCTATCAGAGGTTATACAATAATAAGAAATGATTGCGGTAATGATCACAATGGTGTAGATAATTTTTGTTAGAAATGGCATTTATTTTCAAAAATTAGAAACATTTTCTGATAACTCCTTGCAAAATGTAGCAATCAAAATTAAATACAAACAAAAAGACATCTCAATTGTTAGCTTTTATAGTCCTGGCAACAGTGTACCTAACTTTGACAAATCTAAATTTAATAGACTGTTGAATAGTATTCCAAAACCACTAGGTAGAGACATCATGGATGTAATGGACGATAATGACTTAATGCTCTTAAATAATGATCAACCAACTACAGTGGGTACTAATTTTTGGAGACCAAATGGACTAGATCTAACAATAGTATCATCTTCATTATTCCTGTGCTGTGAATGGCAAGTTCATCAGGACTCTTTGGGCAGCTATCACTTGCCTACAATCACAAAATTTTCCATGGTAGTGTCGGAAACTGAATCTTCTTCAATTCCATCCAACATTCCTCCACACAGTAATCTGAAAATAGTAAATTGGGACCAATATGAGAACTTAGTAAATGACTTGTTAAAACAATTTGAAATAAATAATTGTAATCTACAGAAGTCTTACAATAACTTCTGTTCCATAATTCTTAGAACCAACTACCACTGTAACAATATTACTCATCTACCTAAAAGAAAGCGCCAACTCCCTGGTGGAATGGGCAATGTACTAAAGTGGTAGAAGATTGCAAGCAGCCTTATCTGTTATTCAAATCAAAATGCAATATCCAAAACTACATTCATTTTAAGCAAGCTCAAGCAGAGAAAAAACGTATATTAAGACTTGAACGTCGTAAATCCTGGACACATTTTTGCTCCACCATAAATAGGTTAACGCCAATGAAACAGATTTGGACAAAAATGAGGAAATTTAAGAACTTATATTCTAATAATAATTGTTTCTCTAGCAATAATTGGATATCCAACTTTTTACACAAATATACTCCAGATACAGTACCAAATTTGACAAATATTCACAATAATCATCCTTTAAATAGCACCAACTCTTTTATGATTGCCCCTTTTACTATTGAAGAATTAAAAGCTGGTCTATCATCAAGAAAGGACTCTGCATGCGGTTTGGATTGGCTTTCCTATAAAATGTTTAAACTCCTAAACTCTTCTAACTTAAATAAGTTTCTAAAAATATTAAATCTCCTATGGAACAACTCCACTATTCCAGAAGAATGGAAAACAGACTGTCTAATTCCAATTTTAAAGCATGGGAAAGATTCTAGTTCAGCTGATTCATATCGTCCTATCACACCAAGCTCGTGTGTTGGTAAAATTTTTGAACAATTAATAAAACAGAGATTAATATTTTATATTGAAAGTAACAACCTCTTACCTAATAATCAATTTGGATTTCGATGCGGTCGTTCTGCTTGTGAGAGTCTACGGCATTTATGTCTTGACATCCATAATGCCCAGATTGACAATAAGATATTGACTGGTGTTTTTTTGGATGTTGTAGGAGCATTTAATAATGTTGATTTAGAACAATTATCATCCATTCTTCTATCCTTAAATGTCCCTGAAAAAATAGTTAGTTGGATATTCAATTTCTTGCATGGTCGTAAACTTTATGTTAGAGACAATAACCAATTAATAGGTCCTCGATATTCATATAGAGGTGTATCGCAGGGCGGCATTTTGAGTCCATTGCTCTTTATAATCTACATAAATCAAATAAATATTGTCTTGGGTAATAGAGTTTCTAACCTCCAATTTGCTGATGATCTAGTAGTGTATAGTTCAGGACTTAATTTATCAAATGTTGTGTTAGATCTTAATGTAGCACTCAAAAAATTGGAGCTTTATTTTCAATATCTTAGTCTTGAGGTCAGTATTGCCACAAGCAAAGTAGTAGTATTTTCAAAGTATTCTATAAGAATAAGAGATGCAAAAATATATTATGGTACTCAGGAAATTTCAATAGATAATTCAATAAAGTTTTTAGGAGTTACGTTTTTAAGTAATTTTAGATGGCACAAATATGTCGAAATATTAGAAAATCGAGCATTAAAGGCCTGCAATATTCTGAAATCATTAGCTGGTACATATTGGGGTGCAGACCCACGCATCTTGCTAACACTATAGTCCGTAGCCATTTTGAGTATGCCTTCTTTTGTTATGGTGGAGTAATTACATTAGTGAATAAATTAGAAAAATGCAAAATAAATGCTTAAGGATCATAACAGGCGCTTTTAGGTCTACTCCTATTATATGATTACAAGTAGAATGTAATATTCCCCCACTAGCTCTTAGATTCAAATATCTACAAACAAAATTCCTTCTCAAATTAACTTCTATTAATAATCATCCACTCCTATTAAAGATACAGGACTATATTAACCGAATTGACAATAATTCCTACTATCAAGTAGAAGGCATCTCTGATTTGTTACATTTTTTTTTTTATCATAATCTATTTTCTAGTATTCTTTGGCCATGTTATTTAAATTCTTATAATTCAAAATATACACCTATTAAAATAACTATTAATCATTAAAATATAAGGAAGATGTATATAGTATGCTGTCAGAGTGGCAAAATTATAACCAACTTTATACTGATGGATCTAAAAGTAATACTGCTGTCTCTATGGCAGTTTATGACATACAACTGCGGAGTGGGTTTGGTCATAGGTTAAATACCTTGGCTAGTATATACACAGCAGAATGTGCTGCCATACATGCTGCTCTAGAATATATTGGAGAACAGTCATATAATAATTGGATTGTTATAACAGATAGCATGAGTGTTTTAAAAGCTTTACAATATCCTAAATGTAATGTTACAACTAATTTCATCATTTACAATATTAGAGACAAATATCAATGCTTATCCCTAACAAAAGATATTGTTTTATTCTGGACTCCTTCACACATAGGCGTGGAAGGAAATGAACAAGCTGATTATCTTGCTAAATCTATTGTGAATAGTAATTAGATGCATACTGCTTTGAACATTCCCATACCACACACAGACGCACTGTCTCATTTTAAAGGTACATTCTTGCAAGACTTTCAGAATTATTGGCAACAAGTTGTTCAAACAAAGGGCAAATGGTTAGCCGACATTAAAAACGAAATCTCTCCTCCCTGGTTTGTTAAAAAGAAAAAATACTTACACAGAAAATTTTACACCACAATTTGTCGGTTACGTCTGGGATATTCTCGTAGTGGTGCTCATTTATTTAGGATCAGTGTTTTAGATTCTCCATCTTGTCAATTCTGTAACTTATCCATCCAAACTCTTGATCACATTTTCTTTGACTGTCCCCAATATAATCTTCAAAGATTTACATTGATAGACTGCCTCTTGGATATTTATAAGAATGCTGAAGACACCCCGCGCTCACTTCAGCAATTATTGAAAACTTATGACTGCTTCGTGCCGCTTTACAAATTTATAGTTTCAACGGTAGGCGAAATTTGAAAATACGGCTTGGCTTTTGACACAATCCCTTACACAGCTTAAAACATATTTGTCCATAAATTATTATTGGACTCGTGTTTATAATGTAAATTTTAATGTATAAATGTAAATATTATATTTGTAGTTGATATATACCTTAAATTAGTTTCGGCTAAACTTTCCATTATGGGCCATTGATTTCGAAGTTCATTTTTTTTTATAGATAGTACTCGTAAATAGAAGGCTTCTTACAAATTTTCTAGTTGCGGAACATCACGGTTTACGAGATATAATTTTTTAAAGTTCCCAACTTCCCATACAAATTGGAAAACAGCACGCCATTTACAAATTTTTAGGTTAGTTAAAACGTCAATATTTATGGAGGGTAGAAGTACTTCTACCCTCCATAGAAGTACTTCTACCCTCCATATCAATATTGTCTTGGTAGACGTCAAAGTTTTTTTTTTTTTTTTTTTTTTTTAATGGCTAGTCGCGATTTGCGCATTGCCAATGACGGAAACGAGGAAACTTAGTAGGATTAAGGAAATATTTACACGGAATTTGGAATGATCGAATAATTAATAAAGGATCAGGTTTATACAGCTTATACATGAATATATTATATGAATTATATACAAATATTATTAAGAGATATAAAAGATGCAATATAATCATATACAGTGAGATCATTAGAAGATAATAAGACAGAAATAGAGGTAGGAAAAGGAATTCCATGAGAGATTAAAGAATAAATAAACTGCTCACGGTTAAGGAGGGGACAGGAAAGGAAAATGTGATTCAAATCTCCAACATCCTCACCACACTCACACAGGTCACTGTTAATTATTTTAAGTCGAGCAAGATGTGCTGGGTAAGAAGCATGTCCTAACCTCATTCGAATAAAGCAGCTGGTAACTGCCTTACCAAAATTTACTTTAAAATACCACGGCTTTATAGGTATCTCGGACTGAATAGCAGCATATTGCCTTCCTTTAATTAAATTACTTTTCGCCCAGCACATCTCCCAAGACTTTCGGAGAAAAAGCGAAGCCTGACTGAGAAGATCTATAGAATAATTAATGTAAGGATACATATCTCCACAACTTACGGCCTCGGCGGCCAAAAAGTCAGCTCTTTTATTTCCCGTGACAGTATGACCCGGAATCCACGCAAAGCAGATTTTCAAGCCACACCGGAAACATTCAAAGAGAAGTTGCCTAATAAACAAAATGACGGGGTGATTATGCTTACTACGGAAAGGAATTCTTTTAATAGCCTGCAAGGCACTCTGAGAATCTGAAAAAATTACTGTATCTTTCAGTTTAAATATTTTAACATATTCTATAGCTTTATAAATGGCAAAGCACTCCCCGGTAAACACTGAAGATTCTGGAGGTAGTTTAACCTTTTGAACAATATCGTATTGTTGATGATATACACCAACCCCCACGTTATTTAAAATTGAATGTTTTGAAGCATCCGTATAGATATGATGGCAATTCTTAAAAACGTTATTCAATATAATATTAAAAGAAAAATTTGCAGATCTGTCATGTTTATAAATACCTAAATTAAGATTTATATCTGGAGTATACACTAATGATTCGTAACTATTGTGGAAGAGGGGAAATGAAATTGATTGAAAAGTTGGAGCTTTGAAGGATAGGAATCTCTCATAGCTTTGACTAAGACATGGTGAAGATTTGCCTGACCAATAATTAGATGAATAAATTTGGTCAGCGAGAACTGGGAGTTTTATGTGTAACGGGTGTTTTGAAAATTGCAGGACACGAAATAAAAATCTATCACTGAGATATTGGCGACGAAGAAAGAGAGGAGGTTCGACACATTCCACTTGTAGAGCATTAATAGGGCTTGATTTCATAGCGCCTGTCACTATTCTCAGCGCTTTGGCTTGAATACGGTCTAATTTTTTTAAAGCTGATTTATTACTCGGTTCCAACAAAAACGTTCCATAATCAATTGTACTCCTAATAAGTGCATTATAAAGCAATTTTAAACAAAATGGGTGGGCACCCCACCATACTCCTGCTAAGCATCTTAAAATATTAAGTCGCTTTTCGCATTTTGTGACTACAAAGTCCATATGAGCAATACCCGTCAACTTACAATCTAATATTACACCTAAAAATTTTGCAGTGGATTTCACAGGGATTTGATTGCCGTCATAATGGATAACAATAGGCGGCGGCAAGCGCGCCCGTGTAAACAGAACAGCAGTACTTTTAGATGCGGATAGTTCAAGCCCATTTTTTTCTAGCCAGTTTTTAACAAGAGAAGAGAAGAAGACAATAAAGTATAGGCGTTAGTAATAGATGAGTCAGAAGAATACAGAAGGAGGTCATCGGCATATTGAAGGATATTGATTTTATTGTTTAACGAAGATTCAAGATCATAAGTGTAAATATTATATAATATGGGACTGAGGACGGAGCCATGAGGTAGACCCTTCCACACCGTCCTTGACTCATGACTAAAATCAAGATAAATCCGTCTCTCATATAAAATATTATAAATGAAATTAGAGAGGATAGAGGGAACTTTTAATTGGTCAAGTTTATTTTTAAGAATATCAATTACGACATTGTCATACGCAGAGGTTATATCTAAAAATGCAGCTACTACAGATTGATTATCAGAAAAAGCTAATCTTATATCAGTAATGAATATTCCGATACTATCCAAAGTGCCTTTTCCTCGTCTAAAACCGAACTGACTATCACTAAGTATTCTTTTATTTTCTAAATACCACTCAAGCCGATTCTTAACTAAGTGTTCAGCAACTTTTAATAATACGGATGCAAGAGCGATAGGACGGTAGGAATTACTGTCTGAAGAGCTTTTATTAGGTTTTAAAATAGGAATAACTATTTGAGATTGCCAGCAATGGGGTATATTACCGCTTATCATAATGGAGTTAATTAAGTTTACGAAGTACAAAAGACATTCGTCACTTAAATGGGAAATAAAAGAATAAGGAATTCCATCTGCTCCTGGAGCGGAATCTCTTACATGGGATAAAACACCCTTCAGTTCCGAAAGACTGAAAGGCCCATCAAACTGAGAACGGTCATTAACTGATGGAATTGGAAGAGAGAGTTTTTCTGTTGGCACGTAGGGAGGAGCTAATTTATTGAGGAAACTATTTTCCAATAATTAAGGCATAGTGGTCAATGACGTATGAATGAAATGCTGATCTAAATCTTCTAATGTTTCGCCACACTTCCGTCAGCGCAACATTAGGAGAAATTGATGCACAAAAAGATCTCCAGCTTTCAAACTTTTTCCGTTTAAATAATTTACGAGTTTCCGAAATAACATCTGTTAAAATTTTAAAATTTTCTATGGTAGAAATTTGACTATAAAGCTCTTCCATCTGTTTTCTTTTTTTTATGGCATCTGTGCACTCCTTGTCCCACCAAAGTGGGGATGGAGTTTTGCGCAGACTTGGATTTTTAATTGGAAATAATTTATCGGCAATACTTTTGATGGCCTTAATAAAGGAATCGATACAAAGTTTCTCATTCCCAGCTGTAATTTTAGGTAGTTCTGATACCTTTAAGTGTAATTCATCTTTAAATGAACACCAATCTGCATTCATTTGCCTATATTTTAACCTTGGAGTACGTTTGGATGGAGCTTTATTGTTATAAGGGAAAGTAATTATCAGAGGAAAATGATCACTCCCAAATGTGGAAGACATCACATCCCAAGACAATAGTGAGGCTAAGTTTGCGGTGCACAAAGTTAAATCAGGGGCGCTATTTCCTTCACATGGCGATGTGCGTCGAGTTGGGCAACCAGTATTTAGAATACATAAATCAGATCTATCTACAATATCAAGTATAGTATTCCCAAAGCAGTTAGAAGTACTACCCCAAGAAGGGTGTTGTGAGTTAAAATCACCTAATACAACATAAGGCTTGGGCAGTAAGGTAAAAATATTTACAATTTCGCTAAATATAGCGCTAGAAGGTCGAGGAATATATACAGAAACAAAACAGATATTATTTACAACAGCAGCTATAATAGAGAAGTCATTACTGTGAAAAGGAAGAGGAAAAAGAGAATAAGAATAAGGATGTTGGATAAGTAGTGCAACACCACCATATCCATCAGAGCGATCTTCTCTTAGACAAGCATAACCAGACACTTTAAATAAAGAATCTGGCTTAAGCCAAGTCTCCAAGCGAAAACAAATGGTTTATATTTATGTAGAATGTGTAAAATGTCAGACTTTTTAGGAACTATGCTCCTGCAATTCCACTGAAGCACCTTGGGTGGACTGTCCATTGTTAATATTATCAATATTGTTAGCTGCATGTAATACAGAGGCAGCGTTGGACGGTACAATTAAACTTGTTTGAGTTAAGGATTGAATTAAAGCTATTATTAAATCTTTTAAGGGTAAATTTGATAGGTTTTCTTGACTAGCAATAGCACATCCATCTTTTGGGTTAAAACTATTGTAGCCTTTAATAAGCTCCTGATGAGTGTTTTTGTCATAGCCTTTAGTATATTTCAAAGGAGAGTGAGGTTTAATAAATATTGTTTTCTTATATGACGATGTTTTATTTTGACTATTAGATAATCCCAATGAATATTCTGGCATTGTAGTAACATGCTCAGATACTTTAGGTGCAGAAATTAGTGCATCAGCATAGGATATTTTAGAAATTGGAGGATGTTTCCTAGATGCTTCAGAATAAGAGATGCAGCATTTGGCCATGGACTCTTTAATGGCTTTTTGTCTCTCATATTCCAGGCATTTTTTACTGGTAGCCTCATGAAACCCTTTACATAGACAACATGATAAAGTTTCAGATTGAGAGCAGCTGTCACCAGAATGGCCTTGGCCACATTTATAACATCGTGGTGTTGACCTACATAAATTCTTTACATGACCATATCTGCAACAGTTATAGCATTGGATTGTTGGGTATATATACAAGTCAACTGCTAGGGCAGTGTAACACATGAAAATGCGTTTTGGTAGTACTTCGCCATCAAATGTAAGAATAATTGTTTGAGTGTTAATATAATCTACTTTACCATCTGTTACAACTTTCCTTTTAATTCTTCTTAGTTTAATTACGGGTCCACACCCTGTAGGAACAGAGATATATCTCTATTATCTCTCTATTATCTATCTCTCTATTTCTATTATATCCTCATCTGACCACTCAGTTGGAACACCTCTTACAACACCCATGCGGGTAACTGAAAAAGTTGGGACAAAGGCTTTATATTTTTCATTTACAAGAGCATTGCTATTAATAAACAAATTTGCATCCTGAAAATTTGAAAATTCCAAAGACATTTTATTACGACCTATTTTTTTTAAACTACCATTAACAATATTTTTAAAAGAATTCCTTTTCAAAAAACGACCAAAAGAAATAATATTCACATAAGCACCATCATTTATGTGTTGCTCTCTTTGAACATGAATAGTGTAAGGAGCTGCATCAGATGAGACATATTGCAATCTAACCACAGAAGCAGGAGACTGCGAAGGAATATCTTTAATTATTTCCCTATCTAACCGTGATACCTGGCGAATGTGAGTGGGGTTTAAATCACACGACTTATCATTGGAAGTATCCATCGACAGAGTACAACCACAGTCGCTATCTTTTTTCCCGCCATTTTTTCGGCATCTTTTGTTGCAATCTCTGCATATTGTAGGGCGAGCTGATAATCGCTTACGCTTAGTACTACTTTGGCTTACCGAGCCATCGGTATCAATACTTGTGTCATTATTAGACACAGTAACGTAATGAGCCACATCACATATGGTTCCCCCCGGATCGATGGGGGGCTCCATTATTAAAAGGAAAAAAACTTACCGAGATGAAGAAAAGCACTAACAATAAACTAAAATAAATATATACACACTAAGACTTAATTATAAAGAGAAAACAAGATCCTTTCACACAAGAAATTAAATAAAAAAGATTTTAAGATGCCAAAACACGACCGCCCGTTTGAAGGTTCCCGCGCTTCCTCCGACGACAAAGTTGACATTTCACGTTCCGTTAACCAGTGTGACCATTTGTGGCAGATTTCTGCCATTTGGGCAGATTTTGCCCCAAAATTTTAGTTCTGGCAGATTAAGCTGACGATTCAAAGAAGTGGCAGAATTTGGCATATTTCTGTAATTGTATTGTGTAATTGCATTTTTATGTAGGTACGCCATATGGCGTACCTACATAAAAATACAATTATGAACAGTAATACATAATGTAAATGATCGAGATTTATATCAATGTTTGTCGTCTTGTCCTCTCCTCAACCTGAACAAAACAAAGTTAAGGAACAGGAACATGTAGCAGCTATAATCACCACAAAAGAGGGTATAAAGGAACATGATAACTGTATTTTCCACCACCAACAAAAAAATGCTTAAAAGGGTGTCGTCAAAATCAATATATGAAAATTAAGAATTTGAAGCAAATGTTAATACATACTAAGTATAATAGTTTTGGTATAGTCCATAAAATATAAGATGATCTCTGTGACAGTTGTTCCTAGTGCTGTCACACTTACGATAAAGTCCGTAGTTTTTTTATCGATAAAACTCTTTATTTTTATAATTGTGATTTTCTATTATAATTAAAATACAATCAATGAAAATCTTTTTGAATTTATTTCAAACAAAACTGTTTTTTGGTTGTTTTAATTATTCAAAACGTCAAGACAATCAAGGTCTAGGTCACTATTAACGTCATCACTGGAGCGTTCCTGCTAGAACATTTATCATTTTTTGCCATAATAGGAACAGTCGTTAGATCAATCGATCAATTACGACTGTTTTATAAATAAATGTTTATTGAAAATAATGCGTACGTAATATTATCATTTCCTCTGAGATAAAAAGTAGTTTTTTAATGTTTAATTAATTCAATTTATGTATTTTATAATGTAGCTGTCTGTTTTAATTGTAAAAAATATGTTGTAAGTTTTATATAGGTACTGTGTTGGGTTTATTTCTTTTATGAATAATTTAATAAAGATCGGTTATCGATTTATGTATATCTCTTTTTTATTTTCAGTCTAATATGACCTTGTGTGCGTAAGCGTCATTTTTCAATAAAATGCTTAGGCACGAAAAGAATGAAAATATATTTGATACAAAATGAAATTGTAAACATGTCTTACCACCTCCACTTACTTCGTTGGTTTCCTTGACATCTGTCACAGAGATCAAGCTATATTTTATGGACTATAATAAATTGTAAAATAATTGATATTGAATAAAAAAATTCCTTTGCATACGTAGTATTTTATTTATTCAACCTACCCGTCTCCATGGATGCAATAATATGGTGGCATATTTTTGGCATTTTCTGGAGTCGGGTTTGGCAGATTTTGGCAGAATTTTTGTGAGCGTCGGGCAGATTCGCCATTTTTGAGATGGTCACACTGCCGTTAACCTTAACAAAGACTTTTACGACATCCACGCGAAACAATAGGTAGGTTAGTTAGGTTCCTTTAGACCACGAGAAACCGTCGACTTATTTCGTGGAGTCTTCTAGCGTCTATAAGTCGATTTTTATTTATTACAGAAAGCAACGGAACGTGACACCGTGACAATATTGACATTTTAACCAATCTAAAAATTTGCAAATGGCGTATTATTTTCCAATTTGTATGAGAACTTTAAAAAATTATATTTCGTAAACCGTGATGTTCCGCAATTTGAAAATTTGTAAGATGCCTTCTATTTATGAGTACTATCTATAAAAAAAAATGAACTTCGAAATCAATGGCCCATAATGGAAAGTTTAACCCTTCATTGGAACAAGAATGATATTATCAATAAAAGACTTAGCTTCGGCCTTTCATGCGAACCTATATATGAAATAAAAGAAACATAAAGAACACGAAATACTACTTTTATGTGAAATTGTACTATTTATGTTTGAAGATGAAGATGATATAAAGACTTAGCTTGACTTTGAACAAGCTGTGTAACGTGAAGAATAGAAAAATAAAAATGAAGACTTAGCTGTATGGGCTTTTGACCCCTTTGCCTGTCCAGATGAACGAACAGAACCAAAAAAAAAATTAATTAAGTTTGGTTATAATCATCAAAATATGAAACCGCTACAATATATCTATTTTTCTTTAACACACACTCATTAGTTTTATTAGTAAATAATAGTGCTTATTTAATTATGTTATGTCCAGAAGTGTGGAAATTTCCACCACCAAAAGTCATAGAATTAAAAAAAAGGAACCAAGACTTAGAATCTGTAAGAAAGTTCGTGAGTAGAAATGACTTCTATAAAAGTTTGATTGTAGTTTGTCCTGATGAGACACAGCCGCCGAGTTTTATCCAGGAAGCTATAACAGAAGATACTGATTATTACAAGTTGTTAAATTGCCCATTAACTGAATTCGTGGAACCTATTTTTATTGAAAGTTTTATAAAAAGTGGCAAAATATACTGTTTATCGACCAACAGAAATTGTATAACACATAACTGTGTTGCTATAGGGCCTGACGGAGTATTAACATTACACATTCTCAAGAATATATATCAAACTTTAGGTTTAGAGGGCACACAACGGCCTCACAACTATTATGAAGTTAAAATTGATCTGAAAAATATAAAAAATCATAGTAAAGTAAAATCAAGATTAAGCAAATTAGAGTTATTTGATTTTCATTTAATTTGGGAGCCCTATAATGAGGACATATGTCCCTCCTCAATAGCAAAATATTTTAATAATCAAGATATTACTGTATCGGTACATTCATTGAGTGTAAAGAACATTTCCTCGAATATTACGGAGGTACCAGCTTTGAAAGATGTTGATATTGATGAAGTTGTGGAATGGATTGGTGTGGTGGCCCACGAGGGTGACCTGATACAGACGGCGCCATATATAAGTGGCTACAGTCAACCAGACAGTGATAATTCAATGAAAACAACAAGAATATCAGTTTATATTGTCAAAGGATTTATAACATCGACATTAATATGTAAACTATGTGATAAAATGAATGAGTTCAGCTTGTCCAGGGAAATGGACAACTATTGGTCTTCATTGAGCCTACAGAGTGATGAGAACAGCCCGTGGCAGTGGAGTGCTAGTGCACCTAAGATGTTTCAAGCTCATAATTCATCTTGTACTATATTTTTTACTCATCTTGAACATATAATATATTTAATAGGACAATTAAAATATTCATAGCTCAAACTGACTTTTATTGATGAGTATTCTTATATTTATCATTATCAATATTTTATTGTTTGTTTGAAACTTGTTAATGTGACATAATAAAGATTTAATAAGAAGATAATATAAATTACATAGTCTTCAGTAAAATTATATATTACATAACACCATCAACACTCCACAAATATTGTTCATTTTCGATTATGAAAGTTGATAAGAATTCCATAAATCAAGTGATTGACATATCCACTGTTATAGATCCCCCACAAGAATGCCACTTGCATCCAATAGCTTCATATAACTATTAACATGATGTCAGTTCACCTCATAATGGTTGTCTCGCTACATTGTCCAATTCGTGGACGTCACTTTCTGGGATTCTATGCCTAACCTGATGGCATTGCTGTGAAAAGGATTTTTTATTTGCTTGGCCTAGAAGGGTAACCTAAGTACAATTAAGCATAATAAATAAAATGATATCAATATGATACTGTTCTAAAGATATTAAGTTACAATATGTATATCTTAATCATTATCATTTCAGATCAAACATCCACCCCACTGTTGAGGTCAAGCCTCCTCCACAATGGGAGGGAAATTGACCATTAGTATAATATCCTTTCGCGACAGTCACGCACATTATTCTGTCACCACAATACATAACTACGAATTGTATCATATAATTTTCTTGATTATTTTCTACCATTTTTCTTTTAATATTACGCCACAAACATGGCCACGTAAAAATGCATATGTTCGTTGCAAGCATTACAGAGAAAACCGTGACGTGGTTAGTGACATTTTCACCACACACACAAACATGTAGAACTAAATTATTTTGTGCATTGTATAGGTTTAGAACAAATATTTGCGTCAAAATATTCGTATCGTTATAGAGAGCCATTTGTATCGAATTTGGCGTAGCGCCTCTGTCGGTATGATAGTATGAGAGATATTCTAATGAAATGTAAGGACAATGAAAGGATTATTATGTCAGGAGATTTTAATGGATAGGTAGGCCTAAGCGTGATGGGTGTGTAAAGCTTCTAGGTAAGTATGGCGACGATAGAGTGAATAAAAATGGGAAATGCTTTCTGGAGATTTGTTTGGGATGGAATCTTTTCGTGGCAAATACCATGTTTGCTCACAAGAGAATCCATACGTTGACGAGAGAGGAATATGGGTCAAGAAGTATGATTGATTTTGTGATTGTTGACGAAAGATTGAGAAAGAACGTCCTACCCGAGTGTATCGCGGAGTCAGTGTTGACATGGACCACTTTCTGGTGATATCCCGGATAAGTGGTCTCTTTAAACGCTGGCGGCATAGAGTGAAGAATGTTAAGAATGGTCTGGAAAGAATAAAAGTGGAAAGCTTACAAGATATGATTGTAAAAGAAGTCTATCGCGAAAGGTTGAATGAGAGATTTAAAGATATCACTGACAGGGTGTCGGTCGAAATGCTGAAAGCTGGCGATGGCGTAGTGGTGAGTCTGTTGTACCGCCTTTTCAACTTGTGCTGGAGGTAAGTTCGAGTGCCAGAAGACTGGTGCAAGGCTGTCATCGTGCCATTACACAAAGGAAAAGGGTCGCAACAAGTCTGTGCCAATTACCGCGGAATAAGTCTTCTCAGCGTCGTCGGCAAACTGTATGCAAAGTTTAGAAAGAGTTATAAAAGAGACGGATGAAAGAGTCTGGGATGTGCAAGCAGGATTCAGAAAGGGAATGGGATGTACGAATCAGGTCTTTTCCTTGCGGTGCCTAGCCGAAACGTTTCTGGCTAAGAGTCAGAAGGTCTATTGCGCGTTCATAGATTTGGAAAATGCCTATGATAGAGTGGTGAGGAATGAGTTGTGGTCAGCATTATCTTTGCATGGAGTGAAGAGCAACCTGATACGGGCATTGCAGTCTCTCTATGAGAACTGCAGTGCCTGCGTTAGCATCGAAGGTGCGTACACTGAATGGTTTAGTATCCAAAAGGGTGTTAGACAAGGATGTGTTGCGTCACCATGGCTGTTTAACCTATTCATGGGTAATATAATTGCTTGGCTGATTTAAAAGAGAGTGTATACGGACTGAGAATGAATGGGTTACTTGTCAAATGTCTTCTCTACGCTGACGATCAAGTTCTACTTGCTTCGTGGGTGGATGAGTTGCAAGAGATGGTAACAGTAATGCATAACGCTTTTGAAAGAAATGGAATGAAAATTAACATAAAGAAGACGAAAGTTATGGTATTTGAAAGGGGAGAATGTATGACGGAGTGCAAGATACGTATAGAAGAGGAAATATTAGAACAAGTACAAGAGTTTGTATATCTGGGATCTACTTTTGCGAGAGATTGTAAATGTGAAAATGATATTGAAAGAAGGGTGTGTAAGGGTAATATGGTGAATGCTGCTTTGCGCACCTTTATAGGCAGCCAGAGCCTGTCTAAGAAGGCCCGCCTGGCTGTGCATAGGGGAGTCCTTGTACCAACCCTAACGTGTGGAAGTGAGAGCTGGGTATGGCAGAAGAAACACGAAAGTAGAATAAATGCTGCGGCAATGAGAGCGCTGAGGAGCATGATTGGTGTGAAATTGAGTGATAGAATCAAGAACAGTGTAATCAGGGAACGTTGTGGTATGAATGTTGATGTAGTGACAAGAATTGAAAAAGGTATGTTAAGGTGGTTTGGTTATGTAGAGAGAATGAATTAACAAGAATTTATAAGGCGAATGTGAGCGGAAGTGTTAGAGGAGAAGACCAAGGCGGACGTTCCACGATCAAATAAGGGGACGTTCTTAAGAAAGGCCAGGTTAGAAGTACCCTAAACCGAAGAATATGCATGAAGAGATTAATGAATGTAGAGGAGGCGCAAGTGGTATGTCAAGATCGCAGCAAGTGGAGGGAAGTGGTCTCTGCTTACCCCTATGGGAAAAAGGCGTGAATATATATATATATGTATGTATGCCTCTGTCGGACGACAGGAGCACTACTCCAAATCATTAGGAATATTTTAACACAAATATTTGTGCTAAACTTAGTGAACGCACGAGTACAGCATTAATCACGTGTGCAAAAATGAACTTCTGTACAATTGCTAAAGTTAATTGATTGAATTAGGCGATACATAGCGGAAATCCATTTTAATTTCAAAAATGGAAGGAGGGAAGGGAGACCCACCACTCGCCCACGGTAATCAATATACCGCACACCACAATGGAAGGAGTGCGGGATAGGATATTATAAAATATATTCTTACCGTGGGAAAGTGGTGGGTCTCCCTTCCTTCCTTCCATTTATGAAATTAAAAAAAGAAAGAAATTGCTAAAGCTTTCGCTTGTTCACAAACAAGTACTCAATTCAAGTATCTCTTCCATTTATTGTGGAGAGTCATAAAAATATACTGAGGAATCATCTATCTGTACTAGCAATCTCCTGGGAAACTTCTAACGCCAATTGCGTTCATCACACCACATGCCTTATGCCCACTGGTAGACCTAGGTCCGACAACAATTAGTTGACGAATGTGTGGTTCACAGTTATGGCGGCATCACTATAATTAAAAGGTAAAAAACATAAAGGCGTATTTGGATTTAGAATTTATTGAAACAAAAACGTACAGATGACAATACCTGTGCCCTGCACCTGTGATACATAAAAAAAACAATTCCAATCACTGTGATATATCAGGAATGATATAATATTTTCTACAGACTTATATTTCATCTCCATTGTGTGTCGGATATAACTGTACTCTTATACCAGTGAGAATACATTTTTGTTGCCTTTAATGGCAGTAGAGTAAGCTCATCTGATGATAACCATAGATTCCTGCAATACCAGGGACACAGCCAGAGTGCTGACTAATGTAAGGTGAGGTTAAGTCCTCCAGCTCCGAGTGATATTTTGATATCTAGAAATGATTACAAGAAGAGCCACATTTTCTTATTATATGTAGTTAAAATGTTGAATGATAAAAAATTATCATCAGTGTGTCGAAATGGTACACTTACTCTACAATAACAAGTTTAATGGTTTATAAAAAGCTGATAAAAATGTGTCCGTAACGCTAGTGAAGGGTCTAAGGACTATGTGATGTTTATTTAAACTTTAGCGAGACCGATCACACCGCAACCGATACGTCCTCCCGCATTGCCAGTGGTCTTGCTGAGCTCGTGACCACCGAGGCCCAAGTCATCAGGGTCCTCGTGTATTACAAGTGTGCGTCCAATGATGTTGTGGTTGCCTGGGTAAATAGAAATTGCCGAGTCTTGAATCTTCACCTAAAAATTAAAGCAGTTCATTAGTTCCTAAGTATTACTGTAACTTTTTATATAATAGTAAGACTCCTAAAATCCGGCGAAGGGATATCTACGAAAATGTGCATCAACACTACTATCTAAACTGTTAATGCCAACTGTAATGAACAGACATGCTAATTATTGCATGCAACAGGTAGAGGCCAGGCCAGAACCGTTAACCACTGCAGAAGGTTCTCGAGTGGCGATCATGTAATGATGGACGCAGTGTAGGAAGACACCCCACCCCACCAGGTGAACACAAGCTAGTGACAGTTGCTAAGAGTCGTTAGATGCGGGCGGCATAGCACCGCACTTTATCCAATGAAGCAAGCATGAAGGGAAGCTTACGCCCACCCGTTGACGGTAAAGGCTAAATGATGATGATGACAACACGATAACTAGATATTTTAAGTTTTCTTTATTTTGCGTAGATATTATTTAAATACTAAATTCCTTAGCCGTCTCTTAGACGTTTAGTATGACCGAGCTTCATAGCACGCATTCACACTCTCTTCACTTTCTTCGCGGTAACCAGCGGCAAAGCAGTGCTCCACGAGTGGCATCAGGTGTGGTATTTGCCAGTTTGCCAAAACAGCAATAAAAAAAGAGTAGGGAATGAAATGTATTGTTATTCCTTCATAAGTCTCCATGTTTTTTGTGTTAGTCTATTGAATATAGTATAGTATAGTATTCCTCGACAACTATGTTATTAAATAAAAGTTACCTTAGCCACTCCAGCCGAGTCCGCTACAACATTGCCGAGGTCCCCTACGTGACGTACGGCGGCGTCGGGTGCACCGTGCTCGGCCTGGTGCGGGTTGAAGTGGGGTCCGGCTGACGTACAACCGTTTGTATTATCACCAAACTCGTGCACGTGGAAACCATGCTTGCCCTGAAATTTGTAATAAGATACATTTTATTCCATACATTCGTATGTGGACCTGTGAGATGTGAGCCCTCAATCCAAGGTGTATCACAGGCGGACGAATTAACGACTGCAGTTGCTTCATAAGTTGCCCAGGATTAAAGCTGTCCATTGTTCCATCTTCCTTTTTTTGGAGTGTACTACATTATCAGAGGTATTTTTTTTTCATAGACCACTTTGTAACAGCGGGTAGGTACACATTACGCTTACGTTTTGCGCTCGCTTAATTTCATCCCCTTATTTTAAAGGTGAAGAGCGATTTACTAAAAATTCTAAAATATTTATGTAGTTATTGATGAGAATTATATTTATGAGAATTCAAAAAATTGCCGAAACGCTTCGAGAGAAGTTTGTATTGCCCTTACGCTTTGCTCGACTCGTCTTGGCGGGGGACACTACGTTGCTTTAACATATATGTAGGTATAACAAGATAATGTTATCTGCGGGCACGGCAGTGCCCCCGCCAAGTCGAGCAAAACGCAAAACTGCCGTAACATACTTTTCTCGAAGCCATTCAGGCCATTTTCGACCCCCTATAACTTCGTTGTTAATAAAAATAGAAAGCTGAATTTTTAGTAACCTAGCAGGCATTGTATACACATTGTGTATTTCAAATTTCATTCAATTTGAACCAATAGTTTAAGAATTATAACTAGTCAAAATTTCATAATTTTGTCACTCACTGACTGACTGACCGATCATCAATATTAAAGTGGCACTTCTAGCAGATATAGAAGCTTCAAATTTAGAGTGTTATCCGTGTTTAGTGTATAAATGAAGGAAAAATTATGAAACATAATTTTCATCCAGTTTCCGAGATACACTAACTGCATAAATAATTATGTAAACTCATATAAATATATAGGATTACAAAGTTACATTTGCAGTTAATGAAATGTAACTTTGTAAAAATAAGAATACATTTGTCGCCATCATTGCTTCTCCATGGGAATCGTAACAGCCGGCTAAAGACTGCGCAGATGACGTAGTGGTTAAGATACCAACGTACCGTGCTAGTGTCGCGGGTTCGAATCCCATGCAAGACAATACCTTGTACGATCCACAAATTGTTGTTCTGAGTCTGAATGTAATTTGTGTCGGTTAATTATATGTTCTTTCCGTATGGTGACGAAGTAAGAATGCAATTCACCACTCTCTATCTTGCTCGTGAATATCGTATAAGACGACTATGGGATATAATGTGCACATACCATCTGTGCAAGAGAAGGAAAACTCGAAATGAAACCCTATATCAACACGTCTGACCAGCATGGTATAGTGGGTTAAATTCGCTCCCATTATGGAGGATGCCTGAGCCCAACAGTGGGTATATGAGGGCTGCGATGATGATGCGATGTTGAATTATGTTTGTAAAGTCCCCCACAATATAAGGATTATTATTCCCTTAGTGCAAGGCATTATCATTTAAAAAAAAGATTCAACAGAAAGGAGAGTAGGCAGCAGCTCTCGCCGTGGAAATGTATGATATCTCCCTGCGAAACCAACCCGCCTACAAAACGTGGCGACTACGTCATTATTCTTCATAAGGTGAAAAAAATTAGCTCCAGTCATGGCAACTCTGTTACCCTTGAGCGTCGTTGGATGCAGGTGCCACAGTACGGCACTTTATGGTGAAGCATGAGGGGAGTCTATGTTCTACAGTGGACGGCGATAGGCTGAATGATGATTGGCATAAAAGGTGTAGACAGATACCTAGATATAATTATGTTCAAAGATAACTTGTAAAGTGGTCAATCAACTTAATGAAAACGCAAGAGTGGGACGTGTCTTATGAAAATGTACCAAAATCTCCCAAAGTATAAAGCAAACTAAATTGCCTCAAATTTATCTGAAAGAAAGAACGCCATCATTAGGCTCAATTGCCATCAAAGCGGAGAGAAGACTAGAGATGTGTTTAGAAATACCAATTGAATTTCTATATTTCCACATCTCTCCGCTTAGTTTAGGTAGAATTGACTCAAGCGGAAAGTATTATGTAAAAGCATTATGTTTAGTACAATTTAATATAATATGTATTACTTGTGAGGTGTGTTTTCATGCGATTGCCAAGTCATTCTGTTTATTTTAAACATAAAAGATCTTTAATATTGATATAGTCATTATAAGAAGTTGTTAGGTTAGTTATTTACGTAATAACTTAAGAAGAACTGTCCCTTAAGCAGGGACTGAATGAGTTAACTGACTTGGTATACATGGATCTCAAATTCTTATGGTAGTAGAACTCAGTTGCGAGGCTTGGCTTTTTTACAAGTCTTGTTTTTGATGGTATATATATTTATTGTGAGCGATAACAGTGTGAGATAGCTACATATAAAGATATTGTTGCAAAACTCGTGTCTAATATGTTATTACGACGCATGTCGTGACCTTGTACTGTTGTTCAAAGGCACTGATTCAATTATTTTAAGTATAATATATAGGTACCTAACTACACAACACGTATTGATTGACATAACGTACGTATATATATAAGAAACAGCAATGTCATCATTATTCATTCATTTATACATGTGTAAGTCAGTAATGTGAAGGTATTAGCTAATCTATATACATATACGCAAGTCTAACAATGTACCAGGTGTAATACCTTACATGTACATACCGAGAGTGACCTAACAACTGAATGAGGGATTACCAAAAGTAAACACGGCAATACTCTCCCGGAGGGTGATACACTAAGAATACAACTAGCCACCACCTTTCCTGCCCGTGGATGTCGTGAAAGACAACTAAGAGATTACAATATGCAGATAGCATCTATGCAAGAGAAGAAATAATCGAAATAAAACCCTATGCAAATCCGCCTGACCATAGGTATGGTATAATAGATCAATTTCCCTCTCATTGTGGAGGTGGCTCGAGCCCAGCAGGACGTATAAACGCCGTGAGGAGGACCTTATATACACATAGACCTCTTTTGGTGAACCTATGACAACTGCAGTTAAAAATCAAGCAAAATAACTACATTTTTTTTTGGGGTTGGGTTACGGTCGGCGCACTCCTCGCCCGACTCTGTCCGGGGCGGCAGAGGAGCATAAGCACGCACACCCATAACCCGCCCGTATAACACGTCGCCTTCGTCGTTGGGTCGACCACCGGTGTAAAGTGCCTTGACTTCAGTGGTCGACCCGAAAATAACTACACTCTAGCACTGCCTTAAGCCCCCACTACACGTCGGCAGATGCGTCCGCAGACGTCGTCAGATGCATCCGCGGATGGATCTCTGTGCACCGTCCACACGTCTGCAGACTGATCAGTCTGTATTGATTCTTGACGGCCGCAACACGTACGTGCGTACGCACGCGAAATGGATATTGAGACCGTAGCTGTTGCAGCTATTTGTTTATTTAGGATCTTTAAGTGCTATTTAAGTGTCTATCGCAGTAGTTATTAAAAAAAATGAAGAAGAGGAACGTGGTGGACGCTGTAATCAGCATACATAGAAACTGAATAATGTGGAAACAAAATCATTTCCATAATGTATTTTTTGCCTTCCGTGTGGTGACGGAGTAAGAATAAAATTCACCACTATCCCCCACACATTCATTCTTACCCGTGGGTGATCGTACGAGACGACTAAGGAATATAAAACGCATATAACATCTATGCAAAGGAAAACTCGAAATAAAACCCTATACCAACCTATACCGACACGTCTGACCAGCGTGGTATAGTAGGTCAAATACCCTTCCATTTTGGAGGAGGCCCGAGCCCAACAGTGGGACGTATATGGGCTGAGATGATGAAAATGATGATTTATTGCAATATTTTTTAACACATCGTCCTGGACGCCATTTTTTTTCGCAGCAATAGCGTGGATAACTAGCTTTTAGAACTACATATATGCAGAGCCATCCCGAGAATTTGATAATTTTGTTCGAATTTCTGCTTGATACAGCTCCAGGAATTTGAATGTTTTGTCAGTGCTCGTGTTAGCCATTTTAACGAGCAAGTAAAAAAGAAAGAACGAAAAAATACTGCAGAAATCACGCGTGCATTCTCATCCGCTTCCCGATGAACACTGATGCGTCGTCAGACGTGTGGACGCAACACTCAGCGCTGGCGTTGAAACCCTAATCCGTGCTACAAAAACCCACAACTAACGGATGAGTGCCGGATGCATCTGCGGACGTCAAATACCTACCACAGACGAGCAAATCACCCCCTCTACACGTCGGCGGACGCGTCTGCCGATGACATCTGCGGACGCATCTGCCGACGTGTAGTGGAGGCTTTAGAGTGGTTCACACCCAACGGTGTGATATTGATGGGTCGATGGATGGATATCCAAATACACTAACTAGTACAGCTTGAACTAACAACAATATGATATCATCAAAAACATATAATTAACAGACTCAAATTACATCCGCACTCAAAATAACAATTTGTGAATCGCACAAAGTGTGATCATGCGTAGGTTTTGAATTCACGACACTGGCGAGGTACGTTGGTATCTTAATCACTATGGCATCTGTACAGTCTACGTTTTTTTTTATTGCCGATGGTATCATATGAGCAGGCAGACACTGGTAAATGATACTGCCGCACATGGACCTTTGCAATACCAGGCACAGACTGGCCGTTGTCTACTGTGAAGTAAATACTCTTCTTACACCTCGTTTAAAGAAGGACATGTCATAGCGCTCGGGCAACACAGCAGCAGGTAGTTCATTCCAGAGCTTGCACGTACGTGGGAGAAATGATCGCTGGAAACATACAGTTGAAGACCATAACGTGTCCAGGTGAAATGGATGAACCCTGCTGCGGTATCGAGTGGTACGTGGGTAAAACGGTGATGGTGGTACCAAGTCAAACAGTTCCTCGGAGCACTCTCTGTCAAAAAGCCGGTAGAGTACACAGAGTGACCCAAACTCTCTCCGCCGCTCCAGTGATTCCGATCTGTCCGTAAGATTGAGATCCCGACGATAACTGATATTGTATTGTTACAGTTGTGAGTACATGACAGTGTTCAAACATTAAGTTTATATACACACAGTCTCATATTATTTACTGCATTACACATAACCACTAATTATTTATTACTTGTTATTGTTATTTCCTGTTAGTATAAGAAATGTAACAAAACAGGACAATGTAAAACAGAAATTGATTTTTCCTTCTCTTTTGCTTGCTGACTTTTATGGCCATTAGAACAATGATTATGTAATATTGTTTATTAAGTGTACTAACTAGAACACATGACACAGTCATGCTGAAGACATGAAAAGCATATGTAAATACTTCATGCTAATCTTATTTAACAAAAAGATATTGAAGTACCTACAATATTTATACACAACACTGACATTATATATATATATACTAGCTTTTGCCCGCGGCTTCGCCCGCGTAAAATTTACTTGAATATTGAACTATTATCGCAAAGAATATTATCGGCATAAAAAGTATTACATTTCTTAATTTAAGAAATACTCTATCTACGTGTCAATTTTCATCCAAATCTGCTCAACAGTTTAAGCGTGATTGAGTAACAAACATCCAAATATCTTCACAAACTTTCACATTTGAATATTACTTCCAGCCTTATAGTTCAGATTCCCGTGGAAATACGATGATAAATATGCCTTTCCTTAGCTTCTGATAACGTAATTTTCCATTGGTGAAAAAAATTATATCAATCAAACACCCGCAGTTTCATTCACGTAGACCCCATTTTCATGCCAATACCGAGATAAAAAATGCCTATGTTACTCGCTGATATTATAAATTTACATAGGTGAAAAAAAAAAATACAAATCCCAGAAATATCAGAGATAAAAATTGCCTATGTTACTTGCTGATAACATCGGTAGCATTCCATTGGTGAAAGAATTTTAAAAATTGGTCGTCATCTCCCGGTTTAGTTCTAGTTCCCGGGCAAATACTGGGATGAAAATAGCCTTTATATGGTATTCACTGATAATATAGCTTTTCATTAGTGAATTAATTTTTAAAACCATTAAATTCCCGTGATTTCACCGGCATTGTACCCGATCCCGTAGGAATATCAGGATAAAAATAGCTTAAATATGTTACTGGCATAAAAATAGCTTTCCATTAGTGAAATAATTTTAAAATCGACCTAATTCTCAAGGTTGCTCCAGCCACACCGGGATAAAATATAGCCTGGGATAAAATATAGTCTTAAGTTATTCCTTATGTAGGCCTGGTAGACCTGATGGCAAAATGTAATCAATATGGGTCCAGGCATTTTGATGATTAACTGTAATGAATAGACAGACAGACAAAAAAATTTGGACCGTATTATGTGAGCATAAATAAAACCTATTATTTTGATAGACAAACAGACACTTCAAATTTATTTATTTGTAGAGATAGAAAATTGGAATAATATCTTGATTGTAACTTACTGTCTGGTAGCTGCTAGAAATATTACCACGCTTTCATTGTTCGTGGGTGTCGCAAAATACTACTAAGACAAAGATTTACATCAACCTGGACCAATTGGTGATGCCGTCTGGCCAACAATGTCGTCCGCCAGGTCATAAAATGTTGCTAGAACCTTTGCAATATATCTACGATGGCAGAAGAGTGCCTTCATATCGCGTCGATCCAAAGTAATTAGGATAAACGCAAAATAATGATGATATATCATTGGTTGGGTGTCTTCGACTATATACGTTTTATCCCTTTGGGGCAGCCCAAAATTGTTTCTTAGTGAGTGCTTACCCCAAATAACCGATCGGTATACAAAATTTTACATTCTTAGGCCCAGTATCTTTGGCTATACACTTTCACCCTCTTAGGGATTGAATTTCCAAAAATTCTTTGTCAGAGCTCGCTTATCCTTGCCAAAAATTTTTTCATAGTGCTTGGTAAGTGAGCACTAAGAATATCTTGGGGTAATCCAAAAAAGCCGACCGTGTACTAAAATGATCCTTCGTAGGCTCAGTGATTTCGGTTAAACGCTGTTCACCCCCTTAGGGCTAAAATTGCAAAAATCTCTCTTTCCCCAAGAAAAGCAACTTTATACAAAATTCCATGTTTCTAGGCCTAATGATTTCGGCTATATATTTTGCACCCCTTTAGGAGTTGATTTTAATAAAATAATTTCTTAGAACTCACAACAAAAGAAAGAGAATTGCATAGAAAGTTTTACGTTCCTAGCACTAATAGTTTAGTCTATACGCTTTTCACCCCCTTCAGGGGGTGATTTTCCAAAAATCCTTTGCTAGTGCTCGTATACCCCAAGAAATAAGACGATGTAAAAAGAAAATACTTTCCCCTATTTCAACCCCTTATACCTATTTTTTCGCGATAAAAAGTAGCCTTATATCTTTTCTCAAGCTTTAGTACATATCTGTACCAAATTTAATCAAAATTGGTTAAGTGGTTTCGACGTGAAAGGCTATATGCTTTTCAACCCCTTAAGAGGGTGAATTTCCAAAAATCCTTTGCTAGTGCTCGTGAATCCCAAGAAATACGATGGTGTAAAAAAATACGTTTCTAGGCCCAGTGGTTTCGGCTGTATGCTTTTTGATATTTTAGGGGTTGAATTTCATCCTTATGTAAATGGAATTTCCAAAACGCTTGAGCGAATATTTATTTATTTATTATTAGGTACCTGAATACAAAGATTCGTGGTTCTATCATCGAAAATGACGAATTTCAATACAAAATGTCATCCCCTATTTCAACCCCTTATACCCAATTTTTTGCGATGAAAAGTAGCCTATATCCTTTCTCAAGCTTTAGTCCATCTCTGTACCAAATTTCATCAAAATCGGTTAAGTGGTTTCGACGTGAAAGGCTATATGCTTTTCAACCCCTTAAGGGAGTGAATTTCTAAAAATCTTTTGCTAGTACTTGTGCACCCCAAGAAATACGATGGTGAAAAAAAAAAACGTTTCTAGGCCCAGTGGTTTCGGCTGTATGCTTTTGATATTTTAGGGGTTGAATTTCATCCCCATGTAAGTGAAACTACCAAAACGCTAGAACGAATATCTATTTATTTATTATCAGGAGCCTTAATACAAAGATTCACGGTTCTATCATCGAAAATAACGAATTTCCATACAAAATGTCATCCCCTATTTCAACCCCTTATACCCATTTTTTCGCAATAAAAAGTAGCCTATGTTCTTTCTCAAGCTTTAGTCCATCTCTGTACCAAATTTCATCAAAATCGGTTTAGACGTGAAAGACTATATGCTTTTCACCCCCTTAAGGGGGTGAATTTCCAAAAATCCTTTGCTAGTGCTCGTGCACCCCAAGAAATACGATGGTGTGAAAAAAAAATACGTTTCTAGGCCCAGTGGTTTCGGCTGTATGCTTTTTGGTATTTTAGGGGTTGAATTTCATCCCCATGTAAATGAAATTTCCAAAACGCTTGAACGAATATTTATTTATTTATTATCAGGTACCTTAATACAAAAATTCGTGGTTCTATCATCGAAAATGACGAATTTCCATACAAAATGTCATCCCCTATTTCAACCCCTTATACCCATTTTTTCGCAATAAAAAGTAGCCTATGTCCTTTCTCAAGCTTTAGTCCATCTCTGTACCAAATTTCATCAAAATCGGTCCAGTGGTTTAGACGTGAAAGCGTAGCAGACAGACAGACAGACAGACAGACAGACAGACAGACAGACAGACAGACAGAGTTACTTTCGCATTTATAATATTAGTAAGGATATATATATATATATAAAATATATCTTTGTTTGTCTTAGCAATTTCTTTTAAATTAACTAATCAATGAATAAAGTCATAAATCTATCATTGTGACCATAAGTGACTTATCTTATTATTTTTCTATATCCTATCCTTATGCCTGAGAGGCTTCAAGATTGCTTCAGTTTTATTTATATTGGACTCCGGATATTTTTTCATTGGAGAGGTACCTTTCCTCTACTTCCTCCTCTTTTTCCTCTCCATGTGATCTATTAGCATTAGCTTCCTAGAGTTACTTTTCTCAACATGCAACATGATCAAAGAGAGTGTAGTGTAACCTTTGTAGGCATATGTAAAAGGTGAGTTTTTGTCTATGAGAGACATTACTGGCATTATATAGACATTATTGCAGCTCATTGCCATTAATCAAGAAGAAGAAGAAGACGCAAATGTCAAAATGTCATGTAGCACTTTTATATTTTTTTCATTATTTTAGTGTTTTACAGTGTTATATTGAATAATTTTGCTGATATTTTTATGTAATATAATGCAGATAAAATTCTGAATTTTAGTGAATATGATATAATAGTGAATTGCGTGCATTTTGACATTCTGCCAAAATGCCCAGAGAAGGCATGACTTGTTAAATAGTACCAAATCATGCTAACGACTGACTGAAAGACGAACACTTAAAGACGTGAATAACTAATATATAATACTTGACACTGGCACCAATAGCTCATTGCCATTAAATAAGAAGAAGAAGGTATTTCTGCACTTCTTAAATAATTGTTCTGCACGAAAGTTAAACCAATGACATATGATATTGTAGATCAACTTGCAACATTTATACCACTAAGACATTAGTATGTACCCACAAGCAATTACATAATATTTTTGCTACAACAATACCAGGCTACTCATAAAAAGTTTTTGTTCACTACAAAATGTTCTTTAACTAAAGTCATTATTCATATTGTTATTTCGACAATGTATTTGAATAAATAGCTTTAAATACATGTACTATAATAAAAAATAAATATAAAATGTATAGTTATACCTCCTTCAAACCAGAGATTTCACCGCTAACGGTGACTGCTGAATCTGCATTCTGAAAATATACAATAACATTAGATCATCACAGCTCATATATGTCCCACTGCTGGGCTTATTCACTATTCAAGGGTAATTGACCAACTACACCACACTGATTAGACAGGTTGGCATATAGGGTTTTGTTTTGAGTTTTCCTTCTCTTGCACAGTTATTAAATGCATAATGTATCTCTTAGTTGTATTTTATGACATCCAAGGGTAAGTTAGGGGGTGATGAATTGTATTCTTACTCTGACACCATTTAGATTTTTTTATTTTCATTATCTGCCTTTTAATTTCATCTCATATGCACAACATTTGATGGGAGTGAGCCTTCAACACACAAGGGAAATTAACCTGCCACATCAGCCAAACAGGTAGGGCTATCATAATATAATCAGAACAATCATAATATATCATTATCAGATCCTATTCAGAGCACAGAAATGTAACACAACCACCTTCACATATAGGAGTGATTGCAATAAGTCTCCAGTATAGTCATCATGATCATTTCAGCTTATATACGTCCCACTGTTGGGCTCGAGCCTCCTCCACAATAAATGGAGCAATTGACCTTACTATACCATGCTGTCAGACAGGTTAGTATAGGAATTTATTTCAGGTTTTCCTTCTCTTGGATAGATGTTATATGCATATTATAGCTCTTAGTCGTCTTTTAAGACATCCATAGGCAAGATAGGGAGTGGTGAATTGTATTCTTACTCCATCACCACACGGAAAAATCCCGTCTAGTGTCCACCCCAAAGTACAAGATGCATATTACTATTTGAACATCTTTAAGATACAAATCATCTATAAGCGATGTCACAACACAATCAAATTTATTTATATACAATTTAGAGTCATCAGTCCCAATATTTTGCACTGACATGATTAAAAAACATGAGGTGATCCTTACAATAATATCAAAAGCATACTATCACCCCAATGTCATTTATAACAAACTCCCTTTTCTTACACTTTGTACTTTGACCGGACGATACATTGCCTTGGTGGAGGCATTTACCATCGCTCCTGGTCTCTATAAAGCTTAGTTAGCAACTATGCCATAACAGCGCCTCTAACTAAAATGATATTATATGGGTGGATTATTAGCTGAAATATTTGCATCTCACTGTGCATGAGACACCTACACACTTCAGGACTTATAATTACCTTGTGAATAAAGACATTAACATAATTATGGAAAGGGTAGTTATGTACTAGCAGTTATATCTACCATTTTATTTCTACACGATTCTAGAAAGTTTACCGGCATGACGACATGAATATGCGATGTACAATATAAGGTAAGCTAAACTTTATGTAAGCATTTTTATAAATCAAATTGTACTGTATATTTATTATTATTTTCTAGATCTTTCTCTTACATGCAATATTCTTTTATAAAAAAAAATTTGTAAAAGAATTAATTCCCAAGGCTAAATATATAACCTGTTTAAAAAAAAAATACCTGTTGGTCGAAATAGACTGTGCCGGACACATCGCCTTTGATAACACACACTGCTCGCATCATGATGAACTCTAATTAATAGAGATTATAACTACGACACTCTCAACTGTTACTGTCACAATTACGTAGGTACCTACTTCGTTAACTCTGATGTTAACGATTTAATGAACTAGGGATCAGTGTGACCATCTCAAAAATGGCAAATCTGCCCGACGCTGATAAAGAATCTGCCAAAATCTGCCAAACCCGACTCCAGAAAGTGCCAAAAATATGCCACCATATTATTGTAAGCAAATCGCTCACTTTTATCCCATTTCATTTGTCGAAATTCACCGTCAGCTTTCTGTAGATTATTTTCATCTACTATACTAAGAAAGCTATTGAGCTAACATTGCAAGTTTTCTTAGTATAGTAGAGAGATACCATTTTGTGGATCTAAAAATAGTAGGTCTTTAAAAATTTTGCTCAGTGGCAAAAGTGTTTTCAACTCATTACAGAGTTTAATCAAAAACGTTTGCATTCTTTGGAGGAAATCTTGTTCCCACTTAGGCCGGTACGAACGCTCATATTTTCTTTTCAACATGCACAGAAAACATAACTGCACACATAAAACGTTAAAAGAGAAGAGAATAAGGTGGCAGATATTGATTTAAATCTCGATCAGTTACATTAATAAGAAACCAAACCTTATTACCTATGTATTATCGTTCATAATTGTATTTTTATGCAGGTACGCCATATGGCTACATAAAAATATAATTATAAACGGTAAACGGGCAATTCCCGTGCTATTAGACATGGGATAAAAGTTACTACCTAAATAAATAATTTTCTTTTTTTTTCAAATCAAATCATTTATTTTGTGAAATATATACATATCAAAAATAATAATGATTTCCGAGAAATCTGCCACTTCTTTTAATTCGTCAGCTTAATCTGGCAGAACTAAAATTTTGGTGCAAAATCTGCCCAAATGGCAGAAATCTGTCACAAATGGTCACACTGCAAGTGAACCATCAAAAGCGAATAGTAGATTAATACCGAATGAGGGTTGCCAAACCTAGAATTTTACCTCGGACATAAACTGCAAAAATCTCGTATTTTCAATTACAAACTTTGTAAATTCGTCATCATTGCTGGTTAGCATCTTATTAGTTGAGCGCAAATGATTAACAAAGAATTTTAAGATATACGTACTTTCATAATTTATTTTAGATTTTTGTATTTAAAACGCAATAGCGAAGGATGATAAGTTTAAACGGTAATATGCACACAATAGTAATTAATTAATGCGAAAAGCGATATCAAAGGCCCAAGGTGAGTGGCCTCCAAAAGCTTAGCCATCGAATTTACTATGTACTTTCTTTTCCGTGTCTGTCACAAAAGGCGCCTAACGGGTATAATTTAATAATAAGATCGATGCAAAAGAAGCGAAGCTTGACCCAATAAAACTCTATACCAATCAACCTGACCAGCTTGAACCAAAGTGATATATCACTTCACCTTCTATTATGAAGGAGACCCAAGTTCAACAATGCCAACGTCTAGCTGGAAAGAAGGTAGAAAATTGGAATAAATGATGATTAATGATGCAGTGCGTATAGAATAAGAGTATATAGGAAGCATCAAACTTCATTACTATTTATGGACTTTCAAAACTGTTTTCACCAATAAAATTTAGTTTATTTAATTTTTTTTTTAATTAGGTATGACAAATAATAGAACAAAAATGAGCTTTCGCTCAGGACACCTGTGAGATGTGATACAACGAAATTATATTGTACAATTATATATACACAAAGTAACAGATTACTACAGAAACTAATATGACATGTTGTATATGTCGGTAAAATCGGCAGAGTAGTGAGAGCGTCTTCTCCCGAATGCATAGCGTGTGGGCACTGCGCAGGTCACGAGCAATAGAAACTATGTTATCACTATCACACTTAATTTATTACTGAAGATAAGTTGCAAGTTAATAACACAATGGTACGTAATACACTCAACGAGTCGTAGACAGTTCCTAGGCCTATGTTGTCCGCTCGGAGTTTCGACGATGTGTGAATGCTCCAACATTTTTTTTTTTTTTTTTTTTGTGTGTATACAGCTGTTGGCCGCAGATGGCCTTGACAGCTTGACGCGGACTATGGGTGAGCACTGAGGGCTCTCAACCCGGAGAAAAGTATGCTAAGCGACATCGCCCAAGGGCTCCCCCTGTGGGGAACGGACCTCGGCTTGGGGCGTCGCTGGAGGCAAAGTGGGCGTGCCCACGTTTTTAGTAGTGACTATTGCGCGGCGCGGTTTCGCACCTCGACGGCGAGGGCGGAACCGCGGATATTTATTTGTTAAGGCCTCGCGGGCCGTGTAGGCTCTTTGTTGAGCGAGTGTGATATTGTCGTCCTGTTCGTCGAGGACGTGACGAGGACGTCGGATGGAGGAGATTTTGGAGGGTCTATAGGAAGCCGCCCCAACCACTAGTTGGTTGGGGTGTGTCATGGCAGAGTCAAAGTAGCTCTGAGAGCACCGTTTCATAAACTAAATGCTCCAACATCGTCCGCAGCCCCTTTTATAATACTCGCGCGAACGCAGGCTAGACTCTGTCGAAGCGCAACTGTCATGGCGCTTTCGTCTCGTTGTCAACGCAGCTCCCGTACTAATGACCATTCCGACATATAAATAAAATATTACGATTTACATTTATATTATTACTAGTGTACCCAGCCCGCTTCGCCGGGCTAGATTTTGCTTTATTTTATTTAAACAATAAACTTACATCATTAAATATTTAATTTAACTCTAAAGAAGAACAAAAGAAGAAGAGAAAAGAGGAGTGCTCCGATCGTCACCAAACTTTACAGGATTACTCGCCAGGTCAATCTGGAGATTCCCTGAAGGTTTCATTGAAATCGGTCCAGCCGTTTCGGAGTCTATACGGAACATACCACACACTGCACACTTTCTCTTTTATATACAGAATGTATCAGATTATGGGGCACCTGTTCGAGTATGTTGTAGTTTAACGGTCATAGATCGTAATTAAAATGTACATTACACAAAAAACAATATAACATAAAAGTTATAGTGATTTCAAAAAATGTGTCTAAGAGTATGCCTTAAATGTTACGTATTATGTAGGCATGTACAGACAAAATACATGTAGGCATGTAAAGCTTCGACAGTATAATTTCATTCTTTCATACCTAGAATTGCGCAAACGTTTCAATGACATTGTAGTACAACGGCGAGTGGTCAACGGTCATAGGCCGATCAGCTGTTTTAAAGCGAAGTTGGTCTTGCTTACGTGAATGTAATCATTGATTTATTCAATTTCTAGTGAACATTTAACAAAGTATGAGTATATTGCGTATTAAGTATCATTGACTTTATACATTTCAATCTGATTTACACGAAAAAGCGATGACAAAATTGAAAACTTTACATGTCTCCAATTCCTTAACGAATCGATAATTTTAGCGGTCAACGGTCATAGGCCGATCAGCTGTTTTAAAGCGAAGTTGGTCTTGCTTACGTGAATGTAATCATTGATTTATTCAATTTCTAGTGAACATTTAACAAAGTATGAGTATATTGCGTATTAAGTATCATTGACTTTATACATTTCAATCTGATTTACAAGAAAAAGCGATGACAAAATTGAAAACTTTACATGTCTCCAATTCCTTAACGAATCGATAATTTTAGCGGTCAACGGTCATAGGCCGATCAGCTGTTTTAAAGCGAAGTTGGTCTTGCTTACGTGAATGTAATCATTGATTTATTCAATTTCTAGTGAACATTTAACAAAGTATGAGTATATTGCGTATTAAGTATCATTGACTTTATACATTTCAATCTGATTTACACGAAAAAGCGGTGACAAAATTGAAAACTTTACAAGTCTCTAATTCCTTAACGAATCGATAATTTTCGTTAAAATTTTTTCATTTGTTCCTACCACCATTGCCTAGCTCCTTTTTGACCAGTTGCCCCATAACCTGATACACCTGTATATAGATTTAAAATATTACACAACAATCATAATTAATTCACCGCACAGGCGCTTACTCACACACTACTACGTATAGTACATATATTCCATCATATAGCGTGGTGTTACGTCGCTGACCTGTTTACGCCACGCGATCAGGTTTAACCTCGCATATGTATATACTCTGAAAATCCATTCTAATTTCGAATCCGATTCAATTCCAATCTCACCAAACTTATATTTGGTACTTTTGAACAAAATCGAGAATGAATTCTTCGCGTTGGCCGTTGTTATTTTCACCAAATATGCCGTATTGCTTACTTTAAATTAAGTAATAATGTTTTCGAACTCGATCACCACAAAGACGCTTTCTTGAAATTGTGCAACATTAACTATTTTAAACTACGTAAAAATCACGTCGGGACTAGCAAATATTTGACTTAATCGACGAGACTCGAATTCATTTAGTTTAAAAAAAAATCCACCAAATTTGATTCCAATCGTGCGCTAGTGCCGCTTTCAAGAGTGCTAAATTTGCTCAAATTCGAACTGCGATTGGATTTAGGATTGGAATCGAGATTCAAGAGTAGGCACACAGATTCAACAACCAGCACCCGATCACGAGTTAACTACTAGAGCAGCCATAACTCTCCTCAACCACATTGGAGTGAAAGGAGCGACCCGCACCACGTAGCTACTGCAAGCACAGCCTTATTCAATACACGTGACCGAATTATGGTAAGAATATTATAAAGACCAAAACATAAATTTGTCAGGCAAAATACGCTACGCTGTACAATTAGTGCAATACACTAAAGTGGGTATGGCTGAGCGCTGCAGGCTCTATGCCTTTTATCTTGAAAACGGTTAGCCCTATGAAAAATATTGGATAATAAAATTTGTCGCAAATGTTATGCTTTAAAATTTTTATAATAAACTAGCTGAACCAAAAGACGTTGTTCTGTTCAAATCTAAGAAAAAATAAATAAATTCTTCTTGAAATCGATCGCCACCCTGCGGTTCAAATTATTAGTCTAAACCATTCTCATGTCCATCGGAACAGCCACAAAAAATCATCAAAATCGGTTCAGCCGTTTAAAAGGTGTTTAATTGCAAACACACGAACAGAAGATTTATGTCTATATACACTGTCTGTTCAAAAAATAAGTAAAGTGAATTTTCATTTTTCTCAAAAAATATTTATTTATTCATCAATTCCTAATTTTGTCCCCTTCAAAGTAATCCCCCTCAGATATAATACACATGTGCCAGCGTTTTTCCAATCCTCGAAGCAGTTCTGATATGCACTTTTTGGTATGCCCTTGAACTCTCTCAGCGATTCAGTTTGGATCTCCTCAATCGTCGCAAACTGCCGTCCTTTCATGGGTCTCTTCAATGTTGGGAATAGAAAAAAGTTGCAGGGTGCTAAACCTGGTGTATACGGTGGCTAAAGCATGATTACGGTGTTATTATTGGCCAAAAAGTTACGAACAAACAATGACGAGTGAGCAGGTGCATTATCGTGATGCAAAAGCCATGAATTGTTTATCCACAATTCCGGACGTTTTCTTCGTATTGCTTCTCGCAAGCGACGCATAATTTCAAGATAATACTCCTTATTGACCGTACGATCATGTGGTAAGAACTCCTGATGCACTACACCACGGTAATAGAAAAAAAATAGTTAGCAAAACCTTCACATTTGATCTAACTTGGCGTGGTTTTTTGGCCTTGGCTCTCTTGGGCTCTTCCATTGGGACGATTGGACTATGGTTTCGATGTTATAACCATATACCCATGATTTGTCATCAGTTATGACCCCTATAAGCAAACCTGGATCACCGTTGACGTCATTCAACAATTCCTGAGAGATACGCATGCGACCGTTTATTTGGTCAAAATACAGCAATTTTGGAACGAACTTCGCTGCCACACGCTTCACGCCCAAAATTTCCGAAAAAAATTGCATGGCATGAACCAACCGATATCCTCAGCAACTTCTCTAATAGTGATTCGACGATTCTCCATAACAATTTCCTCCACATTTTCATCGCTTGTTGATGTGCTGGGGCGTCCAGGGCGAGCGTCGTCAATCACATCTTCTGGACCTTCTGTGCAAAGCTTGTACCACTTGTAAACATTTTTTTGACTCAGAATACACTTACCGTATGCCACTGTTAACATTTCAAGTGTTTTTGAGCACTTAATTCCATTTTTCGCACAAAATTGAATACAAATTCTTTGATTAATTTTTTTCCACAGCAAGAAATCGCCGAACATACAAAACACATATAACTTTTATGCTTCTCACAAACTAAGTATGCTATATAGCTGAAATTGTGAACATATATTCGAGACGAGTGTACCAACATAACAAAATAAAAAATTTGATAATCGAATATACATTGCCCGCGAAATTTGAAAATTCACCTTATTTTTTTGAACAGACCTCGTATAACTACAGAAATCGAAATTAAGGTGAAATACTAATTTGTGACTGCTAATCTTAAATACCTTACGGCACAGACACGAAATTTTATAAAACTTTTGAGACAATGTTTAGAACACCAGTGTACTCTGGAAATCCATTCTAATTTCGAATCCGATTCAATTCCAATCTCACCAAACTTATATTTGGTACTCTTGAACAAAATCGAGAATGAATTCTTCGCGTTTGGCGTTGTTATTTTCACCAAATGTCGTATTTTCGTAACTTAAATTAATAACGTTATCGAACTCGATCACTAGTAAGACTAGCTAAGACGCTTTCTTGCTATTGTGTAACATTAACGATTTTAAACTACGTCAAAATCACGTCAGGAGTAGCAAATATTTGATTTAATCGACGAGAGTCGAATTCATTTAGTTCAAAAGTATTCCACCGAATTTGATTCCAACCGTGCGCTAGTGTCGCTTTCAAGAGTACCAAATTTGCACAAATTCGAGCGGCGATTGGATTTAGGATTGGAATCGAGATTCAAGAGTAGGCACACAGAACTTTTATACATTCTGTGTACAAATTAATCGCTTATTATCTATCATTCTGAGGTGAAACGACTCTGTGGTGAAACGCTTAATATTATTGTACTATAAAGCAATGAAAAAACTAGGTCTTATCAAATTACATTGTTTGTGAGATCTTGACCCGTGAGTTGTCGAAAGAAAACGAAAACAAAATTTACTATCGACTAAATCAATGGTATCTGTAGCACCTATAGCGACTAAATTATTAAGATTTATTTGTGAACTTTAGAAAGAAATCCAGTATGTGCCATTAATACATGACTAAAGCATTCGACTATGTGGACCATAAAATACTCCTGAAAAAATTATTTGCGTATGGTATAAGAGGAAACATTCTTAAACTCATACAATCATATTTAACTGATAGATATCAACGTAC
Organism: Lymantria dispar; assembly: GCA_032191425.1. Classification (NCBI taxonomy): domain Eukaryota; kingdom Metazoa; phylum Arthropoda; class Insecta; order Lepidoptera; family Erebidae; genus Lymantria; species Lymantria dispar. The sequence continues at coordinate 34,210,261 of CM063453.1, forward strand.
AGAGATTTCTAGAAAGTGCCCAGGTAGTAAATTAGTAACTAACTATTCATCAAGACAAAGACAAGTAAGATACGGTGTGCCTCAAGGGAGCGTACTAGGGCCCCTGCTTTTCTTAATGTATATTAATGATCTCCCAAAAATACTACATCATAAAATGGTTCTATTTGCAGATGACAGCACGGCCTTAGTTAAATGCAACAATTTAAAAAGCTATCAGTATGACATTAATAACTGCCTATCTAACATCATAAATTGGCTCAACAAAAATAATCTGGTAAAATAATATAACTTTAGTTTTAGTTAAATAATTAATTTAACTAAAACTAAAGTTATGCATTTTCATCAACGACTAGAAAATAAAAAAGTTAATGTCACATACAAAGACGTGAATATAGAAGCAGTAGAAAGCGGCAAATTCTTAGGGATAACAATCGACCGTAAACTGACTTGGAAACCCCATATTAAAGAAATATGTATGCGTTTAAGTAAATGCACTTTTTCAGCTATCTAAAAAGGTTAATAGTGAAACACTACTGAAAGATTATCATGGGCTGGTTGCTTCAGTTTTCCGTTATGGAGTTATTTTTTGGGGTTGATCTACTGATAGGGATCTTGTCTTTAAAATTCAAAAACGCTGCATAAGATCAATGTGTGGTCTAAAAACAACAGACAGCTGTATACCTTATTTTAAGTCCCTAAAAATATTAACCTTGCCATCATTGTACATCCTAGAAACTGCTCTATTTGTGAAGGCAAACCCTCATCTATTCAGAAAATTGTCGACAGCAAGAACAAGCCCCATACGTGCTCAATATAAATACCAATTTTCCTAATTAAAATGTAAAACATCTTTGATGGAGAAGAGCTTATTTGGTGTTTCCTCAAGCATATATAATAAAATACCCGATAATATTAAAAACCTGCCTTCTATAAAATTTAAGAATGTCCTTAATAAACTATTAATCTTTAAATGTTATTATTCTATTGACGAATTTTTAAGTGAAAAATTATAATTAATTGTATAATAAGTCTTTTATAATTTTAATGAATTAATTTAACCTATGTAATAATCTTATGATATTAATTAATTAATCAATTAATCTGACATTATAATTATTATTGACATTATATAATTATACAGGTGTATCAGGTTATGGGGCAACTGGTCAAATGGGAGCTAGGCAATGGTGGTAGGACCCCATAAAAAAAATTTGAAGGAAAAATAACGATTCGTTAAGGAATTAGAGATATGTAAAATTTCCAATTTTATCATCGCTTTTTCGTGTAAATCTGATTGAAATGTATAAAGTCAGCGATACCTAATGTGCAACACATTCGTACTTTGTTAAATGTTCATTAGAAATTGAATAAATCAATGATTACGTTCGCATAAGCAAGACAAACTTCGCCTTAACATCAGCTGTTTCTGTGGCAATGACCAGGAGGCGTGGCCACAACTATAGAAAAAAATACCGACACAGGTGTATTAAGAAAAAGGGAAATAAATGAAATAATTACCTATCTTGTAGGCAAAATAAAACAATAAAACCGAAACTGTAATTTTTTAACGAAAATGAATTTCATCTCTGTATACATGTAGGCATGTGGGCAAGCCCACGAACAAGGTCAAAAGAGCCGCCCGACGACGTTCGCTCGCTGAGGGCCTGTCCGCACTGCGACACTTCACGCGTTTTATATTCCGCGATCGAAATTGCACTTAGTATGCACTGTGAATAAAATTTCGTACGATTTTTGATAGTTTAATTCGGTTCTCAGCTGAGACGCAAGATGGACATCATCATCATCGCAGCCCATATACGTCCCACTGTTGGTCTCGGCCCTCCTCCATACTGGGAGGGAATTTGACCTACTATATATACCATGCTGGTCAGACATGTTGGTATAGGGTTTCATTTCGAGTTTTCCTTCTCTTGCACTGATGTTATGCGCATACTATATCCCATAGTCGTCTTTTACGACATCCACAGACGAGATAGGGACTGGTGCATTGTATTTTTACTCCGTCACCACACGGAAACAGGATGGACAACCGAACTAAAATTTTAATTAATCCAATACTAAGGCGGCGTAAAAGACGTATTAAAAGATGTCATGAACATTGGATTACTCACTTATAGCATTGAGACCCATGAAAGGATTATTTGTGGCACGACTGAGTGAAACGCGTGAAATTTATTCCGCAGTGCGGACATAGCCATGCTTAATACATACTACTCAGAATATTCGCGCGAAAATAAATCGTATTGCACCACGTTCATGGTCCATGACCGTCTGACTCAGGGCACTTCTGGGGCAACCACAGAGGGTCATGGCGGTCAGGGCCATACGCGAATACCGCAAGAGACCGCAAGTGACCTGACCGGGGATAGTACGTCACCCGCTGAGAGGCCGACCGCGTGAGGAAAGACCGACGTCCTCCCCGAGGGGAGATGTCGGTCGATGGGAGGATACCCCAAATAGGGGGTATTCTGAATATATTATTATTATTATTATATATATATTCTGTCGGGCCGACCACTGACGTCAAGTCACCCTGCTCTGGTGGTCGGCCCAACGACGAAGGCGACGTGCATCGTGGGTGGGTTGTGGGTGTGCGTGCTTACGCCCTTCTGTCGCCTCGCGCTAATTGGTACGAGGAGCAAGCCGACCGCAACCCAACCCGCAAAAAAAAAATTAAGAAATATCGCAATGCGGATAGGCCCTTAGTGCCTATAAAAGTATAGGTTTTTAAAATTGAATTATTCGTTTTTATTTAATTACTTTAGTTTGACTGGGATCTCCGGTCTATATGGACGGTTAGCATTATTATCTCCTTACAACTTTTTCGCATATTAAAAGTCCGCTATTTAAAGTGATTTGAAATATGGCTTTTTCCCGGTTCGGTGTGTTGGTGCGATGTGCGGTATTAAAAATGTGTGATATGTTAGGAATTGTTAATTTCGGAATGTTAATACCACATACCTATTACCTATCTGGATTACTCCGGTTATCGATATGAGATATTTACCTTTACGGCAACTTTCACGAAAAAGGTAGTCCATCTTTTTATTAAAAATAGGTAGATATCTAGCTTCTATTTTATTTTTAAGTTAATAATCCTTGTATTGTAGGGGACTTCACAAATAGATCAACGGACAGAAATTACCACCTTCCTTCCACCAACCATCCTACCACACCGACATTATTTAGGTATAAAAGCGGGCGAGGCGAGTCAGACGCCTACGTAACATCAACACGTCACATTTAAGGCGTAGACTCTTTGACACATATTTTTGAAATGACTGTAACTATTATGTTTTTTAGTTTTTTGTGAAATATACATTCTAATTACGATCTGTGATCGTTAAACTACAACATACTCGAACAGTTGCTCCATAACCTGATACACCCTGTATAATTAATTACATGATTATTGACAATCTAGATATATATAATTAAATGATATTGACAAGCTTAGATATGGCTTTATTGTGTTTTACTAAAATCATGTTACGAATAAATTAATTTCTTTAATTGGCTATTTGTTATGATGCCATTATTCTTAGAATAGGGAATATGCACGAAACTCCAAAATGAACAAATTATTTTTATTTGTAATCTTTATTGCTTAAAAAACGTACCTATACAATTATTTTTTAATCTTATCATTATTTAATAAATAAATTTAATTATCAAAAAGTGCCTTTTTTGAGATTCGCGCGCAAATTTCCTGAAACGCACCGCATTGGTTGGAGTACTATGATGTCACGTTTTACCCGTGATACCCGAGTCTTCTAGTTAGGGCTGTCTATATTAAAAAAAAAATAGTTTTTCGATATATCGATATTTTTAAATATATCAATATCGGAGTGCGATATAACGAAAAAATATCTATATTTCGATATTTTCCCCATGACCACTCTTTAACTTCGTTCATTGCGGGGTTGCCGTGCCGAGCTTTTCTTATCAAATTCTAGGAGTAAGTGATAACTGATCATCAGTTTCATGCTAGCGCTTCTACAGTAGATTAAGTTTACGGTGATTTTGTAGAATAAATACTTTAGAAGAAAAGATAAAACACCAAATTTATTCAAATAAATATCGACCCTCGATACGTACTTTTTATTATCGTCCAAAAAAAGTTCAGTATTAAGGATCGATATTTTTAAATAATAATATCTATATTTTGACATATCGATATTTTATCAACAGCCCTCCTTGAACCATGGATAGGAGGAAAACCTTGTGATATCAAGTTGCTGTTTGTATGTTTCTAGTGATTATTTTTAGGGATGTGAAAAAATTATCGGTTTTTATAAAAATCAATTTTTACAAAAAAATAATCGATTAATAATTGATTTTTACAATCGATTATCAAAATAATAAAAGTCGATTATTAAACGATTTTTTATTATTCGAAATTCAATCAAAATTCATCGTACTATGTTAGAAAATAAAGCTCACATTTCCTAAAAAAAAGTCATCATAATCCTGTTGGGAGAAAAAAAATCGATTATTTTAGAATCCATTTTTTTTATTAATCGATTATTTTATAATCGTTTTTTTTTATTAATCGATTATTTTATAATAGACTTTTTTTAATTAATCGATTATTTTATCATCGATTTATTTTAAAGAACAAAAATCGATTATTTTAATTTTTTTTTTTTAATTAATCGATTATTTTACAATCGATTTTTTTAAATGAATGGATTATTTTATAATCGATTTATTTTAAAGAACAAAAAATCGATAATTACAAAATCGATTTTTTTCCCTCCAAGTCACATCCCTAATTATTTTGTATTGTTACCCAGTTATTTCATAATAAGTTATTAGTTTTCTGTGTTCAAGTATTAATCTTGTGAATAGGTCTTATTACAATGACTGAAACCAGTTTCGTCAAAGTATAGTCAGATAATCTTCCTGAAATAGACGTGTATATGATGACAACATATTTCGCGTCTAATTCAGATTTAATGTCTGTTAAACTCGGAGGAATAAAAGCTGCAAGGTAAATTAGATATATTTAATAATCGTAATAATAATAAAAATATCGATATTTTTCCTATATAGCGAACCCGATATTGATACATTGTAAAATATCGATATGTCGAAAAACAATATTTATAAAAATATCAACAGACCTAGTTGGCAGCCCTAGCAACTTGTACGAGTGTCGAGTACTGACTGACTGACTGAGTCTGACGTCACAGAATACGCGCGCCGAAGTAGTCGCGTTTACATCGCCCATAAATAATGGCGATTTTTAAAAATTTTTTTTACCGTAATGGTTTATATTTTGGATGTGTTATATTTATTTCTAGTAATGTAATAACTAGTAGAAACGTTTAAAAAAATAAAAAAGTATCATGCATATTCTCTATTGGAAAGTCCTTTTGCATGCCGCTTGATGGCCAAATATGTGATTGATAACATTTGTCATCATTTGGGTGATACATTGTTTACCTATTACTAATACTTTATACCCATATTTCGCAAAATAAATGATTTGATTTGATCATATCAAAGTAAGTACTAAAAAGTAGAGTACCGAGTACTTTTCCTGGAATCCATGTAGTGATGAGCTTTTTTGATGTGAAACATCTATAGGCGAGGGTGACCGTGATCGTCGCGTGGCGTTTAACGCCACGCCTCGCGGTCCCCTATTAATTATATATTAAATAAATATTTGGATGCATATACCTACATTTTTGTAACGTAACCATGGTGCGATTTAAAATTTTGTACAACGCCATCTAGTGAACTCAAAGTAAAATGTTACTTATAATGTATATTAATGAAAATAAATGTTTATTGAATAAAAATCATCATTTTTTTGGAAAAAAATCGCGATATTTTATTAATACTTTATGCCTTAGTTTTATTGTATTAGTTCCTGTCGTAATCTAATGTTCTTTTATGCATATATACTTGTTTTATAAATTAATGTAAAATTCTCTAACTTAGTAATATAAATATACCAGTAGGTATGGTATTTAGTTTACTTTCAGCTACGAAACCCGTTTTTTTATAGGCTTTTATTAGTTTCTGGTGTATATATATTTATTTCTTTGTATATTACCGACTTCATAGGAATTGAATTTTGACTCACTTTAAACAGTCAAATTTCATTTAAAAGTTGAAAATTTAAGGAGGACCATGACGTTAAAATTATTTAGATAGTTTGTCTTATTATCATTACAGGATTAAAAATTTCTTTATTAAATATATTGAAGCTGAGAGTTGGTCGTTAGCTCGATAAATGCCGCCATTTCTGTTTCCTAAATCACACTCTTCGTGCGGAAAGAATGTCTGTGAACGGATGAAAGCATTTCATTTTTTATAGGCTTTTATTAGCTTCAGCTGTATATTTATTTGTTTGTATGTCACCAACTCCTTATGAATTGGATTTTGACTCACTTTAAACAGCTTGTCTTATTGTCATATCAGGATTAGAGAGTTCTTTATAAAATATATTGTAGCTTAGAGTTGGTCGTTTGCTCGATAGATGGCGCTATTTCTGGTTTATAAATCGCAAATTATTTCAAGCTACGTTTTAGAAGGTTCATTTCGTTTGTACTAAATGACGTTACCATAAATATGAGTCGTAAAGTCAATTTTAAAATGGATAATAGTGGTGGTCGTTGAATAAACGAACAGTTTTTTTCGACTGTTTCTTTGCCGTGAACTAATAAACCAGTTTATAGTTGACTGATAAACATGTTTATGTATGAACGGCTTCGCAAATCAGTCGTCGCATCAATCATTGACACGAACGCGACGAGTCGACGACGACTTGCGAGTATTCGAAAGCTTGCGAGTATTCGAAAGCGTCCGAATCGGCCCGAACTTGGACGACGTGATGCGCGCGCGCTCGCACGGCCCGCTATGCTCTTTACCCGCCCCGCAAACCTCACCGCCCGTAGGCGCGAATCGAGCCGAAATCATAACGCATAGATAGATTGATTGCAATTCATTGAACTCTGCTATTATGTGATGGGACTATCATTACATATTGAAGCGTCAATGTATATTGTACAATGAAACTGTTGTCTAATAAAATTCGTTGAAGTTTCGTTGTCCTTTACCAATGGACGATCAACGTACGTCATACATAATATAAATTAAACGTTTCATCTTGTCTAAGCGTCTACGACGTAAACTAGTCGAAAATTAGGCTGTTTTTTCAACTAGTTTATCATCGACGATAAACGGTCTCGTTGCGTCGACTGTAAAAAAATCGTCGACGACTCACTACTAATGGATAATTTATTCGATACGATACCTACCAAAAAGTACTTATTGACTAAAATATCGAAATCCAAATGTATCGGTATCGAAAGAACTCGTTACCTAAAGATAAAGTAAATAAAAGTACTCGATACTTTAAACAGTACGTTACTTATCTTTCGATACTATTCATGAGTTTAGTATCGATACGTTATATTCGATACCGTGTCTCTACTCGTACAAAATAGTTTCGATGTTTCACATCTGTCAGGCGTCCTGGGCGACGGCTCACTTTTTTTTATTAGAATTTTGACCGTCTGGGAATATTTTGAATCAGTTCATTACGTTTGAACTAGATTGCGTTACCATAAACATGTATCGTAAGGTCAATTTTAACATAAATAATTTCTACAATTTATAGCCATAGCCCATAAAGTATTCATTGAGTAAAAGTATCGAATTAAAGTATCGAGTACAAAAGTATCGGTATCGAAAGAAAATTACTCGATATCTAAAAGTGCTGATACATTTTTTCGTGTCCCTAATTGTTGGTAGCCCTAATTCTACTGTCAAAGTGTCAATTAAAAAGTCTACTCAATCCTTGATTTGTTAAATTCCAAGGTTTTTCTTGAGGAAACCAAGGGAGGCTTTTACTAGTGAAGTAAATTGCTAAATCAGATTACCAATAATGTTCATAACTCGCCCCGTCGTATCCAGGTTATTCCAGCAAACCGGTACGTATCGCAAATTATATATATCTTTTGGTAATTTGTTCCAATCGGATTTATATTTAATTATATCTTGCATACATTAATTACATATGAAGTATCCCCTATTAGCTTTTATTAACAAGTATTTAAAAGTTAAGATGGACATAGTTATTACACCTGAATTATTAGTTACATAACTTGTGCAGATAACCTATTATCTGTCACTGCGGTATAAATGATATTTTTCCTCATTTCTCACACATTATTGCGTTCTATTTCAACCATAAAATACAACCCATGCACATTTATAAAATACAACTAAATATTTGCATGATTCTGAAATGAATCAAATAGTGCAAATGATGTCTTATAATGTTACAAATGATAACATTTGTCAGTTACACTGTCACTCTACTACTCAACATCATTATTAGATAGGTGTATTAAATTTCCTCTTTAGTAAATGCAATGTGATCATGTCATAAATGGCTTTTATGAAGCCTTGAAGTATCACACATTCATCATCATCATCATCATTGCAGCCCACATACGTCCCACTGTTGGGCTCGGGCCTCTTCCACAATGGGAGGGAATTTGACCTACTATACCATGCTGGTCAGACATGTTGGTATAGGGTTTCATTTCGAGTTTTCCTTCTCTTGCACAGATGTTATGTGCACATTATATCCCATAGTCGTCTTATACGACATCCACGGGCAAGATAGGGAGTGGCGAATTGTATTCTTACTCCGTCACCACACGGACAAGTATCACACAGTCAAACCAAATTATTTGTTATTGTGAACAAATTAACCTGTGTGACATTACAGAGCTATGTATGTATACAATGATAGATATACAATCATACAGCGGAGAGTACAGTTAGTATTATTATTGGTACTCATATTGCACTGAGACACTGCCGGACTCGAGTCTCTTCCACATTAGAAAGGAAAATAGCCTAATATATCATGGTGGTTAGGTGGATTGGTATAGGACCTCATTTTGAGTCTTTCTTCTCTAAGAATTGTATCCCGATGCGTTCTTTCCTGTATGACAGAAATATATACCCCATGAGATTGTCTCAAAGATTTATTTTACAGATGGCAACTCATATACCCCTCCCCATTGGATGGATAGGTGACATTTTAGAAATAGTAAGGCGCCATTGGCTGCAAGTATTGTGTACCACAACACTTGCAGCACTGCACTGTCCAGAGTTTTCTTCTTCTATGTCTAACTGTGGACATCTATAGACTGATAGACAGTGATTATATATCTCTCTATTGAGATAATGTTAACCAAAACTAAGACAAACCTTTAGGGGACCAAAGGCTATTACACTATATCATTTAGTACAGGAAATATGAAATAAGTGGAGGTTAGTTTGAGGTGACAGTATAAATAGAACAATAACAATACATTATTTCTAACCTCACAAAAATATATTATAATCTAACTTGAATGCTGTCCTTGACAACTCATAGTTACCCATTGTACTACATAATAATATTTCTTTGTAACAATCCATCCATCCATCAGCCTACAGACGTCCACTGCTGGACATAGGCCTCCCCACGAGAATGCCACTCGGAATGGTCCTGCCCCACTTGCATCCAATGGTTCCCTGCGACTTTGAGAATGTAGTCAGTCCACCAGTGGAGGGTCGTCCTACAATGTAACAATACTGTTGACCTATAATTGTTTTATGATGATGTACAGTGAGGCGCTACCATGACAATCACTTCAAGCCCCCGACCATGGACGAGCTGCCCGTCCCCCGTGGCTCGTGGCAGGCGCAGTACGATGCTAATCAACGTCGCTACAACACAGCACTTGTAGTTGGTATTGGTTTCACTGTCGCCACTTTAATTACCGTAAGTAACAATAAACAAATCTGCATTTGTTTTCATATATTTTTAATAATATAATTTAAAAATAAGAATATCAATAATGTATTCAATTAAAAAATAATAAACAGAGAATCTTTTCCATCTGGTGACGGAGAAAGAATACAGTTAACCATTCCTTCTCTTACCCGTGCATCTCGTAAAAGACAACTAAGAGATTAGGATATGCAGATAACATATGCAAAAGAAAGATAACTCGAAATAAAACCTCACAAACTAGCCCATTGGACCAGCACTTGGATATACATTAGCGGAGATGATGAACAGAGAGTGTATATCAGGTGTAATGGCAATGAGTTGTAATACTCGGCTCGTGACTAGGGATGGTATTGATATGAAATTTTAGATCTGGATACGTTTGCAGATATTAGGATAGCATTATATTGTTAACGGTTATGGATATGTAATTACTTCAGATTATCTCCTGGTTTTGGTTACAGATTGATTTTCTAGGGAATTGTAGAAGGTTTTAACTAATTGTGGTGATTATTGTATTATTTCCCTTTAGAAACTTATATTAAGGCTATCAAATCTTCTGGTAGATAGAAAACCTCTCTCATACCTCTACATACCAATATCCAGAAATATCCAAAAATTTATATTGGTTTTGGTTATATTTTTATTTCAGATATCCGATAATTTCAGTTACAGTGCTCCATAAACATCCCTAGTCACAACACACAGATATTCACATGCTTGCATCGCTACTGCATATACTGCAAAAAGATATAAAAATTTAGAAGGTTGAACAATTCATCCAAAATATTTATCTGAAGATATTGTTCATATCTTTATTGCCTTTAGTCGCGTAACAACTAGAATTTAGTTTGCTATTAAATATCAAAATGTTATTATTTCAGGCCAAGGCTACCGGATTGGTGTACCTCAACTACTCACCGCCCAAGTCATTGGATTAAACACTACCAACGTTTAACTAACAAGTTTGATACACTGTATTTGTCTATGGTACACATAGCTGAATGTAACTTAATTTTAAGTAGTTTACTTAATCAATAAAACAATGACTTGTTTCATGTTCTAAACTTATTGTGATTTACTTTGTGACTTCCGTTACAGACACTATCAACTTTACCAAAGCCTGTGGGTTTACAATAGAGAGTAAATAGTTATGTACTAATCTGGGGCGGGCTTTGATTGTCCAGTGGAGACAGATAACACACAAGTTGACATGTGACAATATAACATGTTAAATGTAAAAAGCTTTCGATGTGGTCACCCGACTGTGTAAGTAACCTCTGAGGGATGCGCTATGCCGGGCTCAGCGTCGATTAAGTGTCAGCGCCACTACCAGCTAAAATCCATACGCTGTTCCTGTCCCTCAGCTAGGGTAAAGTCATGGGACTGTTTTCACATACACCATATATCTGCCGGACCGACACATCCACTGCTCGCAGACTCACCTCAAGAAGGTACTACTCTCTCTCATTACCACCTCGAGTAATGCCCATAAGCATTCACTCCTCTTTGAGGCTTTATACCTAATATGGGTCACCGACTACCACCACAGCCGCTGACCCAGACCCCATTTGCAGAGTTGAGGGACCTGCCAGATAGGCTCGATCTCGTCTCCACGCTCTCCGAGGCGGTAAAGCGTGAGAATCTGTTTCTCTCCCACTCCTCAGCCTTCCTTCCCTCTACCGCAGTTTCACAGAATGTAATCATTGCCTGTCATGCACCTTTCGTTACGGACCATCTTATTTAAGACTGTCGGTAAGGACAGATCTGTTCCCACTGTCGATAGTAATGCCTGACAGTCTCACCTCTTCAGGGCCTGACTTCAGCGCGTGTTGGGCGGCATCCTCCGATGACATACCGAAGTAGTCTCTTTACGGACAATGTTACACGAATACCTCCGAAATACCATATGCCGAGAGGATCTGCGTAAGTCTGCAAATAAGGGACCCATGCTTACGTTGAACCCACTTTGTTAACATAAACGTTATTGCCTCTACAAACTGGTGGACCCCTGGACCCCTCCGCGTATTTTCAGCACGAAGACGCTTTTATCGTGTATTAATCGCCATGGTCTCGACTTCGTTCCGCCACCTTACTACTTCTTGTGAAGAGAATCGTAGGCTGAGCTATTTGTCCATGTGGATAGTACTTCGGCCTCTAAGTTCCATAGAAGTGATCCAGCGAGAGCACGGGACACACCGTGCGGAGCTTTACATAGCACTGGAGCGACACAATCTGTTGTCGTTTGATCAATATTTACGATAATATCAGTATGATGATGATATTGTAGAACAAGGATAATTAAAAACTTGAATTAACAATATAAAATGTGTTTATTTATACAAGTATAATACGTTTGTTGTATATACAACACAATAATAACAATAACAAAAGTTAATTATAATACAATAACTTATATACCATCACTTAATTCAAAACAGACAACATGACTATGAAAACTTGTAATATTTAATCCATCTGATCGGAATGGTGCGGCGGGACAATATATCCGTGCACGGCGTGAATATATTGACAGTCGAAAATGCATACTTTTCAGGGCAGCCATTTTTAAGTTTACATATTATTGGTAAATCTATTTTTTTATCAATTTATTTAATTTTTATACCTTTCTAAGTAATTTAATCGTAATTTTCAGATATTAAAAGCATAATAATAAATTAAGGTTTTAATCAACAAAAAAAATGACATATCAAGTTGTTCACCGACGACTTGTCAATTTATTCACCTAAGCAATTTATGGAAATTTGAGAAAAGTAGCCAGTTCTCTCATAACTATTTGAATGGAGATTAATCATCTCACATTAAAACATAAAGCTTGTACTTAATTATCATCATCATTCTCGCAGCCCACATACGTCCCACTGTTGGGCTCGGGCCTCCTACATAATGGGAGGGTATTACGCAGGCGGGATTTCCTGCGTGCAGTGACGTGACCGGGGATTAGTCTGTCACCCGCCGAGAGGCCGACCGCGTGAGGAAAGCCCGACGTCCTCACCGAGGGGGGACGTCGGTCGATGGGCAGGTACCCCGGGTAGGGGGTATTCCGTTGGGCCGACCACTGATGACAAGTAACCCTGCTCCAGTGGTCGGTCCAACGACGAAGGCGACGTGGTGTTCGGGTGGGTTGCGGGTGTTGCGTGCTTAAGCCCCTCTGTCGCCCCCGGACGGAGTGGTGCGGAGGCGCGTCGACCGCAGTACACCCCAAAAAAAAAAAGATCACAAAACCTCATTGGACCTATTCACACTCCCTTCACTTTCTTCGCGGTAGGCAGCGGCCTTGTCGGTCCACGAGCGGTAAGAACACTTACCATCAGGTGTACTGTTTGTTCGTTTGCCACTATTACAATAGAAAAAAAAACGTCCTTCACTCATTGTTTGGTGTGTCATTGTCAGTCTTTACGTTAAAAAAAAAAAACGTGAATTGCTGTGTCTATTAAAGCTAATAATTTTTTTTAATCGGGAATGGGCTTTTTTTAACTTAATTATGTAAAATTTAAGATTTTTCGAGCTGCCTTAATACAGCAATTGCGTTATTAATCTTGCAGGATCTTATGAGATGCACACAGTCATTAAGATGTTTAATTTTAAATCGTGTTTTCTGTTTGGTTACCCCTATCAAGGCATGATCCGAGTCACACTCCATTTTTATTTTTTTTTATTGCAAACGGTGGTAATTGAGCAAACAGTACACCTGATGGTATGTGTTCCTGCCGCTCATGGACCTTTATAAGGCCGTTACCTACCGCAAAGGAAGTGAAGGGAGTGTGAATGCGTGCATTGAGGCTCGGTGATACCAAGGGCACCAGCAACACCCTCCACACGCAAACACCCTCAGAAAGTTGGGCTCCCGGCTCTCTCGCTCAGCGAATGAAGTGCAGTAACAAATTGCTACTACTCACACGTCGATTTTCTGCTCAGTGTGGTACTGCCCCGGACGGACCGGCCCGCGGCTGTAGACAGATAACTGTCGACAGTGTGGTCCTACCATGTTATGCGGCTATGTTCGCTGATAAGAAACTTGTAGTTAATGGTTTGTAGCTTTGGATCCACAAAAGTACATAATCATCATTGCGACCGTATTATTTTTGTTTTAGCCTCCACATGTATTGAATAAAATATGACCTGTTTAACTTCTGAAGGCAAATTCTAAAGAAAATGCCACCAGACACGACGCGATTTGATTAGCTCCACGAGCACCGATGCTTTCGTCCCACATGTAACATGTAGGCTTATCAGTCGCTAAATCATGAATTATAAGATTATAGAACCATAGCTGTCTCTTATAAAAAGAAACAGAAGTTTTAATATAGGGGGTGGGTAAGTACTGCTGAAGATCACATATGTATGCTCACTGTTGCTGCACTTTTGTGCCGGTACTAACTTGACAACTTGATACGTATAGTCGGGAACACAATTATGGGTAATGTGAATAATTGACCATCTAAAGCTATTCTGTTAGTTTATTTGATTATGTAGCGTAAATAACTTAACGTGTTGAGTTATTTAAATAAATAACATTAATATTTTTAAATATCTCTAAACGTCATAATGTTCTTGTTGGAAACAGAGTTGTGTAATAATTCACAAGTGCGATTTTCCAAAAATAAGTGAGAGAATCGAGTTACTCATTTATTCCCCATATAAAGCAGGTAATCTGGATGACGATTTTGCTATATCTTAAAATTTGGTGTAAGTCGACTTGTCAATGTATTCACGCCGTGTACGGATATATCCTCCAAACATAAAAACATTTGATAGTATTATTGTATACAATTAATGTGAAAATGTAAGTCTGATGAACATACTGTCACTTGTTATACAGTTATATACATATGTATACTAATAAATACTTGAATATACGCAACTAGCTGACCCAACAAACGTTGTTCTGTTCAAATCTAAAAAAATAGCAAAGGAATTCTTCTTGAAATCGATCACAGCGACACCTTAGAACTGGTGTTCTAATTATATTAATCTAAACCATTTTCATAACCATCGGAACAGGCATAAAAAATCATTAAAATCGGCTCAGCCGTTTTATAGGAGGAACTCAGTGATGTCACGTACACAAGAAATATAAAGATGTGTGTGTCAATATAGTGCTAACACTGTGTACAGAGTAACTTAATACACGAGTAACGAAACTACATTCATTGATTTTTTTTTTAAATTTTAAGATAATTTCTACCTAAATTATAAACTTCCCACATGATAACAGAATAAATACAAAAAAAAAACGTGTGGCACTCGGGGACTGCCGCGGTAAAGCTATTGCATAGCATTTTTTATCAACTTATGCAATTATAATTATTTATTTATGCAGTATTTTTTTTCTTTGATATTAATCAAGTTACACTTTTTAAGCGTGGTGACCGATAAGAAAACAAATGTACTATATGTATAACAATAAAGGCGGTTTGGATTACCACTGTCGTCCGCTGAAGATCGTTGGGACCGTTAGAAAACGCGCGACAAACACTTTTTGACGTAAGCTACGCAAAGCGGTGGCACGTGTGCGCACCGAGACGGACGAACGCAGAATGTCGACGACCGTCACACTGAATGCTCGGCCGAGCCGCTAGGTTAGTTTTTATTTTCGTTACGGAATTTCTTGACTCGGTCGCCGCGCTCAAAGCCCGCGATAAAAGCTATGCAATAGCTTAAAAAAAAATAAAATTCCCCACCCCCTATTTAGTGAGTGGGTGTCGTATAAGACGACTGAGGTACATAATATTTGTGTAAGAGAAAGATATAATAGATACGGAAACTCATAACAACCCGTCATATTAGCCTCATATCGCAATTTATAATAATCTCAAATTCTCTTAATTATGATGAAAGCTCAATAAATTATTTGTTAACATTTTGTGAGTGGAAGAAATGTTTGAATGTGTTGTAAATAGTGTCGTAATGTGTTCAATGCACATTGAACATGCAACGCAGCAAACTCAAAAGTAGAGCATGTCAACATACAAATGTGCAAAATTAGCACTGACATGATTTAAAGACACTGCGTTATACTTTACACTTACGACACACTAACACAAAATGGTATATGTGTGTATTAGCAATAAGTAGTATATAAGGTGTACATTGTGTAAAATAAATCAGATTTGAATTTATTCATCTCTCATTTACATCCCTCTCACTGTGGCCAAGACACCCTTAGCCGTCAGTTCTGATCAGTCTTGTGAGCCTGCTTGACTGGCAGTGAGAGTTACCAATCCTCCACCCAAAGCTCCATCTCACTGTGGCCAAGACACCCTTAGCCGTCAGTTCTGATCAGTCTTGTGAGCCTGCTTGACTGGCAGTGAGAATAACCAATCCTCCACCCAACATCCATCTCACATCCACCTGTCACCTTAGGTAGCACGGTGCAGGTATCCCATCATATAGGCTAGGAACTTAAGGGCTTTAGGTACTTCAAACTATAACCTTAGGTTCTTCTGTCAAACACGGCGTTAGTCCACTAGCCCAGACTACGCCTGTACATTTGGTCCTTCGAGTAAAAGTAAAGATTTTCCTCCCTCTAGCCCCCCCGTAGGTTTGACATAACAGACATACGAATCAGTTAAGAACGGGCTGGTGTACTCAACAAAGCATCAGTTTCGGAATTGACTGAAGGACTTTTACTTACGTACTCTGTCAGAAAGCCTCTCGTTGCGGTTCGGTCACTGGCCTCCCACAAGCGGGACTCACCAGCTGATTGAGAAGTCGCACCTTCAGGGACGTGTTATAGCGAGAGCGCAGGTACGATAAGTATTGACTTAAAACATTAGTAGTAGGAAAGTTAGGGTAGGGCTATTAGGGAAGAAGACAAAAGAAGCACTATGGACATACAAGAAATAAACACAGCAATCAGGAGCCAGGAGGAAGATTATAACGAGATCAGGAGGATAATTACAAACATTAAAAAGGACTCCGTGAGCCGAAGAACACAAAAATACATTGACGAAAAAAGACAAACACTAACTACTATTTTCCAACGGGTGCAAGAGAATCACTCGAAACTGGAAAAACAAGAGATGTTATCATCTCACAAATATATCACTACAAATTACTTTGGAAATATCCAAAAACAATACAACGAGGGCTTAGCCCACCTACAAAACTATGAAGAAAGACTTCAACTTGTTCAGGCGATATATGAACCTGAAGAACAAAACACAAACGAAGAAGAAGGGAGAGGGAATCCCAAGACGTTTATACAAATGTTCAGGATATCCCAGATGTCAAAAAGGCTAATTCAGGCGAAAGAATCAGTCACTGAAAACAAACCTATATGGCATTTACAAACTACAATAAACAATTTACAAAAACGATGGCAGGATATTGAAGAAACACACATTGAATTATTATTGGAGGAGGATACATCGGGACACCTTTACTTCAAAAATAAATATTTTGAAAACACCCAAATTGAGTTCGATACTACAATGGAGATGCTGGAAGAAAAAATCCATGACAGTTCCAGCGAAAAAATAACCTTAACACAGTCGTCAGGAAAACTACCCCGTATCTCTATTCCAACTTTTACTGGGAGTTATGACTCATGGTATACTTTTCATGATTTATTCAAAAAAATTATTCATGAAGATAAAAATATTTCATTGGTAGAAAAGATGCAATATTTAAAGACAAATGTAAAAGGTGACGCAGCAAAAATTATACGTCATCTAACGATAAGTGAATCGAACTATGAAACCGCATGGAAATTGCTTACGCAACGTTATGAAGACGAACGAATGATATCAATTAAATTCATCGATAAATTATTAGATTTACCCAAGCTAAATGTTGCGAATGCAGCGGGTTTAAGAGACATGCACGACACCATAAAAGAATGTTTGGAATCTTTAAAACATCAAGGAATTGACATTTCAACATGGGACCCTATTTTGGCTAGACTTTTGGCCAGGAAATGGGACCAACAAACTGATTCAAAATACGAGGATCAGTTACAACACCCAAACAAATTGGAATCGTTTGAAGAAATGTTACAGTTTTTAGAAAAAAGATTTAAAAGTTTAAAGTCCTACGATCAGCAAAAAATTACGTATAATCACCTGAGTAATAACTCGGTGAATCATACAATAAATAAATACCGGGGAACACTCGTACCAATAGCAGAATCATCAAAAAGTAAACATTGCTGGTACTGCAAAAGCACAGAACATAATATAAATAAATGCCCTAGTTTTAAAACCTTGAACGTGACGCAACGATATAAGGAAGTCTCAGACAAAGAAATGTGCAAACGCTGCTTAAACCATGATAAACAAATAAAATGCACGAGCGAGTTTTATACAAAATGTGAAATATGTCAACATAAAGGTCATAACACACTATTACACCGAACATTCGATTCAATTAAAAGACAACCAGAGTCTTCTGAGTATACGAAAAAGTTCACTCCTAAACCAACTATGAGTGATAAAAAACAAAACACAACGTTATCGAACTTATCAGCTACCAATTTAGAGGCAAAAAATACGGTCTTATTAGCCACAGCGCTATTACAAACCACGTCGTATGATGGAACACCACAATTATTAAGAGTATTGTGTGACCAAGGTTCAGAAGCGTCATTTTGCACGGAAGAAGTAGCACAACTGCTGTCGTATCCAAGACAAAAGGTTCGAGCCGAAATAAAAGGCATTGGAGACAACGAACCTAAGACATCGAAATATACAATTAACATAAACCTACAACCAAGGTACTCTAGTGAGTACAGACTACCTGTAACACTTATAGTACTACCGAAGCTTACAAACTCGTTACCAAGAAGTAACTTACAACAATTACAAGAGTTGGACAATGTTCTATTGGCAGACCCAACGTACAACAAAAAGGGACCTATAGACATAATTTTAGGTGCCCAAGAATATAGTAAAATACTATTACAAGGTTTTAAACGACTACAAGGCGGTATAATCGCTCAAGAAACAGAATTGGGTTGGATTTTATCCGGGTTATATCCGCAAGACACAAACGGTGGCATCAAAGTATTAAGCATGATGACTCGCACCGACGACATACAACAATTAACAAAATTTTGGGAATTAGAAGAAATTCCACGACACTATGCACTCACCAAAGATGATGAGTTGTGTGAAAATTACTATACAAATACTACAATACGAAGTTTCGACGGCACTTATACGGTACGACTGCCGTTTAAGGACGCGAACATAAAATATGGCGAGTCAAGGAAAAAAGCCGTGGCTCGACTATTACAACTAGAACGTCAGTTCGAAAAAAATGACAATTTACGCCAACAATACAAGGAATTTATGTACGAGTACCTAAATATGGGTCATATGAGAAAAGTACCTAAACCAGAATATTACACAGGAGAGTATTATATTCCCCACCAAGCGGTAATAAAAGAAGACTCTCTTACAACAAAACTACGAGTGGTATTTGACGCTAGTAGTAAAACAAGTAGTAAAATAAGCCTTAATGAAAATTTACATAAAGGACCACGACTTCAACAAGACTTATTAAACATATTATTACGCTGGAGAACGCATAAGATTGCTTTCATGGCCGACATTATGAAAATGTACCGGTTCATAAAAATAAACCAAGAAGACTATAAATATCAAAGAATTTTATGGAGATTTTCTCCAAAAAAGGCCATTAGTGAATACGAACTAACAACGGTCACTTATGGCACAACAAGCGCGCCTTATCTGGCCGTGAGAACATTACAACAACTAGCATTAGACGAACAAGACAATTACCCTATCGCCAGTAGAGTAACGTTACAGGATTTCTATGTTGACGATATTTTGTCAGGAGATCCTGGGCGATGGCATACGTTCGTGGCCAACAGAGTGTCAGAAATTAACAGCATAATACCTAACGCTCAATGGAATCATGTCATATCGTCTGAAAACCCAGCGGACATTATATCAAGAGGATTGGAGCCAGAAAAATTAATAAACTGTTCCTTATGGTGGAACGGCCCACCATGGTTACAGACGAGTGATATACCTATTACAACAACAGCACCACAGCCAAATGAAGAAGCCAAGTACTGTTTATCAACAACAATTAATACTACGAATGAAAAGTATGACATCTGGAGTCGATTTTCTAACTACAATAAAATGATAAGAACATTAGCGTATTGCTACAGATTTATCAGCAAGCGCAAAAAGCACGAACCATTATCCTGTACGGAACTAGAAGAAACAGAGAAACGAATTCTATGCATATTGCAACAAGAAGAATTTTACGATGAAAAAGAAATTATTCGAAAGAAAAAATCACTGCAGAAAAACAGTAAATTATCCACACTAGATCCATTTATTGATAACGATGGATTATTACGAGTTGGAGGTCGAATAGAAAACGCTGACTTGCCATATAATCAAAAACATCCTATACTATTACCACGCCGACATCATATAACGTCATTAATAATACAAAACGCACACATGAAAACATTACATGGAGGAAATAAACTAACTACAGCTGTCCTACGACAAAAATACTGGATTATAGGTGGTAAACAAGTTGTCAAAGGTACACTAAAAAAGTGCGTCAAATGCGCGAGATACAGGTCCGAAACGAAAGTACAGAAAATGGGGATACTTCCAAAAGCAAGAGTCACGCAATCATATCCATTTAGTCACACTGGAGTGGATTATGCGGGACCAATACAAACAAGAACAATGAAAGGAAGAGGTCACAAGTCCTACAAATCATATATTGCTGTATTTGTATGCTTAGCAACAAAAGCAATTCATCTAGAATTAGTGGGAGATTTGACAACTGAAACATTTATTGCGGCACTGCGGAGGTTCATGGCCAGACGAGGACACGTGTCACATATGTATAGTGACAATGGCACGAACTTCGTAGGCGCAGCGAAATTTTTGGAACAAGAATTATTGCAAATAACACAGTCACCTGGATTCCAAAATACGATGACCAGTATAGGTACTCAGTGGCATTTTAATCCGCCAGCAACCCCCCATTTTGGTGGGATTTGGGAGAGCAGCGTAAAATCAGTAAAGTACCATTTACGTCGAGTAATTGGAGAATCGACATTAACGTACGAAGAAATGATAACATTTTTACATCAAATTGAAGCTTGCCTAAACTCGAGGCCGTTATGTGCACAAAGCGAAGACATCAATGATAATACAATACTAACGCCTAGTCACTTTTTAATTGGTCGGGAAGCAGTTGGAATCCCAGATCCGTTATCAAACATAAATACTGATTTAATAAATAGATGGAAACAAATTCAAAGAATGAAGAAAGATTTCTGGAAAGCCTGGTCATCTGATTATTTACATCAACTTCAACAAAGATACAAGTGGAAAGAAACTCAAGAAAATATCAAAATTGGAACCATAGTACTAATAAAAGATGAAAACATAAGTCCAAGTAAGTGGCCCTTGGCAAAAGTGGAAAGCGTTCACCCAGGAAGCGACGGGGTGATAAGAGTAGTGACACTCAAAAAATCGACAGGTTTATGTCAAAAACGATCAATACATACATTAATTCCTTTACCCGTATATCAGGAAGAATTAATGACTAACACGAATACGTTAAGAAAAAATACCGAAACGCCTGTGAATAGTAACATAGCAAATAACATAAATAAAAAGTCTAAGACACTTAAGTCAGGCGTGTTACTCTATACTACATTATTATTGTGTATCGGACAAGTAACAAGTACATCAATGTTTACTATGAAACATTTAAATCCAGGCCTATATGTAGAACAAATAGGTACTTCAACAATAAACAGAGGGAGTTTTAGAATAGAAACTAATTACGAAAGGAGTGATTTGGAACTGAATTTAAATAATACGATAAAAATAACTAATCAGTTTCAAAAGTTATGCACTGACACACAACAGTATACAAAAGACACCCATTGTGCAGAATTTTATTATCATTTGAACGAAGAGAAAGCACGATTTGAGAAGATAAAGGATTACCTTACTGGAATAAAGATTTCTAGAAGGAGACGTGGATTATTAGGACAAATGTTAACATACGTGTTCGGAGTAAACGATGAAGTATACAGAAGTATTGACTCATTGAGTAGCAATCAACAAGAACTTATAAACGCCGCCAATCATCAAACAAACATAATGATATCTACAGTATCCGCTGTAAACCAAACCGAGGAGCGGATTAAGAAAAAGTTAGAGAATTTTGAAAAGAAGTTAAATGAAGCTATAGCATTCATGTACGATAACGACGTATGGTATAAGATGGTAGACGCTAACAATGTGAAAATACAAGTAATACAAACGTATCAATTAGCGAGCAATTACATAACAGAGATTATTCACTATTACAACGGGTTACTTGAGATATACCTAAATAACGCATCGATATACACGATTTTGAGTCCTAAATACGCTAATGATATAATACAAACAACCAATCAAAAGTTACCTGGAAACTTAAGAATAATTCAGGATCAATTAATACAGACTAACATGGAAATAAATGCAACACATATAAACGTATTTGCGTACTATCCTATTCATGACATAAGAAAATATACGCTAATACACATAACGGCGATTCCTCAAAGGTTGACCGGGAGTTCTTTTGAATGCTTGTCAATCCCAAGAGCATTCATAGGCTTCGACTATAACAATGAACGATACTTTGAATTAAGTAAAGACGAGTTCAAAGATTGTTTACACAAAAAATCGGAGTTTGTTTGCTATCCCGTGGCTGTTAAGAACATGCAATTGAACAAGAATTGCATTGTTGACCAGCTATTCAGCAACAATAATAACACTAAATCACAATGCACATCAAGAAGATACAACATTCAATCTACAATTCTATGGAAACAACTTTACATGCAGAATACGTGGATGTTTATCACTACAAAAACACAATCAGCTTCGATAATATGTGATGGACAAAGACAAGAAATTAACCTAGAGGATATAGGAGTACTACACATTTCAGAAAGCTGTGCAGTAAAGACGTTGAACAACATTCTTGCAGCTAAACGAATAACAACAACAACTGTGCAAGCATCATATTTTAAAAGGAGTAATTTTACTCTAGACACACAAGTAGTCCAATCAGAGATACCAGACATACCGAAGGAGGAAGTATTAGATAGCTCCACCAGTATATTTGACCACTTAGCCGCTTCAGAAGCAAAGCTAAAAACAAGATTAGATAACACAATATGGAGGCGAATAGAGTCTCATTCCTATGTGGTTAGCACCGTGACATCTCTTTCTTTAATAGTATTAGCTTGTCTTTTAATTTATTTCAGACCACTCAAACAATGTCGAGATAGACTTACGAGAAGACAAAACAAGGAGACAACTACAACACAAGCCACAGAGACAAACAAACAGCGGGCAGCTCCACCACAACCACGGCCACGGTATGGGAAACCTCGTCCCCAGACTACAGTCCAAACACCACAAACGACGGAAGGACACATTGGACCATATGAGGTTATCGAATTATACGACTTGCAGTCGTGTTCCTGAGAGACCCCAGAATGTTCAATGCACATTGAACATGCAACGCAGCAAACTCAAAAGTAGAGCATGTCAACATACAAGTAAAGCATGTCAACATACAAATGTGCAAAATTAGCACTGACATGATTTAAAGACACTGCGTTATACTTTACACGTACGACACACTAACACAAAATGGTATATGTGTGTATTAGCAATAAGTAGTATATAAGGTGTACATTGTGTAAAATAAATCAGATTTGAATTTATTCATCTCTCATTTACATCCCTCTCACTGTGGCCAAGACACCCTTAGCCGTCAGTTCTGATCAGTCTTGTGAGCCTGCTTGACTGGCAGTGAGAGTTACCAATCCTCCACCCAAAGCTCCATCTCACTGTGGCCAAGACACCCTTAGCCGTCAGTTCTGATCAGTCTTGTGAGCCTGCTTGACTGGCAGTGAGAATAACCAATCCTCCACCCAACATCCATCTCACATCCACCTGTCACCTTAGGTAGCACGGTGCAGGTATCCCATCATATAGGCTAGGAACTTAAGGGCTTTAGGTACTTCAAACTATAACCTTAGGTTCTTCTGTCAAACACGGCGTTAGTCCACTAGCCCAGACTACGCCTGTACATAATGATTATCTTGATGATGTGCGAGGGGTTTGTGTTATATTGTGACTTTACTGTATGAGGTGATGCGTTTGCGGTGAACACATGATATGAATAATCATTGATGAATCAAGCGTCAATATACCGCTGTGTCTCAATACAAAGGTTTATAATTAGCGTGTGAAATATTCCACTTAAACGTGGCCTCCCAATGTCGGCCTCATAAAAAGGCTCAACGTGCTATTGAGAGGGCTATGCTATCTTTACGTGATAATATCCAGAATACGGAAATCCGTGGAAGAACGGATGTAATCGACATATCTCGGAGAATTGCACAGGTGGCGTAGTGATTAAGATAGCGACTTACAGCGCCAGTGTCGGGGGTTCGAATCCCACGCGGGACAACACTTTGTGCGATCCACAAATTGTTGTTCCGAGTCTGGATGTAATTTGTGTCCGTTAATTATGTTTGTAAAGTCCCCCGCAATACAAGGATTATTTCCTTAGTGCAGGGTGTTGTCTTTAATAAAAAAAAAAAAAAAATTAGCATGTTGAAATGGCAATGGCAGGCTATATCGCTCATCGAACTGACAAGCTTTGGGGAAGAGAAATTCTCGAGTGGGGACTATCAACTGGAGGGCGCGGTGGCGGGACTGCGCCGACTGTTGTGGGGGGCCTCTGTGCAACAGTAGACATCTTTGGGCGGATGGAGAGAGGTGTCGATGTGTGCGTGTGCCCGTTTGTAATGTAGTCCTGTGTATTACTATCACGATGTAAGTGTCGCTGTGTGTCAGTGTTCGCGCGCAATGTCGGAGAAGGCGTCCAGTATGTGGTGCGTGGTGAGCGGCAGCGCCAGCCCGGCGGCGGGGTAGCAGGCGGCGATGCGCGCCTGCAGCGCCACGTGCTGCGCTATGAACTCCTCCTGCATGGCGCGCCACACCACCTGCAGCAGGCCGCCCTCCTCGCTGAGGTGCTTCTCGACGGTGCGGTAGAGGCGGTGCAGCGACTTGCGCACCTCGGCCGCCGGGTACAGCGCCAGCACGCGCCGCAGCTCGTGCTTGCTGAAGGCGGCGCGGTAGCAGACCTCCTCCTCGCGCACGCCGGCCGCGACCGCCTCGGAGACGCCCTCGAAGAACTGCGTCAGCTTCTCCAGCGGTCGGCCGAAGTACTGCGTGACGTAGCTGCGCAGCGCGTCCCCGTAGCGCGCCTTGCACTCGCGCCGCAGCGCGTCCAGCGCGGGCACGCGCAGCGCGCTCAGCGCGCCGTGCAGCGCGTGGTAGTTCTCCATGTGCAGCACGGCGCGCGGCGTGCGCGGGTGGCTCGCGTGCTGCACCGCCGCCATCATCTCGCGCGCCAGCGACACGTACCTACGCACGCACGCATGTATACAGCGGACCCGCGATTATCCGGCCCCTGTCTAATCCGGCACCCCATGTAATCCGACTTCTTTTTTTTTTTTGATGTGAAACATCTATAGGCGAGGGTGACCGTGATCGTCGCGTGGCGTTTAACGCCACGCGACGCGGTCCCCTATTAATTAATTATTAACTAAATATTTGGATGCATATACCTACATTTTTGTAACGAAACCATAGTGCGATTTAAAATTTTGTACAACGCCATCTAGTGAACTCAAAGTAAATTGTTACTTATAATGTATATTAATGAAAATAAATGTTTATTGAATAAAAATCATCATTTTTTGGAAAAAAAATCGCGATATTTTATTAATACTTTATGCCTTAGTTTTATCGTATTAGTTCCTGTCGTAATCTAATGTTCTTTTGTGCATATATACTTGTTTTATAAATTAATGTAAAATTCTCTAACTTAGTAATATAAATATACCAGTAGGTATGGTATTTAGTTTACTTTCAGCTACGAAAACTGGAGAACCGTTTTTTTATAGGCTTTTATTAGTTTCAGGTGTATATATATTTATTTCTTTGTATATTACCGACTTCATAGGAATTGGATTTTGACTCGCTTTAAACAGTCAAATTTCAGTTAAAAGTTGAAAATTTAAGGAGTACCAATGACGTTAAAATTATTTAGATAGCGTGTCTTATTATCATTACAGGATTAAAAATTTCTTTATTAAATATATTGAAGCTGAGAGTTGGTCGTTAGCTCGATAAATGCCGCCATTTCTGTTTCCTAAATCACACTCTTCGTGCGGAAAAAATGTCTGTGAACGGATGAAAGCATTTCATTTTTTATAGGCTTTTATTAGTTTCAGCTGTGTATTTATTTGTTTGTATGTCACCAACTCCTTAAGAATTGGATTTTGACTCACTTTAAACAGCTTGTCTTATTATCATTACAGGATTAGAGAGTTCTTTATAAAATATACTGTAGCTTGGAGTTAGTCGTTTGCTCGATAGATGCCGCTATTTCTGGTTTATAAATCGCAAATTATTTCAAGCTGCGTTTTAGAAGGTTCATTTCGTTTGTACTAAATGACGTTACCATAAATATGAGTCGTAAAGTCAATTTTAAAATGGATAATTTATTCGATACGATACCTACCAAAAAGTACTTATTGACTAAAATATCGAGTACAAAAGTATCGGTATCGAAAGAAAAGTACTCGATACCTAAAGATAAAGTAAATAAAAGTACTCGATACTTTAAACAGTACGTTACTTATCTTTCGATACTATTCATGAGTTCAGTATGGATACTTTATATTCGATACCGTGTCTCTACTCGTACAAAATAGTTTCGATGTTTCACATCTGTCAGGCGTCCTGAGCGACGGCTCACTTTTTTTTTTATGGGTGGTGTTCATTACCGTTCCCTACTGACCTAGGATGCGCAGTGGAAGGGAACACCAGGCCAGTGAGGGATACCAAATGGGTAATAACATTGGCTTGCGATTACGCAAGGCTATTTTAAGTTCTCCTAAATGATAGTACAAGAACAGATTTTAACACTTACGAGTAGATACCGCGGAGGTAGCTATAACGTAACCTAACTCAGCGTTCGGTCTGGCCAGACAAATAGAAACTAACTGAGGGGTTACTTAGCTTGTATCCAAAAGCGCGGTGATGACAACGGCCTCGTACACTTCAAGGACCCAGGCTTGCTACTCGTACACACAATTTAATGTTCACAAATATACACTTAACTCTAATTAACTCGCGTACATAAGCGGTACACAAAACAAAGGGTGGCGCGCAATATTACAAATACCACGATTTCACGGCTTTAGTCCACAAAAGACATAGCAATTACAAAATATGTGCGTACGCGACCGTTACTTCCAACGCAAGTCGATCCGCGAACAAACCGAAAGTGAAAGTGAAAGTAACCAAAAGGGCGGAAACAAAACGACCCCGGGGCCGGCCGACGCGCCGGCCCCGTGCCATCCGCGCACCAAAGTGAAAGTGAAAGTAACCAAAAGGGCGGAAACAAAACGACCCCGGGGCCGGCCGACGCGCCGGCCCCGTGCCATCCGCGCACCAAAGTGAAAGTGAAAGTGGCGGCCGGCTCCGAGCCAACCGCGAACCACAAAAAACAGAACTACCCTACATGGATTTAATTATTAAACTAATATAAAAATGTTTGGTACCGAACATCTACCCGCCTCGGACAGGTCTACCTGGCCGCTAATCAATTGGTAAACGGGACAATGTTGCTACCGCTCTCTTCAGTACCGAACCGTCCACCTGAACCTCAGCAAAACGAGGCACATTATCTGCGCCATATACTAAATTTAAAATTCGGCCGCGACGCCAGCACAGTGGCGGCAAATTGGTATCTTTTATCAAAACGAGGTCACCAACTCGAGGTGGATTAGTCTTGTCAGTCCACTTAACGCGCTGCTGGAGAACATGAAGATATTCTAAGCTCCAACGCTTCCAAAAGCTTTGAGTAAGCTGTTGGACCAACTCAAACCGCGAGAGACGACTTGGTCTCACATCAACAAAGGGGTACTCAGGCAAAGCATTAAGTGGCTGACCAATCAAAAAATGACCCGGTGTGAGAACCTCCAAGTCACTCGGGTCTGAAGAGATCGGACACAACGGTCGCGAGTTCATTACGGCCTCTATCTTACAAAACACAGTTGCGAGTTCTTCAAATGTGAGTACAGACTCACCAATAACTCGTCGCAAATGTGCTTTAGCAACCTTAACTGCGGCTTCGAAAATACCACCCCAATGTGGGCATGCTGCCGGACTAAATTTCCAGGTTATACTACGACTGGTTAGTTTATTACCAATATTTGTGTGATTGCTGGCTAAAAAATCATGTACATCTTTCAAATAATTATTGGTTCCCTTAAAATTTGTGCCACAGTCCGAACGTATCAAAGAAGGCAGTCCTCTCCTTGAAACAAATCTATCAAGTGTCGCAACAAATGCCTCGGTGGAGAGGGATGACACTAATTCAAGGTGCGCCGCTTTAGTTGACAGACATACGAAGACACACAAATAGGCCTTGACTGTTTTACTGTTTCGTAGAGTTGAAGTCTTAACCAAAAAAGGACCTGCAAAGTCGGTGCCTACACCGGCGAACGGCCTCGATTCTCTGACACGATCAGAAGGGAGGTCACCCATCAAAGGTTGCATGGTACTAGCCTTCAGCCTGTAACAAGGCATGCAACGAAATACCACACTGCGAATCGTTCTTCGAGCAGACAAAATCCAAAATTCTCGCTGCAATATGGCTAATAAGGCGTTACAGCCAGCGTGAGAATTTCTAATGTGACGGTCCGTCACCAACAATTGCACAAAATGACCTTGCTTGGGTAACAATATAGGGTGCCGACTACCGTAGGGTAGACTAGAGTTTCTGAGGCGACCTCCAACACGTAAGACACCCGTGTTGTCCAAAAAGGGGCTCAACATACGCAAGGTTCCTGTTAGTTTAGCCTTACCAGCTTTCAAAATTTCAATCTCCCTTTCAAAATATGTATCCTGTACCACACGTATCCAATGGCAAAAAGCCTCCTGTCGTTCTTGTGGTGATAGAAAAGCCTCTAATTTTTTGTTCCGTAAGTGCTTACAGTTGTAATAGAAGCGCTTAATCCAAGCTGTTACACTTACTAATTTATCGAGGGAGCTATACCGATTCAATAAGACATTTGGATCGAATACGCAAGCACGCCTCTCAACAGCGAGCAGTCGCAATCCAGGCAACGGACCTACGTCCAAAACCGGCGTCAGTGGCCATTCAGACTCTGAGCGTAATAACCATTCCGGTCCCCACCAAAGGGAGTGCGTTACCAAGGCGGGGGATGTACAACCCCGAGATGCACAATCAGCTGGGTTAAGCTCACCAGGCACATGCCTCCAAATCAAGGGAGTCTCAGATTTCTGAATTTGGGAGACTCGGTTCGCTACAAATACCTCTAAGGTGTGAACTGAAGCCTTTAACCAGCACAAAACAATTTGGCTGTCAGTCCACGCGTAAGTGGTGCTAATGTTCACAGTATGACGCAACAAATTCGACACGTGATTAAGAAGACGCACAAGCAGAGTAGCCCCTGCCAATTCAAGTTTAGGGATTGTCAAAGCAGTCCGTAGGGGTGCCACCTTGCTCTTCGCCATGACCAGTGAGATCTTCACTTGGCTGTCAGAACCCACCGTACGCAAATATACACAAGTGGCGTAACCCCGTTCAGAGGCGTCCGAGAAACCATGCAGAGTTGCCTGGTACTTTCCTGGAGGAAGCATAGAACGAGGGATCGATACCTCATTGATCGCAGGAAGTGAGGATACAAATTTGGTCCAGTCTTCCATCAAAGCTCCCCGAAGAGGTTCGTCCCAGCCTAGTCCTGCCATCCAAAGCCTTTGTAAAAAGCATTTAGCCCAAAATATGACGGGACATATCCAACCATTTGGATCAAATGTTCTTGCAACCGTGGAAAGCACCAAACGCTTAGTCCAAATGCGCGGCAACTCTAAGTCAACATTGTAAGTGAATATGTCTGGGGCTGGTTTATACTGAATGCCGAGAACAGTCATCATAGCCGGGTTCTCGATATTCTCGAACAAATGCGGATCTTGCTGATGTTCATCCGGAAGTCCCTTCAAAAGCGCAGGTGAGTTGGATATCCACTTCCGTAACTCATAGCCCGCGGTGGCTAAGATGCCTATCAATTCATCCCGTAGAAGGATGGCCTCTTTCTCAGAGGGTCCACCAGTACAAATGTCATCGACATACAAATCCTCTTTCAAAATCGCGGCTGCGCGAGGAAACTTTAAGCGCTCCAGGTCCGCGAGCTCCCACAGAGACCGTATAGCCAAATAGGGGCTTGACTTTAACCCGTACGTGTTTGTATTGAGCTCATAAACAACCATGGGATCCTGGGGGCTTTCACGCCATAGAATCAACTGATACCGACGGTCATCCGGGTGAATAATCGTCTGTCTGAACATCATCCTTATGTCAGCCACAAATACAACCTGATGTCGACGAAACCGAGTGATGACGTCACAGAGATCCTTGATCAATTTAGGACCAGCATACAAACAATTGTTCAACGATACACGCGTTGAAGTTTGCGCAGAACCATCGAATACTGTACGCAATTTGCCATTTGATGCCTTAATTACAGCATGATGCGGTAGAAAGAAGTGATCCACTGTTTGCCAATCTAATTTCGACACAGACATGTGTCCCAACTCCTCATATTCACGCATAAAATCAATGTATTTCTCCTTTAGGAGAGCATCTCGAGCCATTCGGCGCTCCATAGCCAATAGTCGTTTCTCAGCAGCAGGCCGCGAGGTGCCAAGTGGTGGCCGTACGGCGAGAAACGGCAATCGAGTCATAATCTGACCAGTACGTAGGCGACTCGTATTGTTTTGGTAAAACAATTCGCACTCCTCATGCTCCGGATCAGTGCGCGGAGCCTGTGGTGGTTCTTCCACTTCCCAAAACCTCTGAACCGCATCAGAGAGAGCAGAGCCTACCATCAAGCCAATGTCAAGACGGGTATCCGTGAGGACCGGTCCCATCAGTGCAGAGCCAAATATGGTCGGGATGGCTACCATGCCTCCTGGTTGCATGACCTGAATGCTACCCAAGAATATGTTTCCCAGAACATCGGCGCCTAGCAACAAATCGACCGATCCAGGTATACCAAATTTGGGGTCTGCCAAGTTCAAACCCGACGCTAAACCAATAGCATACGGAGACAACTGCTTCTCCGGATGGGTGCCCAAAATATTGTTCATAACAATGGCTGAACACTCAAACAATGGGCTTGACGAGTTTATAGGAGAGAACGCACATAATACTTGGCCTTCAACATTGGCCACAACTGCGTTGCCAACACCTCTAGTGACATGAGGAAAATCACGCATACTTAGGCGTACCTGCCCCACCAACCAAGAAGACGCTATACACCCCTGAGAGCCTGTGTCCAGAATTGCCCGGACCACAACAGAGGCACCTGTCCGTCCCCAGACCCTTACAGAGGCAGTGGGTAGGAGTACGGTTTCAAACGGGGGTGGTGCATGACGGGGGGAGGCGCCGTGTTCCTAATGTCGTCTAGGCAGCGGGTGATTCTCATGTTCACGGGGAGCGTCATCAAAGGTAGGTACCCGCCCGTGACGATACGGGCGCGAATCGTGGTTATCACTCTTGCCACGGGCTTCCGATGACGGCGAGCATTGACCTTGTGGGCGCCTCGCTGCGGCAGAATCTACGACGCGCGGGGGTGAGCGACTAGGTCTCGGACTGCGGTTTTCATACCGGTGCCTTCGCTCATAACTACCCGTAGGTGAGCCTTGACGTTCATGTTCACGACCAATCCCATTATTATTCGCACAAAGAAGTTTCAAATGCTGGCCTCCGCAGTATGTACATGGGCGAGGATTAGGGCAATCGCGCTGGAAATGGTTTCCCAAGCAAGAAAAGCACCAACCTCGAGCCTTAGCCAAACGTCTACGCGAGGCCACGTGCAGCGCAGTAAAATCTGAGCAACTGGCAACTTTATGACTCGGGGACTTGCAATAGGTGCACTCAGGTCGCGACTGTACAGCAGCAAAACGTGGTGGGTGACGAACCTCTGGCCTTCTAAAGGCGTGATTGCGGGTCGGAGCCGATGACCGCGGCAACTGTTGACCAAATGACCTGTCAACGACCGTCATGTCTACCATCCTACACTCGTCTTCCAAAAACTTCTTAAGGTCATCAAAAGCAGGCAAGTGAGTTGCATCATCACCTCCATATTTTTGCTCGAAACGAGCCCTAAGTTCCGCAGGAAGCTTTTTCAAAACAATATGCACCAGCATATATGACCAAGTGCTCACCGGAAGGTCTAACCTTTCCAGTGCGTTGATCGCAATCATCAATGGGTTCAATAAGTCGGACCTTAAAGCCGAGACCCTAGATACCACTGGCAGACCCAAGAGCTGACCAATGTGTGTATCTGCCAGGCAACGCTTATTTTGGTAACGCTTTATGAGAAGGTTACGTGCCACTAGGTAGTTTCCATCATTGATCTCCAGGTGCTGAACTAAACCTCTCGCCTCACCTTCCAACACGGAGAACAGGTAGGCCAATTTTTGAGCGGAACCTAAGTCAGAACGCGCGTGGACTAAGCTCTCAAACAAGTTTATGAAACCTAGCCATTGGTCCAAACGACCATCAAAACGCGGCAGGTCCAAAGTGGGCAGTTTACTCAATAAGCCCGACGTAGAAGGTTTCACATCCCTAGACGCGGGAGACTCACCCCTTTTCGGCGCGGAAATTTCCCTAGCACGCTGTGAGATTCGATCTGCATAATCCATGATCTGGTCATAATCCGCGTGTACCAAGTCACGATACGTTTGTGGGTAATCTTCATCAGAAATATCTAAAATTTTTGTGTTGAAGTTACGGTACACATCATCAACAAATTGTAAGCGCGTATCCAATTTGCTGTACCTATCCAGGAGAGACTCATTTCGATCAGACCTATCAACCAAGGCGGTTGCAGTCGAGAACCATCTCAACTCAGAGCGCAGCTTACCTGCCGAGTCCTTAGCGCTAGCAAAAGCAGCCATAATAATCGAATAAAATAATTAAATTCCAACAACAAAAAAAATATATATATAATCAACTAAATAAATCAACCAATTGAAACAACAATCAAAAAATACAAATTACAAAATTGAACAACAATTAAATTATTGCGCAAAGGGAAACGTTAATGTTTGTCTGTATAAGTACCATAAACAAAACGCAAAATAATATTAAACTAATTGTCTATACAGTTCAATTCATTCGTTCATTCAATCACGAGACTGCACTACTCTGTGGCACAATGTACTACGCAAATTATTTTATTACTCTGTGGCACATTAAGTAAACAATGATATTCAAAATTTCAAATGTTGCAGTGAACTTATTTATATGATATTTTTAATAACTAATAACAATAAGTACACAAATGATCAATCACACAAATATTTAATGTGTATCTTTATACACCAGACTATTTATTAAACTGGGCCGTAATACGTAAAATTCAAGTAATTATATATCGATTTATTTTTCAACACGGGCACTTGTAGATGTCAATACCAAACAAAACTACTAGATTCACTAGAACCACGCTCTGCTACCAGAAAGTATGTTCATTACCGTTCCCTACTGACCTAGGATGCGCAGTGGAAGGGAACACCAGGCCAGTGAGGGATACCAAATGGGTAATAACATTGGCTTGCGATTACGCAAGGCTATTTTAAGTTCTCCTAAATGATAGTACAAGAACAGATTTTAACACTTACGAGTAGATACCGCGGAGGTAGCTATAACGTAACCTAACTCAGCGTTCGGTCTGGCCAGACAAATAGAAACTAACTGAGGGGTTACTTAGCTTGTATCCAAAAGCGCGGTGATGACAACGGCCTCGTACACTTCAAGGACCCAGGCTTGCTACTCGTACACACAATTTAATGTTCACAAATATACACTTAACTCTAATTAACTCGCGTACATAAGCGGTACACAAAACAAAGGGTGGCGCGCAATATTACAAATACCACGATTTCACGGCTTTAGTCCACAAAAGACATAGCAATTACAAAATATGTGCGTACGCGACCGTTACTTCCAACGCAAGTCGATCCGCGAACAAACCGAAAGTGAAAGTGAAAGTAACCAAAAGGGCGGAAACAAAACGACCCCGGGGCCGGCCGACGCGCCGGCCCCGTGCCATCCGCGCACCAAAGTGAAAGTGAAAGTAACCAAAAGGGCGGAAACAAAACGACCCCGGGGCCGGCCGACGCGCCGGCCCCGTGCCATCCGCGCACCAAAGTGAAAGTGAAAGTGGCGGCCGGCTCCGAGCCAACCGCGAACCACAAAAAACAGAACTACCCTACATGGATTTAATTATTAAACTAATATAAAAATGTTTGGTACCGAACAGGTGGGCTATGGTAAGCGCACGCGCAGTCCAGTCCGTCCGGGGCGATGAAAGGACGGCGCGCGGGCCCATAACCCTCCCGTACCCTCGTCACCTCGTTGTTGGGCCGACCACCAGAGCAGATGTGACTTTGTCGTCAGTGGTCGGCCCGACGGAATACCCTTTTGGGTAACCTCACCTCTCGACGTCCTGGGACGTCGGTCGCCGTCGCGCGGTCAGCCTCTCTGCGGGTGACGGACAATTCCCCGGTCCGATCACCCGCGGCCTCGGCTAGGGCGGCATTAGGCGCAGATACTCGCGCCTGCGCCGCCCGAGTCGCCGGCGGCGGAACGTGTCACCGAATAGGAGCTCTACTCGCACACAATTCGCCGCCTCCTTCCGTGAGATTACGGCCTCACAGAAGGCGGCGTCCCAATACCTGACGCTGTCGAGCATCTCCCTGGCGATGGTCGGCAGCGCCAGGTCGGCACCGATAATCGCGACGAGTTCACGGCGCTCCCCCTCCCACGCAGCACACTCCTCGAGCGTGTGCTGCGCCGTGTCCTCGTCGCAACTGCAGTGGTGGCAAGACGGTGTGCTCTCCTTCCTGACAATCTTGTGCAGGTACTTCGCGAAGTAACCGTGCCCCATCAGCACCTGCATCAGTCGGAAGGAAAGCACCCCGTGCGTTCGCTCCAACCACTCCATCAGCACCGGCCGGAAGGCCCCGACGGTCCTGACACCGTACCGAGAACTCTCCAGCCGGACTGCCCAACGGGCAGACCCCTCCACCAGCCCATGGTCCCTCCAGCCATCCTGGCTATATGGACCGAATCACGGGAGATGCACGCCTTACTTGCGTGTGCTCTTTCGGGCGTGCACTTTCTTGACTCCCTACAAATTGTCTGCCTGAGCCCTCTCCCCTTTCTGGGGCGGCTTGTTCCGCGTGGGTGTCGCTATTGCGACGGACGACACGACGATGGCGACTGCGTCATGGACCCTGTCCTTTCTCCGCCAGCTCGAGCCCGCTCCTGATGTTATGCCAATGGTGCGAAAAGTCTCTCAACCGTCGAAAGTTGGCCTCGGAGTTAACAAGATCGCAATAGTGTATCGGTCCAGGATTGACCCGTTGAATCCCGTCCAACATCTTCATGCGGATTTCATCGTACAGTGGGCATCGTCATAGCACATGATCCAGACATTCATCCTCCTCTCCGCAGTAACACAGGCTGTTCTGACATAGCTTCATCTCATAAAGTCTCCTTCTAAAACAGCCATGACCTGTCAAAATTTGAGAGCACTGGTAGTCGGGCTCAACCCAGGGGGATCTGAGTCGAACACGAACATCGGGGAAGAACCGATGGAGCTCCCTACCCTTCTCCTCACCGTCCCATCTTCGCTGCCACTCAGCAACGAGCTCCTCCGAAATTTGGCTTCTCTCCGTCCTAGGGCAGTCCCGGCCAGAAAACCTTACATCGTCTATCCTACCAGCACGGATTACATCTAAGTCCGCAGGAAAAACCCCTGCCAAAACTGGCAATGCTGCCGAACTAACTGAGCGGTAAGCCTTTGTGATTAGTATAAGGGCCTGCCGCTGGGTCCTTAACAACGCGCTCCTTACCATGTAAGTGGACGTGCGTCTCCACCAACATCCCGCCGCATAAGTGATGATGGCAACGAATATAGCCTGGTACAGTATTCGAAGGCCCACGTACCGTATGCCCCAGGATGAGGCGGAGACACGCGACATTTTCCCGAACGCTGCTGCAGCACGCTCTCCAATGGACTGCGCGTGGAGCCGGAAGCTCAAGTTAGAATCAATTACGACACCCAGGACAGTCGCTGATTGGACGCTTCTTACCGGCTCTCCACCGAGCCTAACAGTGGGCGGTCTTCCACTCAGCTTCCCTTTTAGGGTTATGGAACATGACTTCATAGGGGAAAAGGACAGTCTGTTACGAAATCCCCAGGCTGTGACAAGTCCGAGTGCCGTGGAGGCCAAAGCCTCTAATCCCGCACGAGAGTTCGACTCGATGGTGACCGTTACGTCATCCGCGTACGCAATCAGTTTGACTCCCTCTGGTAAAGGGAGTTGAAATAGATCGTCCATCAGGAGATTCCACAGAGAGGGCCCCAATACAGAGCCCTGCGGGCATCCCATGGTTAATTGTTTCCACACGATTTCACCTCCAGCAAAGAAACCGGCACGCCGGCCGCAAAAATAGGACACCAGCATCCTATAGATGTTCGGCGGGCAACCCCCATTCTTGGCCTTCAGCAGAATCATGGGCCACCACGCGTTGTCAAAGGCACCCGAAATATCCAAAAGAACTGCCTGGACATATTTGCAGTTGCTATGAGCCACGGTGTCCAGAAGGGACCGAATAGCCGTGACGGTGGAATGTCCGCGTTTGAACCCGTGCTGACAGGAGGAGATGCTGCGCGAGATGTTGGGAGCACAGTGTAGCAATATTCTCTCCAAGACCTTACCCAAAACCGAGAGAAGTGTGATCGGGCGATATGCTTTGGGATCAGACAGCGGTCGACTATTACCTTTGGGGATAACAATCAGCCGCCCATCCTTCCACACATCGGGAAAAGTACCTTCCGCAATACACTTGCCGAATAAACGCGTCAGCTCGGAGCCAGCCACGCGCCACGCATGTTTGAGCATGCGGGCGGTTACTCCGTCGATTCCTGGAGCCGAGTTCGGTAGGCGACTAACAATACCCTCAATAACCTGTCTAGATGGAGGGGGCGCATCCCGCCCAGATGGGGCGCATGCCGCCATGGTTCGTACCTGGCGATGATAAGGGACATCTCTTTGGGGATCGTCATCGGGACAAAGCGCGCCGATTAATGCAGAGATCGATTCTTGAGTTGTGCTTACGTATCCCTCTACGAGCCGAGCACCACTTACAAGATTTGGAGGGGGTCGTATCTTCACCAAGGCTAGCCTATATGCCACACCCCACGGGTCTTCGTTGCCAGTGTTTGCGATGCTCCTGAAAAAGTCGGTTTGCGCCCGTCTCATCATAGCTCTATATTTCCTGCGGCATTCATGGTACCTTAATCTTGCAATCTCTTCTAGATGCCCCGGACCTCTTTTTCTGGAACTCTGTCATTCCTTTTGCAACTTGTTGGTCTCCTTTCTCGTGGAATCCAAGGCGGGAGACCACCATTCGTAGCCCCTCGCATTCGGCCTGTCACAGCTGAGACCCAAGCTTTCCTCTGCACAACGCTCTATAACATTCATAAATTCCTTGCAGACGTCACTTGCAGGCTTTCTCCAGTTTATACTTCCTACCCTATCGTGTAGTAACGACTCAAACCGGCCCCACCCAACACCACGCTCCCGGTAACGCCTCGGCCCTCCCGACGGTTCCGCATAGGGAGCGGGCTGATGTGTGTAAATGTAGCTGAAAGTGATCAGGCGGTGGTCGCTACTGCTGGCATCAGGGTGTACCTTCCATCCCTGGATGGATGCTCCTCTCGTTGACAGGGTTAAGTCAATATTGGACTCGCCGTTGGCTGTGGAGAAGGTGGCCGGTTTGCCCTGAACATTCTGGATTACTAGTCCTCTAGAGGCGATGAAATCCTCCATCAATTCACGTCGACGCGTCACATCCTGTCCACGTCCAGTGTAGTGACGTGGGTGACAATGCCACAGGGGTGAGTGGGCATTAGAGTCCAGTCCTAAGATGGTAGGGTGCCCCTTCATGGCGTCTAGGACCATCCCTAGATGTTGTAGGTGACGATTGATGTCATGGGAGTATTGAAAATACGCACTAATAATATTGAAGGAGGGGGCACCCTCCACAGATACCTGGCAGGCTAGACAGTGACTGTTTGACAGTTGATGATATACCACGCACGTGATGTTTGACCGCATGATTAGAACTCCACTCTTGGGGGGACCGTCCCCGGCAGCGACGAGCCACGGAAGGGGGCGTCCAGCGGTGGCGAAGAGAGAGGACATGGCGTAGGGTTCTTGAACAAGAACTATGTCCAGTCCCATCTCCCCTGCGATGGCAGGCAACTCTGCTGTAGCCACCGCTGACCCCTGTAGGTTAACTTGACCTACTTTTATCGTTAACATCTTAGTGGCCATAGTTTGTGTTTTGAATGTTTCATGAATGTTCAATGAAATGCCCAACGGGCAATGACTTCTCGGCGGACGTCCACCCACCAGGCGGTAATCTCCTGCAGCGAGACCATACCGCCGCGAGCGCGCGTCTCCGACACCCGCCGGTAAATTCCGGCGAGCATCTCCGCCTCCAGGTCCCACGGGGGACTTCCGGCCAGAAGGCACGCTGCCTCCGTCGCCACCGTGCGGTAACCGCGTATGGCCCTGATCGCCATGACCCTCTATGGCCGCCACAACAGGGCCCTTAGATGGACGGTCAAGGGACCTGGCCCACACCGGTGCGCCGTACAGGGCCATCGACCGGATCGCCCCCGAGTACAGCTGTCGGCACGTAGCACTGGGTCCGCCCACATTCGGCATCAACCACGAAAGGGCGGACGCCGCTCCGACAAGCCGGGGAACAAGTCGATGGAGATGCTCCCGGAACCAGAAATGCCCGTCGAGCACCAGGCCCGAGTACTTCATGTGGGCCTGGATGCTGATGGTGATCAACTTCACGGTGATCGAAGCGCCGGCGGAAGGCCCGGCGGTACGGAGACCATGGAACAAAAGGGCCTCCGTCTTTTCCAGGGCTACCCTCAACCCCAGTGCTTCGATCCGCTTGACAATCTCCTCGATGCCGAGAGTTGCCAGGCGTGCCGCCTCCTCTAGCGTCCCACTCCGGGCTATGACGAGTGTATCGTCGGCGTAGCAAATTACGTCTAGCCCGGGTGGGAGGCTTCCTCTCAACGCCCAGTTGTAGCCGATGTTCCACAGGGTTGGACCCAGAACCGACCCTTGTGGGACACAGTAGTGGTAGGACCACACTGTCGACAGTTATCTGTCTACAGCCGCGGGCCGGTCCGTCAGTGCTTGCGACAGTGCTCTCGCAGAAAATCGACGTCTGAGTAGTAGCAATTTGTTACTGCGCTTCGTTCGGTGAGCGAGAGAGCCGGAAGCCCAACTTTCTGAGGGTGATTGCGTGTGGAGGGTTTTGGTGGTGCCCTTGGTATCACCGAGCCTCAATGCACGCATTCACACTCCCTTCGCTTTCTTCGCGGTAGGCAACGGCCTTGTAAAGGTTCATGAGCGGCAGCAACACTTACCATCAGATGTACTGTTTGCTCGTTTGCCACCGAATGCAAAAAAAAAAAAAAAAAACACCGCACGTCATGGGCGTTCGCACAACGTCCCCTACTCGGTCAACGTAGAGGACGCTGCGCCCCTCCAAGTAGTTTGCCACCAGCCGCTTGAGGTACATGGGCACCCCGTGATACCTCAGCCCCTCTCTGATGCAGCTGAATGGCAGACTGTTGAAGGCGTTGGCGATGTCCAGGGACACCGCCAACAGGACTCCTCCGCCAGTGACGGCCTCCGTCACCACGGCCTTCAGGTGCAGCAGGGCCGCGATTGTCGAACGCCCTCTCCGAAAACCAAACTGGGCGTCCGACAGATCGGGCCCGACCCTGACGAGGTGCCGCTCGATACGGGCAGCCAACACCCTCTCCAGCAGCTTGCCCGCATCATCGAGCAGCACGATGGGCCTGTAGGCCGAGGCCGACTCGGGAGACCGTCCCAGCTTCGGCAGGAGAACCAGCCTCCCCTTTTTTCAGCACCCAGGGAACTGCCCGGACGCCAAACAAGCGTCGAACAGTCCCCTGAGGCGTGGTCCCAGGTGCTCGAGGACCAGGGCCAGCACACGGTTCGGGATACCGTCGGGCCCGGGGGCGGTGGATTTGACTCGGATACGCGCCACCGCCACCACCATTTCCGGCTCCGTGATGGGCGGAGCACTTTCGTCGTCGGCCTCCCAGTCGCTGTCCGGCGAAGCCATGACGTGGGACCGCACTCTTCGGGGGCAGACGCCGCACACGGGGCATGGCCGCATCGCAGATCTGCGTTAACGCCCAGCGGATGCGGCCAGCCTCGGCATCCACCCCGTCCGCCTGGGGCGGTGAGGACAGCCACGATTGAACGATGGCTGCCTCCGCCAACAGGTCCCGATCCAATCGACCCACAGCCCACCACGGAAACGCGGGCGCTCCGTCCGCCGTGTGACCCCTGCTGGGTTGCAGGAGGATCCGGGAGACCTCTATCCGGATGTATCGGTGGTCGAATAGGGTCTCAACCTCCTCCTGAACGCACCAGCTCCTCACACGTGCTGCGACATTAGGGCTAGCGAACGACAAGTCCACTATCGACCCGCCCTGCTGCCGCATGCACGTTTGCACCGAGCCCCTGTTCAGCAAACAGAGGCCCAGTGCCGCCGCCCACTCTTCGACCGCCCGCCCGCGGTCATTCGTCCTGGGGGACCCCCACGCCGTCTTTGCGTTGTAGTCCCCCTGAACGAAGACTTGGCGCGATGCCAGTCGCCGTATCGAGGCCCCCAGGATGGTGAGGAAGGCCCCGAAATCCGTCGCGCTCCTGTTAGGGGAGAAGTAAACACCAAATAGCGTAACCTCTTCCCGTTCCGCCGCGACATACCCATCGCTCCTGTCCTTGCAGCAACAAGGGCGGGGAATGCCACGACGTGGAGGCGACGATTGCCACAGAGCCGTCACTGCTGTCCAGCCAATTGGGTCGGTCAGGCACCACGTACGGCTCCGCGGCTACGGCTGTACCGATCAACCACTCCGCCATGGCTTGCAGGAAAACGTCCTGTGCCTCGGCGGAGTGCTTGAGGTTGGCCTGCAGGAGGTGGTAGGCACATGTAATCCGACATGTCTAGATTACTGGATATTTTTTTCGTCAATTTTTCTAATGTAAGTTATGCGTGATAGTAGGTACAGGTTACAACTTGTACGCGACACTACTATTGGCCTTTAGTTTTGATTCTGATTGTTTAGTTTCAGTTTGACTACATGTGGCCTGACGTGCGTTCAGTTTATACACTTACGTACCTGTCGGATTACAAGGTGCTCTTTTGTATAAATATCCGAACTATAAGGGGTCTTAGGCAGTACTCTATAATCCCACACAGCCGTGCAAGACGTTTGTCGGATTACCCGGGGGCCACTGTATACAGTTTAGCTAAAAAATGCAAAAAAACCGAAAATTTGAACTTGGAAGCTATATAACAAATCAAATACTGAAAATAGAAATTCAAGTCAATAGAACATTTTGTACTAAATGTAATACTAAAGAAGGTATTTAACTATGACCTTGAATAACTTTTGAATGAGTTGATTCATTGAAAAATGATATGAGACCTTTTTTGTAGAGCGTTCAATTCTCTACAAAAATATTTAATAGAAATTGCAGAGCAATGTATGATTGATTAGTTACAAAAATCAGAAAAAAAAATGTGTTATTCTTATGGGAAATCGAAAAGTGCGTTGCGAACAATATTAATGGCTCATATTTTCAGAGGCCTATTTTGGCATTTAAACGAAACTTTTGAGCCTGGTTCCGAGAAAGAAGTATATAAGTATACATAGACAGGTCGCGCGCACAGACGTCACTCACCACCGGTCGAGGTCGGCTCGTCGTCCGCTCGCCGCGAATATCGCCTCGCACGCGCTCGACAGCTGCTCCAGCTCGGACACGAAGCTGAAGACGCCGCACTTGGGCTTCTTAGCGGCCTGCTTGACGGCGTCCGGCAGGGCGGCGAGGCGCTCCGCCACCGCGCGGTCCGCCCCGCGCTTGGCCGCCACCGCCGCCCCGGCCAGCGCCGCGCGCGCCCACCGCGCCTCGCCCTCGCCCCCGCCCCCAGCCGCGCCCCCGGCGCCCAGCACGCGCCGCCCCACGCACGCCAGCGCACGCATCGCACCGCTACAAGACACACACATATGTATTGATCACCCATGATATCTGTACATTTTTCGTGACTATTGCATTAAAATAAATTCAAACACATTTTTACAGTTTTATAACTTTATTAATTAACATAGAATCAATATTTCGTCAGTCCACCCTTAACTTAGATCACTGCACAAATTCTTTTCGTCAAAGAGCGCACAAGTCTATTACACTCTTCGTGACTTAAAGCGTTCCATTGTTCACGCAGACAAGAAATATTGTCAAGTATTGCAAATATGAATATTAATTTATTTTTAAATGATACTGTTATAGTAAGTCGTTA
The DNA here is from genome assembly GCA_032191425.1 of Lymantria dispar. Classification (NCBI taxonomy): domain Eukaryota; kingdom Metazoa; phylum Arthropoda; class Insecta; order Lepidoptera; family Erebidae; genus Lymantria; species Lymantria dispar. Next base: position 34,252,754 of record CM063453.1, read on the forward strand.
ATGCATCAAATGACGTGCAACGTGCTGTTCGAATCGTCGGGATCCCAATCTTACGGACAGATTGGAGTCGCTGGAGCAGCGGAGAAACTTTGGGTCAGTCTGTGTACTCTACCGACTCTTTCACGGGGAGTGCTCCGAGGACTGTTTGACTTGGTACCACCGTCACCATTCTACCAACGTGCCACTCGACATCGTAGCAGGGTTCATCCATTTCACCTGGAAACGTTATGGTCATCAACTGTACGTTTCCAGCGATCATTTCTCCCACGTACGTGCAAATTCTGGAATGAACTACTTGCTGCTGTGTTGCCCGAGCGCTATGACAGGTCCTTCTTTAAACGAGATTTAAGAAGAATATTTTCTTCACGATAAGCAACGGCCTCGCTGTGCCCCTGGTATTGTAAAGGTCCATGTGTGGCAGTGTCACTTACCATCAGGTGTGCTGCTTGCTCGTTTGCCACTGTTGGCAATAAAAAAAAAAAAGAAAATGAACTAACTTACCTGAAAGTTTGATTCGTCTGACCACCAATCTTCTGCAGAGAAACTTTGGTATTTTAAATGCCACGTATACCGAGTCTTTTTGTTTTTGTCGGAGAGACATGACTTCTTTCTGGCTTTACAACTTTTTAAACCAGCTTCCAGAAGTGTTCTGCGAGTGGTTCGAGCAGAAATTGGTTTATTAACTTCTGCTGATAATTCGGCAGCGAGCCGGTCCTCACTATAGGCGGTGATGCGTTCGCGCCCTTTTCTGGGTCTATTATTGTGTGAGTCAGTGACATCGACACGCTTTATAGAGTATTGCACGACTCGACGCGAACATTTCACTATTTTTGAAATCTCTACTTGAGATTTCCTCTGCTGACGAAGAAGCTGTATTTGCACACGTTTATCTACATTTAGTTCATTATTGCAAGAATGACACTTATTGTTCGAAATAAAAACACCAAAAGTGCACTATTTTTAGATCACTGGAGTGTGCCAGGGGAGCGTTAGTAGCGAACTGATGAATAATCACAAATAGGTTAAAAACGTGTAATTTTACGAATGTTATTATAACGGCATGTACAGACAGGATACATGTAGGGATGTAAAGTTTCGACAATATAAATAAACATGAATTGCGCAAATACTACAATGGTAACGTAGGTACAAAGGCGCCTCGTTAACGGTCACCGGCCGATGAGCTGATTTAAAGCGCAATTTGTCTTGCTTATACGAACGTAATCATTGATTTATTCAATTTCTAATGAACATTTACAAAGTACAAGTACGTTGCAAATTAAGTATCATTCACTTTATACATTTCAATCATATTTACACGAAAAAGCGATGACAAAATTGAAAATTTTATTTGTCTCTAATTCATTAACGAATCGATATTTTCCTTCAGATTTTTTATGGGTTACTACTTACTACCGTTGCCTATAGTTGCCTCCTGTTTGACCAGCTGCCCCATAACCTGATACACTCACTCTGTATAACACAAATGTTATTGTTAATCAGCTGATATCGCATGTAGTTGGTTCATGTCTATGTGAAACTGTCAGTTCGTCTGTCACGACCCACACTTGTAATGTTATACGTATCTCTCAATAGTAGCCGTGTGACAGTGCACGTGAGTGAGATCCGGTGCGGCACAACGAGCTGGCCGTACTCGACCTCACCGTCCAACACGTGTGCTGCCGCTCAATATATACATATATATTGTATATCAGTATGGTATTGCAGACAATATACAGAACAGAATGCTGAAACTACCTCACAAAACTGGCTAATAAATTTTCATTCTGGTCTCTCGATCTTGTGTCGTGGAAACTACGCATTCAGCTGACGATCGCTATCTAATACTTCTTCAGACATGACAGCATAAGTACATGACTACAAATTGCCGGCGCAGGGTCGCCTAGTATGCACTGGTGTGGGCGAGGTCCCTGACCGTCCGTCTGAGGGCTCTCTTGTGGCGTCCACAGAGGGCTATGGCGATCAGGGCCATACGCTGCTACCGTACGGTGGCGACGGAGGCAGCGTCGCTAACGCTAGCCAGAGGCGGCATGGTCTCGATTAAGGAGATTGCCGCCTGGCGGGTCGACGCCCGCCAAAATGTCATTGCCCGTTGGGCAGTCCGGCTGAAGAGGCCTCGGTTCGGTGTCAGGACCGTCGAGGCCTTCCGGCTGGTGCCGATGGAGTGATTGGATCGGAGGCACGGGGTGCTTTCCTTCCGACTGGTGCAAGTGTTGACGGGGCACAGTTGCTTCGCCGAGTAGTCGCACACAGTCGTGAGGAGGGAGAGCACACTGGCCTGCCACCACTGCGATTGCGACGAGGACACGGCGCAGCACACGCTCGGGATGTATGCCGCGGGAGCTAAGCAACGCCGTGAACTCGTTGCAATCATCGGTGCCGACCATCGCTAGGGAGATGCTCGACAGCATCAGGCACTGCCACGCGGTCGCGGCCTTCTGCGAGGCAGTAGTATCGCGGAAGGAGACGGCGTGGGGTGCACGGGAGGAACGCCTCCATGATGACGCGGTCCGCCATCAGCGACTCGGGCGGCGCAGGCGCGAGTATCTACGCCCGATGCCGCCCTAGCCGAGACGAGGTGAGGGTATCCGAAAGGGTATTCCGTTAAGCCGCTCACTGAGGACAAGGAACTTGGTACTGGTGGTCGGCCCAACGACGAAGGCGACGTGGCTACGGATGGGTTATGGGCCCGCGCGCCGTCCTTTCGCCGCCCGGACGGAGTGTGCGCTGACCATAACCCATAAAAAATAAAAAATAAGGCCCCTTAGTATGTTGCCGGATTGTCAAAAGTTAAGAAGTATTGGGACAATGATTTAAATCGTTAGTTGAATGCGTATAGTTTCTAAGTCACATAAAGTCGACAGCGAATTCGCGGTCGAACGTTAACTTTAAAAAAATTCGGCAAATATACAAGGTGACCCTGCACCGGAAATTTATTGCCATGTATTTATTCTACTATGTCTGAAGAAGTATTGGACAGTGAGTTAAATCGTTAGCTGAATGCGTAAAGTTTTCATGACAAATACAATCGAGAGTCCGGAATGAAAATTTGTCAGCTAGTTACAGCGTTCTGCATATGACACTTACACATAAGGAAGAAAACTTGATATAAAACATTACACTAAGGCGTCTTTTTTCATAGTTGTTGGTGGCAAACAGCATGTCTATTACACCATACCTACCTATAAGTGATACTGCCCCTCATGGACCTATGCTGGGGCGCTGGGGCGCTGCTGCGGCCTGCGACTGTATACAGACTATATCTCATGGTAATAGTTTAACTGCCCTCCCATTGTGAAGGGACTTATGTGTGTGACTCACTAGGGGTCGTGTCGCTCGAGGTGCGCCACCAGCGACACCAGGTCACTCTCCAGCGTAGGGAACAGCTCCAACATGAAGCGGCGCGTGTCGGCCCCGGCGCGGCCCCGGGCCGCCTCGCCCTCGCTACGCTCTCCGTCACTGCACTCCGCCTGCGGGCAGAATGCGACGTGTATGTCGGCACGACATACCTACGCGTGTACGACACTCAAATAACTCACCTTCACGTCCACGTCTAGGAAGAAGAATTGAACACAGAAGTCCTGCTCGGCGTTGCAGAGGTTCTCCACTAGACTCAGCACCTGTCGGTCAGTGTACATGTGAGCGCGGTGGGGTCAGGGAGGGAGGGGGGAGGGGGGGGCTGCACTCACAGTGTCGAGGGGCTCGTCAGTGGCAGTGCCGGGTGCGCGCGCCGCCTCACACGCGGCGCGCACCTCTCGTTCGTAGACGCGCGCCCAGGTGCCCGCGTACACCTTGGCGAGCGCCTCGAACGACTTCTCGTCCATGTCCTTGAGCCACCGCATGAAGGGTGCGTAAGGCAGCAGCTCCGCGTGGTGTCGCTGCGTGCGCGCCTCGTGCGCCGCCTCGTTGCCGAGGTGTATCAGCGCGTTGTTGAGGTGTCGCGCGAGCGCCGCCGCGAGCTGCTCCTTGGCGCGCGTCAGTCGGCGCAGTCGCTCGCGCACGGCGCCCAGTCGCCGGCGCGCCGGTGTCATGGTCGCCTCCGCCCTGAGCGCCTTGCGCAGCGCCTCCCCGGCGGCGAGTGCTCGCGCGCGCCCCTCCCCGGTGGTGAGCGCCACCTCCGCGAGCGTGTCGAGGTCCCTGAGCGGCGGCGCGTCTAGCCACTGGTACAGGTCGCTGAGCTCGTTGAGTAGTGCGCGCGCGTTGTTGTCGGCGCGCGCCGCGTGCGAGCGCGCGTGCGGGGCGGCGGGGGCGGCGCGCGACAACGACTCGTACCGCCGCAGTCGCTGCGAGAGGGCCGCCGCCGCGCCCAACCCGTCCTCCAGACGCAGCGCCAGCGCCGCGCCCGCTCCACCGCTCTCCGTGGCGGCGGCGAGCATGCCGCCCACGTTGAGCGCGTCGAGACGAGCCAGACGCGAGCCCAGCTGACGTACGCGCCGCTCGGCGTCACCATCGCCATCGCCGGGCTCCGCGTCCTCTAGCAGCGCCCCGAGCGCCGCGTCCGACACTGTGGACTCGCCGCCGCCCGCGCCCCACTGCGCCTGAAACCCGCCACACCTAACTAGTACGTGTGTCACAAGTTACACACACATACAATGTTTCACCACCACCATTGAACTCATGTGAGAGATACAACATTACAAATCATATGAATACTATCACTACGAGTAACAATATTAGCCCATTACTTACGACCGAGAATTGTACGTTTTTTATCATTTTTAAAAGCAAATTTCCATCATTAATAAACGGAAATTTTCATATAAAAAATATGATTTCACATACTTTGCAGTGTGCTTTTTCAGAATCTAGGGTTGAAATTGCGATATTTCCACTAGAAAAAAAAACGGCCGCTTTTAAACAAAAAAAAAAAAACGCGAAATATCGAAGACATTTTATTTTCACGATTTCTTTTTCTCATAGAAAACGCCAAATGACCCCCCTCTTTTTTTTCAACCACGAGTGCACTTGTTGTAGTTGAACGATAAATTTTTGAAATTTGAAAAATCTATATTTTCACCCCCGAAATGTCGTGTTTCACCCCTTAGCGCCGACCAAACATCCAAACACATATTCGAATCGGATGAAATTGGACACTTGCGGGTTTTCAAGGTCCATAGATATGATTCTGTCCTCAAAATTAAAAAAATCTAAATGGCGGATCCAATATGGCCGACCGAAAATCCAAAAACTTGTTCGAATCGGGTGAAATTGGGCACTCAGGGGTTTTTGTCTCGATCTCGATTCTGCCCTCAGAATTCGAAAATTTACAATAGCGGATCCAGCATGACGAATTAAAATCTATTGACTTCCGCGTTCACATTGTTATTTTATCTCTTAGTGCAACTCAGAGATAACGACGTGGACGTAAATTTTGAGGGCATAATCGTAATCAGCGGACTTGAAAATCCCCGAGTGCTCAATTTCACCCGATTTAAATAGGTTTTTAGATTTCTGGTCGGCCATATTGGAATCGCCATCTTGAATTTTCAAATTTTAAGGGGAGTATCGTAATCACCGACCTCTAAAACACTCGAGAGCTCAATCCCACTCGATTCAAACAAGGTTTTAGATTTTTGGTCGGCCATATTGAATCCGCCATCTTGAATTTTCAAACTTTGAACGTAGTATCGTAATCAGCGATCTCTAAAACCCCCGAGTGCTCAATGTCACCCGATTCAAAAAGCTTTAATTTTTCGGCCGGCCATATTGGATCTGCCATCTTGAATTTTTAATGGCAGAATCGTAATCAGCGACCTAAAAAAGCCCGGGATACCAATTGTCGTGAAGATCCGATTTCTTTCCGGGAAACGTAAAATTTCGCTCATCAAGGGATGAAAGACGCCATTTTGGGGGTAAAAATCTTGACTTTTAAAAATTTAAAATTTTCTCGTTGAACTACAACTGTTTAGTGCACTTGTGGTTCAAAAAAGAGGGGGAACATTCGCCGTTTTCTATGAGAAAAAAATCAAGAAAAAATGTCTTCGATTTTTCGCGGTTTTTTTGTTTAAAAGCGGCCATATTTATTTTCTAGTGGAAAAATCGTAATTTCAACACCGGATTCTGAAAGAACACATTGTACAAGAGACCCTATTTTTCATTTGATTATTCTCATTTTTTAATGATGAGAACTTGCCTTAAAAATGAAAAAAAAATACGATTTTCGGTCGTTAATGGGTTAGTCTGTAACACTCAATTATGATCACACATTGATAGATCTCGTATTACAGTTATAACACCCTGACCTGTGGCATGTCACTGTATAATTTATATGTAATCATCATCTTGCTCTTATTTTAATTACTTGAAGTCGACACAATACATCATCTTCTTCCATACGGTCCTATCAGACGTCATCTCTGCAGTCACTCCCAGATTATCCATATCATGCCTCACACAGTCCATCCATCTTTTCCTCGGTCTTCCTATACCCCTAAAACCTTCAACACTCATACCCAAAACTTTCCTCACTACATTACTTTCATCCCACCTCATCACATGTCCATACCATGTCAGCCGTCAGCCGTGCACTCCTTAACTTTTCCGTCACTGGTGCAACTTTCAAACTTTCTCTAATGTGTTCATTTCTTACTTTATCCATTCTTGTCACACCACACATCCATCTCAACATTCGCATCTCCGTTACATGCAGTCATCTCTCATCCGTCGCTTTTGTCGCCCAACATGCTGATGCATACAGTACAGTAGGTCTTATTAGGGTTTTGTAAATTTTGCCCTTTAATTTGGGGGGTACTCTGGGGTCGCATGTTGCACCCGTGATCTGCCACTTCATCCATCCCGGAACAATTGTACGCTTCACCGCACGATCCAGGACGCTATCGCTTTGGATAAGGGAACCTAGATAACGGAAATCCGAGCGTACTGGACGGGTACAGGATACTCCATCTAAGGACATGGGTGTAAATTGGAGAGAACGCCGAAATCGCAGAACATGTAATTCTGTTTTAGGTCTGCTAATTTTCAAGCCAAAATTCTCCAACTTACAGCGCCACTTTTCCAGCATGCTCAAGGTAGCCTAACCCGACGAAAACTATGTCCTCAGCGAATAGAATGCACCAGGGTGCCTCTTCCTATATCTCCGATGTTAATGCATCCATTATCAACAGGAAGAGGTAAGGACTTAACGCCGACCCTTGGTGCAGACCCACTCCCGCACTGAACCCGTCGGAGTCTCCAGCCGCCGATTTTAGGTACGACCTAGATTGTTGGTACATGGCATAGATTAACCTAATATACTTCACAGGCACACTTTTCTCTTTCAGTACCCACCACAAAACTGTTCTCGGTATTCTGTCATAGGCCTTCTCGAGGTCAACGAATACCATGTGCACCACGATATTTTTCGCACAGTTGACACAGTGCAAATATGGCATCCGTTGTCCCGCGGCCCGACACAAAACCGAACTGGTTTCGGGTGATCTTGCTTTCTTCTCGCAATCACTTCTCAATCACTTTTCCTTACACTTTCATACTATGTGATATGAGCTTTATTCCCTGATAGCTGCCGCAGTCTTGAACATCACCATTATTTTTAAAAATGTGCACTACACACTTCATACTTGTCACTGCTTTTCTTACATCGTCTATTGTATATCTTTGACTCAAATAAATATATCAGTTACAGCTACAAGATGTTTACTAAAAAACTGGTAACATAAACAATTTAGGCATAAAAAATATATTCTCGAATTTATTTAAATATATATAGTCATTGGACTGTATAAAAAAAAGATGATTAATTAATTTACAATTACAATTCAGATGTCAATTATGTTCCTAAACGTGGAACAATACCATCATCATCATCTCATCATCATCTCAGCCCATATATGTCCCACTGTTGGGCTCGGGCCTCCTCCATAATGGAAGGGTAATTGACCTACTATACCACGCTGGTCAGACGTGTTGATATAGGGTTTTATTTCAAGTTTTCCTTCTCTCGCATAGATATTATATGCGTTTTATATCCCTTAGTCGTCTCGTACGATCACCCACGGGTAAGATAGGGGGTGGTGAATTGTATTCTTACTCCGTCACCACACGGAACATACCATACTATTTCAAAATTAAGGAACAAAAAATTAGTAATAAATGTTTTCGTTGACAGTAAGATCTCAAATATCTACCATCAAAACATATGTGGTATAAGCAATAAAATTGATGACATAGAAATGTATTTATGTGATTTGTCAAGAGATATAAGTTTTATATGCATAAGTGAACACTTTCTGAATAAGTATTCAGTACAGACTTTTAGTTACCCAAACTACAAACTAGCATGTTATAACATTAGAGTAAATAAGAATAGGGGAGGTACTTTAATTTTAACTAATAATGATAGGATTATAGAAGAATCGCATGTAAGTAAACAGCTGTACAAAACGAATTGCTTTGCAGTTTGTGGTATTAGAGATGTTGAGACTAATATGTATATTATATGTTGCTACCGAACACCCGACTTTAGTAATTATGATATTTTTATAGAGAGACTTGAAATGCTTCTTCATCACTTTTTCGATAAAAAATGTGTAATATGTGGTGACTTTAATGTAAATATATTAAAAGACGACGACAAGAAAATTGTCTTCTCATCATTACTCACGTGTTACAATTTTAAATATTTAATAGGGGCTTCTATCTTTAAACGCAACAACTCTGAATCATGTCTGGATAATATATTAACCAACGTGCCAGACTGCTTTATAAGTGATGTTAGTATTGATCACAATGGATTAGCGGATGGTCATGCAGGACTTTTTTGTACAGTACCTCTGGACAAAGTCAACTATAAGCAGAATCAAACACACATGTATGTTAGTAAAATCTGTTATGATGAAAAAAGTAAGAAAAATTTAGACAAAAGTTGTTAGAACAAGACGAATACAGGTATAAATACATTTTTACAAAAATTTAAACAACTACATACAACAGTCTTCAAAAGAAAAAGAATAAAAATCAACCTAAATAAAACAAATAATTCAAAATGGCTGACAAAGGGAATTAAGACATCTAGTAAATATAAAAGGTTTCTTAATACATTAAATAGATACAATTGTAATAAGACTGTTCTGGACTATCGTAATAAATACATTAAAATACACAGAAGCGTGCTTAGGTGTGCAAAAAGGCTAGATATTAGAAAACAAATGGACTCAGTATCGAACTGCAGTAAATTAATTTGGAAAATAGTTAATCAACATCGAAATAAAAATATCAAGAGGACACCTGCCAATTTGCTACTTAAATTTAATAATACTGTTACTGATGGTCCTGTTGAGATAGTAAATATTTTTTCAGAAGTATTTCAGAATATTATTAATCTACATACCTGTGATATAACGTTAGCTAATACTTATCTACTTAATAATGTCATCCAAATTAAAAATGATATGAGCTTCGATCCGGTTACACCTAACGAACTTTTCAAGATGGTAAGGAATATGGAAAATAAAGCTTCTTTCGGATATGATGATATTCCACTGTCGATTGTTAAGGAAAACATTGACGTATTGGCAGATCCTTTGGCAACTTTCTTTAATAATTGTATAAGGACAGGTGTTTTTCCCGATCAATTTAAAATTGCTAGAATACTGCCCATATATAAAAAAGGTGATAGAACTGATCCATATAACTATAGGCCTATTTCCCTGCTGCCTATTTTTTCTAAGTTGTTTGAGAAAATCATGAAAGATCGACTCTTGAGGCACTTGTATACATATAATATATTGAATACTGAACAATTTGGATATCAAAAGTATATTGGAACGATAGATGCAATAGACTCCTTAATAACAGATGTAGTATATAATATAAATAATAAATGTAAAGTAGCGGGTCTATTCCTAGATTTAAGCTCAGCGTTCGACACAGTAGACCATAATATTCTACTATCTAAGATGGAATACTACGGGATTCGTGGTAACCAACTAAAATTGTTCAGCTCTTATTTACTAAACAGGAAACAGTACGTAGAAATTGAGTCAATTATAGACGAAGATAAAGTCAACTTTAAATCAAATTGTGACAGTGACTCGTGGTGTGCCCCAGGGCTCGGTTCTGGGACCTATTTTCTTTATTATCTTTTTGAATGACTTGTCACCTTATATTACAAGTTTCGTTACGGACGCTAGGCTAGTCGTTTTTGCGGATGACACTAATGCCATTATAGCCGCTGATAAATTGAAAAACCTAAACAACAAAATAAATATTGTGTCTAACGCGTTTGAAAATTGGTTTGGGACTAACAACTTAATGATAAATACCAACAAAACTAAATGTATCTTGTTCAAAACAACTGCAAAAAATACTGATACTTTACAGATTATATCTGGCAGGAAAAGAATTGATGTGGTGGACAATATAAAATACCTGGGAGTAGAAACAGATGCTTTGATAAACTGGAAACAAGAATTGTCACATATTATAAATGCAGTAAGCTCAGCCTGTTATGCAATTAGAAGTTTGAGAGAGTTTCTAACGATTGCTCAACTCAAGATGGTATATTTTGCCTTAGTAGAATCGAAATTCCGGTATAGCATACAGTTCTGGGGTAACAGCTATAATTATAATATAAACTCTGCGTTTGTAATACAAAAAAGAGCCATAAGAATAATAGTACGTATCAAACAGACAGAATCATGTAGAGAACACTTCTTAAGGCTACAAATACTAACAATACCATCTTTATATATTCTAGTAATACTTACCAACCTAGTCAAAAACCTACATAAATTTGAAACTAATATAGAAAGGGAAAGAAGACTGAGTACTCGCAGAAAGGACCTGCCAACCATTCTGCGTCCAAAGTTAAATGTTGTTCAACATAGCTCCAAAATACAAGCCGTAATATTATATAACAAATTATCTTCAGATTTCAAAATTATAAAAAATCATACTATATTTAAAAATAAATTGAAGTCGCATTTATTGAAAAAATGTTACTATAGTGTAGATGAATATCGTAGAGATCGAAACTGAATAATCTATCAAACTTCCAAAACACAAATAGAATAATTATTATGCATTTATAAAAACAGAAATATTATAAACTAAGTAATATTATAAGTTGTGTAGTTGTTTTCTAATAGGATAAGCATGTAACATTAGGTACTGTTATTTTATTTTCGACACAAATGTAAATTTGTTATGAAATAAATGTCTTATGTAATTTCTCTTACTAGACCGACGTTCTCAGACACATCTTTTAACTTTCCACTCTATAAATTCTCTTAATTCATTAATCTTTCAAAATATTCCTTCTAACGCTGCCTTATTTTCTTGTCGTTTTTTAAAACTTTACCAGGTCCATCTTTCATGCACTAGACATGCCTAATATCTCTCGCTCAATCCTCACGGGCTTTAGTAATATGGTACAGCGGCCTATGCCCTCGAGGCCCATCTAACAAATTATAAATTCCACTGTAACTATTGCCCGTTTAGCTTTTTTCTTACATTCCTTGTATTCAATCTTTTTCGTTTTCTTCAACCTTTCATTATTTTCTTTCTGCCACTCTTCATTCCAGCACCATGTACCCCTATCAATATGTTAGTACACTATATACGTGTCAGATGTATTGCTATTGATGTTCATCATCTGTTGATAATCAATAGCATCACAATACCTTGTGAGAGCTGTGTGGTGTATCTTGTGATTAGTTCATCACGACATCGGTGAGTGCACACCGAGTGCAGCTCACACACACACACTATCATACGTGTGTACACTAATTGAAAACACCTACATTTACATAATAGTCCCAGCATAATACAATATTATAAGATAGTTTCATTCTCACAGTTTCAACCTCATCATCTACATGTAAAACAATGTTGCGTAATCTATACCAATAAATAAAATTGGAGTGTCTGTTTGTAATGTCAAAATAATAGGTTTCTTTCATGCTCATACGGTTATTTGCACTATACATATGCCTGAGAATCACTTTATATTTTTTTGTCTGTCTATCTGTCTGTTTGTTCCGGGTAATCTTCAAAACAGATGGACTGATTTCAAAAATTCTTTCACCAATGGAAAGCTATAATATCAGGGAGTAATCTAGGCTATATTTGATCCCGGTATTCCCACGGGAACTATGCGGGTAAAACGACTAAAATCGAAGCGACTAAAATAGTATTAAATAAAAATATCTTTAGAAAAACCAAGGTTTGCATTTCACATGGAGATTTTTTCGTACTTCATGTCTTACATTTTTTTGGTTGAGAGTAGTCTCTACTAGAGCAGTCCACTAATCCTGTCATTATGAGATATATGCGATAAAACAGTCATTAATGTTTAACTAAAAGGTGTTTTAGTTAAGATCACCGCCCACACGCGATAAGGTCTGTTCAGAAGGGCGCTGTCGTAGTTGCTTAGTTGTTCCATTAACAAGTTCTCCGCACCGCAATGATGTTCCCCCAGACGGCTGGATGTAGCCAGTACCAGTGCCAGTACTCTGATTAAGGCCCGATGACAAACACTAACAGATACTCACAACATCAGCACAGGCCGGCTCCCTGCCGCTCTCCCATTCCTTTTGTATAACACTCTCTTCAAACTTCATATTGCTCTAATAAGAAGCCTGTAATGTACGAAAGAGGTGATCGCTGATGTAAACAACAATATGATAACGTTCACTGACTACACTCGCTACTGGTACTACAAAAAAAATACAAAATATACTGAACGCTTACAATAAAGTATTTTTTAGCTATGATAGCGTTGCTCTTTAGTAATAACTAAATAACAAAAATCGCTGAAAATCCTCGATCCCGAAACTCGAAAACACTAAACCACTAAACTATTCTTCAGCTGTTTCAACAATACATAACATACCCAAACACAGCACAGAGTAATGTAAGCATTTTTTTTGTTTGGATTACTTTGGTTGGATCGTCCCTACAGGCAGGCTAAGGTCTTTTCGACCATACTGCTTTGTCTTACGTAGCTTACAAATAATTTTCTTAACATATTATTTACTTCTTCATATTGTATAACTTATTAATAGTCATTGTCCGTCATTAAGTCAAGTCGTTATCATTAATTAGGCGCTGGAAACTTAAATGATTTCTTTGGAAATTTCGGTAGAATATGAAAATACACGTAAACCACTCTTATATCACATTCACCACACTTCAGCACCTTAATTGTATTATATTACATAAAACATAAGCAAAATTATTCAATATAACACTATAAAACACTAAAAAAATGAATATAATACAAGAGCTTAACATGACATTTCTATATTCGCGCCGAAAAAGTCCGTAATGTAAGCAGCACTAACAATCTAACATCGCTATTTAGTATGTGCACAGAGCGTCCACGATTTTCATATCACAGTTGATACAATGTATCATATCCATGCTATTTAAGAACGATGTTTTATTAACAATCTTTAATCTCACCAAAAATATAAATATAAAAATGAGAGCCAAGACCAAACTGTTGGAATAAAAGAGTTTTTATTTTAATATAAGATCTTTTTTCCTACAAGTTTTATTTTTCTACTTTGTGTTTTGTATTTTAATATTAGTATGTTCTTTTAGCTATAAATAAGGAAAATGTGTCAAAAGTGTGAATAAAATTTTCTTAGAAGTTTCATCAAACGTATATTTATTCATATTAAACTAAATTGGCGATGTATGCGTAAAGTCTGCGAGTTGGTGGGGTATTAAGAGACACCCCACTAACACAAACTTAAATTAATTATGAAATGGTTATCAATTTTATTGACAAAATATTTGAAATCTAAATGGGAGCCAATTTCTGTGGATAACCCTGAAATGTATTTATTTGAAGAACATATAACATTTTTTAAGTAAATTTTAAAACTGAATTTCTGGTTATATTTTCGGGCATGAAAACGCCTTTAACAGGTGTTAAGAGCTATGCTGGAACTGAACCACCATTGCTCTGACTATTGTGTGCAAACATTCCTTTGTAAAGAATAATTTATGTAACTGTGCACAACAGGAATTTTATCAAGTGGAGAGCTTGGTTAAAAATAATTAAATAGTTTTCATCATCATTATTAAGCATTTCCCATTTTTCAATTTATACATCACCTGATTTCAGAGCTAATTTAATGATTTACAAAATAATACTATTTGTCCGTTCTATTTGTCTTTTATCATATAAAACACAATCATGTTGTATAGTTAGCCTTGCTTTTACAATACCCACGGGCTAGAAAAGAGTACTGAATTATATTCATACTGTGTTCATGTCACCCCAAATACATACGTCCTCCACAATCAGAAGGAAATTGACTTACTATACAACGCTTGTCAGGCAAATTGGCCAAGGTTTTTATTTCAAACTAGCTTCTGCTCGCGACTTCATCCACGTGCTATAGATACTTTGGGTTAACGCTAACTTTAACCTAAGACTTTATTTACGTAGAAGTTGCAAATAATTTTTAATAATACGATTCTGTCATACATGATTTTTGTGAAAATTTTGCCGTTTACGCCGCCCAAGCTCTCCAAAGGAAAATAACCTCGATTTTGAAACATTCTTCAATGGTGCTCCATCCCTGTTGGCCTTAGCGTGATGATAGCCTATAGCCTTCCTCGATAAATGGGCTAACACTGACAGAATTTTTCAAATCGGACCAGTAGGTTTCAGTCGCCTTACCCGCGGCGTAGTTCCCTTTCACATGGGAATACCGGGATAAAATATAGCCTATGTCACTCCCTGATATTATAGCTTTCCATTGGTGAAAGAATTTTTGAAATCGGTTCGGTGGTTTAAGCGTGAAAGCGTAACAAACAAACAAACATCCTTACTTTCGCATTTATAATATTAGTAAGGATATTAGAATAGATATGGACTTTCTTTCTCTTGTATAGATGTAATATGTATATTATATCCCTCTGTCTTCTTTTACAATACCCACGGGCAAGATAGGAGGAGTTGAACTGTAATCTTATTTTGCGACCACACAGAATATTTGTAATTGTGGCACAACATTACTTTCATCCCATCTCATCATATGTCCTTACCACGACAGGCGTTCACACTTTAATTTTTCCGTCACTGGGACAGTATAAAAACTGTTGTAAATCATTAAAATTGGACTTGCTGAAAGTTATAAGGCATCACGATTGAATGAGACAAGTCTGTTGGGTTGGGTAGATCGTGCTATATAATAAATAGTAGTGGGATTTCAACGAATACACCAATTTGTCAGCATCCACGTGCATACGGTCGGGAGACGTTGGTATTACTTGAACTGCTGACTGTCAAATCTATCAAACTGTCAATTGAGGCTTGTTTGTCAGCAAACGAAGTTTGTTTTTACGTGTGTGGCACTATCGCTATCCATATTTAGCACTTCGTTATAGGCGGTCGTCGATAAAGATAAAATGAGAAATAATATAAGAAGTTTATTTTCATTGACACGAATTAATAATTATGAACGAAAATTAGCAGTGACGCGTACGCAGGTGTCGGCCGTTAGCCATAGATTTTACAGTAATACCGGCTCTAGTCAGGTACTTACCTACTTACGATAAATTTTTATTTATGTGCATACCCTGTATTTCAACGTATACCATAATAATGAAGATTGTAAAGTGTAATATGTATTTTTCTATTCACAATAGGAGAATGAGAAGGCGGAGGCGCCGCCCGGCGATCTGGAGCCGTTGGTGGACTCGTTCGGGCGACGTCACGACTACCTTCGCATCTCCTTGACCGAACGCTGCAACCTACGCTGTGAGTCGCATCGCTGTACACGGTATCACACACATACACATCTCTATAACGCAGTTACATTTTAGAAAAATAAAAATAAATACCTACCTACTTCCTAAAGTTTCTGAAAAAATCAACCTTGAGACTAGTAACTATAAGTGTGTATGTGTTGAGGATATTATGTCCAAACATTATTGCATTGAGTTTACAATTTTATTATTTAATTAATTCATGTTTGTTGTTCATAACATTATAATCATCTTATAAATTATGTTATTGTTGTTTTGTATACTCTCTACTTGTAGCAAGTACCTAGTTAGTGGTACAACAGATATCAATGATAACATATTTAATATACAATCAATGCATTTATTTTAGTGAACTATGATTTTATTTTATTGCAGTATAGCTGTACACGAGTGCTGTGTACACACATTAGTGTTTATTACTTGTTGTACCAGGGGGCGGAGGGGGATGTCACTAGAGGAGAGGGGGTCTCGTGAGTTAGGTAACACACAGATAGACGGACGCACGTGACACAATCAATACATCACTTATATAATCATTTAGTAGTTTGTGTTGATGACGCACACGTGTACAGACACACTCCCCTGTACCCCTGCAGCATCAAACACAATGAGGCTGCATGCTCACCGTACATTAGTGTGTGAAGGTCTAGTTTGTCATCTAAACAAAACTTTTGAGGTCAAAGTCAAATTCATTATCAATTTAGCCGTTTTCTTTATAATACTTCAAAATTTGTTAGTTTCAAGGTTTTAAAACAAACTGAAAATTTCTTTCTAAACTCTTAGCGTTCTAACTACTTTTATATCATCAAATATTGCTGTAATGCTATTGAAAAATTATTTTTAAATAGATTGTGCATAAAAATAAGTGAGATTTTATTTGTAACCTGCAGAGTTATTCATGTTATAATGAATTTAACTTTGACCTCGAATAACTTTTGACTGAGTTGATTCTTTGAAAAGTAATATCAGAATTTCTTTGTAGAGCATTCAATTCTCTACAAAAATATTTGATGGAAATTGCAGAGCAATTTATGGTTCATTAGTTAAAACAATCAGAGATATAGTTTTTTAGAACACTACCCTACCTACTGTACATGGCGAGCTACATGATGACCGCTAGCTGCTTCACATGGCGGTATATAGTTCAGTCCGGGTGCCACACGCATATGCTGTGACAGCTCTACATGTGCCATACACTAACTAGTTGGCTCAATGGACCTGTCTGCAGTGTCAGAGTCAAGTGTTGAGTTGGTCTCGTTGTATAGATACATGATGACCGCTAGCTGCTTCACATGGCGGTGTATAGTTCAGTCCGGGTGCCACACGCGTATGCTGTGACAGCTCTACATGTGCCATACACTAACTAGTTGGCTCAATGGACCTGTCTGCAGTGTCAGAGTCAAGTGTTGAGTTGGTCTCGTTGTATAGATACATGATGACCGCTAGCTGCTTCACATGGCGGTATATAGTTCAGTCCGGGTGCCACACGCATATGCTGTGACAGCTCTACATGTGCCATACACTAACTAGTTGGCTCAATGGACCTGTCTGCAGTGTCAGAGTCAAGTGTTGAGTTGGTCTCGTTGTATAGATACATGATGACCGCTAGCTGCTTCACATGGCGGTGTATAGTTCAGTCCGGGTGCCACACGCGTATGCTGTGACAGCTCTACATGTGCCATACACTAACTAGTTGGCTCAATGGACCTGTCTGCAGTGTCAGAGTCAAGTGTTGAGTTGGTCTCGTTGTATAGATACATGATGACCGCTAGCTGCTTCACATGGCGGTATATAGTTCAGTCCGGGTGCCACACGCATATGCTGTGACAGCTCTACATGTGCCATACACTAACTAGTTGGCTCAATGGACCTGTCTGCAGTGTCAGAGTCAAGTGTTGAGTTGGTCTCGTTGTATAGATACATGATGACCGCTAGCTGCTTCACATGGCGGTATATAGTTCAGTCCGGGTGCCACACGCGTATGCTGTGACAGCTCTACATGTGCCATACACTAACTAGTTGGCTCAATGGACCTGTCTGCAGTGTCAGAGTCAAGTGTTGAGTTGGTCTCGTTGTATAGATACATGATGACCGCTAGCTGCTTCACATGGCGGTATATATTCTACTGGAAAAAATTAAGGGATCAAAAAAAAATTCCAAATTTTTCGGTAGTTTTCAACAGGCCGTAACTTTGAGAGAAATGGTCGTACAGGAAATAAAAAAAAGGAAATTGTAGCTCCAAGTGTCTAGTTTTTGGATTAGAACTTCAAAATATTGTAGCCTCCGCGGTTTTTGAGTAATCGTAGAAAAACCAGCAACAAAAAAATTCTCAAAATTTTTTTAGTTTTTTTTTTGGTCTACGGGCGTGGAAAAAATTTTTTCAGCTTAACCACTATAAGGATCGGATACTTTGTTTATTTAGCTTTAATTTCTTTTTTTAAACACCCTGATACGTCCACTCCTCGCTGAGATATCGGTCTTCAAATGGAAAAGAATCTTTTTGTCTTTGATTATCGATATCTCAGCAACCAATGATCGCACAGAAAGTTAAAGGTGGGTTTCAAGAACTTGAATGAATTCCCCTTAACGAATGTCCATTGCTTTTTCGAAAAAAAAATTTTTTCTTTTTATCACATGAATTTGAAAATGCAACAAAAAAAGGGCTTTTGGTGGTTTTTTGGAAAATCAAGCGCTGGATCGAAAATATTGAGGAAACCACTAATGTTAAGTGTGCCTTTTATAGTTCAATATGTCCACAAAAACTCTACAAAGAATCAAATTAATCCAGCCAGCCGTTTTTTTGTTTCACTTGATCGAATTTTTGAAAAAATTAAAGGATCACGTTTTTTGCTCTGAAAAGCTCATAATTTTTAAAAATGAGAAAAAAATTGTTTTTCCGAGCTTTTTCCACATTTTTGTTCCAGAATGTGCTTAAATTTAAAAAGCAATGGACAGTCGTTAAGGGGAATTCATTCAAGTTCTTGAAACCCACCTTTAACTTTCTGTGCGATCATTGGTTGCTGAGATATCGATAATCAAAGACAAAAAGATCCTTTTCCATTTGAAGACCGATATCTCAGCGAGGAGTGGACGTATCAGGGTGTTTAAAAAAAAGAAATTAAAGCTAAATGAACAAAGTATCCGATCCTTATAGTGGTTAAGCTGAAAAAATTTTTTCCACGCCCGTAGACCAAAAAAAAAAACTAAAAAAATTTTGAGAATTTTTTTGTTGCTGGTTTTTCTACGATTACTCAAAAACCGCGGAGGCTACAATATTTTGAAGTTCTAATCCAAAAACTAGACACTTGGAGCTACAATTTCCTTTTTTTTTATTTCCTGTACGACCATTTTTCTCAAAGTTACGGCCTGTTGAAAACTACCGAAAAATTTGGAATTTTTTTTTGATCCCTTAATTTTTTCCAGTAGTGTAGTTCAGTCCGGGTGCCACACGCGTATGCTGTGACAGCTCTACATGTGCCATACACTAACTAGTTGGCTCAATGGACCTGTCTGCAGTGTCAGAGTCAAGTGTTGAGTTGGTCTCGTTGTATAGATACATGATGACCGCTAGCTGCTTCACATGGCGGTATATAGTTCAGTCCGGGTGCCACACGCGTATGCTGTGGCAGCTCTACATGTGCCATACACTAACTAGTTGGCTCAATGGACCTGTCTGCAGTGTCAGAGTCAAGTGTTGAGTTGGTCTCGTTGTATAGATACATGATGACCGCTAGCTGCTTCACATGGCGGTATATAGTTCAGTCCGGGTGCCACACGCGTATGCTGTGACAGCTCTACATGTGCCATACACTAACTAGTTGGCTCAATGGACCTGTCTGCAGTGTCAGAGTCAAGTGTTGAGTTGGTCTCGTTGTATAGATACATGATGACCGCTAGCTGCTTCACATGGCGGTATATAGTTCAGTCCGGGTGCCACACACGTATGCTGTGACAGCTCTACATGTGCCATACACTAACTAGTTGGCTCAATGGACCTGTCTGCAGTGTCAGAGTCAAGTGTTGAGTTGGTCTCGTTGTATAGATACATGATGACCGCTAGCTGCTTCACATGGCGGTATATAGTTCAGTCCGGGTGCCACACACGTATGCTGTGACAGCTCTACATGTGCCATACACTAACTAGTTGGCTCAATGGACCTGTCTGCAGTGTCAGAGTCAAGTGTTGAGTTGGTCTCGTTGTATAGATACATGATGACCGCTAGCTGCTTCACATGGCGGTATATAGTTCAGTCCGGGTGCCACACGCGTATGCTGTGACAGCTCTACATGTGCCATACACTAACTAGTTGGCTCAATGGACCTGTCTGCAGTGTCAGAGTCAAGTGTTGAGTTGGTCTCGTTGTATAGATACATGATGACCGCTAGCTGCTTCACATGGCGGTATATAGTTCAGTCCGGGTGCCACACGCGTATGCTGTGACAGCTCTACATGTGCCATACACTAACTAGTTGGCTCAATGGACCTGTCTGCAGTGTCAGAGTCAAGTGTTGAGTTGGTCTCGTTGTATAGATACATGATGACCGCTAGCTGCTTCACATGGCGGTATATAGTTCAGTCCGGGTGCCACACACGTATGCTGTGACAGCTCTACATGTGCCATACACTAACTAGTTGGCTCAATGGACCTGTCTGCAGTGTCAGAGTCAAGTGTTGAGTTGGTCTCGTTGTATAGATACATGATGACCGCTAGCTGCTTCACATGGCGGTATATAGTTCAGTCCGGGTGCCACACGCGTATGCTGTGACAGCTCTACATGTGCCATACACTAACTAGTTGGCTCAATGGACCTGTCTGCAGTGTCAGAGTCAAGTGTTGAGTTGGTCTCGTTGTATAGATACATGATGACCGCTAGCTGCTTCACATGGCGGTATATAGTTCAGTCCGGGTGCCACACGCGTATGCTGTGACAGCTCTACATGTGCCATACACTAACTAGTTGGCTCAATGGACCTGTCTGCAGTGTCAGAGTCAAGTGTTGAGTTGGTCTCGTTGTATAGATACATGATGACCGCTAGCTGCTTCACATGGCGGTATATAGTTCAGTCCGGGTGCCACACACGTATGCTGTGACAGCTCTACATGTGCCATACACTAACTAGTTGGCTCAATGGACCTGTCTGCAGTGTCAGAGTCAAGTGTTGAGTTGGTCTCGTTGTATAGATACATGATGACCGCTAGCTGCTTCACATGGCGGTATATAGTTCAGTCCGGGTGCCACACGCGTATGCTGTGACAGCTCTACATGTGCCATACACTAACTAGTTGGCTCAATGGACCTGTCTGCAGTGTCAGAGTCAAGTGTTGAGTTGGTCTCGTTGTATAGATACATGATGACCGCTAGCTGCTTCACATGGCGGTATATAGTTCAGTCCGGGTGCCACACGCGTATGCTGTGACAGCTCTACATGTGCCATACACTAACTAGTTGGCTCAATGGACCTGTCTGCAGTGTCAGAGTCAAGTGTTGAGTTGGTCTCGTTGTATAGATACATGATGACCGCTAGCTGCTTCACATGGCGGTATGTAGTTCAGTCCGGGTGCCACACGCGTATGCTGTGACAGCTCTACATGTGCCATACACTAACTAGTTGGCTCAATGGACCCGTCTGCAGTGTCAGAGTCAAGTGTTGAGTTGGTCTCGTTGTATAGATACATGATGACCGCTAGCTGCTTCACATGGCGGTATGTAGTTCAGTCCGGGTGCCACACGCGTATGCTGTGACAGCTCTACATGTGCCATACACTAACTAGTTGGCTCAATGGACCCGTCTGCAGTGTCAGAGTCAAGTGTTGAGTTGGTCTCGTTGTATAGATACATGATGACCGCTAGCTGCTTCACATGGCGGTATGTAGTTCAGTCCGGGTGCCACACGCGTATGCTGTGACAGCTCTACATGTGCCATACACTAACTAGTTGGCTCAATGGACCCGTCTGCAGTGTCAGAGTCAAGTGTTGAGTTGGTCTCGTTGTATAGATACTGTGTGTTGTTGACAATGAACATGTTCACATCGTCACGTGTGCTACAGTACATCAATTTGTATGTAAGGAGGCTTGATACCAATATAGTAAAGGTCTGAATATCTACCATATCCACTCCACATCACTATTGAACTGACTGCTGGTGTCGATTGTTTAACCTGCGTGATGAGCCCTTCACCATTTGTGATGGACCCGGTCTGCTCGACCTTGACCTCAATTAGAGGGCATTAGCTAGTACATTAGCGTTGAAGATCTGATCGTGACCTCGTGTGTGTGTGCGCGCCTCACGTTGTTCACGACGTGTTGTGTTGCGGCTGCAATTAGCGTACTCGGCGATGTCACGCGTGTACTTATACACACACACACACACACACACACGCACAACCGGTGACATGTTGTGTGTGTGTTGTCGCCTCCCCTCCCCTCGGGGCGACACGAAACAATAAATGATGAACAGTTAGTGAGCGCACACGAACACCACACGTGCGTCTACATATTTAAACTCGCTCGCTAATTACATCTGCACACACGTGACATTGCACCGGCTCATATTCACGTTACAACTCGGTTACACAGAACAACACTAAACGAACAGTATATGCTAATAATCGTTACATCCGTTTAAAATCGTTACTTCCGTTCGAAAAAGGATGAGAGCTAATTCTATTATTGCGCGAAATAAGTTATAATTCAATAACAAGTAATCACGTCACAGAGGTACGCCTCCTCTGACTCGTTACGCCCGCTCTGATTGTAATACGCTGCGTGCGCAAACATCTGTTAATTAGTTATTTGTTAATGCACAATACTAATGCACAAGATTTGTGTTGATGACAGTGACAGTGACAGTTCATTCAACAAGTAACTAGACGTGGTGCATATTTAATTAAACATGTAAAACATAGTCGTCTTGTCTGTACACTGTGATATTATGGAGTGTAGAAGTAAGGAGGACCATCTCAGTGTTGAAAAAGTGTCCGTTGAAAGGAGAAAATTAAGGTGGCGCTATAGTAGCAAGTGGAAGAATTTTAAATAGAGCGCCACAAATTATTAGAGTAGGATACTAAATTAGAAAAGGAAAGAAACATTTCCGCTTTGTTACAGCGCAATTCATATTTCTTAACGACAGAAGTCAAGATAAATATTAAATTTTTCAACCCAGCACACTTCACTCTTAAGTTTCATAGGTTATTATTTACTAAATTACAGTTGACTACGTAAATAGTTGAGATTTTAAATACTGCATATTTCTTAACGACAGAAGTCAAGATAAATATAAAATTTTTCAACCCAGCACACCTCACTCCATAACTCTGTTTATAACTGCTAAGTTCATATCATTTCCACTTGTTACACTAGCGCTATTAATTTGCTGTTTACAAGTGGACACTTTTTCGACTAATCCCCCATACGAGATGG
The DNA here is from genome assembly GCA_032191425.1 of Lymantria dispar. NCBI lineage: Eukaryota > Metazoa > Arthropoda > Insecta > Lepidoptera > Erebidae > Lymantria > Lymantria dispar. Next base: position 34,275,941 of record CM063453.1, read on the forward strand.
TGCTCCTTACTTCTACACTCCATATGTGATATGTATAAATTAACCCTAGATCACTAACCCGTCGTAAAAATTGCGACGCCCGGTGGAGGCATTTTGTGTTTAGATAAGATCCTCAAACACGGTACCCCACCCGCCGCTAGTACCTTCCTAGCTTGCATTCCCAATGACCCGCAAACACTTATTGCGGACGAATAATAATTAGATATAGAGATATTGCGCAAACGTCGTCGAAAATACGAAAGGTATGTGACGTTTCTTACTAAATTGTGTGTTTGATTATTATTAAGTTATTTTTAGTTATATCATAGAAGCTTGTTGTTTTTGCTTTGTTTTATAACGCAACAGAGGTTTAGATTGTAATATACATAATTAAATATATCATATTGTTTGTGGAAACTTTTTGGTACTTGTAGGTACTGTTTAAATCTATTTGGTTTTTGAAGTTATACTTCTTTAGGCGCGTTATGAAAATATGATGAGAGTGAAATTTTAATTATGTGACACAAAATTAACAGTATGAAGTTGTCTGCTTAACCGCTCATTAAGTCTCGAAAAAAAAGCTACCAACAAAATAGAAATTGAACCTCGATATTAGTCGCGCATGTTGGTACGCTCGTCACCTCTAATCACTGTTTTTTTTTTTTTTTTTAGTATTTTATATATTTTTTTTTTTTTAGTATTTTATATATTTTTTTATTTTTTAAATTTTTTTATTTCTTTTTTTTTTTATTATTATTTTTTCTTTTTTTGTATTTTTTTTATATATTTTTTATTTTTTTTATTTCTTTTTTTTATTTTTTTTTTATTATTTTTCTTTATTTTTTTTATATATATATATATATATATATATATATATATATATATATATATATATATATATATTTCTTATTTTTTTTTTATTTCTTTTTTTCTTTTTTTTATTATTTTTTTTTTATTTAGATTATTTTCTAAATTTGGTTTTTAATAATTATATATATATATATATTTTAATGATGCCAAAGAAGTATAACTTCTCACGCGCGTACATAAGTACACGCACCCATTTTTTTTTATTTATTGAGATGATTTGAGATGTTAAGAAGCGAAAGTAATGCAATGTTTAGCTGAGTCGGACTTGCGGAGTCAATCCAAGAAGGTCAGCCATTGTCATCAGATTCAGATAATGGAAAATAATTTGACGATGACGATTCACGTCGAGCTTAGTGAAAGCAATGAGGATGATGTAGTATCTTCGGACGATGAAACCGAAGGGCGTGTTGCTAGTTTGTATATATATATATATATATAACAGTATGTAGAGCAGCTAGAGCACAACTAGTACAAGTGCAACCGCGCGTTGTGTGGTACACACAGATCGCTTTCCACGCGGTGCTCATAGTCTTAACTCGCAACTTGTACTGTCAATGCGCTCACCAAAATAATGATGGTGTCGACTGTTAGGTAACGGTTCACCTGTTTAGTATTCTGTTACGAGTTCGTTGTAGTTATTGATATACTTACATCTTATACGTTTAGTTCAAATCAATCGCGAGTACACTCGCGCGTACGGCCATGATTACACAGTACTGTTCACAGTTCTATAGCCTTTTTATAACAACACTAGTCAATTTTCACTATCGCAACCGCGTAATTCACGTTACTATAAAAATACGGAGATGAAATATACTCTTATGTTCATTCATTCTTCATTTTAACACATATATCTGCTCGGGCCTGCTCTGTAATCGAAGAGAAATTGACCTACTACACGGGAGTTTTTGGCGGGAATCTGAAGTGTCACGTGGTGTTCTTGTATTATATTCAATATCTTAGTGTTTTAACGTGTTATATTCAATAATCTTGATGGCATTTTATGTAATGTATAGCGACAGAGCTGCTGTGGTGTAGTGAATATGATATAAAACTGCTATACATACCTTTTTGTTTCCACCAAAATTCTCAGAAGATACCCTAAACAGTGGCCATTACACTGTTGAGGGCGACACTTTGACTTACTGACGGACCATTACTGACATGAAGAAACTGAGAACTTGAAAAGATAATTATAACTCGACACTGGCAAAAATGGCTCGTATTTGTAGCTGATTGCCAAGACAAAAAAGAAGAAGAAGATAGTTTTATTTCGAGTTTTCCTTTTTTTGTATAGATGTTATATTCATATTTAATCCCTGGTGGTGAATTGTATTCTGACTTGGTCACCACACGGCTAATAGCCTGTGTTACTCGCTGATAATGTAGCTTTACATTGGTGATAAACTTTTTAAAATCGGTTTAGTGGGTTAGGCATGAAAGCGTAATAAACTTAGTTTCGCATTTGTAGTATTAAAGTAGTAGCAGTAGCAGTAGCTGTAAGGTAATCGTCGAGTTTATAGTTATTGGAGTATGATAAACCGTATCGAACCAAGTAGGTGTCCACTAACAAGTGTTTTAAAACTAATGTAATCAGATACACGTCGAGATGTTAGTGAGCTCAACCTTACTAATATTATAAATGCGAAAGTATGTTTGTTTGTTACACTTTCACGCTCAAACACAGAGCCGATTTCAAAAATTCTTTCACAAATGGAAAGCTACAATATCAGCGAGTAACATAGGCTATATTTTATCCCGGTATTCCCACTGAAACGGGTACTACGCGGGTAAGGCGACTGAAACCGAAGCGAAGTGAGGGCGGGTTGCTAGTACAATTATAATTGTTAATATCCATTAAATGAAAGCCGATGCGTTTTGTGAAGCGAGCTCAAATCTACATCGTCATCACATATCTGTGTCCCCAGTGGGGACACGATATCGAAACGAAAGTATCGATACTGCACTCATGAGTAGTATCGAAGAAAAAGTATCGATACTTCAAAGTATCGAGTACTGAGTATGTTGGGCAGTCCGGCTGGAGAGTCCTCGGTACGGTGTCAGGACCGTCGAGGCCCTCCGGCCGGTGCTGATGGAGTGGTTGGAGCGGACGCACGGGGTGCTTTCCTTCCGACTGGTGCAGATGCTGACGGGGCACGGTTGCTTCGGGAAGTACCTGCACAAGATTGTCAGGAGGGAGAGCACACCGTCCTGCCACCACTGCAGTTGCGACGAGGACACGGCGCAGCACACGCTCGAGGAGTGTGCTGCATGGGAGGGGGCTCGCCGTGAACTCGTCGCAATTATCGGTACCGACCTGGCGCTGCCGACCATCGCCAGGGAGATGCTCGTCAGCGTCAGGAACTGGGACGCGGTCGCCGCCTTCTGTAAGGCCGTAATCTCACGGAAGGAGGCGGCGGATCGTGTGCGAGTAGAGCTCCTATTCGGCGACACGTTCCGCCGCCGGCGACTCGGGCGGCGCAGGCGCGAGTATCTGCGCCTAATGCCGCCCTAGCCGAGGCCGCGTGTGATCGGACCGGGGAATTGCCCGTCACCCGCAGAGAGGCTGACCGCGCGACGGCGACCGACGTACCAGTACGTCGAGAGGTGAGAGGTTACCCGAAAGGGTATTCCGTCGGGCCGACCACTGATGTCTAGTCACATCTGTTCCGGTGGTCGGCCCAACAACGAGGTGACGTGAACGGCGCGCGGGCCCATAACCCACCCGTACGGTGGGTTATGGGCCCGCGCGCCGTTCTTTCATCGCCCCGGACGGACAGGACCGCGCGTGCGCTTACCATAGCCCACCAATAAAAAATAAAAATAAAAAAAAAAAAAGTTTACAGATTTTCATATCCTAAAAAGAAGCTCATCAGGCCATTGGTTCTATGAAAAGTACTCAGTACTCGATACTTTGAAGTATCGATACTTTTGTGAGTACGATACTTTTCTTTCGATACTAATCATGAGTACAGTATCGATACTTTGTATTCGATACTGTGTCCCCAGTGGGGACACGATATCGAAACGAAAGTATCGATACTGCACTCATGAGTAGTATCGAAGAAAAAGTATCGAAACAAAAATATCGATACTCCAAAGTATAAGTAGGTACTTTTCCTATTCGATACGATACCTGCTTAAAAGTACTCATTGAGTAAAAGTATCGAACAAAAAGTATCGAGTACAAAAATATCGGTATCGAAAGACAAGTACTCGATACCTAAAAGTATCGATACTTTTTTCGTGTCCATAGTGGTTATGTAGGCTCGCCTCCTATAGAGGGCGCGTCTAGCGACAAATTAAGTACGATAGCCGAGTTTTTACTGTGAAATTGTAATGAAAATGAAATTACCGTTTATTGTGTTTTCATAGCATTAAAATATGTAATCGTTTCGACTTCGGCGATAAAGATGCTTGTATTTGATATAATATAATGGCGACCATGACAATTAATACATTCGTAACAAAAGACATAACTGGAATAAAATATTTCAGTTGGCAAACAAACATTCAGCTGTTAAATTATTGCAGTGTCATGGTCGTCATTTTAATTTGTAATATGTTAACGAGTCTCATATGTTTCAAACTATTATATTATATGTATTAAATAAGTGTATATTTGTGTTGTGGCGCCGCTCGTATTTGCGCAGTACAATTGTCATTTTGATTGTGTGACTCAGGTCCCAGCACCCGCGCCCGCACCTGAGCAAACATGCGTATTAGTGTAGCAGAGGTGCGCGCGGGCACACGCCGACATGCCGCGGCCTAACAATATTGTGTACACCAAGTATGTGCGCGAGAGGTTACCTCTGACACTTGCATGGGCTTACAGAATTGTGTGCAGTTCGGCATGTTCTTACTTATCCTAATAATTTAGGTACCTCGTCTTGCCTCTTATCACAATTACTTATGGTCGACGCCGTATGTACTCTTCTTCCATAGTACGTATTGCAAATAATTTTGGTAATATTTTTATGACCAACCGCCTGCCAGAATTATTCTTCCTTAACCCAGGTCTATGTAAAGCTCTTATTCGCCTTTTATGAAACCCACGAGCCATGTAAAGGTTGGTGGTATTCGTTATAGAATAGAATTTCTAAATCGAGGGAAGTGACAAACGGTCATACAGAGTAGACGTCATAGAGACCACAGAGGCTATTCTTAGAAAATAAACAAATTTCCGATTCAGTTAGGTACGTACATAATGTATTTGGTTCAATAGTAAGAAAAACAGAATTAAATATTCTACATAATAAATTTTCGTATTTTTCATTTTATCGATAAAAATCCATATTTTTCTCTGCTTTCTCTTTAGATTGTAATAACAAATCTCTGACAGTATTATGTAAAGAAGACATTGCTTTGATCAGTATATCGTTTTCGATATCACCATGAACTAAATCGTGATAACAAGTCTGCAGCCTTTAAAGCAGCTTCTGCGGCAGGTAAAGATACTTCTTCTACGTTCTCTTCGTGATAATATTGCACCTTATACGAGAAGGACAATCTACAATCAACACAATTGTCTCACATATCTGATGTTATTAACGAGTCTCAATTTAGGCGTCCCTAAGCACAAAATAAATGTCATCTTTTCACCAAATTCCTTTTTAACTGTGTTTCGAACAGTTAAACCGCCATGTTTTTTAATTAATAGTTGTTTGAAATAGTTGTAAATGATATTTTGTAATATTCAATTCTGTGTATCATAAATACTGCTTCTTGAACTGTTATTTTTGAAGTCGTTCTGCTTAGAATCAAGGCAATCGATCATTTTCTTACCAATTCTAAAACTGTTTTAAAATGATCGAGTGATACTTCATTCATTTCATCATCTGTATTCATTAACTGTGCGAGTGATATTACATTCGGTGAAATAAAAGCAACTGTTATAGATTTTAAATCTGTAATAAATTATTTTTCTTCTTTTTCGCCGTATTAAGACTTGAATCTCGAAGCCATTTTTAAAAAGTTCTGACGTCATACGAGCTTTACGGTTGTTTGCAAAACCAACGGGCAACTGTTTAATATTGCGAATATGTAATGGTTTTTTAGATTTTGAATAGCAACCAATTTGTTTCTCTTCCCTAAGATTTGTTGCTGCCATGACAGTCATTTTATCTTTTGACAACGTGCCTCCGCTATATTTCTCACAATTAAATTTTAAAAGCTCTAACTCGCATTGGTTTGTAAAACAGACCAGTTTCATCTACATTAAAAATCTGATCATCAGATAATTGGGTGATAGATTTGGTTACACAGACGTCAGCCAGTTAGTTGTAGAAATTTGAATATTTGAACAACGGACGAGAGTTCACCGGGACTCTCTCCCGCTATAATGTATGTCTAAGTATAAAACGACTTGACCGGCTTTCATACTGTAAGCGTGCCCGCGTGTGTCGGACGCTTATGTGCGCCCGCCCTGCGTGTGCGTGTGTATGAGTCCTTAATGTGTGCGCTAACCTGGGTGCTGTGTGCGTGTGTTGGAATAAGCTTAAAGTGATACGCGTGAGGACGCACTCGCGCACGTGCTGTAGGTGAGCCACACTGCATTGTAACGAGCGGGCCGTGCAGGTCAGTACTGCATGCCGGCCGAGGGCGTGCCGCTGTCGCCGCGCAGCGCCCTGCTATCTGTGGCGGAGCTGGCGCGGCTGGTGCGCGTGTTCGTGCGCGCCGGGGTGCGCAAGGCGCGGCTGACGGGCGGCGAGCCGACCCTGCGCGCGGACCTGGCCGAGGTGGTGGCGGCGCTGCGCAGCGCGGGGCTCACGCGCGTGTCGCTCACCACCAACGGGCTGGTGCTGACGCGGCGTCTGCCCGCCCTGCAGCGCGCCGGGCTCGACGCACTCAACGTGTCGCTCGACTCGCTGCGCCCCGACCGCTACGAGCGCATGGCGCGCCGCCCCGGACTGGCGCGAGTGCTGGCCGGCATCGACCTCGCGCTGCAGCTCGGATACGACCCCGTCAAGATCAACGTGGTGCTCATGAAGGGTAAACGCTCACCGCGCACTCGCACTCGCACTAGACCCTAAATACATAACAGTAGCCGTGTTATTGGAACAACTAATTATACGATAACACTAACCATTACCTATAGGGCGGATGTTGTAAAACCGCAAATCCATCTGTCGAATGTACACGAGATAGTGCGATGAACGGAACTCTCTCACCGGCACAGGTGCGCGAGTAATATCGTGACAATTGGTCACGTAGAAAGCGAGGCAAACCCGCAGTCAACATTTGATAGAATATACCACCGTTGTTCACGTGTTAACCGTTAAGTACGGCAGTAAGACGCGTGCGCGGTGCAGCCGACACTCTACTACACAGACACATACGTTAGCGTGATGGTGTCCATGTAAATACATCAGGCGTGTTATACTCAACCGAGAGTTCCCCAGGGTACGTTGTTAGCACCTTCGCATTATATATTTTGTAATTTAACTATTCAAAAATATCGCTTACTGTTGATGGTGATATGACACATGCCCCGTGGGTAATTTATGTAACATAAAGATTTCAGTGTAATTTGAATCTATTCTCGCTTCATTGTATACTTTTTTAATATTGTAATACTATATCTATATACTATCTCTGCTAATACAGAGTGTATACATCGTGGAATTTAATTGGCTGTTTTCCTGAAACGTATTTACTCAGTTAATCATTCTTAATATCCCCATATAATTAAAAACATAATACATTTAGAAAAAAGTCTGATAATTAGACATTCTTAAGTTTGTCTGACATGCAACGGTATTGTTCCCAACATGCCTACGACATAGCATTCGTGTTAAATCGCAATAATAGGTAAAACAAAATAATTTTAGGCATAACACCTCGGCGCTCGGTCTCCCACTTCACCCGCTCGTGTCCCTCACCCTTTTCTTCATCCCCGATGCGCCTAAGTCACGCGACCTTGGTCTATGATGTGAAATGTTTTAATAGGTCAGTTAGCATGCTACCGTACCTACGGTCGATGCCCTTAACCGCATGTTACAGTTATGCAAAAATATCTTAAGGAAACGTCGGGGATTGCAAATGACAAGAATTCGTTTTTATTTTATTGAATAAATGCTATAGTATGGTTCTATATCATTAACTGAGTATATACGTTTCGGGAAAACAGCCAATTAGATTCCACGAGGTATAGATATATACTTAGTATTAGCTGCAAGTTGTCTAAGCAAGTCCGGCTGACACGACAGCAGGCTCGCCGGTAGTACGTGTCGAGTGTGTATGTGTGTGTGTGTGTGTGTGCGCAGGTTTCAACGACGACGAGATCGGCTCGTTCGTGGAGCTGACGCGGTCGCGCGCGCTGGAGGTGCGCTTCATCGAGTTCATGCCCTTTGCCGGCAACAAGTGGAAGGGCGAACGCCTCGTGCCCTACCGCGCCGCCCTGCGCGCCGCCGCCGCCGCGCACCCCGGCCTGGAGCCGGCGCCCCCGCGACCCAACGACACCGCCACCGTTAGTACTCACACATACAACAGATACGAGTAACAAGGGTAACATATCTGTGACGCAGAATGTAATCTTGAGAGATTTTACTTCACTAAAACATTTAGAGAGTATCATTGTAAATCGTAATGATTCAAAGGCTTTCTTAACAATATCATCGACGCGAGTGTCAAAGTGTAGTTTAATATCGTTGTGAACACCCAAGTCATGGATTTTATCAGTTGTTGCTAGAGTAAGACAACAAATTAATAAGCAGTTAAATAGTCTCGTTTTCAACTATACCTTACTACCGAACACATCCGTGGCTTAAAAATTATTTTTTAGGAAATTTAACCTCGTTGCATTCAGTTAAAGTGCAGTTATATCCTCGGATATTGAAAGTCGCAAAGAACTTCATGTCGTCTACGATTTATAATAATTGAGACGATCGTAAACATGTGGGAGTATTTTTTACGTATATTATAAATAACACTGGTGCAAGCGGAGATCCCTGTGGGACACCACTGAGGTTGGGACTGCAACTTGATATGTGGTTATTGAGTACTACAGCCTGTCATTTGTTTTTTATATATGAGGCAAATCACTTTAAAAGATCGCCATATATGCCCATAGTTTTCAATTTACAGTTTAAGATATTATAATCAATACAATCGAATGCTTTGATGTAATAAGCGTAAAGCACTTCTAGTTGACTGCCGTCGTGTATAGCCTCAGTTGTAAGTTATTGAGAAACTGCTAAATTACGAACAGTTAATTGATCTTACCATGTTGGAAGGGGCTGACTCATGTTGACAAAGTTGTCTAGAAACGGAAAAAATCTTGTTTTGTTATTTCTGCTAAAGAATGGAACATAGGCGGTGATATAATAAAGTGTATGTATGTTTAGGTGTGGCGCGTGCCCGGGTACGTAGGTAGCGTCGGCTTCATACACTCGATGACGCAGCCGTTCTGCAGCACCTGCAACCGACTGCGGCTCACCGCCGACGGGAACCTCAAAGTGTGTCTGCTGGGCGCCGCCGAGGTGTCACTGCGCGATGCACTACGAGCCGGCGCAGCCGACCGCGAGCTGGACACCCTCGTGCGCGCCGCCCTCGGGAACAAACGCGCCAGGCATGCCGGTCAGTCGCACGTCTTTGTGTATTGTAACGTAACCCGAGCGGAGACAGGGCCCACCTAGCGTAGCGCGCGCCCACACTGGAGGCGGTACCACGGAGACGAGCGGCGACACTTCGCCTACTCGCTCGATCTATTTCTAGGCATGGAGAATCTCGCGCGGATGGACAACCGGCCGATGATTCTTATAGGCGGCTAGCGGCCCGGCTCAGTGTCTGCCACGTTCACAGCGCGGGCGCGGCTCGGGGCGCGCGCCTACTGCACGCGCGCCGGCTCCTTCACCCACCTCGACGGGGAGGGGCGCGCCCGCATGGTCGACGTGGGCGACAAGGAGCCCACCCGCCGCGTCGCAGTCGCCGCCTGCGAGCTGCACGTGAGCGCGCGTCTGCTGCGGCTGCTGCGCGACGCGCGCCTGCCCAAGGGAGACGCGCTGACGGTGGCGCAGGTGGCGGGCGCGCTGGGCGCCAAGCGCACGTCGGACCTGCTGCCCATGTGTCACGCGCTGGCGCTGGACGCGGTGCGCGTGCGCGTGTCGCTGCCGCGCGGCGACTGCCCCGGCGGCGGCGCCGTGCTGCTGCAGTGCGAGGTGCGCGCGCGCGCCCCCACCGGCGTCGAGATGGAGGCGCTCACCGGCGTCGCCGTCGCCGCGCTCGCGCTCTACGACATGTGCAAGTCGGTCGACCGCGCCATGCGCATCGCCGACCTGCGCCTGCTGCACAAGAGCGGCGGACGCAGCGACGGGACCGCGCCGCCCCCGCCCCCGCCGCCGCCCGTGCGCCCCCTCGGGGCCGAGCCGCGCCCTCCGCGCGACACTGAGGGCGAGACCTACGCGCCCACCGACGTGGCACACTTCTGACACGCACGCACACACAGACAGACACACACGTGTGACGTCACTGTATAATACCTTGCACGCGACACAATGTTTATTAAAAAAGTTTATAGCATACTAACAGCTTTAAGTGTTTATTTGTACATTATCAATTCATTTAAAATCATTGTCTATTGCAAGTCAAATTGTCATCTTGAACAGTGCCGTGACCACACTACAAATGATATCTGAAGATTTTTAGTGGAAAACGTAACACATAAAACACTCCTACATCATATTCACTGTACCCCAGCACTTCTTCCGCATCACATTATATAAAATGTTATCAAAATTATTCAATTTAATATGTTGAAACATAGAAGATATATAATACAAGACCACACACCACATGACGTTTTCGCGTTCCCGCCAAAACTGGCATACAGTGTTCGCCGAACGCGCGTAACCACAGAGTACTTATACACATAGCACAACACACGTGCCGTACTCTGTGCACATTAAGATTTGGCGCGTCACGTGAAACGTCATGCGGTTACAATAACTTAGCAACATCAAAAACAATATTTTTATTCAATGTAATCCGGAAAAAGGTTTGTAATGTAACTTTAATATGAAACAACAGCAGATAGCGTGCGCGCATACATACACCTCAATAGAATTAAACACTTTACTGACTCAACTGTGTATTGTTTACAAATGTAATACGCTACTAATAATGACATTTAAAGCTTTACACTTGAACTAGGAGTTTGGACCGTCAACTACAATTATTAATCTCGGAAGAAATTAAAATTGCTTTCCAGAATAGGCAATGGCAATATTGTTGTAGTCATAGATATGAGAATTTTAAAGAGTCGCAGCCGCCTTCTTTGCCTGCTCAAAAGAATGCATCGAGTGAAAAAAAAAACTCTGTAACAATTCAATTGTTCGCTATCTCTTGAATTGTATAATTAATTCAAATGAATTGATTACAATGCGGGCTGTGACGCTGTGTACACAACCACAATAATATTGTAAGCGTTAAGACATATACTGTACAGTGTACTCAACTGAGGCTTGGGGGGAGGGTCCCCTGTGTCTCACACACACACACACACACACACACACACACACACACACACACACACACTCATTGTTGAATAATAAATGTATAAAATAGTCGTGATAACGTTTGTATTAACATTTTGTAATATTAATAAATATATTGTTATACTTAGATCATACGTCTCACAAGTATGGACAAGCCCCAAGCCCTCCTTCAAAGAGCGAGGCAAATTGTTCTGTATTACGTCCATAGGGTTTTATTTCGAGTTTGCCTTGTCTTGCAATGTCTATGTGTTAAGCCCTCGATAGAAAGAAGGGGAGAAGAAGGGAGGCTGAGAAATATTCTTTTGTTTCTTCTCTTAAAGGACAGTTTATTCCATTCACGTTGTACCGTCGGCACATTGCCTACGGGTGTCATGTCGAATTTAGCACCCGCAAATAAATTATGAAAACGTTTAAAAATAATGATGTAAGTACAAGTGACTGTTGCAACGTGTGTTATGAGTGCACCGAGATAGGTGTCACTTAGCGCGTAAGTGTAACTCGATTCTTACATAAGTGATGTCTGTATTGTTGAATCTCTTTTATTTAATAGTCACTGGTGTGTGTGTGCGGCCGTGTGCGCGACACACAGACACACACACACAGTACTCGTGTGTTAACTACATCATTGTATCACTCATAGGTGCTAAATAATATTTTAATATATACATATATATATGTTGATACAGTGATATAGTTAATATAACATGACGCAGCTCTCGGGCCGGCGGCGCGCTCTGACACTAGACGTGCGTAGTGCACGCGGCGTCCGCCAGGGGCGCGCGCGGCGCACACGCACGTGACAGGTCAACTTGACTATATACTTGTAAATGCGCATCAGAATTATAATTATTTTTGTACACATTATACGACTCGTTTGATTTGCATTACCTTACCAGAAGAAGAAGTCTTATTTTTTGTCTTGGCAATCAGCTACCATTTTTGCTAATTTCAAGTCATAATTTTCTTAAAAATTATCAGGTTCCTCTAATTAGTCACTCTCCGTTAGTAAGTCTAATTGTCACCTTCAACAGTGTTACGACCACTATTAACGGTATCTTCTACAAATTTAGGTGAAAACGAAAAGGTATGTAAAGCACTTTTGTATCATATTCACCACACTCTCGGCAGTTTCTGCGTCACATATCACACAGAAGTATTTAACTAATATAACACGTCAAACCACTGAGATGTTAAATAAAATACAAAACCACCACATGCCACTTCTACATTCCCGCCAAAGCGCTTTACATTACCTTTTTCTTATTTTTTTGCCTTGGCAATCGGCTACTAATACGAGCCATTTTTGCCAGTCTCGAGTTATATATTTCTTTTCAAATTACCAGTTTCTTCATGCCCATAATGGTCCGTCAGTAAGTCAAATTGTCGCCTTCAACAGTGTAATAGCCACTGTTAAGGGTATCTTTGAGAATTTTAGTGGAAACAAAGAAAAAAGGAAAAGGTATGTATAGCAGTATTATATCATATTCAGAACACCTCAGCAGCTCTGCCACTATATCTATACTAAAATTATAAAGTTGAAGAGTTTGTTTGTTTGTTTGAACGCGCTAATCTCAGGAACCGCTGGTCCGATTTGAAAAATTCTTTCAGCATTGGATAGCCCATTTATCGAGGAAGGCTATAGACTATATTATATTTTCAAAAAAATTAGGGATCCGTACTAAAAGTCCAATAATGTAACCCAAGGTGTAAAAAAATTACCCGAAAAAATCCGTACATCGCGTCTGCTGCGAATACGATTGATTACAGAACAAAACAATGTACTACAACTTTGTAGAACATATAATTGCCTACAAAAAATATCTCGACACCATATGTCTAACTATTGTAGTTATCTCACAATAAGTGTTTTCTTTATTTTTTTAAATAATTAGGATGCCTTCGCTTTAAAAACTCTTTATTTTGTATATTCGTATTAATCGCTATCAAAATAAATTACTTCATATTTAAGACGGATTCAATACCTTTCTAGAACTTTTTGAATTATTAAATTCGGACATTTCATTCAAAAGATATCGCGGTATTAAAAATGTAAGTATTAGTGATGTAGCCATGTAATTATTAAGTTCGCCGGGTCAGCTAGACCCGGCGAACTTCGTACCGCCTTTTCTTCGTAATTATTTTGTATTAGTATTTATCAGTTTAATTTTAGTATTGTCCGTGCGGTGGCGGAGTAAGAATACAATTCACCACCCGTGTGTGTCGTAAAAGACGACTAAGTGATATAGTATGCATTTAATATCTATGCAACAGAAGGAAAACCCAAAGCAACACGTCTGACCAGCGTGGTATAGTAGGTCGATTTCTCCCACACTGGAGGAGGCTCGAGCCCAACAGTGGGACGTGTATGGGTTATCATAGTCTCATATGATGATAATTTATCAGCCTCCTACAAATGGCGTAAAGTTGCAGATTAAGGCAATATAACACTTACCGTAAATTCAATCTAGTTAAATTATCAATAATAGCATTATATCGACATGTTTGTGGCCGAGGCCGGCGACCGTCCCACCTTCGGCATCAGCCTCTCCTCCTTCCAACATCCAGGGAACTGGTCAAACGCTATTCAAGCGTTGTATAGACCCGTGAGATGTGGTACCAGGTGCTCAAGGACCAATACCAGAACCCATTAGGGTTGATCGTTTGGCCGGAGAGTGATAGATTTAATACGTATATGCGCCACTGGCGCCCCCATCTCCGGTTTCCGGTTACTGTCCAGCAAAGTAATGATTGGGGGGGCTTTCCGCGGTAGGATAAGATCCTCGACAACCCTGATGGGGAGGTCGAGGAGGCAAATTTCGGCGAGGGGAGGACGGCATAGCTTACTCAGCACTACGATACAGGCGACCCCAGGGGCCACATTCAAGACTGTCCATAATTTTCTACCGATTGATTTGAAGGAAAAGTGAAATCTCTACTTAGTGCCGTTCAATAAGGACGACCCCAGGGGTCACGTTTGACACTCTCCAGCCTCTTTTGATGGGTGCTGGCGCTGGTCTTTAAGCACCTGGTACCTTGACTGCACAATAGCTATTGCTAGTTGAGCAGCAGGTCCAAATATTTTATCTGGGTCAGGACGCTAATGGGGACTGAATACACAATGATCGAAGCGCCGAAGGGTGGATGGTTACTAGGTCCATTAAACAGCAAATCCTATTTTATTTAGGCCTATTTTAAGCTCAACCGCGATCCACCGAATCACCTCTTCAGTGCTGAGAGTGACCAACTGTAATGCTTCTTTAAATTAGGCACAGCCTGGGGAGGCTACTTCACAATGCCCAGTCGCAACTAATGTACCATACAGAAGAATCAGCCCAGCTCGACACTCTACGATATAGGTGTTAACACATTCCTCTGGGCCATTTCACGCAGAAAGCACAGTGACTTACCAAATTATCTGCCAAAAGGCGCCTTAAACATAAAGGGAACTTGTGATAATGGAGTGCCTCCTTGATGTAGTTAAATGGCAGACTATTGCATGTGTTGTCTAACGACACTGCCTACAGTACTCCTCCGCAGGGACTACCTGTGTGACGGGCCATAGAGAAGCCGCAATCATCGAACACCCATGCTAAAACTGAACCGAGTGTCGGTGAGCCCACATTCAACTACGATGAGGTGCCAAGAGATGCGTGCAGCAACGATTATCTCCACTAGCTTACAAATTATCGATATGTCCCTGTCAATAGTACATATGTATAGTTCACCATATTGCAGATTTTTTACTTAATTCATAGACGTAGTCTTTGAAAATAAAAAATTAAAAAGGTTTAATAAAAAATATTATTTAAATAAGGTCATAATATCATAAATGCTAATCAAATTTTAACAAAACTTTTGATGAGCATTCAGAACAGATGTAGACAAGACTAATACATGATATTAAGCTTCATTGTCACAACAGTTCTTCATAATAGGAAGGAAATTGAACTGCTACACTGCACCCATTAGTATTTTGTTTTGAGTTTGCCTTCTGTTTTTATTACTTGTGATGATTTGAAGAAACGCAGTGACCTCGCAAACACCCCTTCACACTCGCCTTGATGATGAGCATCAGATATGCTCAAAACCCAAGTTGAAGTAATAGATCTCAATACCTGTTTGGCCGCGTTATAGATATCATAATATGTTTGTATCAATCTCACAATAGTTTCAGTGCTAACATTTTAAGAAATTAGGAAGTTTTCAGGCTCAGTTATAGATAATTTAATTAATTTATTATTAACTACATATAGAGAAACTACATATTTATTTCTGTAAAAATATGCATGCCTTATACACAATTGCTTCTCAATTTGTTCATTTAAAATAAATAAAAACTAACGGAGTTGTTTTAAAGTCTAATAAACAACATGTATGTGGAATACACACAAGCGCACATGTGACAAGCATTAATCATAAATTATAAAACATTACAAGACAATATTATTTAAACAACTCGCTTCTGTTATCATCAAAATGTGAATCTTTGTTAAATAAATTATACACCATAGGTCTGCTTAGCGTGTGTGTCTCTAGAGTCAACTCATCCTGTGTATTTGTAAGCGACCAGCCATGGTGTTAAGAGTTGAGTGTGTTAGGGTGCGAGCGCTCAACTGCTGGCGACGAGGACGTTCGATTTTGTGGGCTGCTCGGGCTCGGCTTCTTCTGGAGGGCGGTCGACGCGCTGCAGCCGAATGTCATGAACTTCTATATAATCGTTGATCTCTCGTCCCTTTTTCGTAAGTTGATCTTCTAGCGCTTGAAGCGCTTTAGGCAACTGCTCGCAATTGTTTTCCAACTCGGGTAAAACCTCAGCTACGGTACGTTCCACTAACACGCCCCCGACCAGCCGGAAACATTTACGATTCTTATCTACACCGCGAAGAGTTTCAATAACTATTCTGAAATAAAAAAATATATTCAACTATGCTTTTAGTTTATAACCTCAAATACATACTTCAGAGAAGACTGTAGATTATTGAATTACTTGTGTTCATTAAGATCCATTTCTAGTTCTGAAATTTTATTTGCCAGCTGTCGTTGTTCGGCACGAAGATTTTGGAATCCAGCAAAGACTTCTTCACTGGATTTCTTAGAACTTTTAGTAGTCTTAGACATTGCTGAAATTGAAAAAATCAATTCAAATATACTGAGTTAATAGATTAAACCGTTTGATTATTCATTAACTAATTATCAATTTTTCTTAACTATTCGGGGTAAAACGTTAGTAAATTACTAAAATATTAATTACTTTCAACAGGCTGCAATCTAAACAGTAGTCTCGAATAGTGATGGTCGACTCGAGTAACTAACTCGAGTTGGGCTTAACTCGAACCAACTCGAGTTCAATTCTCAGACTCGAGTTCGAAAACCGAATGGGACCGATGTGTGGCGAAGTTTGCCGATCATTTGAGAATATATTCATTCATAACAAATAAGTGTCACATTATGACTATGTAGATTTGAGGTTTACTTTAAAATGCAGATTATTATTGTAGATTTTCGTGTTTTACGTTCTATTTTTGACAAATCATCATTATCATAGCTCACATACGTCCCACTACTATACCGGTCTGGTCAGACGTGTTGGCGTAGGGCTTTATATTTTACTTCTCCTGCATAGATTTTATCTGCATATCAGATCCCTTAGTGGTTTTGATCTGCAAACTATCATATTCCTTAGTCGTCTATTACGACATCCACGTGCAAGATAGGGAGTGGTGAATTGTATTCTTACTCCGTCACCACACGAAAGGAATTTTGAAAAATGCCAGGTCCTAAAAGAAAATTTTTGATTTGTGATGTATTTGAATCGCCAGTGAGTGGACGTGTTACATGTAAAGAGTGTAAAGCTTCATTCAAATATAATGGAAACACGACCACATTATTAAATCACATTAAAAATAAACATCCAAGTGTTGTCATCGAAGAAAGAAACATAAGTCCGACTACATTATCAACAATGAAAGTAATACGATTGCTTCGGTCGATTCATAGCACTCACGGGAATCCACAACCACACTGAATGTGGAGTCTCCTTAAAAAAGGTTGAAGCACACACCCCAACCCGTCTTACTGTGCCAAATAAAATAATGCAATATTCTGGTGATAACGCTTTAATTAAGTTAGTGTAAATATATCCAATGTAAAATAACAATAGTCATGTGTGAGAAATGCTATATTTCACTTTGTCACGACCGAATTAATAACTGTTTTAGGGTTTTCCTCACTATATAACGTTTTTTAATTTTTTTTTTTAAGAGCTTGCTACATATTTTATCAAAAATAATAACAACTTGTTTTCAATAAAAAAATGACCTTTAAATATTGCAGTCTTTTTTAATATTTTTCTCGTATTTTACACATCTCATTTCGTAATATATATTTTTTTCGCGAAAATATAATAAATTAAGCATCTAAGATTTAAAATTCAAGCCAAAAATATATAAATAAATGATTCGATTTTACACAATAATTTCCTTTTTTATTTTAGTTAGTATATTACTCTCCTAATACCTACATTATAAATAAGTAATATAAAAAATAAAAGAATTAACAAAAATATTATTAGTCTGATCAATTTTTTTTAATTATTAATGGAAGGCTGAGGGAATATATTGGTAAAAATTCTAAAAAATCATTCACTTTTCAATGAAGTCGACTAGAGTTACGTAACTCGAGTTGAACCCGAGTTACGTAAATTTTGACTCGGGTCAAATCGAGTTTAATTTATTGCGAGTTGGCACATCACTAGTCTCGAAAATCAAAGTGCGAAATCGGTGGAGTAGCCCACAAAAATCGGTATATCTGTACTAAAAATCAGTAAATAAAAAAAACAATATAGAATCAAATTCGTTTATTTATTTTTACTTTAAATTATTACAAACATTTTTTTTTATTATATATTATTTTACAGGGCTAAATATATTTGTCGGACCGACAACTGACGTCAAGTCACCCTGCTCCGGTGGTCGGTCCAACGACGAAGGCGACGGGTTATGGGTGGGTTACGGGTGTGCGTGCTTATGCCCCTCTGTCACCCCGGACGAAGTGGTGCAAGGAGCACGCCGACCGTAACCCAACCCCCCAAAAAAAAACTAAATATATTAACTTTTTTGAATCATACCATATCTGAACCACATAGTTATCTTAACTTACAGAAAAAACATTCAATCTATAGAAGATATTGATGTACCTACTTTTTGATATATCGATATTACATCGATGCCACTATCCGATGCATTAAAAGGAAAAAAACCATCGATTTTTTTTATGTTCATCACTACTATGTTTTTAAGCCCGTTAAATCATAGATATTTATTATTTATTTAAAATAAATGAAAAGGTTGCCAATTTAAAAGTATTAAATTGCCAAATCAGTAGAAAATCGGGCGATTTTCTATGTATTCTCGGGAATCGTTGAAAAATAGTTGCATTTCGGTATATCGGTAGAACACGGCTCATATCAGTAGAAATACTGAAAAATCGGTAGGTTCGAGAACATTGACTAAATGAAAATTATTTCAATCATTTTTTTTATACGGATAAGTTAGGAGCCTGAGCAACGGGTTTTAAGCCTATACAGCCAACTCTAAATTTCTTACTATTAGAAAAATATTTCAATTTCTTCTTTTTTGGTAGTTGTTTCAAGTTATTGTTCATGAATAAGGCAAACGGCAGGTCGCATCGCTTGCTGAGTTGACTACCGTTTGAGGAAGACAGCTTCTCGAGTTATGTCTACATATCGGACGACGCAGTGTAGGATACCACCGCCACTTCCAAATTAGACTGACGAACTGATAAAAGTTGCTGGGTGACGTTGGATGCAGGTGTTACAGGATCGTACTTAGTGGCCACACTTGAGGGAGGCAGCGGACGGAAGGCTGAATGATGATGATGATGAATAAGGTAAGTTATTTATTTTTTTGAGAGTTCATGGAGTATGGAAGAGTTCCTCTGAGAACGCAGAGAACAAAGAAACTTTGGTGGAACATGTATAATGACTTTTGTTTCGGCAGGTTAGGTCTCCGTCTGACACATGTCGTTCTTTTTGTTTGTAGCACAGTCAGTTAAGCAAAAAAACAACAATCTCGTGATAAGAGATATATGAGAGCTATAAACATTAAACTAGTTGTAAATAATGTTATGGTTCAAATCAAAACAGAACATGTCAACTTTCAATTAAGGTGTAATATCAATTCATTGAATCGATTCGGTATGAAATTTCGATATTGGTGGTTCAAAAGAATAATTTAATACCACATACACCCCTAGTTGACAGTTGCGATTTGTGACATTTTATTTTGAGTACATAGTAAATGACAGAGGGTTTCAGCGCGAATTTGGAAATGTCATGTTAAGCTCTTGTATTATATTAATTTTTTTAGTGTTTTATAGTGTTATATTGAATAATTTTGCTGATATTTTATGCAATATAATATAATGAAGGTGCTGAAATGTGGTGAATGTGATATAAGAGTGGTTTACATGTATTTCCATATTCAACCGGAATTCCCAGAGAAATCATCTAATTAGGTTTTCAGCGCCTAATTAATGATAATGACTTGACTTACTGACGGACCATGACAATAAATAAGTTATACATACATATGAAGAAGTATAAATATTATAAATAATATGTAAAGAAGTAAGCTACGTAAGACAAGGCAGTATGGTCGAAAAGACTTTAGCCTGCCCGTAAGGGCGATCCAAACAAAAAAAAAATAGTAAATGACAAGTGACTGAGAAACAAAATAACCAAACAATAACAAATATTTATTATTTTACAGAACTTGCATTACCTAATCATTAGACTTAATTCTTCAATCGATGAAAGTGGCTCGTACAAAATGTCTTTATTCCCTGCGTATGCCCAAGATGTGTATGAAAATAAAATAGATTATGAAGGTAATGTTTTTCTTCTCAATCTATATTCGTTGTCGCCCCAATGTTGCAGTGGCTTTCTTTACTTGCAGTGACATTCTCTGCTTACGTTCATATTTACGCCATCTATGAGAAAGGAAGACTGTTGTGGGCTTTCTCTATAACATATCGGTTGCTTGAAGTTTTAGTAGTTCTCTAGTTGTAACATGAACTCACGAACAGTTATATTATTTAGTTGATTTCTATTACACAAATGTTTTATTACACATGACGTAAGTTACAGATAAGTGTATCGCCTCGCCGGCGCTGGAGGCGCAGTTGTTGGCGAGCGATAATGACGAGGAGCGCGAGGCGCCGGTAGCGGCCGCCTCATCTACGCCCTCCATCGACAACGATGACTACTACTGTGACCGCAAGCTGGACTGCGGCAACTTGAGAGTGTCCACACTGTACTACCCTGGCAGACCTCAGTGAGTCACTCCACTCTTTATACCTTGGCAAGCACCTGTAAGGTTATATGGAGGATACATGTACTTATATGTAACTTAAACACTATACACACACACACACACACACACACACACACACACATATAGGATACACTACAACCACTGTGAATATGATTGCATTGTCCTGCTGTGTTATTTGTTTTTATTGCCTTGCCGTAGATAAGAAAGAACCGCCAAAGAGGTGGAGCCAGGTTGCTCCTAGTGCTATTAAGGCAAGAGCTTCTATTAAAGTTTTGTTAAAATGTTGCCCGAGCACTTTAAGGGTTTATTCATTCCATGTATAAAATAGTAATGCTGTTACTAGGACTGATAACAATATTTATATGAATGCTCTGATCACAGTGTGTGTACTGTGGAGGGTGCCTCACAGTCTGCCCCCACATACAATCTCCATTCACTTCATTTCATTTCACATTGCATGTGATATAATCAGCTTTGAATGTTGTATAGTTGTGTCAGTTCACTAAGCGAGGGCGCCGTCTCCGCTCAGGTACGAGGTGCAGAGGCGCGGCGCGGTGGGGGCGGGCGCAGTCCCCGCTAAGCGCGCGCGGCGCTACTGGGAGCGGGCGCAGGGCGAGCGAGCACTCGACGTGGACGGCGATGCGGAGGCCGAGCTGGGCGCGCGCACCGCCGCCTACCGCCGCGCGCTCGCCGAGCGCCCCGCCGACGAGCGCTTGTGGCTCGACTTCATAGACTTCCAAGTATACTCGCCTCCACCGAGCGACACTAGTTGAGTGTTGTTAGGGAACTGATATAGTGATGGCGCGTGTCACAGGAGCGGTGTCGTGACGCGGCGGCGGCGCTGGCGGTGGCGGGGGAGGCGCGCGCCGCCCTGCCCGGGGCGAGGCGAGTGCGCGCCGCGCTGTACCGCCTGCGCGCCGTCGCACTGCCCCCTGCGCGCCGCTGCGCACTCCTGCGCGACGAGATAGCTGCCGGTGCGTAACACTCGCCCCCGCCCGTCGGGCATCGCATACCGCTCAGTAACTGGTCCGCTCGCCCTGCGCAGGCACCTCGCCGGAGCTCACGTTGGAGCTGTGGCTGCGTCTGCTGGAGGAGGTGGCGCGCGACGGCAGCCCCGGTGAGGCGGAGGCGACCGCGAGCGCCGCCCTGTCCGCCACGCGCCAGCTGCCCTGCGCGTACCCTCACATACTGTACCAGTACGGTGAGTGCCGGTGTAGTGCAACCCACATTGGACGACCAAATTGCATCAAATAAGTTTGGTCCAGATCCATGTACAATTGGTTGTTTTTCTGACACTCACGAATAAGCTGTTAATATTATAATAAAAGTGTATAGTCAACTAAATTGGGTTCCCTTAGTTATTGATTGGTAAGTAGTAGTCTGTGATACTAGAGATAAACAAACTTAGTAAATGTATATGTTGTAATATAAAAAAAAAAAATTAAAAGAATGAGATATGTTGAATAATATAAAAAAAGTAATTTTTCACCGTCCCTTACTCGGGAGCTAATTGTAATATTAAAAAAGAGAAGTGGTATATTTGTGAGATGTTTAAAAATTTAAAAATTATTATTCATACCAAGAGGTCAGCGCTTCACCAAATAAAGTAGACTAAAAGTAAGTTTTTCGGGCGCCAGATGAAGCTCTAAAGTGCCAGACAAGAATCATTGAACTTTAACTTCTCGGAAGGGTCCAAAGAGGACAGTTAAAGAAAATGCAACATGAGCCTTCCATAACTTTATTTTCCTTGTGAGAGCAATTATGATACACTTGAAATTTAATAAAATAATCTAATACATACTTATTTATAAAAGTTTAAATAACTCTAATGGGTCATGTCTGCAATATGAGAGAAAATAAAAATTAATTGAATACCTTTTATGCTGTAAAACCAATTTAAATTCCAATACCATGCGACGTCAAATACGGTTTCCACGTAATCTATTTCAGCAAGCATTTAACGCTTCAAAATTCGATATCGCAAATGGCAGTTCCATGAATGTCGGTCGACATAAAGGCGAAAGAAGAATTTATAAGCCACCAATCCATGGAATAATACACGAAAAGAAGAAATAACCAAAGTAAGAAAGAAAAAGAAACCGCTGTAAAAGAAAAACCAAGTTTTAGTATGGGGCAAAAAGCAAGCCACGACATTATCACATTTAACCGAAAATCTTACCGGTTTCTTAAAAAATATGGGTTCACCCATAAGGTGTATAAGCCTGTCCATAAATAAGTAACAATCTTTCATATAAGGAACGAAGATTGCACTGTGATAATGCAGTTTTAAAAAAAATTACGTTTCCGACATCGTCGAGGCTGGATCCAAAGTCAGACTCTTTGACAAGTGTCAAATATCTGCTATTTTTGATTTTTTTTATCACCTGCCGCCATAGGCACAGGGAACACGCATACAGCCTAGTGCATACTGCATAATGTGACGTGACCGACAGTTCAACGTTACAATGTCATGTAAAAGTACAAATGTCAATATTGTGCTTTATCTGCTCTTAGAAATTGTACGGGCTGCTGCTTTGTACAACCCTTTGTTGTGCTAGATGATATGATATATGCTAAGAATAAAACGATAAGTTGTTGTTACCGTATATTCGCGATGATAAACTAATGATATATGATTGCTGTGAGTCGATAGTTCGAACTGATTATAAAATAAATGAATGTTAATTTATAGAATACAATATTGATGACGGCGCAAATATATAATGTGCGGTTGCACTGTACAGAAATGATTATGTGACTGGTGTTAGTGTACTAACAGAAAAATGTTCTAAATGTGAGGCGTACACGATACTGCGTACATGAATATATTAGGTCTTTAACTATGAAATTGCCGTTATGTATGAAAAAAGTTAAACGATTTTTTTTTTCATGTATTTTTTATTTGTATTAATCGAAGTAATCACCCATGCAATCAATGCATCTTTGCCAACGCAGCGGCAGTTTATTGATGCCCTTCTTAAAGCAATCAGCTGGACAGAAGGCAACAAATTCTTCAAAGGCATTTTGTACTGTCTCTGGGGTATTGAATTTCTTTTCCGCCAAGAAATTATCCAAATTCTGGAAAAAGAAGAAGTCTGTAGGCGCAAGGTCTGGTGAGTATGGCGGATGACGGAGAGCTTCCAACCCCAGTTCTTGCAACTTGGAGACCGTCTGCTGTGCAGTATGAGGTCGCGCATTGTCGTGCAGGAGCAGCGGAGACGAGTGATTGACCAATGCTGGTTGGAGATGTGCCAGCTTCTCCATCATTGTGTTCAGTTCTTCACAGTACACGTCTGCAGTAATGCTCACCCCGTTTGGTAAGAAGCTGTGATGAATCACACCGGCGCTAGACCACCAAACAGTGACCATCACTTTTCTAGGGGTAAGTTTTCGTTTAGGGCATTGTTTAGGTGCTGAACCAGGATCCAACCAACTTGCTGAGCGCTTGCGGTTATCAAACAATCCATTTTTCATCGCAAGTAACAATGCGTTTCAAAATTCCTTCATCTGGTGTCTGTTGAGCAATGCAAGGCATGTCTCGACGCGTACTTCGCGCTGGCGATCATTGAGTTCGTGGGGCACATTTGTCAAGCTTTCTTACCTTGCCAATTTGACGCAAATGGACCAATATTGTGGTGACGCTAACGTCGAAAGCTGCTGCTAATTCAGCCGTAGATTGTGTATCATTGGCTTCCACAATCGCCTTTAATTCGTCATTGTCGACAAAAGTCTTCGGACGACCGCGAGGTTCATTTTTCAGGTCGAAATTTCCAGAACGGAAGCGAGCAAACCAATAACAGGCGGTGCGTTGATTTGTAGTGTTAGCTCCGTAAACGTCGTTGATGTTGCGTGCCGCTTGTGCCGCGTTGCTGCGACGACGATACTCATATTCCATAATTACTCGAATTTTTAACGTATCCATGATGACGAAAAAGATTGAAATGCGATGAAAACGTAACACTAATTGTTTATTGATTGTTATATATTTATTAATTGGTTGATGTCGACCCGTGTCTCAGGTGGGTACCTGCGCGCGGCCGGACTGTGGGAGCGTCTCGTGATGCTGCTGGAGCTCGCGCTCGCAATGAACTTCCCGCCCGCCGCCTTCCCGCCCACCACCAGCCTCGATGAGGCCGAGAAGCGCCTGCAGCTCTACGAGGACAAGGTGAGCGTGCAGCAGTGCGCTAGCGTCACGCTGCGTCAGTGACGGTGCGTCAGTGACGGTGCGTCAGTGACGCTGTGTGTGTGTGTGTCAGGTGATAGCGAGCGGTCTGCCGCTGAGTACGGTGTGGGTGCGCGTGGAGCGAGCGCGCGCCGCGGTGCACTGGCGGCCTGGCATTGCTGACGCGGCGGACCCGCAGCGCGCGCCGCTCGCCGCGGACGTGGCGTCGCTGGTGCTGCCGGCGCACGGGCGCGCACAGCTGCTGCTCATGGTGCAGGCGTTGCGCCTCGCCAAGGTGCCCGTGCTGCCCGTCGCCGGGTACGCGCTGCAGGCGCTGCTCCCCGCGCATACCGCGCGCGGTGACGCGTGCGCGGCCTCGTGCGCCGAGTCACTGGTGGCGCTGGTGCGCGCCGCTCGCCGCCTGCCCCCCGCGCACCCCGCGCGCGCTCCCTGCCCCGCCGAGGCGCGCGCCGCACTCGCCGCACTACTGGACCCGCCACACTACTTCGACGATGACGCAGGTCAGTCGTACGACACAGTCACACCACACGCAGGTCAGTCGTACGACACAGTCACACCACACGCAGGTCAGTCGTACGACACAGTCACACCACACGCAGGTCAGTCGTACGACACACTCACACCACACGTAGGTCAGTCGTACGACACAGTCACACCACACGCAGGTCAGTCGTACGACACAGTCACACCACACGCAGGTCAGTCGTACGACACAGTCACACCACACGCAGGTCAGTCGTACGACACAGTCACACCACACGCAGGTCAGTCGTACGACACAGTCACACCACACGCAGGTCAGTCGTACGACACAGTCACACCACACGCAGGTCAGTCGTACGACACACTCACACCACACGCAGGTCAGTCGTACGACACACTCACACCACACGCAGGTCAGTCGTACGACACAGTCACACCACACGCAGGTCAGTCGTACGACACAGTCACACCACACGCAGGTCAGTCGTACGACACACTCACACCACACGCAGGTCAGTCGTACGACACAGTCACACCACACGCAGGTCAGTCGTACGACACACTCACACCACACGCAGGTCAGTCGTACGACACAGTCACACCACACGCAGGTCAGTCGTACGACACAGTCACACCACACGCAGGTCAGTCGTACGACACAGTCACACCACACGCAGGTCAGTCGTACGACACAGTCACACCACACGCAGGTCAGTCGTACGACACAGTCACACCACACGCAGGTCAGTCGTACGACACACTCACACCACACGCAGGTCAGTCGTACGACACAGTCACACCACACGCAGGTCAGTCGTACGACACAGTCACACCACACGCAGGTCAGTCGTACGACACAGTCACACCACACGCAGGTCAGTCGTACGACACAGTCACACCACACGCAGGTCAGTCGTACGACACAGTCACACCACACGCAGGTCAGTCGTACGACACAGTCACACCACACGCAGGTCAGTCGTACGACACAGTCACACCACACGCAGGTCAGTCGTACGACACACTCACACCACACGCAGGTCAGTCGTACGACACAGTCACACCACACGCAGGTCAGTCGTACGACACACTCACACCACACGCAGGTCAGTCGTACGACACAGTCACACCACACGCAGGTCAGTCGTACGACACAGTCACACCACACGCAGGTCAGTCGTACGACACAGTCACACCACACGCAGGTCAGTCGTACGACACAGTCACACCACACGCAGGTCAGTCGTACGACACAGTCACACCACACGCAGGTCAGTCGTACGACACAGTCACACCACACGCAGGTCAGTCGTACGACACAGTCACACCACACGCAGGTCAGTCGTACGACACAGTCACACCACACGCAGGTCAGTCGTACGACACACTCACACCACACGCAGGTCAGTCGTACGACACAGTCACACCACACGCAGGTCAGTCGTACGACACAGTCACACCACACGCAGGTCAGTCGTACGACACAGTCACACCACACGCAGGTCAGTCGTACGACACAGTCACACCACACGCAGGTCAGTCGTACGACACACTCACACCACACGCAGGTCAGTCGTACGACACAGTCACACCACACGCAGGTCAGTCGTACGACACAGTCACACCACACGCAGGTCAGTCGTACGACACAGTCACACCACACGCAGGTCAGTCGTACGACACAGTCACACCACACGCAGGTCAGTCGTACGACACAGTCACACCACACGCAGGTCAGTCGTACGACACACTCACACCACATATCATCTTGACACAATAAAGCGAAAGCACTTCATAGATCGCTAATTATACTGCACGTTACCACAGTCTCAAGGTAAACCCTCAACAAGTGTAATTCTTGTATCCTACATCAGTGGTGGCTTGCGTCTATCGTAGCTCAAGACGCTGCTGTGCCACGCAGCACACACCTCGAGCGTGTGTCGCACCGTGTCCTCGTCACAATCGAGTGGTGTGTTCTCCTCCTAACCACCGTGTACAGGTACTTGGCGAAGCACCCGTGCCCCGTCAATACCTGAACTAGTATAAAAAAAACCACCCCGTGCCGTCAACCCAACCACTATCACCACCGACCGGAAAGCCTCGACAGTCCAAACACGTGCCTATGTCCCCAACACCCACACCGCGTATAGCCCTGATCGCCATGGCCCTTTGTGGACTCCACAAGAGATCCCAGACGGATAATCAGGGAACCCGCTCATACCGATGCGTCGTATAGGGCCATCGACCGGATCATCCACATGTACAGCCGTTATTACGTAGCGCTGAGTCCACCTACATTCGACGTCAGTCAAGCAAGCAGGGACACCGCGTCGACAAGCTGCGGAGCAAGTCAACGGAAATGCTCCCAAAACCACCAACGGCCGTCGAGTACCAGGCCCAAATACTTCACATAGGCCCGCGTCGCACATACTTGGAGATTTGACTATTTAGCTACCTGTGTTTAGAGCAGTCAGCTGAAGACTGCGCCGTATTTCCTTTCTCCGCTTCATGACTTTGGGATTCTGGTCTGAAAGTTTTCTTGGTATTGGTATAACCGCCTTTAAAAACTTCGACACGACCGCGTGGACGGTTTCCACGAACCTGTTGCCCAAATCCTTCGAGGATTCACACTCTTCAAGGCATCAAAAGCGATTATGTAACTGCAGCTAAAAGCTTTCGGGGTTCTGGTATTATATTGAACGGGTATAGGTCGGAGTGTAGAGTTCATCAAGCGAGACCGGTGATCGCGTCTAGTTTTAATCCTGCTGATCACAGAGACATCGTTAAATATTTGTCGTTTATTCTACAAGATGAAGTCTATCTCGTTTTTAGTGGAACCATCGAAGCCAATCCAGGTCTACTTCCTTTGTGGCCGTTTTTTGAAGAAGGAATTCGTCATTAAGAGGCCTTTTTTCGAAAAATTCACCCAGTTGGTGGCCCCCTTTGGCATGGGTGTTTTGGGAAGTACCTGCACAAGATTGTCAGGAGGGAGAGCACACCGTCCTGCCACCACTGCAGTTGCGACGAGGACACGGCGCAGCACACGCTCGAGGAGTGTGCTGCGTGGGAGGGGGAGCGTCGTGAACTCGTCGCGATTATCGGTGCCGACCTGGCGCTGCCGACCATCGCCAGGTAGATGCTCGTCAGCGTCAGGAACTGGGACGCGGTCGCCGCCTTCTGTGAGGCCGTTATCTCACGGAAGGAGGCGGCGGATCGTGTGCGAGTAGAGCTCCTATTCGGCGACACGTTCCGCCGCCGGCGACTCGGGCGGCGCAGGCGCGAGTATCTGCGCCTAATGCCGCTCTAGCTGAGGCCGCGGGTGATCGGACCGGGGAATTGTCCGTCATCCGCAGAGTGGCTGACCGCGCGATGGCGACCGACGTCCCAGTACGTCGAGAGGTGAGAGGTTACCCGAAAGGGTATTCCGTTGGGCCGACCACTGATGACAAGTCACATCTGCTCCGGTGGTCGGCCCAACAACGAGGTGACGTGGGTACGGGTGGGTTATGGGCCCGCGCGCCGTCCTTTCATCGCCCCGGACGGACAGGACCGCGCGTGCGATTACCATAGCCCACCCATAAAAAAAAAAAAATTTGGTGGCCCCTTTGATTTCTCTGTCCAAATCCATATTGCCCCACTCTCAGCTCATCGTTTGTCCTTTTGCCTACTTTCCCGTTGAAGGCGACTATAACTACTGTGGAGTGTGTTTTGGACGTGTAGATGGCTTTTGAGATGTCCTCTTATAAGGGCTCCACTACATCGTTGGAGTATGTCGAGGTCGGCGCGTGAACCTGACCTTCAACGAATACCGTTTGCTAATTCTGGGTGTAAGGTACACTCCCTTGTCGATACACTCGCTCCTCTCCACGTTGTTCACGAGGGACTTTCGAACGATAAACCCCACATCGACTTAGATCGGGTGATCTGCCTCTCGGTAGAAGAGCAGATTTCCGGACTGGAGGATTATCGTGCTCTTGCCCTCTCTTTGCACTTCTAACAATCCTAAAATATCTCAGCGGATTTTGCTGAATTCCTTTTCTAGCTCGATGACCTTCTCGTCGGTCTTAAGTGTCCGAATATTGTGTATTACCAGGGTTAAAAGTCGATTTTTGATTAAAAAGTAGTCAGATTTTCAAATGTTGAAATGGTAGCGAGTTACATCACTAAGGAGAGAAGACGAAGTAAAACAAACGTGAATGTCGGTTACGTACGAGTATATTATAAATAAGGACCGAGTGGTGCTCCCCGTGGTGCTCCCCGTGGTGCTCCCCGTGGTGCTCCCCGTGGTGCTCCCCGTGGTGCTCCCCGTGGTGCTCCCCGTGGTGCTCCCCGTGGTGCTCCCCGTGGTACTCCACGGTGAGGGCGTCACACGTTGACATACTGTTGCTGAATGTCACATCACAGCTTGCGAGCTGTTTTGTTTATAAACTTTAATTATCGTTATATGTTGTAAGTGACGAGTGTAGCGTGCGAGTGCGTCACACAGTACTCAGGCGAGTGTGCGGGAGGGCGCGGGCGCGCTGCGTCAGTCATGCGAGTGCTCTGTGCGCAGGTTACTTGCGCTGGGTGAACTCGTTGTGGGAGGCGTGCTGCGGGTGGGCGCGCGGGGCCCAGCGCACCGCACTCATGTGCTGGCGGCTGCGCTGGGTGCACTCGCTCGCACTGCTGCTCGACGTGCGGGACGCGCGCGACGCGACCGAGGCGCGCCGGCTGCGGGCCGAGGCGCGCGCCGCGCTCAAGCGGTGGGCGGAGGACTCGCCGCTGTTGTACGCGCACTTCGCGCGCATCGAGTGCGCCGTCGCGGGCCGCGAGCGGGCGCGACGCGCCGCACTGCACGCTCTGCGCGCCGCACTGCAGCAGCGGTGCGCGCCGCACGAGCACCGCCTGTACGTGGCGAGGTGAGTCGCGCGACGCGCGCACGCGTCTCCGACTCGGCGCACGCTGTACACGCGCTCTGTGCGCAGGGTGGTGTGCGAGCTGTGCGAGGCGCCGCCGCGCGACTGGGCCGGCGCGTGGGCGAGCGCGTGCGCCGCGCTCGACACGCCGCTCCCTGACGACGCGCAGCTGACGCACGCGCCGCCACCTGGGATGCTCGCCGAGGCGCTACTGCGGGTACGTATTACGCTTGCGGTGAGCGTGCCTCGCGCACCCCTCGCACACGCGCTCACTGACTCACCTGTGCGCAGTGCGAGCGCGCGTGCGAGGAGCTGGAGGCGCGCGAGGAGGCGGCCGAGGAGCCAAGCGAGGAAGCGGAGGAGGCGCAGTGGGTGCGCACGCAACTGCCGCACGCGGCAGAGTGGGGCGCCACACGCGCACGTCTCGCCACGCCCCAGCGCCGCGCAGAGCTGCTCGCGCTCGCCACGCGCGCATCTGAGACTACAACGGTAAAGTGTTCACATTATGTACTCATATTAGGGGTACCCTTCAACAAGACACCAGACACACGACAAAAGTATCGATACTTTGTGATATCGTGTACGTTTCCTTTCGATACTGTTACTTTTGCACTCGATGCTTTGTATTTCATACTTTTACATAATGAGCATTTTTCATCATATCGAATAAATTACGGCTCATGTTTATAGTAACGCCATCTAGTTAAAACGTACCGAACCTTCTAAACGTAAGATTTTTCGAGACTCGAAAGAGATCCATCCGTTCAGTTCGTACCCTATTTTTCATCCATTTATCGGTCAGGGCCATACGCGGATACCGCACGGTGGCGCTGGAGGCAGCCTGTTGGCCGGGACTCCCTCATGGGACCTAGAGGCGGAAATGCTCGCCGGTTTGTATTGGCGGCTGTTGGGAGTGCGAGCGGGAGGGCGGTATGGTCTCGTTGAGGGAGCTTACTGCCTGGCGCGTCGACGCCCGCCGAGACGTCATTGCCCGTTGGGCAGTCTGGCTCGTGAGGCCTCAGTTCGGTGAGAGAAACGTCGAGGCCTTCTGGCCTGTGCTGATGCAGTGGTTAAAGCGGCGGCACGGTGGTTCTCCTTCCGACTGGTGCAGGTGCTGACAGGGCATGGATGCTTCGCCAAATACCTAACCTATACCTTCGCCACCACTGCGATTGTGACGAGGACACGGTGCAATACACGTTCGCGGTTTGTGTTCATGAGTGTTCCTCTCGGGGCGGACGTCGGTGGTCGGCCCAACGACGAAGGTGACGCGTCTTACGGGTGGGTTACGGATGTGTGTGCTTACGTCCCTCTGTCGCCCCGGACGGAGCGGACGAGGAGTGCACCGACCGTATCCCACCCAAAAAAAAAAATGGGTACAATATTAGTGTAGTGTCCCACTCATGTTCAGTTGGTATGTGCGGCACTAAATAGTGGCCCAGTGTTTCCACGGAAGCGCCTGGTGGCCTGAAATACAGGTTTTTCCTAGTTTGGGCACCAGTACTCCACAATAAGTACTATGTCATTGTACAACACATATTTTTGTAACTTACTATTATTATTGTGGCGAAATAAATTATTATTATTATATTGTATCTCCCAGTTTCACGGCTATCCTCCTCATTGTTAAAAAGAGAAGATAACCGGTCCTTTGAAAGGCTTACATGGGGATATGGATCCAACACGCAGAGGCCTTTGGAGAAATTTAATGTAAAAATGGGATGGGACGTCTACCGATGACACTCCACGTCTGCACACAACACACGTGGACTGCCAACGGTAGGTGTAAAACTATTGTGTGATGATGGTATCTAATAACTGTTTATGGGGTTGGAGGTTTGATGTACTAAGTAACTAAAAACTATTGATTAAAAACTGTCGTCTGCCTTCAATACCTTTATCGTCTTGAACTTTGGCAGACGGTGACTCGTCAACTCACTGAATGGGCCCCCCCAAACGGTACCTACAGACACGCAGGCCATATGGGCAACAGGGGGACAACATTGGTGCAAGTGGCTTGGGGTGTCGAGCGGTGCGGCGCCGGTTTCACCATCGCATTGGTTTCCCCGTAGTTATACCCTTGAAAATGACACTTCCACCCCCGAGCATATAGCTCTGGCGACCCCTCTCTGATCAGCCATTTAAGGCAAGCCAGAGTTGAGAATCCTGCGGGCACTCTTCGGTTTCCACTCCAGCCAGCCAGTAAAGGCGAGCTGGATACGAGGCCCTGGCCGACTCTCTGGGGCACTCAGGACCGCAGTGTCGCCACTCACATTCAGCACGCCACAAGCTGCCCTGCGGTTTATTGGCTTTCCTATAAATCTTGTGATACATTTTTTCTCTTATATCAAAAGAACTTAGAGAGCCGTATAATGTTCCTCCGAGGTTTGCGTTAGTCTCATGGTGAGATAACGACTTGCCCAGAGGGGTTATTATTATTATTATGTTGTATATACCGGGCGGGGCAAAAGTATGGAAACCCCTGATTATCTTGGAGGGGGAGATTTGATCGAAATGTAAAAAATACATCAAATGAAATTTTTAATAAAGTATGTCATGGTAACCTTGGATTTGACCTTGAACTTTGATTCAAGGTTATTTTGAGGTCAACTTTGTTTTTTAAATGGGAACCCCTATTTTTGATATCGGAAATGGAAAGAGCGGAAAAAATTACGTACAAATATGTATCAAGGTGACCTCTGAAGGTCAAAATAAGTAAGGTCAATCTTATCCGGAGGAATAGCAATGAAAATGAATACGAGAGGAACCATCGGTGTTATTGAGAAGAAAATTAATTATTATTATTAATTAATTATTATTAATTTAAT
This sequence comes from Lymantria dispar, assembly GCA_032191425.1. Classification (NCBI taxonomy): domain Eukaryota; kingdom Metazoa; phylum Arthropoda; class Insecta; order Lepidoptera; family Erebidae; genus Lymantria; species Lymantria dispar. The sequence continues at coordinate 34,309,025 of CM063453.1, forward strand.
TATTGTTATTGAGTTTGTTTTTGGATGTTAAAGAGCGGGAAATGTTAAATATAATTTTGACCTTCAGGGGTCACTTTGATACATATTTGTACGTAATTTTTTCCGCTCTTTCCATTTCCGATATCAAAAATAGAGGTTGCCATTTAAAAAATCAAAGTTGACCTTGAAATAACCTTGAAAACAAAGTTCAAGGTCAAATCCAAGGTTACCATGACATACGTTATTAAAAATTTCGTTTGATGTGTTTTTTTTTATATTTCGATCAAATCATCCCCCTCCAAGATAATCAGGGGTTTCCATACTTTTGCCCCGCCCTGTATAACTGTGTGTCTCTCCCCCGCAGGGTGTGTCTCGCTACTGGGAGCAGTCCTCGTGCGCGCTGTGCGTGAGTGCGGCGCGCGACCAGCGCATGGTGACTGCGGCGCGCGACCTCGCACCGCTACATGCACACAACGCGCTACTCGCACTCGGTCAGTATACACACACATACACACCGCTACAGGCGCACAACGCGCTACTCGCACTCGGTCAGTATACACACACACACACACCGCTACAGGCGCACAACGCGCTACTCGCACTCGGTCAGTATACACACACACACACACACACACATACACACCGCTACAGGCGCACAACGCGCTACTCGCACTCGGTCAGTATACACACACACACACACACACACACACACACCGCTACAGGCGCACAACGCGCTACTCGCACTCGGTCAGTATACACACACACACACACACATACACACCGCTACAGGCGCACAACGCGCTACTCGCACTCGGTCAGTATACACACACACACACACACACACACACACACACACACACCGCTACAGGCGCACAACGCGCTACTCGCACTCGGTCAGTATACACACACACACACACACACACACATACACACCGCTACAGGCGCACAACGCGCTACTCGCACTCGGTCAGTATACACACACACACACACACACATACACACCGCTACAGGCGCACAACGCGCTACTCGCACTCGGTCAGTATACACACACACACACACACACACATACACACCGCTACAGGCGCACAACGCGCTACTCGCACTCGGTCAGTACACACACACACACACACACATACACACCGCTACAGGCGCACAACGCGCTACTCGCACTCGGTCAGTATACACACACACACACACACACACACACACCGCTACAGGCGCACAACGCGCTACTCGCACTCGGTCAGTATACACACACACACACACACACATACACACCGCTACAGGCGCACAACGCGCTACTCGCACTCGGTCAGTATACACACACACACACACACACACATACACACCGCTACAGGCGCACAACGCGCTACTCGCACTCGGTCAGTATACACACACACACACACACACACATACACACCGCTACAGGCGCACAACGCGCTACTCGCACTCGGTCAGTATACACACACATACACACCGCTACATGCACACAACGCGCTACTCGCACTCGGTCAGTATATACACACACACACACACACACCGCTACAGGCGCACAACGCGCTACTCGCACTCGGTCAGTATACACACACACACACACACACATACACACCGCTACAGGCGCATAACGCGCTACTCGCACTCGGTCAGTATACACACACATACACACCGCTACAGGCGCACAACGCGCTACTCGCACTCGGTCAGTATACACACACATACACACCGCTACAGGCACACAACGCGCTACTCGCACTCGGTCAGTATACACACACATACACACCGCTACAGGCGCACAACGCGCTACTCGCACTCGGTCAGTATACACACACATACACACCGCTACATGCACACAACGCGCTACTCGCACTCGGTCAGTATACACACACACACACACACCGCTACAAGCGCACAACGCGCTACTCGCACTCGGTCAGTATACACACACACACACACACACACACACAGCTACAGGCGCACAACGCGCTACTCGCACTCGGTCAGTATACACACACACACACACACACATACACACCGCTACAGGCGCACAACGCGCTACTCGCACTCGGTCAGTATACACACACATACACACCGCTACAGGCGCACAACGCGCTACTCGCACTCGGTCAGTATACACACACACACACACACACACACACACACACATACACACCGCTACAGGCGCACAACGCGCTACTCGCACTCGGTCAGTATACACACACACACACACACACACACACACACACACACACACACACACACACACACCGCTACAGGCGCACAACGCGCTACTCGCACTCGGTCAGTATACACACACATACACACCGCTACAGGCGCACAACGCGCTACTCGCACTCGGTCAGTATACACACACACACACACCGCTACAGGCGCACAACGCGCTACTCGCACTCGGTCAATATACACACACACACACACACACACATACACACCGCTACAGGCGCACAACGCGCTACTCGCACTCGGTCAGTATACACACACACACACACACACACACACACACACCGCTACAGGCGCACAACGCGCTACTCGCACTCGGTCAGTATACACACACACACACACACATACACACCGCTACAGGCGCACAACGCGCTACTCGCACTCGGTCAGTATACACACACACACACACACACACACACACACACACACACCGCTACAGGCGCACAACGCGCTACTCGCACTCGGTCAGTATACACACACACACACACACACACACATACACACCGCTACAGGCGCACAACGCGCTACTCGCACTCGGTCAGTATACGCACACACACACACACACACATACACACCGCTACAGGCGCACAACGCGCTACTCGCACTCGGTCAGTATACACACACACACACACACACACATACACACCGCTACAGGCGCACAACGTGCTACTCGCACTCGGTCAGTACACACACACACACACACACACATACACACCGCTACAGGCGCACAACGCGCTACTCGCACTCGGTCAGTATACACACACACACACACACACACACCGCTACAGGCGCACAACGCGCTACTCGCACTCGGTCAGTATACACACACACACACACACACACATACACACCGCTACAGGCGCACAACGCGCTACTCGCACTCGGTCAGTATACACACACACACACACACACATACACACCGCTACAGGCGCACAACGCGCTACTCGCACTCGGTCAGTATACACACACACACACACACACACATACACACCGCTACAGGCGCACAACGCGCTACTCGCACTCGGTCAGTATACACACACATACACACCGCTACATGCACACAACGCGCTACTCGCACTCGGTCAGTATATACACACACACACACACACACACACCGCTACAGGCGCACAACGCGCTACTCGCACTCGGTCAGTATACACACACACACACACACACATACACACCGCTACAGGCGCATAACGCGCTACTCGCACTCGGTCAGTATACACACACATACACACCGCTACAGGCGCACAACGCGCTACTCGCACTCGGTCAGTATACACACACATACACACCGCTACAGGCACACAACGCGCTACTCGCACTCGGTCAGTATACACACACATACACACCGCTACAGGCGCACAACGCGCTACTCGCACTCGGTCAGTATACACACACATACACACCGCTACATGCACACAACGCGCTACTCGCACTCGGTCAGTATACACACACACACACACACCGCTACAAGCGCACAACGCGCTACTCGCACTCGGTCAGTATACACACACACACACACACACACACACCGCTACAGGCGCACAACGCGCTACTCGCACTCGGTCAGTATACACACACACACACACACACATACACACCGCTACAGGCGCACAACGCGCTACTCGCACTCGGTCAGTATACACACACACACACACACACATACACACCGCTACAGGCGCACAACGCGCTACTCGCACTCGGTCAGTATACACACACACACACACACACACACACACACACACACCGCTACAGGCGCACAACGCGCTACTCGCACTCGGTCAGTATACACACACACACACACACACACACACATACACACCGCTACAGGCGCACAACGCGCTACTCGCACTCGGTCAGTATACACACACACACACACACACACACATACACACCGCTACAGGCGCACAACGCGCTACTCGCACTCGGTCAGTATACACACACACACACACACACACATACACACCGCTACAGGCGCACAACGCGCTACTCGCACTCGGTCAGTACACACACACACACACACACACACATACACACCGCTACAGGCGCACAACGCGCTACTCGCACTCGGTCAGTATACACACACACACCGCTACAGGCGCACAACGCGCTACTCGCACTCGGTCAGTATACACACACACACACACACACACATACACACCGCTACAGGCGCACAACGCGCTACTCGCACTCGGTCAGTATACACACACACACACACACACATACACACCGCTACAGGCGCACAACGCGCTACTCGCACTCGGTCAGTATACACACACACACACACACACACATACACACCGCTACAGGCGCACAACGCGCTACTCGCACTCGGTCAGTATACACACACATACACACCGCTACATGCACACAACGCGCTACTCGCACTCGGTCAGTATATACACACACACACACACACACACACCGCTACAGGCGCACAACGCGCTACTCGCACTCGGTCAGTATACACACACACACACACACACATACACACCGCTACAGGCGCATAACGCGCTACTCGCACTCGGTCAGTATACACACACATACACACACACACATACACACCGCTACAGGCGCACAACGCGCTACTCGCACTCGGTCAGTATACACACACACACACACACACACATACACACCGCTACAGGCGCACAACGCGCTACTCGCACTCGGTCAGTACACACACACACACACACACACATACACACCGCTACAGGCGCACAACGCGCTACTCGCACTCGGTCAGTATACACACACACACACACACACACACCGCTACAGGCGCACAACGCGCTACTCGCACTCGGTCAGTATACACACACACACACACACACACATACACACCGCTACAGGCGCACAACGCGCTACTCGCACTCGGTCAGTATACACACACACACACACACACATACACACCGCTACAGGCGCACAACGCGCTACTCGCACTCGGTCAGTATACACACACATACACACCGCTACAGGCACACAACGCGCTACTCGCACTCGGTCAGTATACACACACATACACACCGCTACAGGCGCACAACGCGCTACTCGCACTCGGTCAGTATACACACACATACACACCGCTACATGCACACAACGCGCTACTCGCACTCGGTCAGTATACACACACACACACACACCGCTACAAGCGCACAACGCGCTACTCGCACTCGGTCAGTATACACACACACACACACCGCTACAGGCGCACAACGCGCTACTCGCACTCGGTCAGTATACACACACACACACACACACATACACACCGCTACAGGCGCACAACGCGCTACTCGCACTCGGTCAGTATACACACACATACACACCGCTACAGGCGCACAACGCGCTACTCGCACTCGGTCAGTATACACACACACACACACACACACACACACACACACACACATACACACCGCTACAGGCGCACAACGCGCTACTCGCACTCGGTCAGTATACACACACACACACACACACACACACACACACACACACACACACACCGCTACAGGCGCACAACGCGCTACTCGCACTCGGTCAGTATACACACACACACACACACACACACACACACACACCGCTACAGGCGCACAACGCGCTACTCGCACTCGGTCAGTATACACACACACATACACACTGCTACAGGCACACAACGCGCTACTCGCACTCGGTCAGTATACACACACATACACACCGCTACATGCCCACAACGCGCTACTCGCACTCGGTCAGTATACACACACACATACACACACACACCGCTACAGGCGCACAACGCGCTACTCGCACTCGGTCAGTATACACACACACACACACACACACACACACACACACATACACACCGCTACAGGCGCACAACGCGCTACTCGCACTCGGTCAGTATACACACACATACACACTGCTACAGGCACACAACGCGTTACTCGCACTCGGTCAGTATACACACACATACACACCGCTACAGGCACACAACGCGCTACTCGCACTCGGTCAGTATACACACACATACACACCGCTACAGGCGCATAACGCGCTACTCGCACTCGGTCAGTATACACACACATACACACCGCTACAGGCGCACAACGCGCTACTCGCACTCGGTCAGTATACACACACATACACACCGCTACAGGCACACAACGCGCTACTCGCACTCGGTCAGTATACACACACATACACACCGCTACAGGCGCACAACGTGCTACTCGCACTCGGTCAGTATACACACACATACACACCGCTACAGGCGCACAACGCGCTACTCGCACTCGGTCAGTATACACACACATATACACCGCTACGGGCGCACAACGCGTTACTCGCACTCGGTCAGTATACACACACATACAGACCGCTGCAGGCGCACAACGCGCTACTCGCACTCGGTCAGTATACACACACATACACACCGCTACAGGCGCACAACGCGCTACTCGCACTCGGTCAGTATACACACACACACACACACACACACACACACACACACACCGCTACAGGCGCACAACGCGCTACCCGCACTCGGTCAGTATACACACATATACACACAGCTACAGGCACACAACGCGCTACTCGCACTCGGTCAGTATACACACATACACACACACACACGCACACACACACACACACACGCCGCTACAGGCGCACAACGCGCTACTCGCACTCGGTCAGTATACACACACATACACACCGCTACGGGCGCACAACGCGTTACTCGCACTCGGTCAGTATACACACACATACAGACCGCTGCAGGCGCACAACGCGCTACTCGCACTCGGTCAGTATACACACACATACACACCGCTATAGGCGCACAACGCGCTACTCGCACTCGGTCAGTATACACACACACACACACACACACACACACCGCTACAGGCGCACAACGCGCTACCCGCACTCGGTCAGTATACACACATATACACACAGCTACAGGCACACAACGCGCTACTCGCACTCGGTCAGTATACACACACATACACACCGCTACAGGCGCACAACGCGCTACTCGCACTCGGTCAGTATACACACATATACACACAGCTACAGGCACACAACGCGCTACCCGCACTCGGTCAGTATACACACACATACACACCGCTACAGGCACACAACGCGCTACTCGCACTCGGTCAGTATACACACACATTCACACCGCTACATGCACACAACGCGCTACTCGCACTCGGTCAGTATACACACACACACACACACACACCGCTACAGGCGCACAACGCGCTACTCGCACTCGGTCAGTATACACACACATACACACCGCTACAGGCGCACAACGTGCTACTCGCACTCGGTCAGTATACACACACATACACACCGCTACAGGCGCACAACGTGCTACTCGCACTCGGTCAGTATACACACACATACACACCGCTACATGCACACAACGCGCTACTCGCACTCGGTCAGTATACACACACACACACACACCGCTACAGGCGCACAACGCGCTACTCGCACTCTGTCAGTATACACACATATACACACAGCTACAGGCACACAACGCGCTACTCGCACTCGGTCAGTATACACACACATTCACACCGCTACATGCACACAACGCGCTACTCGCACTCGGTCAGTATACACACACACACACACACCGCTACAGGCGCACAACGCGCTACTCGCACTCTGTCAGTATACACACACACACACACACACACCGCTACAGGCGCACAACGCGCTACTCGCACTCGGTCAGTATACACACACACACACCGCTACAGGCGCACAACGCGCTACTCGCACTCGGTCAGTATACACACACACACACACACACACACACGCACACACACACACACACACACGCACACACACACACACACACCGCTACAGGCGCACAACGCGCTACTCGCACTCGGTCAGTATACACACACATACACACCGCTACAGGCGCACAACGCGCTACTCGCACTCGGTCAGTATACACACACACACACACACACACACACACACACACACACACACACACCGCTACAGGCGCACAACGCGCTACTCGCACTCGGTCAGTATACACACACACACACACACACTGCTACATGCACACAACGCGCTACTCGCACTCGGTCAGTATACACACATACACACACGCACACACACACACACACACACACACACACACACACACACACACGCCGCTACAGGCGCACAACGCGCTACTCGCACTCGGTCAGTATACACACACATACACACCGCTACAGGCGCACAACGCGCTACTCGCACTCGGTCAGTATACACACACACACACACCGCTACAGACGCACAACGCGCTACTCGCACTCGGTCAGTATACACACACATACACACCGCTACAGGCGCACAACGCGCTACTCGCACTCGGTCAGTATACACACACATACACACCGCTACAGACGCACAACGCGCTACTCGCACTCGGTCAGTATACACACACATACACACCGCTACAGGCGCACAACGCGCTACTCGCACTCGGTCAGTATACACACACATACACACCGCTACAGGCACACAACGCGCTACTCGCACTCGGTCAGTATACACACACATACACACCGCTACAGACGCACAACGCGCTACTCGCACTCGGTCAGTATACACACACATACACACCGCTACAGGCGCACAACGCGCTACTCGCACTCGGTCAGTATACACACACATACACACCGCTACAGACGCACAACGCGCTACTCGCACTCGGTCAGTATACACACACACACACACCGCTACAGGCGCACAACGCGCTACTCGCACTCGGTCAGTATACACACACATACACACCGCTACATGCACACAACGCGCTACTCGCACTCGGTCAGTATATACACACACACACACACACACACACACACACCGCTACAGGCGCACAACGCGCTACTCGCACTCGGTCAGTATATACACACACACACACACACACACACACACACCGCTACAGGCGCACAACGCGCTACTCGCACTCGGTCAGTATACACACACATACACACCGCTACAGGCGCACAACGCGCTACTCGCACTCGGTCAGTATACACACACACACACCGCTACAGACGCACAACGCGCTACTCGCACTCGGTCAGTATACACACACATACACACCGCTACAGGCGCACAACGCGCTACTCGCACTCGGTCAGTATACACACACATACACACCGCTACAGGCAAACAACGCGCTACTCGCACTCGGTCAGTATACACACACATACACACCGCTACAGACGCACAACGCGCTACTCGCACTCGGTCAGTATACACACACATACACACCGCTACAGGCGCACAACGCGCTACTCGCACTCGGTCAGTATACACACACATACACACCGCTACATGCACACAACGCGCTACTCGCACTCGGTCAGTATATACACACACACACACACACACCGCTACAGGCGCACAACGCGCTACTCGCACTCGGTCAGTATATACACACACACACACACACACACACCGCTACAGGCGCACAACGCGCTACTCGCACTCGGTCAGTATATACACACATACACACCGCTACAGGCGCACAACGCGCTACTCGCACTCGGTCAGTATACACACACACACACACACACCGCTACAGACGCACAACGCGCTACTCGCACTCGGTCAGTATACACACACATACACACCGCTACAGGCGCACAACGCGCTACTCGCACTCGGTCAGTATACACACACATACACACCGCTACAGGCACACAACGCGCTACTCGCACTCGGTCAGTATACACACACATACACACCGCTACAGGCACACAACGCGCTACTCGCACTCGGTCAGTATACACACACATACACACCGCTACAGGCACACAACGCGCTACTCGCACTCGGTCAGTATACACACACATACACACCGCTACAGGCACACAACGCGCTACTCGCACTCGGTCAGTATACACACACATACACACCGCTACAGGCACACAACGCGCTACTCGCACTCGGTCAGTATACACACACATACACACCGCTACAGGCACACAACGCGCTACTCGCACTCGGTCAGTATACACACACATACACACCGCTACAGGCACACAACGCGCTACTCGCACTCGGTCAGTATACACACACATACACACCGCTACAGGCACACAACGCGCTACTCGCACTCGGTCAGTATACACACACATACACACCGCTACAGGCACACAACGCGCTACTCGCACTCGGTCAGTATACACACACATACACACCGCTACAGGCACACAACGCGCTACTCGCACTCGGTCAGTATACACACACATACACACCGCTACAGGCACACAACGCGCTACTCGCACTCGGTCAGTATACACACACATACACACACACACATACACACCGCTACAGGCGCACAACGCGCTACTCGCACTCGGTCAGTATACACACACACACACACACACATACACACCGCTACAGGCGCACAACGCGCTACTCGCACTCGGTCAGTATACACACACATACACACCGCTACAGGCACACAACGCGCTACTCGCACTCGGTCAGTATACACACACATACACACCGCTACAGGCGCACAACGCGCTACTCGCACTCGGTCAGTATACACACACATACACACCGCTACATGCACACAACGCGCTACTCGCACTCGGTCAGTATACACACACACACACACACCGCTACAAGCGCACAACGCGCTACTCGCACTCGGTCAGTATACACACACACACACACACACACACACCGCTACAGGCGCACAACGCGCTACTCGCACTCGGTCAGTATACACACACACACACACACAC